>JAPFBL010000062.1:202500-1537500 GCA_026182355.1 Hermatobates lingyangjiaoensis
TCCATTCTTGCGAGTCTACTGAGCTGATTCATTTTCGATCATATACCAGTCGAGCAAGGAGACGAAGGAACGAGATATGGTAGTTAATAACTTTAATACTCATATATATGTATTTGTAAGATGTGGTTGAAGTAATAATATTACTGCCAAATATAAATGTAACTACTAAGACTACCAAAGACTGATGGCTAGGGAAGCCCAGTGGCTTACGAGCTCGACTCTGGACTGGTTGAACCGTGTTCGATACCCACTCAGGCACTCGAACGCAAGATACCCACTTCATCACGCAAGATGTGAACAAATCTAAATACGTTTTATCCATTGGATTAAAAAAGAGAATGTTAAGCCTGTACTATGTCAATGATCACTCGTTATCATCCCTTCTCTAAATTCACGAGGGTTTGGCCAAATTTATGCCTTCTGTGTAGAGTATTCATTGCGTGGTACCACAAATCTGTGTGCACCCTCGAGTGATGATTACTGTCTGACCTTACCAAAGCCGCTTATTGTTATTAAGACCTACGGTCATGAAAGCCGTTATCACATTTGATTGGAACCCATGTCTCTTTATCGAAGATAAACGTTATGCTTTAGATATAACCAACTTCTTCAATCTGAAATAATTATTTCCATGAATTTCATCATATATGCTGCTTTTTATGTTTAATTTTCTCCCGTAAATTATACTACTATACATATATCCTATTAGTAACATACACTAATGATATTTCAGTTCTTTTTCCTTAATACATATTACTAGTTTTTCATATGTTCAAATACAGTTCTTACACACAGTTCAATACTGGCATGAACGCCAGCACACGGGGAAACACTGTTTATACATGTGCTAATTAAATTAACATTAATTTCTGTAGTTCAAACATTATGTACATGTTTAACTAATTTATATATTACAAAAAACATAAAACATCACTTTACAATCACCAGATAGCAATAAAGGTATACATGTATATTTAAACATAAATATTACAGAAGAAAGAAGAAATAAGTAATGCTTTAAAAGGAAATACAGTTAAAAATACCTTATAATAAATGTAAATAAGCATTGCTTGAGAGCTCATTACAGATCTATATTTGCATTCTGTTGATAGACGAGCTTAATGAGTCTTGTCAAAATATGAATTTATTTTAAACCATTCGAGTAAACCTGCCAGATGTAGGTAACTAAAACTGAAAATAGATTTTTTTTTTAGCACTAATAACCCAATTTTTTTTTTATAAATATTAGATGAATTGAGTGTAGATTAATTGTATTTCATTTTTGTTATTTTTATATAAATTTAATGTTAACGAATTTCTTCTTGAGATAACTTTTTAAATGTAGTACCCATAATTTATTTTCTATCTAATATACAGATTCTACCATTTGTATGTTCATAGTTAATTTCAATGGATAAATTAATATTATAAAAGCTATTGTTTTAAAGATGAATCAATTTTTCTTATCAAAAGAGGTAGCCAAGAAACCTCTTCTAAATCTTTATCATTGAAATAATTTCTTTAAAATATAAAAAAAAATACAAACAAAATTAGAGAACCGAGGTTAATAATATTGAAGATGATATTGTTATTTGAAGGTAATGCTCAATAATATTATTTAGAAAAATAATTCAAATTATTATTTCACTTGTGATTTTTGCTGCAATACGGGCCTAAGTCTAAATGGTGACTGAATGTTATTCTTAACTGGAAAAGATTAGAATAGGTGTGAGGGAGGAGTGCTGAGTAATGGCGGGAGTATCAGAATGACTTGCTACAGTTTCTTGCGACAGTCACCGAGCGGCCATTACTATTGGTCTACCAGCCTGCTCCATGCAGTCCCTCCTTCTATAGTAATTCCATTCTGTTACTGCACGAACTAACAAACTTATAAATCTATGTTTCTTCATATTATGCGTGTATGTTCGTATTCTTTCGTTATGAACACACGCATCTTTCATATATAATCACACAACTGAAGAAAAAGCATGAATAACAAGAAGATATTAGAATTCATTGTCAGTCTTTCATTGTCTGAACCTTTCAAACATTCTTTCATTGTTGAAAGGCTCCTAAACCATTATGTATCTCATTTCATAAGCTGCAAAAGAACACCTACAAAAGTTTCATAAAACAATAATTTCCAGGGAAACTCTTGTTAACAATACCAAAATAATAGCGATAGAAAAAGACGAAAAAAGACTCAAAATACTGAAAGCATTATACATCCTTGAGAAAGCTCTAAATATAAACAAACAAAAAGAAAATTTCAGCATCCAGCTGGGATTGTTTGGAAACCTCAAGCAAGTGAGAGGGACGCAGGATGGCAGGATGAAATTAAGATGTAACCAGCGTTGTTCAAGTTCTGCAGTATATGAAACATCAGACCTTCCAGGGATCTCAGGACAAACACAAACTGATATCAACACTGCAACTTCATACCTAGCTGTGCAACCTGCTTATGTTTACTTAATTTGTGTAATTTAACTTTGTTTTTATGATTAATTGTTGTTCTGTATTGTAAAATTGATAATTATGAATATGGTAATATGATAATTCCATATGTCAAATACAAATTCGAAAAAGTATGGCGATCTAACTTTTAATTTGAACAATTTTGAATTGAAAAAAAGGCTTCAAAGTTTCGAGAAACATTCAACGAATTTAAGGAACGTGAAATTAGACATAAGGTTTTTAAATATATGTATTCAAGAACTGCTTCCAACTTTTACGAATATATATATATATATATATATATATATATATATATATATGTGTGTATATGTATATATGTATATATATATATATATATAATTATATATATATATATATATATATATATATATATATATATATATATTTGTGTACAATGGCAGCAGGTCTTCCCTTAAGCATATGTTATTAAAATAAGCAGCAGCTTCTGCATTGACCAATTTCTTGTTGACACTCTCTAGTTTTCGTATCACTTTGTGGTGAGATTCTGGTAGCTTCCAAAGAAGGTTAGCAAAAGACATTAACACACACAATAAACTTTAGGTCAAACACGAAAACACTTGAATAAATCACTGCCATGCATTTCACTGCCACATAGCATATATCTGTGAATATTCATAAAACATTAAAAACGGCACCAATAGGAAAGTTAAAAAATGTATAAATATATATACACCCACAATTAATTTAAATGTAACAAGATTAAACTTTTTTAAAAGAAATAGCTTTTTATTTTCAATGGGTTTTTTAATTTGATTCTCAGTAATGGTTTCAAAATTGCCTCTGAAAAATGTGGGTAGCAGTAAGTTATCATCCCTTCTGCAATATGTCACTGCGAAAATGTGATACCCATGCGCAATCGATTAGAGTTTAACACTTGTCGACCATGAAATTGGATGTATCAGTCTTGCTTTACCCTTCACACTTTCTTCACCTTATCTATCTTCAACAAAATTGGAAAGTATATATATATATATATATATATAAAATTATCAAAAACAATTTAATGAACTAAATGAAATAATGAAAAGAAAACATTAACACTAACTACGATAGTTTAGCATCATTCGCCATCAAGTGAGTGAAGGAAGCCGCTCGGAAGTTCATTTCATCAAATTAGGTTAGGACATGTTCAATTGGAGTGACAGCAGTTAAATAGCAGAACCTAAATGTGCTGGACATAGCCCTTTGTGATTCCACACATTAAACATTCTACATTGGCAGCCCTAAATCTCGCCTAACTAAAGTATATTTGGAGCAGCTTAACGGAAAGTGTTAAGCAAATGCCCCTGCATACACCACATTAACTGTCTGTCCTTCAAGTTCATGGAACAACACTTGGAAACTGTGACTCTTGAGCAAGTAAACTACAGTTGACCATGTGAGAAAAACTTAGTCTCATTTACTTAATATAGCTTAAACGTCCACAACTTCACTTCTGCACTGAATGATCAATCTATTCAGAGCCTATATTTTATGTTAGGCATAGAGAAGTCTAGTGTCAAAGTTTCAGCTCGCTAAGTATCATGGTGGCTGAGTTTTTCTTGTGACAAACGTTTTTGCTTTAAAGGTTCATAACTTCACTTCTACATTGAATTTCCGATCAGTTCAAAGCTTATATTTTACGTTAGACCTACAAAAATCTACTGTAAATGTTTCAGCTTGATATATCTTATGGTAGCTGAGTTTATTTTTGACAAAATTTTGCGGACAAACCGACAGACATTTTTCTAAGGGTGGATTCGGTTTCTCCAATGTATGAAACATAAAGAAAACTTGAAATGAGTCAGTTCTAAGCAATTCCCAGACAAAATCATTCTTTTATTTATATAGATATGTATTCAAACACATTAATTAATTTCTATTGATTAAGTTGTTTTTTTATTTCACAAGAATATTAAGTAATTTCAGGGGTCTATGCCTAATTTATATTCTGAAATTATCATCAATAATGGATAAACGCTTCTTAATTCTAATATCTCGGGACGATTTTCGATTTAGACTGATTTACTTCTTCATACAGTATTGGCGCGTATAATACTTTGTTAGCTTTGTTCTTAACTAGTTGTTAGAAGAGTTTTGTAGTTTTCAAAACCTTTTATTCAGGAAAAAACGGGCAATTTTTATTAAAATACATGTATTTAAGAAGAACTGCTCTCAACTTTAACATATATATATATTATTCGAAAGATCACTCACTCAGCCGCGGATACTAGCAGAAGTATTTTATTTATGTTTTTCACTCTTTTATATAGCTATAACAAGGTCCAATATATATATACTATATATATATAATATATATACATACAATGGATACTATGAATTATTATGCATATATGTATATATACAGAAAGAGAGAGTGTTTGATGAGGGGAGTCAGTCCTGTCTTCGGAGTGACTCACATCTATTTTCCTGATGAGGAGGCAATCGAAATATAGTAATCAGTTTCTCTGACTTGAGTAGTGTGTTTTTTGTGATTCTAGTTAATTTACTTCGAGGAATTGTTTCATTTAAGTGGTTTTATATATATATAACTATTTTTTTAGGATATAGAGGTTTGGACGCTGTAAAATACTTCAATATAAAATAAGGTAAAGCTTATGCTATTAATACACTAAAGAAGAAATGTTTGAGCAACAGTGCAGCTATCCATATAATTGTATCATTTCTTAATACAAATTAAATCATAGATTAAAAGAAAATTGTTTAAAAATGAATTTGTTACAAATAAATGCAAGTATAAATTAATATAAAACAATCTTTAATCTGGAATGGCTTACACTCTAATCTTTTACAAGTAATTATAGTCTTTAACGCACTAATAATCAATTGAATTTTAGTTTTATTTTAATAATATAAATAATATTAAATGTTATATTATAATATTACATATTATAAATAACTTCGTGATGAAGTTATAACATATCATCTGGAAATGTATTACCAAAATTATAGCTAATATATTCAATGATTTCATTCCTTATGTTGTATCTTTAGACATTTAGTCAGTTATAACAAATCTTAAATCATTGAACAAGCATAATCGGATAAGTTCTTACTAATAGGATCTACTGTGACTCATGAACTCGTGCGCACCGCTACCGTCTGCCACTTTCCTAGCTTCCTTTTTTTGTTTTTTTTTTTCATTATCGCTATTAATTTTAGTTTCTTTATTATTTTGTTTATTCAAGGTGTTTAGTACCTATAACAGCAGAGTAGCCTCACAGATATTATGAATATATATTATGGGAATTAATAATATTATGAATAATCCTACTGGGTTTTGGCTAAACAAAGTTGACTATCAAAGCCCTATCTTCTAATGAATCCCCATCTCTTCATGCTTCAATTCTACTGAAATTATTTCTATCTACCATTGTTCGTAAAGTGTCTCATTCTTACGTTCTTAACTCGCTGACCCCTTATGATAACCTTGCCGCAGTTGAAATAGTAGCGATTAAGAGCCCGATAGGTGATGATACCTTGCTCATCATGAAGATAAAGTTTCTACTGTTGTCCTAATGAATGGTGGTGAATAAAATCGCGTCACCTTAAAGCAATTGTAAAATCTTCGTCTACATGCCGCTATCCTCTGATCCTAGTTTCACTTCTGATGCAAGAAATTTCATTAGCTTTCTTTATCCTCATTAAATGATAGGTGAGCCAGGGTTGGTGTCTCTATCAGAGTAACATTGATACACTTATCCCGTTAATCTTCGTTGCACTGTTTTTATCTAGTTTCTAAGTTTCTAGTTTCTAAAACCATTTCACATGTCTGACTCCCCTTGCACAGGTATACTCATTCTTTGTAGAATCATTTAATTTAATGGCTTATATATATATATAGTATAGGTTGGCAGCAAATCTTCTTGGACGCGTATTTTATTAAAATGTGCCGCAGCTTCGGCGTTCACGACTTTCAGACTAAGCTGCTCCAGTCTCCTGACAGTTTTTCGAATGCATGGTGGTAATTGCCAAATAAGTTGCCCAAAGGACATTGTGTCTCAATGTCCTTTGGGCAACTTATTTGGCAATTACCACCATGCATTCGAAAAACTGTCAGGAGACTGGAGCAGCTTAGTCTGAAAGTCGTGAACGCCGAAGCTGCGGCACATTTTAATAATATATATATATATATAAAAGTATCGACCGTGAAATAGAAACAAAACTAAAGTTTATCAGGACTCGGTCAGATCTTCAGGTTCAAAATACATTTTACAAAGAAAAATAGTCTGTGGATTTCAACAACAACTGTAGTTTGAATGAACACGTGTCACTGAACTGAAATAAACAAGCTTATTTCAGTTTAACTGTTTATTTCAGTTCAGTGTCACGTGTTCATTCAAACTACAGTTGTTTTTAAAATCCACAAACTATTTTTTTTTTAAAAATAATTTGTATGTAATACTTAGTTTTTCTTTAGTATTATATATATATTATATATATATATATATATATATTTCGTTGAACAGCTGACCGTATTTCGCTGATGTCATTTTCTTCACTAGTTTTTCAAGGTTTCTGAATACCTTCTTCTTTCCTTCATCCAAACGTTGGAGAATGTTAATTAAGTTATAACCGACATGTTTCGACTGGCTTCCAGTCATCTTCAGGGTGATTAATTAAACAAAGAGGAAAATTATTAGTTTTTGGAGTTGGTAATAAAACACATTATATAGTAGAAGTTTGAAGTAGCTGCTCTTCGGCCTGATTCACAAGAGCAACTGACTGAGGTGGGGTGGATGGTGGGGTGGGGGTACTGACAGTTAACGGTTTTTTCATCCAATCAGGCGCATATAGTTTAAGCACTCTCTCACTACTACCCGTTTGAATATTTATTGTAGGTTTATTCTGTTTAATTATTATTGCTTCTGCGATTTGCAGCCGATTGAAGTTGTTTTCTTTTCTAATTATTTTAGTTCCACTCACGAGTAGGTCTCTAGTTATTTTGGTATTATGCTTGTCCTCTGAATGTTTCTTGGGACCACCTATAGAAAGGTGCATGGTAAGTCTTCTCGACAGTGATGTAGTTGTCATCCCAATGTATGAATCGTTGCAGGGCTCACGGTCCCCGATTTGACAGGTGTATTCATACACGAGATTAGACTCCTTCAGTTGAGAATCTTTAACCTTATTGCTATTTCTCATCACTAGGCTGCTTATGGTGGGGCTCCGATAATAGGTTATTAAGGCGACCTTATCCTCGGGTGAGGTGCATTTTATATTCTTCTTAATTATATCCTTGAGTACGCGTTCGTCTATTTTGTGGTCTTCCGAATACTGATTTTCGTAATAAAGGTTATGCGTTATGCCTGTTATTTGGTTATCGGTTTGACTGATGTGTTTCGAATTGAGATATTGTTTTAAAATATTGTCAAAGAGAGAGTTGGAGTAGCCGTTGTTAATGAGGGATTGTTTTGTAAACTCGATGTCCTTCTGAAATAGTTTCCAATTTGCTGTTGTTTTATAGACTCTATGTATCAAGGCTTTTATTGTTGAGTTCTTGTATTGTTGTGGGCATTCACTGTTAGCATTAAGATAAGGTGCAGAGTTTGTGGACTTCTTGTGAATTGATGTAGTAAGTTTTCGGTTATGGTAATCTATCTTTACGTCGAGGAAGTTGAGTTTATTATTGACAGCAATCTCTGAGGTGAATTTGAGACCGGACTCGTCTTCAAAAATCTCTTTAAGCCTGTTGAGTTCATTCTGATCTTTTACTACAACGAAACAGTCATCAACGTATCGGCAGTAGATAGTGGGTCTTGTCCCGAGTTTATTCATAATCTGGTTCTCCATGTGACACATATAGAAGTTGGCAAAGGTTACCCCCAGTGGTGAGCCCATGGCAACACCGTCAGTCTGAAGATATAAACTTCCGTCCACATGGGTAAAAGGATTTTGCGTCGTGCATGCATGTAGAAGCTTTTCAAGGATGGTTCGGCTGAGAGGTGGAGGTGGTAGTTGGTTGTTGTAGGCGTAATCACAGATTATTTTTATTGTTTCCTTGACCGGTACGTTGGTAAAAAGGGATTCTACATCTAACGATGCTAAAGTTCCATCAGGTTCCAGGATTTTAAGGATGTCTAGAAATTCATCGGTTGATTTAACTACATATTTTGCAGGCATATAGGGTGTTATTATTTTGTTTAATTCTTTAGCTGTATTGTAGACTGGGCTATTTATTTGTGAAATGATGGGTCTTAGTTTGTTTCCTGGCTTATGGATTTTTACGGTGCCGTAGATATATCCTGGGGAAAACTCTCCTACTATGGTTTGTAGTATTTTCTCATCCTTCTCCTTATTTACTGTTCTAATTAGTTTATTGATACTGGTTTTAAGTTCCTTAGTAGGGTTACGGGTTATTTTCTTGAATTTTGTAGTATCAGATAGAATATCGTCAAGTTTCTTCTTGTACTCCTTGCGATCCATAATTACGAAGCAGTTACTCTTATCAGCCCGTCTGACAATAATATCAGGGTGTTCTCGGAGCTCCTTTGCTGCATCCCGCAGTTCCTTGTTCAGAAGGATGCTCGGTTTAAGTCCTCGTTGTTTAGTCGATTCGGATCGTAATTGGTCAGGAAGTGCTGGATCAATAGTGATTATATTTTGGGTTTGTAGATTTAATATATTGTTATATAGTGTTTCTAATTCTATTTTCTTCTTAATAGGGTCAAACTTTGGTTTATAGTGGCATTTTAGCCCCAGGGATAGAAGCTTCTTCTGTTTATTCGAGAGTTCGTGGGATGATATGTTTAAGTAGTTTTCAGTCATAGTAGGGAGTATTATATTGCCGTTGTACAGTTTATTCAATTTTTTCCTGATTCGTGTTAGTACCATAAGCAGCCTAGTGATGAGAAATAGCAATAAGGTTAAAGATTCTCAACTGAAGGAGTCTAATCTCGTGTATGAATACACCTGTCAAATCGGGGACCGTGAGCCCTGCAACGATTCATACATTGGGATGACAACTACATCACTGTCGAGAAGACTTACCATGCACCTTTCTATAGGTGGTCCCAAGAAACATTCAGAGGACAAGCATAATACCAAAATAACTAGAGACCTACTCGTGAGTGGAACTAAAATAATTTTAAGGGAAAAGAAAAAAAAAAAAAACCCCAAAAATTTTCAAAATTGGGGGTGCAAATTTCGCCGAAGAAAAAATTAACGATACCCCCACCCCAATAAATATTCCGGTAGGGAAGAGAGTCTTAAACTTTCTATATAAGGTTTTATACCAACCCAAAAACTAATAATTTTCCTCTTTGTTTAATTTCACCCGAAGAGCAAGCCATCAAACTTCTTTAATTTTAAATTTCCCAACTTTAAAAAAAAAATTTCCCTTGAAAAATATGAAGAAAATGAACAGCGAAAACGGTACTTTAACAAATTGTTAAAAGAAGGAGTTCCAAATTTTAAAACATAGAATGACCCACAGCCCGAAATAAGGACTTCACCGGAATACAGACGTCCTTTTAAAATAAGCCAAAAGAAGAAGCCAAATAAGAACTTTTACCAAAATTTAGAACTAAAATGAAGAAGAAGATTGAAGCCCCAATAATGGAGGACTTTAATTATTGAATTAAAACTGAAGAAGAATCTTAAAGAATCAGGAAAAAATTGAATAAACTGTACAACGGCAATATAATACTCCCTACTATGACTGAAAACTACTTAAACATATCATCCCACGAACTCTCGAATAAACAGAAGAAGCTTCTATCCCTGGGGCTAAAATGCCACTATAAACCAAAGTTTGACCCTATTAAGAAGAAAATAGAATTAGAAACACTATATAACAATATATTAAATCTACAAACCCAAAATTAATCACTATTGATCCAGCACTTCCTGACCAATTACGATCCGAATCGACTAAACAACGAGGACTTAAACCGAGCATCCTTCTGAACAAGGAATGCGGGATGCAGCAAAGGAGCTCCGAGAACACCCTGATATTATTGTCAGACGGGCTGATAAGATAACTGCTTCGTAATTATGGATCGCAAGGAGTACAAGAAGAAACTTGACGATATTCTATCTGATACTACAAAATTCAAGAAAATAACCCGTAACCCTACTAAGGAACTTAAAACCATATCAATAAACTAATTAGAACAGTAAATAAGGAGAAGGATGAGAAAATACTACAAACCATAGTAGGAGAGTTTTCCCCAGGATATATCTACGGCACCGTAAAAATCCATAAGCCAGGAAACAAACTAAGACCCATCATTTCACAAATAAATAGCCCAGTCTACAATACAGCTAAAGAATTAAACAAAATAATAACACCCTATATGCCTGCAAAATATGTAGTTAAATCAACCGATGAATTTCTAGACATCCTTAAAATCCTGGAACCGATGGAACTTTAGCATCGTTAGATGTAGAATCCCTTTTTACCAACGTACCGTCAAGGAAACAATAAAAAAATCTGTGATTACGCCTACAACAACCAACTACCACCCCACCTCTCAGCCGAACCATCCTTGAAAAGCTTCTACATGCATGCACACGCAAAATCCTTTTACCCATGTGGACGGAAGTTTATATCTTCAGACTGACGGTGTTGCCATGGGCTCACCACTGGGGGTAACCTTTGCCAACTTCTATATGTGTCACATGGAGAACCAGATTATGAATAAACTCGGGACAAGACCCACTATCTACTGCCGATACGTTGATGACTGTTTCGTTGTAGTAAAAGATCAGAATGAACTCAACAGGCTTAAAGAGATTTTTGAAGACGAGTCCGGTCTCAAATTCACCTCAGAGATTGCTGTCAATAATAAACTCAACTTCCTCGACGTAAAGATAGATTACCATAACCGAAAACTTACTACATCAATTCACAAGAAGTCCACAAACTCTGCACCTTATCTTAATGCTAACAGTGAATGCCCACAACAATACAAGAACTCAACAATAAAAGCCTTGATACATAGAGTCTATAAAACAACAGCAAATTGGAAACTATTTCAGAAGGACATCGAGTTTACAAAACAATCCCTCATTAACAACGGCTACTCCAACTCTCTCTTTGACAATATTTTAAAACAATATCTCAATTCGAAACACATCAGTCAAACCGATAACCAAATAACAGGCATAACGCATAACCTTTATTACGAAAATCAGTATTCGGAAGACCACAAAATAGACGAACGCGTACTCAAGGATATAATTAAGAAGAATATAAAATGCACCTCACCCGAGGATAAGGTCGCCTTAATAACCTATTATCGGAGCCCCACCATAAGCAGCCTAGTGATGAGAAATAGCAATAAGGTTAAAGATTCTCAACTGAAGGAGTCTAATCTCGTGTATGAATACACCTGTCAAATCGGGGACCGTGAGCCCTGCAACGATTCATACATTGGGATGACAACTACATCACTGTCGAGAAGACTTACCATGCACCTTTCTATAGGTGGTCCCAAGAAACATTCAGAGGACAAGCATAATACCAAAATAACTAGAGACCTACTCGTGAGTGGAACTAAAATAATTAGAAAAGAAAACAACTTCAATCGGCTGCAAATCGCAGAAGCAATAATAATTAAACAGAATAAACCTACAATAAATATTCAAACGGGTAGTAGTGAGAGAGTGCTTAAACTATATGCGCCTGATTGGATGAAAAAACCGTTAACTGTCAGTACCCCCACCCCACCATCCACCCCACCTCAGTCAGTTGCTCTTGTGAATCAGGCCGAAGAGCAGCTACTTCAAACTTCTACTATATAATGTGTTTTATTACCAACTCCAAAAACTAATAATTTTCCTCTTTGTTTAATTAATCACCCTGAAGATGACTGGAAGCCAGTCGAAACATGTCGGTTATAACTTAATTAACATTCTCCAACGTTTGGATGAAGGAAAGAAGAAGGTATTCAGAAACCTTGAAAAACTAGTGAAGAAAATGACATCAGCGAAATACGGTCAGCTGTTCAACGAAATATGCTTAAAAGAAGGACTGCTTCCAAATTTTACAAATATATATATATAATATATATATATATATATATATATATATATATATATTATATATAATATATATCTGTAAGTCGAGAGTCAGCCGTGGCTCTCGCAGGAGTAGTTTTACCTGATGTCAACGCCAGTCGAAATATAGTAGTTAGTGTTGTATGTATTTATTTATTTTATGTTTCTGTCTTTTTGCATTGATATATATAACGGGGATAGTATCGCATCCTCTTTCCATCTCCGACTGCAACACAATTCTCAGATGCATACTGCTTTTACTAAAAAAAAATATCGATAATATATCATAAAGTAACTTGGATCTTCGAGTTCAATTACAGTTCTCATATTAATAAACAAATATGTATTTATAATGTTCCTATATTTCTTCAAACGAGGCTTGTAAAACCAAAAGGAGATCACACACACACACACACACACACACACACACACACACACACACACACACATACACACACGGCTTGAGTGATATCAATACTTTAAACTTTGTAAAAAAACCGAAATATTGTCTTAGTGATTGCAACTATTTAGTTATAGTAGGGTAGTCAAGAAGATTGAATAATCACGGTTATGTACTGATAATTAATGACTTCAGTTTAAACTTTTAGTATATTTTAGTTAAGCATACGGCAATCAGCATTGCACCTGATGCGAAGAGTTATGACGTAGGATCTATATATTGTTCAGTACAATTTTAGGTGTACGAATAAGTGAAATAATATGAAAATCAATGGCGCAAGCCTTCTTTCTTCCAGATACTTTCTCTCTTAGTAGTGAATAAAGGAAACATAAGATAATTTATCATCTCAAAATAACAACTTGATTTTACTTGAAATTAAATTTAATATATATTTGCTGGTCATTCACGTATTATAGACATGATATATAGCGCAATTGACCTTTATTGGAGCAGCAATAAGAGCAGACGGTACCACTGCTGCGGGATAGTGTAGCACGATCTGAATGGGTCTGCTGAATGGACGTTGCACTAGGGACGCTATATATTCAGCGTTAAGGTGCTCTTAATGGTTCTTGTAGGCGATTTGGCACGGTTCCACTGATGCCGTGCCAAATGTGCCACCTTGCGTCGCCAGCCTTCGACCATCTCTTTATATTTCCAGCTCCCACTTCCTATAGCAACCATTTAATTCCTTTTGAAGAGAGAAAAACCTCTTCTACCGAATCTAACATTGCTTCACATATAAATCTAATTTTACCTATTTCTTACTATTATTTATTATTGATCATTTTTCCTTTTTTAATCTAAGAATATGTTTTTATGTACTACTTGTTAAAACAGTGTACACTGTTGATTACTTGAAGGCAGTCATCATGTATGAACATCGTACCAAGTCCATGACAGATATACAGAAAACCCCTCTTACTCTGGCATCAGTACAGAAGTATTACTCTATAAAGCAGTTTTCAAATTACAAATATATTGCATTTTTTTTACCGTTGAGGCATTACTGTCACATTTAAAGCAAACGATTTTCTAATTTAACTCTGAATTGAAAACTTTTTTTATGAAATGAAACATTACATTAGATTATTGACTAGCTCAATAATTAGTAATAAATATTTTATTCATAAATTATTAATATAATAGTACGTTAATATTATTTATTAAAATAATAATAACAAATGTAAAACTAATAATGTTATGTAAATAAAATATTAATAAAATTATAATCTTAAACAGATAACTCCCTTGTTTAGTGCATAATTTAAAAACTTTTGACACTGAAATCAATTATTTGCTTCTTTACTGGAAGTAAATCATATAAAAAATACTTTTTTGAAATCTTTATATATCCATAAATATTTAGATTCTCAAAAGCCTGTTTTTTAATACCTTTTATGATATCACATTGTGTTTTGTTTTGTATATCCAAAATGTTGTTTTAAATTTCAATTTAAAATTTAACATTCTCTGTTTGACAGATTTTAGTCATACTTGTATTTACCATATAGGCTTTCATGAATTTAAAAATGACTATGTTTCTATGAGTAATCTTGAATCATGGGAACATTATTATTTGAAATACATTTAGTACTGTCATATATGAGTACTGCATGAAGGAAAACTCGCCTGTTATGAATATTTGAGAGCAAAGTATACCTATAAAATGAACAACTATTAAGTCCTACCTGTGTTCAATTTTTAGAGTGGTTATTTTATCTTATTATAACCTCATAGCTTAACGCAAAATAGAAATTATAGAATAGTACAAAATACCATTATTAGTGTAGCGTTAAACGAACGCTTCTGTATACTCTACATTAAATGTCTGTCCTTCAGGTTTATGGAAGAACAAAGAGTTGGAACCTCTGACTCTTGAGCAAGCACACCACAGTTGACCATGAGAGAAAAACTAGGTCTCATTCACTTCAATTCCTACGTTAGATAAAGTTTCCCCTTGAATCTTAGTTAACATCATTGTGAAACAGAATCTGACAGCACTTTGCAATCGTTTCAACGAAAACGGATAGTGGCTCGGAATTAATGGTATGTGTGGTATACACAGAGACTCCCCAATACCACACCCAGTAATAATGTCCGCCTCTATGCCATATCTGTGCAGATCACGAGCTCAGAGTTTTGTCCCGTTGCACAGTTTTGGGGCGCTCACGTTTCGTAACATGAAATTTGTTACTGCTACTAAATTGCAGCATGATTAGTGCTCTTACATTATGTTTTTACTCATGAGCAGGCAGTCTAGGAGAAAGAATTTTATAGTCAAGAAATTCAGTTGGATAATGAACTGCTTCCTCATCACTAAACACTCTTTACTGACTTGTAAGTTCTTTCCTCGGTATGATATAGCGTACGAACTTGTTTGCTGATTTTCCCTGCCTGTTTATATGAAGGGCTGAGAATTGATTGTTCACAAAACTATTTATTGTTAATAGATAGTAGATCCTCAACTCTGGGAAACACCTTTTCAATGATGTCAAATACGCAGTACATTCATATGCTCCAATGAAATCAAAATCAACTAACAATACCTACTTGCCACAACTGTGTATTTTCAAAACAAACTTGTTTGTGAAGTTAGAAAAATACAGCTTAAAGCCCCATAACTTCGCTTCCGTACTGAATTATCAACCTATTTAGAGCCTATATTTTAAGTTAGGCATACACAAATCTAGTGTCAAAGTTTCAGCTTGCTATGCCTCATGGTGGTTAAGTTTACTTGTGACACCCGTTTTTCCTTTAAACGTCCAAAACTTCAATTCTACCTTGAATTTCGAATCGATTCAGAGCCTATATTTTAAGTTAAACATACACAAATCTACTGTAAAAGTTTCAACTTAATATGTCTTATGGTGGCTGAGTTTACTTGTGATAAAATTTTGCGGACAAACCGACAAACCGACAGAAATTTTTCTAAGGGTGGATTCGGTATCTCCAATCTATGAAACGTAAAGAAAACTTGAAATGAGTCAGTTCTAAGCAATGTACAGACAAAATGATTATTTTATTTATATAGGAGTATTTGAAGATAATGTGTATTATTTATAACTACATGTAAAATCTTAGGAATCAGATATGGATGTTTATATTTTTCTTTTGATCTATATGTTTGCTTTATTATTTATATGGTTTAATGGTAACGGTAAAAAAGTATTCAAAAGCAAGTATTCAAAAGCAGTCTCATGTAAATGCTTGCTTGATTCCTTTACAGTACTTGTAGAATTCCGTTGTTCATAAAAGATGTTACAGCTTACTGAATATTAATGCATAAAGTTTTTATTTATTAATACGTTTTAAAATATTCCATTTCAAAGATATATCATATAATTTATAATTTGTTCTTTTCACTATACAGTGATCCATTTGAAACTCTCTGCTATGGCATGACAGCCTATTGTTAGAGAATTCCTCCGTAAGAGGGAACGTATTGATGCATCAGTGTATTTCTTTTAATATGAAAAGTTATTGATAAATGGAGTCCTATTTCAAATTCCATTATCCACGCAAGAAAACAGCACCCTTGAGAAAACATAATGTATGCCAATTTACAAATGAATCTCTCTGCATATGTCAATAATGTTACTAAGTTGAAATTCCAACCATTATTTAAACTTAGATTAAAATTTCATTATTTTTTATTCCTCAAAACAAAGTAATTATTAATTTATCAGAATACTCCAGTATACTTTCCATCCAAGAAATGTTATATGTTATAATGTTATGTGTTTTTAGACCTATATTTTTGAAAGTGTTAAAGTTTTATCTTTATTTGCTTTGTTATCAAAATAGCACTCCTTGTGTAGACAAACCCTTAAACGAAGGTAAAAAGGTGTATTTCAATGTTTTAACACACCTGTTTAATTCACACATCTTATTTTTATCGTATCACGTGTCATTTCGAATCCTTTACACTTCTAAGGTTAGTTCGAAATCTTGATTTTAAAAAAGTGTTTTCTAATCATAATAACGTAGGTAATAATAATTGTACTTTGGTAATTAAAACCTCTCTTATGGAACTAGATTACGGTGGTATTTTTAAATTTATATATGTGTAAATGTTGTCATGAAGTTTGTATTGGTTGAACTGGTAAGTTGTTAAAACAGGTGTAGAACAACACCCATACGACTTAGCTAAACAAAGTATAATCTTATTTTTGCATAAAAATAATGAGAATCATGATTGATATAAATTGGTTAGAAAATAGAATGATTACATATGAAAAATTAGGTGTTAAGAAATATTATTGGGTCTACTCTGATTAAATTTAATAGATTATTTAATAGACAATTTATTTATGTTATTATGTTTTTAAAATCGTTTCATGGTTTTGTTTAACACTAGTTTAAAAAAGAAATTTAACAATGTTACCTAACTTTGCATAACTTAATAATTAATATCATCATTTATGTCACTAACAATGTGAAATAAATTGAATGTGAATTTAGTTAAAATATTAGCTCTATTTAATTTAGTTATAAACATTTATCTTCCAAATGTGTTTCTTGAAAAGTTGTAACTAAGTTTAAAAGAAGAATAAATTAATAGCTTTAATAGTAAGATTAGATATATTCATATTTCGTATACTGCAGGAAATACTGTATTAGTCAGTCTTAAAAATGTGTTAGTTCACTCTGCGAGTGGAATTGTAATGAGCCGAGTATAAAGAAATAAATAGATCTCATTTTTGCTACAACTGATATATAGACCACGCCATTACCTTATATTCCTCTCCTAAAGTTTCTTTTAAAGAATGTCTTGCATATAAATGAAAAAATTAACCATCTAGAAAGACAATACAAAAATAAACAGAAAGAACATAAAAAAATCATATATAATACTATCTTCTATATTTCGGCTTTTGTCGTCTTCAGTAGTAGAAATGATCCACTAGAAGTCAGTCAACAACTGTAAAACAGTAAACCGTCTAGACCAGTCATTGCTGCCACCCACCAAACGGGTAAAGAAAGATATAAAAGAAGAGAAGTGTAAATAAATGACGATAAATAAATCCATTAAAAGATATTGTAATAATCATAAATATTTTGTGAATGTGCTAATATATAACATAACTAGCAATAATATATAAAAATATAAAAACGTAACAAATTAAGGAAAGAGTAATTAAAAATTAACTACTGTAAATGATAAGTTTTGAGAGATTATTTTGCAACAAGGAAAACAAATGTGTGGTTCCTCTGAAGTTCTTAAGGCAGCGTGACAGTGGCAGTTGGGGTTTTCATATAGGACCTGACATTTTTGACTCTCCGGCTATATATGCAGTCATTTTTCATCATCGTCTTATGCCCATCATATAATATCTTCATAACACAAAAAACAACCCCATATCCTTGCCCGAGAAGGATTTTTAATCTAAGCCAAGTTCAATTTAAATAACAGTTCATTTTTCAAATTTCTCAATATTCTTTCTAGCTAAACTTATAGTACTCAGGTACGTCTTAGTTTTAAAATCTTTCAATTATAACTCCTCAAGGTCGTTAGTTTTTTATTTAAATTCTAGATGTAATAATTCATAAAATAGTATATCATAAACGCTATCCTAGTTTCATCTAATTGTACACTCATAAAGCGTGAAGAATTTTCATAGAAATTATCATTATTGTTTTTTTTTTATCGTGCTACATCATCAAATTTATATACTCTGTCCATATTTTATTAATATATAAATAATGTATAAATTTACAACATTTTATTTCATACTTCCAAAAATGTGTGGCATGATTACAGTTGTATGATTACATGATTCAGTTGTTGAATCTAATTAGATGTTATACATCATTATAAATGTAACGATTTTTAAGAAGGTTAGTACAATGGAAACTGAAAAATGGAGCTTATTTTTATTTTACTATGATATTAGAAATAAGTCTTTTATTTTACTTTTAATAAAATTAGTAGTCGATTATAGGAAGGAAATAAAACAAATATACTTCCTTACGCACCCCAGTCGTTCAAGAGCACTTCCTACAGAACAAGTTACAGTTTGAAAACGTTGTTATCAGTCATAAATCTCAGTCAAGTCCCCTAATAACTCCGTCAAATCAGAAGACCTAGGACTGGATAGACACAGCTCTATTGAGGGTGATCGCGTGTTGGCAAACATTAAATGTAATTTCAGCCATAAATCGTAGTCACTTTGATGGTGTTTTAGTTTTTATGCTTAGTATGGCCTTCATCTAGCATCTGGCACGAATTAGTAATGTTGTTTGAGTGACAATGTAATGTAGCATGCCATATTGGTGTCTCTTCGTTGACATTATAGTCAGATATAGCATTTCAGCTTCATAAAGTGGTAAAACTAAAACCCAGTAAATATTCTTATAAATCAATATACCGTTTGGATAATAGTGTAAAGTTTCTTCAAAATAATAAATTATATATATATATATATATATATATATATAAAGATTTTAAGTCAATGTTATAACAAAAGCATGAAATTTAAAATTGTTTGCTTCAAACAACCTTCTCAGTAAGCATACATAAAAATAAATTTATATTCACATATACAAAAATACATTATATATGTAATTGAATACAAAATAAACATAATATAATCACAAAACGTAATGTTCTATTAGTTTTTATCTGTACTGTTTTGATGTGTGTTTAACTGCTAATTCTTTTAGGACTTTCATTAAAAGCCCATAAAATAGAATTTACTTTAAAAAATGTAGGCTTTGAATGTGTTGTTTCAAAATTAGATTTGTAATATTTTAGGTCTTTATATATATATATATATATATAGTATATAAATATATTTTAAAGTTTTACTCATAATAAAACTATCTAAAATATATATGTTACAGAAATATTATAACACTTATATGTATAAAATAATTGACGAACAGATGAAATAGTATTCATTTTGTTTAAATAACCTTTACTGTTTCTTTAAGGAACAACTTCTAAGTGAATAATATTAGAAATTAATAGTATTAACGGAATTAGAAATTATGGCTACACCAACAGTTTTTATTCGATCACTTCATTAAAGGGGTTGAAAATATTGATTTAGATTTTAAATGAATCACACTTGCTCTTACGAACTAATATTGTCAATATTAATACATAACAACAACTACAGAACAACATTAAGGTTTTGAAATTATATTTTATCCTTATTTCACCAACAACACACAAATCTAAAAAGTAAATAACTATGTACTTTTATTCTTACATCCTTTTTGTTCATTGTATATATATGGATTCTGAACAAATAATTTTCTTTAGTTTTTATGTTAAAAGTAGCATCAATGGTTTAAAGTATTCTACAATAATAATGCTTGGAGGTTTATATTTGTTTATTTTGACATAAACTTCTGCTAACTTTTGGAGATAGAAAATTTAGAATTCAAGCTCTTGAGAGAAGAACTAAAATTTATTTTTCTCCATTGAAGAAAAAGACCTTTGGGGACCTCAAAACATATAATCCCTTCAAAACCTCGAGATAAAGTATTTTTCATGATCGCTATACTTTACACTTATAGTAAACTAAAAAAATGATTTTTTCAATAGATTTAAAAAACTACCTTGTATTTCTTTTCGAAATATATAGCAAGTAATTTAATATAATCATGAAGAAAAGTTCGTATAAAATCAATTTCATTAGTGATGTGAGAATCAAGAAATTGATTTCACGCAAATAAATCTACTCTTACCCTATTCTAAATCTACTTTACCTAAAATTTTACATATTATATATAACTTTACAATTCAAGTTGGCTCGCATTCTGTTCTGTTTCAAGAAATTGATTCTTATTAAAAAACAGAAACAACGGTCAATCGGATTCGAAGGTAAATATTTTTCAATAGTAATAATCGACTACAGAAATAATTAAAGTGAGTAATTAACATTGTAGACAGCAAAATAATAACCTTACGGTTATACGGTCATAGAATCATTAATGTTATGTTAACAGAAATAACTATTCGGATATTAATAGAAAAACAGAACAATTGACCTGACACATATTGTGGGTATTAAAATTATTTTTGCTTAAAAAATAGGTCTTTCTTTTGGAAGGAATTTTCAAGAAGAAGATTTTATATAGAAAAATCTACATAATAAAATATTATCTTAATGATGTTTGAAAAAGTAAAAGAGTCGTTTTATTTAAACAGAGTAAAAAGAATCTATCTCAAAATTGCTGTTATACTAAACTCAGTAAACGTAAATATCTTACTAACGATGAAATGTAGATGTGAAACACGTTATAGTGGATCAGCCAAGTGTGTAGTACGATTAAGGTATCCGTTTCTACAAGTTGAAAAACACAATGGTTCAGACTTGAATGCATTTGGAGAAACATCTTAACTCAATCCTCTTAACGTGCTTGTCTTATACCAAACAACGTCGTCTTTTATCTTCCTTCTGCTCTACATAAGAGATTAAATTATTGAATTATTCCAGCTTAAATAATACTACCTTAGTATGCCTAAATAACTATGGTTTATATCCTTTTATTTTGTAAATTTCTATTTTTAAAGTACAATTAGCGAAGTATTGATTTTTTTAGAGTTACATGTAAGCACAAAATGATCCTTAAAAATACCCGAAACCTTTCTGGATTATTCAAAGGAAAATTATATTTTCTAATATTTTTTTGTTGTATGTGTCTAGAAAAGATTTTTCAGGTTGCTTCATGAACATTTAACCATATATCATTCTAAGTCTTCTGAATTGACGACGCTGAGCCCATTTTGAAGCAGTACTACAACACTCTGTCTACGTATTTATATATTTATTTGTTCATATATTTTCATGTTTTTATATTACAATATCTTTACAAACAGTTAATTTTATATTTCATATTTATTATTTATTTGGTATTTATATTTGTAACGCAAAGTCAGTATTTGTAGATCACATTTTATTAAAATTAGAACATTCAAAGATATTAAGCAGTCTAGTAATAGAACAGGTCTGAGAGAAAGTTATTTTTAAAACTTCAAAGAGTAAAGTCTGTCATTCCTTCTAACTGATGGTAATTCTACCAGAAGGTGTAAGTATTCAGAGTTTAGTCTGTTTGTCTTTTTCGTGTAACTTTCGAAAACTTTATGAACCAAATTCTTGATAAGATAAAGTATTTTCAGCTTTCTTCTACAATAAGGTAAATACAGTAAACTTTTACAACTGAAAATGAAAAGTACAGAAAAAAAAAGTACAGGTAAATAGGATAAATTATGAAAACAATGAAACAGATAGTAACAATTTAATGGCCGATATAACTATATTGAGTTTTTTAAATACATATTTTTTAATTAAAATTATCTAGCTGGTGTATTTGAAATAACTCAATTTCTTACTTCCCTTATTACTGGTAACAAGCATATTAATTGATTCATTTTGCACATATATCTCATGATTTGAGTATTGCACTTCACATTGTGTGTTAAAGAAATTGTATTTTCCCTTTTATAAAATGCTTTGTGATTGTCCAATATCAATGAAAGAATTCGGGCATAGAAAAGTTAAATTTAACCATATTATCGGTCAAACATCACCTCCACACAAATGAAGATGGTGCCCCTAGCATGTGTCAACCACAACCAATGTTACTAAAGTTGGAGAGCTAGTAGGAACCGATGAATTCCACATATATGCCTTTCTTTCTTTCTCTCTCTCATATACACAAATTCTCTCTCACATATATATATTTGGAAATCTAGAGCTCGTTATGCCTACACTGACAACCCCAAACCTGACTGTGTAAGTTTTTGTTAGACTGTTCATTTATGTTTATTATTTCACGGTGACTTTAAATATTAGATTAATTTGTTAAGTGTAGTTTCAATTGTTTTTAAAAAATTTAAATGTTTTTTTGCTGAATATGGTGGATGTAACACCGAAAGATGTCCAATAATACATTACAAAATTATGGTGATTTGATTTTTATGTTGAACTCGGAATTAAAGACAAAATTTCGTAATTTGGAAAAATATAAGACGAAATTGAAAAAAGTGGAAACAGACATCCAGTTTTTAACACATATATACGTGTATATATAATATATTTATATATATAACTTTAAATTACACAAAGCACGACACAGAAAAGAGAATACAAAGAAAACTTACAGAATTCAATATATATATATATATATAAAAAGATTTCACATAAACACGTGAAACAACAATCAATGATCAAACCACAATAAGAAATGTGAAAACAAGACTAAGATCTTTCAACCGTAACAAGCGGTCTTCGTCAGAGTCAAAAACCCAACAGTTGGGTTTTTGACTCTGACGAAGACCGCTTGTTACGGTTGAAAGATCTTAGTCTTGTTTTCACATTTCTTATTGTGGTTTGATCATATATATATATATATACATATATGCACAAGTTCTGAGACAGATAACTCATAACAATTCTAAAGTCACTCTGAGAGCTTCAGAATAAGCTTTTATTAGTCTTCTGGGCTTAACTTTAATCGTTGATTATTCCTTTTATTTACTTTAGTCTCTTAATGTGTCTTTTGTTTACTTACTTTATTTTATTTTTGTTTGGGTTTTTCTTTTCATTCGTTATTTCTTTATCTATCGTCCCTCCGTAAGTTGGCTACACTGTTCTGTGCTTCTTCAAGACCACTGGCCAGTCGTTGTTTGCCTGTGGAGTGACTTGTTTCTATCCTCCTGATGACGAGGGCATCGAAATATAGTAGTGAGCTTCTGTTTCATTTCTGTGTGTTCTTTTTGCCAATAGTTTAGCAAATTTACTATATTTCATTTAACTAGCAATATGAGAGTTCAAGAAGATGATGAGGAATACTCTATAATTCTGATAAATATTAGTGAAGACAGAGATGAAAAGAATGAAAATAAAGAGATTATTTCTGACCAAAGACATGTTTCGCATATCCCTGCATATAGTGTTAGTGTATTGAATACATTTACTCTTTATTCACCAACCCACTAATATTGTCCACAAAAAATTCTATATAAATTTCATTTAATGATTTACTCAGTGAAATTAATCTTAGGTTAATTGAATAATTTCCAGGAGGAATTAAACAATATCTGTCATACAACTCGGTTTGTGTAGGAACGGAACACACACATTACCTCAAGAATTTCTTGACTCACTAGAGTTTGTCTGGATTGCTCCACCATATGCTAGAACACAAAAGGGAAGCTCCTGTCATATGTATGCATGAGAAACATTGATCCACCGAGCTTATGTAATGGAACAAGACTAATAACTGAGGAGCTTTATGATAATGTCATTGATTATAAAATTATCGTGTCCCGGAGTCAAGAGGAAGTAGTTTTAATTCCAAGATTGAAAATCGTTTTATTTGAAGAAGACAACATTCCTTTTTTAAAGATTCAATTTCCGAATCTGTTAGCATTTGCCATGACTATTCATAAGTCTCGAGGAGCCAACTACATGTTGCTCTAAGAAGAGTCAACAGACAGCAAGGATGCATTAAAACGGATTGCCCGAAAAATCAGTTTGTAAGTTTGTTTCCTTAGACTGTGTGTTATTCCTCTTCGATTATCATGTCCAGTTTGGATGGTTTTTCCGTTTTTATAATCTATATATATATATATATATATATATAGTGAGATTAAATTTTCTGCCCACTTTTGTCTTAATTAGTTTTTTTGATTTCTTTTCCAAATCTCGAAGTCTTACTTTAATTTCTTTGGGAACTAGGTGTAATAACTCACCATATGTTTTGTTGTCCATTTTTTTATTTTTACCGACGTTTCGGTCTTCTTCGACCATCTACTGGGTGATTTTAGAACACATACTATTTTAACCAATTTAACATTTTTTAACAAAAACTAAATTTTAACGCTCGACTAACAAAATATAAATGTAAACAATTAAACTGGCAGGTTGCAATTCCTGTTATACACAGACAGGTGTGTCTTCAGTTTCTTCATTCCTTGTTGAATTTCCTATATGTAGAGGTTGGAATTGTCCCATGTGCAACTTCAATATGTTTGCAAAACTTGCAGTTTGATTATTGATACTGGGTCTGCAAGTTTTGCAAACATATTGAAGTTGCACATGGGACAATTCCAACCTCTACATATAGGAAATTCAACAAGGAATGAAGAAACTGAAGACACACCTGTCTGTGTATATATATGTATATATATATATATATATAACAGATTCAATAATATATTGACCGTTTGATAGAATAGGTGTGTTCTCTAATCGGGGTTCGGTCAATTTTCCAGGATAAAAAATCAAACTCTCGTTGCCACTTGAGTGAACAGTGTTGAGGTTATTTGTAATGTTATCTTATTAGTCTAGTCGAAGGTTTTGTCCGGCTAACATTGTTGTTCCTTTAAATAATGTAAATTTCATTTTCTTAGTTAAAAATTCTTACTTCTGTAAGTAATATTGTTTTATGTATCTCTGAAATATTTCTGCTTGTAATATTCATGAGTTGTAACAATCCATTTTCATATTGTGTATATGTTTGATGTTGATATGTGATTTCTTATTATCCTTTGTTTGTAGGCCTATGAAAAAGGTTTTAAATAAAACCGAAACGTTGGCAACGAGAGTTTGATTTTTTATCCTGGAAAATTGACCGAACCCCGATTAGAGAACACAGCTATATATATATATATATATTATATATATATATACAATTAAAAGAAACGGTCCAGCGGACTTTTTTACAATAAAATAAAAAACGAAGGAAACACACAGAAAGACACAGACATAACTCACATCGATATTTCGACAATCGTCGTCATCAGGAGGTGCGAAGAGCGAAGAGTCCCGCAGGAAGACAGGGCGGTATTCCGAGTTCAGTACCGCCCTGTCTTCCTGCGGGACTCTTCGCTCTTCGCACCTCCTGATGACGACGATTGTCGAAATATCGATGTGAGTTATGTCTGTGTCTTTCTGTGTGTTTCCTTCGTTTTTTATTTTATTGTATATATACATATATATATATATATATATATATATTATATATATATATATTCGTAAATTTTGGTAGCAGTCCTTCTTTGACACACACATTATTGAAAATGACACCAAACTTAGCTGATACCTGTTTCTTAACAAGTTTCTCAATTTTTCTAAATAACGAGAGTGTTATTTAGAAAAATTGAGAAACTTGTTAAGAAACAGGTATCAGCTAAATTTGGTGTCATTTTCAATAATATATATATATATATATATATATATATAAACTATATTGACACAAAAAACACTCAGAAATGAAACAGAAACTCACTACTATATTTCGATGTTCTCGTCATCAGGAAGATAGAAACGAGTCACTCCGCAGGCAGACAACGACTGATCTATATGTATATATTTTAAAAAAATAATAATAAATACGAAACTTTTCACTAATAATTAGATTCATCTGATGATTAAACAATTGAAAAAATAGCTTTCACTTATACCACTTATTGATGAATTTTAATGAGAAAGGAATAAGTCTTGAATTACTTTCGTGCTATTAATTACTTTTAAATTAATAACCATAATACTAATTAGGATTTCGGTAGAGATTTAAAGTATACTTTTATCAAATTGTAAAGAGTCATAATCTCTGATCTTTGTAATTGAATTCATTGAATTTTGAATGAAGGGAATAATTTAATTTAATTCGTGGGTTTTATTGACTGTTTATTGAAAGTTGATTGAAAGTTTTTTAATTCTTTAACTTGAAAAAAAAAAGATGTTTATCTAAATCTTCTTCCTTTTTTTTTCCCCTCAGAAACGGAAAATGGGTGGTTTTAAACTTGTTTAGGTTATTTGTGATCATTTTTCACTCGACAGTCTAAAACTGTTACTGTAAATCGGTTTCCAAAACTTAATACAAAATTAATTTTATTGTATCTGCCGTTGAGTCTACAGCGTGCTTGGTCTCCCTTTCTCTTTTCACCTGAAGTCAGATTGCCGAAAAATTTTAGTTCGTTAATGTGTTTCTATACTCTGTGTGTTACTCTTCTTCAATTTTTAAATCGTATATATATATAAACTAAATTCAAAATGAGATCACGCATGAAATAAATCACAGAAAGTCAGTACTTATTTCGATTGCTTTGTCATCAGAAAAGTAGATGTGAACCGCTCAGAAGTAAAATTGAAATTTTTCTACCGTGTTCATTGAAGGTTTCAAAACATTTTTCGACAGCTTTTTTTAACACTAATACACTGGTGAAATAAATCTTGTACTAATCTACACTGAATATTTTACAATTACAATGTTATTCAAATTCATAACTAGCCAATACAATGAATTATATTATAGGTGTCTTCAATACATCTGCACTGGTCAACGCTATTAAGTTCTGAGAATTTAGTTGTGATTAGTTCCCTATTCTATGATTTCTAGAAAACACAAAGATATTCTCAAACTCTATTGGGTTTATTCTTGTTATTTATTGATGACGTTGTGGAAATAACTTAAGCATATGCTTTATCTTGTAATACATGGGACTTTCCCAGAGAGTGAATTGTGTTCATGAAATATAATTTAATTCCCTCTCCTTCTTAAGATTATTAAACGATAATGAAATTGGATGAATAATTTCTAATGTTATCAGTCATACTTATCTAATGTCTCATACTTCTAACTATTTTATCATAATCAGAATTGTCCACAGTTCCCAACCACTATAATTAGAATGAGTTGTTCGTTCAATAATTTTCTATCGGTTTCTTAAACTTCCTGATAGACTAATGTAGTCAAATGCATTAACTTATTGTTGGATTATATGCACTAAATTATAGAAAAGGCATTTCTAACGATTCCAGACACACAGAGGAGCTGCCAAAATTTCTTGAAGAATAATCCAACCAATAATACTGGTTTCATTTTCCATACTTTTAACAAACATTAGAAATTTACATATTTTTTCAAGTAATAAACATAATAAACAATTTCAACTGTCGGATTTTTTTAAACAAATTTAACATATATGTACAACATTTATAAATGCTTTGATAGATGTGATATATTATTGATAGCATTGTTGATTATTGATTGTATTATTTCTTCTGTTTTTACCTATACACTATACCACTGAACTATTCAAAATCTTGATAATTCTAACGTTTTTGCTGTCCCCTTCACATTTAATTGAAACGATTTCCACTGTATCTATCTTTTATTTAAGTCATGTCATTTAAATCAATCACACTATTCATAAATATTTTATAATTTCTTGTATTATTTTAATAATAAAAGAATGTATTTTCTAAAAATGTACAATAGATGATAGTAAAACTATACTTTCTTTTCCTGAAAATGTTCACCTATTATATATCAATTCTCTAATCATCTGTCTACTCAGATTCCACCTTATTTGCTTTTTCAAACTATTCGACAGATGTTTTATTCCCTTTGACCTTGTTTAAGGCAAATAAACAAAATTGTTTTCACTATTTTCACATTTTCATTGAAATTAGTAATGATTAATTTACTTACTGGGATTGATGTAAGATTACTTCTGGTTTCAGATAAAACCTGCAACAGAATTGAATAATTTAAAGATTCGAAAAGCATGCTCCAAATAAAACCCTGATTACATATTCTATCAATCTAATCTAATCTATCTAATTGGTTAGTGAGCGAACTTACAGAAGTATAATATTTTTGAAACAGAAAAACTAAGTATTACATTAGAGATTTTTTTACAAAAAAACAACTCTAAGGAATTCAGCAACAGTGTCTAGTTTAAGTGAAGACGTGACACTGAACTGAAAACAAGCAAGGTAACCAAATTTCACCATATAACAAAAAATCGCTAAAATTTTTCATCGATAAACAGTGCTTAACTTAACTTACCCAAACAAATAAAAAACTACTTAAATTTGAATTGTCACTTCTTTAATTAATGATGACTGGTTCTTTTTAATATATAACATTTTCAAAGTTGTCCTTCTATATCTTTGGTTATTACTTTTATTTCATTAAAATCAAAATTATGGCCTTCATTGATACTATGTGCTGCTAATGCAGTAACATTAACTTTTATAGAATATGTTTGTTGGTTAGTTCTTTCCTTCAAAAAACAACAATTTTACATAATAAACTTTGTTTCTGTCTTTGCACTTTATTGCATATGTAAAATTACTCTTATTTTTACTCTTTACTCTTCGTATGGAATCGTCTGTTCTTTATTTGAAAATATATAGATTCTTTTTCTTTTGCTAAAACACTAAATAACCTTGAAGTAATGTCTTTTGAAAACTTGTTTAATTATTTGCAATAATACTTCAACATGTGCATGTTATGATTTTTGAATGACTGTGTACTTTTTATACCTCTTCTGTTTTGTAGGCCTATGAAAAAGGTTTTAAATAAAATCCGAAACGTTGCCAATGAAAGCTTATTTTGATGCTGAAGAACTGACCAGCACTGATAAACTATTATTTCTGACCGAGCCCTGATTAAAACATGAAGTATCATTCCTATGATTGACATGTTTGAAATGATAAAAATAGACCTTGGACAGTAAATAATTCATATGTAAATAAATAAATTATCCATTCATTTACAAAAATTTGTCAAAGTATAAATTCTTAGCTTTATTTATTTTTACAAATTAGTTTAATTGAAATTCTAAAGAAAAATAAAGTTTAATCGAAGGTAAACATTTGAATAACTAAAAATTAATTAACTCAATTAATTTGACTAAAGATGGGAAAAGTTTAATGAAAGATTTAAAATGACGAATGGAATTTAGAAAAGCATTTACAGGTTATTATCAAAATATTAAACTGGAAAGGAGCAAAGTGTTCTCTGAATCTTTACTTCTAAAGAGAAATTAATCAAATTCCTGGAAAATTCTTAATTGAAATCTAATTTCATGATTGTAATCGCTAAATCAATGTACTGGAAGAAGTAGGATGATTTTAGGACGAACTTTTTAATTATTTCTTGTGTCTTGAAGTCTTTAGAATAGACGTAAAATTTTATAATAAATAAAACTTTTAAATTCAAACTAGTGACACGTTTGCTTTTGTGTTATCGTTGCAGGAATAACATAGCGCTAGAAGGTTTCGTCAATTGTTTGAATATTATTCAGATAATCTATATTTCCTTCCTTTGAACATTCTACTTTTTTCATATAACACAAAAGTTCATCGAGGCTAGTGTCCACTTTTACTACCATCTGTTTAAATTTCAAGTTGAGTTTTTCACTCTAACCAAGACCGCTTGTTACGGTTGAAAGATCTTAGTCTTTTTTTCCCATTTCTTATTATAGCTTGATCATTGAGTATATAATATATATATATATATACTTTTTCGTTAGAAATACACGATCCGAAATGGACAAATATATCTCAATGTAGAAAAAGAGACATTGAGAAATTAAAGCACAGAGTGCTTGATTTCCCTCTCTTACCTCCCCTGAAGATGGTTCAAACAAAAATTAGAGACTGTATGTGTGTACTTTTAATTTCTGTATGTTTCTTTTTCTACACTGAACTCTCTCTCTCTATATATACATATATTAATTTAGAGAGTAGGCCTTGATTTTTATTTCCTGGGTTTACTGTAAAAATTTGTTACACATAATAATAATAATAGTATTTCTCAAGAAATATTTAAAGGCATCAAAATGAATATTTTTATAGAAAATCATTTTTTCATTGTCTAAAATTATTTCTCCGCTATTAACACAGGTTATGACCATTTCACTATTATTATATTTTTTTCATACTTTGTTTTTAAAGAAAAACAAACATCTCTTCAAATATTTATTTTTGAAGTCACAAATAAACTTATAAGGAAAAGGAAAATATTATTTGTTGGAAGGACGGTTGGTGGAGATACATTTAAAACCAATAGGAGAAACCCCGCAACGGGAGGTGAAATATTGATATTACGTGTTCATCCCCGCCTGACCTGCAGTCATTATTCATTGAGCAGAATATACTTCAACTCGCTGAATCATAACCTCCAGCCAACCACAGCTTACTCGATTTCTTTGAATCAAAATCTTTTAGGTCCACAATATCCTACTTAAACTTTTGTATTTTCAGGATTATCTGTTGTTTGATAACCAATATACATATACTTTTTATTAAACATGTAATACTCTTCCATATTACTCAATTCATAGTTTAAAAGTTATTTCCACATAACTAACATAGAAAAAAAATGTATTTATAATAACAAATATATTTAATGCTTCCATGTTGTAAACTTTATAAAAACCAGTTATATATTATCGCAAGAAATATATAAAGAAAAAACTTTATCATGCATACAGTAATCCTAAAATTTCAAAATAAAATGAAATGTTTCGACCAGAAATGTCCCTTCAGAATCGCAAGCAGAATGCAAACACTATTGGTGTTTAGTATGCAATGCTTGTATCTTGAAGGTTGCCAAAGCGTTTCTATAAATATGCCACACATGGTATTCTGAATATTCTAAATCAGCTAAAGGTATTAAAATTCTTAAACTTTGAACTGCCAAAGTCTATCGACTTTATTTCAACAGCCCCTTTTAGAGTTCTGGGACTGTCATTCAAAATCTTGGTGTCGTACCGACTCTTCTCAAGAGTGGAATACAAACTAGTTAATCATCCTTTATTTGAAAAATTTTGATTATTTCTGTTTTACTTGTCAAGAATGTGCATAAAAAATGAATATTATACTTTGTTAATAGACTAATGAACCATTATAAATTTCATTTAAAACCATAAATATACTAAAAAAAAATTGGAGAATAATGAAAACTAACTATTATCCATACTAAGATAAAACAATAACTCATACTTTCCACATAAAAGAAGTTTTTTACTATACGTTTCAAACACATTGTAATCATAATCAGGTAAACTTCTACAATACAAATTATAAATTAAAAGTTACAAAAATAAACCAAAACTCTAACAATAAAATGAAATAATGAAATGTGAATAGCATACCCAATACGAGCAATGAAATCCTTCAGTCCCTTTTCGAGAGTCAATAGCCCTCCAAAGCTCCTATTGGACATGTCATTCATTTTTCATTGTTTCGTTTTGTAATTTATACTGTTCAAGTTAATGTGATGATGAAAACAAAATGTTTGAAACGCATAGTTTTAATAAAAAACTCCTTTCGAGTGAAAACTTTGAATACCTCATTTGCTCTTACCTCAATTAGAGTACAGAAAACACAATTACCGATTTCACAACTAATGAGTTAATTATTATTCTAATGTTTAAACATTCATCTTAATTGGTACATATCACAAAACTATACATATTTTTTTCCACTCTTCAACTCATACTTCTTTTGTTTTAGAGGCAGAAAAAAAATAAAAAATAGTAGTATATTTTTTCTTTACTCTTAGCAAAAATGTGAAAAACCCTTATAAGATTAAACAATCAATGTTCATAGACATCAAAACTCAATCAGTTCTTTTTGTTCCGCAATATTTAGTTAGAAACCGTGTATTATTTTTGTCAATGATATATATCTGAAATAAGATAACATTAGTCTTGAAAGTAATATTATGTAATATTATAATTTCTAGATATGAAATATTTCAAAATTTGAGGAGAAGTAAGAAAAAATTGTTTAATCTGACAATCTCTTAATTTATTTTCTTTATTAATTCATTACATTTCATTCCGGTTATTAATGTACACTGTTGAAAATTATTTATACAGAGCTGTCCTTAAAATGTTCAACTTTTCAAACATTATAACAATATTATAAGTAAGCATACTAAACAAATCATCATTTCATAACTTTCCCTCGTTTTTAGTTTTTTTTTTTTCAGTAGGAAAAAACTCTAATAAAGTGGGAGGCTAAATAAAATTAGTCATATCCGAACTATATGATCCTTTATTTGAAAAATTTTGATTGTCTCTGCTTTATTTGTCAAGAAAAACATGAAAAATGAATATTATACTGTATTAATAGATCAATAAACCAGTATTAATTGCTTTTGAAACCATAAATATACTAAAAAAAACTATCTAATTTTTTTTATCTCTTGAACGTTAAGACTTATGAAAGTCACAAAAAGAGAGTTTTTTTTAAAAAATTATACGCTACGCTATTTTGATACTTATAGTTAACCATACATTACTAAATATGCTGATGTGCTAGTGAATATATATGATAAATATATAACCAGCTTATTAATTTAGTATTACGTATGTAAATTCAATAAAATTTTAAAGAAATGTGACACGAAACGCTCATATGTACATACTTACACGTGTACATACAAGCAAACATCGTCTTTTAAGAAATACAAAATAAATTTCTTCTAAGTGGTTATTTTTAATTTCATAACATTTTATAAAGACTACATTTGTTTGTATTGAAATGATATACTGAAGTCAACATTGTTTTCCATCCAAAGATTATCTCTTCTTTGAGACAGCCTATTGTATTTCTTTTCAAGCTACAGATGTGTTTTGAGAATTAGCTTTTAAAAAATAAATTATTGACCTATTAATTCAACCACTTTGAGAACCATGCAACCAGTGAAATTAATTGGAACGTTCTTATGACTATAAATCTATGAAATATACAAACTAATAAAAAACTATCTTTATATAAGCAAAACTACTAGATTAATATATTTATTGTTAAAATTCGAATTAAATCAGTGATTGAAGTGACTACTATCAAATTAATATACTGTATATCCATTGATTCACAGGTACGTTTATTGACCTTTATTTTGAGATTAGTCAACTAAGTTATTTTAATGACACTGAAACATGTTAGGCGATAATATTTTAAGTTAATTTTGTAATATATCAAACGTTACAATAGAGATAATAAATAATCTGAATGAATTATGCAAATTTAAATAATAGATTTTAGATTAGCTATCTTGGTATACATTTCCTTTCAAAACAACCCGTCTTCCTGAGAGTTATAAATAATACTCGCATAATTATAATGTTAAAATACATTTCACTAACTTACCTAAATATACAGTTCAAGGAGTGGCATCACTATGAACACAAAATTTTGAGAAAAAAAATGAATTATTAACCTCTAAATCTGTGACTATTACTAAAACATGTCACGCAAGAAATATCCCAATTTTTATATATCAAACTCAATTTCGTGGGATACGCCTATAACGTGACGGATACCTGATTTCCAGGTATCAGGTATAAATATGGAATATTAAATAATATGGAATTAAAGTTAGTTACTTTTTGTAACTAACACATAGTCCACTATTTTTCTTTTTTTCCTTATTCTACCATTCACCTCAAGGTAACATATTGTAGATATGTAGCAAGTTATATTAGACTATACAAGTTATACACGTGTTAATATTGTAAATTATGAATTTGCATTTCAGGAGTTTCAAAGTTATATATCATACATAAATCAAACAGTTCAGAAAAGGACAGTTACACTACAGAAAGTAATATTTTTATTTATTTACCATTTTTATAGTATTAATTTAATATTTTAACTTTTATATATCTGGTGTATTCAAATTTTTATTTATTACACATTTATTCATTATCTTTCCTTATTTTCTTTGTCTAAATTTATACATATTAGTAAATTAAACTAACTTTTACTAATTATTTACTAATAAACATTAGTAAAATTTGGGAGTAGTCCTTGTTTTGAACATATTTTGTTGAATCATCAATCATATTTTTAGCTAATGTAATTTATTTCATATTTTTGTCCGAGGTTTCTAAATAATTTCTTCTTTACTTCATCAAAACGTTTATCCACCTTCAACCATTATTTTAATCCCCCCAACCCCAGCAACACATTGCACCTTTCTTATATAAGCTTCAAACTTCAAAATGCATTCATTTCTTGATAATGGCTGAAGACAGCAGAAACATGCGTTCATTTAGCATGTCGATTGGTAACTTACTATATTCTGTGGAGACAGTAACAAGATCGTTATTCCGAAAACTCGAGAAACTTATGAAAAAGCAAGTTTCAGCTAAATTTGGTCTACTTTTTAACAATGTATAAATAAATATATATATATGTTAATTGAATATTATATATCATCATCGTATGATGATAGATAATACCACGATCTATATAACATTTATATTTCAAAATTTGAGCATAATAAACTAACTATTTGTAATATATTTTTATAATGGTCTTATTATTGTTTAACAAAATGGAGTAATACAGTAATAACCGTGTAAACCTTTACCTGCTGTGTTTTTACATTATAGTACTCATTTAATGGAATGTTTGCGACAAAATATTTACAAAACAACTTTATTTAGATAACGCATATAAGATTGACTTTCTTTATGTTCAAAATATTTGAAATTTGAATCATATAGTTCTGACCTTTCTCTTTTAATAAAAAGAAAGTATTTGGAAAACTCTGTCTGATTCTGATAAAGAGAAAAGAATTTTCAAACCAAACTATAAAGCTCAATTAAATGTGAGATAAAAGATAAAAAAATAAATTAAGTAATTCAGCTAGTCAAATTATGAAAGCACAAGTATTTGACAACCCTATAATGATGATCTCTTGAACTAGAAGGTGAACTACACAACAACTTGTAGATGTCAATTAGATGTTAAAGCAGTGCTTCTCAAACGGTGTGCTCCAAGATAAGGGAAGATTAAATTTATATAACAGATTTATATTTTAAAACATGTATCATTTTAATTTATTTTAGAAACAGCAAGTATGTGGTTATCAAGTCTCCGCCACTTGATATTTTGAACTGGAAGGTGAATTTCTTTAGTCTTTAAGCAGCAATAGATAATGCTTTCTCTTTTCTTTTTCTTGGAGTTTTAAATCATTTGTTACTAATCTCATTTTCTCACTCTCTCTCTCTTTTTTAAAAAAAAAATCCCTTTTAGTTTCCTATCATTGTCATATTTTCTAAATGTAGGTTTGCATTTTCTATATTAAATCAGATATTTAATTAACGCATCAAAGCTTTTGTCATTTCATAAAGCATCCTAAAGTAAAAAAAAGTTTGAGAAACACTGCTTTAAAGGCTGCAAGTTTACTTAAAATCTTTCATCCCAACATCTGACTTGATTGAATGATAGTTTTTAGTTATAAAACTAATTATCGTGATAAAGCCGGAATTTTGCCTCTAATACAACAGCTGGTATGAATTATATTCAATTAAGGCTAATGTTGATAAAGTAGCCTTTGTTGCACGCTGTTCTACAACGTGTCCTTGATATGTTGAGAAATAGTCTGAATCGCACCTGTAGAAGTGATTCTATTTACTGACTTGGGAGACCAGGCGAAGGCGTCGACGGACCAGCTGTGTTTTCTCGCCACCTGCCAAGACACTAAAGTCAACAGCGCGCCTTTCATATCGCGCCCTCTAGACCTCACCTTCCACGCATTTCTTTACATACCATTTTCTCATCAGGCTGCCAACACACCTTCCCTAACATACATCTCTACTAATCATCAAACTAACTGAAAAAAAAAACTGAAAAAAATTTTCTTTGATAGCTCGTGCAGCTATCAAAATGTATATTTTTGAAAACAAATTAGTCTATAAAAAAAAATGTTCGCGCAAAATACATATTGAAATCTATAATATAGTCATTTAATTAGTATTAAATCCCAGAAAACAATACTAAAAATTGTTATTATTATTTATAATAAACTTTAAATATCATAAATTATTTATTTCATATCTATATAAAATTCAGTAATATCGATATATCGATTACTGTATTATCGTTATATCGATATAGCAAAATTCAGTAAACTCAAACTCTCGTATATTCTGCAACTACAGTATTTTCTAACGTCAGGAAGTTAATTACAAACGTTAAGGTTAGAAATGTATTACTTTTCTTGGAGTAATTTATATATAAGGGATTGTCACACGTCCATTTACGTATTAAGTGTCACATTTGTATTTTTAACAGATTCTAGAGGGCTATCATCATTGATAAACATAATAAATTTGATGTCAACAACTAAATATTATCTCACCAAACCGAGCTAAATGTTTAGCTATATAACTATTGTACAAATATTGGTATATTCGTACAAGACCTGTACAAATATACCAATGAAGTAAAGTTAATAGGAGATGTATATATAAAATATAATAATCTGAATCAATAAAAGCAATTATTGCTTTATTAAATTGTTAAATATCTTTAATTAAAAATTAACAATTTACTAAATACGTAGTAAAAGTTTTTTTTGTACAAACTGTCAGTTGGTATCTGGTTTATTTTGATTTTTGGATTTGCAAACTTCAAAATTGGAATATTCAAATTTTCGAGAATATTTAAGAGTGAATAGAAAAATAACACAAATTATAGCATGTTAGCAAAAATTCTTTACGAAAATCAATGTTAAAATGAAATTCATAACGATCCTCTTTTCTTTGCTTTTTCAGCAAGCACTGATTTTAAGAAATAGAGAAAAAATTAAAGAACTAAAAAATGTGGAAACGTCTGTCTACACTTAACTATAAGTAAACATATTGCCAATCTCATAAATAATAAATTTAATTGTTTGATTTATTTTAATGAAACCGTCTTTTAAATCAATAGTTCCCAATATTTTATCTATGGAAGTCTCTCAATTTCATTTCAAAAATTGAGAAACATATATTTAACTAAAAATATATTTTTTTTCTTAAATTAATGTATTTTATACTTGTTGAATATGTAGTTTTTATAACCAATATTTTTTTTAATCGGATTCAAAATATTGTCTCTATTCAGCATTTCTTTTTGAAACCTACCTAACTTCTGTATGTAAAGAAAAAGAATCGTTTGATGGCTACCCATATCCTAAAACAAAGCTTGAAATATTTTTGACTGCTTCCGTGCAGAACTTCCTTTAACAGATATGAAATCCTTCTTCTACTAATGCTTGTCTGTGAAGAATGGAGTCATTACCATTGCTGTTTTTTGAAACAGTGTTTATTCTAATTACGGCACCCGATAACTTTCCAGTGATAATCTTTGCTCCATCAAAGAATACTGAAATGCGTTATCTCGACAAATATCATGTCCATTTATGTTATTATAAAAAAAATATCTTTTCTTGTGCACGAAGTTCAAATCATTGACTGAAAAATATATTTACCTCAATTATAACATGAAATTTATATTTAACAAACATTAGTGAAATTACTAGTATTGCATGCATGCAACCTTATTACAATCTTAAATATTTTTTTGAAGAAAAAAGCTTTCTTCACATTTGTTCAGTGGATTGTTACTGAGTATTGAAACGGGCAATAAAATTATACATGTAACGCAAATATTTTGTCTCAATTGTAAGATAAATTGTGAAAAAGCAAAATTCTTAAGATCATCAGCAATGTCAGTGTACGTCTTGACTCCGTATTGTTGTAAAGAGGTATCAATGCAAATCTACTGCAATCATGATACATAATCAAGTTACTTAGCATTAATAACTTATTCCGGTTAAAATGTTGATGTTTAAATATGAGCAGTTCATTGCTTCAGCAGGCCAACATATTCAATCACTTTTTATGAAAAATACTTACTTATTGGTAAAAATAAAACTGTTTTAAGTTTAATTTTTAGTGCAGAAGTGAAAAATTTCACATTTTTACAGTGTATTGTGACTGGCATTGAAAGGGACAATAACTTTACAGATGGTAGATAAATATTTTGGATCAATTTACAAGATAAGTTTGAAAAAGCAAAATTCTCTGATAGTCATGCAATAATTCTCTGATATTTAAACACACATAACACACACTTTAATTGCACATGCTTGCAGTCACTGATTAATAGGATAAATTATATTCTGATGTACAATTTCAAACGTGTGTAGCTTTTTTTTGTCCTACATTTCACTCACTTTAAACTGCTGTGCTCCAGCGACCAGGGCTTAACGACCTTCCTGTCATTGTAATGAGCATTATATTATGTGGAGTTATTCCTCAATGAAGCCAGGCAAAAACACTGCTTTTGCTCAATGAATCCCAGTCTGAGGTACGCACTTTAGGAACCACAATACAAATGATTCAGAAAACTGTGTGCAAACCCATTATCAAACACATTTTCTAAATTTTTAGCTGCATTTTAATAAGGTAATCATTATTTTGTCAATTACAACGAAAGCATAATCCTGGCTGTACACAATCTGTACTATACCTTCCGTATAGTAAACTAGAATCACAAAAAGGCACTTAATGATTGTCATTTATATTGTGTAACATCTCCTCATCCAACATTCAAGATATGCAAATTTTTTTCTGAAGCAGTACAATACATAGCAGATGTTTTAAATGTTTTAAAATTATCACAACATAGTAAAATTAGTACCCGTTTGCCCGCATTTACGATAAAGTAGTCTTCTCATAACTACGTTCATTAAGTTTTGGTAATAAATGCCACTCATACACTTCACACATTATATAGAGAAAGATAGATATTTTTCATTATCAATATTCTTATGTTGAACTAAAAACAAGATCACAGGTATTTTAAGAAACAAAAATTATCCTTTAAAGTTGTTATTTTAAAAGGAATAGCACACTTTATGATAAATGTATATCATTACTGATTTAATATGATACAGTAATAAATAATGTAAGATCCCAATATTATATGAAGTTACGTATACAGAAATTTACACGGGCTCATAGTATCCGCTTTAACAAATTAACATCTGTTATACACTTTATACAAGATAAACTTATTACAAGTTTAATAAATCCGACTGGCTTGATTATGAACAAACTAACATTACTTATAGTAAAACTATTGGTTATAATAAAAGTGGGACCAAATTTCATTTTAATTTGGGTTTCACACTATTATTTCTTAAAAGCAAACAGTCATTTAAAGTAAAATTCTTGATATATTTTTGTCATCACCCACTAATTATAAGTAGATCCAATATGCAAGATTTTAATACTCACCTTTAGTAGTTAAATGAAAATATAATTTCTGATTCACAAAATGCATTATATTAAAAGATTTCACATAAACACGTGAAACAACAATCAATGATCAAACCACAATAAGAAAGAGTTGGGTTTTTGACTCTGACGAAGACCGCTTGTTACGGTTGAAAGATCTTAGTCTTGTTTTCCCATTTCTTATTGTGGTTTGATCATTAAAATGCATTATATATAATACTTCTTTGGTATATGTAATTTCGGTTTAGAAATCTACAACCCATTCTGATTTATAAAGCTATTATTGTTGTCAATTTCACTGTGCTTTATAAAATGGCTTGTGTAGTACTTATCACATCTTTCTCATTCAATCTAAAGTTAAATTATTTAAGTTTTAACATTTATAAAAGTTAAATTACCAATGTTATTGTAAAATTAAAAATTGTGTTAACTTATGTTGATATTAAAAAATGTATAATTACAGAAAGTGAATGTACTAGGGTTAGTTGTCATAGAGATATTCTTAATATTTCAAATAACGTGGCTTTCTCAAAGGCAATATTGTCCAAAAACTAATCAACTCATGTACAGTATATACTATATGTTATTATTAAACAGTGTGACAGTATGTACTGCCTCTACAAACTTTTGGGTAAGCATTCAAAATTTTGGTGTGTACACACATCATATACAAACAAGCATACGCACACACACAACACTCAAAAACCACAAACACAAATTGTAAATAAGAACCTTTCAAGGGTCAGAAAAATGGTAAAGTCAGGAAAAATAATTTATGTTTCCTTTTTTGATTCTTATGATGAGTCTAATCACAGAAAGTCTCGTAGGAAGAAGAAAAAGATAACAAAATGAGTTTATTGGAGTTGAGCCAAAGAATTCTCTGAAGAGCATTGTAAACTTGTTTAATGACAAGACCCTTTTTTGCCACTTCAGAAGACTACTGCATAAAAAGATTCAACAGAGTGCTTTAGATAAGTTTCTTCAATCAAGATTAATACGGAGGATTAATGTTAACCGAACTCATTTCACGAAGGCCAGACCATTTCAACTTGTCTACGTTAATTAGTGGCTCTAGACACGGAGGATTCCAGCTTAACTCCAACCAAACAAAATGTTTTGTGTTCCTGTCCTCTTAACAACTCTATAAAAGTTCTTCAATATGATTCTTTGCATGTATTACATCCTTATCTATAACCACACATTTTTATACAGGACATAACTTTTATTTATGTACATCACACTCCTGTCGAATGTTAATATTTTTGCATTTTCCTTCACCAAATTAAACGATTCCTGGTAGAAGCATATGGGAAATAGAAAACTTGTAAAATATACACCTCATAGAAAAAAAAGACCTTGGGAGCACATTGCATGTGTTCACTGAGGTACTACGTGATTTAAAAAATGCTTAACAAAGCACAGTAAAATACTTTCAGATTCCTACAGAAAATAAAGCAATTATAAGCAGATATAATTAACAAATTAAAATGTACTATCTTCAGTTCCGAAATTTTAATTATCAAAAAATTATAATCAACCTGGTCGTTGCAGGATAAAATACAATTTTAAATCAATAATATTACATATGTAACTAATTTGGTGCAAACTAAATAAAACGATTGAAATAATTCCTAAATTGAATCATCTGTTTTTTGTAGTTTTATCAAACATCAGTAATACATGGCTGTTTATGTATTAATATATTTTTCTACCCATTTATTTAAACTGCATCACTTTGACAGCAAATTAGTTAGTACAATAGTTTTTCTCGGTACATTTAAGGACACACAAATTCAAATTATTGGAACATTTGATATTTCAAAAACATAGTAAACTCCGGAATATATAATCAATTATTTAATATAAATGTTTAATGCTTAAAACCAAAACATTTCAGTTTTATTCGAGATCAAATCATTGACGTTTTAAAATTCTCAAATTTCAGTCTTTTAATAGGTTAAATAAATAAATATTTGCCATAAGTTCTTAAAGGTCCAAATAAAATTGTTTGTAGCATATCCGATTACAAACGAAGAAATTTTAGTATTATTGAAATAGCAATGTTAAATCTATCACTGATTTTTACGGCCTAAATTTTTTTTATCCATTTAATATATTACTTAATATATAATTACTTAATGGTAACCTTATTTTGAGAAATATTTGAAGAATACTTGAGGACAAACTTTTGAAAAACAATTTATCATATATGGGTCAGTGAGATAAAAATGAGAATCATTATTCTTAGAACTCATCTTCACCCATATATAATTTCAAATATAAGAAAACCTTTTTTTATCTTGTTACGATAAAGACTTGAATAACACGATTACCTGTGCTTTGAAGGGTTTCTTCTGACGCAATATTGAAAGCACTTCTCTGCCTTCTTGGTCCTATTTAAAACAAGCCTTCTTCAGAAGATATACTTAGTTAATATCTTTATAAAACGAGAACCTTTTTAGAATAAATCCTTAAACAAAGTATTGAATAACACTTTGTAATCTTTCTTCTTCAATTTTCTCTATTTACATTTGAGCTTTAAGTTTTATTTATATTTATAAGCTTTACATTTATATTAAGCTTTAAGCTTAAAGCTATGATAATTATGCCCTTTACGGCATTTTCAACACTGATAGAATTTCAACATTGTTTAAAAACTTATTTGGTGTTAATACCAATTGACTTATCATTAATACTACCCCTAATTTTGATTACTGATATGACTGCAAATTAACAAGATTTCTGTACCATATAAATTCTTTAATGATTTAATCGGAAGTTTTTAGTTTCAGTTAATTAAAATAAATTATTGCTGGACCCATATATGCTTATTCATTTCACATTTTTGACACTTTTCACTATTTTGTAGTGAAAAATTCTCTTAGACCTAGACTTGGAAAGACAGCAAACATACTCTTATTTGGCTTTGTTCAATTTGCTTATAAGCCTTTAAAATGCCGAGGTCTCTCTTTGATTTGGCCATTTTTGATGAAAGGAAGATCATTTCTTCTTTCAAGGAAAAGCCGTTCATTATGTTCATTAGGCCTCTGATATTATTCATATGTAACATTTGTTTTGAGAGATATGTATCAATGAGCTAACATTTGCTTAGTGTTCCTATACTTGTTTGTGGTTTGATCCTTATTGTTGTTGTAGTTACAATAAACACATTCCTACCGTCAGCTCTTCACTCAGAACAAGAAGAACAATAACAAGCAGGTGCTAAAAAAATTCTACCTTATGTTCTGCATCAACTTTCAAAGATAACAACTGACAAATAACTGCAAGCGAAAAAAATTTTGGCTGCCACCTAATAAAATGATGCTGTTTTAAAATATTTATTCATACCTTGAAGCATTGGTGAATTCTCTTGTGTTCCATTAGATTTTACATCAAATTGTTTAAACATTTAAAAGATCTGGCTTATGAAGATATCAAAATCTTTAATTTTAATTAACTTTTTGTATAATGAAACATCAAAATAATTTTTAACTGTTAGTTACCAAATGGAATGGAGTGATGCATTGTTTTCAGCTTCTTTTACAAACTTCTTGACTGGTTTCGTTCACAAATACAAGAATAACAAATAGGAATGAATATAGAGTACTGCAACGGATAATGGAACTGCAATATTATTCTCAATTATAATGCTTGTGCAAATTTGTACACAATTTGCAATAATAGAAATCAACATTTCATGTAATATTTATAGCTTGTTATACTATACATAAGTAGTTTATTTCTAGTAGTAACTCGCCTATACTTTTATAAATCCTAAGATCTACAGAAATTAAATAAAATATTGTCTTCTACATACTTCTAAATTTGGGATAATTTTGATGAGAATAAATTCAAAACTAAAATAACATCTTTTTGGTGGTAAGACAATTTATTTATAGATTGCTGATGTGCCGTCCAAACAATCTGAGTTTTAAAACTTGCAAAGAAATCTATGAAATAAATTGTTTGAAGTTGATACAAAACGTCAGGTGAATCAAAAAAGATAAAACAAAATACTAAGTCATTGTAAATTATATTTTCTCTGAACGTAACGAACTTTACAAATCAGTAGTAATAAGTATATTATATTAACTAAATATGGTTTTATTGTTGTAGTATTTCTTTTTGTATTCATTTCAATTAAATCTTTTTAAATAGAACTTAGTTACTAATTTTAATAAATATTTGTGCATTCTGAAAAATTGCAGGATGAAAAAAAAAAAGTTTATCTTCTATTTCCATTATTATGTTAAACTTTTAGATGCCCGCGTTATTTTATTATCTAGATAGTTCACTCGTCGAAGTTAATGTTCTGGGAATTCATAGTCAGGTTCTATCAGGTTTGTTATTACAATAGGTTCCGTGGAGATGATAACGGCAAGATAACTGAGACGTGTTAGAGTCCCCTATCAATTTATATCTGGATGGTTTGAACACTTAAAAGAAACTGATAAGAAGTTTGACCATAAAATACCGTTTATGTTTCAGCTGGAAAACGTATGTTTACTAAAAGAGATTACTAGTAAACAGTGAGACACATATGCATACTTCACATTTATTTGTACTTACCGACTGAAGTTTTACTCTTCACATGCCTAACTTAATATAAAAATATCATTTAATAATATATCGGATATATTCTTAATTTTTGTAGGAAATATTTATCAAATGATAGCAGTCCATTATGATGTGTCGCCAATAAACTTAAAATAACTTATCAACTGCTCTTTGTAATAATTAAACCCAGACTCGTCCAGTAATAATTATAAATTTTTCAAATTTTTAAAAGATATTTAGAAAGTCTTGTTATAATTGCAGGTCATTAATGTTCTAGTATCTTAAGATCAAATCATTTGAAATGAATACTGGCTAATACATTTATTTTTATTTCTAAAATGAGTCAAAAACATAGATCTAAAGGTAAAAGAAGAATAGAGCAAACGGAAATGGCAAAAATATGAATTTCTTCGGTCAAGAGGAAAATTGGATGTTTCATAATAAGCCCTGAGACGTAAGCCAAGTAACTTCTTCCTTATGTCTTCTATATGTTTTTCCTAATTTTCTAGAAATACCAATGCATAAGAAGAAGACAGTTAACTCAACCTATTTATATGCCTCTCGCACTTCACCAACTGTAAAAAGTAAGAACGCTCAATCAAATCCTCTCTGCTTACGACGATTGTTCTAAAATTTTCCAACTTGGGACTCAATTTTTCGTTTCAACTAAGAAAAAAGGTGTCTTTACTGCCCAAGCTATTAAAATAAGTTTCCAAAAACTCATTATAAAGTTAAATAAGCAGTATTTTTTTTTGCAAAAGTAAGGCAATCTAAGGAGCTAATAATGTAGCGGTGATCTGACTCCAATGCGGCTATCAAGCCTGTTGAGATCTATAATGTTGTTTCATTAAGTCAAAATGGATTGCAATTATTTCATAATTGTTTTCTGAAAAAATTGAGATTATAAATTAAGAAACAATAAAATATTATTTAATGATATTTTTCTATTAAATTGAGCATGCAGAGAAAAAAGTTTAGTCAGTGAAATGAATGTAAAGTCTGTATATGTTACACTGTTATGCAGTATTTCAAATAAATGAAATCATTACAAACGCTAGAAACCGTAGATTAGTTTTTAAACTTATAGCAAAATGCAACGCTTTCATTCCAAAGAATGAAAAAATTTCGAATTGAACTAAATTACACTTGCATAATTGAAAAAAAAAAGAGAGAAACAATTTTTAGTTGTTAATTTAATTGAGCCAATAAAGTACTGATAAATAAATAAATTTTTTTTTCAACTTAAACCTTCTAGTAATTGAGGCATTTATGTTCAAGTGAGTTTAGTTTAAAATGTACAGTCGACAAGGCATGTAAAATCCGGGAGCAACGAAACAGAATGCTTGCGGCACTGCTTCAACTAAACCCACATGAGGGGAACCTCATGAGAAAGGGAAACTCTCTCAAAATCACTAATTTTCTTATTGTTCTCTAAAATACCTAAAAGCCTTTAACATCTCTTCTCTTATCTCCATTGCAATTTCCTTTTAGGAAAATTACCGCTAAGACCTTCTTACACTTAGCAGCCTTAAATGATGTTTCGATTTCCATCAGAGGTTCACTGATAAACATCTCCTAAAAGTTAATGAAATGTTACTGAGTAATATGGCTCCTTCACGCTCAAGCACTATTATACTTGACTGCTTACTTTCTTTATACACTTGTTATCAGTTTATTCCCTGTGTGGGATATATATTAACTACCTTTTCAAAAATTAAGAAATAATCGTAACAAAGGTTCATTACTCAAATAAGTCATTTTGTTGAGATTATATGTTCTTTTCTACCTTAAATATAGCCCTAGTCAAGAGATGCGTATTAAAAGTATTCAAACCAATCAAGTATTAAGACCAGTATTCAAACTGCTGAAAACTATTTCTCCGTTTTCCAAATCATAATTGAATTCTGAATAAACAAAACCGTAATTCACGCATATATACTTATTTGTACCGGGTAGTAGTGAAGTCCACTGCCTGTACCCATTGTGACACTAGATAACCTGTGACAATGGACTAATAATGCATTTCCTCTAGCTATGACGAATGATGCAAGCTCTGAATTATATTATTGGACAGCTGGAAGTTAATGGCTAAAGTGCTACAGGTGTGTCATAGAATAAACTGTAATTAAGCTAAGAGAATGATGCTATAATATTACTGAAGTAATAATAAAAGCCTGAGTTTGGAATCAGTCCATCAATTAGTGGCTATTATCCCGAAGTTCTAATTGACAGATTTCAACAACTAATTACTTTTAACTTGTATTAGATTATGGTCTTGAACTATGTTCCATCGTTGATTTTCATTAAGAGTAATTTATTACGGTGTTATTCCCAGCTAACTGGTTTCTTAGGGAATTATTAAAGAATTGAATGCCACAATTATTCTTTTGGGATTTCAAAAAAAAAAAGAAAAAAACTTTCATCTTTCTCTCTCACCAACTTTGGAGAATCAATAAATTTCTTTTTAGCTGGTATAAATTTAGCGGTGATACTGCTCTCCCGGGAGAAAATAGTCTCAGAGTAGCTTCCAAAGTTTTATTCAACTTTAATGTTCATGTTTTAAATTCACCATAAATTTATTTAAAAGATTTCAGTCAAACAAAAAGAATAACTTTTTTTGTTGAAATATTACGTTAAAACAACTGTCATTAATTATGTTATAATCGTATAAGAAATAAGTTTCTGTAATATTTATATTATTTTTAATTCGATTTAGGCATAATAAAACTTCAAACTTATAACCTCAGGCATAGATTTATCCTATTTATTTAAAGAAATAAAAGATCTAAATTTTCTGTTGCCCATATTTCTTAATGCATTGTCCGACTGGTTTTAGTTGAAAATATGATAGACTTGGATAAGTGCGGTTGTTAGAAATAGAAAAAAAAAACACTTGTACTAGGATTAACATTTTTTACAAAACATTCATCAGGATCACTGTATTGGAATTTCTAATAACACTGAACTGATGTATTAGTCTATAAACATTTTGTATTCTTGTTGAATCAATGTTTTCATTTATTCTAGCTAACTTCTAAAGAATATTCTATGTATTTTAGAGTTAGCAGTTCTAGAACAGAGATTCACTTTGACCTGATTGACAGGTAAGCGTCAGAAATATTCCAAAATAAACACACTCTCATCCATCTTACATTATTCATCTAAATAAATTTGTTTTCATGTTTTAAGAAAGCAATTTTTTTTTCATATCTATTTTTATAGTTCAATAGTTGTAAGTTGTCACTCAGAAAACATCATCCGTTTCCTTCAGCGTAAATATACAAGTTGAACACATAAGAAAAATAAAAAAAAATACGGCAAAGGATCCCTTTAATGTTGAAAATATTTCTATCTAAATTTATTTACAATCTAAAATAATTTGAAAATGTAATACTTTATAAAAACCAAATGACATTAATTAATTAACTTTATACATCACGATAACATTAACTAAAAATAGTAAGTTAAATTTCTTTTTAAAAAAATCTTTGTTTTTATAATTATGTTTTATCATTTGCTTGATTAAGGAGAACAACTTTTTTCCATCTAAATAAAAATAACAAATTTGACAAATATATTAGTAGTTATTACTCTCCGTATCGATGCATCCTAGGACTATTGGATTTAAATATGAAATTCCATTTGTATCAGTAATTATCAAAAGAAGCTAAAAAAAATACTAAATGTTTCCAAAAAAAGTATTCGATTATTAGATTTCCCCGTTCAAGTATAGTTACTTTTATATTAATTCCCTGTTTTTACAAAAATCAATATTTTTTCTTAACTACAACTATTTTGTGCGACATTTTTGTATCATAATGTGGCAGAATTAAATGTTGCAGGCCGCAGCCTGTTCCAGCCTACACGTGTACACTCCCGCACACAATCAAAGACACAATATATTTATAATATTATAAATATATTCTAAAATCCATACATGTTATTCAATAAAAATCTTGAAATAAATCTCTCATAACCTCTATTATTTATTCCTTGTAAAGTAATAAGAAAATAACTGTAAATTTAAACAATATGAAAAACTTTAACATTTTTTTTAATAAATTTGTTATGATATAGGTCAAGTTATATTGCATAGGCTAGACCATCAAGATTTACACTTCATGATACCGCACAATGAACATTCTATATTGAGAGTCCTAAATTTTGCCTAACTCAATTGTATTTCGAGTAGGGATCTTTAACGAGTACCGGAAATCGTACAGTCTAGGGACCGACGGATTAGTGTCATCTTCAGTATACACGTGCTCAGATTTGTTTTTCACCTGCCGCATTAATAAATTGAGGTGTAAAGTGGGTATCAGAGTGGGATCTACCAGTCCAGAGGCGAGCACCTAAGCTATTGGGCTACCCTCGAAACTGCTATTAATTATTTACTATGCATAGTAAATATTTCGCTTTTCTGTAATGCAATTGTCTAAACAGCACACTCTGAATGCACCTGAGTGAATAACAACAACCATGATTACATTTACAGTTTTCTTTAAATATTGGTCATTTAAAGAAATTCTTTTTAAAGTCTTTATTCATTTCATGTCTTTATCATAGAGTAGCTTCATTCAAGGGAAGGAGAATTTGTTAATAATTCTGTACCAAATAATTCATACTAATATATAAAAGGCTTAATCTTTTACTTATAGCTATATTTATAAATTTATTAAAAAAAATGCTTTTAAAAATTAAAATTGTTCTGCTAATATGGTTTACCCAGAACTGAAATGGGTGCCCATTATCAAATGAGCCAAACTCTTAGTTTCACATCTTTGAACAGAGCAATGGAAATAGAGCCTATTTATTAACTGTAAATTCTTCATTTCACCACTTAAATAAAATATAAGCAAATGAAACATTATTAGATCTTACATTAAAAATATTTTTAGATTTTTATTTTTTTTTTATTTTGAAGACTTAGATCATATAATAGATAAAAATAATTTAAATCAGTGTTATAGAATATAAAATTGTTAGTTGACTTGTGTTTTTATATTTACAGTAAAGTTAGTGCATTTATTTGACAATATGAATTATTTGAATAATTTGATGCATATTTTATCAGTTATAATTTGTCCTCATATAAATGTAGACTTAATATAAATAATTACCTGCATGGAAAAAAGCATTATGATATCTCTACCGATTTGTATTTCCTTGAATAATAACTAATGCACGGAGAGTAATGTGATATAACAAACACAGTGTGTTTAACTTAGACCAGACTGCTAATCTGATCAGAAATAGTGCAGTCATTATTCAAAGTAGTGCATGTGATGTGACTAAGCAAACCATACATAAAATGTGCAAATAAAGAATTAACTTCAAAGCATTTTGGTTATGTAATTTCATAATATATATGACTGTGACATATATCTGTAAAACTCTAAGAAGATTTTGATAACAAACAGCAGGTCCAATAATCTTGTTAAGTTCATTTTACTGATTCTAACATACACTTCCTCAATGTTTTTCTATTATATAAATAGTATGTATTGTTTTCAAATCAATAAATGGTTTATTAATATTTTTTACTAATCATTAGTTTCTGTTTTTCCTTTTTTTATCCAAATATTTTGTAAATATGACGTTGTTAGTATTGAGTAGCTCTTTAGCTCTTTTCCAATTAGATTGAGTCAATGCAGGCTTTGTGTAATCACGACAGAGGGCTGTGATTGCACCAGAGGTGCTATAGATTTACCTTTGATCTGTGCAGGGTAAAGCAAATCCTTGCAAACAATTTACTTTAATGGTCCAAGATTTGAAAACTAAATACAAACTTCCTTCCTTTACGACTATTCTTATCAAATTCATTTATTTATAACTTTATTTGTAAAAATACTATTTATTTCATATTTAATGAATAATATTATAGGTTTGATTTTAATTGGGCTCTAATGCATAAAATCAATAGTGAGAGAATCGTTGTCAAAAAGTAGTAATTTACTACAACACATGCAACTGTACGTGTGACTAGAAACTTAATCAACTAAATGCACGTATGCAACAGTCCTAAGGAACATTTTGTTAAAAATTAAAAAAATCTGCTTGCATTATTGAAATTAAATGCGTTGATAAATTAAGTACAGTAAAACCTTGTAGTACAAGTACCCCAGTCTTCGAGTAAATAGCTTTACCAGCAGCCAATCGTATGAATTTTTATCTCGTGCGACGAAAAAAAGTTGTACTACGATCTTCTCATGCCTAGTTGATCTCTGTTTCAGTATGATTATTTCTTGCATACATTAATAAGATATAAATTTAAATAATGCATGCAAGTATGAAAGTATTATAATATTACATGGTTCAAGTAATATTATTTATATTGCATGAGATTGTTTTTATATTAATTTCAATGCAAAAAATTGTTTTTGAATACAAGTTAATCGTAACACCAGCCTGGTCTGGGAAGGAATTAAATTCTTCCTGCGAGGTTCTACAGTACTTCTATATTGTTGATCAATGAGGTATAACTTGGAACCTACAATAATTGCTTTCGTATTGTACTATGTGTAACCTTTGACTGGAAGTTTTTAATGGTCACAAAATTACCTTCAAATACTCGAAATTTTGTATTGTGCAATTGGTGAATTATCTATCATGTGGTGTTAATAAAATATTCGTGTGAAAAATATAATATTTATCTAAAACAGAAAATAATTTAAAATAATAAACAAAATAATGAAAAAACTTATCATCTGTAGTTGATGGTGAAGCCGTAATTAGAAGAAAAAAATGAGGGAAAAAACCAAACCATCAAACACATGCTACCGTGGACAGTGACGCTTCAACTCTTTTTTTTTTCTGCTGAATGTTGTACCGAAGATTAGAAACAAATTAGAGAATATTAGAGACAAATGCATTTATTTCCTCTCCGTGTCTCTTCATTTTATTTTTGAAATTTTGTTCTTCTGTTTTTTTATTTGATTTTTTCTTTTTAGTTTATTAATATGGTTATTAATGACATCAAAGTAGATCATTCAGTATTCAATTAAGAAATTTAGTTAAATTTTGAAAATTCGAAACTATATCTCAGACGCAAAAACAATAAATGTCTAAGAGTTATATATCCAATATGCGAGTAAATATTGTGAATTACTGAAGTGAGAATATTATATTGCTATTAATAATATAAATGTACACATCTGGTATAAGGTATCAATAAAGTAGTTTTAATTTTATATCGTCACAAATAATTCTTATAGAAATAGATATGCTGCTGAAATCATGGGTTACCAAGCAGTACTAATTAGGCTAATTGTTTTTGTATTGAATATTATATGTTCGAATCCTGACCAGGGTGCCAAATTTTTTATGTCTGATATTGTAACACTTGTACACGCCATCTCCTTAGAGATAACGTAAAGCTATCGGTGCCGAGCTTGTACAAAATCAGGCAAGTAAAGTATGGTTATCATATGTCAAATGTATAAGTCAACATGGAAACGCAATTAGTGCTTTAATACAATAGGCCCCAGATAACGTATGACCTAATTATCCTGATCCTAAAAGGTAAAACACTAGAGGTAAAAACCCATCACTGTAAACTAAAAACCAACGGAAAACATGCTGGAAGTGATATCTTAATTAAATATCTGAAGTTCTATTAATGTTCTGCAGCTTTTAGTTTTTGAACTGTTATATTGTTAATGTTGATTAAGTTTTACCTCAACACTGCTGTTAGTTATGTATTCAAGAGCAAACGGTCCAACGTGCCAAACAGGAGTATACGAGATAAATATATAGTACATGGATGTGCGCTTTATTCATTTTACTTACACTAACGCCCGCCTTTCTTAAAATATTAACATATTTTGAAAAGTTATTGACCAAAACTAGTGACAAGATGAAATTCTTTGCCCAATTGGGAAAATATCAGGTTGTTATTTTGACAATACATGTGGAGGAGTCTTACATATAAGCCAGTCTGAGACAACTCAATAAACTTGAGATTAATAATAAACAGCCAAATTCCTTAATTCTGTAGAACTATAGTATTATAAGACAGGGGTCTCGAGACTTTTCAATGTGAGGACCACATTATATACTTTCCACATTTATGCTGGCCGAAGGAATAAATTAAAAAAAATAATCAGTGCCTGTAATTTAATTTCCTCAAATATTAGAGTATAAACATGGAAAAATTAAAACATATCTTGTTGGACAAATTCATTGTAAACTATACGATTCCTGTCTTTAGTTTTATGAAATCAAATTAGTGTGACGAATGATACTGTCGTTTTGACTTCAAAATGTCATTCAAGAAAGTATCTGTCGGTTACACTATCGCGAGAGAGAGAAACTGACTCGGGGTTAGCACCACCAGTCAGCAGCCCCAACTTTGAATAATTCAAATTATTTTTCTTAAGACCACCTCACAGGGATTTGTTTGTCAAGCCGGATGAAATTATGTGGCAAGCTCTGTTATAAGACATTTTTTTAGCAAGGTTTAAATAATCAAATACTTGACAATATTTCAACTTAAGGCTAGTTGAAAGAAAACACAGTCTTCATATCATATAGCCGTCACAATATTAAATACTGTGCAAGCGTTATTTTTCTATTATCAAAAAAATGGATGCCTCAATTCACATGCTACTTTTTTAAACACAGTAACTTGTGATCTGAAATACATTTCATTATAATTTAAAACAAATATATAAAATAATAAAAAATAAATTAACACTTTCATTCGTTGGAAAAGGTTCTGAATCTTTGACATTAATTGTTAAATTATTTGTAAGCTCTTGAATATTTCTCAAAACGAAAGAAATATATAAAAATCGATGAAGTTTCATCTCTGGATATATATGACTGGATTTCTTCCTTAAAAAGGTTGACTGGAAAAGTTTTATTTCTCAGACTATCCACTTTTTTTTTCAGCATCTTTCTTCTTTTATAGTACTTTCTTTATGTAGTATAGTAACTAGTGTAACCGACCACGGCTCACGATTTATTTCAAAACGTAAGGACTTTTTGTTCTACAAAATTGTTATATTTTATTTATATCAGATATTTTTAATTAATGAATCAAAATTAATTGTTTTAATGATGTTGTATTATCTTTTGTGAGTAATTTCAGGCATATAGTTGTAAAATAATAAAATAATATAAACATCATTGATGAACATTAATTTTATTAATTGAAAAAATAAAATAAAAAAAATGTTTTTAATAAGATAAAATTCAATTAAAAAACTAAGAAGGAGAAGTGGTGTATTTCATTAGTTTCAGTACTGTTGATTCATCATAGAATTAAAATAGTGACTTTTCTAAAGCAAAAAGTCAACGCTACACTCTTATTTAAACATTTCAATGTTGAGATATTTCCTGAATTAAAAACTTATAATAAAATCAATTTTTTTACATTAGCTAAACCTGTTTTTAAATTTTTCTTAAGTTTTGTTGTTTTATTTAGTTTTTAAAGAACTAAAGAAAAGATATAGAAAAGAAATGTATGTTGTTCCAGTGGAGCAACAGTTTTTTACCAATGAAAAGCTAGTAGAATTTAAAAAACCAGTAGCAATTTCTATAAAATTTGCTAATTTACAAATAAAATTTATTGACTTTTTAAAAGATAACATATTAAACATTTATGTAATGATTGTTAAAAAAGCTACACGAAAAAATACATATGATACTTTTTATCATGCTCAAAATGCTTTGTTGTTTCGCTACAAGTTATTGTCGTGAGTTATTTTCTTTATATATGGTGCAAATCAAAACGAAGAACTTAATTTACATATTTAAATGAAGACTAGCTTCAGTCGTGAACCAACGCGTTTAGTACTAATACGAAATATCTTGAAAACGACATATAATTTGATAAAAGGTATAAAGGTAAGATGAATTACAATTATTTAATAAAAATTAATGAATATAATATAATAAAATGTTAAAGAATAAAAATAATGTATAATAATAATGTAATAAAAATAAATAAGTAAGATTAATAAAAATAATTAATTTTTGCATAGGCTGAATTAAAATAATATTACTTTTTGGGCCCAATGTAATAGTCTTTAAGTTTGCTCTATGTAGAATACACAGTTTCAAAAGCAGCCATTAGACCATTAAACATTTATTTAGGATTGTTATACTTAACTGATCACAGTGATAGTAATATTGCTGCATAGCATTTACTTACAGCTTTGTATAACAATCATTGTGTCAGAATAAACACTGTTTATTCAACAACAATTTCAACAAATCAACAAATACTATCGTTATTGCATGGAAAACACATTTTAGGAATCATTCTGTTTGAAATTTACAATAGAAATGCCATAAACAAAAAAATTAATTCTTGTATATTAATATGAAAGATAAAAAGAACAAAACTTAAGCATGTTAAGTATTTTAGTCGGGATATTGAGGGCTTCAAAGTGTTTTCTGATCTCGTTGCTAATCGAGACATATAAATATTAAATTTCAACTAAGTAGCTGCACCAATTTTCTAATGGTTACTAAATCCAGACATTAATTGTGGGTTTTCCTGAATCTTCTCAAATAAAAAAACTTCACATGTTGAAATTCATTCAAATTCGACCTTCACTCTTAAAAGACAAGCAAGACTGCCTTTAGGTTTATTATACTGTTTTGTTTAATTATTTATGGTGCTTAAAACATATTCCTGATTTAAGTTAGTTTCATTTTTATTTTCTATTTCAAAAAAAGTTGCAATAACTGGCTATAGGTACAAAAAAATACACAATGCTTCCCAAGAACAAATTCAGTTAAGTGTCACGGTTCAGCTAGACTACAGTTAAAATCCACATGCTATTTTTTTTTGTAAAATAATTTGTAATGTAATACTTAGTTTTTCTGTTTTAAAACTTATACTTATGCCTATGAAAAAGGTTTTAAATAAAGACCGAAACGTTGGCAATGTGAGTTTAATTTGAACCTGAAGAACTGACTGAGTCCCGATAAACCTTAGTTATATATATATATATTCACATTAAATAAATAAAAGTGGAGCTGCATGTTGTGCGCAAGCATCACTTCATTGTTTCAATATAGTTAAAACCACTTTCATACAACTCTCGCTTTTTATTCATTACGTTAATGGATAATCCGTCCAAGTATAATCTTACCAAACCCCAACCAAAAGATAGTATTTCCATTCTGTTGGAAACAAATACACTATTACAACTCAAAATCTGCTTGCTTATTATTTTGTAATTAATAAAATATATTTATTAATTTTGAAGTATAATACAATGATTTTTGTAAATAAAAATAGAAATAAAAATAGTTCATTGCTATTATAGGTTGTTTATTTTAACTTTCAATTTACTGGATGTAAAAGTTTTCTTTTAAAAAACATAGAAATAAAACCCTGAAAAACCTTAACTTTAACACCCTTAATACAAACTACTTATGCCTGAATAATAATAAATTCTGAATCATTATGGTGATTAGAAGACCTGAAATTAATCAAACATTTATTATAGAAATCTAGTGCGTACCAAAAAAAAAATCTTTATAAATAATTTCTTACTGAACCCAGAAACATACTTGTATTTTTTCTTTGTAACTTTCTGTTAAACTATTTTCCATTCCTTCATTTTTTACTGCAAATGGAACAAAAATGTAATAAAATATAAGATTAAATTTAAAAATGAAATTTATATTAATTATTACAATTATATATGCGATAATATTAATAAAAAAATCTGGAGTGGCATGCACTCAACTTTACTATAAGTAAACTTAATAGCATACTTCTTGGGTGTATGATATATGCTTCATGTAGGTATAATATAAATATCTCAAAATCGAGATGTTTATTAGTCTTTCATTCTTTCAAGTAGTACAGGTAGTGATTGATCCACTTTTTAATACATGCGCCTACATTTGTTACCACTGATGCACATAATATAATTAGTATAACCACAGCCCTAAAAACACTTTTTTTAAAGTAAAAGTGAAGATTTAGTGTAACGAAAAAATCTCTGACAGGAGAACATGGCTTTTGTTCCTACAACCAGTAGATCTCTCACACAGTTTATCTAACCTCTTTCTATAATAAAGATTCAAGACAAAATTCTTCCCCTTAAAACTTCAGAATATTCTTATTCTGTTAGAAAAATGTAATAAGTAAATATACGTTATAAAATGTTCATAAAATAATTAGTATGTATGCATAACATGTTTATAATAAATAAGTATTTTATTGGAATACACAGCATCCTCTGATGACGACGTGACAACTTTAAGGTGAGCTGGCGTCAACTTCCATATCATTTATCAAAGAGATATACTACTTAAATATGAGCAGATGTACAAAAGAAAATCACTTTTACAGACGAAGAAACATAACTTTATAACATTACTCAAAAATACAAGTGAATAACAGGAATACTTACTTAAGTGCAGACCAGCTCAAAGGTCGTTAACGCAGAGGCTGCCGTGTATTACAATGAAATATGCTATCACAAAGAATTACTGTCTTTATACACAAATAAATAAATAATAAATACATTTTAATATTGCAGAATGGTGATAAAGTCAAGATTTATACATAAAAAGTAAAATATTTGATTAAAACTAAGAAAATGATCTCAAATAAATTTTCAAAACGCAAATTCACTTACTTAGTGATGCTACTTATATGTTCATAGTAATACTTCATTACATTAGTTAACACAAGAACTGAAGTCCTTAAAATGTAGTGTTCAATAAATTGAACAACTTAATTAAACTTTTTTATTAGAGAAAACGAGAAGACAATTTAAAAATAATATACTAATTATTTTATATGATATGATTATTGAATCTGATATATGATATATTTTCATCCAGTTCCATTGTAATAACAATGAAAGGTAAAACAATTAAAACAAATTGTAAACTTTTAATGTCAGCAAAAACATCGCAATATATCAGTCATGTTATTAGTTACCAATTTATAATCAGTAACATTAATTAATTAAGAAACTACTAATTGACAATTAAATAAAATTAAACAAACAAATATAACCTATATAAAAAACATAAGGCATTACTACATAAGAAAGTTCTGACTTTCTATATAATGTTTAAAATTAATTACTTCATTTATCAATAATTCAATTGAAAGCAGTAATTCTTTTAATAATTATTTTATAACTATTTCCAAGATGTGGTCAATTTAATTTGAGGTGAATTTATAAAAACAGGTTCAAGAGAAATTATTAAAATTAGTTTTAAAAAATGGTTGTAAAGTAATAGTTTCTTACTGCTATCTTTAAAAATAATAGTTATATTCATATTCTGTTACTGATTTTTTTTGAAGTTGTGAAAATTATTTTACAACTTTATATATAAAGTTGTAAACAATATAGAAGTTAATATTTAATTAAAAATGGAATTATTAGTCATATTACAACATATTTTACTAATATCTGTGATATTTGTTTCTGTAAATATAATTATTAGAATTACTATTTACCGTTCTTTTTCTAATATTAAAAGTTATATCTGAAATGCATCTATAGTTATTAATATATTGAAAAGCAATTGATTAAATAATATTCTAAGTAATGAAATGGAGGAATATCACATTTTTTTGTGGGAATAACTTTTTTTTAAACTACACTGTAATTGTATATTAATTTAAATGAGTTAGTTTTAAATTTTGTTGTATTTTAGTAGCGTTATACATGATATACTATAATGTAGTATATCATTTCAACATTTGTTTTATTTATCATTTGTACTTTATGTATCATTTGTAACATTTATCATTTGTACTTCTTTTTCAACATTTTATAGTTCTATTTGATCACAATATAATATAAAAATAGATGATCATTTTAAATTGTGTACTAACTTTCTTTTTGATGTGCAGAGTTTTTTCCTCTATAGTTTTCAAACACTTATAGAATCAGAAAATTAATTTCACGCATATTCACCACTTAGTAATGTAACTAATAAAATAACTTTTAAACTACAATTCAAAAATTGTTTTTTTCTAAACTTCGATTAAAAAGAACTATGCTTATAGGAATTCAATGACGCCATGATAAAAAGATATTTGGCACTTAATTAAGCCAGTGTTTACAACGGACAGGAAATAATCATGAACTAAATACTAATTACTAAATATGAAATAGTCAGACCTGTGAATCTGGTGAGCTGTATTCAACAAAAATAATTTATATTATCGATCTTAATATTAAATATATCATTTCATATTAAAAGGTAAAAAATAAAATAATACATATCATAGTGGGAATTAGTAATTGACTTTTCAGGTTGGTCGGTAGTAATATGTTTTATATTTTAAAAATGTTGTGTAGGTTGCACTCAACTTTACTAAAATTAAGTATATTATTAAGCTAATTGATTAGCTATTTAATTCAATGTTTTGTTTTAATGCAGGTATCTTATTTAATTTAATCATTGTAACAACCTTGTAAACAAATCAAATGAATCATAATTAAGACAACAGTCATTTGCTGAGCACTAATTTAAATTAATTTTCAATATGTTACAAATTTATGCGGTGGAGTTTATAGAATTATTATTATCAATTCAAACAGTTTAATTGTAAAAACAAAGAAATAATAATACAATTAATAAGATGGGATCATTTTTTTTTTAATTTCACTGAGAACACTGTATTTTCAGAATATACTAAACTGACCCTTTCTGCCATTGAAAAAATATAGCAATAGTTATTGAAATAAATTTACTGAACATGATTGACAAGGATAATTGTAATTGTTGTTTCTTGTTATTAAGGTGTGGAAGCAGATTCTTATATAGTTCAAGCTTTTCATATAGTATTCAAGATATACACAAGGTAAGTATATTTACCAAAATAAAAATCGTTTAAAAGAAAAAAAAGCATTATTTTATGATATAAATAAATAAAACATCAATTCAAGTTATATACACAACCAAATATATTTAAAACAAACAAAACCAGTAAATTGAAACATCCAATTTATTTTACTCATCATAGAATAACATTAATGAAAAAAATGTGTCTTTATAATATTACTTTAGTACATTCGTGATTTATCTGACAGTTGTGTTCAATTTTGTGTTTCTCAAATGATTCATTTTTAACCCTAATGTAATAGTTTATTACATACACTTCCGATATTTCACTAACCGGTTTAATACAATAGTTCGAAATACGAATTTTAAATCAAAAACGTTATCTTTGAAAGTTTGATTTGAACATGGAAAACCGACTGATTCCTGGTAAATAACAGTTTTTTTATATAGATATGCATAACAAGAATTAACAGCAAATGCGTGGAATAAAAAAAAAATAGTCTAAACAACAATAAAAGTTCCAAAAGTGAGACCAAGATCTTTCTTAGAAAAAAACTAGTTAGGTTCACTCTATATCGGTAATAGATTTTACATCTGGAGTCATTAACTTACCTGAATTATGTTGAGGGAATTTATTTTTTTTCTTCTTTATTTTTAATGCCGTTATTTGTAAAGTAATATATTACTCACTGTTTACTTTTACATTTATTTAAATAATTCCGCATTTACTGGAATTAACAGGTATTCTAAGTTTCACCTGTAAGCAAACAAACAATAAAGATCAACAGAGTTTTATAAGTATACAAGACATTATTTATATCAGGTTTTGGACGATAATCATAAAAAAAATTCTCTTGGCGTAGAACTTAGCGCCCTGGACTTCCTACGTAAAGGTCATGGGTTCATTCCCATAATATTATAGTACATATTATTATTTATTCAGGCAATTTACGGTGGCAAAAAAACATACAAAATCGGTTATCAAAGTTTTATAAGTATACTAAACGACCCGGACTTCTTGTGTCACTCAGTGTTAAGAAATTATAGCGAAAATTAATAAAATAAATTCACTTAACATGATTGACAGGGATGAATTTCATTGCTGTTTCTTATTAATAAGTCATGAAACCAAAGATTCTTATATGGCTGAAGCATTCATAACATGATTTAAGATATGCACACCATAAAATAAAACAAAGTGAATATTTCCATTTATTTTACCCAACGTAAAATAAAATAATGAAACGAATGTGTCTTATAACAATAGCTTAGAAAATTTGTATTTAAGCTAGCAGTTGTGTTAAAGATTGTATTCCTAAAATTATTAATTTTAAACCTCTAATGTAATGATATAATTAATGCTACAACATGAAAACACAAAAAGGCAGTATAGAAAGAGACTAAGATTTACAGTTTTAGATAATTTCGGTTTTCTGGCGTCTTCAGAGGAGGTGAAGTAAAAAGGAAAAGAAGGAGAAACAAACCTGGGAACATGATAGGGTTCACCAACTGATACAAATATATATACATACAAAATTAAAATTTATCGAGACTCGGTCAGTTCTTCAGGTTCAAATCAAACTCTCATTGCCAACGTTTCGGTTTTTATTTAAAACCTTTTTCATAGGCCTAAAAAAACAGAGGAAATATAAGAAATAATACAATCATTCAACAATCAAACATATACAAAAGTGCAATTAGTTACAATTAAGAAATTACAATCGACATTTTGACTATAGTTAGTGAGAAAACTTACAGAAGTATAAATTTTGAAACAGAAAAACTAAGTATTACATTACAAATTATTTTACAAAGAAAAATAGTATGTGGATTTCAACAACAACTGTAGTCTGAATGAACACGTGACACTGAACTGAAATAACCAAGCAAGGTAACAAAATTTTACCAGACAACCAAAAAGACACTAACTCAAGTTTTCATCTATCAACAATGTATAACTTAACACACCAGAATAAATACTATTTAAATTTGCAATGTCACTTCTATAGTTAATGGATGACTGGTTTATTATTCGTTTTCCTTTCTTACATTTTGATATTTATTACAAATAAATTGCCTATAGAGTGTTATTCTTTTTTCTTAACTTGATCTCTTCTAAAAAAGTGTTTACATCACTTTATTTTCTTTGAAAAGCTATTATTAAAACAATTGATATTTCATCAAAACTCAAAATATGGCCTTCATTAATACTGTGTGTGCTAATGCAGTGGCATTAATTTTCTATTTTTTTATAGTAATAACTGTGAATTTGGTAATTCCTTCTTTACCTTTCCTTAAAAAACGATTCTGGTTTTGTAACTAATTGTCACTTTTGTGATACTGTTTGATTGTATGAACAAAGGTTTTAAATAAAAATCCGAAACGTTTGGCAATGAGAAGTTTAAGTTTAAAACCTGAAGAACTGACCGAGTCCCGATAAATTTTAGTTTGTTTCTATTCCACGGATCGATACTTTTATCATTTTATATATATATATATATATATAATAAACAATTATATATTTTCGTGACCACAAGAATAATAGCACGCACAGGGGTTATTAATCGTTGGTCAACACAACAAACACTTCACTTACGCCAACATATTAGCATCATTAGCAATCCTACTATTATTTTCATTATTGTCCTGATGATGACTGTAGTACATTCAAAACATGTCGACTAGCAATATTGATGATAAGCTTTATAGCTTTAATGAAGAGACGAGGAAGGAATTCCGGAAACAGGAGAAATCGTGTAAGAAACAGATACAAGCCAAACATGGAGCGATATTTAACAAATATATATATATATATATATATATATATATTCACTGTTTTGTTATTGAGGGCTAGGTCAAATAAAAGAAAATAAACTCCTTTCTAGGCCGACGTTTCGATGTATTTGTACATCATCTTCAGGGCTAAAATTAGAGTAAGACTATAATACATTTACAAAACAATCTACAACTCATATAGAGAAATAACACACATTTTTTTGTTAAGACCAACAGATACATACAAAAGGTTATTTTATAATCAGAGTTGTTGAGTACACATCTATTTAATATATAAAATATATTGAATTTTTTATTTGAAGGGCTAGGTTATAATTAAGAAAATAAACTCCTTCTAGGCCAACGTTTCGATGTATTTGTACATCATCTTCAGGGCTAAAATTAGAGGTAACAACTATAATACATTTACCAAAACAAGTGTTCTACTAACTCACATAGAAAACTAACACAATTTATTGAGACCAACAGATACATACAAAAGGTTATTTTATAATCAGAGTTGTTAATACACATCTATTTCAAAGTATCAGACAAAAGGAATTTAGTTTTATCTTGGAAAGTGTGCTAATGGTTATTTAAGTTACATGAGAATTAATTGGTTATAAGTACGAAGATCACTACTTTGTTATATTCATCTATCATTTTAACAAACAAGGAGGGTGAACATATGAAGTTTACATAAAGTAAGGTTGGTTTATGACTTAAGGTTATCATCAATGTTAACCTTAATGTTACAATATTGATTGGGGATGGTAAAGAATGTTTGTATAAATATGGCTAAACTTTTCAATATCAGATCTAGAATTACAAGTGTTAGGATTTTTCTGTATGTGTATCATTTCTTTTATTATTCTTTTCCCAGGTCCTGCTTCCATGTCAATGATTTTTGGATTTTTAAGGTCAAAAGTGTAATTTAAAGAGAGGGCATGTTTTGCTAAGGCACATGAAAATTCTTTTTCTTAATGTCCGTTTTGTGTTTCGCCAATCTATTTCCTAAGTACTGACTGGTTTGTCCTATATATTTCATGTTGCAATTTGTGCAGTTAATTTGGTATACTATATTGCTTTTGTTATGGTTAGGTATGATGGATTTTAGTTTAAAATAAACTGTATTGTTGAGTGTTTTTGTATTTTTGTACGCTATTTTGCAATTTATATTAGCTTTTATTGTTCTGCTTATATATATATATATTTCAATGTACATAAAGATACATAGAGAAATTAAAAACACAAACTTACAGTCTCTAATTTTTTGTTGAACTGTTCTTCAGGAGAGATAAAGAAGGGAAACCAAGTGCACTGGTACAGAGACGGTTGGAGATGGTTGGGTTTATTAATTAAAGAAACATAATTTCTCTATGTTTCTTTGTGTACATTGAGCTGTATTTGTTCATTTCGGATCGTATTTTCATCGATAAAGTGTATATATATATATATATATATAATTCAATGTAGATAGAGAAACATAAAAGGGTAAAAAACGCACAGTTACATTCTCTCATTGTGAATTTTGATGAATGCTTCATGACTGTTCATGCAAATCCTAAGTCTGGTGGATGTTTGGCCTATGTAGAACGATCCAAATTTGGTACACTCCAAACGGTAAACCGTTTTTGGAGTCAAGCAGTAAACACAATACCAGTCATTTGGGGCAGGATAGTGTGTGATGTGGAAGAGAGGTGTGAAATGTGGTTAAGGATTAAAAATTCATCTACATTGAACTCTATTTGTCAGTTTCAGATAGTATCTCATCAAAAAAGTGTATATATATATATATATATATATATATATATATTCACTTGATAAACGGAAAGACGATCTAAACTGGTCACAATAACAGTTCAAAATTGAAGATATGTAGTACACAAAGTAAAGAAACATACTTACAAACTCAAATTATCGGGCAACCCGTCTTCAGCAGAAAAGAGAAAGGGAGACTTGCACGTTGTAGACGCAAGTCTAATTAAGTCTAAGCTGGATGGATGTTTGAACTATGTAGAACGATCTAGTAACGGCTCTGGGGTTACTAGCCGTTGCGTCTACAACGTGCTTGATCTCCCTTTCTCTTTTCTCCTGAAGACGGATTGCCCGAAAATTTGAGTTTGTAAGTATGTTTCTTTACTTTGTGTACTACATATCTTCAATTTTGAACTGTTATATATATATAGGAACAAACCTAAGCAGGAGTTGTTCCTGAATTGCTGTATAATTTAATAACTAATATTTCGACTGCTAGGCTACAAATGATAAAATTTTATTTCAGCCAAAAAATTTTGATTGAGCCAAATTACAATATAAAAATAAGAGTGTGATTGTTTGTGAATCATGTTATTATATAATCACAACTGAATTAAAAATAAATGCAATTTCAGTTAGAACAAGGTAACAAAGTAATGAAGTTTCCAATGAATGTATCCCATGGTGCTTGAGATAGAATGCATTTCGTCAGGCTCAACTCTGTGATGGGTACTAGGCCCAAACACCTGGCTCTATTTATAAAAACCACTCACGTTTAATGTTTCGTCCACTTTTAATCCAGTCAAACATTTCGTATCTTCTTTTTACCCTCAGCCTCCTCCCACCTATTTTCTTTTCCTACGGAATTTGCATTTGATTCAACTGTCATTTGAATCCTTTTTTTAAAGCAATCTAAATCAAAATTAAAAATTCAAATAAATAGCAAATTTTCAAAACTTGTTTTAAATTGCAAGAAAAATCACTATTAGTGCACTTTTATTTAGTGTACTCTAAACTAGTAAATTAAAGAACTTATAGCATAACTTAAATTTACCAGGACTCGGTTATTTCTTCAGAGTCAAATTAAATTCGCAATCTTGAAGTTACCGGTTTTTTTTTATAATTTAGTACAACAATATTAAAATTCAAATAAGTTAATAAAATTTTACTTTTCTTCTCACTGCATGAATTTTGTCATTTATCAAGTAACAGTCGATAAAGTATGATTTATAATTTTCTTAAAGCTGTATCCCATGTACAGTTGATAGTCGATCCAAAACATAGTTTAATTTGAGTGTTTATTTAGAAGGCCAATACATTTGGCTGATATGGAATAAAACACAACCACAAATATTGCTTTTTTTTACCCATTAAGGAGTTTTTGTTGGTTCTATAAGGCATTGCGATTGGAATAGCTTATCTAGCTTTAAAAATCTGCTCTGAATGCCTCTCTGGAGAGTTTTAAATAGAAAAAATACATCCTTTTCTTTTTATATTTTATCCGACTTATTCAGAGTTTTTTTCTTGTTATAGAAAAAAAAATATATTTTAAATTCAAAACTCATATAAGCATTATAATAATATAATAACTAATAAGTATGTTAACAACATTTTAATATCTTTAGATGAATCCTAAAAAAAAATCCTTGAAAGAAATGTGAGATTTTTTGTAATAATTCAATGGGAATTTTTAGTTAACGACTAAAACGTTTTTTTAAATAAATATACTTCGTAGTTCTTCTCATTAATACATTAAACTATTCAAAAGAATCAAAATATAACTTAACACAGTAAATTAGTTCAGGAGAGAACTGTGGCTCTCTCCAAGACAAGAACAAAACTGTGGAGAAGGCAAGACACTCTCCAGCACTGATGATCTGATTTAAGAAACTTCTCTCAAGACACAACACAATTTAGAGGCCATAACTAACATAAATAACATAATTAATAACATAAATAATATTAACAACACATTATAATAATATAATGAATATATTATTATTTCACATCATGCCATAATCATCTTCATCACTGATTTCTACAAGACAATCATTGTTCATCATCATAGCACCACGTATAATCAAAATTAATTATATTACGACTGCAGTCGTAATTTAAACCAATTTACACAACATTGAATAATCATAAATATTACTCATGTCCTCCAAAGCACTGATAAATTCAACAAAAATATTTCCTGTAAGCTGAAAAGTTTTACAAGAAAATTAATTTTAAAATAGTAAGTCATATTCAATAGCAAATTGAGAAGCGTTTTCAATAAAATTTGATTTCACAATATAACAGCTCCAGGAAAAGGTAAACATAAACAGATGAGTTATGTCATATAATAACACCCAGTCGAGATTCAAACTAAACTACACTACCGCAGTACCAAGCACTTATACTTTCACCATTTGCACTATAGTAGCATTTTTATTTTATAATTTAATAAAAATATTAATTATATAGATTTATTCTAAATTTTTGTTGTAAACGTGTCTCAATATATCATAATTAAGTAAGTTTTTCTAACCGAGAGTAGAATTGATGAAGATTAAGAATAAAAGCTTTGGCCTAGGGTTATATATATATATATATAATATCATATCTAGTTACTATACGAACAACATTCATATTGACTAGTGTTCTTTATTCTTTCTTTTCTTTAATAAGTTATTTCTATATATATATTATATAAACACAATTTCATTAAACCTTTCTTGTTCTCGTCTCTTTTCTCTTTAACTTTTCTAATTTCCTAATCAATGTTTCTGAAGTTTTCGGGATATGAAATAACAATTCTCCAAAAGTTTTATCTTGAAAACTTAGAGTTGGAGACGGTCTTCAAACGTCTCTGTACCAGTGCGTTTGGTTTCCCTCTCTTATCTCTCCTGAAGACGGTTCAACCGAAAATTAGAGACTGCAAGTGTGTGTTGTTAATTTCTCTATGTTTCTTTATATATATATATATATATATATATATATGTGTGTGTGTGTGTGTGTGTGTGTGTGTGTGTGTGTTGTTTATTTACAAATTAAACAAAGAAGCTGGAGTAAATGGATTTTACAAAATCTCCAAACAAAATAAGTTTTTTAATTCTAACTACTAGTCTCAAATACTTCGTGTTCATCGTCACGTAAACTTCTTCAATACAAATTATGAATTAAAATTCACAGAAATAAATCAGAATTATACGCAATAGAATGAAATAATAAAAAAATTTCCTTCAATCAACCTTCGAGTGTTGTCTGTCCTTCACTCATTCCATTGGGTATGTCATTCATTTGTCATTATCAAAAATATGAAGTAATGCTACATCATTAAAAAAATTAAACAATACATATTCTTCAACAATCAAGACATTTTTGTCTACTTGTGCTCCTTGAATGAACGCTGGGCAAATATTTTGATTAGTAAAGAGTTGTAAAGAGATATAGTCTTTGGCTCTCAGTCACATCAGATAACGAGTTGATTAGAAGTCACATATCTATATATAGGAGCCTATCTTTCTAATCTAACAACACATTTTAACTTAACAAAACTCAAACAATAAAAACCTTCTCTTTTTTTTAATTATGTCAAATCAATGCTTTAATATAATGTATCAAATAATACGTGTTAGTTGATATCAATTAATAAACACATAATACATAAATTTTAAATTTTCAACTTTGGCCACCTAAAATTGTTTAAACTAATACTGTAACAATTTCGGTATAATATCTGTTTTGATTCCCATGAAATTACAATGAGATATTACACCTCACTAAAAAGCTTGAACAAGATTTAACTTAAAATATCTTTCATTGAGATAGAGCAATTTCCTTAAAATTAGGTGTTTCCGATTATTTAATCGGAAATAAACAAATTCTTTTCAATTAAACTAATAAACGATAAAATTCTAAAAAAATATATTATTTTCTCTGTCTTCACATATAGACATATAACTATAAGTCAAAATAATTTTTCAATGTTGTCTATAGTAATATATTTTGCAATAGTTAAATAATACTATGAATTTGGTTCAAAGTAAAATTGTTTTTTTTTAGTTTTATATATATAAAGATTTCACATAAACACGTAAAACAACAATCAATGATCAAACCACAATATGAAATGGGAAAACAATCAATGATCAAACCACAATAAGAAATGGGAAAACAAGACTAAGATCTTTCAACCGTAACAAGCGGTCTTCGTCAGAGTCAAGAACCCAACTGGAGTTGAATTCAAAGATCTTAGTCTTGTTTTCTCATCTCTTATTGTGGTTTGATTATTGATATATATACATACTGAACACTGTAAACAGGAAAACGATCCAAAAGGACAACAAACGTTTCACGGTGAATCACAAACACACTTACTGTCTCTAATTTTCGGTTGAACCGTCATCAGGAGAGTTAAGATAAGGACACCAAGTGCACTTGTGAAGCGACGGTTGGAGACAAGTGCGCTTATTGTCCCTATCTCAACTCTCCTGATGACGGTTCAACCGAAAATTAAAGACAGTAAGTGTGTTTGTTCCTTAGTTCTGTGTTTGTAATTCTCCGTGAAACGTATATACATAAATATATATATAAATATATGATTTATGTGTGTATGTGTGTGTGTGTGTGTGTGTGTGTGTGTGTGTGTGTGTGTGTGTGTGTGTGTGTGTGTGTGTGTTTTATTACCACTATCGAATGAGAGTTGTGGTTGTTATTAATACAGACTAATCTACAATTAAAGTCTATAAAACAGTTTGTTGGTTCAATGTGATAAATACTGTAATTGAATCAGATTGTTACGATACGAGTATAAATAATGACCAAAATAATTAATTAATACAAAATCAGGTGAATATTAATAATAACCGCCGTATTCTGGTAAATCTAATAAAAATACACCGTAGACGATATATACAAAGATAATCTTTTCTTGAATAATCAAAATTTCAATTAGAATCCATTTTTCAAACTATCGCATATTATCACAAATTATCACAGTTACTAGTAACTTAATTTTCTCTTAAATAATTACCTATAAATTCAAGTCATTAATAAATGTTATTATGTAAATGGATTTTACATCAAAATTCATGTTTATTATTAAATATTATGAGGAAATAAACTATGATATAAAAATATAAATGTATTAACAACTAAAGAAAAGTAATAAATAATTCATTTCTTGTTATTATATAATAATAAGTCAGGTGGAAACAAAATTAATATTTTAACAACTTTTAAAAGTTTTAACCATAAAAAGGAGGCTTTCAACAAGTTGAGAGTGCTTCATTAATGAATTTTACAATATTTATTAGGATTTTACAAAGAGCGTCTGCTGAAAATTTTCCAACTCCTTTAAAAACGTTAATTAATTGATTGATCAAATGCGGTTATATTCCTTTTACTAAATATAACGAGAACAGAATGAATGATTTTGGTTTTTGAAATAATATCGTAATTTCTTCACTCTAAGATATTCCCTTTACAACTATTTTAAAATTTTCTTAAATATTTATTTTTTAACCTTTTTTTATGAGTACACTTACGATGTTTATGTTTTGAGAAAAGTTGACAAGATATTTATTCTTATAATAATAAGTGATAAAATTCTATTGTTTGTGATATCATTCTAGTCAAATAGATGTTTGTAGAAAATCTAAGTGTTACTTTTAATATGTAGTAGAGATTATATCGCTGGAGAACTCCATCTATTATGCTGATAATATTAGTCTAATAACTTTGATTAGATTAAACACACAAATGTTGTACACAAATAGACTCAAATACGCAGAAATGAATGTATATCAGGGATTATTGTAGTTATGGTACTATTTTAACAATGATAGTAGCTGAGATGCTAGAGTGTGTCTTTTCACATTACTGCTCCTGCGATTCCACAAAATATGTTCATACATCGATAGAATACAATTGTGTTCTGCCTAAAACTTTCCCATTTGCTGTTCTGATTTTAAACGAGTAGTTAGATGTGACCGGAAGACGGCATGTAGAGGTAGAAGAGAGAAGAATTACACTCCTGTCCTCTTAGCACTCAGAGTTCATAATCTGATACTTGCATCTTTTCCCCTTTCATCCTGTATTTACTAGCTTCCCCAATATACCCTATTTCTCCTATGAATGTACCACAGAGACTTGATCCCCTGCAGGATAACCACTCGTTTGTGGGCGCAATGTGTGAACGCAGGATGCTTGACCTGCCGCTTCATAATCTCCTTCTACACATCCCTCCCCCTGCCTGTAACTAACCCTATCCACTTGCTAAAGATTTTTGCAAAAACGTACCTCCAAAAAACTGTATATACCGACTCATGACTTGTTCTACGAAGTTCTACTTGTTTACTCTTAATATTTTTTTTTTGTTTTTGCAAATCATCCCTACTTTACACCAGAATCGCCTAGCAGTAATAGTGATTACCTTCCATAGATCAACCGGCGTGCTTAGTCTCCCTCTATTTCTCTCCTGAAGATGGATTTACCAAAAATTAAACATAGTAAGTGTGTTTTCTTACTTCTTTCTTTTTATTTGAACTTTTATATACATATAAAGAGAATATTATATATATATATATATATTATATATATATATATCAATGATCAAACCACAATAAGAAATGGGAAAACAAGACTAAGATCTTTCAACCGTAACAAGCGGTCTTCGTCAGAGTCAAAAACCCAACTGAGTTTTGACCTGCCTCAGTTGGGTTTTTGACTCTGACGAAGACCGCTTGTTACGGTTGAAAGATCTTAGTCTTGTTTTCCCATTTCTTATTGTGGTTTGATCATTGATTGTTATTTCACGTGTCTATGTGAAATCTTTATATATATATATATTCAGGTAACTCACCACAAATTAGAGAAGATAGTTGCTCTAAGGCATTTCGTGTTCACGTCGTCAGAGAGCAAGTGAATACAAGTTGTAAGCAGGTTATGAATTTTGATTTAAAGAAGGAGTAAGATTGGCATCATTGACAGTATTTTTCCCTATAACTGTTGAAATAGTCTTGATTTGTTTGATAATTCCTTCAATTAGAAATTCATCTAATTTAAAAAGGCCTGGACTAGTGTTGACCAAGTTCTTAGAAAAGTCTTTTATGAGGGCGCTTTCAACAATGTTTCTTCTTCTTTCACATGACATAAAAACCAACTCCTTTGCTTCTTTCCAGTTAATTATGTGATTTTTGTCTCTAATGTGTAGGAACAATGCACTTTTATCATCTTGTCTTCTAACTGAATACTGATGTTGCTTAATCCTTGTATCCATTCCTTTTCCCGTCTGTCCAATATAAGTCAACTCGCAATCCTTGCAAGGAATTCTGTATACACAACAGTTTTTTCGGCTTCTTTTAGAGTTATGGACAAGTCTATTTGACAAATTACCACCACTACTAAATGTAACTGAGATATCTAGCTTCTTCAACAAATATGGAATGTCTTTTAAACATGGGCGTTAGGGAACCACCAGCAAATTCCTTCTTGAAAAACGTTCCTCACTTACAGATGACATCAAAGATTGTTTGGCTTTTTTCATTGTTGAAAGCGCCCTCATAAAAGACTTTTCTAAGAACTTGGTCAACACTAGTCCAGGCCTTTTTAAATTAGATGAATTTCTAATTGAAGGAATTATCAAACAAATCAAGACTATTTCAACAGTTATAGGGAAAAATACTGTCAATGATGCCAGTCTTACTCCTTCTTTAAATCAAAATTCATAACCTGCTTACAACTTGTATTCACTTGCTCTCTGACGACGTGAAAACGAAAGGCCTTAGAGCGACTATCTTCTCTAATTTGTGGTGAGTTACCTGAATATTTATATCACGTGTTATTGTGACAATTTTCTATATATATATATATATATATATATATATATATGAGAGAGAGAGAGAGAGAGAGAGAGAGAGAGACGGAGAGAGGGAGAGTCATGGGAGCTTTGTGACAACATTTATATACAGATATATATATATATATAAAGCTATAGATATATTTTTGTATATTGGTAAAAATATATTGCTGAAGTCAATATTTCTGAAGATTCCAAAGTAATAAGTCGTACTTGATGAGTGAGTATCCATAAAATGTACTATACAAGGGCAGTTACTGTTGAAGCCAAGGTACAAGAGGCAGTTTGTTTGCCAATGTTAGTATGAATGAAATGGTTAGAAGGTGCCTGATATGGTCTGATTGGAGGCTACAGCACGAAACATGTCTAATGGGACTGTCGCGTGTTTGCAAGCTGAATACAACAACTGTCAAATAGCAAAAGTAGTTTGAGATTGGCCCAGGCGCAGTGTATACTTTACCCATGTAGGCTTAATGTGGTGTCAAACTACTCACCCAGTTACCTTTGTATGTGAAAAAACTTTATTTAATTTTAATAAACATTCTGAAGACGAAAAAACTGGTATCTTTTTGTCACTCTCTGAATTTCTGTTGTCTTTTAAATGTGCAGTTGAATAAAAATTTTGAGATGACAGGAAGAAATTACTAAGTGAAATATTAGGTATTTTTATTATTCATTTGAATCTGCATGACTTGTCGGATTATCGGACCTCTCAAACTGAAATGGTCTTAAAAGATTAGTTAATAATTCGCAGGACAACTACAATTCGACTAGAAAATAAAAGGGAATATTCTTTACATTGCTATTCTATTCTATTAGTTCTAAACTACAAAAAAATAAGAATTGCTAACTCTGTTTTGCAGGAATATTAAAAATTTGTTATCAGCACACTCGTCATATTAGATTTAAACTAAACATTGCATATTTCTTATTTTCACACAACTTTTAAGAATGTTAAATCATATGTTTTTGAGTAAATAAAAAATTCAAGTTTTTATAAATCGTCACTCAAAATGTATTAATTTCGTATATGTATATTTATATAAATGTAATTTTTTATTCAGCAATATTTTATTTATTTTGTAAAAAGCTGTTTTTTATCCTTAAATCATGCGTTTTTAATTTTTTTCACGAGACAAAGTCATTTCTATATCTCAATATAGTGTTAGTCACTGTATTTAACCTGTTCAATTATTGATCAGTTTAAAGTGCTCTCATAGTTCAAGAGGTAGGGAGACTTATTACAATGTTTTAATTATAAAAAAAATTGGTTTTTATTTCTCTCTGTTCATTCGTATCAATTAAGAGTACAAAGTAATAACCTAACTGAGTAATAATGACTGAGGTCATTTACTTCATTCATGATCATCAGAATGAATGGGGACTAAAGTTATTAATTTTGTCTTGTTCATGTCCATTTAAATTCAGTATCTTTAACGATTATTTGAAGCAAAATCAAAGAGAGCGAGATACAAACTTCAACTTTGTGGAGTAGTTCTGAGTTTCATTACTAGGAGAAACAATAAAGCAAGCATATAGTTTATCTAAATATTTAATTTTCAACCTAAAGTGTTTAACCATTTATTTCCAGACCAATAACCAGTTGTATGCGATAAATAGCACTAGCTAACCGTAAAAATATAGCCAACACATTGGTAATCTGAAAAGGATATAAAAAGCAATTAGATATTTTCCTGCAGTATTTTAATAAAATGAAAGATAACGCAATATTTATCACATAAGAGAATTGGAGACTAAAAGTGTGTCTATACAAACCGGCTATGGGAGTGAATACTATTACGTTCAGAACTTTCAAACATACCTATGTGTTATTTTCATGGAAACTGATATATAACATATATATTAAAGATTTGATTTATTTCTAACTTATTGTATTTTTTATTTAATTTTGATAATATTTATAAATTTCTAACCAATTATTAAGGAAAAATTAATTTGTTTATTAATATTAATTATTAATTAATATTAATATTAATTTTTTCTAAAATTTTGTGAATATCTTTTTTAATCTTGTTTACTTTGTGTTTCACCATAAAGTGCACTCAAGTAATGTGCGAAAAATACACTGTTACATGCAAACACAAACACACAGAAACGAGATGTTTGGCAAAATGGGAGCAAATCCCACAACAATAACCAATTCACCTCCCATATCGCCAAACATCTTTCACCAATAAACATCAATTTGATCGAGATCAAAATATAAAAGTTTTACATAAAGTATCTATTCTAGAAGCTTATGAAATCAAGAAATCATTGCGCGATAATTCATCTGTTTGCCTCAACGAGCAAATTCCCAACTGTTCAACTTTTCTTAAACTATTCATATATAGAAAAATGTTCTATTTTCTCGTTACTTGCATTGTTATTTTTACTTTTTTTTATTTCTTTATAGTATTCTGTATATTTTCGTTATTTTTTCAGTAAAGTGAATGTAAAAGGCTTTGCCTAACCGTTAAAAATGTACCTGCTTCCCAATATGAAATCGATGTACACTTCATGCCCTCACCCAGACCACTTCCCTCCTAGTTAGTTGAACCGCAGACACCGACCGTTAGGTATGTACTCTGTTTCATTCACTAATGCCATTTTGTGCTATTATTTTTTTAGTTTTATGCCATTGTAATTTTTAGTTAAACCTGAAGAAGAACACTATGTGTTCAAAACGCGTTGTTTATACTCGTATGATTAAACTTCTATATGTGGAGACCTGTACATTAAATTTTTACCATACTATTAGTAAATACCATATAATAACTGATTAATTTACCATACAATAATAACTTGATATATAATTAATGGGAATATTCAAAAATTGGTTTATAAGGTTTAAACTAATACTAGGTCATACAACAATGATGACTGTTAAGTTTAAAAAAAATAAATATACATTGATATTTGTAAGAATTTCATTTTTAATAAAAAAATAAAACAAGTCAATAAAGTTCTTTATCTGATTCTGATCGTATTTCAAATTCTTCGAAAATAACATATGATTAGAGAGAAAAGAGTTGTTTCTAATGCACTTCAAGGCAGCAAAAGAAATGTAGGTTGCAATGTAGTTATTTTCTACCAATTTCATTTAAAATGGTCCAATCTTTCTCCCAGAAGGCTGCGAACTACAGCTGGCGAACAATATATTCTAAATCTGGCTTCACATCGTTTCAACCTCGCCAAGAAATATTTTGGCGAAGTATTCAAAATGTTATCATCCTTGTGTGGAAACATTGTTTTTTCAACACTCCTTTTAACCCTATATGCAGTAAACTCAATAATTATTGCTTATTATAAAATAATACATTCCTAATATTAAATAATAACTTTTAATGAGACTAACAATAAATTATTAAAGAACCTAATCTTATTCCTTTATTCAAATTTATTTATTCAAAGAGATGTACTTATTCTAATTATATTAAATGTTCATGATCTATATAATATCATAGTTTTCAAATAAGACATGCTTTCTACATGTCTTTATGAATACATCGTGTTTAATTTTTTTCCCTTGCTACGAGTATTTTTCACGTTAACGATTATGAACTAGTTAGCTATATTTCAATTTTTCTAACCAGTAATCTCCAATTGAGTTCTTGTTTATATATATATATATATATATTGTTGAAATATACTGCAGCTTCGGCATTAACGACTTTCAAACTAAGCTGTTCGAGTCTCCTGACAGTCTTACGAATGTTAATTACGGTCTTACGGTGGTAATTCCCAAATATGTTGTCCAAAGGACATTGAGACACTTTTTTGAAACACTTTAATAGATATGAACAATTTTAATACAATTGAAAACTAACATCACATGTAAAGAATATAACATAACTTACAAGACCATTATCTAGGTACTAGCTTTCGACTATTCTATAGTCATCTTCAGGTTGGGTCTTACAATTTTCAAAATTTGGAAATTTTAATTTTTTCTTAAAAAACAATGAAACAATTTAAACAATTTTGAAATAAACTAATGAATATAAATACAAGTTAGCAGGTCCAAACAAGTTATTAAATAGAAAAAAGTTTATCATCCTGTCGTAGGCCAATCAATCAGCATCCCTATTCATCTTGTAACTGCTTTCAAAAATGTTCATGCTTGGTATTATACCGATATCGCATGTCTGGCCATTAATTGAGGGATTTAAATCTTTGATATATAAAGCTTCTAATATATGAAGCCTGTGGACATCTCTTTCTTTTCTTAGAATTGACGTCTTAATGCCGAAGCTGCGGTACATTTCAACAAAATATGCCTCCAAGAAGATTTGCTGCCAACCTATACTAATATATATATATATAACAGATTCAATAATATATCGACCGTTTGATATAATAGGTGTGTTCTCTAATCGGGGTTCGGTCAATTTTCCAGGGTAAAAAATTAAACTCTCGTTGCCAACGTTTCGGTTTTATTTAAAACCTTTTTCATAGGCAGAAGTAAGAATTTTTTAACTAAGAAAATGAAATTTACATTGTTGTTCCTTTAAATAATGTAAATTTCATTTTCTTAGTTAAAAAATTCTTACTTCTACCTATGAAAAATGTTTTAAATAAAACCGAAACGTTGGCAACGAGAGTTTAATTTTTTATCCAGGAAAATTGACCGAACCCCGATTAGAGAACACACTCTAATATATATATATGTATTCGTATATTTCGGGAGCAGACCTTTGTTAATGCATGTCTTATTAAATTGTTTGTCTATTTTTAATTTCACAACTTTTCTACTGAATCTCTCGATTTCTCTAATACACTTTTTCCATTTTTGTGGTACAAGATAGATTAGTTGACCAAAGTTTTTATTTACATAGTTCAACATGTTTCGGTCCTCACTGACCATTATCAAGGATTACAGTTATAAAAAATCTTAACTAAACTATACATAACTAAATATAACTCAAAAACACTTATAATTATATCAACACTACATATTACATTCAAACGTCTTAATTTTTGTGATAACTGGAAATGGTTAGATGACAAGGAAAGGTTATACACAGGCAATGGTTACCGAGTGCAGGCAATCTAATCACACTTTCTTTCCTGGCTTTTCGTCTTTCCTTCATATAATTTTTAAATTCGACTAAACGCTTCACCTTGCTTGTTCAAAACAGGTTGTTTCTATATAATAAATAATGCTTCAATTATGCGTAATCTTGTTTGGTCGTTTTCCTGTTGCAGGATTCTTGTGTTGTTAATTAGCATTTCTTTGGTTAACTTAATGCCATGGGCAGTTAAAGCATGATCCTTGGGTCCACCTGAAGTGAGGTGCATTGTCAGCCTTCTTGATAATGTAGTAGTAGTAGAACCAACATATGTAGATTGTAGGGACTCACAGTTCCCTGTGTTACATTGATACTTGTATACTACGTTGGTTCTTTGGAGTGTTGACTTCTTCTGAAGGTTATTCCTAATTACCATGCTCGCTGTTGTTGAGCCTCTATAAAAAATCCTCAGTTTTAGCTGATCGTCAGGATTGAGGCAAGTTGTATTGGCCGTTATTATCCCCTTTAGTACACGTTCATCTATCTTATGAGCCTCTGAATATTGATTATTATAATGTACTGTATAAGTTATACCTTTATTTTCGATTACATTCTGAAGGTCACTGTTCCGGAGCCTGTTTATGGTACTTCCAAAGATTGAGTCAAACCGTTTGTTGCTAAAAAACGAAACATGTCGGACTATGTAAATAAAAACTTTGGTCAACTAATCTATCTTGCACCACAAAAATGGAGAAAGTGTGTTAGAGAAATCGAGAGGTTCAGTAGAAAAGTTGTGAAATTAAAAATAGACATACAATTGAACAAGACATATATATATATATATTATATATATATTAGTAAAGGTAGGAAGCAGACCTAATTTCCAGTTTTGTCACTATTCTAGTCTAATAGTTCATACCATTATTTTTAAAAATTTCATGCTTCCAGGTTTTAAATTTAAAATTGTACAGAAAAGTCGTATTTGAACATGATTTAAGAATGCAAAAGTGGCTAATTAAAAATATATTTTTTCTCAATATGCATTTATAGCAAACGTATATCAGAGTACAGCACGTGGAAAAAAATAACATACGCTCAGAGTAAATTGGTTTTTTATGATTTTTGACTAATGGAAAGAAAAGTGAGTTTTTAAAAAACTCTAGCATGCTATAAAGTTTCCAGTATAATAATTTGATAAAAGACCAAAAATGTAGAACATTATTCAGAATTATAAAGAAAAAAAAAATTTTTAAATAATAAATGAAATTATTCTACATTTTAAATTAAAAATTACCTGAAAACGACATTTTTTCTTGTTGTTTTTTTCATTTCAAACAATAACTTTGTAATGTTTTTAAAATACTTAAAACATTTTCAAGTTCTAAATGGAAAAATTTGTCCTATGTATTAAATGTAGAAGAAGGTCAGATAAACTATGTAAGAGATCCAAGGGCTATTGGAGCAAAAGTCATGCTCTCTTGTACGAAATAATTTCGTATAAGCAAATTTTCATTTTCGCTTTTCATAATGTTATTACTGCTGAGTTATACTAATGATTGTATATCCATTAATTGTGTGACATACAAAAAAGACTTATCTATTGATAAGTGGATCAATCACTGTCTGCACTACCTTAGGAATGAAAGACTAAGATACATGTTCCATTTAGACGATTATATTATGCTTAAACGAGTCATTATATATTATATACTCAAGAAGTTTAATACTACGTTTACTGATAGTAATGTTGTGTGTAGGCCACTCCAGATTTTTTCTTTTCTAACTCCATCAATACCAATTTCTCCCTCATAATTTAACTATTTTTCTCTTTAATTTAATTTTTCTTTTTGATTTTTTTCTCTGTCCCCTATAGGCACTCTTTTTTTCAATAATTCTATTTAAATCATGGGAAATAGTTTTATTGATGAAGCTTACACAGGTAAAAGAAAATACTCAGAGCTGTGAACAAAATGCTAAACCAATTGATCTTGCATACAATTTTAAAAAGTCTCATTGGTTTAAATTCGTTAATTTGAAATATTATGTTTTTTTAGTAAATTATGGAAAAATATCAATAAAATAGTCAATTAGTTTTTAGCCACCAAATAAGGTGTATCGAAGGTGTATTCAAAGTAGACTAAAGTTACAATAAATAACAAGAGCTAGTGCATACTATTTTTCTAAAAATGAATAATATTTTCTCAACCACCTTATACCCGTCGTAGTGTTTCTAAAACTATCATTATAAAATATCTCAGTGGATAAATTAGATTAGTGATGTTGCTATGAGTTATTAAACAAACATTTCCACATAATAAAGTGTATAACAGCTACGTGATGTAAGCACATAATTGTTCAAATTGAATATAGAAGTAAATGATGTGTGTTACAGTACTTACCATTAAGATTCTCGTTGAGGTTTTAAAATCAGTTACAAAATTATTAATTTATTTGCATCTTGCTTCACCAATTGAACAAGAAATAAATGAAAATAATTTAATTTAGCAGGTTATATTTCGTTACAATGCAAATATATGTGTTTAATCACTTCTTAAAGGTGGAGTATTTGTGATAAATTGCAAGAAAATTTGTTAGAATTAAAATAATATTTAAAAACAAAATAAGTTATCGTATGCATGAATTATGAAAGGAATATTTTTTAAAAATGACTATTAATGCAGTTGTTAATTGCACCAATAGAATGACATGAAAAGGAGTGGAATGTTATCAGTTTTCAACTGATAAATTACTCAAAAACTTTAATCCATCTTAAATTAATTATTAATTAATTAATCACTGGTGGGAAAATATTAAAATGTAAACAAGTGACAAACGGTGACACATGATTACAGCTTTTTAAGGTTAACCGCTGAAGTGAAGTCAGAACAAAATGGAGTAAAAATTGTAGATAATACAATTTTTATTTAAACTAGGTCTTTCAAATTTTCCTACAAAGTAATTTTTTTTTTCAAAAAAAAAAATAAACCTGAATATTTTACAATGATACTTGCGCTTAAATTACTTATAACAATTACGTATTTATATGTACACTCCACATAAAATGTCATCCACACAGGTCTCGTCATGAAAGTAATTAACGGCTACAATTTTGGTTTATTAGTAGTTTATTGGTAGTACAAAAAAAAGTACCAAAAACGGTACTTCTTGTACATTAACGTTTTCTTTTAAATGTTATATAGTCTAATTTTTTAAGTTTTTAAAAACATGACCGTGAAATTTTTCAACAAACGATGACACTTTCCTTTTAAATTCGATGTTATTTGGTTTTTTTAAAGGTACATATAGATTTATACAAGAATTACTTGTTTATTTTAAAACATCTACGTTTTTTTTTGACATCATATATCAGAATAAAATGGTATTCATAAGTTGTTTGGAAAATCAATTTTGCCTGGATACATACTTTTATTTATAAAAAAAAAACCATTTTTTTTTTCATAAAGAGCTAAATTGAATAGACAGAATAAATTTTATGGTGATTTTGAAACATTTTTTCTATCTCTGCTCCAATGATGATGCCCAGAAAAGTTAATGTCAACAGTATTTCTAAAATTCACTAAAAGTGAATAACGTATTGTTTCATGAATACCATATTTTAAGACATGTATATTTGTTCATAAATAACAGATGATAAAATAAAAATAACCCAAAGAGAAAACAGTATTTTCATTCTGACAATATATTAAAAAAGAAGAAACAAAATAATAGCTAATTCGTGAAATGTTGATTATTGTCAGTAGAAGAAGAATAAAGTGAACAGTCAAGTACCAGGAGAGGGACACGTTTTTGCAATTTCCACCCATCAACTGTTTTCACGCCACTTCAATTCCTTGTTTCTGCTAGAATTTGTTATTCCATTTAATGTTTAAATAGACTTTTCGTATAAATAATTATAAAAGAAATTCATTCAATATATGAAGCAAAGAAATTTTAAACTTCCTTTATCAGTATTCCATTAGATCTGGTTGAAATCAAAACAAAATTTATGAACTTTTTCAATATTGAAATATCTTTCAGAATTAAAAGATATTTATTGAAACTTTTCAGTGTATTACATTGAATGATAAATTGATTTATGAAAAAAAATGAAATGTATTGCTTTGACATTGTAAATAAATCCTCTAAAAACAGGTCAAGCTTTACTCTCAAAGGCCATACACACTTTAGGATTTTTGAGTCAATTTCTTTCAAACAGTGAATCCAAAATGATAAATACAAACTAAGCGTAAGGTTATATATACTCACTTTATATTTATATATATAGTTCAGCAAATAACTTCACACATGTCTGTGGGGTCTATTAGTTTAACAATAAACTTCAAAACACCATTTGATTGCCCAAACATCTTTCCCCAGTCTATTGTCCTTTCCTGCATTTTACAGCCTCTAAAATACCTCTCTTTCCACCCACATCTCTCAAAATTACTACATCTTTGTTTTCAATTCATATTTGACTCTGACGATGACCGCTTGTTACGGTTGAAAGATATTTTTCTTTTTTTCTCATTTCTTACTGTGGTTTGAATATTGTTGTTATTTCACGTTTTTATTGTAAAAGCATATTGATATATATATATAACAAGATTTTCAATTTCTTATTGTGGTTTGAATATATATATATATATATATATATATATATATATATACACTGAACACTCTATACACTGACTAGTTCAGTGTCACGTGTTCATTCAAACTAGACAGTTGCTGTTGAAATCCACAGAATATTTTTCTTTGTAATTAATTTAATAATTTATTTAATTAATACTTAGTTTTTCGTTTCAATACTGTATATGTCTACCTATGAAAAAGTTTTTAAATAAAAACCAAAAAGATGGAAATGAGAGTTTAATTTCAACCTGAAAAACTGACCGAGTCCTTATTCTATTTGTTTTTATTTCACGGTCCATATTTTATATATATTTATATATGATCAAACCACAATAAGAAATGGGAAAACAAGACTAAGATCTTTCAACTGTAACAAGCGGTCTTCGTCAGAGTCAAAAACCCAACTGAGTTTGGACTCTGACGAAGACCGCTTGTTACGGTTGAAAGATCTTAGTCTTGTTTTCCCATTTCTTATTGTGGTTTGATCATTGATTGTTTTTTCACGTGTTTATGTAAAATCTTTATATATATATATATATATATATATATATATATATATTACTAGTTAATCATATATTAGTTATCATTACTAGTTAAGAAATGAAAATGTAATAGTTCCTTCAATTGCCAATACTCCTACTTATGCCTATGAAAAAGATTTTGAATAAAATCGAAACGTCGGCAATGAGAGTTTGAATTAAAAAAGTGGAAGAAACTGACCGCATCCCGATCAATCATTTTTTAGTTGTATATCTGTCACACGGTCGAGAAGTTATTAGTGTTTATATATATATATATATATATATATATATATATATTAGTATAAATAGGGAGCAGACCTTCTTTTATACAAATTGTGTTGAACTGAATTGCCTTAATCAAGCATACCTTTCTTTTGAGCAGTTTTTCATATTTCCTTGATAATTTCAAATCTTCTTGATTTAGTTGGTGAATTATTTGAGCAAAACACTGGTTGGCCATCAATATTTATTGATTAACATTTGACATGTTTCGGCTATCTCCAACCATCTTCAGAAATTATTTTATACCATCACAAAACAAAACTATTTTCATCGAACAAGTATGTAAACATAACAGTAAGCTAAATAAAATTGTTCACTAAAAAATAAATATCACTAAGTCTAACACAAGGAACATTTAACATTCAAAACATTACAAGGATGGATAAAAGACAAATTAAAGTTAGGATGGGGGGGACCATTCACCCTAGCAGTTTGAGCTGACTCAAAACAAAGCAGCCAGAGTTTTGCTCAAATAATTCACCAACTAAATCAAGACGATTTAAAATTATGAAGGAAATATGAAAAACTGGTCAAAAGAAAGGTATGTTTGATTAAGGCAATTCAGTTTAACACAATTAATATATATATATATATATATATATATATATATATATATAATTGGTTGTTATCATGCCTGCTACTCACCTGGCCTCAACCTCGAAAGTTAATTATTATTATTTTATTATTATTATTTTTTCTTCTTCTCTCTTTCTGTGATCTTTTTCAAGCTTATTCTCGCTTATACGGTACGCGAGTTCGATTACGTTAGAATGGTATCGTTTACAGGGGATCAGCTTGCAGAGCTTCGAGCGACTTGGATTTGAGACTACCGCCTGGAACCCTCTATTGCCTTCCACTGGTACACGTGAACTCACGTACCTCTTCTTCTTCCCTTCTAGTCTCTTCCTGACGACGAACTTCAGTTCAAAGTATTGATCCAGTAAGTTTCCTTGTTTCTTGTATGTGTTGTCTTTTTCATTTATATATATATATATATATAAAGACAACACATAAAGGAAGCGAAAACATACTGGATCAATATTTTGAACTGAATTATTCGTTATCATAGTATGCCAAAAGATATTGGCAGTTGCATTTAACTCCCACGAAAACCTCTTGTTACGGTTGAAAGATCTTAGTCTTTTTTCTCATTTCCTATTGAGAAATTAATATGAACTTTCATATATATATATAGTTTACAAAGCAAAGAGAAAAATAGATAAAACACACACAAAAAAGACTCACAACGATATTTCGACATTCGTCGTCATCGGGCAGAAGTAGTCCCTTTGAGTAGCTGATGTGCTTTGAGTAGCTATATAAAATAATTATATAGTATATGAGTTATGAATAAGCTAACTCATATAATACATTTCCTACTTATTGGTTTAGTGATAGTATGTAGCTAGCTTATGAGCAAATCATTCTCATCCACCATACTAACAATGTTTACAGTATGGACTGTGCTCGGTTTTATACATTCAATGTAGGCTTAGCAACTGCCAACGCATTTATGCCTTCACATGAATAATGATACTTCATTATTCATGGAGATAGTCCTGTCCCATTATTATTCATGCAAATTCCCACGTGTCTCATTTAAATCACTTTTCAACTACAAATTCCAAAAACAACACATCATCCCAATAGATATGCTTTATTAAGAGATTATTAAGAAACACACATTTGCCCAATAGTAGCACTGTCTCCCCTTGATAATAACTTTAACCATTATTTTGTGCTGTCTAATCTTTTAAAACATTCAATTTTATTTTCAAATTTACTTTTATAATGTTTACTTTTTATTTTTTTTTTCTTTATGTTTACTACAGATAAATATATACATAAGATATATTAAGGACAGAAAGAAACAACGAACGAAGACTAAACACTCTCACTCACTTTCAATATTTTAACTGATTGAAAAGTCATTCTTACGATAGGAGGCAAACCTCAGGAACGGCTAGAAGACAAAGTTAAATTAAATACATAAAATAAAAGTTTATCAAAACTCGGTCAGTTCTTTAGGTTCAAATTAAACTCTCAATCCCTACGTTTTGAGTGTTATTTAAAACCTTTTTCATAGGCCTACAAAATAGAGGAAATATAATAAATAAACCAATCATTCAAAAGTCAAACAGACATAAAAATCTCAAAAGTTATAAATATAATAGACATTTTAACAATAGATTAGTGAGAGAACTTACAAAAGTATAACAATTTGAAATAGAGAAACTATGTATTATATTAGAGATTTTTTTAAAAGAAAACACCTTGCGGAGTTTATTAACATCTGTATAGTATAAATAAACACGTGGCACTGAACTGCAAACAATTTCTTGAACAGAAGTTTTATTTCAAGTTTTTAAATAAAAACCTGAATAACTGACCGAGTTATGATAAAAATCTTATTTTGTTTCTACTACACGGCAGATACATTATATATATATATATATCTTGTTAAATTGTATGCCTATTTTTAATTTCACAACTTTTCTACTGAATCTCTCGTTTTCTAATTAAACATGTCGGAATATGTAAATAAAAACTTTGGTCAACTAATCTATCTTGTACCACAAAAATGGAGAAAGTGTATTAGAGCGCGAGATTCAGTAGAAAAGATGTAAAATTAACAATAGACATACAGTTTAACAAGACATGCATAAACGAAGGTCTGCTCCCGAAATATAGGAATATATATATACAAATATATGGGTTACTTGCCGTTGCGTCTACAACGTGCTTGGTCTCCCTTTCTCTTTTCTCCTGAAGACGGATTACCCGAAAATTTGAGTCTGTAAGCGTGTTTCCTTACCCTGTGTGTTACTCTTCTTGAATTTTGAACTCTATATATATATATTAATATTTTATATATTTTACATAATATATTATTTTATATGTTATATATATATTAGTTTTATGAAGCACATATAATATATATATACTCATCTTCTGAGAACCGGTTCAGTGGCTGTCGTCTTTTCACTACAGCACTTTTTTTCCTAAGAATGACCGTAAAGTATGGAATTATTGAAATTGAATAATTGTATTTAGTTTTTATTAATGTATTTGTGTATTTTTTAAAGTATATATAAATACATAATTCAATAATAACAAATTATATGTCAAAACTTAACAAAGACTGTTTTCAATATTTTTATATATTATCAAATAAAAATGAAATATCCACTGATTTAAAAATATGATATTTGATATTAAATATATAACACAACAGAAAAATATAAAATGAATAAAAAAAATAAACACCGAAGAACAAAATACGAAAAAGTTTGAAAATATTTGTTTTTTCAAAAAATCTTTAGACAAAATAGATGACACGAATCTGTTAAGGGTTGGGATAAGATTTCATTTGTTTGTTTGACTCCAACACCAGAATACAAGTAACATTGCTAATTCACCCTCTTATATTGTATACTCCCTGTACAACAAAATAATTATGAAATTAACTATTTTGCTTTTAAAATGTTAACGTTTTCTATTACTTAATATATTATAATAATGAATATAACACAACCATTTTTCTTTAAATTACATATGTTTACTATTTCTATATAACATTTGATAAATAAATAAAATAAATTTGTTCAATATTGAGGCAAATAAAATCATATACCAAACAAAATTATTTGGTGAATGTTGAAATCGTTTTCCCTTCTGTTTGTAATTTGATGGCACTTCTGTTTCAATCATTGATTTTCTTGAATTAATTCCTATTACCGTTAAATTTGATTTTAGTTCCTTACATTCTTGTTTTATATTCTATTAACTTAAAACAACCATAACTTATGTCTTACTAATGTTATATCACATGTAATTACGCAGCAATGCGTTATAATTAATATACACGTGACTAATTATATACCATAATATATCAACACAATAAATCAAGCCAAAAAAGCAACAGCAATAACAGCTATGTTGCAAAATTTATTTTATTTCTGCTTTTAGTATAATTTCCTATATATATATAAACTAAAGTTTTGTTTCTATTCCACAGTCGATACTTTTATCATTATATATATAGCAGATTCATAATAGATCGACCGTTTGATAGAATAGGTGTGCTCTCTAATCGGGATTCTGTCAATTTTCTAAGATAAAAAATCAAAATCTCGTTGCTGACGTTTCGGTTTTATTTATAACCTTTTTCATAGGTAGAAGTAAGAATTTTTTAACAAAGAAAATGAAATTTACAATATTTAAAGGAACAATAATGTAAATTTCATTTTCTTAGTTAAAAAATTCTTACTTCTGCCTATGAAAACGGCTTTAAATAAAACCGAAACGTTGGCACCGAGAGTTTGTTGGCCTCGTTATCAGGAAGATAGAAACGAGTCGCTCCGCAGGCAGACAACTACTCATTATATATTTATATGTATACAAGTTTAACATCAAAGAAGAGGAACACACAGAGTAATGAAACACACTTACAAACTCAATTTTTCGGGCAATCCGTCTTCAGGAGAAAAGAAAAAGAGGAACCAAGAACGTTGTAGACGCAACGGCACGTAACTTACTTGAAACGGTTACTCGTATTTTAACTGATGAGTTCGTATTGTGTCTAGTTTGGAACGTCTTTCGGTTTATTAAGTGGATATATATATATATTATATATATATATATATATATATAATTTAGTAGAAGGAAAGTATATTCTGAAACCCAGATAAAAACTTAATTCAACGAATCATTATCTTTTGTCATAACAAAAAATGGTTATTTTGAAAGGCAAATAAATTATCTTGGTTGCTACTGGTTTACTATTCAGGTAACGAACATCTATCCTAATGATGACACATTTGGTAACGTAAAGTGAAACTTCTTTTGTTCTATATTTGTTGTCCTTTGGATTGTTTATTAAGTATATATAATCATGCTTATCATAAATTTCAACGATAATTTATAGGATGGCTTTTGACTTGATTTAACAGCTGATCAGAAATAACTGCATCATTTAAAAAACATTATAACTAGAATAAGTTCTTGGTATTTGTAACTGCATATTTATTTAATTTGTTTTGATTGTAAAAAAAACCTTTGCTCTGGCAATTATATAGTTGTGCAATCTGCCACCATATTTTAATGACTACACTGAAAAAAATTCCCAGAAAAATATTCAAGAAAACGTAGTCAAAATGCAGTGGTTTTCCTTTTCTTAACTTTGGATGTCGTGAGTAAAGGAGAGGCTTTGTGGAGGATGGATTTAACCTCAATCTTCTCAAAATCACTTTTAATAATTTTACTTATGTACAGGTTTATCTTCATGTTTCTTAAACATTCATTGAGTGCGTGTTTGACATCTTTATTTCTTTATCATTCATTTTTCACGTAATTGAGTATTTTGTAAAGTTAAAAAAAGTTAAAGTTTATTGTTGTTCCACAATAAATAATTTACAAAATTTCTGTGCTTATTTATATTTTTTTTTTATCAGAAATCATTCATAACAAATGATGCTGGAAGGTTTTAAATTACTTTCCTATTTATTTCTGGTTAAATCTTACAAAACACTTTCAACAGTGTGCTACATTGGCAAGGCAATGTTAGAGGAATAAATACGGTGCTAAATCGTTTTTATATATTTCAATTTAGTGATTTATATTTTGTAAATTACATTTATATTTACTTCTTCTTTCTTCGGGGTAACCTCCCTTCAGTTATATACCTTTGGTTAATTCACTGAATCGATAAGTAGGTGGAGAATACAATCCATTAATTTTTTTACCAGAGTATTATATTTTCTATATAAATTTAGATACCATTACTAAATAATAGTTACTTAATTAGAATACATAGGAAAATTTCTTCAAAAGTTAAAAAATCATAAAAAGAAAGGAAACGTTAGCATTATTATAAATAATAATAATAATAAATTTCTATTCATAATCAAAATAATACTCTAAATTTGAACACCCTTCGCTTTTGCTTTTTCTATTTCATTGTATTTCAAATCGATGATGGTTTCACTCTGTCCTTAAAATTGAGCAGTTGAAAGTTTCAGTAGTTTTACTTTGCCAAAATGAGCTAAATCACTGCCAACATAAGGAGGGATATCATCACCAGTGTTTGGAGTAGATGAAAAACTAGAAAAGGAGTTTAAATAATTGTTGTACTAATAGATGTGCTCTATGACTAGGACTGGCTATGTTTATATTTTTTCCGCAAAAATGTACCTTTGTAGTCTAAAAAATCATCAACTCAACGATAGACTGTATTATGCAGATCAAATTAATTAAACATGACTTTAGCTAAACTGTATCTACAAAATTATTATAATTATTATATTGCTGTGTACCTTATATTATTGTGAGCGGGTAAATGTTTTCCAAAGTAGTAAAAACTTTTTTCCATGACTTGGAGAAACTATATTTTGTGTCATTTAGCGAAAGGAAACTATTATAGTTTGGATGTATTTGGGTCACATAACGATTGTTTTCCTTCCGAATATCTGAACCTTTGAATCGGAATAAAATCGTTCACCGACACAATGAGACTTCTTTTGTATTCTCTGAATTAAACAATTCATCCGATTAAACAAATAACTTTTTTTTCACAAAAGCTAAAACTCTAAGGGTTATTCTGTATGTATTCAACATTAATCTTCTGCAAGTTAATTCCTGATGTAATTAGAGCTAATTTACAGCATTTTTACTGCTTTTACAGATAAAGCTGATTTCAACCTTCATCCGTTAAATCCAAAATCGTTTATTTTAGAGAATTTTATCAAGTCCTCCTCGTGATCTTTAAAAAATTCGCCAAATTAAAATAATGTTTGAGTTTGTTTTAAATTCGGTATAGTGAAGACGTATTAACTTCATGTTAAAGTTTAATCAAATTAGTAGATTATCAAATTAATAAACTAATTTGTTTCAATGTAGCTATAACTATTTAGTGATTTAAATTAGAATAAACTTCTAAAACAGTTTAACATGTTATTAAACCGTGTACCAGAATCTCATCGGACTGGTGCGTACCGTGGCCATATCTATTTAATGAACTTCCGCATTCGTTTCAAAAGGCCACTTTAATTTTAAGCTCTTTAATGGATTAATAATTGCCTTTGAAGAAGTATTTATCACTATTATTGGATTTAAGTATGATTTACACCAATCATATATTAATTTTGACACACACACATACATAGTGTACACACTACATATATAATACATACACACAGGCATCATCAAATAAAAGCATTGGGGACTTCATAACATGTAAATCCTTGAAAATGTCATATAGTAAAGTTAGAAAGTAAAGTTTAGTTGAAAATGAGTTTTACCTACTCAAGCAAGTCAAAGCTAGCAAACATATACACAATAATAAGGTAAGGTATTTCCTACCTCTTCTAAAGACAGAAATAAATAGTATCGTATTTCTGTTGTCAGTTATATGATTATACTCACATCCATAAAGAACGGAATTTAAACTTGATTTTACACAGCATTACAGCCATGGAATGAAACACTAAAAAATCGAATGGACTAAAATGAGACTTGTCTTCATTTTCTAGATAATTCCGATGTAATGATATCGGCTTGAAAATACAAAATAACCTTCTTTTTAATCTCAACACAGAATAAACAACATAGAGAGAAAAATACACTAAATAAAACAGATAAAGAAGTTTACTTAACAATCCTATAATTTATCTGAAAACAAAAATACAATAACTACAAGTATACGGAAGTTGAAGCAAGAGGTCAGCGGAAGGTAATTCACCTTTTATTCTGTTGAGTTGTCAACTTTTTTCATATTCTTTACTAACCTGTCTTCAAAGATATTTCTCATAGTTTCATTTTCAAAATTATTTTTAACAGTCAATTTCTTGATTATTTTTAATTGTTTACTTGTTGATATTTTTTTATTTCTTAAAATTTACTTCATTACAAATACAGCTTAGTAAGCGCAACATAATTTATTTTCAAATTTTAACAGATTTTCACGTTTTGAAGTCTCTCTATTCAAAATTGATTTTATTTTATGACATATGTACGTATGTGGATGGGTGTGATTGTATCCGCAAGTTCACAAATAAGCTACAGGTAACACTCCATAATGATAAGAATGGATAATGTACCCAAGAATATTCCATGTGGTATAAAAGAACAATGTAACTCTGTCATGAAAGATGAAAGTTATCTCATCTTTCTGTTACCTCATAAAAAATGAATTATTACTAATTCTGTGTTTTTGAGTACGACTTTTTTCACCAAAAATACTAATGCTAAAGAACTTTAAATTTAAAGTAATATTGAACTGCTAATATTACTATAATTCTGATAAAAATGTCTGAATGTTTCAATATTATTATAAATTAAAATCTTTAACTCAAAATTTAATCTGAAAGCTTTTGAACATGTTAGTGGTAACTTTTTTGATGTACATAATGAAATTTTGCATAACATACCTCATGTTTTCTACAAAATTGCGACATAGAAGGAATGCATTAGAGTAGTTTTTATGTATTCTCAGTCCAAATTATTAACTCTAATATACTGCAGTTCTTGATACAATATTTGCCTAAATTTAATATTTTTAGACAGTATATAGAGGAAATATATCCTCAATAACGGAAAACTCAGGTTAATGCCTACTTGTCGAAATTATCAGATTTTTTCCATTCACTTAAAATGTTATATCAGACAAGGAACAAGCAGTTTGATTGGGCCTTTAAGAATTCTTAATAAATCTTCAAGCGCTTTTAATGAATTGGTGTGATACATAACAATTAGAAAACACTTTAAACTATTACACCATAAATTATGTGATGTGACGTTAAATGTCTTCCTACCACTTGTATTTGCATGTCTTCGTTTGACAGGAGCATTCTCTACTGCATCGTGCCACTTTCAACAAATAATTGTACAATATTTATTTATATTATGTAATTATGTAGTTATTAGTTTCTAATAGAAGTATTTTGTGATATATAATCGTACCATAAGTAATGTTTTTTTTAATTACTATTACCTTCTTAGCATAAAAGTGTGAATTTTTTCTATAAATTATGGTGATTAAAAGAGAATAATACTCTGATATATTTATAGATTTACAAGTTCTGAGGTCAGTACGCCCCTAAATTTATGGGTGAGTATCTATAAAAATTTTTACAAACACTCTAAAGTTGAGCATTTAGAAAACTCTGACAACTAACAAACTTATAGTAGTTTTTCAAACATTTAGTCGTTTTGGTAAATAACCATCCTGTTTGGCGGTTGTATTGCACCACAGGGAAGTACTTCATCACGCTTTATGCCCAAACGGGTTATTATTTTAACCAGCGTATCTGATAATACTTAAATTTTGTATTATATATTTTCTTAATGTGAATATTGCATGATGAAAATTTCATTATTTAGAACAAGGGAATAAAATACAAAATCTTACATAAAAGTGAAAGGAAAATCTAATTTATACTCCTTTAGCTTCTCCTGTCATCGCTTCTTAGATTCTATGTAGCTAGGATTACATATAATTGACAGCATTGAAATCACCATATTAAAAGAAATAGAGTAATTTAATGAATTGCCTATGAACTTTATAGAAATGTAAAGTTATATATAGTAATGTAGAGCTTATGGCATTAAAAGTTACTGATCCATCAAAATATTAATCATTCAAGACGTGTTGAATATTTAAATTAAACATAGGGCTAAACAAAGAAAATTTATATGTAAATTGCATCCATAATATGGATGTTCTCAACTTATTCATTTCTTAAAGAATAAAAATAAAATTAATAAAAGTCTGAAACTTTACTTTTAAAATCATGAATTATATCTAAATTGCAAGTCTATAATCATTTTTTTAGACCCTTTCATTATTCTTTTACTAAATTATACGCAGAAAAGCCTCACTCAGATTTAACCTGCCAGTCTGATGACAAACTCTTGACATTTCTTTTCTTCTGGTATTTTCATGACGCTGAATTATTTAACATATTAACATTAAATATAATATGTAATTACTACATTTTAAAAGACAATTTAAAAACAATCAATTTAACACTGAAGGTAGATTGTATTTTAACTTTCATAATTAAAATTAAGTTTGTAAAATTGAAAAAATCGATGATTTATCTTAACATATTATTTATAAAATGAACAAAAATGTTGTTAAAATATGATTATTGATATTTTTTTATTTTTTTAAGAGTTATATTATTATATTAATTCTGATATGTAAGAATTAATCGGAAAATATTTAAATTAATGTAACAAAATTTTTAAACGTTTGTGAATGTCAGTTTTGTAGTAAAAAAATATTTAGTAAAATACCCCTCAAGAAAAGCATCTGAAAGTCTAATTACAGAAATATTAGTTTAGTCTTTTTTTTTAACTTAATTAATTCATACTTTAATTCTTTTAGATTCCATAATTTTAGATGTCTTTATAATGAGGCAACCATGATTAAAATTTCGTTTTTTTTGATGGCAGATTGTCTTTTTATTTTCATTTTCCTCTGTATGAAATATATAGTATTGGATCTATAATATCTAATAATCTAGTAATTTTAAAAATTGAACCACCAAAAGTACTAAGTTTTATATTTTTGGTGATGTGAAGTACAACAATCTAGGCACTATTACTGAAAGAGAGGAAAGAAAATCTTCTCTTTCGAATTTGATAATATATATCCACAATAGTTTGATTAAACCCGTTGTGGCTCTGCCCCTTTAGCTGTCAATTATTAATACATAATATGTAATAATAAATATATAATATAATAATATAGAATATAATATATATAATATAATATGCATTTATATACATACATATAATAAAATTGATCATTAGAAACAAAAAGGAACTAACACTTTCTATTATCGATCATATATATATAGTCCACACAGGAAAGAGAAAAACAAATAAAGACACACACAAAAGACTCACAACGATATTTCGACAGTCGTCGTCATCGGGCAGAAGTAGTCCCTTTGAGTAGCTGAAGCTAACTGAGTGGTAGGCCGGATGCGACGAACACGCACGCACTCTGCCGGCCACCCTAGGTAAGCTACTAACTACAGAGAGAAAAATAACTAAAAAGAACAAATAAAAGCAAATAAAAATAACAGAAGGAGAAGAATAGTAAATTAAGCAATAAATATTTTAAAAAAAATAAATAAAAAAAAATAAATAAATAAATAACAAAATTAATTAAATTAACGGTACAAGTTGAGGCCAGGAGGAGAGCGAGCTTTGAGAAGACAGATAATTGCCTCCTCTGAAGCTCTTAATGTGACCTGAGAAGACGGAACAGGGATATGATTAAGGACTTGGACCCGGAAGCAGTGATTAAAATCGAGTCCATGGGAATTAGAGTGGATAGCAATAGAAAGGTTTTTGCGTAGACCAGCGGAAGCCCTGTAACTATTCATACGTAAGTTGAGCTGCGTAGAGGCCAGACCAACTATATATATGTTTTGTTGAACGACCTTTGTACTGTGGCATGAATCAATTTCATAGTCCAGGATATATATATAGCAACGTCTGGGACTTCAACTACTCAATAATTTTGACTGGAGATGACTGTAGGAACAGTCAAAACATGTTGAAGAAATAACAAATATAAATGCAGATAATCATGATCCACAGCAGAATACTTCACAAAACCACCACTTTAGAAGTAAGTTATTTTCATTAGTAGTCGTCAGATCTCCAACGACCAACCACCAAAAACAAACGAAATAAGACTTGACTATACAATGAGGCTAATGTCTCTTGCTAGTATTTGTATATACTGAGGGAGTACGAGTCCTTTACCTTTCCTGGAATGGCGACAGCGACTTCATCCTTTAGCAACCAGACTCAACAGGACCACAGTTATAGGACTACGGCTCTAATCAAGTTATCGGCCCCGAGCCTGTACGATGTCAGGTACTAGTTAGGCAAAATTTTAGGACTCCCAATGTTGAATCATCAATTTTCTTTGTATGGTATAAAGGTAATGAAATCGTTTCCAAATATAAAAACTTAATCGTATAAACAACGTGTTTCGAAACGTAGTGTTCTTCCTCAGGCATTAACTAAGGGTGAGTGTCTGTGGTACAACAATAGAACTGTACCACAGACACTCATCTTTGGTTAATGCCTGAGGAAGAACACGACGTGTTTGAAACGCGTTGTTTATACCATTAAATTTTTATATGTGGAGACCATTTCATTACCTTTATACCATAAAATGGGTAAATACCACTTAATAACTGACTACACTACATTAGAATCTTCTTTGTATGGTATCACAAAGGGCCAATGTTCTCTTGTGGGGCTGCCACTGCTACCGAACTTAACCATACAAAAGGTTCTGAAACTGATTGCTCATTTAATTAGTGCTAATCAAACACTAATTAGTGTTAATCAAATGATCGGAGGTACACGGCTGAAGCTGGAGGTACTCCTATACGATTCATAATAAAGGAAATTACAAACGCCTTAATAGTCTGTCTCCTAATAAAACTAAAACTATATTGTTATTTTTCTTAATTTATTAATTAAGTAGAATTTTTTATTCTTTCAATTAACATTATACTCACTGGTGATCGTTATAGTCAAACTGAATACACTACGTTTATTGTTGTATTAATTGAAATATTAGTTTTCAATGAATTCACTTTTTATCACTACCTATATAAAATAGTGATTTACTGCGGACTGAGGGAACTTCAATTGGAGAACTTTGATACCACAAGGCAAGTGTTTATTTTCTGAGGGAGTTTGAGTCTTCCTAATATCCGTTATGTTGATATAGGTAACTTCATAGAAGAGATACTCTGGTATGTGGCTTTCATTAGACCCAGAAATTTACAACTTCAATCCCCCCACCAACCGCTACTACACAGAAGAAAATCAATAAAGTTATTTGGTCATAAAACAACCAATCATATATATAGGATAGAATTCGAATATAAATTGTTCTTAGGACCAAAGAGCAAAGTTCAAAGAACTGTTCTAAAAGAACAATAGACATGTAAAGTATGCAGACAACGTTGATAAGGCTATTCCTCAAAAAAACAGTGTTATATTATACTAAAGATTATTATGACTATTATAAACGTTATTTGACAGTTAACGTATGAACAAATAAACTGGGGTATTGTCACATTTATTATAAATATATCACAGTATAATATTAATCAAACTTTTTTTCCATATTCCCTAACCCAAAGCACAATGATTACTGGCCAAATTGTATAAAACGGTTTATCAAATAATGATTCTAATTTTTGTTATATTTTTATGAAGTAAAACTCGTTGTTATAATCGTATGTAAAGATGCTTAGGTTGTTAAATAAAACACTATCAAAACAGAAAATACGTTATCACAATATTTTGATAATTGCTGACGTGACGAGAGTATTTACATCAGAATGATTTATAGTAAGTTATCAGCAGACATCACCTTCATCACTTCAACCCTTTCCCAATCTGTGATAGTATGTATCTGTGATAGTAATTATCAGCAGGCATCACCTTCATCACTTCAACTCTTTCCCAATCTGTGATAGTATGTATCTGTGATAGTAGTTATCAGCAGGCATCACCTTCATCACTTCAACCCTTTCCCAATCTGTGATAGTATGTATCTGTGATAGTAGTTATCAGCAGGCATCACCTTCATCACTTCAACTCTTTCCCAATCTGTGATAGTACGTATTTGTGATAGCAGTTATCAGCAGGCATCACCTTCATCACTTCAACCCTTTCCCAATCTGTGATAGTACTTATCTGTGATAGCAGTTATCAGCAGGCATCACCTTCATCACTTCAACCCTTTCCCAATCTGTGATAGTACGTATCTGTGATATTTGTTATCAGCAGACATCACCTTCATCACTTCAACCCTTTCCCAATCTGTGATAGTACGTATCTGTGATAGCAGTTATCAGCAGGCATCACCTTCATCACTTCAACCCTTTCCCAATCTGTGATAGTACGTATCTGTGATAGCAGTTATCAGAAGGCATCACCTTCATCACTTCAACCCTTTCCCAATCTGTGATAGTACGTATCTGTGATATTTGTTATCAGCAGACATCACCTTCATCACTTCAACCCTTTCCCAATCTGTGATAGTACGTATCTATGATATTTGTTATCAGCAGGCATCACCTTCATCACTTCAACCCTTTCCCAATCTGTGATAGTACGTATCTGTGATAGTAGTTATCAGCAGACATCACCTTCATCACTTCAACCCTTTCCCAATCTGTGATAGTACGTATTTGTGATAGCAGTTATCAGCAGGCATCACCTTCATCACTTCAACCCTTTCCCAATCTGTGATAGTACGTATCTGTGATAGTAGTTATCAGCAGACATCACCTTCATCACTTCAACCCTTTCCCAATCTGTGATAGTACGTATTTGTGATAGCAGTTATCAGCAGGCATCACCTTCATCACTTCAACCCTTTCCCAATCTGTGATAGTACGGCTATATATGTTAACAGTACTCCACTTGCTAACTTCTAGTTAAAATCTAAGATTCAAGTCTTAAAAAATCCAATGTCAGTTCTCGAATGCTATTTCAATTTTGGTCCCTTACTTTATTCATTCTGCACCAGTCAAAGGACTGACTAGTATCGAAGATCTAATCACGTGGTTTATACAAATTGTAACATCGAGCGACAATAAATAGTGCAAATCCAGTTGACCTTATTAGTAGGGCATTAAATATGAATGTCACATCTTATCTGTCTGATATAATCAGATATATTATCTGATATAATAGGTTCCTGTAATTGTTAAAATGCTATGTGCAAATTATGTTATTTAACTGCATTATTAATTTGACATAAACTTTTCTAAATATATGCAACTAAACTATTTATATATCTATTATATCCTATATTGAAACAAGTAAATAATTCATATAATATAATGGAACAGAACCAAAACATATTTCGTATGTATAAATGATAACATAAGTAACTTCTGTTTATATATAATAATGTTGTTTAAACAACTTGTATACAAAATAAATGCATCCAGGGAAAACACAAAGAAGGTAATACAAAGTAACCCTACAATATTTAGTCATCATCATAGTTAAGAAGAAAAGTACGATTATCAGGACTATGTATGTATTCATATATGTATATGCATGTATGTACGAGGTGTGTAAATAAAGTAGTGAGACTGATTTTTTTTTTAAATTTTCTATTCAAATATAATTACAATGTGATATTGTCACCTTCAAAATAGTTCCCTTCGGAAGCCACACAGCGCTGGAGACGGTCCTTCCAATCATTGTAGCATTACTGGAACTCGGATTCTGGAATGGCCTTCAGCTGGTCGGTTACAGCAGTTTGTATGTTTTGTAGTGTCCCGAAATGAGTTCCCTTGAGGTGATTTTTCAATCTCGGGAAGAGGAAAAAGTCACAAGGACTCAAGTCTGGTGAATAAGGAGGCTGAGGAGCAACAGGAATGTTTTTACTGGCCAAAAACTCGTTTATTGAGATGGCAGTGTGACAGGGCGCGTTGTCGTGATGCAACACCCACTTGTCGTGGTTCGTCTTCAATCGACTCTCTTCCTTCTGAAAATTCCTTAAACCACCGAAAAACCTGTGCCCTTGATAAAACACGTTCTCCATAGGCCTCCTGAAGTTTTTCAAAAGTTTCGGTTGCATTATGTCCAAGTCTGAAGCAAAATTTGATTGCACACCGCTGCTCAACTTTGAGGTCACTCATTTTTAAAACGCTCAAGAAAAAACCATTTCACGAAAACCAACGCTACGGACAAACAAATGACTGTGGCGAGTTCAGATTCATACTGGAGGCGCATCACACGTGCACCTGACGCTACTCAAGGCCACGCGTCTCGAGCGTTGCCAGATCGAAAGCGACGTTGCTAGTCTCACTACTTTATTTACACACCTCGTATGTCTTTATGTATATATATATGGATTTCACAAAAACTACGTCAAAACAATCAATGACCAAACCACAATAAGAAAATGGGAAAACAAGACTAAGATCTTTCAACCATAACAAGCGGTCTTTGTCAGAGTCAAAAACCCAACTGAAACACCAGATGTTATCTGCATCTAGTGTTTCAGTTGAGTTTTTGACTCTGACGAAGACCGCTTGTTACGGTTGAAAGATCTTAGTCTTGTTTTCCCATTTTCTTATTGTGGTTTGATCATTATATATATATATATATATATATATATATATATATATATAATATATAAAATAAAATAATCAAAACGAAGGAAACACACAGAAGACACAGACATAACTCACATCGAATATTTCGATGTGAGTTATATCTGTGTCTTTCTGTGTGTTTCCTTCGTTTTGAATTTACTTTATTTAAAAAAGTCCGCTGGACCGTTTCTTTTAATTGTATATATATATATACAAAAAATTTCACAAAAACTAAGTGAAAACAATCAATGACCAAACCATATTAAGAAATGAGGAAAAAACACTAAGATTTTTCAAGACCGAATTTTGCTGGCAAAATTCGTCATAGTCAAACCCAACTAAAACACAAGATGTAGAAACATCATTTTAAGGATTCGAGAGTAGTGAGAGAAACGAGAGGTATTTTTAGGGGTGTAAAGCGGAGGAAAGGATATTAGTCCAGGGAGAGATGTTTGGGCAAACAAAGAAATACAGTAAGAAAAAATAAAAGCTATCCGCTAGCTGTCAAGATGCTATTGCCCTTTTTAACACTGAGTAAAGTTTGAAAAGCCCATACTAATGTTTATAATATTATATTTATTAAATTCAGTCAATAATATTTCTTAACAACATCGATTTTTCATAGGTAACAAATTTAGCTCCGGGCCAATCAATAAGATGATTTTCATTATTTATATGCAAGAATAAGGTACTACTTTTTTTCTGTTTACTTACGTTGCATTGGTGTTGTTTTATACATGTCTTTAAAGATTTACTAGTTTGAACAAAATAAATTTTATGTCAATTTTTGTAAAAGATTTTATTAATTCCACCAGAATACAGACCTCTAGGAGAGTTTTTTTATTAACATATTGCCTACGTTATTACAGTTAGAGAAAACTATATTAAAATCAAGTTTAGCCGCACTCCTGAGGAGAAAGTCCAATGACTCATTATACGGTAAAGCTATATGATTTGACTGTGAACGGGCTCTGTTGAAATATTGGAGAACTCTTAGCACCCTTTAAAGCTAAGTTGTTATAAGAGGAGGGTTATTTTAATGATAGGACAATTGACCTAATGTTATTAATCTCATCATTAAGGAATTTAAGGAAACACACTCTCAACGCCCTCAAAAACAAATTTATAAAAACAGATTAAAAATAGATATATCTTTTTTTTTCTGATATAAAAATACGAGTAGATCAGGACATCTAAGAAAGGGAAATTACAACTTACTTCTTCTTCTATTGTGAACTGGATTGTCGGCATTAATGAATTTAAGTTTATTAGAAAAGCATCTTTATTCATAGATTTAGGACAGAAGCAAATATAATATATTGCAACTAATCTAAACCATTTAACATAACTATGCAATATTGAACTTAACATTTTAGTTTCAAAAATTTCATATATATATTACTCAGGAGGAGGGATAAACAATTACCCGTTGCAAGCCAAAGTTCTGTTTTTAAAAATTAATTTCCAACTGAAAATGTCAATCAACCACACATAATCTATTTAACTCTATTATAGTGGTAAAACGTAGGGAGAGGGAAGAATTAACTAATTCCTCCTGGAGTAAACTCAAGAGATCAGTTACAGCTATATCGTTAATAGGGACTTGTCATCAAATCTACACTATAATTTCTATAGATTAATTGATTTTATAGATCGAATTCTCTCTGAATAAATTTAATAAATATAAAATTATAAACATAAGTAATGGGCTATTCAAACTTGACTCAGTCTTAATGAAGGCAATAGCCTCTTCTAAGAGGGTTGACAGCTAGCGAATAGTTTTTTCTACTTTTTTTTACTGTTCTCCTTTATTTGCCCAAACATCCCTCCCTGGACTATTATCCTTTCCTCCGCTTTACACCCCTAAAAATACCTCTCTTTTCTCCCACTACTCTCGAACCCTAAAAATGATGTTTCTACATCTTGTGTTTTAATTGGGTTTGACTCTGACGAATACTGCTTGTTACGGTCTTAAAACATCTTAGTCTTTTTTTCATTATTTCTTATTGTGGTTTAATCATTATATATATATAATATATATATATATATATATATATACGAGTTCAAATATTGCTTTGAACTCGTATTGTGTCCAGTTTGGATCCTGTTTCGTTTAATTAAGTGAAGATAAATATATATATACAGGTAACTGACCACAATTGAATGAAGATAGTCGCTCTGAGGCCTTTCGTTTTCACGTCGTCAGAGATCAAGTGAATACAAGTTGTAGGCAGGTTATGAATTTTGATTTAAATATAAATTTAATTGATATAAATCAAAATTCATAACCTGCCTACAACTTGTATTCACTTGCTCTCTGACGACGTGAAAACGAAAGGCCTCAGAGCGACTATCTTCATTCAATTGTGGTGAGTTACCTGAATATTTATATCACGTGTTATTGTGACAATTTTGTATATATATATATATATATAAGTTGTGCCTCTATTTAATGGTTTGAGAAACACTTCACTGCTATGCTCTTCTGTATTCTTATTTTTTTCTTAACATGGTATAATTACAAAAAAAATCGTGAGCATTTGTTTCATTTCACCATTATAAGTACATAGTCAAATATAATTATTATGAAAGTTATAAATTATAAATATATTTTTTAATCATTATAAATATAAAATTCGTGATTTGTCTTGAACATGTATTGATAACGAAATAGTGATAACGACAAATATTAACATACGGAAGTGTTTGAAGAGTTTTTCTATATGCTTTTTAATCTTCTTTTTTTAACATAAATTTACAAACCGATTAATTTTTTAGGTTATATATATTCATAATCTCTAAATTATAATCCTCTTATAACCTTTAAAAGGAATTCATTGTAAAAAACTCGTTTAATTATTCCACAATTTGCAATGTTTGTTTTATTTCTGAAAATATATTTAAATATATGGAGTTGTAGAAATAGTTGCTGCTTCCCGTACAAGTGAATTACTTCGTGTAACCATTTAACTCTTTGTTCTCTTTTTTTTGTTATCAACATACAATTTTTTTAAAAATTTACTTATATGAACGCATATATTTTAAAAATATACATTTAAAACTCATTAGTTGTTCAATGCGTAATGGTGTGATATTAACTGATACTGGAGTAAATGGATAATACAAAGTCTTCATATAGAAGAAGTTTTTCTATTCAAACTATGCGTTCCAAACACTTCGTATTCATCATCAGGTATTCATCATCCGGTTCTGCAATTAAAACTACAAATTAAAACTTACAAATCATTTTTATTACATAACTGTGATTTATTTTTGTAACTTTTTTATTTGTAATTTGTATTGTAGAAAGTTACCTAATGATGATAACGAAGTGTTTGAAATGTGTAGTTTGAATAAAAAAACTTTTTCTGTGTGGAGACTTTTTTTACCCCAGTATATATTAAAAAGTTATCGAAATATTCTCCTGGCAATAAATGTTCACATGCTTTTTTAAGAGAATACATAGAGGGTACATAGTCTTGTGCATGTATGCGCATGAATGTTTCAAGTAGCTTATGTATCGAAATAATCAAAATACAAAGTTTGAGTCCAAAACTGTAAAATGTTTTCAAATATCTCAACATTCTTCTTTAACAATGCAAGTGATTTTTTTTTTTTTTTTGATATCGTTAATTTAGAAATAGATAATAATTTGAATCCAGGAAATTCCCAATAAATAATTTATCAAATTATGATATTTTTTCCAAATTTTCTTATAAAACCAAAAGCTATAATTAAACAATTATATATAATTTACGAGCAGTATTACAATCTGTTCCTATTCAAGATCACCTCAATTGTGTTCATTATTTTATAGCCCTTAGTTCAATCATAAATATAATTTATTTGTTATAAAGTATAAAAAAATGCCAGCACTGTGTGTCTGCTTTAACATGCAGGAGCAGAGAAATGGTAAATTTTACCATATGTTTTTAATAACATGAATTTCAAATAGAAAGATATATCATTGCTTATGTTAGCAATATTGCGGATGCATATTGTAAAATATGACGTAATATTACACCACTAATATTAGTTCAAATAGTTAATGTATTATTTGACAACCATTAACAATACGTATAAAAAATAATAATATCTTCCTAAAAAATTTTAAAATTCCTTTTCTTAAAATGCTGAAAACTGCTAGAAATGGTATTAGTTATTGTATTAATTCCTTATTATATATTTAATATATAATTAAGATATTTAGTTTTTTTGCATGTTTAGCAATAATATAATATATATATAATTGTTGAATTGGCCGTACTGTTTCAAACTAAATTTATCATAGGCAATGCATTCCTGAGCTGAGGACCGCCAACATCTTACGATTCTATAATGAAGTTCAAGGCCGGAGGCATCTTTGCCCCAAATTTAATATAATTACTTTTAAAAGTTAATTTTAAAATGTGTTGTCAAATTTATTTTCTATCATTTTTATTAAACGGATTACACGATAAGAGCTGCAACATATAAGCAAGGTTTATATTGAAAGAAAATAGACAGATCCCTAAGTCATTAAAATTATCACACATGAGTTTCCAAAACACACTCATTAATTTTAGAATTTGTTAAACGTAAATTTCTTTTGATTTCTTAAGGTGGTTTGTGTTCTTTAATAATTGACAGATAGAGTTATCTAGGATTAAAAAATAATTATAAAATCCTAATAATTAATAATCCTATTAATATTGCTTAAACATCTTTTTTCATTTCTTTGTGGTAAGAGATTTTGTCAATATTAGATTTTAATTCTTTGTTAAAATCTAAAACCAATAATGCTAATTATTGGCTTTCGATAATTTCTTTTAATTGTTTAATAATTTGGGATGTTTTTGTTAGCCATATGAGTTGAAATGGGTGTTACCCTGGAGTCCGGGAACATCTGCAAGTTAAAACTTTAAAGCATTTGATCTGATGAAAGGTCGTTATAAACATCAAATTGACAAAAGATCTGTTAAAAAGTTGAAATATTATTAGAAAAATATTATATTAGAGTAAAGATTATTCTTTCATTTGTATGCTACCTGAAACATGGCAACACATTTTTGAAGTTTAAATGTCAGTAGATAATGATATAGACTTGTTTTGGGAAAGGGTTGTCTGTTTACCTGTAAGCGATGCAATGGCAAAGTGTTGGAGAATCAATTAGAAGCTCAAAGTTTGAACGAGCCGACACATATTCACGTGCGAAATTTGAGTGCGCGGTAGTAACGCAAATCTACAGGTTTGAACGCGTAGTGGCACCCCTAGACGAAAGCAGCACCTCTTTGCGGATGAGCGTCGAACCAAACGACCACCCCCACCTCCCCGCCAGTAGTCATGACGACTACCCCCAACCAACCCCTTCTTACAACCTTAAACTGACAACTTTCAGATTAAATTAATGTCCAGCCAACATAATTTGTAACTGAATAATTGCTATAAACTTGGCGATCAAATCTTATTTCTCGACTTCTATCATGGAGACCTCTCGAGACACTCTTAACCAAGATATTCCTTATTTCTCTGAACAAGGTTAATACTTGTTTAAAAGAATACGTCACCCCGGAGTGGACACATTGAACTTTAAACCAAGCAAACCAAAATCTTTGAGAGTTTCAAAAGTGACCCTATTATGAACTATAATTAATCCGAAACCAAAGTCTCTTTAAAATGCACACAGCGTTTATACGTACATATATTTTGTTACATATGTACATTAGTTGTAATATGTATTCTTTTATACTAATAATAATATTATAACAATAGTAGTTATTATTATATTTATTAATTTTACTAGTATTATCAATATTACTATTATTAAATGTCAACCAATAGTCAAATATGGAAGTACTTTGCTCTTTTTTCTGCACAATTAATTCAATGTTTTTAGGGACCATTTCAATTGGTTTTTAAGAAAATGTATTTATATATTTAATAATATAAAGAGCCAAATAAGAGAACTGAAATCCTGGGAAAGAAAGACCAAAAAAAACCTCTTGACTATATTTTGAATGAAGTCTTCATCAAATGTGGAAGCGATCGGCATGAGAGGTAAGCAATCAATTGCTCCTTCATGCACGCCAGCTGTAAAAGTGTCTTTATTGGAGGGTTGTAAATCAGCATTTTACAACCAATCGCTGGTTGTTAGCCATGATACAGTCAAGATAGGTTTCACGCCTGCTATCTTTTTACCATTTCTTTCCCCACTACTATGATTCTCTTCTTATTTTTATTATCGCTGTCACTTTCAGGATAGTTTTAAGTATGTTTTAGCACTGAAGTTTGGAGGTTCAAAGTTTTTGATACTAGACTATTCATGTGGAAGATGAAAAATCATGTGCCAGGCATCTCTCAGAGAGGAGATAAAGCCGGGTTCGTCTCTTAGCTTGGGCGGACAGGGGTGACCGCCCTGGGTTCCGCGCATATAGGGACAACGGTAGTGATCTCGGAAAAATGAGCTGATAACTGGTTAATCTGTCATGCCGGCGGCAGATCAGATTATTAACTGCCACAACCCTTTATTTTTATTTCTAATACCTGCATAATACAACAATTATATATATATATATTATTGAATTTGATAGTAGATTCTGCATTCACGATTTTCTTATTTATAGCTTCTATTTTTCTTACAATTTTCATTTGAGCAGGTGATAATTGCCAAAGCAAGCTAGCATGACATTCAGAAGGCTGAAACACTAAATAAACACTTCACTGGGGATAACTATATTTAATTAATCACTACACTAGATTAAACTAACATAACAAGCTTTCGGCCCCATGGGTCATCGTCAGGTTCTTAAACTACTTATGGTATATTAACTAAATGTACATATTACTAACTACTTTGGCGTTTAAATGCCAACTGAACACTGCTATTCTGTCGAAGTGAAAGTTGGTGGTGGGTGACTAAGTGACTAGTGACACTAGTCACCTAGTGTACCAATACACTTGCACCACAGGGAACTGTGCAGCCCTGCCCTCTAGCTACATCGGGATGACTAGGACGAATCTGTCAAGACGTCTGACTGTCCATCTCACGACAGGAGCACCAAAAAACCACGCAGAAGAGGCACACGGTATTCCCATGTCTAGGCAGAACCTGGTTGAGGGTACTACCATCCTACATGTTAATAGTGATTTCAATAGACTTAAAATCTTAGAAGCTCTGTGCATTAAAGACTTCTTACCTAGTTTAAATGTACAGTTATGACTTCAATGTAATTCCTAGTTTTAAGAATATAGATAATTTTTTTAAATTAGTAAGAAAGGAGGGTGATGACCGAGTTAGGTTGAGTTGAAGGGCCATAAGTTTTTTGTTGACTTGCACTCACCCCTACTCCATCCCCACCACCAACTTTCACTTCGACAGAATAGTAGTGTTCAGTTGGCATTTAAACGCCAAAGTAGTTAGTAATATGTACATTTAGTTAATATACCATAAGTAGTTTAAGAACCTGACGATGACCCATGGGACCGAAAGCTTGTTATGTTAGTTTAATCTAGGGTAGTGATTAATTAAATATAGTTATCCCTAGTGAAGTGTTTATTTAGTGTTTCAGCCTTCTGAATGTCTTATGCTAGCTTACTTTGGCAATTATCACCTGCTCAAAAGAATATTGTAAGAAAAATAGAAGCTATAAATAGAAAAATCGTAAATGCAAAATCTGCTATCAAATTCAATAATACATGCTTGAAAGAGGACTTGCTGCCAAAATACACTCATATATATATATATATGATCGAACCACAATAAGAAAATGGGAAAACAAGACTAAAATCTTTCAACCGTAACAAGCGGTCTTCGTCAGAGTCAAAAACCCAGCTTTTTGGGTCAGTTGGTATTAGTTGGGTTAGTTGGTATTACTAGTTGGGTTAGTATATATATATATATATATATATATATATATTTATGTATATATATGATCAAACAACAATAAGAAATGGGAAAAAAAGACTAAGATCTTTTAACCGAAACAAGCGGTCATCGTTAGAGTCAAAAACCCAATTCAGACGAAGGGCTCTGGGCTCTGACGATGACTGCTTGTTACGGTTGAAAGATCTTAGTCTTGTTTTCCCATTGCATATTGTGGTTTGATCATTGATTGTCCTTTCACGTGTTTATGTGAAATCTTTTTATGTATATATATATATAATTATTTTATTTGAGTAGTTAAAGTTGCCTTCTTTAATTAACCTGAGTGAGCTAAGACAACAAAGAATCAACCTGTTAATCTACCTCACACATAACTAAACTGGGTTTCAACGAAGAAATCAACTATCTATACTGCCCTCCTTTCCCTCTAATGAAAGTATATAAGTTTAGTCATTGGAATTAAGCAGAAAAGAACTTCAAGAGCTAATTATTATTACACAAATTATTTTGAAAATCTACGATCAAGTAAGACAATTTGGCTAATAAAGAAACTCCCAATCCAAATAATCGTCAAAAACACTTCAGTTTCTTCTTAAATTCATTATTGACAACAATATCTCCATCCGACGAATTAACATTATTTTTAGCTTGAATATCTGAAGCCTCATTTTATGTCAAGACATATAATGCATTACTAAAACCAGTCCATTATTTTAAAATATTTATTTTTATTTTCACAGATATGTAATTTTTTTTTGTTTATTTATAATTTTAAGCGAGTTGTAAAAGATTGGGATGTCGTTTGTGTGTATTTGTGAACATATAGATAATTTATTGGTTCTTATCATATTTATAAAACCTTGATTTCAGTTCTTGTATTGCGGCTGAAGTTCTGCCAAGTAGTAAATCAGATTCATTAAATTCCCTTTCAATGAAGCATTTGGCTAGGGTTAAAGTCTAGTTCTTAATTTTAGTGGCTAGTGGGTGGTTGTAAACAATTGTTTTAACTGTCTGTTTTAAGCGTTGATAACAGAAAAAAAATCAAAGATATTATACTTGCAACAATAACCGTGTTGTCCATGTCAGGTATGTGTGGTTCAGGTCACTCAACTACAGGTTTAATCACTCCATTTTAAGAACGGAGGAGTGTTTCTATTTTCAACACCAATTGGAAGCCTAGCCGAATATCTTTAAATAAAAATCTGTTGGCAATTCATGAGAATGAGATCAGTTTAATTAAAACTTATTTTAAGGAATATTATTAAAGTAAGAATGAGGTTAGGTTTAGTAGAGGTGTACTTTTTGGGAATACAAGGTACAGTTTTCTGATAGTTGGCACAAGGCCCACAAGGGTATTAGCCCTCTTTCCTAAATTAGACAACAGTAGTATTTGGCCTAGAGGGGAGGCTAGTCTACACAGCTGTCCTTAACATTTGAGTAAAGTTGTCCCCGGGCAACCCTCTTCATTTCTCTGCGTGCCTCTAGTTTTCAATGTCACTTAAACACTACTGTTCATTCATGCCTGTATGATTTACTCTTCATTCATTACTTTTACGATTTTTTTTTTATAGCAAAAGTTTCATGAGTATAAATAAGTAATTAATCAAGAAATATGCCATCTTCGTAAATCTTGCTTTTTCCATACATCAAGTTAGATTTTGATTTTAATACCTGGGCTCTACGAAATATTTCATTCACACGATTTAAATAGTCAATGAGAGAAAAGATCATGACAGGACCGGCAGTAGCTTAAGCAAAGAATAATAGGTGCTTGTGTTCATTGGAAGAGCAACAATAGTAACATAGATGAAGCAATAATCTGTAGGCAATCCTAGGAATCAGTAATACTGATAGAGCCACCAAAGCTATAAATAACACAATGACCATTCCAAATAGTACTAAGTCAACACGCAGAATTGCTTAAAAAGCCTTCCTACCCAGTCTACCTAAATTGTACAGACATTATTTTTCAATACAAGTGCTATAAAAACGTATCGTGAGATACTTCTACTATTTTATAAGATATTATCAACCATCATACCTCGTCTCTTGCTGGTGACCGGTTTCACAATGGCTGCATCATCAATGGGACTAATGTTACATTCCAAAATCACGGATATAAATACCCATTTTAACCCAATGGTGCCAATATATATGTCTACATTTCCTACCTAACGGTTTCATTTTATTTTATTTTGTTTAATCTGTTTTGTGTTTTTTAAACTTTAAGTCGTCTCTGTCCTGTCAGTCCTGTCGCTTTTCATGTTTTTTAGTGGTTTAAATATTATGTCTGCCTGGTGCTTAATTTGTTCTTTTATTAGCTTATGAGTATTTTTGTGTTTATATATTTCCATTTCCTCTATTATATTTAATATTTTACCTTTTACAAAGTGCCTTTGTGTCACTAACAATATGCATGTATTTAGAATGTTAATTACTGTACAAAATGTTGTTGTATCATATACAACATGGTATAAGTTGTACAGTGAAGCATAGTTACTCATGCCATAATCATACCGTATTGCTTTAACGTTGATGATGGAAAGCACTTACTATTATGCAACAACAAATAATTGTAGTTCTTAGCAAGTTCTACACAAATCTTTATTTGCGACAAAAAAATATAAATTAATGTGCAGTAATTCTAAAATATCTGAAGTACTGAACAAGTGTTAAAGCAAGAGAAATATCTGCTTCCTTATTGCTTGAACTTTCAAGCAAAATAACTAGTGTCTTACTAAACTAAAAGAAGCAAAATCAGAATAGAGCATCTGGTATTGAGAAGGATAGGAACAAGAGGGGGGTATTTCAAAGGGTGTGAAGAGTGAAGAAAGGGAACAAAAGGCTGTCGAAGCTTCCTACTCAATACCTCACCAGATGTCCTACTTGTTCTCTTTAACTGAGACTGAAAAAAAAAGATCTTTCGTGCTTAAAAGCTCTTAGTTTATAATATAGTTATAGTTATATATAGGTATAAATAGGTAGCAAATCTTCTTTCAAACATAAATCATTAAAGTGAACCGTAGTCTCGGCATTCACGATCTTTAGACTGAGAGATTCAATTCTACGAACTAACCTCCTGCTAACAGGACTTAACTGAAAAAATAGCTGGCCAAGTGACATGTTATACAAAATCAATGAGTAAAAAAAAATTTCTTTTTTTAAAAAATATATGTATATAGAGTATAAATTGATTAAGCTGTCTTAAACTGTTCAACGAAGTTAAGATGGCGACTGACACTGCGACACTGTGTGTCACTTTGTATCAGTTGTGCACACTTTCAACAATTCTCTACAATTCTGCTTCTTTTTTTTTTCTTCTCCTCTCTCCTCACATCGACAAGAAACCCGAAATGATGGAAAATCGTGACCATTAGTATCTTTTTGTGTTTTCATTTATAATTTTAATTTTATATATATTTATATAAAGATTTTACATAAACACGCGAAATAACAATCAATGATCAAACCACAATATGAAATAGGAAAACAAGACTATGATCTTTGAACCATAACAAGCAGTCTTCGCCAAAGTAAAAAACCCAACTGACTCTGACGAAGACAGCTTGCTACGGTTGAAAGATCTTAGTCATGTTATCCCATTTCATATTGTTCTTTGATCATTGATTATATATATACATTGATAAAAGTATCGACTGTGGAATAGAAACAAAACTAAAGTTTATCGGGACTCTGTCATTATCGGAACCATATATATATATATATATATATATATTTTGATAATATGTATAATATATACAATATGAAAATATATTTAATTACATATATGTCTAATTAGGCAGCAAGTTTTCATTAATACACATTTCAAAACACTTATTAGAAAGTTATAAAAGGTAAAGTAAAAAGTGACAAAAACAAAGCCTCAAAAATAGTTTAATGAAAATGTATTAATTATATATATATATATGTAATATACATTTCATTAAAGTTTTTTTTTAATTTTTGTTGTTACCACTTTTCTCGTTAATCTATATATACATGTATATAGCGTATAAATTAATTAGTGTAGATAGGTAGCAGATTTTCTTGAAGACATGTCTCACCGAAGTGAACCGCAAACTCGACATTCTCAATGTTCTGAGTTAGAGGTAAGAAATTACAAACCGATTTCCTTCTATCAGAAATTAATCAAAATTGCAGTTGGCCAAATGACATATCTTATAAAGATAAACAACCTTATAATATATATACTGGAGTATGATATAATAAAGCATAAATAACTCAAAGAAATAAAAAAATTAGGAAATATTTAAAGGTAAAAAGGAAAACAAAAATGGGTTACCTTCAGTGGAACAGGAATGAGTAAAAATATTACAACAGATATGTTAAATAATGTATAAGTATAAGATAAGAATAAGTATAAGTATATAGGTATAAGTATAAGAATATAAAAAATTTAATATGATAAAAGGGGAAAATAAGGTTCTCTGAAAGGTTACATTATGCAATATGACAACAAGATAATATTAAGGAAGGTACATAAGAAAATAAAGTAATGTTAAATAAGGTTTAAAGAGTAAAGAATGGTTAAATATCAGAATGAATCGTTGATATCAAAAATTAAAAAGGTTAAAAGATAAATTTATATCTTTTATAAATATAAAATATATAAATAAATATATAATAATATAATAAATATATATATAAATATTATATATATAAATATATAAATATATATTATTATAAATTTATATATTTATAATATATATAAATTTGATATTATAAAAAATAAATTTATAAGATAATATCAAAAATTAAATACAGTTTAAAGAAATATTAGATAAGGTTAACGGCGAATGTTATAAGAATATGTAATATATATGAGTTATAAAAAACTATAATATATGTAATTGAATATTTTCACTAGTAATAAGAAATCATTTGTTTCATAAATTTATTTCCAATAAAATCATCCTTACGAACAATTCATTGATAAGTTTTGACTGACAAGCTAATAATATAAAATATATTATTTAAATTCAGGAAACATGCTCAATTAAGTCATGATAACTATTAAATGAATTCTTGAATGGTAAATCGTTTATATAAATATGACATAAATCATTGATGAATATTATTATTGCCTGTTTGAAATGTCTTCTTAGACAACTGAAGAAATTTGTAACTGAGAGAAAGATAAATGTGTGTGGTTTTAGGAACAATTTAATATGTTTTGATAAGGGTCAGACATCATAGGACCACTCTGGTGTTATAGTCCAATGATGAATTGCATTCTGACCTCTCCTGTCACCTCATGCAGTTGACAGTTATTAAAATATTTCACTCTTACATATATATTTTCAAAAACATTCCAAATATTATTTGTCTTTTGTTTACCATACCTGTTTTCATATAACTTTACAATATTGTGATAAAAGTAAAATAACAAGTTCAATATATTTGAAATATGACACGAAATCTGCTTTTTTTTTTATTTGATAATCATTACATGCCAATTGAGAGCATATATAAAACAATATAATTAATATACTATACAAATAATATTGTTGAACTCTTTGAGGGTTGTCTGGTCAAAAACATGAGCTGTGTAGTGTATTATACTTTTTACTGGTCATAATAAAAGATATTTTAGCATAAATAAAGTATCGACTTCATGTATAATGGGAGTTAATATCAGTCTGTTAAGATGTAAGACTAAACTGGAAAAGCAATGTATAAGAGATATTGACTAACAGCACAAAAAGCAATGGTCTTCTGTAAAGGATTCCTTGGTATAACATAGTTCTTAGAACCAACTCTTCGATAAAATTTGAGTATAGGTGTGACAGCTGATGTGGCACAATAATATAATGTGGCTGAAGATGTAGCACTTGAATAAAATATAGATCTGAGTTACGGTTTTTCTGTACTATTACTTCTTGCTAAAGTTACTTTTTTTGGACAAAATCTGATTTTAGACAATTTCTATCTCTAGAGCATTCAACTTTTTGATATCTTATAAAACCATACATAAGATATAACAGAAAAAAAGAACTCTGATAAAATATAAAATGTTTGACTCATGATTTGTTCTAAAAGCAGTTGAAAACAATAGAGATCACACCACTTGATGGATCGTAATGAGAAATCTCATAGTTACAAAATACAAAACTGCAACTCTCAGAGGTGCATGAATCCTCGGAGTTTCTCTAAATAAAAAACTAAACTGGAAATGCTATATATCAAATATATTTTCTTAGAGTTTCAGTTTAATAATAACAATACCATATCAATTGGTTCTGGATCGTTGAATTCAAGTTTGTTATGACTGATAGAGTAGATGTAGACCAAATAAAATAAAGAAAACATTAAATTGTCTACCTATTAATTTAATAATAATTTACACAAAACACCCTATAAAAAAAGAGTTAAAATGCACTCTTACTAAATTCAATATTTTGAACTGTTGTTCGTCATCAGGAGAGGACTAAAAGAAAGGACGAAGCGAGAGAGATTTCCCCACGTTGAAAGAAGGAACTCGAGTCTGATAATAAACGGGAGTTTGATAATAATTTACGAGAGAGCATGATACTACATCTATCCGATAGACACATTAAAGTAAAACTAAACCTCAATTGATTGTGGGTTAGTTTGATATTATATTTACTCTTATATAGTTAAGTGAAGCCACTCCAGATTTTTTTTAAAGTTATACTGAAAACTCTACTGAGAGACCTACAATATATTAAATTACATAAGACTCTTTAGCAATCAAAAGCAATTTAAAGGCTTCCAATAACTTTTTACATTCCTTACTGTTGTTTTAAAATGACAATGTCACATCGAAGAATAAAATTATTCCAAAACTCTTTTGTTTAGTATACTCGCAGTCTCTGGTAGTAAATACTAAATGCAAACAGAATGGTGAGTGGTGTTACATGAGGAAAATTGAAAAAGGAGGAAAATAAATTTTAAAAGTTCAATGAGCAGTTGCCTCCAATTTGGCGAAAATATACACAGGCTGATACTAATACACAGTTATGGTTTAATAACTTTAATTGTGTGATTGTCAAATAGCTAGAGAGCAACTCGAGTTGCTACCTAGTCACCCAGGAAGCAATTTCTATTGTAATAACAAAATGAATCGAAACACCAATTGAGGTCAGTTCTAATTATTTGTTCTTTATCATTAAAGAACTTTTCATTTACATGTTATATGCTTAAATTGATTGCTATGCACTAAAGAAAATTGCCATAACATCAAGGGAAGTATGCAAAAGTTTTAAGGTTATATCTTTAATAAACCTTGTATTTAAAAAATTACAAAAAAAAGAAGACATAACAGCAGAAATGAATAAAAAAAGAAATCAAGAGGCTTTTCACATTAAACAGTGGTTTAGCAAACTTCTTACATGTTAATATTATATTAGTATAGATTGGCAACAGATTCTCTTGTGGACAAATTATATTAAAATGTGCGGTAACTTCCGTATTCAACCTTTAATTTGAGGATTAGATCATTATATGTAATGGACATGGTAAACAGAGAAGGAAGGTACTTTTAATGTTATATATTAAAAATAAACCTCTGTAAATTGCAGAAATTAGATAATATTTAAACTACAAGTTAAATATTAATATTTACCTTTCTTTTTAGTATGGTATAACTAGCATGATTCAATAATTATGAGAGCTTTTTTTAAATTCTCATAATTCTATTGTATATTGTATAGGAACACATATTTATTTTGGATATATAAAAAATTATGTTACATATTTTTGAATAATTGTAATTGTATCAACTAAAATCAATATATTTAATTTGTATAAAGGAACAGGTGGATAGTAATTTCTGTGTTTTAGAGGTCACTAAAATTCGGAATACAACACAAAAAAAACTATTACAATCGACACACAGGTCAGGCGTGAAGGGTGAGATGGCAGAGAGATACAGGGTGTGAGAGTGAGCAGAAGAAGAAAGAGAGGGCGTGACATGAATATAATGAGGGAGATTGTATGAAGAGGGAGTGTGAGCAAAGGGAAACGGGAACTCAAGATAGTAGAAAGCTTAGAGGTTTAACATTCAAAGGTTAGGTTAGCTTGGATCAAACATTCAACTAAAAAATTAAAACTATCATCTTTTAAAAAATTTCATTTTAATAATCATCTAGTATTTATTTTATTAACTAGATAATTTTCTTACACTTTTTATAACCGTTTAAAAAATTTGTTCACCATCAACAAGTTGAAATACCTCCCCTTAATCTATATATTATCTAGCATCAATACTTCTACTTTTATTATACCAAGACATAGCGAACACACAGACGAACAGAGACCACCACGTTGATCAGAATCTCACCATTCTTGGCGCGCCATGATCAGTCTTCTCAAGGATGAAAATTTGAGTTTGTAAGTGAGTCTCTTTCTCTGTGTGTTACTTTTCTTCGTTTTTAGTGATTTGCGTCAGTTTGGATTTTCGAGTAATTTGATATAATCAATAATTGTATGATCAGATATAATAAATAACAGTTACACTACACGTTTGATAAACAACAAAAGACTCAACACAGGTACAGGTGGAGTGGATAAAAGAAAAAAAAGAAACACTTCAAATCAAATTTTCGGTGATCACGTGACTTCAGAGAAAAGAGTAATATAAGTGTTCATCTTTTTGAATATATTGTATTCTTGTTTTTATATTTGGTGATATTGATTTGTCACGTTTTATTGAAACTTTAGTGATAATATATAATAATATAAAATTAAGATAAGGAAAACAAACAAGAGACTAACACTTACTATCATCGATCATTTCGGCTATCACGTCAACCTCAGAAAAGGTAATATAATTTATTTATGAATATATTGTATATATATATATATATATATATATATATATATATACTCTCAATAAATAATTTTCAAACACCTTTTGTAAAATGTTACGTAATTGATAGAAGTGAATCTCTAATCAATGAGTAGTTGAAAAGTAGCATAAAATACGCAGAAGAGATTAGCAGGCATATTACAATTGTTTAGTAAAATTATACAAAACAGCTGTACAAAGAATATAATTCTGAATTTTTAGATTCCAATGTAATTTACTTTATTTAAGTATTACTAAGAAATTTGTTAGATTCGTTTTATTAATTATAACTTTTAAACCGAACAACTACATGAACTAAAACTTTGTTTGTTTGGATCAAAACACTCTTTGATGGATCAAAAAGAACTAAAATAACTTCCATTTAACTTTCCAAGCAGGTATTGTGTATAAAATATTGTATACAATGCACGTGAGAGTATATAAAAAAAATGAAGAAAAATAATATCAAGAACAAATGGCTAAAAATTCAAAAAAATGTGAAAATTAGAAAAAATAATAGTTGTGGTTAGGATAAGAACTGTATAGCTTTCGGGTAAAACCAAATAGAGTAGCGGTGGTACATTGTAAAAGTTCATCACACTTTTGAACAATTATAAAAGAAAAATTAAGTGCATAATACCAGAGAAGCACTATGAATTTTTTTTGTAATAAATCCATCACTAAAACAGAGCCTTGAGGGTTTGCATTGCTATCAACATGGAGTTAGATTTAGAATGTATTATCAACTGCCACCATAGTACTATTATAGACACTTTAATTCTAAGCTACAAGATATAGTAACCGTATCCAACTTGAAGTTGATATAAAGGCAGTTAATTTTTTTAAATTTGTATTAATAAATATTCTATATAATATTATAATTATAATAATTTTATAATAATTAATAACATATTAATAATAATAATAAATATTATAATATTACTGAATATAATTTATAATAATTTCAATGAAGTGATATTAATCTAGAAGTTTTAAATAAAATGTATTTCAAATTTTCTTTTATTTAGGTTTATCCACCCAATTAAAAAAGTGTTCTAACAAAATGCAGGAGAAGATGCTATAGGAGTCTAAAATAAATAAAAAGTTGAATCAGTGTTTTCTAACTAGAAAGAAAAAGTAAAAAAGGAGTTACAAAGGAATCTTATTTATGCTATGAAATATATTGATAGTTACAAGCGGTACTGCGAAGAGACAAGCCATTTATTAAACGAATGATTGCTCATACTAACATTGTATTCAATGGAAACAAAAGTAATACATCTAACGCATTGCATCTAATTTGAAAATACAATTATGGTAGATAATGGGGTTTATTAACAAAGAAGAAGAACGCTAGAAGTTTGGTATTTTAAAAAGTATCAAACTTCAATTAATTTCAAAAGTGATATATAATATTTAACAATATTATATTTAACAGGGATGAAAGTCTGTCTTGTTATATTTGAACCATGGCTGATCCAGATTACTACCAGATATGCCAACAGTACATAGCATACAGTTGATCCAAACTCTGGTGGTCTGTTGGAATACAAAAGAAAGTCAAGATTCATCAGTACAAAAACAAAATTCTAGTAATTCAAATAAAAATATGTTTAATTTAATTTCTTTTTTTTTTTAATTTTGAAATAAGTAAAAAAAATACACTTATCGTGCTACTTCTTTCGCAATAAATATAATGGGCATAATTGAGGAAATAGGCCGAGGTTATATAAGGACAAAGGGCCAGTCGGTCACGAAGGGTTGAAATCAGAGGTCCCATGTTATTCAAATAATGACCAGCATAATCAAACAGTCTATATTAATATGAATCCACAATCACTGAATTTTAAAGTAGATACTCGTAGTTCTATATTTTTACTATTACCATATTTTACTTATTTCTAAATTATATATCTGCTAAATAGTAAAATCATATTACATTCAACATAAAGCCAACATAACTTAAAATTTATCAGTAATTTCTCTACGGCCAGCAACATGAAATGTTACTATTAAAACAAGAAATTTGTTCATTATGAGTGCTTGAACAAAATTTTAAGTGAATCAGAATCTAAAAAATGTAGCTCATTTAAAAAAACAGTAATATAATTAATACAAACAGATAAGAGGTTAGCCACAAATTTTTGGTTATAGGCCTACAATAAATAATAATAAATAATAAATAAACAAAGTTTATTACCAAAATATATATCACTGAAACTGATCAAAAACTATTTTTTTTTATACATAAATTGCCCTTGATGAGGAAAACAATTTTAAATTTTGGAGTAATAATAAACTATTTAGTATTGATTTCTATTCTTCCAATGTTTGTAAAAAAATTAATATCATGTTATAATATTATTGCTAGAAAAAAAGTTTTTTGTAATAGCAAGTACTTAAAAATTCAACAATTATCTTATACCTTTCGTTTTTAGCCACATCTACTAACTTTTATCTCAAGAATAAATTTCAGCAAAACTTTGCGAACTCCAGCCACTTTATAAGAGAGAATGAAGCATGACTGGTGATATAGTTTAAACTTTATTGCTTTTAACAAAGGCATCTGCCTTTATTTATAACAAAGGTTTTTCCATGTTTCTCAAAGCAAACCATGTCATTTAAAATGTGTTCATACAATGTATGTTTCATATATGTTCATTTTAAAATTTATTATCAATAAAAACAAGTTAGCTTTTAAGAGCAACAATTACTCACATGTTTTGTTAATAATTGAGAGATAATAAAGTAGCTGTACATTTAGGAAACTGTGAGCTCCAGTCACAAAATTTTTTTGCTAGTCTAAGTCCAATTATATGCTTTTTTTTATGTTAGTATTTTCAGGCATTAATTACATAATTAATTCATAGTGAATTCTAAAATTTATAGTTGATTCCTCTTCTATTTATTAGATGAACTTGAACATTCTCCTATAGCTAGTAGCACTACCTACAGAGCTACGTCAATCAAAGTTTTGACGTCCAATTGAAATTTTTCACCAGTCACAAGTTTTTTAATATAATTTTAATATTTTGAAAATGTGTAAGTCACAATAGTGAGATAATATATTAAACTGATTATTAATGGAATACGGTTATTTTAAGCAATCTGGATGTATTATTTTAATCAGTGTTATTCAATTTTTTAATTTTATGAAATGAATACTGTACCCATCTTCCATGTTTACTCAGGAGTTTAAAGGGATATATTTAATTATAAATTTAATTATTTTATTTAAAGGGATTATACAAATTATAATCATTATAAGTAATTATAATTAAATTATATTATTTATTTATATTATATTATTTATGAACAGTAAAGTAATATCATTTTCAAGTAATCTGGTATTTCAAAGCAAGTTACAACGCTTCAAAAACAAGTTATTTAGAAGAGACACTTATATCCACGAATGTTTGTAAACCGCAAACTACATAGTATGTTGTTAGTGTTAATTTTATTAGAACAGCATTTGCCGTTTTATGAATGAAAGTAACAAGTGAGGTAAAGTTTAATGCATTAAAGTTACTAGAAAAGGAATGGTCTAGTGGGATGCCACGACTAAAAGCAGAGAGGAGGACTCAATCCAATTTCATTTTCTTTGATTTGATAACATTTGAACAAACTGTTATTGTTGTTTCCGAAAGTTAAATTCCCAATATTTTAAATTATTTAAAAGATATTAAGATCACCGCAGTAGAAAGATGGATGGACACTTCCAATCACAAATTTACATCATTATAATTTACATTCATCATACTTTACAAAATGTTTCTAGTCTCAATTGAATAAACAACTAATCGAATGATAGTTAATTGATAGTTGATTGAATGTTTGATAATACGTTTACTGATAGAGAAGGTGAGCCCTAAAACAATCAGAGATTTATTTAAAGTATATTTGTTTATTTTTTCGTGGACATTCAAACTTCATTGTTTAGAAAATTTAACTTAAGCCAAAAATAATACATCTAATTATGATTCCCCTAATATTTTATATATATCATAGATACAGGACGAATTTCGCTCATAGTTAATATTTTTGTAAAGAATAAGGGGGCGTTGACACCTCTCTGTTAATCACTTCCTCAAGAAAGGGGAACCCTGATTTCCTAGGTGATATTCCTTTTGTGGCAGATATATGAGTTAAAGGCATAATTGAAGTAGTGTGTTGCTATTCGCTGAAAATCCGCACAATCGGGCATCGATTAGGAGAGCTCGTATTTCACTATTAGGTTTATGAACTTGTCTTTATGCTAGAAAATAACCATTGTCAAGAAAATTTATGCAAAAATTGAATATTCTGGCAGATTAGCCAGAAAAACTATAGTGTTAAATTACAAAATGTGCAATAATATTTTTATATAAAAAAATTTGAATATAAACATTTAAAACTCAATCTCATACAAGGTTCTATTTTTCTGCTTAACTTTGTTATAATCGGTCAACAAGTTATATGTAAATCAAACTCGCAATTCTCTTAAAACAATCATAAATCAAAGTTTTAACTTTTTTTGGACATAAACCTCATATTATATTGAAAAATTCTAAAAGTTTCTTTATTTAATTTCAGTATTAAGTTTATAACAACTTCAAAAATTTTAACCTATTAGATTTAGTAGGTTAGGAAAAGAAAAGTTACTTCTATAAACACATAAAGCGGAATAATAAAGACTTAAGTCATAATTTCCTAAAATCTATTGCACTTTTAGATTTTTTTTCTGAAACTACCTATTTTAAACGAAATAAAAGCTATGATATTTTCAGATGATTTTTGGTCATAACATCATCAAAATCTACTCTAGGAATAGAAGTGACTAGTAATAAATGCTTTCACCCCATCAACAAATGGCGAATGGAAATAAAGTATTTGTAAAATCAAGCAAATAAAAGATATTGCTTTTCAAATGAAAAAGAAGAACTAGAAAGATAAATGTATATTGAGATAATATGTGTTAAAACTAAAAGTAGTAAAACAAATTAAGCACTTAGGCTTAACATTCAATTACAGATACAACTATAAGCATGTTTGCCAGTAAATTTTGCAAATAATCAACGTTCCTTCACGTTTGATAAAGGTTTATTGGGGTCTCGCAAGTGATGCTCTCAGAATAACTTATATTTGTTCAATAAAATCTATACATCGTAAGTAGCCTCTGCAAATTCAAAAGCATTAAAAAAAAAGTTTATTACCAACAAGTCGGGGGGAGTCTCAATGACTGATAAAATTGCCCATAATAAAATGATTAAAGATTATCTCGCGTAAAGCCACCGTAGTTCTCACCAGTACTGGGTTAATTTTATTCAAATTGAATGTAAATAAAGAAAGCTTTTATAACATAGTTTATGATCATATGGCACGTAGAAGTAGGAAATGTGTTGAGTATTCAGAATTACTGCATTCTGCTGCCAAGTTGATGGATAAGTGAGTGTCAATGTTTGAGATTTATACTGATGGAAGAAAAATATCAGAAGAGACTTGTTATACTTCTGTGAGATATCAGAGATAAAATTTTGTTGAAAATAGAAATCTGATTGAACATTTGTTGTAGCAATAACCAACAAATAAATCGCAGAATTATTTGCGAATCATTAAGGAATAGTGTGGATTAAAGAAAGAGCTACCTCACTAGATACCATCACGATAGTAATGAACACAGATAAAACATTAATAAAAACAATTTATAACAGAAGCATATGCCGAATATAACTAAGCACGTAAGATGACAAGCATTTGAAAAACTGTTTGTGGGAAAAGCACGCATGGAAACACTGAAAACAGAGATAATGGACAGTTCGAGGAAGAAAGCAGCGATGGAAGTGAATCTAAAAAGTGGCAACAATGCCTACATTAAGAATGATTTTAGAGGAATAACAGAAGAAACATGGGAATAAAAATAAGAAACAACATAAAAGAAGAGAAACAAGAAAAACTTTCTGATCATGCTCTCCAGGAAAAAGCTTAACCGTTCACAAATGCACTACAGACTAACTAAAGTTCTGACTGAACATAGCAGGTCTGAACATTACTTAAACAAAATTCTAGTTGTACATGCGATGAACTGACAGGCCAGACAGTACCACATAATATACCACTCTACTTTGTTACAAACATACCGACAAAGCTTAATTTAAATTTATATGACTAGAATATATAACTGGCTGATACAACATAAATTAATATCAGCACAAATGTTACCTTATTTTAATAATGCTTATATAAAAGTTTTATTAAATGTCTTTTATATATTCATATTTCTATGATACATTGATTTCTGGAAGCTTTCTTCTTTCATATTTCGTTTAAAAGGTAGGTGCCTTTACCTTAAGAAAATTTGTTGCGGAAATATTTTCCTTTGAGAGTTTTGCTGGATAAATAAATATTTACAGAATGATATCCTTTTTCCCAATTTTTTTGTAATACATTGCAAAAAATAACATTTAAAGCTTATTTTTTAAAAATTTAGGACAAAAATATTTTGAACTGATAATTTTTTAAAACTTTTGGAAGTAAAGCAGATGTGTTAAAAGAAATATAATTTCTTGCTGATTTGAATTAAATAACAGTTTATAATTCATCATTTTCAGATTACTTAACATAAGCATAATTGCTAATAATACGAATAAGTGAAAATATCCAGTCTCATGTTGGACTGCTTGATTAATTTCCTTTATTGATCTTTACGTTTTTTTTTTTTTTTTTTTTTAGGTCTCAGTCATAGTATGAACCTGATTTTTATCTGACAAACGTATAACAAACGTTAGTTAAGTTAACGTTTAGTTAAACGTTAGTAGAATAACGTTATATAACAAATATAATCCTTCTAAACTACATGCACTCTCATATAAAATTAGCTGCCGTGCCTAGATCTCTTTATGTTAGCGTTTGGTTCAAAGCCCTTTCCAGTTATATTGTTAGATGGAATAAATATTGTATACAATTTGATTTTGACGCATTTAACACACAGTGAAACATGCTAGAATAAAATATAAAATAAAAAAAATGTTAGATGAGAATTCGAATTAATCCACCTTTGGATAAACCTACTTTTCGATAAACAATGTCGTGAATTTTAAACGAAAAATGAGTCACAATTGCTACTTACAACACAGGGTATACCATAAACTAATAAATAAACTTTAATAAAGTAAGTTAAATACACGACTACCGTTATTAATACAGAAGTTATTATAAGTTAAATTAAGACGTATTACTTCATAAAATGCCTCTAGAAATGTTGCAGCTCTTCTTCAAGAGGAATTAAATGAATATGTCAGTAACTAGCAATCAAATGCAATAATATTTTAAAACAAATGTAAGCATCATAGATCAGTGGATAATAAAGTTATGTATGATACTTACTTTCAAGGAGGATTTATAAACTTATAATTTAAATAAGTTGCTCTTGAGAATAGTCAAGATTGAAAGCCAGTCTAACATCTCACCTGTAAGAATTTAGGATAGTACAATTATTTCCACCTTGAGAATATTACTCTTGGAGCTTTTTTTTGTTAATTTCTGACATTCGCATTGAATGTGATTGCGAATATCTACGATAAGGGACTATATGTCTTTCATAGTGCTTTTAGAAACAGGCCATCTCAGAAGTGAAGTGAATACAGATATACCTTACCCAACGTCATTAAATACATGCTTATTGTTAATACCACTGAGGTTGGTATGATTTATATTAGAAATAGGTAAAACCGTCATACCTCGTAAGATGATCATGGAGTCGTTGGAGCGCTTTCGGACGTTGTCCATCTTCGATCGCAACAATCCTACTGAGCTGTTATATAGTAGGTTTGTTGCGATCGAAGATGGACAACGTCTGAAAGCGCTCCAACAACTTCATAATCATCTTACGAGGTATGACGATTTTACCTATTTGTAATATAAACCAACTTCATTAGCTGGGACCAGGGAGAGGTGACTTAAGTCGAGTCAGCTGTCCTATAGGCTAACCATAAAATCTCTTTTCCTAGTTCCGAACAATACCTTATTGATAAATGCAATAATAAGAATCTATCGTAACGATACAACAAATAAATTCTACTGTTAATTCTGTATGTACGAAAAAGAAGGTTAGGAATAGCGCACAATTTTATGTTTACCATCATACACCGCAAATGCTTTGTTTATGAATGTGATTTACCATGCCATAAAATAAAATCCTTCTTTGAATTTAAACATATATACAGAAATAATATTTTTTGCAATAATAGGCTAGAAAAAGAATCATTTTAAATTTGCCGTGTGAACAAATTACGGTCCTAAAATTTCTTAATTAAATTTTGAAATGTGATATAATTGTAAATAGCTAGCAAGATTTCGTCATGGATGAACATTCATTCTCCTCCAACTATTCGGTAGTGGTATGATAAAATACTCTCTCTTGCATAATATTGAAAAATAATTTTTAAAAAATGAATGATTACCTTTTTTATGGGTATTTGAAATGCTGTTGGCACAACATAACTGAAAATAAACTTCTCTTGAGTATGAATAACTTTTCTTTCAACAACCACCCTTATTGAGACTTAAGTCTTTCTAAAGTATCTAAAGATCAAAATTGTGGCTTTTTTTTTTATTCGGCACCATTTATACTATGAGTAAATCACATGAGGTGCTAACGACTCTTGGTGTCACCCAGCCAAGTATTAACCCTGCACAATGCTGCGTAACTTCTACATGGCTATCAACGTTAATACTCATAAATAATACATGTAGTTAATTTATTGATCCATTCGTGGCTAGAACCAATTCTAATATTTTCAATTAAAATCTTTTGAAGAGTTTGGTTTTGAGTTATTATCTAAAAATTAAGCCCTACTCTTCCAAACTGGATGATTTTACACAATTTCAATGGGGTTCAAATTTTGTTTGATTACTATCTGATATATACGTGTAAAAGTTTAATGTATCTAAAAATGAATACATTTATTTTCATATTGCATCTATATTCCAATGTTTCCGTTATTCCTAAAATTGATACCATATTACCTAAAGTTTGCTTTCAAAATGCATCTCCATCTGCGTTCACAATTACTCTTTAACATCAGGTATTTTAAAGTGACAAATGAAACAAGTATACTAAAAGAGTATATGGAAATGGGCTTTAAACGTATTTTTGTTTTAATAGAGCACTGCTGGTGAGGATCGGCCAGGGATACCACACGAATTATAGCTTTGGTTAAGCTTAGCCAATCGCATAATGTAACGATAAAAGGACGTCTTTAAACAAGTAGTACTTCTTTATTCAAATAGACATTTGATTGAATATACTTTATTACGATTCAGTTTTACTTTATAAAACCCCTTATCTTAAAAGCAGTAAAAAAAACTTCATAAATCAAATTAATTTCTCATGAAGACCAGATTTATTTATAACTAGTTTCCTTACTTTGCAGATAAATGGAGAAAACTTTCTCTGCAACCCTTATAATCGGCTTTGTTTATAAAATAATATTATGTTTTTAGTTAATGTGAGTATGTAATTACTTTAAATCATAATAAGTAATATTTTTTAAATATGCTTCTATATATATTTTTTTTATAATTTTTTTAAACATTCAGATTTGCTTTCTAAAACTTCAATAACTTTCTTAAAATCATCAGTTAAATACTTAATATTTCACATTAGTTTGGCAAAAGGTTATACTTTTTTACCATTTTTTTCTTAACATTCCTTATAAAAAATCAGTCTTCTTTCCGATTAACCAATATAATGATTCTTTTTTTTTAAATAAAAGAAATGTATATTTTAAGTAAAAATTATATTGTAAAAATTGTTATATAATAAAAATATTGTTAGAAATGTTATATGTTGTTAAATATTGTTAATTAAAAATTATATTGTAATTTTTTAAAGTGCAAAAAATAATATCAAAACAGATACATTATAATGTCAATATATAATGTATTGATTCTTATGATGAAGTTTTAAGTTAATTTGGGATGAATTGATGACCACTCTCAGTTAGAGCTGACGAGTTATGCATATCAATCAGCTGTGGTCTTACTACGAAACCATAGTAATGCATATGTATTGCTTATTCATCAACTCGCTATGTCATTTGGAGACGCATATTGGTTGATTTAAATATGTAATCCATTGTTCGTCCTTATAGTTAGATACATTGGCATATAGAAATTCTGTTGTTGACCAAGAATATATGATGTCCAGGGAAATAGCGGTCGTTATTTGTGAAATCGATGTATGATTTATTTTACTTCAATAAGCAGAAAAAAGAAGAGCAAACAAAGTTTTCAAAAATAAATTACTTTATACCCCGCTTCTTTTCAACTGACTTTTTATTGGCTTTTACGTCCATTTATTTTTAGACTAGCTGATCTACCCGGCTTTGCCTGGCAAACAATTTAATTCCAACTCTAATAATAAATTAAATATAACGAAAAAAAAATTTAAATTTTCTATACTTCTGTTACACTTAACTTTTTTCAGATAAACGAAATTAATACAGAATTTAAATTATAGATTACCCAAAAAAGATATAATCACTGATTACAAATTGCACACATTGTCTAATAAATTGGTAGTTGATAGATTAGTTTTAAAAAATAATAAAAAGAATAGTTTTCCTGAACAATACTTCAAGAAATGTTGAAAGAAGTCTTAGCTCTTTAAATGTGATATGTCTTATATTTAAACAGATATGTCTTATCTATTAAATATAATGAGAGGAATTTTAAACCAACACATCGTTTCAATTAGGAGCCGGTTAGTTGAAGAGGCTAAACCATATCACATTACATTTCATTCAATAATTTCAATTCGAAGACTTTACACAGTTTTAAAAAGAATATTTTGATGAAATATGAAGTTTATACATCAGTTATCTAATATATCAGATTTTCAGGACTATATAGGATACAGAGTTTCGACTCTCAAGGATGTGGATTCATAATTATTGACATCTCAATTTATTAATGTAATAATTAGAAATCAAATAATTCTGTATTTTGGGTCAAAAAAATGAAGAGATATAGTTTTGTATTTTCCACCTCCGTGGTGAAAAGAAATAATATATATTTCCTCATAAATAATTTAAGTACTAAAGAATGGTTTTATTGATATTTAATATTTATAAAGTAATAATTATTTCTATTGATGGTTGTTATTTCAATTAATAATTTCAATAAATAATTTTGGCAATAATTTATTTGTTACGGGATTCAGAGTAAAAGCCCTTTTATCAGATAAGCTAAACGTGTAACAACTTTTTACTTTTATTAGTTGTTAAAAATTTCAATGGATTGCTTTACTATGTCCAGTTTTAAGGCATTTATCCAGTTTCTACTGCTAATAAGCGCTCAAGACATAACAAAAGCGTATTTTATAAAAAGTTTTTATTAGATAATGTACCATTGTTACAAACAAAGACAAGCACGTTAAATTTTATTATAACAATATTACTGAACTGAATCGGAAGTATTGAATTCATAAGAATGTAATATAGATAGTTGAGTACAGTTGTAGCAATGTTATATTTCTCGACAGGTGAAATATAACATTTACTCTACTAAGTTAAATCACATCCTGACAGCGTACTGAATTTTTTAAAACTATTTCTAACTGTAACTGGTCGGCCAGCTTGTTTCACCCATAATAACCAGAAAAAATAAGTTTTTTTAAAATTATTATTCCATTATTTGGCTTATTTATGATCCATAAAAGTATCCATAAACAATAAACTGATTAGGAATATTTTAATAAAATGTTGGTAAGATGTGCTTACCATTGTTAAAGTTAAGGTGAACTGTGTCCTTTCAAGAATATATGAATCATCTTAGACTGAACTGTCGACTTCTTAAACATGTTTGTTATTTGACAATACTACAACTTAAGAATGTACACTAACATTACTGAACAGACTAAACATTGGATCTCTGGGTGACTTTTTATGCTAGATATCTAAATAAATTTAAAAGAAAAAGATTTAACAACTTGGATTATAGATATAATTATATAGCATTCACTAATGATACTGAGCAATCCTTCTGCAGTCTATTATGATAAAATGACACAAAACATGAATTATCACCAATTTTTGATAAAAGGAAACTAACAATTTTTTATTTAAATTTCTCTTTTTTTCCTAATAAATTATAATCACTTTATGTTAGAAATAATGAGAAATTCAAATGTTTATTATACAAGTAAAATTTAACCCAAAACCTGACAAGCGTTTCATCTGCCAGTTACCAGATAGTAAAAAAAGTAGCATATCCTGAGTTCATTAACGCAGAATCTTAATTAAGTTGCTGATATTCAAATTAACTTCTCAGCTTTAACTTCTTGACTTTCCCGATTACGAGAGCTTTTTTTTTTCAAGAGAAAAACGTAAAAAAAATAGTTAAACATAGTATTTCATTAAACTCTTATCTTTAAAATAGTGCTATTTATTATCAGTTGCATTACATGGATTTTTGACAACGTGAATTTCTTTATTTAGTTAGAAACTGTAACCATATTTGGCGAGACCATCACGATGGACTATTATAGCAAACATATGCAAACTTTGTACCACATAGGCTTTTAAACGCCATTTTACTACAAAAATTAGTTATCTCATCGTGAATCGGTGTTATATTTGCCGACCAGTTTTTCATGCTCTCCTTCAATAAGTGAGACTCATAATCTAAATATCTGATTTTATTCTTTTACAATTCTAATTGCCATTATCAAGTCCGTCCTGTCATATTTTTAGTTTTAGTAGTAGTTTAATTAGTTTAACCAATTGATGATTAATCTGTTTGTTCTTTAAATTATCTTTGTTTGTATACTTATAAATTACATGTTTCCTTATTATATTTAATATTTGCCTTTTTTGTCCTGTTTATATTATATGCATTGAATTTTTGATATTATCTGGTCCATATTGATCCTTATTTAAATGATTAGCATTCTTTAACTTGTTTGAATTATTTAAACAATCTTCAAAGTATTCTTGAAACAGTTTTTTAAATGTTCTTTCTTGAATTTTTTCAATCCTTCAACAATTATCAGTTCCTGCTTGGGATCCACAACGTTCGAAACCGGACGGGTGGCTGCAACACCTATTCACGAGGTATGACGAATTTTTAAATGCTATGGTTATAGTAAAGTTAAATGTGGTACTACATTACAGTGATAATATATGAGTTTAATAAAAAATTCTACTCGTTACATGAAAATTCCACGGTCGCTACGAGTAAAAAATTAAACCGAGTAATTTTGCTTGAAAATGGTTTAATTCTGATATTTGATTTCTATGAATTAAATGCATTATTTTGCTCAGGTACTACTACAAGGATTATTTGATCGTTGGTGACAATGAGTCACTCGAGGGATGAGTGTACAGAGAGGGGGTTTCATTAGGAAAAGCGTTTGTCCAGCATGCCGAGGGCATGCAAATGGTGAGTCCAAGGACTCCCACTATCCCCCTAAACGCCATTTATCACAAAGCCGCACAGGTGCTTAGCCCTTCTAACCCGGAGCCTTTCCACTCTATTTCTCTCAAAAACCTTTACTTTCACTCTAAATAATTTCCCCAAGAGCTCTTAAAACATTAGTTTATTAAAGAGAATTTATTTATATTCTAGTAATTTAAAATAACACTTTTTTTTTTGCACCTATAAAATAAATTGAAATACTGGTACTTTTTGTTTCGTGATCCTAACTAGTCAGATGTATTAGTATAACTGATTAGTATTAGCGTTTTTGTCGTTTAATGTGGTGTACAATTAAAACAAACGTAGTAAGTTTACAAATTTCCCAAATCTACATGATAATCATAAATGTTATTCAGGTAATTTATTTTCATACAGAGCACTTTCTCTAGTCAAATTTCTACTACTACTACTACTGATAATGTTACCGGTGTATGATAACGTCATGAACTAAAATAGCCAAATATTTTTATTAGATATCTCAAGTTATGCACAATTTGCTTTTGCATCTATGAGGAAATAATAAGTAAATAAAAGCAAAAATGGCGTTTTCATTGCTTTTTATGTATTTTTTTAATATATTTGATTTTATCTTTTTATATATTTTAATTTATATATGTACAGCTTTAATAAAAAAATAGGAGTATAATCGATGCATACACCAAACCACCAATTAAATAATGTAAGCTCCTATGAAAGATAGACAAATATAAGAAACAATAGAAAGATCACGTTGCATATAGTCCAATGTATTAATCATAATAAATAATAATAATAATTATAATAAATCATATCTTTTAAACTTGATACTGGAAGAATTTTTTTTTCAATTTAGCACCTCTTTTAGAAGTATTTTACTATAATGTAGCATTTTTATATTAGAACAATAAAGTATTTCGAAATTTTTAATAGTTGTATGTAATATATAGTAATTAAAAATATAAAAGAAAATGAAACAAAACGTTTCTAATTCGGCACGAATGAACTAAAATGACTGACTGAACCAAAAGAATATAAAAGTATACCTACTTAAAGTATTGATATTATTTTAAGATTTGTACCATTTATGAGTTGAAGGAAATAAAGTTACTACAAAGATAAGTTTAGTTTTCTTTGGATGAAAGTCAACACAAGTAGTACTGAAGTTCTTAGATATCAGAGATAGCCCAGAAGAGCAAAAAAAAAGGAATAATTTGGTCCGACAGTTTGAAGTTGTTACAAGTTTATTTAATTGAATCAGAATTTTTTAAACAAATTTTTTCTCAGTAAAAAACACAATTTATTGCATAGAATATCGATAAATGAGTTAAATGATAAATATTTCTTATTTAATTTACCATTATGTTTTAACATCTTGATTGAAAAGTAAATATTAATGTATACGTAATTTAAGAAAAATAATTTACCGTTATTGTAAAAATTAGATGTGTATGTTCAGAACAATAATTACTGTAGTTCTATACTTAAACTCCTTGTTTCATACCAATCTCATCTAATATTAAAGCAAGATATCTAAAGAAATTCTGCAATATCTGCAATAATATACTTTTAAAAAAGACAAATTACTTCTAAAACCAATAATTTTTTTATGATTACGTTAATTTACACTTGATGATATTCAGAGAAGATTGCCATAAATCATTTACATATATGAATTTATGAAAGTATTTACACAAGAGACAGTATTTGATGTTTCTTTTTAAAAAAAGATGTATATTACTTTTTGCTGAATAATAACCATGAACGAACTCGTTCACTTACCCTTTCTGTTTACCACAAGCTTTGTCTTTAACTCCCTTGCACTCTGTCTATCTCACCATCACATACCTCTTTTTCTTACACTCACTCTCTCTCTGTCACTCTTCATCTTTATCTTTATAAATAACACTGATGTAGTTCAAGGATATTCAATAAATTTTCTCTCAAGTATATACTTACATTCTATTTCAGATATTCATCTCCAAATACATATTAATAATACATTCTCGTTAATAAAATAGTACTTATCTTCAAATCAATTTAATAAAAAAAATCGTCAAATAAAAACATCACCTTGTAGTTTATTGCAGTTCATTACGAATCAAAAATACTAAAATTTTCTGCTATATAAGATAATTTTTATTGAGCTTAATTGTTTATCGAACGTAATTTAAGCATTTCTATGTAGTACTGTTGTATGAATACGCACACAAACAGATACACACACACACACACATATATATATATATATATATTTGTAAAAGTTGGGAGCAGTCCTTCTTCAATACATGCTTTTAAAAGCATATATATATATATATATATATATATATATGTTTAGTGTTATGAAGTAATGTTTAGTTTATCAAGTGTAATAGTTTCATTTTATTTTATTCTATGTGTGATAATTAATTATGCTAATAACATTTTCCTGACGATAGTGATTGTAGCACTGAAACATGTCGAAGAATAAATTCAATGAAAAGATGTATGGAGAGTTAATTCATGAGATAAGAAACCCAGAGGTAAAAAAGAGTTTTAGAAAATTAAAAACATTTTCTAACAAATTAAATAGTGTGAAATCGGACATTCACTTTTTAAACGCATATATATATATTATATATATTATATTATATAAAATTTTGTATAGATAGAGTAAATCTTCCTGTATATATATGGTTAAAATACACAGCAGCTTCTGTATTGATGACCTTGTAGCCGTCTTGTTCTAGCCTCCTGACTATTTTCCGGTTAGTACAACTAATGAGGATGCGAACTCAAGCTCAGAATTTTTTACCAAAACAAAAAAACCCAGAGCCTGGTACTGAGGAACCGCCCTGGTGATGATCCCTCGAACCTACAAAGAAGTCACCTTGTGTACCAATACACGTGTACTACAGGGGTATGTGAAACTCTGCCCTCACGGTACATAGGACTGGCTACTACTAGACTGTCGAGACGTCTGACCCCACACCTCACGACCGGTGCACGGCCTAAGAAGCAGGCCAGAGAAGTGCATAACACCCAACTTACGAGGAATATGCTGGTGAATGGAACCAGAATTCTACAAACAGGAAGAAACACAAGCCACCTCCACATTTTTGAAGCCCATACATGCGCGTCCACTAGCCCACTAGGACATGCTCGCCATACCTAGCTGACGAACTTTTGTGAACTCTTATAAACTGGTTAAAAGTAATTGAGAGATTGAGCCCTACTCTTCATTTACAATATATTAGATTAATATGTAATTTTAAATTAAATTTTTAAGATGTTTATATAGTATATTTTATATTACCATTATTAATATTAATAGTAAAAGTACTATTGTTATTTGGTCTCTTATTATTATCAAAACTTTTTTTCGTACATTTTCTGTGTTTGTATTATCTATTTATTGTATATTTTATAAGACTCTTAATATATTTAGTTCCTAGTGTCAACAGTATGTGCGATAGCATCGGATCATCATATCACGTTATCAGAGTAGTAGATTCTTTTATAACTTTCGTTACAAACTGTAGATTTAATTCATCCTGTTTTTCTTAATTCTTCGTCAATTATTTCGTTAGTCTATTCTATTTAAACTTTTGCCTTAAGATGATCTATGGGATCGAAAGCTTGTTTATAAGGTATAGTGTTAGTTTGTAGTTATTCAATCATTACAAGATAGTGTTGTTGTCAATGAACTGTGTTTTATATTATTAAATGTCCCTCGGGCAACTAATTTTGGATTTACCCCCGAAGCACCGGAAAATACGAGTAGTCAGGAGGCTAGAACAAGTCAGGTTCGTCAAGAACAGATTGACGAACAAGACAGCTACAAGGTCGTCAATGCAGAAGCTGCTGTGTATTTTAACCAAATATGTATATATATATATATATATATATATATATAATTTCATAATAAAAATGAGAATAAAAATCGAAGGTTATATACAGGAAGAAAGTCATAAAAGCTCAAAGCTCAAATCTTTTGACTGAAATAATAAGCTGTCTTCAGAATTTTACTCACACTGAAACAAGTGAAATAAAATATCTGGTGAGGTATTGAGAAGGGAGAGATGCGAGAGAGGAATTTTAAAGCATGTAAAGAGCAAGAAAAGAGAACAAAAGGCTAGTTCATCCAAGGGAATGTCAAGGTAAACAAGGAGTTTAGGAAGAAATAAGAAATAATTTGTCTCAAACCGTGTAGACAAAGCTATTGCTCTTATTAAAATTAAGTCTGAATTAAATAAACTATTACTAGTGTATAAGTATTTAATCTATTAGTTTTAATTAAACAAGAGTTGATAATATTTCTTAATAACTGATTTTTAAACCTGACTATTTTATCTTTGTCAGTAACTGAACTTAATTTTTTTTGTACGCGGAATTAGTTAATTATTCCCTCTTCTTACCACTATAAAATAGTTAAGTCAAATAAGTTTGGTTTATAGTACCATTTTTTCTTTTAAAAACACTTTTTCAAAATATAAGTCTAAACTTTCAACTGGTAATTGCTTATCTTTTTTCTAGAGTAATTTATATTTATGACATTTTTTGAAAAAAAATTAAGTTTATTTCTATCTAAAAAGCTTAAAGTATCAGAAATATTATACAGGTATGCCTTTGTCCCAAAATTTAAAAGAAATGTATATTTCTAACAGAATTAAATTAATAGTGCTGACAATACAATTTTTAATGGAAGTAGAAGTAAATATGAAATTGGTCATCTAGTATCGATTGACAAAATGGAAACGTTTACGTGTACATAGAAAACAAATTAATATTTTTTTCTTACATGCCTTTTTATTCTGCCCATGCCAATAATGTGAACATTTTATTTTTGGACTTATTTTTAGAGGGTATTAAGAATTCATTCTCTTGAATTCTTTAATGATGAAATTAATAACTGAATTAATATTTCAATTGTTCACACATTAAAATACCCTGCCTCTCATAATTATAAAGCATCAAAGGGTGCTAATATACGTTCTCCAATGCTGTAACAGAAACCTGATTAATGTCGAATACCATACTAGTGCTCTATAACACAAGTATTCTGACGTTGAATAGCACAGTAAAATATCCCAGGAACTTTACTACGTAACAACTAACTTAAATGGATAAAGGATGGAACATTACTAGACACAAACATTGGTTTTAGCCAGTTGCTTCCGTTTAAACGAAGAGGAAATACGCTCTTTACCTACATGTGCTATTTATTTCTTGAAAACATTTACTTCTTAAAATTGAACTAAAAATGTCCACAAAGTAATTTTATACACTTACAGTCTCAAATTTCTGGGTCGACCATCGTTAGGTGGAAGACTCTTCTCTCTTCTCATGCATTTTGAATTATCATCATAATCACCTTTATAAATGGAAAATTGAAAGAGAATGTCATGTTCTGATGCTGACTAGTAAACAGTTGACACAAACCAAATATCGGAAATTAATTATATTTTGTGGATAAAAAAAGGAGCGTAGTTTAAAAAGATTAAATCGAAATAAAAAAGTTAATAAGAAACGTATACAACTGTGTATGGTCTTTTTATACTAAAGTATTCATCGATAAAAAGATTTCACATAAACACGTGAAATAACAATCAATGATCAAACCACAATAAGAAATGGGAAAACAAGACTAAGATCTTTCAACTGTAACAAGCGGTCTTGGTCAGAGTTAGGTTTTTGGCAAAAACTCAGTTGGGTTTTTGACTCTGACGAAGACCGCTTGTTACAGTTGAAAGATCTTAGTCTTGTTTTCCCATTTCTTATTGTGGTTTAATCATACTAAAGTATATATCTAGAAAAATAATTCATCAATATTTACAATTATGCATACATTTATACACATAAATAAATGATCAAACCACAATATGAAACGGGAAAACAAAACTAAGATCTTTCAACCGTAACAAGCGGTCTTCGTCAGAGTCAAAAACCAACTGAAACACTAGATGCAGAAAACATCTGGTGAGGGGTTGAGAAGAGTGAGAGGGAAGAGTGGTATTTTAAAAGGGTGAAAGCGTAGGAAAGGATAAATGTCCAGAAAGGGATGTTTGGGGAAACAAAGGAGTATAGTAAGAAAGAGTAAAAAACTATCCGCTAGCTGTCAACCCCCTTAGAAGAGGCTGTTGCCCTCGCAACGAAAGTAATAATTATGAGCTTATACCTCCTAAAACAAATAATAAACATTTTTAGATAACATAGAAGTTGCTTAAATCAAATTGGAAAAACAATACACTTTTTTTAAATTTCTATACCAGTATCGCCTATATGTGATGAATTACAATTACATTTATATTTTGTTAATTTATGCAAATAAATTCAAAAAAAATGTATAAACAAAATTAAAAATGAATTTATTTATCTATGGAGAAAAAAAATAAAGTTATACATCAAATAAAAACAAGTTGAAACAGGTGCTCTCTAAGTAAAAATACCACTTCACTGGGATCAAACCTCGGCTGATAAAATTTATTTCCTCCACAACTTCCACCAATTTTCTTTAATAATATAAAAGTTGAATTTAGCCAGTCATCTTAAGTTTACTTTCATTTGAATAAATCCAACTAAATTGTTTTTCTTTTTTCATTTTTCTTTTTGGTTTCTTTTCTTTTTTAAAGGAATATTTACTTTGCAACAGGATGAGGTTTGTTTTTCTTTCTAAAAATTATATGATCAACCGTTTTTTATTATGTTAACTTTTCGAGGGAAGTTGTCATGTAGATTCATATAGTAACGTACATGGTAAAGTAATCAACATCTTCACATACTAATTGACAACGCCCATGCTATGTTAAATAAACAGATGCCTTATAAATCACCAACGCTGGGCAATAGTTTGAATGAGTTTTTAATCAAAAACAAGTCACATTTCTATACAAATCGTTAACCTTTTCTGTAAGGGTGAGTGTTCATGAAATATATTTAATAATTTTGATCTACAAATATTACTATATTCCGCAACAAGAGTGTATAGTACTTACTAACTAATATCTCAACTGTAGAACAGATATCAACTATACATATTAAAATAGTTTAATTATTTTAACCTGCAATGGACTTTTTCAGATCCTAAAACTCTAATACAGTCCAGTACTGTTCAAAAAGACTTAGATATTTTATGTTTCGAAATGTTACATATTGCTAAATTCGTTCTACAAATGCTTTGGTGTAGTCAATATTTGTTCAGGATGATGTTTCAATGGCAGTTGTCTAAGGATTAACACATTAATAGTCATCAGTCTATTAATATATAAAAAAAACAGAAAAAATATGGCAACATGAAATTATTTTGTAAACATTTATTTTTCATTAAATAAAACTTTAAAATTCATTAACTTAAAGAAAATAGTTAGTAATGCAAAATGTTGAAAAAGTTTCTAATTTAAAAAAGTTATAGTTGAAAGGTTTTTATGATAATTATAAATAAAAAACGTGTACAGTTACTTCTTTTGGGCGTTTTCGTCGTATATGAAGCTGTTTTTAATTAACTTCTGTATTTGTTTCATCTTGCTGGTAATTTTCAAAACAACTGGATACTCCACGTCAGAAATGTCATGTTTTTCTTTTTCTCACGGTGGAGATTTATGAAAGGGGATGTTAGATGATTGTTAAAGCTTAACATTGTTAAAAAGTCGACTGTAACTCAAAGTAGAAACTCATTGCTGAAGGAATTTCGAAAATAGCTAGAAACAAAGAACTCTTTTTAGAGAATTCTCTTCTTTGAAAAAGTTGTCTTCTTCACTCGCATGATCATGTTCCATTGACCATGGTGAGTAATCCTGCTTATAACGCTTGTCTAATATAAATTTAAGTGTTTTAATTGGCAGTTACTATTATACTGTTTACTGAAGACTGGTACGGCTGATTTTACGGATGAACATAACAGATTGTTTGTTTACCTTTTTTTAATGCTAAAAAAAAGTTAGTTAACTTTGGAGTGTTCTATTACATGTTAAATACATTTTTATTCAGTATTATCTGTGAAAATTCTTTAATTTTTAAAAATAAAAGAAAGCAGCTTTATCAAAAACAAGTCAGTAATTTATAACAAGCAATGGTACAAGTTTTTTTGTGATGAAATATGGGGAAAGAAAATGTGCATAAGAGTCGAGCAGCTTGCTTTGGTGAAGTGTTTCTGCAAGGGATGCCAGATATCTAGGAGGGTGCTTCAAACTGCCCTCCAACATTAAACATGCTGGCATAAAGTGTACTGCTATTATGTATGCAGTGAGCCCAGCATTATATCTGCAAGAAAACCTTCCCAACAAACTGACACCTAAAGTACTCAAAAAAGTTTTAATTTCCCATTGAGACTTGCAAAATGATCAATTATACACTTCATTACATAAGTTGCTTGTATAAATTAACAAAGCCAAAGTATAAGTGTATTTAATTTTAGTGTTCGTTAAAAATTAGAAGATTAATATTGTGAATAATTTTATTATTTACTTATTTAACTACACCCATAACACAATTTAGAACAAAATGGCAGAATTGATAAGTCATTATTTTTTTAAACGAAAAGTTTTTTATCTAAAAAATTAGAAATTTAAAAAATCGGGAGTATATTAGGTATATTTCATTTAAAATAATATTAAAAAAGTACAAAAAATAACTAAAACATTTATCTCTTTTGCAAAAATCTGAATAGATCAACCATTTGTTAACAACCAAAATTATGTACTAACATCAAAAAATGTGAACAGCCCATTTATTTAAATAAATATAACAGAAAAAACCAGTTTGTTATAGTTCGCCAGTATCTTTCCTAATACTGTGAATTTTATCAATAGACTCTATAGTTGTGTTTAAAATTATGTAAACGTATGTACGTATGTTTTAAAAAAAGTAATATACTTCTAAACCAAAAGTTCAATAAATTCACATGATCACGGATTAGGTTGTTAAATTTGATGACACATATTTTTCCTTACAGCCTATTTTGTTTTTTGCTGTGACGGTTAAGTAGCAATTTAGATCATGGGTGGTGTACGAATTGGTTTGAAAAAGAGCATAACAAATCCATTTATATTCACTAAAAATATTAAACGCTTTCATCCTACTTGCAAAGTCATTCATTTTTAGAAGTTTAAAATGGTGGAATTTTTACGAGAATTTTTGGGTAACATGAAAATAAAAAAGAAGAAAAGAAATTGCATAGTGCAAAGAAGTATGAGTAAGAGGGGTGTATTGTTTAAAAGGCAATAACAATACTTCATATATATGAATAACGGGCTTTGCATTAGGTATGCGCTAAGTACTATCAGGTAGTAATTCGGAGAGATAAATCAAGGGCATTTGGATGGAGGTGGAATGTGTAGGTCGAGCAGGAGGATAAATATTTGGTAGCGTAGACGCCGTGGCGGAATGATTTATCTCTTTAGGGTCACCATTATAACCTGTGTAAGCGGGCAGCTCCTTGTTAGCCGTGCTTATTAATATTTCATTCAGGTTTTATCCCATGCGGGGCCTTCATTACCGAGCACCCTGTTACCACCCTGGGCCAAACTGCGTTCGATACCCCTCAACCACCCTTGCACAACAATAATCTCTGCAGCAGATTACATTGTCTGTAAAAAAATCAAATAAAAGCCACTTTTAATCCTGAAAGCCATTCACTCAAAGTATCTCTTAACCAAAAAAAAAAAAAAAAAAAGAGAACAAAACTTTATCTCCAATTAGCACAAAATCAATAACCAGGAGCATACCTCCCGAAATTTAAGAAATCTTCTCATAGTTTATCTAGCATATCAATTAAATATCATTACGTCATCTTCTGCACTAGTCTTAACTTTTATTACTAACTTTTACCATACTATTAATAATTTTCAAAAGAATATATTTAAAAAATTATTTTTAACAAAACATTTTAATATTAAATAAAATATAACTCAAAGTTAGTAATGAAATACAAAGCAAAGCATACATATTATAGTCACTAATTCTTGGTTCCAGATATCTTCAGGAAAGCAAATGATGAAAGTTCAAAAACACGACACAGTGCTCATTAAAAACTAACTATTGTTTAAGTTCAAACTATAGATAGTCTTACTCTATCTTTACTCTCCTGTAGATGGTTGAAACTAAAAATTAGAAACTGTTTGTATTTTTCTATTTATTGTCTTTTTTTTTTACTAACTTTAAATTATTAATGTCCATTCCGGATCGTTTTACAAACATTCATGTATGTATATATTTCTTTAAATTCTTTCTGAATCTGTGTTCTAGTCTCTCTTTTGGAAGAGTAACTAAAACAAAAATATAGAAGGAATTTAATGAAAAATGTATCAAGAAAAAACTGCTCCCTAAATATATATATATATATATATAGAATGTTAAGTTTCAAATTTATTATACAAATGAAATGTTTTCTACTTTTTTTAAGTTATGCTTAGCGTCTGTTTATCGTGTTTCAATGAGACGAGAATGCTGAACATGTAATTAGCACTAAGTGTTAATGAACATGTCTGACAGCACATTCTTCACTCTGTGGTGATGGTAAAATCTTGCCCACACTCCCCGTCGTAATAGTCATATATCTGTACGCTTTAGCAGAATCTGTAGACGGTTGAACATTGATCTAAGAATTGTGTTAATAGTTTATATTTGCAAGTTTAGTTATCAATTTACTAAAATTAGGTAAAATTTGTCTAGTGGTACGTAAACTAACAAGCAGTACCAAATATTGTAAGTTTGTATTATGCATAATACAAACTTTGAGTTTTTCTTGCATGAAATGAAAAAAATAATTGTTGAAGAATTAAAATGTAAAATCATTCGTCTGTAGACTACACCTACCTGTATCCGTAAAGATAATAGCAATAACAATATTATTATTTATTTTTATTGCTATTGTTGTTGTTCTTATTATTGTTATAACGAGTATTAATCACAATTTTGGTGGTTCCACGCATAGACTTGAATTCCGCTAACTTTTTTCGGCTCAGTTCAATTATCGGTAATTCACTTCAGAATAGATTTAAAAAAAAATTTTTAACAATAATATGATTTTTTATAAAAAAAAAATGTTTATATATAAATCTCATATTAGTTTAAATGCTAATACATTAAACATTTTGGAAAAAGATTAGTAAAATATCTTCAAAATTATATAATATTTTTATTCTTGAGATTATGCTGTTTCAAGTCTTCTGGATTCATTTAGTCTTTGGCAACTCCTCCCATGTTTCTCCATTGTAACCATTTTGATTGCATCGTCTTATTTTCATCTTGGTCCTACATTCTTTCTTTTTCTGCACTGGCCACCACTCTACAATGGCTCTTGACAATTATTCTTCTTTAATTCTTGTATGTCCTGCCCACTTCCCTTTTATTTCTAGGATTGCAAGCTTGATATCTTACACACCTGTATTTCTCAATTTTTTTCTTTTGTATTTTCTCACTTCTTTGACTTCAAATTTTCATAACACGCTTTCTTATTTTACTTACGATTTTTGGTGATGGTATCCAAGTGTCTTCTGCATAAATGATAACTAGAAGAACTATAGCATCCATCACTTAACTTCCTTTTTTTTGTATATATATATAAAATATATAATATATTATATATAATGTATATATTAGTCCAGTTATACTGTTGACCTTTCAACTCTTTTATTCTAACGGCTTGTTTCTTGTTCTTTATTGACCTTTGACCTTCTCTTTATATTAACCTGTACTAATCCTTTTAATCTATTAATAGCAATGACTATCTCATCGATTTTAATTTAACATGCCACTTGGCCAACTCCTTTTCCAGTTGAACCCTGTTAGCAGGAGGTTAGTTCGTAGGATCGAATCTCTAAGTCTTAAGATCGTGAATGCCGAGACTGCGGTTAATTTTAATGATACCTGTTTAAAAGAGGATCTGCTGCCTATTTATACCAATATATATATATATATATATATATATATATACCTCATTAAAGATCTTGCCAACATTAAGTTTAGTATGTTTCCTACATACCTTTTCAAGGTTTCGAATGCTACCTTTCCATCTCTGTGGTACCATATAAATTAACTCACCGATTTTTTTATCTTTCATTGTATTTTTTTCATATTACATTTCCGACGTTTCGGTCTACGTTGACCATTTTCAAGGATTCTATATACAAGGTTTTTTTAAAACAATTCTAATAAATACTTATTTACAATGACAATTACCTCACTTCTATCAAACATAACTAATAATAAAATATTCTTTTAAAAAACACTACCTTAATACACATGAGTAACAGGTTTGCTACAAAATTCCTACATGAACATTTACACATTATTTAAATCACTATATAGTTATTTTTCACGAATGTAACTTTAAAATTCTGGAAAACAGAATTTGTTTTTCAGAATTTAAAGTTACATTCTGAAAAATAACTATATAGTGATTTAAATAATGTTGTGTAAATGTTCATGTAGGGAATTTTGTAGCAAACCTGTTACTCATGTGTATTAAGGTAGTGTTTTTTAAAAGAATATTTTATTATTAGTTATGTTTGATAGAAGTGAGGTAATTGTCATTGTAAATAAGTATTTATTAGAATTGTTTTAAAAAACCTTGTATATAGAATCCTTGAAAATGGTCAACGTAGACCGAAACGTCGGAAATGTAATATGAAAAAATACAATGAAAGATAAAAAAAATCGGTGAGTTAAATTATATGGTACCACAGAGATGGAAAGGTAGCATTCGAAACCTTGAAAAGGTATGTAGGAAACATACTAAACTTAATGTTGGCAAGATCTTTAATGAGGTATGTTTAAAAGAAGGTCTGTTCCCAAAGTATAATATATATATATATATATATATATTATATATATATATATATATATACACTTTAACACATAGAAAAGAACACAGAAAGACACTACAGAACTCACTTCGATATTTCGACATCCGTCGTCATCGGGAAAAAGTGCGAAGTACTCGCCTTGAGAAGCAAACTGCTACTGGCCTCCAGAGTAACTCGTGGAACCACCACAATGCTGCCCCCCAGCGGAGGAGAGGAAAAACAGAAATCCCTCCAATATTTATTTAGAAAAAAAGATAACAAGTATATAAAATACGAAATAATAATAATAAAAATAATAATAATAATAAAATAAAAAATAATAATAAATAATAAATAATTAACGGTACAGGTTAAGACCAGGAGGAGAACGAGCCCCAAGGAGGAATATGAATGCCTCTTCAGAAGCTCTAAGGGTGACATGGGAATTAGACTCGGGGATTTGTTTGAGGATTTGTACCCTACATATATATACATATATATATTTCACATAAACACATGAAATAACAATCAATGATGAAATCACAATAAGAAATGGGAAAACAAGACTAAGATCTTTCAACCATAACAAGAGGTCTTCGTCTAAGTCAAAAACTCAACCAGTGGGTTTTTGACTCTGACGAAGACAGCTTCTTACGGTTGAAAGATCTTAGTCTTGTTTTCCCATTTCTTATTGTAGTTTGATCATTATATATATATATATATAACAATTAAAATAAACTGTGTCACATAGACTGAAACATAACAAAGATCCACTTTTCAGTATTTCGACCGTAATGGCGGTTGTCCTCAGGAGAAGAAGTGAATTGACGGAGGGACGACAGTCAACTGACTCAGTGTAATTTGTTCTGAAAATGTGTTATCTGTCCTGTCGGACCGTTTTTTGTTTATTATGGTATATATATATTTCACTTAATTAAACGATAACTGTCCAAACTGGACATAATACGAGTTCCAAATTCAAGAAGAGTAACACACAGAGTAAGGAAACACACTTACAGACTCAAATTTTCGGGTAATCCGTCTTCAGGAGAAAAGAGAAAGGGAGACCAAGCACGTTGTAGATGCAACGGCAAGTAACCCTATACCTTATATATATATATATAAACTGTGTATTGAAAGAACCAATTCTCTAACAAATATAAGAAAGATGAAAGAATCTTGAAGGCAGTAATTAAAACAAACACTACATATGTTAACTCAGCAGACAAGTTAAATATTAGCATTTATAATAGCAGTTCTAGAACAGCAGATCTTATAATTAAGAAGAATTTACGACAAAAAACACAACTACAGAAAACCAATGTAGTGTACAGATACAACTGCATCAGAGGAGACTGTGAGGTCCTTAAATCAAGCTATATTGGTTCCACGACTAACGAATACAAAACTTTCACGTAGACTTATAATGCACCTCGAAGCCAGAGCACCGAAAGAACATATAATGAATATCCATAAAATAAACCTTGACAGGAAAACACTAGAAGACAATATTGAATATTGTATCAAAAATATGACCATAGGAAGCTACATATTATTCAATTTTAAGTATAAAAAAGAAGAAGCCAAACCTTAACGATCAAGCCAGTTGTTTTTCTAGAATTTTAAAATTACATACGTAAAAAGTATATAAGAATACGAGGTCGTGCAATTAATGTTGTGTAAATTTGATGTATTGTAATTAGATGTGGTTTAAGGAAAACCTAATGAAAACAAACCTCATCATGTTTCGTTGATACAAAGTCATGTTTAGTTTTGATGTAAATTTTATACTGTTTTAATTCGCTCTAATGATGATTATCAGTTAATGTTTTTGTGTATAAAGTTAGTTTATGAGTTTGCTTGATAATGGATCCCTTACATGGGATCCCTTGTAAATATCAAAATTAATTTGGTGAATTAGTTTACATGTTACCAATGAAGTGAAAGATTCATACAAGAGAAGGTATATAGAAAGCATACAAGGTTATAAAGAAGCAAGGCATTTAACGAAATGTGTTTAAAACAAGGTCTGCTCCCAAAGTGTACTAATATATATATATATATATATATATATATATATATATATATGCAGATAAATCATAATAAACACGTGATGCAATCAATGAAAACAAACCACAAGGAAAAAAAGAAAACAGATAGAAAAAATACTCTGAAGCCTTTCAATTTATGTCATCAGAGTGCAAACAAGGTAAGAACTAAAAGGTAACATAAAAGGTATGTACAAGGAAGGTAACTGAATTGAAAGGCCTCAGAGCATTTTTTCAATCTGTTTTATTTTTTTTCCTTGTGGTTTGTTTTCATATATATATATATATATATATGGTATATACGTTGCACGATGATCACAAACAGAACTAAGGAACAAATCAGACTTACAAAAATCAGACTTGCTGTCTCTAATTTTCGGTCGAACCATCATCAGGAGAGTTGAGATAGGGACACCAAGCGCACTTGCGAAGCGACGGTTGGAGACCAACCGTGCGATTGATGTCCCTATCTCAACTGTTACATGATTTAATCATCATTCAATCATCATTTCAGTACACTGTTTTAAAGTTTATTTCTAATTAGTTAATGAACTCAATTAATATTGCTTCAATACCCACTTTTGCTTTTTTTCTTATTTGAATCTTTTTATATAAAAGAATGCATAAGATCTCGATACACTTCAAGGTAAGAAAAGTACCACAACTGACAAGCAGGGTCATTATGTGTCGTGCTACTCCAACGTCTAGTTATTGGATGTGTCACATAAGAGGAGGAATAAGGAAATTGAAGGGTTGGTCCGTGTCTAGAGCCATTTTGATCAAATCACTACCTGTCAATAATATATGTGTTTCCCCTCTCATTTTCTCTTTCCTTATTCCAAAGTAAATCCTATTTCATCCATTCCCTTGTCACCAACATTTTATTTGTATATATATAATTCAAGTATCTTATCATCTACAATTGTTTTAATAAATTTGGTTTCATTTTTAAATTATTTCAGATACCTCCTAAAAAATAATAAAATTAATCATTTTCATTAAAAAAATGGTTTCTGGCCTGTTATGATACATTTTAAACATTAAACTGTAAAGTACTCTTAAAATAAAATGATCTTCCTAATTGGTGCAAGCTTTCAACACAACATTACTCACAAGCTCGGTAATTGTATTAAATACTTTCATTCCTAAGTATATATATTTTAAATACACTATTTCAATACTTTATAATTTTTTATTTTAAAATGGGAAACTAATCGACTCCCAAAATAATTAATTTTATTATATGTCGATATACATGGTACAAAAAAAATTTGTGTAAACCAACGTTTCATAATTTTGAAATTTATGTTATGTCATGCTGCTTTCTGAGCAACACCAAATCGAATGTTACAGTCAAGGATGACAGGTCAATCTCCATGCCAAAGGTCATACCAGCGTTGTCTTGGGACAAAGATAAAGTCATGTTAATTGAGTTTAGGCAGCAAGGGATTTAGGCAACAATAAATGCATTTACCATCAGTGTAGCCCTGACTAAACTTCAAAGTGCAATATAGAAGAAGTACGTGGATGTTTTAAAGTCGAGAGTTTTGTTGCTGCATTATAGTACCCATCCTACCATGTAAACTGGAAAACTAACAAGGTGTTTTGAATGCAAAGAGTTGGGGTCACTCACAGTTCAGTGAAGACTGCGTCACAGCGGTCATTACATGTTCTACTACCCAAGGGCTTTTCTTGGTTGCAAGCACTTCGAAACGGGTGACTAAGTAAAAGAAGCAGTTGAAAACGGCTTATGCTCACTGACAGTACACGTATATAATCTACGACTTTTGTATATAAAAGATGGTGAAAAAATATGAAAACTGTTTAAACAAATATAGAAAAATGTAACAGTCAACCGTAACAAGCAGTCTTCGTCAGAGTCAAATACTTACTGAGTTTGATCATTGATTGTTCTTTCACGTGTTTATTGTGAAATCTTGTTTTATATATATTCTTTCTTTAATGTATACGAATACAATATTTTCTTAGATATTGCATGTTATGGATATTTTTTAATTACGCACACTTACGCTAGCTTATTGTAAAAAAAGCCTTTATAGCTACAATAAACGCTGCCAACTTAGTAGAAAAAATATGTTGAATTAAATTAGAAAAAAATTGTTCCAACATGTCATGGGCACTCTAGTTAGAAATTGAAAATCGGCGGCTCTGTAAGAGGAAATAGGTAACCCTTTAAAAAGCAGCAGTAGGCATTGTGTCATGTCTTGACTCTCTTTGACGCTTAATAAGTGTTTTGTTTTCTTCAAAAATAAAAATTAAACTGTGTATGAAGTTTCATATAAACTAACAGTAAAGATCAGTTTTGTAGCAAATCCACGAACAATTTTATTAACTTTTTATTTTAATAAATTTATTAAAATTTGTCTCTTAGAAAAGTATATGTCTATAGTCTATAACAAAATACAAGTAAAATTTTGTCACCATTTCAAAAAGTTAAACTTGTTGAATTCGCATATTATATTGATCATTAGACAGTTAGTCACTTGCAAAGTATTAATTTCATTTTTTGTGATAACACTTTAATCGTTAAAGTGATATCACAAATAATATGAGTGTTTTCACTATAGAATAATATTAAATATATAAATTATTAGTTATAAGATTATTATAACTATTAATTTATTTCTAAAGATAATGAATTTATAATTTTTTTTAGTAGGAAGCAAGTCAGTAAATAATGGAAAATACACCTTTAGGATAAGTTTAGATAAACACTTAAGTTTGCACCTTTTTTCAGCTTTCAAGAGAGTTAAATGATTTTGTTCCACTAAAGCTAAGATTTTCGTCCTCTAAGAAGCAGTGTAGAAATACGTCTTGCGCCAATTTAGGTGACTGGCCTCAGGTAGTGATAAATGAAGCGAAAGGCTGGCATTCCTCGCTCGATTAAACCCCGAGTGAGCACATCAAGTGCAGCTGCAGCTACGCCCATTTGTTATTTCTTTTTCCGGCTCTGCCAAACTGAAACAAAAACTGTCACATTCCACTACCACTTCCTTCACCAACTCATTTCCAACTGTTATTTACTTACCCTTGTAGCCAGTAGCTTTAAAACATCTAGCTACAAGAAATGTAGAAATAATTTGGAAATGTTTCCCTGTAGAAACTTTTATTGTAATTTACAATTATACCGTAATATGTTTTATACTTTTAAATTTAATTTCGACACCATAATTATAAACAAATTTTTAAATGATAGAATACATTTGTATATATATATATATATATATATAATTTATACAAATGATATAATAATTAATGCAATATATATAATACATAATACATTATATATATATATATATATATATACATAATTTATAAAGAAAACTATCCAAAAAGTACAACAAACATTTCAGGATGAACCTTAAACCTTAGGTAAACAGTAAATGCTTAGATACACTTACAGTCTCTAATTTTTTATTTGACCGTCATAAGAAAAGGAGAGATTAGGACAAGAAGGACACCAGCAAAGGAACGGTTGGAAATCATATATTTAACTGAAAAAAAACCTACACAAACATAACGAGAACACTTACTGGGATCAATATTTTGTTCTATTTGTTTTCCTTTTTTTTCGATTACTTATTTGTCCGGTTTGGAGCGTTTCTGATTTACATGTACAACGTGAATAAGGAATTACTGCATTTCATCATCTCTAGAATTTCTACATCTGTTTAAACGATGATGATTGAGGGACATTAGCATTTTTGGATGTGGATTCCTTATTCACAAATGTACCCGTCGATAGTACCATAGAGTACAACAACAATGAAGTTTACCCCGTAGAACGGCAACCTAAAATTAGTATCCAAAAAGGAAGACCTTAAATCCTTGCTAGAAATATGCACTAAAGGAGCTCCATTCACATCACATGGAAAGATAAATGTTCAAACTAATGGTGAAGCAACGGGTTACCCCCTGGGTGTACTCTTTGTTAATTTCTTTCTCGGATGCGTAGAGAGAGAAGACCACAACAAATAACACAGGAGAAATAATAGATCTGTTTATAGAGGATGCATGAACAATTGTTGCAAACAGGATCAGTGGGCTCTTAAGAAAATCATTCACTCCTACGTTGTTACCACCAACAAAACAGATAGAACTAGAATGATAATGTACTATAGAAACAAAAAGCTCAGAGCCTTTTTGTTAGAAACCGCCCCTATAACGACGCATCAGTAAAGTCTCCTAGCGTATCAGTATGCTTGTAATACAGGGACATGTGCTGCCCAGAAAACACAGTATATCGGATTGATGACTGCTAAATTATTGAAGCATCTCACCCTAAATCTGACAACAGACGCTCCGAAGAACCACATGGAACAAATCCATAAAACTGCCCTTACTAGGGAAATGCTAGTCAAAAGTACAGTAGTGTTAAGAGCAGAAAGAAATAATAACCACCTCCAAATTTTTGAGGCTTTGTATATTATAGATATTCAGCCCAAAATGAATAGCCAATCTAAGGCTAATTGCATAATAGTAAGGTATCAAACCCTACATAGTTCACTCTCAATAGTAAAGGAAAACCAATAGATCATTGGTTCTGGATCAGCTGAACAACAGTGTAGCAACCCTCCACCTCAGCGGGTTTTTTTTTAATTTTCACTGCAACTACTGTGCATTAGTGTGTGTCTGTGTGTGTGAGTGTGTTTGTGTTACTTTTAGGGACAAAAAACAATCTTAAATGGTCACAAATAGCTCAATATGAGTAAAAACGTATAAATGAAAACAAACGAACCCTTATAGCCTGAAATTGTTTTATTCAACCATAATGAGAAAAATAAAGAAATAAAAATTAGGGACATCTTTGCAGAAATCTCAACCATCTGTTCATTGGTGTGTTTGATATTTTTCTATCATTTTTCCTGACGACGATCGAAACTCAAAAAGTCAGACTGTAGAAGTCAGTTTTTTTTTTGTCTATCTTTGCTCAATTTTTAGCAATATATATATAAGCAAATAAAATAAAAACTTTTCGCGAAGTATATAAACAAATTCTATAGAAGGAACACGCATAAAAGAGATTACAAAACTCACTAAAAAAAAATGTGAGTCGCTCCAAAGACAATTGATGACTGGTGATTGTGACAAGTAACGATATAAGTCAATTCTGAAAATGATTAAAAAAACTAAACAAAATATATTTGTAAAAGACAGCACATAGAACAAAACACAACTCTGACTACTATATTTAACATCTGTCGTCATCAAGTAATATGAGCTCCTTGGAAGGCAAGCCAAGGAAATCTTGTTTTCAAAAACAGTTTGTCTGTCTTTTAACCTTATGGAAGTAAAAGAGACAAGAACAAATAGAACATAAAAAAAATAGTACTAACAAAAAATATTGAATATGAACCTAACAAAAAATAAATAAGACACAAACAAATAAATAAAATAAAAATATTGCTGAAATAAATAGCTTTCATTAAGAATAATTATGAATAATTAACTATTGATGTAGAAGGATGCTGACTTTTTTTATTATTTATATTTTTCTTTTTTCTTGAATCTTCTTCTTCTGTAAGTCAGTAACGCTGACGGAGTACTCCGAATGAGATTTTAATCTCACATTATCCTTTGTCGTTGCATGTCAAAATATCGTACTGAGTTTTGTGTTTTTTCTGTGTGTTTCTATTTTTGGATTTATACTGCATAAACTCACATATGTTGAACGTTACTGCTAGTGAAGAGATCACAATAAAAAAAGGCTTTAAACTTGTAAGAAAATATTCATTTTTATATCAAAGCAGGAGCAAAAAGAGTATCATATAGGTGTTTTGTACCTTATTAACTTCATTAAAGGAATTTCAATGGATTCTTATTATTAATACTAATTAATCAGATAATGAAGAAATACTGCTAATTAACAGGGTCAAATTTATCCTCTGCTCTATTAATCAGCGCTGATCTTGTTTTTCTCAACCTATATGCATTTTGTATCAATTAAATGACTTAAGTCAGCAAGTTGTTTTCCAAACAAAAAATAGTTGTCCTTCATTATTACTAAAATTGATGGCTAGAGCTAAAAAAGCTCGATTGGGTGAGTTCTTCAACTCCTCTTCCAGTGAGATGGTTATTATGCAAGGCAAGTTAGCTGTAACGATGCTCACAATGACAGTTGGTTAAGGCAACATTAAATTTTTTTTTCGCCTGAGAGCTCCCTATTCGTTATTAATTCAAGTCTTTGTTGGGGACAAGACCGTGAGCAGGCTGATACCTAATGAACTTTTGATTGCCTCATTAGCTCGGCAACATTCATCTAACATCATGCCAGAATTACTACTAATTAGATTGTTGATATTCTGAAAACACCTCCAAAACTTGCTAAACGTGCTTGACAAAAACAAAATCAATGCAAGGACAAAAACATGATTTATTTTTTGAACGAGGGAGGGTTATGATACTTCATGCCAATCGAATGCGCATTAAATTTAGACTAATGACGAATAGCAAGCGTAAAACATGGAAAATTGGTGATTTTCATCCCACGACACGTCTCCCGGGAAGGGATCATTTAAACCACACAGGGCTAACTCTTTTCAAGAACTGCAGACTTTTAGCATCTGCATGATTTTATTAAACAGTATGCTACATTCATTCATTACTCTTAATAAATAATTTAACATTATGACCGTAGTTACAGAAAAAATAACATTTTACAATTAGTTACTACTAATTATATTTTACATATAAATAAAGCGATGATTTTTTTTTCCTTTCTCAAAGTTAAATTCGTTTGCCTAGCAATAAGTTTAGTGTAAACAAATACATGGAGATTATTAACAGTTGAGCTTTACGTTTTTATCGTAATATATTTTTCCATAAGCAAAAATTCATGAAACTTTATAGCAATACATTAACTTTATTATTCATGATTTAAGATTCTATTATGCGCTGTCAAGACTTTTTCTTCACAAACATACTATAATTCACTTTACCTATCGTTCATTTTTATCAAATTTAAAGTTCATCCTTTTTTAATTTCATTATGATACGTCAAACATTGTCGTCAATGTCAACAGGCTTTCAGATTTACTGTTAGGCAAAAGTTTCTACATTTTCATACAATACTTTCTCCTTCTATTATCTTTTTTTTCAATTAATGCTATATTTACTAACTTTTGCAAACTCCACCTATCCATACATACACAAAACAAACACACACACACATAAACTCACATTATCAAAAAAATGGTATTCATGAACTGAGAGGATTCAAAACGTGTAAATCCGTTCAAATGTGGACATGATAATTTTTAATGATTCTATACTTCACTTAGAATAAAATAAAAATGATGATATAGGAATAAATGTTCTCTCAAAATGCTAAGTTAGAAGCCATATTCTACCACTGGCTTCATTCATATCACATTACAAATGGTATATTCATAACCCCATAAATTTTAAGTAATTATCAGCAGCTTCGTTTAGCACCTGAATAGCGAGCATGAATCCCATAACTTAGGTTGCTTTATTGTTTGTCTGACAAGGTAAAGTTTGTCCAACATTCATATAGAGACAATTAATAACCATCCGGACCAATTCTTATAATTCCATGCATTTCGTCATTACCACAGAGGTTAGTGTTATTAATATTAAAACTATAATATACCGTCTTACCTCGTACACTGCTGCTAAAGCACTCGGACCGGTTTCGGGTGTCACCCATCTTCAACAAGAAAAAATTTTTTCTTATAGTTTTAATATTAATAGTCCTTATAAGCTCTTTATAAGACGTTTTCAATACACATCTGCATTTCTAATTTATAAATTTAATATTAGAAATAAATAGTTTACTAAACTCCGGAACGTTAAATGATAATTTTAAAAGTTTGAATTCATTTCACTAAAACAAAATGCAATTGTTTTTTACGTTTGAAACTTTTTTAAAATGGTAAGTCTTCTTCAAAATAAAACAGCAAGGAATAAAAAAAAACTTGGAAACCCAGTTGGAACGCCTTGTATTGTTTAAGAACTGGTTGAGAAAGGGGGAAAGTTGAAAACAATGAGGACAAGTTAGGAATATCAAAATGTGGACCATCAAGAGGACCCTTCTGGTGTGATCCATCCGAAACAACTTGTTTTTGGCATTTCAATTTGTCAACTGACTGCACCATACAATGCTGAAAAACACAAAACTGTCTTAATTTAAATAAAAAAGACAAAACAATATGTCTTTTATTTGCTTAAATATATCTGCATAAAAATCAAGCTTAAGTAATTACACGTTTTCTTTTTTTAACTTACTGAATTACTAAAGTAATTAGTCAAAAATAAAATCATAGTAACTTCTACTGTGTTATAAACTATTTTCTTCATATTTAATTCATTAAATTTATATGTTGCCTAATTAAGTTTATATGGGAAACATTGTCTGAAATTTTCAATGTAGAAGGAGGCCAGATAAACTACGTAGGGATCCACTGGCTATTAGAACAAAAGCCAAGTTCTCCTGTAAGAAATTCTTTCGTGAGACCAAATCTACACTTCCGCTTTTTAAAAATTTAAAAACTGATGTAGTTATACTAATGATATTATATGCGTCAGTGGTGTGATATAAAAAAATAAGTATATATATTGAAAAATCACTACTCTCAGAGATTTGGAAAATGTATCCAAGAAATTGATCAAGAAAAAAGTAGGCAGAAAATTTAATCTCACATGTATTAATGAAGGACAGTTCCTCAAATATATATATTGTTTGTCAGATCAAAATGGAATTCTGCATAAAAATGGAACATTATGTGCAGGATGAGTTAAATTTTTTTTTTCAAAATTACTTTTACCATACATTTAAGTTAGAGTACATTTCCTGTTTTCAGAAAAAAATTTTCACGCTAAACCACTCATTAAAAAAGAATGCAAGCTATACAAAAAAATGAAGAAAAATAAAAAAAATCATATATTTTCAATTACAGCAGGAACTAATAAAGTTATAAAAACTGAATATCGATCCTGAACGAATAGTTTACTTGCTACACTTATCGAATTGTTTACATATAATTACATTGGTTACATCGAACATTAATGAAAAGGTTTAATGAAAAGTTTTTAAATAATTTAAAAAATTAATATAAGATTTAAACGAATATAATTCTAAATGTAAAAGTTAAGTTAAAGTAAAAGTTAATGTAGGCGTTGGTAAAAAACAACACCAATCAAACAAATAATTTTTTACCCTTTCTATGGTATGACGGATTTGTAATTACACAGATATGTTATACAATCAGTATCTGTACGACCTCTAGGAATGATAGACTAATAAACATTTCCCATTTAGATATTTATATTATACCTAAATGGAACATTATTTATTATATGCCCAAGAAGTATGATATGATGTTTACTTATAGTGAAGTTGAGTGTAGGCCACTTCAGTTTTTTTTTTTCTGTTTTAAAGGAATTATTTTGGTTCAGAAATTCAATATTCACAATACATATTGAATAGTGCATAAAATATTCAAAATTCAATTATATATTAAATGCAAATCATTTTTGCTGGTAGTAAGTTTTATTCTTTTTAATATTCTGAGCTTGTTAAATGATAATTGGAGGATTAAGTAGGCTTAAAAATAAGTAATTAAACCTTGAAAACAAACACTGAGAGTTGATTTCAAAAGGAAATTGTCTGAGGCGTTAAAGGGAAAGTGTGTTTAAAATAGGATTCTTGTGAATTTAGTCAAAGTACATGAACAACTAAATGGTCTTATTTTCCTCACAGAACTGAAGAGGTGGTTCTTGTAATTAACCCTTACCGCAGTGTCAAGTGCTTAATTCTTAAATGAATTTTCCTTCCAAACAACTTCAAAACACTTTAGCCAGTGAGGCCATTTATTTTTAATTACATAGTAATTTGTTTAACTAATATGTCATTTCAGAACGAATACTGTAAAAAATTAATCTCTTTGTAAAAAGAATAAATTATTAATTATCTAATGGTATTTTTCACGTCTTTATTCCAAATGGTTATGTGCTAACATAGAGATATAAGATAAGTTAATTTTATAATAAATAATAAAATAAAAATGTTCATACTAGCCTAGCAATCTTTTTGATTTTACTATTTTATGATCTAACATAATAAATTATCAGCATTCAACTGTTCATTTGTGCTTTGTTTGTTCGTTCGTTGTTTGTTTGTGTGCTATCAGACTCCTCCCAGACTTTAGAGATAGGTATACATAACCATATATATATATATATATATATTCTAATAAAACATTAATAAGATATCTGAAAAGGCATATATCATACAGTGTACATTGTATCATGACGTCATAAATATACATAATTATAACAGTTCTAATGTTTAAAACTACTTCTAATCTCTTTAGTATAGCATACTCTCTGTATTTGTTATTAATAAATAAAACAAATACGGTTAATTATCCATTGGCAAACTGTATATGAAGAATTCTTAGATCGTACATATAAACATATAACAGTTATAAAAAATAATATATATAAAAATTTATAAAAAAAAATATTATTGTTTTTTAAAAAAAAATAGCTTAGACAAATCTGAAGCACAGTTTTATTATCTACAACTTTTAATAAATTTTATTTCTGAAAATGTTTTCCCCTATGACTTTATCTAAGCTTAATGACTTTATATATAACTTTCTGACTAATCTAAAAAATTCTTAATTATAATATTATTTATTATACTTAATAAACGCAGGAAACATTAACTGCACTTGCTTGCATTGACTGCACGCCTATGATTATTAGATTAATTAATGCCCCTTATAGGCCCGCCAATGACCACAAATGATCATCTAGAATGTGAGATTTGTTATTTGAAATAATATTTATTATCTCATAGATTCATGAGTCAAATTTAATATTAAAACCAGTAAAAATACGTTACTTTCCATGTGGTTTCCTTGCCACAGGGGAATACAAGGTGATGAGGAAGTTGACCGGGTAGAAATGGTTAGAGCCAAAAAATCTTGTGTAGCAAGGAGCTTTTTTGTACAACACATGTACAAAATGCCAAGTTCTTAACAACGTCATTGATGAATTTATGAAGGCAGAGGCAGATAAATGTTGGCTAGAACAACAAAATCTAATTTACTTTAAAATGCGCATTCCATTTAAACTTAAATTTTTAATGAAAATAAGAAATCATTACAGGATTGGTTTAAAAATAAAAGTAGAGTAATTAAAATGATGTACTATTAACTATTACTTATGCAAGTTACAATTAACAACCTATGAGGAATGTATTCTCTTTCTGTAAGAGGAAGAAATCTTGAAGTAAACTTTACATGAAAGCTAGACAATCATCTTTAAGTGTTTAAAGATTTTTGGCAAATCATACTTAACTCTAATAAAAGTTGATACTTCTATAAGAACAATTATAGTAATAGAGAACTTAAAATCTAATGTTGATTTTAGAAACTACAGAGGAAAGCACAGTAGCACAGATATAGTTACGGTGTGCACTAGTCCAAAAAGATGAATCCAAAGACCTTAACTTTATGATAATAATGTGCATCAATGAACACAAATTTATTACAAATTTGATAATATATGAGTTTGGTAAGCCTTTGCCAGGGAGTGGGATATTACGTGCACACAATAGTTATATTAAAGTAAAGCCAAAATCAAATGCTTGATATATGTTTACTTATAGTAAAGTTAATTGTAAGCCAATCCAAATTATTACTTTCCTGTAGGTAAAGTTGATAATGAAAACAACTGGTCTCGAGTTTTTAACGGATTCACATGTTTTGAGGTCTTTACGTCTTTTTTTTTAATGATATTCGTGTATGCGTGAGGGAGTGAGATAATAATCAGTAGTATGTTTTTGGGTACTCTACAGGTCACAGCCGGTTTGATATATAAAGTTCATATTATACACAAAAATAAATCTGTAGTATCCATGTGCTCGATTGTTTTCATAAACTACAGTAATTATAACTACATCAATGTAAAGGCAAGGAAGTTAATGCATCTTCTTGAAACTGAAGTATAGTTACAATTACTTGCATGTTAAAAGCATTATACTCGTATGAAAAATTACTATTTCTGTAAAAATGTAAAATTACTGACTACTTTCTCAGAATAAGACCAATTATAGTATAGAATAATTTTCATCAAAATTGTTGGCTCCTTTTTCATTGGATCAAAACTAAAAACTGGTTTTAAATATTACGACAGGAAGAGTAGTAATATTCAACAATGCTGTTAATTAAATTAATAATTCTATTTTTCCAACTACTCACATGTTGGATTGTTCAATAACAATGATTTCAAGTTTTTTATAATTGGCAAAATAAAGTTACATTCAAATAAATAAATTCCTTTTCAATGACCTGATTACAAATAAATAAATTCCTTTTCAATGACCTGATTACAAATAAATAAATTAATTGAGAGATTAAATGTTAGTATAATAGATACGTGGTCTTTATACTCGTTATGTTGGTTACTCAAAATCGAGTAAACAGATTTAATCTAGACTGTTTAGTTATTAAGATACTGTTAACTAAATTAAGATGGAAGTTATATTTGTTGTTTTGATTAGAAATGAGAATGTAGGTTTAGGAACTGTCAGAGAGGCGAATGAAATATAAGGCATTAAGACTACTCGATTAGCTGAGTATGTTTTAGTTTTTGGCTTGAATGAGATGTAGTTATGTTAACATAACAGGAATGAAAAGAAATACAAATGAATAAAATAAAAACACAATGGGTTGGAAGGGATTCTCAAAAAAAGTTTCTTTTTCTATTAACTGTAGAACATAACTGTTAAACAAAACAATTTTAGCATGTGTCATCACATTTAACCTAAAAAATACATTCCGTTAACAAAAACGACAAATATAACTTGTATCATAATTTAGTACAATCTTATGGACATTGCCTTTCTAATGGAAGAATAATTAAAAATTGTACAACAGAATTAAGAATACTAGGTTCTTAATCTGATATGTTTTTACAGTTCCATTTGTAGGAACAATAAATTATCATGATATAATACAGTCTAATTGTACTTTGCATTACAAAAATTACATTAACCGTGAATAAATTTCCAAGAAATCATTTATTTATGAGGTTTTAATAATTTACTTCCCGTGTCATAATTGCATCCTGTAACCTTGCTGGTATGATTATATAAAATTCTTTTGTGATACTATTTATTTGTAAAACAAGCTTTTATTTATTTGTATTTATTTATGTAATCATTTATGTTATATTGTAGTATTCCATATTTATATTTGCCCCAATTTTAGAAATTATGGGTGACGTTTCTCGTAAATTCCTCTCCTCGTCTTAATCTTACCTGAAAATAACTTATTTACTGAATAATGGCAGTAAGTGATTCTTAGATGTTGTTTGATTGGTAAGAATCTTTACAGGAAGGAGTATAACATTATAACTTAACCAGTCATTCCTAGCTCTTTTCATCAAATAACTTTATTGTAAGTATTTTCTTCAATCAATTATATCCTGATTTAAAAAGTAATTATAAAGATAGAAAATATATACAGTTTTGGTAATCTCTGTTTTGTACCGATCATTTCATAGCAACTCTGGACAATTATATAAACACTTTGTTGAAACAACAGAACATGATTTTAATGTTTGTGATAAGAATTACATTCTTAGATGGTGAATTAATATTAAACATATTAATTAATACAGGGTAGAATACAGTCGTAAAGATTAAGTTAATGTTATATTCATGAAATATGCTAATATTAACTGAACTTAATCAATATTATTGATAATAAACTTCATTTTTTATACAATTTAAAGTTATTTTTAATTCAGTCAAGTTCAAAGAAATACAATTGAACCAATTTATTATTGGAATTATTCTTGAAATAAGTGTGCAGTTAGGGTGATCCATTAGACATGGAAATTCCACTGCACCTGTGTCGACTTAACTAAAATAAATCACTTTCTGAACCCTAATAGCAGCCACTCTCCCTTAAAGCTTGTCCTTTGAAATCCCAGTAATCCTGGTTTGCCTACCTCAGGCATGATAAGAACCAGTTGACAATACTCTCTATTCAGCGAAAACAAAATTAATTTATAATAATTATTCAATTTTTTTTAAGTTTATATTTACAATACTTAAATACTTTTATATTAATATTTTGAACTAATTTTCTAATGGCCTATTATGATGCCAATTAATTATTTTTTTAAAAAATGTAATATGAATCTCAATTCAAAATCTGTACGATCAGATATTCATTTCCAGAAAGTTATACATTAATATATCCATAAATAATTTTGTTTATAAAACACCGCGTTATTAATGCCTAGTGTTCATCATTGATTGAAGGTCAACCAAGTCTACCAACCTCCAGTAGTGGAGGTCTTGATACTTGATATTGTTATATGATAAGAGGTCTACCAACCTCCAGTAGTGGAGGTTGGTAGACCTCTTATCATATAAACATGATGAAGAACATTATGGGTTTGAAACGTGTTGTTACATAAAAATTGTGTATTTATTGATATACTGATGTACTCTTTTCCTGAAACATGAAATTTATCTCCAAGTTATCCAGAAACATTAATAAAATTAAATCAATAAAAAAAAACAAACAAATACCATTAAAATAAAAGAGCATTAATAGGTTGCAGTAAGATGTTGATTTCAGGAGCATTAATACTTCAAATTATGGCCATTATTATTTTTAATGAAAAAGGTAGAAAATCCTGTGCACTCTGTCTCGATGAGTTGGTTTCAGACTATATGATGTTTAGTATGATTTAAAGATCATTACTCTTAGAAACGATTTTGGTGTAAAATTCTGGGCATTCCATGTAAAATCAATTCTAAACTTCACGTCTAAATGTCAGTTTATGCAATAAAATTTGAATTACGTTCAGTCATTTCAGACAAATGAATCATTATTTTTAATATTTGATCAGTATTAAAATTTTAATGTACAGAAAAAACATAAGGGGATATCAAGACAGACATCTTGAAAATATCCTTTTGCATTAAAAACAAGTGTAAGATGCAAAACCAAATTATAAACAAATTAATGGGTTTCACTAAGGTTAGGAGACAGTTCGTGTCATTTGCCTCCTCAGCACATCAATAAACACAAAGTACTAAACAAATGATAAGTACAGCTCCCACAATATTAATATGAAAAAATATGTACTATATTTCTTTGCAAATATAGTGTGAAAAATGACTCAGTGTTAAGTCAAAAAAAATGCAAAGAAAAGTATTGCAGGTAAAACAGAAACAATTCCGGTTGAGCTACTCACGGTATTCATTGTAAACCATGAGTTTAGAAATTCCTTCTATAAAAACAAAGACGAAGTTTTAATTAAAAAGTTAGTAATTGGAAGGGTTTTGTCAGTGGGAGAGCATCCAAGCTAAAATAAGATCCCCTGAGTAATAGAGAAATTAAAGTAAATAAGTACTATCGACATTAATCAAGTTCACCTCACCCCACTCATTATTAACTGTTACACCGAATTAATTGCAACTTTGTTACACTGCGTTTAATCTACTTTGACGTGCAATTATATATCAATATTTATTGAGACTAGTTGTTTTTTATAACCTACTAATCAAGTTTTCGTAGAGGAAGCCATAAATAAAATTCCTATCTAATCGGCTCAAGATGCAACTTTCTTGTCGGGCTGTAATCAATAACTACGTACTTAAAATGATTTATTCTACTATTAAAATGTTATCATTTAACTCATGCATAACTGAATATATATATATATATCTTAGCCCTGAAGATAATGTACAAATACATCGAAACGTTGGCCTAAGAAAGAGTTTATTTTCTTTTATTTGACCCCGCTCTCATTAACAAAACATACAATAAAAATAGAAGAGGTCAAGAACAATTTATGGAGATTATATATATATATATATATATATAATATATATTATATATATTATATATATATTTATATATTGATAGAAGTATCGACCGTGGTACAGAAACAAAACTAAAGTTTATCGGGACTCGGTCAGTTCTTCAGGTCTGAACACATGTAACAACTCCTACTGTATATATACATTTACAAAATTACTGTATTACAAAACTAAAGTTTATCGGGACTCTGTCAGTTCTTCAGGTTCAAATTAAAGTCTCATTGCCAACGTTTTAGTCTTTATTTAAAACCTTTTTCTTAGGCAGAAGTATTTCTGCCTATACTTCTGCCTATGAAAAAGGTTTTAAATAAAGACTGAAACGTTGGCAATGAGACTTTAATTTGAACCTGAAGAACTGACAGAGTCCCGATAAACTTTAGTTTTGTAATATATATACAGTAGGAGTTGTTACTTGTCTTCAGAGAGACTCACATCTATCTTCCCGTTGACAATATCAATAAGGAAATATAGTAGCGAGTTTCTGTGGTTTCTTTTATTCGTGTTCTTTTTGTGAATCTAGTTTATATGTATATAAATATATACATACATATTTATACATATATATTTTTTAAACTGAATAGTTCTGTTTGTAAATTGACTCTCATACAATATGACATTAGATTTAATAATCTGTAATTTACTTTATACTTGAGTCGGAAGCTCAGCCTGAGGATGGTCTGCGAGACGGAAACATGTCGTTATTTTATTTAAGACTAGTAAACGGATCAGTCTTTGACAGAATCAAAACTTCTTGATTCGCCGTGACTCTACTTTCTTCATCACCCCTTACTTTCCTGGCGCTCTTAGGCTGCGAGCAGTTATCAAGAAGTTCTTCCCTATACACTCTTCTTCCACCTTTACCTCTTCTGTCTTCCGAGAGGCGCCCTCTATTTCTTTCCGCAAACCAGCTAATCTCAGATCAATCTTTTCTCATATTTCTTCTCTCAAGCCTCCCAATACTGCTGGTATGGTTCAATGCTGACGTGGTTGTCTGCCTACGGAACGACTCGTTTCTATCTTCCTGATGACGATGACTTCAAAATACATTAGTGAGTTTCTGTTTCATTTCTGTGTGTTTTTGTGTCAATATTGTTTCTATATATATATATATATATATATATATATTCAGGTAACTCACCACAAATTAGAGAAGATAGTCGCTCTAAGGCCTTTCGTTTTCACGTCGTCAGAGAGCAAGTGAATACAAGTTGTAAACAGGTTATGAATTTTTTGAAAATTCATTTTCAATGAAAAAATTCATAACCTGTTTACAACTTGTATTCACTTGCTCTCTGACGACGTGAAAACGAAAGGCCTTAGAGCGACTATCTTCTCTAATTTGTGGTGAGTTACCTGAATATTTATATCACGTGTTATTGTGACAATTTTCTATATATATATATATATATATATATATATGTGTGTGTACAATGGGATCAAATTTTCTCTCAGAAATAGTGCGTTAAAATTAACAGCCCTCCTGCGTTCATATTTTTCTGCTTCATTGACTCTAACATCCTTATAATTTCTCGTTGAGCTGCCAGCAGTTCCCTAATCAGGTTTGCGAGAGACATGAGGTAGGAATAAAAGAAGAGTTATAAGAAGATACTTATAATTTACGAAACATCACATTGATATTTAATATCATTATAACAACTAAACCACAGTAATCTAAACATTTGTGACTTCTTTAAAACTTGTCGGCTAAATATTGTCGTTATCACTTGTCCGTAGCACATCTGCTACAAAAGCACCAAAAGCACAATATTTAAAATGAAAAAAAAATCGTCATAAATTTTTGTAATTTTAATACCTTATAAATATGCCCTTCTTATTAATGTTTTTATTATAGATTAATCCAATTGAAGAGGAGGAAACAAATTACCTGTTTCTTTTTTGAGATATTTTATATTTTTCAACATTCAAGCAAAAGAATATGACTAATGAAGACTAACTGAAAAATCAATCAAAAGACCTCAAAGAAGAGGTGATTATAAAGTTTATAATGGTTTATAATAGTCTAAAGTTTGTGGCGTTGTGAGTTTGCTACCCTTAATTTTGTAATGATAAAGTTAACATTACTTCTATTACTTATGACTGAAATACTCCAGCTCTTATACAACCAAACTTTTATACTTTTACTCTATCATTAATTATTGTCTGTTTCTTAGAACTTCTTCTAATCTTGGGTCAGTATAGTTTTCTTCTACTGGTAATAAAGTAGGTAAGATACCAAAAAAAAAAACTCTCTTAGAGAACTGTAGTAAGTAGTATTTTTAAAAATTTTGTAGATTTTTTTTATAAAATGTATAAAATTTCAGATAGGAAAGCACTAAAAGTACATGTAAAAAAATATCAATACTTCACACTTAGAGCTGAATAGATTGGAGGCGTATTTCTTCAGATAAATTATAAATTATATTGTAAATTGGGCAGAAGATAAAATCATCACGTATAAAATATTCATGTTCGTAAATATATTATCCAGCCGTTTTATTTCATGTAAATATTAAATATTACAGCATTAGTAATGGTTTATTCAAATTAGACTCTCGTCGAATGAGTAAAATAGTGTTTCTATCAGGGTTTACAGATCTAGCATAAAATCCTTTATTTATTTTTTCTTGAGTTCCTTAGTTTACCCAAGCATGCGCACCGTTTAGTTTCCTTATCTTGTCTTTTTTAATTGGTTCATGTAGAAGTCAATACTGAATGACATCATGGTTTGCAATGTAAACCATTATCAAGCAATAGCCTCTGCCAAAGTTGTATAAAATTAAGTCAATCAAGTACAAAAAGATTTGATGAAGTGACTTGTTGATAAATATGAGCACTTGTTCTATATTCCTCTAAAAAGGAGGAATCTATTTAAGTCTGGAACCGATATTCCTAATACAGAATACCTGCTAGGTGTATGTCAATCAATACATCATTTGTTATTTTTGTTTTTGGTATAGCAAGGCTAGAATAACAAAACTCTATTAAATTTAACAAGCCGTGCAATAACTACTTAGGGTCATTATTCTGTGATTCAAGAATTTTATCTACTCTCATAGCATTGTCAAATAAAGGCTCAAAAAATGACAGATTTCTTTGCTCTGAAAACATTTAGTCCATTCTTTATTATTAAATTTAAAACAATCCTTTACTACGTCCCATTTTTTCAATTTATATCAACGAAGATCTGAATTGATATCCAACCTCACTTTCAACACCCTAATAATTTTAAAGGTTTGTTTCAATCATTTATTAAGGAATAAAGATTATTGTATTTGGGTTGTTGAATCGCAGAGAAGTAAGAAACACCTATTTTTTCAATGAGATATTCTATACTTTTTGAACAAGGTTGTATTCTAGAGTAGTGGGTTGTACTGGATATGGACTCCAGAGGTACTAATATAACAATTTTTAACTTTATAAAGTTTTATCTTTAGAAAGTAACAGCTTAAAAAGCACCAATAGAGTTTGTTACTTTAATATAATCACTTTAACATTAATAACAAGTAACATCAATCCAGTACACACAGAGCACTCTTGTGGTGGTTCACTTTGATTATTCCTTATTGTAATGTGGGACAAAGGCAACAGGAGCTGTAAGGTTACATTATTGATTCTGATCATTACAGTGTTGTGTGTTTCAAAGGCAATGGAAGACTAAGGCATTGATTTTCCAGAACCGTATAATTGCGTCACATTTTGCACTTGCATTGGCTTCTTTAAGTGTACAACATCTAAAAATGTATTCATATACTTTGTTCTTTGAAATTAATATATAATAACAATGCCTAAACACTTGATCTACTAATATTTCTATCAATTGATAAACTGTGGCTAATGTCACTTATATTAGGATTCATGTTTCCCTTAAAATGTTTTCTACATTATTTCAAGTTATGTCTAAGGCTATTGTTCATCTAAAACCAGCGTATTGAACAATTGAAAAGCGAAGGTATAGACTTTAAAACTATGTTTGGTGAGCTACATAGATATTATTATTTTAAAAATAAAAATATACAGATATTTATTTATATTATTTTAATAAGTGCCTGACACAGGGGCATGTAGGGATTTTAAGTTGATTTTAGTATAATTCGCGTTTAAGCTCCCAGCAAGAGATTATTGGCAAGGTTTTCCTGCAGATCAAGATCTACTATCTATTCAGAATAACTGGCTTTCTGAACGAGTAATTTTTGTTTATCCGTCAAAGATGAGTATTTTACGAAAATAGAATTCTAGTCTAACTAATAAAATTTTTATTCATAGAATAACTAATTCATTCAAAAATAAATAAATAGGTCTGGAAATTTAAACTATAAGGAAATGTTCACTGCTCTAAAGTGAATTCCAGACTTGAAGGCAATTTAGGCTGCTATGTGAAAAACAAGTATTTCTGATTTCACGCTCTCTTACTGTTCAAGTGGATTCCACCACAGTCAGAGTCTCAACTATGACCTGCGCTTCTAGAAAAATTGGTAGCATTAGAGCTATAATCAAAATATAAACTTACAAGACAACCAACCTCGCACAGTAGTGTTCACTTCATTACCTAAAACAAACAAATTAAATTAAATACTCATTATTAAACATGTTTTACATTTAATTGACTATTCTTAAATAATCTAATTAACTTTAAAAACTTTGTAGTAAATTTCATTTGATGGGTGTCGCAGATAAGAAATTTAGTTTGTTTGTTTAAATTATATTTCTCTTGAACATTATATACATATATATATATATATATATATATATATATATATATATATAAACTCAAAAATTGTTATTGACCTCTTCTATTCTATTCAAACAAAAATTCAAAAATTCAAACAAAAAATTCAAGACAAAAGGAAATTAGTCTGATACTTTTAAATACGAGTAGATGTGTACTCAACAACTCTGATTATAAAATAACCTTTTGTATGTATCTGTTGGTTTTAACAAAAGTGTGTGTTATTTCTCTATGTGAGTTGTAGATTGTTTTGATAATGTATTATAGTCTTACTCTAATTTTAGCCCTGAAGATGATGTACAAATACATCGAAACGTCGGCCTAGAAAGGAGTTTATTTTCTTTTATTTGACCTAGCCCTCAATAACAAAACAGTGAATATATATATATATATGATCAAACCACAATAAGAAATGGGAAAACAAGACTAAGATCTTTCAACCGTAACAAGCGGTCTTCGTCAGAGTCAAAAACCCAACGAAGACCGCTTGTTACGGTTGAAAGATCTTAGTCTTGTTTTCCCATTTCTTATTGTGGTTTGATCATTGATTGTTGTTTCACGTGTTTATGTGAAATCTTTTTGTATATATATATAATAAGGTTTGACAATAAAAACGTAAAATAATAATCAATGATTGTTAAAACTGTTCATTTAAAAGTCAAAGCAGAGTTGAGTTTTTGACTTTGACGGAGACCGCTCTTTATGATTGAAAGATCTTTGTCTTTTTTTTCCCATTTCTAATTGTGGTTTAATCATTCATATATACATATCCAATGAAAATTCGAAAAAACGATCCAAACTGGACGCAAATAAGTTCAAAAATGAAGAAAAGCAACACACAGAGAAAGAGACACACTTACGAACTCAAATTTTTGATCCGTCTTCAGGAGAAAAAAGAATGGGCGACCAAGCACGCGTGCTCAAAAATCATCCCAAAATTTGAATTTGTAAGTGTGTCTCTTACTGTGTTGCTTTTCTTCATTTTTGAACAGATATATATATATATATATATACAGAACAGTAATGAATTGTCGACCGTGGGACAGATATGTACGGTAATAAACATCTATGTGTTTAAATAAACAATTAGATGTTAAATAAGCATAGATGTTTATTAATGGTTATCATTTGAATAATTTTAACCTTCAATTTTGTTTTAGTAATGTAATTTGTAATAGTTTGTTCATTTTCAAATATTCCTACTTTTGCCTTTTTTAATAAAATCGAAACGTCGGCAATGAGAGTTTGATTGGAAGTGGAAGAAACTTACCGCATCTCCATTTATCCTATTTATGTTATATATATAAATATAAAAAGATTTTACATAAACACGTGAAATAACAATCAATGATCAAACCACAATAAGAAAATGGGAAAACAAGACTAAAATCTTTCAACCGTAACAAGCGGTCTTCGTCAGAGTCAAAAACCCAACTGACTCTGACGAAGGCCGCTTGTTATGGTTGAAAGATCTTAGTCTTGTTTTCCCATTTCTTATTGTGGTTTGATCATTGATATAATATATTGATAAAATTATCCACCGTTAAGTAGAAACAAAATAAAATTTTATCAGGACTTCAGTATCAGTTTGGACTTTATCAGTATATTGATACCGCATCATTTTGGACTCTGACTGGACACTTTCCTGGGTGAAAAAGTTTAGTAATTTTTCTGATTTCTTACTGTGGGTTTTCCATATTTCTTTATAGGGCTTTCTCAAGATGACATTAATATCCTTAGTTCTTCCCATCCTCTTTGCTCTACATTTTATCTTCTTCCCAATATAAAGAAAAACTTTCCATTTGCCTTACTCTCCTTCTCGCTCTCCATATGCCTAACTAGGTCCATAGTCTCTAGTTATCATTGGCCGAGAGAAAGCCTAGTAGACTTCTTTTCCAGCCTTTTCCTCAGTCCTGCCTTCCTGCTGAAATGATACTTGTCACTTTCTTTAGCTCCTTAATAGTCTCTTTCTTCTTAAACATTTAAATTATCCTTCAATGGCTGCTATGACTATTAACTATTAGGCTACCTGCACAGATCACTCTCAAGGTTCAAATTCCTCCCTATTTTTTTTCAATCGTTTGCAAGTTGCATTATCTTCAAATAAGAAACTGCTATAGAAGCATGGCAGTCCTCTTATAGCAAAAGCTATAGCAAAGTAGGAAAATTTACAACAGATGTAGTGACGACTGAACATGAATTACACTTATTCCTTCTTTCCTTCCAAAATTTCTGTTCCTTTATTTCCTTTTTCTATAAGGTAACCGAATGGGTCATCTCTTTCCTTCAACTGGATAGCTTCAAAGAATATCTGCAGGTTAGCCACAACAAAAATGAAAAAACTAATAGAATTAGACGTAGCAGAAGAAGAATAACAATGGAGTAAAGTAAGAATAAAAAGAAATATTTAAAATATAAAATTTAATTGAACAGAAAATAGATAAATTCATAAAATATAAAATAGTTAACAAATTAAATAATTAAATAGAAGGGATACTTGAACCCCTCTGAATACTATTTAACATTCTGATTGATACTTGGATCTCAATGAGCTCCTAGGAGCCACAAAGTAAAGCCATGAACCTCTTAAAAGTAAACGATCTATTCTGTTGAAGGACTGTTTTAGTATTTATTTATATATATATATATATATATATATATATATATATATATATATATGTGTGTGTGTGTGTGTGTGTGTGTGTGTGTTGATAAAACATCAAACGTGAAGTAGAAACAAAATAAAAGTTTATCAGGACACGTTCAGTTCTTCAGATTCAAATTAAACTCTCATTGTCAACGGTTCGTTGTTTATTTAATTAAAACCTTTTTCATAGGCAGAAGTATAAATTTTTAAAAGAGAAAAACTAACTATTTCATTAGAGATTATTTTACAAGTAAAACAGTTTGTGGATTTTAGAAACAAATTCAGAAACACTCCTTGCTTTTTTTCAGTGTAGTGTTATGTGTTCATTCAAACTAGATATTTGTTTCTGAAATCAACAAAACTCTTTTAGTTGTAAAATAATCTCTCATGTAATAGTTAATTTTTCTCTTTCAAAAATGTATACTTCTGCCTTTGAAAAAGGTTTTAAATAAAAACCGAAACGTTGGAGAGTTTAATTTGAACCTGAAAAACTGACCAAGTCCTAATAAACTTATATTTTGTATATATACCTATAAAAAGATTTCACATAAACAGGTGAAATAACAATCAATGATCAAACCACAATAAGAAAATGGGAAAACAAGACTAAGATCTTTCAACCGTAACAAGCTGATTCTGACGAAGACCACTTGTTACGGTTTCTTGTTTTTCCATTTTCTTATTGCGGTTTGATCATATATATATACCTGTTTAATTTAAACACGTTCCTCATCCTTTCGACTATATTTTGATAAAGCAGACCAAATTAAGGATTTTATGTGGGTTCTTTTATCCCGTCACGAGAAACCACATCCCAACAAATGAGGTAACAAGATATATATACATACGTCACCCTTATAAAGAAACAAACAGAGGTCCTGTTGGCCTTTTGACCAGTAGCTTGCCATTCTCTCTGAAACTGTAACAAAGCCTCTGCTACTGGAGGTTTGCCCTGCTTAATTAACCTTGTTATAACTTCAACGTCTTGAGTTAACCTACTGTTGAAGACTGTGTTAAAGACAAAGCTATTATAGCCCTGGTGGTGAGTGTCTTGATATTGGATGGGGCTTTTTTTTGTTTTTTTTTTTAACTAGAGTATATTTCAAGATGATGTTTAGTCACCCTCATGAGTGTTGATCCCGTGAAACAAAAGTTTGTTCTTAGAACATGAGAATGTAAAAGTGTTAAACAAAAAAACAACTGTTTTGTTGTATAGCTTAATAACATAAATTGTATAGTACATATTTCATATATATTTCCATATTTAGAATTTCAATGCACTTTATTTAACATAAAGTCTTGCCAACCTATCTCGAAATTTAACAAATTAAAATAATTATTAACAGGAACTGCTGTAATAATTTTTTAAAAGGTTTCATATTCGAGAAATAGAAGAAACAGACAAAAAAATATTGAGCACTTGTTCAGAAGAATCCTTCAAATTAAATAGAAGATATGAAAACTTCTATATGGTTCAAACCTCTGAGAAAGCAGTTCATTTAAAGTAAGCTTCTGTTTTTATAAATTATTTGTCATTCAAATATTTGCTACGTTATGTACTAAGCTATAACATATAACATGCTAAGCTATTATAAACTGTTTCATTTATGTAAACAAATGTATGATAAGCTTAGATATCAGGTATTTTTATTTATTTATTTATGTGCAGTCTGTTGTATTGGCAACTTCAATTGCTATGTTGCCAATACAACAGATTGACAACTTCAATCTGTTGAATTGGCCAATCAAACCATAATAAATTTATATAAATTTATGGCAACTTATTAGCAATTGTATTGGCAACTTCAATTGCTATGTGATACAAAAGTCCACACCGATGGTTGAAGTAAAAAGGAAATGCATCTTTATGTGAAGTTAATAATTTACTGACAATCTGTACATTGTACTGTTCGTAGACTAATTGCTATAATGCAGTTATTGGTTATTGACGTGAAGGACTGATTGATTAATTCACCCAACGTTAATTCCTTCACCCAATTTGTTTTGAATCTGTCTATTGGCCGTATTTCTAGTTTGCGAGTTAACCCTGATTGGTTCTCTTGGTAGTGAAATATATTACAAAATGGAAATGTCAATAACATTTGTATTTGATTTATGTCCATTTTTGAAGCAGATTGATGAAAAATAATTTAATATTTAAGCGGCCAGGACTGGGCAGGGAGAGCAGCCGTTACTTAACCGAGATTCATTAACGACAGTATTTGTCATCGGACCCTCAAACCACTGATTATACATATATTTATAAGACCAAAACATTTATCAAACAACCACCCAAATAACCGTATTTCATCATTGAAATAATATTTATTCACTATGAAGTAATGTCCAAATGTATTGTTTGTTTTTTTACAAGCTAATTATAATTGTACAATAAACATTGTACAATTGAACAAGCCACATGACTGTTATTATCATGATTATAAATATTGAAACACTCAAGAGGACATTAAGACATGCTTTCATTGGCCTATTGCGGTTACTTCAAGCTACCGGGCATGGGGATTTTTGTGCCTACCTTTATAGGTTCAAGTTGATAAAAGAGGCTAGATGCAGCTGTGGAGCCTGGGAGGAGACAGTTACTGATATACTGGAAATCTGCCCAAGATACTCTCAGTCCAGGTATGAGTACGAGATAAACACAGGAGAGCCTATTTACCAAACATAAGAAGAAGTTTTATAATTTTATAAATAAAATCAAGAAGACACCAGGGCGATGGTACTCTGAAACATTAATTAAATGATTTACTGTGCATTATTAGAACTTTGTTCTTAAGAAGTAAGTTTTAAGTGTGAACAGTGCGTTTCTCATTTCTTCTTTTACTTCAGATGTAGTAAAATATGTTACAATGTGCTTTCAAGTTCTTCGCATAAGTCAAGTAGTAAGAATTAATTGATACACACTTGTTTTTTTCATTTAAAAATGTTTTGGTTTGTGTTACTTATAATTTAGTGAAAATATTTTTGTTTGTTGTTGGTGATTAACTTATATTTCTTTTGTATGATGTAGGGTCGTGGAAGCCTGGTCAGGGGCTTTAGTGTGCCTCTACCTTTGCCTAGGGCTTGTTGCCCCCGAGATTCACTGAAAGTGCTTTCATTTAAAATGGCATCCGTTGGTACTCTTATTATGTGCGATATGACTGAAAAAGCTGGGCGCGCGCTATATTACCAAAATAGGTTACTTCAAGCCATGAATACTTAAAATTTTTACTAAATAAAACAATTGATTTAATTTTTTTTTATTTCTGATGTTTTCTTTGTAGAAATTTGCAGTTTCTTGAAGTTCAAGCTTGCTTATTTCTGTTTCTTTAATTGGCAAAAATATGCTAAATAATATTATATATGTTGTTAAAATAAGAAGCACCTTCTGCGTTGAACACTCACCGGTATTTCTCACAATAAATTATGTGCAGATATATAATTCTATAGACACCCAAGATACAATAAATAAATACATGATCTGTCTGCTAGCACAAGTTTTTACTATGAGAAATAAGATGTTCTCCGATGCATAGTGTTATGCATAGTGTTACGATAGCTTTATATCTAAGAGTCATCTTTGCTTAGACCTTCATGATACGAGTAGAGTGAAATCTATTTCTAAGATAATAGTAAAGAAACAATTTATCTACACAAGTAACATTAGGATAATTGTCTGGGCAAATAATTGAAACATCTTTGGTAATTAATCCAATACGAATCAATGCTTGACCTTACAAGAGAGGACAGTGTTGAAAGACAGTTACCACTCCTCGAGCCACTAACAAACCAAGCACAGAAACTACAGCACTGAGGTATGCTACAAACCTTGGAACTCAAGACTTTGCTTCCAAAAATAAGTTTTAAAGTGATTGTTTCAGTCTTGCAGTAGTCAGTAGCAACGGAAATAGTCCTCATAAGCCTCGAAAAATCCATGCGAGTGCTTATCAATAATGGTTTATCAATTCATTATGTCGCAAAACCAATTAACTGTGCAGTACATAATATTTTTCTGGGTTGTTCAAGTATAAAAACTAACACTTCAAAGCCAGAGGCACAGAGAGAAGACTAACTAACACCCAAACTTATTTAATTTCTTGCATCACAAAAACTCCGGAGAAATGAAAAATTCAATAGAGTGAAGAAGTAAAATGGTTCACAGACTCTTTCAGTAAATTGATGACTGTTACACTCTGTAACGGTTCATGTCCCAATTCGTACCTTCACCCTTCTCAACCCTTCATTTCTCCTGAAGATGGCATTCGTACCTTCACCCTTCTCAACCCTTCATTTCTCCTGAAGATGGCATTCGTACCTTCACCCTTCTCAACCCTTCATTTCTCCTGAAGATGGCATTCGTACCTTCACCCTTCTCAACCCTTCATTTCTCCTGAAGTAGGCATTCGTACCTTCACCCTTCTCAACCCTTCATTTCTCCTGAAGATGGCATTCGTACCTTCACCCTTCTCAACCCTTCATTTCTCCTGAAGATGGCATTCGTACCTTCACCCTTCTCAACCCTTCATTTCTCCTGAAGATGGCATTCGTACCTTCACCCTTCTCAATCCTTCATTTCTCCTGAAGATGGTATGAAGCCGAAATTATTGAGAATTGTGAATGTTTGAGTTTTGAACTCTTATTTATTGTCCATTTAACTCCGTTTCTAGAATATCGTTGATATATATATATATATATATATATATATATATAATATATAATATATATATAAACTAATTAAAAAGAGCGTAGCACGCAGATAAACAAAGGAATAACTCACTTCTACGAGTATATTTCGACCATCGTCGTCATCAGGAGTTGAAGAGTCCCGCAGGAAGGTAGAGTGGACGCTCTAAAATCTAAACTCAAATTTACGGACAATCCGTCTTCAGGAGAAAAGATAAAGGGAGATTATCTTTAGATACGCAAGTAACTAGTATTTCGGATTGTGTCCAGTTTGGATTTTTTTCCGTTTATTAAGTATTTATATATATATACATATACTTAATAGTATATTAAGTGTATCCCAGGTAACTGGAACCGCACGCATGGACCTACTAACTCTACTCTCCTTTTGGTCAGCATTTCAACGAATCATATTTCTTTCCCCGGACAACCCATCGAAAACAATATATATATATACTTCATTAAATTTCTTCCCAACTTCTCTGCGAATGATTTTCCTATATAGCTTCTCAAGATTTCTAATCTGACATTTCCATTCATTTGGTACTAAATGCAACAATTCACCAAAAGATTTACTTGCACAATCCATTTAAATGATAAATAAATTACAATTTAAAATAAAATAAAGCAACCGATGTTTCAGTCATCCTTGACCATCCTCAGGGTTTGATACTGGATAAATTAAATAAAAGCTATTCACTACACAACAATAAAATAAAAGTTAAATCTTATATATTTAGAAGAGTTTAAAATTAACAATGCATAAGAAAATGCTGTTCAGTAAATATCACAGATTGAGAGGTTACATTAGGTTTTACACTATCAATGCTGCCATTTCATTCTAAAGTCCCTATGGTATCTTCACTCTGCAATTCCAACTGCTGTCTCTGATGTGTCTGTCCCGTATGGAGTTTTAACATGTTGTTGAAGCCTGCCGTTTGATTATTCATGTTGGGTCTTCGTTCCAAGATGTTTAGGGCTTCTAATATAATTAGCCTGTTTCTATCATTTTCATAGTATAAAACCTCCGTGTTGTTAACTAACATTTCTCGTGAGAGTTTGGTCTTATGGGCATTATGAGCATGGTCTTTAGGACATATATATACTATCGAAATTTTATTGACCCTTTTGTTCATCTAAACGTTGGTATAACACAAGCATGACATTCTGTCACAGCATACTATATTTAGGAAATTATATTTATCCATTTTGATTAATGATCACTAGTCAGTGATCAAGAGTTATTGCATTTATCACTGAGCTGACTTTTGGTAAAGAATGATGTACATTTGAAGCAGTTTTATCATGAGAGTGTTAAATCGTTACCGGTTTTGAAGCAGGAAAAAGTAGATAATGAAGGTCGATGGACAGGGTAAAATAGAATTGAGAGTGGGGCAGTGGGGCTTGGCTGAAGCCTGTCACAATTATCTGTAATCGGTTTGCATGCTCTGTCACCCGGCTATTTCATCCACCTAACTTGTATCTCTATCCTCTTATCTCGTCCATAACGCCAATGTAAACACATCTTTATAAATTAATCTCGCTAAAACAATAACTTCTATGAATTTTTAACAATTTAAGCTTCATTAATAAAACCCCATGCAATATAATCGATATATTCTGAAAAGAGACATAAAAGAACTTTACTTCATTCAGGTAAGACTACCAAAAAAAAAATTGCAATCTATTTCCCAAATTAAAAATCTGGAGTGGCCTACACTTATCTTTACTATAAGTAAATTTAATATCAATCTTCTTGGGTATATAATATAAAATGTATCATTTAAGCATAATCTAAACATTTAAATGGGAGATGTTTATTAGTCTTTCATTCCTGAGGTAGTACAGATAGTGATTGATCGACTTATAAATATATAAGCTTATTTTTGCATATCACACCACTGATGCAAATAATCTCATTAGCATAACTACAACATTAATAACATTTTTGAAAAGCCAAAGTAAAAATTTCTTGATACCGAATAATCTCCTACAAGAGAACATGGCTTTTATAAAATCCAGTCTTTATAAAAGACAATAATTTATTTTCTTCCAGTTTCATTGCTTTCTTTTGTAAACACTTATTAAATGTACATATACAGAATCTAGATACATTCTGTGGTCCCAGGCTTATATACGAGTATTATATATTTTTTATATGTATACATATATATTTACATATTTATCAATGTCTAAACCAAAGTACAGTAAACAATTTTAAAATGGAACAAAAACACTGCCCTTCCTGAAAGCTCACTAAAAATAACTCAGTTCGAGTAATGTCATTTGAAGCTCATCAGTTTAAATGTCTTTTATTAGAGGTACTGCAATGGTCACTATAATGACTCCTTCTCTTGTCAATGCATTAATATCATAATTACCAAAGGTAAAGGAAAAAATTATGAATAAAGCTGTGTGCAGCTTTTAGTACATGGTTTTACATTTTCATTTTCTTGTTTTTATTTTTTAAAAAAAATTTTAAAACTTATTTTTAAGACTTAATGCTCGTAAATCTTATGTAAGTCAGTCTCATACAAGCCGTTACCCAGCTACCGTTCAACATCAGATGTAATTTCCACTCCAGAAAAACATCGTTACCATACCCTTCAGATCCATAAACTCAATTGTCTATCAAGATAATTATGTTACTCATGTTTAAATAAAGTAATATGTCCAGTAGAAGTAAATCCAAATTTCTTGAATGATTTAGTATTTATAATCAAACTTGTCGTAATGTTAAAACCCCAGGATAGTTCTAAATCAGCTAGCGCACAAACAACCAGACCCACCTGTCAACCGGCCTCCCAACTTTAGTATAAAAGAGACTAAAAGAAAGATTCCTCTGTAAGAGGCTCACTCCTGTTACTGCCTGTATGGTGTTGACGAAACATATAGCCATATCGGAATCAGCGCAACCACAAAAAACAGCAACCTCCCTTCATCACCTCGATAACTTATAGCCCATTTTCTCATATACAGTAATACCTCCTCATACAAAAGCCTCTTATTACAAAATTTTTATCTTACGAAATTTCCAGAAGAAAGGTATTCCTGCAAAAAGTGTCTCATTTTACGAAGTTTGTTTCATTATACGAAAGATCAAATTATCAAAGTATGCTCTCTTTTCTTCAGCTCTGAGATGTAAACAACCTCTAAAATATATGGTTTCTTTCTTGACACTTTTCGAAGATTTAGGGATTTTTTGTAACAAAGATAGATTCGTCTTATCTTGTTTGAGAGTGACTATCCTAATTGTTATCATGTTGGTCAACCCCTACCCTCCAGCATGAACTAACCATTATCTCGGACAAGGAGGATCTTATCTCAGACGATAGTAGTTAAAACAAGTGAAACATGAAAACAAAAAAATTATAAATTAGAAAAGTGAAAAAAAAATAAAAGTATGAAGTTAAAAAATTTATGAATAAAAGTTCTAAAATGTTAAAAAAAAATTGTCTATTCACTTTATAATTTTAATTAAAGTTTAAAGCAAGTTGTTTGCGTTTTTTTCATACAATTCATACGAGTACGTTTTGCACTTAGGAAATGTTTGTCACCTCCTCCTCCTCTGTACCCTCGCCACCATACCATCCCGTTTACCCACTCAGTCGCTTAAATTCAAAGGAAAATGACTTTACGTATTATTATTATTTAATTTTATAATTTATCTCAATGCTTATTACAATTATGATATGTATAACAATTATTATATTGATTACTACACATATTGGTTATTTTAATATATCAAGTTATTTTGGGGTGGTTATTGAGGACCTAGAACTCATTAAGCTAATTAGTGATTCATTCTATGAAACCGCTTCCAGAAGGAAATAATGTTGTATGAAGAGGTATGACTATGTAGAAATAAATTATATAAATGACTATTTATATAATATGAACTGGTAATGCTGTCTGCCAGCCGGGCAGAACTCTTCTTTTTCGTTCAACGTGATCAAAGTATTGATGTCAGTTTTGTTCTTCTTTTTCGGTGTTCTTTTCGTTAATCTAACTGATTTTTCATGTTTTGAAATATATATATGTATATATACAGTACTTAGTTCCATTTGTACATACCATACACATTATTGTACAAGAAAGGTTATATATATATTGCTTGCAAGAGTTATGAAACCCTTATACAGTAAACATTCTAATACAGGAATCTACAAATCAGCAGGCATTGAACACAATATTATAATGATAAAATTATGTTTGAAATTTTACTGCATATTAAAGAGATATGACAGCTAAATATAGTTATATAACCATGCTTAATTTTCATGAAAGATTTTTAATATTAAGATTGTATTGAACTTATAAGAAATATTTGATCAAACTCAGATTTGAAGAATTATAAAATAAACCTTAAGAAAAGAAAACAAGTCCGAACCATTTGAAATATTGAATTATCTCGACTGTAAGAGAAAAAAAATAAACAAGATGATAAAGTGGAGAAATGATTAAGAGACAGAGTAGGGGAAAAAGCATCTGTCAACAGCAGCTACTTCGCTAGTATGACAACTCCTGCAACTGGAAACGATTCATTCGGTACACAATGAGAGCCGTCCAACAATTAGCTTTAACAATCGTACAATACTATTTCATTCTAAATGAAAGTGAGCAATAACTCAGTTTTAAACATGCAAAATAATTCAACTCTTTATACGTTTATACATACATTACATATAAACATAGGATGTTTCAAAAGTTCTGGGAATTTAGCTATAACTTTTAATATTTTGTTAATATTTGTCTAAATTATAATGTAGCTGTTCAACATAATCTTCATTTAATTATATTTATCCCAACCATAAACTAATTGTTTTAAGCCGTCCACAAAGAACTTTTTCAGTGACTCCTCAATCCACATATTTGTGGCACGTTTTAAGACAGGGTTTTTTTCTGTAATGGCTTATTTTATAAAAATTCAGCCATTATTAGTCCATTTATGGGCAAAAAAATCATTAAAATGAGAGGTCTCTTCTTTCTTTCTTATTATTGAAGGAAACAAATCTAGAGTATAAATATAAATGTAATTAACAAGACCATGAAACGCGCCAAAACTCGTGCATTAGTATGACTACGACTTAGTTACCAAAAAACGGTTTAATTGGCTTCCCTACAGAATTATGAACAACATCTTTACCTTTTTATGCCATCAAACATCATTAATGCTACTTATATAAATAAAATCTTGAAATACATGATCATTTACGAAATGCCAATGTGGACATGTTTCAGATATATAAGGTTATATATTTTATTCACACCCACACACATATATATATATAAGAAAGTTTTTGTTGTATATTGATTAGAATTAACTCATTTCAAGTTATCTCTACGTTTTATACTAAGAGAAACAGAAACTACCCTTAGGAAAATTTCTGTCTGTTTTTTTATCCAAAAATGTGGACTTTGACCGTAGATTTATATATATCAAACCCAAAAGCTAAAATTGAAGGTATCAGCTTATTACCTAAACAGCTATACAGGTATATCAACTAACACTACCTAGTTGCTACGGTATCAAGCACCTAAAAGTACCTGTGTATTATTAAAATAATAACAAATAGAAAAAAAAATTTTAAGGGTATATTCTGTTTTTCTAATTTATATTAGTATAATTTATCAGGTAAAGATAATTTGAAATCAGTCAGTTCCAAGTAATTTTTATATTTTATTTTCAATGTAGACCGAAGTAAATTGATTTAAATAAGAAAAAACGTATTTTTAAAAAATTGAGTAAGTGCGTTAAAGTTTTCATTCTTGAACTTTTCATTTTAAACCTCTAGCATAATGTTTTAGTGATTTAATTATCATACTTGTGCTCCTGAGAAGGTATTAAATAAAACTGAAAAACCGAAAGTTGGCACTTGACTGCTTGATCCTAACAATGATAATTAATCAACTCCTGGCAAAAACTTTTTATTCTATGTTCTATCAAATTCAGATCGATAAAGTTCTTTGTTTCATTCATTTTTGCAAAATATCCATGTTTGGTGTAGAGAACAATGGGTTAATTGGTTTTCAGTAAAGGCATTTGAGAGTGTGTTAGCAGGTTTCTTAGATATCGCACTGTTTAGCGATCATCAGGAGGTATTACTGCGTGGTAAATTGCTATGCCAAGCGCCTGGTGACCTGTATATTGCCTGTTAATATAACCAGCAATATATAGGCTCTGCACGCATTCTACTCCAGCTAGGGGATTCTCGAGCCGCGTGGCTGTCCCATCACAAAACACCACATACCATGCTGGGAAGACAATCAGCTATAGCATTCTTTAGTTTTTTCCAATACATTATCAATAAGTGTTTTTGGATATCTTAATGATGAGGCTATTTATTAATATATGTTCAATTTCTTCATTGAGGAACTCTTCACTACACAATTTGAATGCTTTTAAGAACATATTTTTGAATACCGCTTTTTTAAAAATAAAGAAAAAAGAAAAGAGAAAAAATTAATTTAAGAAGCATACTGTATTTAATAGTATACTTATAACGATGCAAATATAAATCTAAAAAAGAGAACTTTTATGCTTTCAACTTCTAAAGTTGAAATCAATGGTTGGAACGCACTTGTTAAGGGTGTTCAAAAAACACCTTTTTTTTCTCTTCTCATCCTTCTAATGTTAAAAATGAGTTGTTCAGAAATATGTTTTTAAGGGCATTCAAATTTGGTAGTGAAGAGTTTCTTAATGAAGAAATTAAACATATATATCAAATATCCTCATCAATACGATATCAAAAACACTTGTTGATACTGTACTGAAAAAAATTAAAGAATCCTTGAGAACTGGTATTGAGAAGAAACCCTTCACGAATAGAATTCTATTGGTTGTGTCTTTTAGTCAACGTCTAAATGACATTCATGTATTCTTTAAAAAAAATTAGATATTTCAGTTGTTTTCAATAGTGGTAGTAAATTATTGAACAAACTTGTCAATAATTGTGAAGGGAAAGAAAAGGAAGGTTGTGTTTATAAGATTCCTTGTGGAGGTTGTGATTCTTCATAAGTTGGAAACAGGCAAAAGTTTACTTACTAGAGTAAAGCAATATAAATATTCTATTAAGAGGCAAGAAGAGACAAGTGCTTTGTTTCAACATATTCAGTTAAACACTCAAATGGGATGATTCTAAGAAATTGATGTTTCTCTAGTCTGTTGTTGAAAGGAACTTGGTATAAAGTGCCCTTATTGAATATCACTTTGGAAAGCTCATCAATATAAGTCATGGACTATTTAAGCTAGACGAATTTTTAATTCAAGGCATAATTGGACAAATTGGACCTGTGGGAGATCTTTGATTTTGTGTCTTTGGACATGAGCTCAGACCGGACTGCTGATTCTAATTATATATCTTTTTGTTATACTTCTTTCGACTGTTGACTTTGGAGAACAATGTTTACGCTGAGCATACTCGTACCTCATAGGTATTAAAAATCAACCAAAAAACTAAAACCACAGCAATACCAATTAAAATCATGAGACTATATTTTTACCAAGTTCTAGAGATTATAATTTTTTTCAGATGAAGTATTTTGTTTATTAGTAATGATAGAATTGTGTTAACTGAAACGTAAATATAAAAAACAACAATTACAAACTCTTTTTTTGTGAGATATCCAGTTTACACAAATACAGAGAGGGAAGAGAGAGAGAGAGAGAGAGAGAGAGAGAGAGAGAGAGAGAAAGAGAGAGAAAGAAAGTGAGAGTGAGATTAAATTGCGAAATTTACTTTAAAGGACCCAGGGGACATGAAGCGTGAATTTCCGTTCAAAACTCTATATCAAAATTTTGACCCTAATGCAAGTCTCTCATTACTCCATATTTCATATAATGAGTTAATCAAAGTAATACTGAGAACATTTGCCAAGTCTTAAAATCTAACTATATAATTAACAGACCTCAGGCTTTCGGTAAAATGAGTCTGTTATTTTATTTAGTTTTTTGATACATTCTTTTAAGTGTAGGTAAATTTCATAAACTGATATAACATTTATTAAAACTAAATGTGTGGACAAAATCATGACGTAATGTGGGTCAGATTGAGGCAAACTAACAGGTATATAAACCTAGGAATAAACTAGAAAGTATCTCAAAATCCTTTAAGTAACTAGGCAATGAAAAGAAAAAACGCAATTAACGTAACTTGTTGCAAATATGAATCTATCGAGATAGGCTTAGAAAAAAAGAAAGAATTATGATAGAGTTTGGGGATAGAAAATTGAAATATAGATTGATTGGCTGAATTCTATAAAAAAACTTCAAGGAATGAACCCCTACTCTTCTAACACTTGTCATAGGGGTTTCAACACCATCAAAGCATTCTCTACGCGCTAACTTGACTGACCTTTGCAATCCAGTAATGTAAATGAAAATTTTGATGATTCAATATTTGCTTGAATATTAAAACAAAAACACGGACTATACAAGAAATGGATTTACCAAAATGATGAAAGAAATATGACAATGTTATTGGATGATTAAATTTCTCGTTTTTAGAGAATTAATTTCAAAAACGTGTGTCATATGTTCTCAAAACTCATTTTTAGACTACACTTTTGTGTGGAATAGTTTTTTATTTAAACATTATTTTTTTTAATGTAGTTTCAATGAATGCCTTATTTATTCTGACAAATATTTTAATCCCTACACTCGAAATAAAAGAATATAAAAAAAAATTTGACCAAACACGATGTGAACAAGTTAATTTTAAGACATATATTATCAGCAATGTTTTGATTATGTAGCAAAATAGAGTGCCTTTTCCTTAAAAGAGACTGAAGTCATTGCATAAATCTTTCTTTACTTTGATAAAGCCTTGTGTGAAAATATTGCTGGTATATTCCGGTGAATTTAATATTCCATGATTTTCTTTTGTATTTCACAACTGCATCGCTTCTCTACAGATATATAGCAAATATTTATTATAACAATGTATATTTTAACTAAACTAGAACGAAAGACAGAAGGAGACATAAGATTTGTATTTCTGCCACACATGTTATAAATGAAAACAATATGATACGACACTACGCAATATTATTGATCATAATAAATATTAAAATAAGTACATATATGACCTGTTTGAATGATGTATTGACCGCCTAACAGAATAGGACTAAAGTAACTGAAGTCATTACTGGTCTATCATTCATTTATATCAAACTTTCAATACCAATGTTTCGATTTCAGTTTAAAAAAGATCATATCAAATAATCATAAATCATGTAACAAACAAATGAAAACATACATTATATTCAAAAATACGTATATTATATAACACTGTGCTTACATTATCATTGTGCTTATCATAATTTATTGTTCTTGTTCATGTGCAAAAGGAATACTTAACTCTCTAAAGCTGTTTTCTTCGTTACTTATGAATTTGATTACGAAAACGTTCAACAAAACTTTAAATGCAATCAAAAGTGGACTACTAGAACTGCTTTTCAACTTGGAACACGAAATAAACCATGAGTTATTTTAGCCTCATATATATATAATATATATATATATATATATATATATATATATATATGATCAAACCACAATAATAAATGGGAAAACAAGACTAAGATCTTTCAACCGTAACAAGCGGTCTTCGTCAGAGTCAAAAACCCAACTGACGAAGACCGCTTGTTACGGTTGAAATATCTTAGTCTTGTTTTCCGATTTCTTATTGTGGTTTGATCATTGATTGTAATTTCACGTGTTTATGTGAAATCTTTATATATATATATATATATATATATATATATATAATAATCAACAATAACTCTTGATATAATATATGAATTAAACACCACAATAAACAAATATATATTAATTACAATGTTCTAAGGCCTTTTGTTACATCATCAGAGGGCTAAATGAAACAAACAAAAAATATAATAAGTTAACCTGGTTGATTGAAGTCTTCAGGATTGCTGGCATCCCTGTCTGAATTTAATGCTCCTAAAATTGAAGGAGTCTTGATCTGCTTACTTATTTCTTTTATTAATATTTCATCTAGTTTGTAAAGTCCCGGACTATTGTTCATTAAATTTCTATAGAAGTTCTTTATGAGTGCACTTTCAATGATATTTCTCCTCCTTTCTGAAAGTACAAAAATTAATTCCTTTAAAAAATGAAGGAATTCTAGTTGCAAATTATCACTTTTTTCCAAGTTTGCTCTATTCCTCCGTTTTGTCAAAATTTCGTTTCAAAGCTAAAAACTAAAAGCTTCTACCAACCATCCACTACTTATCAACACCCTTTGAATCTCGTTTCCTTTTCAACCCTTTCGTGCATTTGTGTTTTAATAAACTCAACTATGAACATTAATATTTATTAAGCACTTTTTTACCACTATGACATTATCGACCTCAAGTACATTGATAGACCTCCTTAGCTCTCTCATCGAAAGAGCTGGTGGTCGAAATATACCTGGACCTATCTTTAAGCATCCCTAACTAGCTTAAAACTATTTTAAAAGTTCTTAAAACTAGGAATTACATGGAAATCACTATTTTGAACATTTAAACTAGAGTCATTGTCCTTAAACTACAGAGCTTTGAGTATCTATAGCCTATGGCTGCTACTGATGCTTTGCAGTATAGAAGAGAGGTCACATCTATGAAAGCCTCCCTCTTTAGCATCATTTTATGACTAAATTACTAATAAAACTTGTTTTTTACTACAGGACAACCTAAGAATCATATAAAGAAACTCCATCAAATAAATAAAAATGCTCAATCAAATGTTCAACCATCGGCAACTCCGCTTTGACATACCTAATTCATATTAAACTGACAAATACACTGCATTTTGCAGTTGGAGGTAGAATGTCAAAATGTTAAAGTGTACTTTTTCAGTGTTTGTTTATGTACTTTTAAATTAACTGATTATATGTAAATATATGTGCACTGCGTTCTACATTACAAACATTCTACATATAGACTTCATCGATAAAACGATTTCACATAAACACGTGAAACAACAATCAATGATCAAACCACAATAAGAAATGGGAAAACAAGACTAAGATCTTTCAACCGTAACAAGCGGTCTCCGTCAGAGTCAAAACCCCTAGTTGGGTTTTTGACTCTGACGGAGACCGCTTGTTACGGTTGAAAGATCTTAGTCTTGTTTTCCCATTTCTTATTGTGGTTTGATCATAGACTTCATATATTCTTTTTGTCTTTCAATATTATTTATAAAATTATCATTGAAACAGTTTATGTTGAAGTCTATATTATTGTTTTCTTATTAATTAAAATTTTCCAATGTAACCAGTTTTGTAAATTATATTGTATAGATTACAGTTTTGTTATTATAGCAAGTGAGCATAAACTCTTATCGTTTTAATAAACAAAAGAAAAATAATGGAGGGTTACTTAAATAAAGATTTAAGCATTGCGTGATGATTAGTGGTAAACATAGAGTCAGGGAGTCATCATTACAAACAAGTCTGTTTAAAGACGCAATGCAGTTAAGATGGCGACGAGGAGCCTGGTATCAGTTTCCCTCGAGATGCAGGTACAACAGAAACAAGCCATAAAAAGGGCTTGTAATTTACTGCAAATAAACCCCTTCAAACTGAGTTGGCAACAAAATTCAATTTTCTCTCGGCTCGACACACCCTCACTGCGATGAATGTTCCTCATAGCCCAAATGACTCTTGTTTTTTACTCCTCTTCACCTCTCCCTTTACCACCTCCTGCATAAAACGGAAATCTTCCACTCCTCTCGTAAAACAGCAAAATGGAATTCCCATCAATGGCTTCAATTTTCTTTATCTTGAATACACCGACTGTTGACCCTGTAGCAATGGTGCAAATTTCCATCCGTGTTATGAATATTAAGTGTTCCTTTTTTTTTTATTTTTGAAGCACATTTCTCATTCTGATAAACGTTTAATTTATATTTATTATCTATGGAAGGTGAATAAATTATTTTATCATTGTTTTCATATCGGCTACTGCATTCCTATTTTCATTAATATATAGATCTATTAAAGAGTTTTCTTACAATAATTACTGAAATTTAACTCCATAATTGACTCAGCTGGTGATAACTACAATAATTTACAAATCCATAAAACTCTCAAAATAAGAATAAATTAAAAAATTTGTATTGATTCATAAAAGTTAATGTCTATGAGAATGTATTGTTATTAACTTATTACAATTTTAACATCCAAATCTCTAATATTGTCCCTCTGAAACACGGCATTAAAAGTATGAAACCACTGAAAAATCTTTTCTAAAAGTGTGAAAGAGATGTTTCATGGATCGTGAGCAAAGTGAACCAAAACAGCTAAGAAGGGACTGTAATTACAAAAAATAAGTGTTAAATTAATAAGCAACCCTAATAATAGTAATATATAATGTATTTACTTTTTTAAAGTCACCCATCATGTATTACTCTATTTTCAAATTGAAATTTAGTTAAGGATGATCTGAGAAAAAGACGCATCCTAATTTTCTAAATGGGGATTAAATTTCCAAGTGTTTTGCAACAAAACTTACGAAAAGCCATGAGAAATGGGAAAGCCTGCCTTTAAACTTGATGCATTTAAGTTTTCCCGCAGACATGATAGGTAATTTGCTTTTGTGGTTATAGAAATTTAAAGAGTTCAAATTATAGAGAAGAATATTTCAACCAATACAAATGAGATCCACATTATATTGGAATGATGTACGAGATTCAAGCATATAGAACTTTGAAGGTGATTCCTGCATTAACCAATGTATTTATTTCAATTTTAAATGTACGCACATCGTAATAAAATAATAATGAAGTTACTAAGAAAAGAAGTTGCAATTGTTAAATCAATAATACAATGGTAATTACAAATGATTTTATTGAATCTATATAAATAAAATAATGATTTTGTCTGTACATTGCTTAGAACTGACTCATTTCAAGTTTTCTTTACGTTTCATACATTGGAGAAACCGAATCCACCCTTAGAAACATTTCTGTCGGTTTGTCGGTTTGTCCGCAAAATTTTGTCACCAGTAAACTCAGCCACCATAAGACATAACAAGCTGAATCTTTGACAGTAGATTTGTGTATGTCTAACTTAAAATCTAAGCTTTCAATGGTTTGAATATTCAAGGATGAATATCAAGCTGAAACTTTTACAGTAGATTTGTGTACGTCTAACTTAAAATAAAGACTCTGAATTGAAGCTTTTGTGAATTCAAAAGCTTGTTTTGAAAATACACAGGTGTGGAAAGTAGGTATTGTTAGTTGATTTTATTTTCATTGGAGCAAATAAATATATTGCGTATTTGACATCATTGAAAAGGTGTTTCACAGAGTTGAGGACATACTATCTATTAAACATAAATAGTCCCCTTAGAATAATTTCTTACTGTCACTGTGTCGGTTTGTCCGCAAAATATTGTCACCAGTAAACTCAGCCACCATAAGACATAACAAGCTGAATCTTTGACAGTAGATTTGTGTATGTCTAACTTAAAATCTAAGCTTTCAATGGTTTGAATATTCAAGGATGAATATCAAGCTGAAACTTTTACAGTAGATTTGTGTACGTATAACTTAAAATAAAGACTCTGAATTGAAGCTTTTGTGAATTCAAAAGCTTGTTTTGAAAATACACAGGTGTGGAAAGTAGGTATTGTTAGTTGATTTTATTTTCATTGGAGCAAATAAATATATTGCGTATTTGACATCATTGAAAAGGTGTTTCACAGAGTTGAGGACATACTATCTATTAAACATAAATAGTGCCCTTAGAATAATTTCTTACTGTCACTGTGTCGGTTTGTCCGCAAAATATTGTCACCAGTAAACTCAGCCACCATAAGACATAATAAGCTGTATACAATAATAAGGTGTATACAGAGACTTTTACTTAGCACTAATAATGACATTTTCTACTATTCTATAATTTCTGATGACATTTTGGAATACCAAGTACAAAAGAATTTTTGATTCCGTCAAAGACGACTAGGATTGCTAGTACTGTATAAGTAAACAAATAGACTCACTTTGAGTTAAGATTAATTAAACTATTTATAGTTTATTTAAACTTCCTTAAACTTAATGATTTAATTTCAAATAAAACACAAAACTTATTTTTAAAAACCTTAGAAATCAAGAGTTATGCAAAATTCTAAAAGGAAAAAAAATTTTTTTTTTATCAACTTTAATTATATTTTGATTGATCAAATCAAAATTAATTTAAATTTCATTTATATTGAAAATCATTATTTGTCATTCACAATCTTTTTAAATGAAAACAATTTCAACTAAAAAATATTGTGATTAAATAATATTTGATTCAATTTATTATAATTGAAGTAAATTGATTTGTTTTAACTCTGACCTCATTCCGAAAATAGAGTTGGAACTCGAGGATAATAAAGAATGAATGTTTGAAATGTTGGTTGAAATCTACCAATATTCCCCATTGGTAGAATATCACCAACATGAGTTACCAGTTATTCATTAAAACCAGTTTCCAAAGCCCAGTACATAATTAATCACAAACGAGTATTCCATTATATTATAATGCATTCTCTTGAAATACTGTTTAAATAAAGTTCATTTTAACAAAATAATAAAGAGCGAATATAAAATTATTTCATTCTAGTAAAATTTAAAAGAAATTCCTCCGATAATTAATCCATTATTAATATTTAATAAAAATTAAAAAGTAATTAATTAATTGGTAATTAATTAATGTTAGTTAATTTGTTTTTATTAAAAAATAAAACTCTACACACTCATATTTATTGTCTGTATACAGGCAATATACTCTGTCTGTACTCATTCCAACAAAACACATCCTCCTTAGATAACAAAGACACGCACTTACAAACATTTTCAAACACAACACACACACACACACACACATATATATATATATATATATATATATAAAGATTTAACATAACCGCGTGAAATAACAATCAATGGTCAAACCACAATAAGAAAATCGGAAAACAAGACTAAGATCTTTCAACCGTAACAAGCGGTCTTCGTCAGAGTCAACTGAGTTGGGTTTTTGACTCTGACGAAGACCGCTTGTTACGGTTGAAAGATCTTAGTCTTTTTTTCCCATTGTACTATTGTCCATAACTTCACTTCGACAAACCGACAGAAATTTTTCTAAGGGTGGATTCGGTTTCTCCAATGTATGAAACGTAAAGAAAACTTGAAATTTTTCTAAGGGTGGATTCGGTTTCTCCAATGTGTCAAACGTAAAGAAAACTTGAAATGAATCAGTTCTAAGCAATGTACAGACAAAATCATTATTTTATTTATATAGATATGAACATTTTTAATTCTTGCTGTATATAGCAAACCCAGAATATAAATATTGTTAACCAAAACAGAACAAGAGTTCAGAAATATATTAACTGATGAATTGAGTTTATGATACTAGAGTGATTGATTTCAAACTACAAACACAGGACTTGGGGGGGGGGGGGGAGTGCGCATCGCGTTATATGCACTTTCCACTGGTGGTGAGAGAGCTCAAGTGGCTGAGTCTGTTTACTGTCGTTTATTTGCAAACAACAAGAGCCCTTGCAGTGTTTGCCTTTCGGCTGCCGTATCAAGCAGTCAGCGTCCTGACTTCTCATCCACTCACAATGGCACAAACCTCCACACCCTAATCCCTTCGTCATTGTCTTCTGCTGACAGTACAAGACTTGCATCCTTCCCTCCTGTCCATATTACTCTACTTAACTTCATATAATCTGTTTAGAGCGGATTATCTCATGACAGTCGCATTCTGACAGTAAAGTCACGTCTCTACTGACAAATTCCTAACAAGTTAGCTTAGAAATACTCGTAATATTCGCTTCTGGTGACACAGCGTTTCAAAACCAGTAGAGCATTGATGCAAAGTGGTGCTGATAGAAATGTTTAAAAGTTCACACTTTTTAATAATTGAAACATTAAATATAAACACAATTCATATTAAAGATAATTCATGAAGAAAAATTGTTTTGGAAATGTTTTCAATAAAATAAAATTGATAATTATTATGAATATTGAAAGACAAGTCACTAATTTTTTTTAAATTGAAACAGATACAAAGTCTGATTTTATACAAAGATTTAATTAATCATAATAATTATCAGGTGTATACCACGTGTTACTTTTGTTCATAAGACACAATTCTATCGTGAACATAAATATATCCAAGACAAAATAATAATCAAAACTAACATACTAATTAGCGATTTCGTTATAATTTCAACTGAAAAATAGGTTTACCAGTACTAAAACTACTAATCTTTTTAGTAGTGTAATCGTTACTAAAATTTAAACCTCAATCATCCTGTTTTGCAATTGATTCAAGACTCGTCAATCCCTGAGATCTAGGGGTCAAAATAAGTTGTTCTCTGATATTTTTCTATCAACTGAAACGTCTGTGTATATTTTCAGATAAGGTTCATATTTTCCATGTTTGAGTTCCTTATTTCTATATTTTTGAAAGTTCTATTTTTAGAGTTGTTGGTAATTGCTGTTTTATTTATAGTCCAGGAGTGGCAAGATTTGCTTGTATTTCGGGTTGCAACCCTGGTCTTAGTTTTAAGACAATGGTAAACCTCAAGTTGAGGATTGGGTTGTTAAAAAAGTAATTGACAGACACAGTTATCTCTTTCCGCATCTAATGTACAAACGGGTGAGCCAGCACGGGCGGCTTAGTAATAACTAGTATTGCCAACCCACAGAAAAAGAAGTTACCAAAAAATTTAAATAACTTACAAATATAAAAATTAATAAATAATAACTCTAAATAACTAAAGTATAAAAGGAGAAGTAATAGACAAATTAAAAATAATTAAAAATAAACAAATAAATAACAAGAAAGAAAACCCTTAACGATTTAGGTTAAGACAAGGGTCAGAAGGAGCTTTAAGAATGCAAATAAAGCTTCTTATGAATAATCGCTTCCTCGGAAGCTCTTAGATTACACGGAGATTAAAATCAGGGATCTCTTTTAGGACCTGGACACGGAAGCAATCATTAAATCCGAGTCCATGGGAGCTTGCATGGATGGTGATGGGTAGGTCTCTGCGCTGAACAAATAAAGAAAAACCTGTCACCATTCTTAGTGGAAGCCAAACCAATGTAAAAACATCACACCGAGTGCAATCCAAACTATAAACGCAGTGCAGGAGGTGTGGGCATGTATTTACACCCATAAAACATTGTTATTAAGGAAGGAAGTAAAATAAAAGGTGGGGTTGATAATCACCCCAGTAATAAGCCGTACGCGATGCATGGTTAGTTGCTGTTTGCCAGCCACGCAGAACTCATCTTTTTTTTCTTCTTCTTCTCTTGATTTTGACGACGCCAAAATATTGTGTGTTCTTTCTGTTACTCTAATCGTTATATATATATATATTATATATATAACTGGACTATTAGTCCAGTTATACCGTTGACCTTTCAACTCTTTTATTCTAATCGCTTGTTTTTTGTTCATTATTAACCTTTGACCTTCTCTTTATATTAACCTGTACTATCCTTTTAATCTATTTATAGCAATGACTAAGCATGAGTCATTGATTTTAATTTAATATGTCACTTGGCCAACTCCTTTTCCAGTTGAACCCTGTTAGCAGGAGGTTAGTTCGTAGGATCGAATCTCTCAGTCTTAAGATCGTGAATGCCGAGACTGCGGTTAATTTTAATGATACCTGTTTAAAAGAGCATCTGCTGCCTATTTATACCAATATATATATATATTCATCCAGAAAACGATCCACAAAGGACAACAAACGTTTCAGAGTAAACTATAGATTACGGTACATAGAAAAACACACTTACAGTCGGTAATTTTTGGTTAAACCGTCATCAGGAGAGAAGAAATAGGGACACCAAGCACACTTCCGAAGCAACGGTTGGAGATCCAATATCATACAACTCTACTGGATTGGAGTCCGGGGACCTCAAAAATTTATATTTCCATTTTCAAATCGATGTCATAATTAAATAATGGATAAATAAATAATAATACAAAATACAATAATATATAATGATGTATTTTTATAGATTATATGATAAAGTATTAAAAAGTCCTCCTCGTCAATTTAAATCCTTATGATAATCCGACTGTTCCTGAAAGGAATGCCATTAGCAACCTGAAACGTGCCAGTTTCCTAATTATCATGCCTGCCGATAAGGGCTCTACAGTTGTCCCACCAAACTCCTCCCTTTGACCCCACTGCTTTGTTTCTACGTCATTTAGTTTCCTTACTTAATAACATTGGAGTTAACGAAGGTCTCTCCCATCATAATATTAATTCCCTTATTATTTCTTCTCCTCGCTTTATCTTTTCTATAAAAAGTATGTTTTTACTTTACTATAAATAAAGTATAGCAATCATGAACAAATTCAAGTACGGAATTACTTGTTTTGAGGTCCCTAAAGTTTTTGGAAGGTTTTTTGATGATATCTCTATGTATGTAGGTAGGTGTATCTAAAGTTTTGTAGGCTCTACAGGTTACACCGTTTCATGAATATAATTCATATTTTACACAAAAATGGGTCCTATTGTGTAGTCCGGTCTTTTTATTTTTGGTCAATATTGCATGATAGGGAAGTTAAGGTTTTGGTTGGAGACGACATTTTTTGTTTTCTTTAAAACTAATACTCTAGAATTTTGATGTTTTCGGACATTATGACACTAATACTGGCAATACAGGATAAATTTATCCTACATATTATGATTTGAGAAATTTTTTTAACTCTAAGCAGCTCAGTATAGGATAACGGAATTTTGCCTAAAAGATCAACATACCTCTTCAAAATAGTTTCTTTACCTAACGTCCGCCTGTCACTGCTGACGGCTGACCATTCATTCCTCGAAAATGTTCATTTTTATAAAGCATTTCTATTTGTGAAATAATTAATGGTATTTAATACAAAAAGTAGTAATATAAAAGTAGTACTATATAGTAGTAAATAACAAGATAAGAACTAATCAAAATTTCAAAGGATGCTGAAATAGTTAGGCGAAGCATTTACTTAACACCCAAGGGATTATTTGTACTTTATTAACACAGTGGTCATTAATATTGATTTATATATTTGCTTTCGTGATCAGGAAAAAATCAGAAGAAAATCAGAAGAAGCAGAAGAGATGTCATACTGGCAGGTCAAAGACAAATGAGTAAGTGCTTTGTTGTATTCCTTCTTCTCTGTACATCATCTCTTATAAAGTCAGGTTGTACAGAACTTTCTACATAAAGTACAGTTGTACTTTATATATATAAATATATATATAATTACATATACTCGTATATTTTTACTAATTTTGGGCTTAATTATTTGTTATGATTAAATTACATTAATGAAAAATATTTAGATGTAGTTAATTACTTAATAGGTAATGTTTCAGTTTAGCTTAATAATGTAACAAGAATTACTAACAGTCAACTGTTAGCCACTATGATTTCCCTTAAAGAGAGTACATTGAAAGTAAGGATCAATATTCCTGCACCCTACCTGCTGCGTATGTGACAGCAACAATAATCATATCATCGTTTCAATTTGAAAAGGGTACTATTGAATCAGACGGCCTTTGCTGTAAAGAGAATAAGATGAACACCACGAGAATATTGATGAAAACATATTTTGGGTAAGTTGATATTTGGAAAAATAATAAAATTATAATACTTATCATTTAACAAAAACTGAAAGTTATATGTAATCTATATTGACTTTTAACATAGTTATAACTAAAGCAGTAATTACATAGACGTGTTAATATACAAAATTTCTGCTAGCCTCACAGTTATAGAAAAGTAGTTTTCATATAGAATAATCATCGCATATACAGGGATATCGCATATCGCATATTGCAGTACAGGGTACTGTATCTCAAAAGCTAAAGTCATATTGATCCACAACTTTTCAAGTATACACAAGACCTACTTAGCATTTCAAGAACTTTGGTATTTGGTAATCTCTGCAATGATATTGTATTGAAATAATGTTTACAAGAAGAGAAATTGTCTCTAAAGCAGACTGTCTTTCTCATTGAGGGTCTGGTAGCTACCAGTGCAATTGCATCAAATATATCTAGAAACATCACCCTCACTGAGTCTATCCAGGCAAAACTAAAGCAATGGCTTGGTAGGGGTTTGAGAGTTACTTTCTAATGGATACTACACTATGCAATCTATACAGTAAACAAGGGAAACAAACGAGCAGACCTCTGGTCAAAATAGTTTCACAGTACACCAATAAAAAAAAAAACATTGTTTTTATATAGGCTAATAAAACTCTGCAAAGACCTAAAGATAGTCATCAAGTAGCCGTGAGATCTGGAATCAGTCAAACAGAAGTAGCCGAGAGATCCGTCAAAGTAAAGTAGGGCATAAAAAACAAAACGAAATTGAGAAACAGTATCAATAGATAACTCAACTATTACAATATTCATTGATTTTGTTATTATATCTTCAATTATATTAAAATACAACAGAAAAATATAAAAGTATTAATTAAGTATTGTGAAAATGTTTTGTTAATTTCTGATAAGGTATCATTCAGCACATTAATTCATGTTGGGTCAGAATCATTCATTCTAAAAACTGAAAAGCGAAATCTTCCGTCCTGTAAAATGAAATTTCAAGAATTATACTAAATATATCTTAAAGTGACAGTTATTGTAACAGTGCTTATTAGCAGAGAAAAGTCGTGTCATTTATTATAGCTATTACAAAACAATAAAATTGTATTCATTCAAGTTTTTATAATAGCATATATTATATCCATGTATTATTAATAATATATTAACAGTATGTTAATACTATCTATACTAAAACAACGTCTACCGATGATAACATTAAGTTCATCCATAATATTATCGAAACCACTATGGATTACTGAGTTGAGTAACTGCAATTTAAACAGCAATAGGTATATATATATATATCTTAATTGATGTGGTAAGGATACCAAAATAACACAAAAGTACTTCATTTTAAGTATACAAACAATAATCATTTTATAAATGCCGATTAATTAAAATTACTGTTTTATCAAATATGTGACCTTAGCAATCACAAAGGACTCCAATTTTAAAGATAAGACTGTTTTTTACTACATAGCAATTATGATAAATGGAACCAGAGTTGGAGTCGTAATTAAGTTTAAATTTCAAGGCTCAAAGACCTTGGTTTAGCTCAAACTCCTTAGTCCAGTATTTTACAAATTATTTATTTAGTTATCACGTTTTTGATATCAGCTGGACTCTCATTCAGAATTTTCAAAAGGAATTAGGATACTGAAATAATACTACGTGCGTGTTACGTGAGGATTACAGATTATCCATTTCCATACATTTGAAACCTTAATGCTAAGGTATGAAACCGAATATTTATTTAGAAAAACATATAAATATTTTTAACGGTATCAAGGAATATTGATTGATGACTCAGCAAGGTTGTTGGTATTTGTTTTGAGATTCACTCCCAATGTTTTCACATTAATGTTGAATTTTTCTATTTCAAACAAATTTCTTCTATTTTCAACGTTTTTAACAGTGAACTTTTAAAATTAAATAACGATTAGCTAAGACCACAATTCATTGAATAGGTTTTAGACTGTTCTTATAATTATTATTATATTATAATAAAAAGTGGATTAAGTTTCTAGTACAATGTGTGACCTGATAAATTTGTATGTTTTTACTGTATAGTCTGCAAGTATATTGTAATTTTAAACCGAATAATAAGTATAAACCAGTTGACGTGTTTGCTGATATACAATGTACAAATACACAACTGTGTTAAATCAATGAAAAGTATTCTTTAATTGTCATTATATATCTCTGTTAGCAACTTCCACCATTCCACCAAATTAGTTCTTGTTGAAATATGTTTGTATGATTAGGTGTACTCTGATCCATTAAAACATAACAATATAATGTCAATGATAAGATGTTTTTAAACCAGTTTATGGGTACAACGGTGAAACGTACAACAAGTTATTTTATAGTGGCATTGGATGAACAAATTGGCAAATAACAGATATCGGAAATATCTGAGCACATCTGTCAGGCCCTATATAGTAAGTACGGTCTAAAACTAGTATAATATAAAAACAAATTTTGGAATAACTTAGAATAGTATTCAAAATTATAAATACAAGATTAAATATTTTTGATAACATGATGTTACTAGATTATATGGAATATTTTCTGCTTTTTCTATTTTCAATTTCATTGAAGAGACCATTTAAAATTGATATAGCTTCTCGATCACCTATTCGTAAAATTCAAAATCGGTTTCTTGAGAACTAAGCTCAAAGATGAACTACTCCGGTTATTTTTTTAAAGCTTTTTTCCTTCAAAAAAGTCATTGAGAACGCCGAGCGATCTTTGGCGAAGCTTTGGCAAGAAGTAGTTATTCTTAGGACTTAATTCTCAAGAAACCTATTTTGAATTTTAGAATATTTAAGCTCATTAAATTTTATCAAGCCAAAATACAGTCATTTTTAACTGCTTCTCTCACTTACTTCAGATGTTTTATGAGCTGTTCAATGTTTAAAAAAATATTTTTTTTACATTAAACATAATAACATTATTATTAGTTATTATTATAGTAATCTGACAAACGGCAAATAAGGAAATAAGTTAACGAAGTCAGATGATAATTTTCTTTAAGTGTGCTTACTTGTATTGTTACATTCTTTAGATAAAAAATGCGGATTCAATTAAATATTTTATATTTTTTAATATAACAAATGTCATTTTATTTATTCAAAATGCAATTATAATGTAATAAATTATAATATTAAATTACCATTCCCTATCTTACCCACAACATAATAAATAACGTTTGTTTCCATTGGCTCCAGTAAAAATTTCATACATTATTTCAAGAAAAAAAAAACACTTTCATAATAATTGGTTAACATCAGCAACCTTAAAAATAATTGAATTGAATATCACGTATGTTCAAAAATATATTTACATATACTAAAGCAGCATAGAAACACTGCAGATTTCTTTTTAAATGTGATAATTAAATTTAATATTGGACTGAATAGTATGATACAAAATTTCTCTGGCATATGCTTGGTACAAACCGTAGCAGTATTCCCATAATAACCTACCTAAACTAAATTAGTTCCTCTCTCACAACCATCTTTGTTGGTAAGTTTTTTAACCTCCTTAGAGATTTCATGATAAAGCATGCATTCAATCTACCTGATGTAATCCATTTTTCCCTCCCACTATTTATCTCGCATCTCTATTCCACTCATCAACACTATGCAAATTATGACTAACCAAAAGAGAAATGCTTTACTTCTCCGTCTATTAATGAAAAATAATTTATTATCACGCTGTATTGATGTGTGAATGTACAAAATAATAACTGTAGATATATTCATGTACTAAACTAAATAACGGATTAATTAGGTAAATAAACCTAAATAACGAAATAAGTTCTAAAACGTACTCATTTGAATGAAACTAAGCTGACATTATTGTACACATGCTTTCGGTCTTCAATCTTAAGCAAATATAAATTATCAGCTATAAATTACATCTTCAGAATTTAAATGCAATACTTTCAAAAAAGGAATGGGTTTTACATAAATAATCGTCTATGGAACATGATTGAGTAGAAATAAGTACTAATGTAGTAATATAAACTAATAAATATGTACTAAATAACGAAATCTTAGGGTATTAAATATAACACTTTCTATATCAAATTCAGCCTTATTCAATAATTGCAGGGTAAAGAGTTAATGAAATAGTCACCACATATAGAAGCTAAATAATATACACAACGCGTTTCAAACACATAGTGTTCTTTTTTAGGCCCTAAACTAAAAATATACAATTATTATATGTTTGTGTTTTCAACTTCTATATGTAGAGACTGTATCATTAACTCTTTTACTCTACAATGAGTAAATACCACATAAAAACTGATTACACTACCAAGGAACTTATTCAATGATTTTTATATATTCAAATTCAGCCTTTCTCAATAAATGTTTAAGAAACTACAAATGTCAAGAAAGTAGGAATTCAGTGTCTTTCTTAGGAAATGATATAATTTATATCAGATGCTTGATCATTTTTATAACTTCTATCAAATACACGCACTACTCTATAGGAGACATAGTAGAGAGAATTTGTTGACCAGAAATGGTTGCATGCTTGAGCACAAACTGGATGAAATTTGAAACACATATTTATGAAAAAACCTAAATATTATTGAAATAATTCAATATTAATAGTCTCTTTGATAAAAGTCTCAATGATATGTCTCTTTTGACGGATTGTTATTTGAAATGTAGATCGTAAAAAACTGTTTGTTCTATCTTCTCTTTAATGTAATTTTTATTTCTGCTATTTTAAATTACATCTCTGGGTGTTTTAGTTTCTGAGATTAATTAAAACGCTCAGATGAATTAAAACACTAACGGTTCCCAATTGGTTTTTCATGTTAACCAAACATTACTAAATAAAATTTTAACTAGAAAAAGAAATATAATTAATAAGAGTAATTTTTATAAACAGTAATAATTTCTCAAAAGCATTATTGTTGATTTAATTATTTATGAATACATAATATATATATATATTCCTCGATGAAATAATTTTCATTTGAATTGCGAACATTTGGTTTTGCTCTTAACTTTGTAAGACCTCTCGATATAGCTAGGCTTAATGGATTGAGTTCATTCTGATTTGAATCGTCCTGTCAGTCGAATGTAGTCTCTCTGTCGAAGACGTTTATTAGTTTCCATTTAACGTTTGGTTCAAAAACGTGATTTCCATTGGCAGGATCAATAGAAGATTGCGGTGGTTGAACGGCCACAAGCCCTATTTGTCCGTCTCTTGGGGTGGTAAGCACCCCTTCAGTCACAAATCATTTTCAGATGACAACCCCCTAACCCTCCACCCCTGCCACTTGAACCTTCATTACTCCTGCCCTACAAAAGCCTGCGTTAAAAGCTTTCCCAATGTCACTTTCCTTTTTTTTTTTTTTGTACCTAGATTTAACCAAAACTATTAATGTTTCTATCGTAACGTTTTTCTTTTCAAGATAACTTCAACATGTAAATATAATGTGACCGATTAAGTATAAAATTAGCAGGCTTATGTATTTAGACATACCAACCATGATCATAACTCCTCGTCATTATGTGCTTATCGGCTGAGATTTCTTTTCGTCTATTAGGATGTATCTATGTTATTCTACCATCAACATCCACAGACATACCTATCGAACACATTTTGTCAGGTTTTTCTCTGAATACTATTATCATTGGTACACCAAATACCATTACTAAATTTCAGTAACACTACTTGACGATAATCTGCAATTTTCTCCTTTTCAATTTATCGTCCACCCAATTTACTGCACTATGTAAATGTATATATATATATATATATATATATATATATATATATATGTATATAAAACAAACATGTATGAATGAAAGTCTGCTCCCAAAAAACACACACACACTATTGCATATATATATATATATATATGCAACAAAATTTCACATAAACACGTGAAATAACAATCAATCGTCAAACCACAATATGACATGGGGAAAAAAGACTAAGATCTTTCAACCGTAACAAGCGGTCTTCGTCAGAGTCAAAACCCAACTGACGAAGACCGCTTGATACGATTGAAAGGTCTTAGTCTTTTTTCCCCATTTCATATTGTAGTTTGATCATATATATATATATAACAGATTCAATAATATATCGACCGTTTGATAGAATAGGTGTGTTCTCTAATCGGGGTTCGGTCAATTTTCCAGGATAAAAAATCAAACTCTCGTTGCCAACGTTTCGGTTTTATTTAAAACCTTTTTCATAGGCATCTTCTCCATATACTCTTCTTATATCCTCAAAAAACCCATATTTCTTCTTATATAAACCCAAATGTATATATAACAGATTCAATAATATATCGGCCGTTTGATAGAATAGGTGTGTTCTCTAATCGGGGTTCAGTCAATTTTCCAGGATAAAAAATCAAACTCTCGTTGCCAACGTTTCGGTTTTATTTAAAACCTTTTTCATAGGCATCTTCTCCATATACTCTTCTTATATCCTCATAAAAACCCATATTTCTTCTTATATAAACCCAAATGTATATATAACAGATTCAATAATATATCGACCGTTTGATAGAATAGGTGTGTTCTCTAATCGGGGTTCAGTCAATTTTCCAGGATAAAAAATCAAACTCTCGTTGCCAACGTTTCGGTTTTATTTAAAACCTTTTTCATAGGCATCTTCTCCATATACTCTTCTTATATCCTCATAAAAACCCATATTTCTTCTTATATAAACCAAATTGTATATATAGACATTTCAATAGATATATTCTTGATCTTTATGATAACATATTGGTTTATATAAAAAAATATGGGTTTTTATAGGATATAGAGAGATATGAGAAAATGCACTATGAAAAAGTTTAAAAACCGAAACGTTGTCAAGGTTTGATTTTTTACCTGAAAATTGACCGACCCCGATTGACTTTCATCAAGGTCATTTATGAATCTATATATACATTGGGTTTATATAAGAAGAAATATGGGTTTTTATGAGGATATAAGAAGAGTTAGGAGAAGATGCCTATGAAAAAGGTTTTAAATAAACCGAAACGTTGGCAACGAGAGTTTGATTTTTTATCCTGGAAAATTGACCGAACCCCGATTAGAGAACACCTATTCTATCAAACGGTCGGTATATTATTGAATCTGTTATATATACATTTGGGTTTATATAAGAAGAAATATGGGTTTTTATGAGGATATAAGAAGAGTATATGGAGAAGATGCCTATGAAAAAGGTTTTAAATAAAACCGAAACGTTGGCAACGAGAGTTTGATTTTTTATCCTGGAAAATTGACCGAACCCCGATTAGAGAACACACCTATTCTATCAAACGGTCGATATATTATTGAATCTGTTATATATAACATTTGGGTTTATATTAGAAGAAATATGGGTTTTTATGAGGATATAAGAAGAGTATATGGAGAAGATGCCTATGAAAAAGGTTTTAAATAAAACCGAAACGTTGGCAACGAGAGTTTGATTTTTTATCCTGGAAAATTGACCGAACCCCGATTAGAGAACACACCTATATATATATATATATATATATATATATATAGACAGGTTTCGTTGAACACGATAGAGTATTCCCTCTGGAGAATTTTCCTTGCAACTTTTTCCAGTTTGCGAAAGATCCTTTTTTCGTTGTTAGAACAACGGTTTATGTTTGTCGACGCGTTTCAACTGTCGGCTGCAGTCATTTTCAAGACATAGTTATAGGGTCAGGTTTATTGGTGTCATTATATAAAAAAATAAAACTAAATAAATAAATATTTGTTTTAATTGATGAAAAAACGTAAGCAACATGTCTGACTGATGTTTAATATGGAGCTAAATTAAAAAATATCGTCTTTGAAGCGGATATAAAGGATAGGAAGGAGGCTTAACGATGAAAATGTTAGCAAAAGAGGGTTTTATCTAGAATCATATGTCATTTCCTAGCCTATTGAGGGTAATACTGAAGGCTCATCAAGTGATAGTAAGAAGATTAGGAAGTATCACCAAAAAGTAATCAATGAAAAAGCTGCTGCTAACTTTAACAAAATATCATGAAAAGAGGATTTAATGCTATCAATACTTTATATATATATATATTATATAAATATATATATATTCATCATCCTGTTCGTTTCTTGACCACTCTATATTCAAAGGTTTTTAGCTTTTTGACGGTTTTTAGTCTACATATTAAAAAAAACCTTTGCCATTGTTTCGATATATATTTATGTATTGTGCTGTATATATCAATCTTTTAGCCCTGAAGAGGACATAAATATATGTCGAAACGTTGGTCTCTGAACCAGTGCGCTTGGTTTCCCTCTCTTATCTCTCCTGAAGACGGTTCAAACCGAAAATTAGAGACTGTAAGTGTGTTCTTTTGATTTCTCTATGTTTCTTTGTCTATATTGAAATATATATATATATATATATATATATATATATATATCAATGATCAAACCACAATAAGAAATGGGAAAACAAGACTAAGATCTTTCAACCGTAACAAGCGGTCTTCGTCAGAGTCAAAAACCCAACTTTTTCTTATTGTGGTTTGATCATTGATTGTAGTTTCACGTGTTTATGTGAAATCTTTATATATATATATATATATATATATATAATAAACTATGAGACCATCTAATGAATTAATACTAAAATTTGGAATAGAATAGGTTAAAGACCAATTAGAATAAAGACTAAGATCATTATTTGAAGTTCAATTCAACCTCTTAATGCTGTCGTTAGATTTCATTGAAAGTTTTTTCTATAGATTAAAAAAAGGACAAAATTAAGAAATTATTTTAAAAAATCCCCAATTAATTGTATAAAAATATGTAATACATTTAGTTGTAAAAAAAATATTATATCGTATTTAAAGACCCAAGATTAAGCAAACTAAAATTAAGTAAACAAAATTACAGAAGTAAAAATATCTGGAAATGAAAAAAATATTGTTTTTATGTTACATAAGTAGTAAGTATATAAACCATTTAAACTAACCGTGTTTATTCTATGAAGTCATAATATACATTTCTGTTGTCATTGAATAAAAAGATTTATATCATAATTACTTATATTACTTACTTATGTAAGTAATAAGAAATACATAAGTAATATGCTTGTGTTGAATAAATTAATTTTACTTCTGAAATGAAATATATTTATATTATGGTATGTAAAAATTACGGCCGCCTCAAATCTTATTACTGAATTTTCAATCCATATTTAAATAGCCATTTTTTGAAATCTGTAATTCAAATGAAATACTTCAAGTATTATAAATAAAAATCGTTAAATGTATGAAATTTAATATTCCTTTCAAAATATAATATTTGAATGATACTGAGTTGATTTATACGAACATTGTTCAGTAAAAAAACTTACAATATATATAAGATACAATTCAATAAAATATGGCAAAGCGAAAAGGAAAGTCGACTAAAATAAACATTGATATCATGTAAAATACGGGCTTGTAAATTAACGATAAAACTGTAGCAGAATTCATCGGGGCAAAGTAGTCTGCAATTTTTTAGCAAGCTATAAATAAAGCAACGAAAGAAATAAGTTAGGTTTTATCTTTCTGTAGGACTTAATTTATTCCAAAACTTTATAATAGACTTCATATTGTGTAAAACCAATAAAAATGTCAAAAAGAAAAACTTTTAACAGCTTGCAAAAAAATTGCTGAATATGCTTTTATATTAAATTATTTTTTTAATAATGTACACTGATATTTTATTATTTATTTCGTTTTATTTTTTTTCTATGATAAGGAGTTTACTTTTGATCACCCAGTAGTCAAAGTGACTAGAGATGTTGTAAAGTTTTATTATTTAATATAGTGATACTAAAACATCATATCATATATATACTTTGGGAATCATTAATAATTGTTATAAAAAAGCACATAAGAAACTTCAACTATGATACTTAATTCATCAAATGCTTATATTCAATGTTTTCAAAAATATTTGGGTAATATATAATTAGATTATTGCCTAAAAAAAAAGGAAAATAGTCACGTAATGCGTTTGAATAATTCTGTTCGTACATTTGTTAGTATGAAATAACCATAAAATATTGTCGTAAATTAGATTAAAAGTTCAGAATTATCATCCAAAACTTATCCCCTGTTTACCCTATTCTACATAAAAACATCAAAACCGAATTCTTTATATTAAGAAAGTCCTTACAGTAAACGTATATAGATGTTATGAGAGAAGAGCGGATGATTAAGCCAGGATTTCCACTCCTCCCGTATAGAGGGACTATCCCCAGATCTCGCTCCATACACCGTCATCAAATTTGTAGAAATTTAAATTATCATTGCTTCTAAATTGACTAATTAAAAAATCTGGAGTGACCTGCAATCAACTTTAATATAAGTAAATTTAATATCAATCTTCTTGGATATATAATATATAATATCTCATTTATGCATAATGTAAACATCTAAATGGGAGATGTTTATTAGTCTCTGACTAGTAATAGAGGTCGTAGTAGTACAAAAATACATAACCTTATTTTTGTATATCACACCACTGGATCAAATAAGTAATATTTTCAAATTTAAAACAAGAAAATACTCTTATTGTCTCAAAAAACCATCAAAGAAAAAATGACGTTTTAAGATAATTTATAATTAAGGTGTACTATAATTACATTTATTAATCTTCAAACGAAAGTTTTCAATTTTGAATTATGTTATACATTTTTGGTCTTTTATAGAATTATTATATTGGTAATTTTATGACTTCTTAGTATTTAATAAAATCATTTTCCTTCCCCTTTGTCAAAAATCATTTATAAAAATTTTTTCTGAGCAAGTAGTACATTTTTTCATGCGTCTTATACTTTGTTATAGGGTTGCTAAGAATGTATATTGAGAAAAAATATATTAGTAATGAGACAGTTTACACACTCAAATCGAAGTCAAAGCCAGCTATTCAATATAATTTAAATCTTTTATAGTCTGGAACTTCTATTTTTTGAAAATAATAAATATGAACTATTAGATTAGAATAGTGAAAACACTGGTTTTTGACAACAAACATAACTCCTCTTTTTGAAGAGAGAGTCCATTCGTCACATTTAAATAGCATGCAAAGACACTACACTTCACAAAGACAAAGTAATTATAACTGATATTAAGTTATGATCAAGAGTGCAATATATACATTTATTAAAGCATTTTATGAGACGAATCGATCATAGCATAGAAGACAAAGGAAATTTATTTATGTTTACTGGCGGTGATTTTTTGACATGTAAAATATTATTCCTCTTATATCTCATATAAGTCAATATGATAGCACTCACGCACCCTAACTGTTTATTAGTACTCAAGTACCCTAATTTATTAAATAATAAATTATTTAAATTTTTCCATTCCAAACATCAATCTCATTTCAGTGGATTGACTCAAAAAATGTCTAAGTCAATGTAAACAATGTAAAAAAATCTGAAGTTGCCTACACCCAACATAACTATAAGCAAACTTAATATAAAACTTCTTGGTATATAATATATAATGTATCATTTAAGCATAATATAATCGTCTAAATGGGAGATGTTTATTAGTCCTTCATTCTTGAGGTAGCACAGATAGTTATTGATCCACTTATCAATAGGTAAGTCTTTTTTGTATGTCACACAATTAATGGATATACAATTATTAGTATAACTACAGCAGTAATAACATTATAAAAAGCCAAAGTGAAAATTTGTTTATACGAAATAATTTCTTACAAGAGAGCATATTTATTGCTCAAATATCCCGTGGAACTCTTACATAGATTATCTGACCTCCATCTGCATTTAATACTTAAGAGAAGCTTTCCCATTTAGAACTTAAAAATATTTTAAGTATTTTGAAAACATAACAAAGTTTTTGTCTGAAATGTCAAAAACATGTAAGAAATAATGTCGTTTTCAGATAATTTTGAACTTAAGATGTAGGATAATTTCAGTTATTATTTTTAAAGTAATTTTCTTTTAATTCTGAATAATTTTCTACATTTCTCATCTTTTATCAAATTATTATTATACATGGAAATTTCATGGCATGCTAGAGTTTTTTAAAAACTCATTTTTCTTTCCCTTCGTCAAAAATCATTAAAAACCAATGCACTCTGAGCGAATGTTATGTTTTCCCACGTGCTCTACTCTGTTATAAGTTGGCTGTAAATGTATATTGAGAAAAAATGTATTGGTAATTAGCCACTTTTGCATTCTCAAATCAAGTTCAAAGCCAACGTTTCTGTATAATTTTAAATTCAAAAGCTGGAAGTTTGAAATTTTTAAAAATAATGGTATGAACTATTAGTCTAGAATACCAAAGTGAAAAAACTGAAAATTATAGGACCCTTCTATAGGACATGAAACTTCATTCCACAAACTTCAATATTACCCAATAATAATATCATTCATAAACGTAAAGAAATCAGCATCTCATATTAAGCTTTATAGAATTGTGGAACATATAAATTAATTAGAACATTTTGTTAGACAAACCCATCATACCGTGAAAAGAATCATGAAAGATAAAATGGCAAATTCTTATTATCACATGTACTAAGCGGTTGTTTTCAACCAGTGGAACACACTATTACTAGCCCCAAAACAGCCCAAACAATCACATTAAAAAAGCTTTATGAAAAAAAAATTAAAATTGTAGTAGGTTTCTGGATTGTGAAGTTGAGTTGAGTGCTCTGTACCGTTATTTCCAACAGAAACGACCCACGTTCTGTTGGAATTGATGGAATTCTTTCTATTCTTCCAGCAGAAACGACACACGTTTTGTTAAAATTGATGATATCCGCTCTCTTCTACATACATTACTGAAAACCCATACGCACACAAACATACATACATACATACATACACATATATACGAACCCATGTATTTATAAGCGCAATGAACAAACATTGCATTATGATGCTTACAAAACAAATTTATGTAGCAACACAACAGTATATCAATTTTATAATGAACGGACGTAAACTTTGTTTTGATATATTTATTATGACCATTGTAGTCATAATTATTAAACTTCTCTTAATTGAGCTGATGTAAATGGTAGTGAAGTCTGTAAAGTGAGTCGGGATTTAAATAAAGTGTCGATTATGCCACTGGTTCAGAGCAGAGAGAGAGAGAAGGAGAGAGTAGACTTTAGAGGCTGGTTTTATTCAGAAATGATTAAGGCTCGAATGGGTTGGCTGAAACACTTGCAAAAATTGCCCAAGAAATGAATTGGTTAGTCGCAGGTGGTGCTTGCAGCTCGAGACACTGCCCGATTTACTCTTCTCTATATATTGCTCCACGTTAATTAACTCATAATTCTCAACCTTGTTCAGACTTAAGCCTTCTTTATGCTTCGATATTAAACTAGCTGGCATTCACTTATTAAACGGTTCAACTTGCAAACTTTAGCCCTCTTCAAGGGTTTTCTGCCTAGCTCGAGCTCTATTAATGAAAATATTATTTCTTACCATATTAACTTAATGTAAGTCAACCAATTGCTTTTAGGAATTTTTTATTTAGCAAAATAATTAGTTGAGTGGTTTATTATTTAGTGGAGAAGTAAATTGCTAAAATTCGGTGAAACTCGTAATTTGGTATAAAATTAAATTTGATTTAAATGAATTCCATGAGAGATTCGAAATTTACTTTATTAAGAATTATTGAATGGATTTCTTGATGATTTTTCTTATTCCTTGGTCCTAAACACATATATTTCTTTCTGTTTACACATATATGTTTACCGTACTGAAAGCATATCAGGATCTGCTATTACAATTCAGATTAGTGTTCAAATATATCTCGATAGTTGATATAAAGTGTAGTATGTTACCACAGTACAATCTCAATTCATTGCGTAAGCCGTGAGTACTCCAGAAGCAGTGATTGGCTACATGCTATAAGGATATTTCTTCTTCGATGATATTGTTCCGGTTCACAGTTGCTTCCAGATCATCCAGATGGTCCTGAATGACTCTATTCGCCCAATTCTGGATGCCCCACTTGATTTGACATGGAAATACACTTAAATCTAATAAATGTACCCGAGCCATATATTCTTACGCAACCTCTGCATCTCCCACTCATTTTTCCTACTTTTATAAATCTCCATAAATGTTAAAATGGTTTCCTTATTATCTACAGATATATTGCAAATAGTTATAGTAATATTACTGTACCATATTAGATATAGTAACAATTATTCTCAACTTTTTTTAGATTTATAGATCATTGAAAGTAACATACGAGTAACAACCGAAAATAATATTTTCGGCCAGGAGCAGTCACGTAAGAATTGCACGTTCACAAAGCCAGTTATTCTGAATAGAGAGTACATCTTGAACTCTGGGAAACACCTTGTCAATAAGCTCAAATACGTAATATGTTCATGTATAAAAAAGAAATTAAAATGAACTAACAATACCTAATTGCTACCCCTGTGTCTTTTCAAAATAAACATGTCTAAGTAGTTAGCCAAACAGAACTTAATAGTTCATAACTTTGCTTCATCGTTGACTATTCAATCCAATCATAGCTTAGATTTTAAGTTAGATATACACAAATCTACTGTCAAAGTTTCAGCTTGTTATGTCATTCATAATCAATCATAATCTCCGCCTCTATGGCACATTGTGCAGAGCACAAACTAAGAGTCGTGCCCCGTTGCACAGTTTTGGGGCACTCACGTTTCGTAACATGAAATTTGTTAATGAAATTTTACATGAAATTTGTTACTGAAATTTTACATGAAATTTTGTTATGAAGAGTCATAGGTTCAAACTGTTTCCTCTTCAAGGAACCTGAAGGACAGACAGTTAATGTAGTATATACAGAAGCATTAGCTTAACACTGTACTAATAAGACGATCCAAACTGGACACAATTCGTGTTCAAAATTGAAGAAGAGTAACGCACAAGGTAAAGAAACACTCTTACAAAGGTTCTGTGCAATCTGTTTTCAGGACTGATCCGTCATCTTTTGAAGACGGATTGCCCGAAAGTTTGTAAAAGTGTTTCTTTTCTCTGTGTAATACCCGTCTTCAATTTTAACTCCTATAAATATACGTATATTACACTATTGTACATATTATATATGAATTTTATTATTAAATGAATTATAATTGAATGAGCAGATATAATTATATAATTGAATCATATAATAACTTTACTAATTTAATAGGTCATGTGTGTCTATAAATGCATGAATATCAAACATTAAAACTTTAACTAAGTCAAAAAATATTATATATCAATAAACCTTATTTATCTCTTCTGCTCAAGATAATTGCTTTTTTTTTTTGCTATTAACCCTAAAGTAAATCAGAGAAGAAACCTCAAACTTGTCCAAACATTTTTATCTCTAAACATAAATTATAGGTTTTTCAGAAATAAATCCTTCAGGTTAGTCTCAACATGAAGCCCCAGTTTATTGATAAAATAAATATTGATAAAAAAGGTGAAACCATAATGTGTTCAGAAAAACAGTTATTTCATCTTGCAGAAATATAAAGAATAGAGTATAAATGGAACAGAGTTATTAAAAACATAAAAAAGAAAGAATGTAGAAATGCATTTAACTATGTTTCTATCGTTAACTGTGTTAGCTAAGTTTACTTTTTTTTCTTTTTATTCTAACATATAAAGTTTATATTCTTCTTCATTTTTATAAAAATAGAATTTTTTTTCCCCATCCTCTTAAGTATATTTTTCTATATTACTTTTGGTGACGACTTGATTTCATGACCCTTGACCTCTCACCTATGCATTCTGTTGACAAGAAACACTTATGCAAGCAGGGCATTAATTACAAACATATACTGGCAATTACAGGCTACCACAAAAACAAAGAGCAAACCAAAACAACTTTCGGATTTTAAATTTCCGAATATAGTGATTACCCAAATATTTTAGTAAAATAAAGCTTTTAATATTACCACTCTCAATATTAGTTGAATACTGATACAGTTTTACATTATTTATTTGAAATATTTCTAGATTTAAACATTACAAATAAATTTCAAGATCTGAAATTGTACAGTATAAACTGTGGTGACTTAGCTCTAATATTAAATCTTCTAGACATTTATACACATGGACTAGGGCATTATTTAAATAACCAGATATTACTTGTTAAGCTAATACAGACTGCCTATTACAATAGGGTAATTAACATATGTTGTATTTATATGATTTCTAAAAAGTTTTTCCTGAAAGAACAGTTTCTCCTGATTCCAACAAAGTGAAGACATAAACTTCAGAAATATGTAATAGCACATCAAAGTTGACAATTTGAAAGTCAGCTGATAAACTAAAGTTGTGTTTTTGAATCAGTTCGAGGACGCCATTCTTCGATGACTTGACTGTGGATGTCACATGTTTTACAGGTCGTAAACAATCTTTGTAGTTGATCACCCTTTTATAAAGTTGATAGTAAGTTTTTGTTGAAGAATCATTAAAATCGAACGTTTCTCTCTAATTGATTAATTTTATGGACCTCCAAAATCCAGCATTGGTATATTCGTTTATCCAAATGTTTAAAATTACATGTTCTAATTTTTACTTGTGCTGTTGCTGTTTAAATTTTATGTCAGAGTTTGTAACTTTGTTGTCTCAAGTCTTCTCTATAGAAGCTTAAAACCTTTCAGCTAAGCGGTCAAACTGCCCATAATTTTTCAATCCTCAATCAATTACAGAGGACTCCCATGACACATGGTATCGACATCAAAGTTTTTATAATGCCCAGTGTAACCTGACATTGTGAAATAATGAAAGCCGGTGAATTCAACAAGACTAGAGTTGTTGACTTGCAGTTGTAAAGTGACATCTTTAAACAATTTTTTAGAAAAGTAAAATAATTATTTTGAATTTTTTTGACAATTAAATTTATTAAGAACTACAGCTTTGGCAATCTAGTTTAACAGTCTAATTTGTTTACTTTAATAGATTAAGGGACATTATGAGAATCAACAGACTATCAAATCTGCCAAGACAAGCACATTCATTAAATTATAAATTTGTGTTTACTGGCATGGAGTTTGATTGGAAACTTCTACTTTTAAAAGATTTCAGTACAACAGACTACAAACAACTACAGAAAAAATAAAACTTGGAAATACTAACTAAAAACAAGAGCATCTTTGCAGCTAATACCATATAATTTTCTACGTAAGATAGAAAAGTTAGTAGTTTGGATAGCTCGTTAAATTATATCGTACTATTGCTTCAAAACAACGATACGTGTCATCATAAATAATACAGATTAAATAAAAGATTAACTATAATATCTAAAAACAGGTTAATAACAGTTATTAATATTATAAATAATGAAATTCTAAAATAATAGTTAAATTAAATATGGCTGGAAGATTTATGGTTGAAACAAAGCGTTCCATCATCGTCTGTCGTAGTTACAGAGATCCAGGGGTTGTTAAGGTGAACAAGATTGATATATTGAAATATTATCCGGATATAAATATCAAATATTAGCGTAGGAAAGCAGGCAATGTCAAGTAGCCACGACCCCCTCAGTCTTGTCAACTATAAATCAACTCTGATCAAACTCAACCAAACCTCATTTACTTTATGAATACTACAAACATATATCTTATATTTAAATAAAGAAAACATATTTTACTAATCAAAATCTAAAGTATGATTATAGGTATGTAATTCTTGGAATTAAAAGGTTTTATATGCAAAAATATACATTATAATGATGAGCTTTAGTTTTTCCCTTTCTTCTAAACAATGTTCATAATTTTTATGTCTTAAGATTCCCTGAATACATTTTGTAGTGGATGATGATGGGAGAGATGCGCATTTGAAAAGTTAATGAAACGCTACAAAATGTTTGTTAGATCGTTATGAAATCGAATATACAAATGCCTCATAGTAATGAAACAATCAGTACATGTTTGGAATTTAACTTAAACTACTTTATGTCAAAAAAGAAACTATTCTGTGATTAAATAAAGTAGTAACATCATATTTGATATCCTAATAACATAGGAATTATATAATAAAATTCCATTTTTTTTCTTGTTATAGAATGTAGTATTATAACGTAAAAAATTGTAACTAACGTTCCAGTTAATACTTGTTTCTGAAATTGATTTATCTCATTTTATTTTAAAAAAATCTGGAATGGCCTACACTCAACTTTACTATAAGTAAATTTAATATAAACTTCTTCGGTATATAATATATAATGTCCCATTTAGGCATAATATAAATGTCTAAATCGAAAAGGTTTATTAGTTTTTCTTTCCTGGAGGTAGTAATGACAGTGACTTTTCCACTTATCAATATATAACTTATTTTTTTTATATCACAATAAGTACAGCAGTAATAATATTTTTAAAAACCGAAAGTGTAGATTCCGTGTTACAAAATAATCTCTCATAGGAGAATATGGCTTCTGCTCCAATAGCTATTGGATCACTTACAAAGTTTATCTGATCTCCTTTTACATTGAGGATTTAAGGCAAAGTTTCTCATTTAAAACTTGGAAATATTCCTATTTTCTAAATTAATGTAAGTAAATGGAAAAAGAATCTGGCAAATATAGCTGGTGACCCATTAGTCCAGGATGAAAATCGCCTGATTTTTTTAATCCTAGTTATACTTTAAATGTTGTTATAACATTTCTTATGAAATGTTATTTTCAAAGGTTATTTAATTAAATGATTTCCAAAGCGTTTTTGTAATAATCAGTTTAAAACGATATTAAGTTAAAATTCAACCCAATGCGTTTGATGTTTTCATAGTGAGAATTTTCTTTGAAAATTGAAAATAAATGTCTATTAAATGAATTACCATGTCCTCTGTACCAGCTATTGACAGCAAAGTGAATTTGAGCGAGCATAAAAGTTCCTGAAATCAGTCTATCAATATACTAGGTCACAAAGGGGTTTATTCAATTAGTATTCAATCAAAGAACCAACTATCTGGCGCAGCTTACATGTAGAAAATTTTGCAACCAACTATGCTATAAGTAAATATATTCTCAATCTTCTGTGGTATATAATTATCCATTTAAACATAATGTAAATGTCTATAAGGCAGATGAGTAATAATATTTCATACATATGGAGACTGTACAGATAGTGATTCACCCAGTTATCAATATATATACTTATATTTGATTATCACACACATGATACGTACAATGTTCTTGATATTACTACAGAAATCACATTGTGGCAAAGCCAAAGCAAAAAAACGTATTACCAAATAATCTCTTACAGGAGAATATGACGTTTGCTACCACAGCCAGTGGATCTCATACATGGCCATCTATAGCACTATAGTGCCAGTGAATCTGTTACATCTGAATGTTGTTTATCTGACCTTCTTCTATAATTAAAGTTTATTTTAGTCAATTCACTGAAAAAATATGGAGTGGCCTACACTTAACTTCATCACATTACTAAATTAAACATAATATCAATCTTCTTGTGTATATATTATATAATGTCCCATTTAGGCATAATTTAAATGCCTAATTGGAAAAGGTTTATTAGTTTTTTATTCCTGGAGGTAGTACGGATAGTAATTTGTCCACTTATCAATATACACGTTTAGTTTTGTATATCAAACCACTGATTAATATAAATACAACAGTAAAAACATGTTTGAAAAGCGAAAGTGTAGATTTCGTATTTCGATATTACTCTTACAGGAGAACATTGCTTTTGTTTCAATAACCAGTGGATCACTTACATACTTTATCTGACTTCTACATTGAAGATTTAAGACAAAGTTTCCCATCTAAAACTTAAAAATATTTTAAGTATTTTACAAACATAACAAAATTGTTGCCTGAAAATTCAAAATCATGTAAGAAAAAAGGTCATTTTCAGATAATTTTTAATTTAAGATATAGGATAATTTTATTTATTATTTTAAAATTTTTTTTTTAATTTTAAATAATATTCTACATTTTTGGTCTTTTATCAAATTATTATACTGGAAATTTATAGCATGCTAGAGTTTTTTAAAAACTCACTTTTCTTTCCTTTAGTCAAACATTATAAAAATCCAATTTATTCTGAGCCATTGTTATTTTTTCCCCGCGTGCTGTACTCTTAAAAGCTTGGTGTAAATGTATATTAAGAAAAAATATATTGGTAATTACCTACTTTTTCATTCTCAAATCAAGTTGAAAACTGACTTTTCAGTATAATTTTAAATTTAAAAGCTGGAAGCTTGAAATTTTTAAAGGTACGAACTATTAGACTAGAATAGTGAAAAAAGTGGATATTAGTCAAAAACATATTATCTTCTATGTTCTTATATATGCTATTCTATAGGACGAAAAAGTTCTTTCCAAAAACTTCAATATTACCCAGTAATAATGTCATTCATAAACGCAAAAAATCAGCATCTGATATTAAGCTTTGAAGCATGATGCAACAAACCCATCATACCATTAAAAGAATCAGAAATAATATGTTTGGTATACTCTATTGTCGTTAATTTTTTACATATAATATTTTACATCTTACATCACATATAAGTAGTTAAATCATTTAGAAATTTTCATTTCACCATAAACATTATACTATTTTGGTGAATTCACTTACAAATTCTAAGTCAATGTAAGCAATGTAAAAAAATATAAAAAAATCGACAAGTATAGCTGGTGACCCCTTAGTCTAGGATAAAAAAAACAGTTTTTATAGCTTTATTGCTCTTTGCCTCAATCAAAATTTCATGAATTTTTTTTGTAAATTACCAATTGTTTGTTTTATTTTTGGTCAACATTTTCATGATTTTTTAATGAGCCATTTAGAGTCAAAAAAAATTTTGTGAAAACAGAAATCGTACTTAAACGTACGAAATTTAATAATATGGTAAATTTTGTTTTGAAAACATATTTCAAATCATTTGTCACATAATGATCTATTTTTAAGCATAATTTCATTTTGATCCGTCAAACGGTTTGGCTGTATCGCTCTCACAAGCTTTGAGATTGAATTATAAGTCAAAATTTTTACATTTTATTAAAAAAAAATATCCCCGTCGTTTTAAAATTCTGAATATATTTTTCGTTTATTCCATTTGTAACCTCAAAAATAATACCAAAATTTCAAATTTCTAGAGTTTTTAATTAGAGTTTTAACACAGTTTAGGAGAAAAATTTTTTTTCTAAAATCTAGTTTTTGTCAAAAAAAGTGACTTTCCCGTCATGCATAATTCTTCCCAAACAATAGCGACCATCTACACTATGAGGCCCATTTTTGCGTAAAATATCAACTTGATCCATCAAAGATTCTGGACCGTAGCGTGAAAACAAGGAATGCTAACACACTCACCCACCCACCCACACCACACATACATCATCGCAAAAATATCATAAAAAGACATTTGGGACCTCAAAACATATAATTCCGTCAAAATCTCGAGATCAAATTTTTTCACGATCACTGTATTTTACTTATAGTAAAGTAAAAACAATTGTGTACACTAACAAACAAAACTAACTTCTCCAGAAACTATATGCAAAACTGACTCGTGATTTTACAATTGTGGTCAAAATTTATTTAATAGTCTTAAGTACATGGTACAAGAATTTTAAAAACTCTTTTATTACATTTACACATGGTAAATAAATACACTTACTGACTCTAATTTTTGGTAAAACCGTATTCAGGAAAAAGAAGAAAGAGGAACCCCAGTATCCATCAAAGATAGAATACTTTGCATGTCCGGTATGCTTGGTCTTTTATTTCTTTTTTCACCAGAAGTCGGTTTTACCAATAGTTAGAGATAGTAAGTGTGTTTATTTACAGTTTGTATTACTTTTTTTCGTATTTGAACGTATGTACCAATAATTTCTTTAAAGTCCAATTAACTTTTATATTTTATCATTTTTAAACATAATTATAAATGGTCAATCAATGTATTTTTTTAATTTTTAATCCACAAAACATGCAAATCGAGCAGTGAACCTGAATGGTAGTCGTCAGTAGTTGTAGGGTGAAGAGGTCATTGACTAAACAAACAAGTCAACAAAGAACCCTTCTTGGACATCCTGAAAACACTAAACAACCAAGTTGATTCTACGAAAGTGTTGTAAATTTCTCCATGCACTAGTTTATTTAGACTAGGGTCCTTACGAGATGGCATTGTACAGGCTCGAAACAGGAAAGGTCTTACTAACCAAGCTTCGTCCAATATTCTTCTGTTACCTAAATGAAAATTTTCGGATCCAAACATCATACAACACTGAATTACCGATACCAACAGTAAGTGAGATATTACACTGTGATAACGTTTAGTCACACTATGACAAAATCTATTTCTCAAATTATTTACTACGAAAACAAAAATTATGAGAAAACGGAAGTCTGCCACTGACCAAAAAGATGTTTCTAAAATTATTTTAAGTGCCTCTTAAGCAATCATTCAAACAGAAAAGAAAAGAAAATTTATACTTTATAAGCAATAATTAATATTTCAAATCTAAATTCACATTTACAATTAACAAGTCAAAATATAAAAATTTAAATTAAACTAGTTATTATTAAATTGCCACTGTAATTAATAAATATAGGACTATAGAGAAGGTCGGCATTTGCTGTTTAATAGGATTCTATATCTAAGAGCGTTTATAGACAAGAGAGAGAAAATGTGTGTTTGTGTGTGTGTATGTGTGTGTGTACGTTTGGGTGTTTGTTTGCTATTATTGAAATACTAGTCTAATTTAGTTTCTTTCCGTTTCTTGTGACGTTAAATTAAGAAGAAGTGATCCAGCGTGGTGTTATAAATTAAGGTTGCCTTGAAACATGTCTAACTTTTTCTAGCTCATTTTAAGCTATCAGAAAGTAAACTTGTACTTATATTTATAATAGACTCTTCATGTTAAATTAATTTCATGGACTAAACAAGTTTCAAATTGCTGTCTCGGTCTTAATGATGCCTCATTAAAATTTGCTCTCAAACAATAGGGCTTATTTACACTATAAGTTGATATTTTTGTGTAAAATATCAACTTATTCCATCAAAGATTCTGGACTGCAGCATGGCTACAAACTTTGGATACCTACTCACCCACCCACCCAAACACATACAGACATCATCAAAAAAACTTCATAAAACGACTCAAAACACGTAATTCTGTCAAAATCTCGAAATCGAATTTTTTCACAATCATTATACTTTACTTATAGTAAAGTAACGATATAGATAATTTTGTAAAATTTCAAATGTAAGTATATAAAATTATTTATTATATAAATAATTAATTATATAAAATTTCTGATTTTATATAAAACAGTGAGTTCTACTGATTTATTTTATTTTAATTATAGTGTACAAAAAAGCAATTGATTAACATCACTATTCAGATTGTAAATATTAAACTTGTTTAGTCGTTTCAAAAACACATATGATTAAAATATAGTGTATTAAAGTAAGTTGTAATTTTTGGAAAATGAATGAGTTAAAGAAATAAAATGAATAGAGAACAATATTCTCTCTCTTCTATTTATTTAATCCAATCCCAAACAATTAAATAGAGCACTATAATGGCTGAACAAAGTTAGAAGACTCAACATTTACGAAAATAGAACCAAGCTCTGTTAATTTCTTTTTATGAATAACCCTGAATAGCTTTGATGTGGTTTAGGAGTCTAAAGGCTCTAAAGTTATGAGTTTTTCAATAGAGGGTGGCCGGTGAGGGGGTGCAGCGCCAGAGCTGCCAGTGACAACTACCAGCCAACCCCTATTTATGGCCTGCAGGACCACATTCCCAGCTCTCTCCAGCGCCTCTCAATTGTATATCCCTTTCAGTCACACCTAAAGCTCAATTTGTATTATGTACCAAACATGTGAGTTGCAGTCCTCTAGGTAATTAATCTTGGCGCCCTTTCATTTCCTGCCCTGATCATTTTGAAGCTCTAACAGATGAAAAATATTCCCATCAAGAAAAATTTAATTATAAGTGCTCCATCATGGTCTTGCCAAATATACTCATTAAAAGTTGAACAAATTAACTTTACTCGCATCTAGATTAACAAAGAAATTTGCGCCATGTCAAAATGATATTTATCAAACGATTTTATTTCTTAGGAGTATCGACATCTTTATTTATTTAACATCAAATGAAGATACACCATCTGTACAAAAAGATTGATGTATTCATTGTCATATTGACTCTTACATGTATGTTAATTGTGTAACCTACATTTACTAATAACAGTTACTATCGGAGCATAACGGTTTAAAATGAATAATGTATTACAGTTTTAATTTTTTTACAGGCAGTAATTTTTAGGAAAAAAATGCTAAATTATTTTTTATGCATTTTTTCCCAAAAAAATGATGCAGCTTATTGCTTATTATAAGGAGTTACTTTTATGATAAATTTAATAATTGTCCTCCAGACAGTATGACTAATATATTTCATATCATTTATTAAAATTTTTTTAGGGAGACTAACTTTTCTGGGTTTTTAAAAATTATAAAGTTTTTCACGTAATTCTAATGTTAGTAAGTCAAAATTTGAGTTTTTTAGAGTTCGTAGATCAAAGAAAAAATGAGAGACACCATGCGATACTAAAATACTAAATCTAGATAATAAATCTTCAGCATAATCATCACTATCATCAAAATCATTTAATAAACTTCAAAATAAACCCAGGAGAATTCAAAACGTGTAAGTCGTTAAAATCTGGAACTGAAATACTTTTACGATTACTCTAGTTTTTGTAAAATAAAAACATGATTAGGGTGAATAAATTTGTAATAAAATAAAAACACTTCCTGCAAAGGTCTCATAATAACAGTTAAACTGATGTAATCAAACGAACTAGTGATTTTAAACGAATTTTCCTTCTTGTGGCATTCATCAAATAAAGTAGTTCATGAATATAATTCAGGCCTGTCACCCTTCAGTACTGCAGTCACTGCTGCTTCACTAGGTCCACATCTACAGTTTCTTACTTCGTCCCCACAATGGCCAAGGATAAATTGCCTCCGTTAAGTTTGTTTTCTATTCAAGAGAGTTTACCGCATACGTGATTATAATAAAATACTATTTTAACTTTGCCACACTGAAGCCTAGTTAAAAGAGGCTGTCGTCATTTCTTCACACATTTTTCATAATACTTAGCTTTTGTTTCCGTTTTAAGTTTAGAACTGAATAATAATATAACACGTACACTTTCACAGTTATGATCTTGATATAAAACTTTAAAGTTGAATTAATCTACCAAAACTACTAAACCATTATCAAACGATTTTTTTATGTTAATATCGCTGTGAGCTGCTGCTTTTTCTAAATATTTTTTCTACAATTTATTCAGTTTCTATTAACCGGTTTCTTTCTAAATAGAGTTCTCTCTCTCTCTCTCTCTCTCTCTCTCTCTCTCTCTCTCTCTCTCTCTCTCTCTCTCTCTCTCTCTTTCCCTCTCTCTCCCTCTTTCTCTCACTCTTTATATATATGTATAACCTCCCTGCCTTCCTGCGGGACTCTTCGCTCTTCACACCTCCTGATGACGACGATGGTCGAAATATCGATGTGAGTTATGTCTGTCTTTCTGTGTGTTTCTTTCGTTTTGAATTTATATATATATATATATATATATATATATATACATATATATAGCCAAACCCACAAAAAAAAAGCATCACATTGAGTGCAATCCAAACGGTAAACGCAGTTACCAGAGGTAAAAGAGGTCCTGTGAGAGATAGGGTAGCTACGTTTGCTGAGAAGGAAAGGAGGACGGCGTTATAGCCGAAATGATCGCTAATAGTAAGTACGAGCTTTCGGCTGTAACGATTTCAACTCTGTGCCTAGTTTCAAGAATTTTGATGATAGTTTCAAACTTGTAAGGGAGACGAGGAGGTGACTGGACCACAGGTAGTTTTGGCCGACCCTGTCACCATGCATACCTTAGCTTTACTTCCTAAAGCACAGGTGTATTTACAAATACAGACAGTATTTGTGTAAACACCGTTAAAGTATTTTATTCTATTGTAACTTCAGTGCATCAACCATAATTAATTTATCTTATACCTGAAGATGGCGAATGACAGCCGAAAGCTCGTATGCATTGTTCATTTAGTTATAGTTATTTAAGTGATTAAAACGGTTTTTTAAAAAAAGAGGTTTATTCAAGTGTTTTCGTGTTTGACCTAAAGTTTATTGTGTGTGTTAATGTCTTTCGCTAACCTTCTTTGGAAGCTACCAGAGTCTCACCACAAAGTGATACGAAAACTAGAGAGTGTCAACAAGAAATTGATCAATGCAGAAGCTGCTGCTTATTTTAATAATATATATATATATATATATATGTGTGTGTGTGTGTGTGTGTGTGTGTTTAAAACAGAGAGAGAAAGAGATAGTATGTAAAAAAAGAGTAAATTAGATAACAATAAGATAACTTTGAAAGTGTATTATTTATTTTATACTTCTGTTTAACTGGAACAAAAGTTTTACATTATATGAGCCGTTTATTTTGAAAGTGGCCTAATTCCATTTTCCAAAAAAATTTAGCTAGCTATTTAAATAATTACATTTTTACGTTATCTTTACCTTTTGCAGCAAATTGTACAAAATTTATTTAAAATTACTAAGAATTTTTATAACAAAAATTAGTTGATATATAAAATGACAATATTTTTAAATTTTGTAAAACGCAAACCCTTAAATATCTCGATTTTAACATAAATGGAATTAGGCCACTTTCAAAATAAGCGGCTCATATTTCAATTAAAATAGACTAACTTGTACTAACTGTCATTTCTACAATGATCCTACTGTTTTCTAATTGGTACAATTTGCTCTTACTTTGGAACAACAAAAGTTTCCTCTTTTGTGGTGACCTTTTTTACTAATAATTTTTCTATAAGTTAGGTAAATATAAGACATGATTTGATCTGCTATATCCGGAGTTTCATTTTTGCTTACTGTAACAAATGGGCAAGGCTGTGGGGTTGGTGTAATTAAATACGAATTAGTCTGTGTTTGTCGTTCCCGACCAGAGCCCTGCTGACTGATGGCCCCACACCATCAATCTCCCTTACAAAAACTCTGTATTAATATCCTCCTAAACAATCCGGCTTCTTCATTAATTACCATACCACCCCCACTTCGCCTACACCTCCTCAAACCATCTTCTCTCTTGACATCCTAACATGTATTTTTTGGATCTTCTCTAAAAAGTCACATATTCAAATTCTTTGGTTTCTGCAACTATTTTAAACCACTGGCGTAACCATAAATATTAGAGGTTTGATATTTCTAAAACATTCTCATATGCTTCAGTTGCCATAGAATATGCTTCATTTTAGTTTACTCTTATATTCATATATAAAATTAGTAAACAGTCCAGACCGGACAAATAAATAACTGAAAAAAAAACAAAACAACACTTATATATAAATAATCAAACCACAATAAGAAATGGGAAAACAAGACTAAGATCTTTCAACCGTAACAAGCGATCTGTAACACGTGATACAGTGTCACGTGTTCATTCAGACTACAGTTGTTGTTAAAATCCACTTATTATTTTTCTTTGTAAAATAATTTGTAATATAATACTTAGTTTTTCTGTTTCAAAATGTATACTTCAGTCTATGAAAAAGGGTTTAAATAAAGACCGAAACGTTGGCAATGAGAGTTTAATTTGAAGCTGAAGAACTGACCGAGTCCCGATAAACTTTAGTTTTGTATATATATATATATATTGATAAAAGTATCGACCGTGAAATAGAAACAAAACTAAAATTTATCGGGACTCGGTCAGTTCTTCTTTTTTTTTTTTGAGTCGATTATGATATGAATTAAATACATTTAAAACATTATCCAATTCTCTTTTTTCAATAATTAGAAGAACTGACCGAGTCCCGATAAATGTTAGTTTTGTATATATATATATATATATATATATATATATATAATAGAGAGAGAGAGAGAGAGAGAGAGAGAGAGAGAGAGAGAGAGAAGCATGAGAGCTAGCTATCATGCGAACTTTCATGATAAGGTTTCGTTTTTTACAGGTCATCTTCAGTTTAGTATATTATCATAACTACACACTTTATCTACTTTTCAAGTACAGTTAAATAATAATACCCCAAAAGAAAAAAAAAAGAAAAAATAGGTATACATACGTGTAAACTACACATCTTTAAAAATTATAACATGTTAGGATAAAAAAATGTTTTGACATAAGTTAGAAGAAATTTAACGCTTTTTTTTAAACATTCTATTAAAAAATTTACAATGAATTTGCTCCCACGAGATCGAAATAGTCGTGATTTCTATTGAACGGTATCTAGTCCTTTCAAATTTGTTTGATGACATTGGCCTAAAAAGAACTTCAACCTGGACTCCATAAAACACTGAGATTCCTTGCTTTATTCTTGTTTTATTTTCTGGTATTTGCATGTGTTTGTTTGAATTTGATTGAGAAGAAGTGATGGTGGGTTTGTTTCAGCTGAGGGTGAGAGGTCTGTTATGATTGATTAGTCGGTCGATTGCGCTAGAGCTTTAAGCCCTTCAGAGTATGTCTCATTAGTGAGCAGACAGTCAAGCAGAGTCAGCTAGTGGAGTAATTCAGCTTTAGCATTCCTTGCCTTGATTGCATAATCGACTGCCATCCTTTGCGTCAGCATTAAACTGTTAGTTTGTATGTTTCTTACTCTACTGCAATGAAAACTTGTTCTAAAATATACAATCACTCGAAATTCCTCTCATTCTGAAAACTTTGTTAAATTGTTTTAAGAGTAATTATAGATATCTCAAAAAGATAAAAAAACGTTTCTAAAATAAAACAGTAACAAATAAATTTATAACATAAAAGAAGTTAGTTTTGTAACCCTAATAGTTCCACCAATAGTACCATTAGCTACTAATCATTAGGTTAATCATTAAAAAAAAAAGGTCATATACAAAGGAAAATGCCAACATAGACGAATACTAGACCAGAGATGGTAATCTCTCACACATCTCTCTCTCTCTCTCTCTCTCTCTCTCTCTCTCTCTCTCTCTCTCCCTCCTCCTACACTGTTTTTTCAACGGTTTGTAGCCAGCTAATGAATTTTGAAATTACTCTTTCACATTACAAACTATTTTAAACAAAGATATTTGTTTCACATTTTTTAACATACTAAACAAATTTTATTTTAAATTGTTTGTACTTTAAGACAGAATTTTGTGTTTTAGAATAGTCTGTGGTGTTAATTATTCCTTAGTGGTTTTTATTTCATTTGTCTAGACACAATCACCTTTCAGTTTCAGTGTAGAGTATTGTTTGTGCTGCCGTTTAATGTTACTCATTAATCATCGATTACAAGATTTCACATAAACACGTGAAATAATCAATGATCAAACCACAATATGAAAATTGAAAAAAGACTAAGATCATTCAACCGTAACTAACCTTGTTGTTTCCGGTTAGTTACCGTAACCGTAACTTGTTACGGTTGAAAGATCTTAGTCATTTTTTTTTGTTTTCATATTATGGTTTTGATGATTTATTAATCATGTTCTACATATTACTTTAACTAATGTTAAGTTATTCATTAGAATGAGGGAATGAAAAACTAAGTCTCCTCACAAAAGATTTTGTGACGATTTTCTATAACTTCGTCTTTCTTTCTATCATTCTAATCATGAGTAAATACCACATAATATGGAAGTGAATACTTCGTACGTCAACAGTTATTTGTATCAGTATAAGTCCATTAATTAAAATAAATTATTTTGATTTGTTTAACTGCAAAATATCATTATAGATAAATGAATATAATCATGAACACAGTTCTAATAAATTAGAAACACAGATGATAACAGTTATCACAAATACAATTTTATAAATCATTTAAATTTTAGATATGATGTTCATAAACTTTTCAAAAGCGATTTGACCTGAAAATGTTCCCTGGGTATATAAATCAAAATAGCTTTTAAAAAGAAATAATATAGGAATAGGATTTCAGAGATAAAATCGAGCTTAGTAGAAAAACATGCCTGCTTGGTGATTACTTAACTTGTTCTAACACTTGTCTCTACACAAAATTAACATTCAACATCTTTCAGCATTTAAGGTAAGCCTTATAAATTCAATGCTCTATATCATAAGTGAAAACAAAATCCTATATCCTCTTTTCCCTTTTTAAAGCCATGCATATCAATTACATCTTTTTTACCATTAAAATCGTAGTAATCTTATAGTCATTTTAAGTTTCATGATGTTATTAAACGATATCATATTATGAATGATTGCTGCACTGTCATTTCAGTTTTTGAACCCACAATGCTTCTTCAAACATCGATAATTATCCGATAGTCATTATGTGTGTTTGTAGTTGACTAACCTCTTATTTTTTGTAGGTTAAAGTTAGTTTAATTTCAGTTAGAAACTGTATTATTCTTTTTTAAAAAAAATTAGGTTAATTTAAAGTTTATATGGTGGTTTATAGTTCGTTAAAGTTAAGTTAGTTAAGTTGGCTTACTTTCTGGTTACTGATACATCACCGATGTCGATTTCGATTCAGTGCCTGTTTCTATTATTCCCCAATGTATTGCATGCCTTATTATGTTCTCATAGCATATAGCAAATTCAAATTTTGTTTATACAACAAACTGTTTGTAACAATACAGGAGTGCTAAAAAGTAAAATTATTAACTTATAATTAATTGTTGCGATTATGACAAAATTGCAAAGTGTAAAATTCTAGCGTAATCAATAGTGCAATTTAGAGTACAGCTGACTTCAATAAATCAATGTTAGAGAACTTTGATCACTCGGTTCGCTATCCACATGCGAACTCCACTGTGCATCATTTAATCTCAGTTGAGTGTTAACAATCCTAATGAGAAAAGAGTTCAATCTCCTGGAGTGTGTTTTTGGGCTACTATTCGAAGTTCAGGTGCACTGAGGCCACATTTCTTAAAAGATGCAGTTACCGGGGAGACATATTTTATGACGCAACGTGAATGTCTACTACTTCAGCTACAGAATGAAGACCTTAGTCAGATTGTTTCATGAAGGATGGTGCACTACCACATTTCGCGAATGTTGTTCGCACTTTCCTAGATCAAACTTTTTCAAATTGTAAAGGTCGTAGGGGGGACCAGGTTAGCTCAGTCGTTAACGTACTCGCCTCTGGGCTGGTATTCCGCGGTTTGATCCCCAACTGTCTTTTGTTTTATTCACGCAACAGGTGAATAAATTTTAGTATATCGTCCCTCGGAGAGGAAGTTAAACCGTCGATCCCGAGCCTGTACGATGTCAGGTACTCGTTGAAGATCCCTACTCGAAATGCACTTGAGTTGGGCAAAATTTACTACTCCCAATGTACGAGTAGAATCTGTAGAATCACCGAACAAACAAAAAGACGGTAAACTGGCTGACAGACGTTATCACTCGCTAGAGAATCGGTTTAAACAATAAAACATTTTGAAATTTATCTAAACCATTTTGAAATTTAGGAGGTGAAAAATAATTATCTTTCTTACTCTAACATATATCATCAAGAATTTTGGATTTAATCCTTGTTAGAGGAGGCTAGATGGTTCCCTTCCTGTTTATGTTAAATTTATTATATCGTACCAATTTAAAGTTAGTACTTCACGTATTTAAGTTCCATATTAAGATAAGTTAAAAAGAAATAAGTGCCATGAATGTACCGATGTTTAGATTAATAGCTCAATAATAATAAAAATATTATTTTAAGGTTATAGACAGCTAAGCTTATAATATATTTAAAGCTTTCCTCAAAGTTAATTCTACTCACTTTAACTACGAAAATTGTAAAATTTTAAGTGTGTATATATATGTATGTATGTATATTCTTATACAATTTCATAAACAAAAGCGAAAAATAAAAATATCACTGTTTTAAGCATGCTAGGAAATTTGACTCAATATTGATCTTCCTTGAGGTCACAAAATCAATGATTTCTCTGAATATCCTACTCTGGTTTATATATATATATATTGAAAAAGACGAGCCAATCCCTGTTACGTATTACTTTGGGCACTTCTTATTGGTTGTGGGTGTTTTTTCGTTAAACACGTTTCTCCTTAGCACACTCCGTCTGCTCGGCCGCCTCAGCCTTCACTCCAGGAGAGGGCTCGCAGTCCCTACTTAATTTTCCAATAGAGTTGGATGAAGGTCTTGGCGTCCTGGCTTGGAAGTGTACCTCGTCGAACTCGGTGTTTACTATGGGCTTAGTGGTTTTCATTAGATACTGGTTGTTGGTGTTTTCTGTAGATTCTATTGTTGTGGGTGTATGTAGAACCTTTCCCCGTCGGTTTCCTAACACGCTTGGCCGCATCCGCCGTCCTTCCTGGAGAGGGCTCGCAGTCCCTACTTTAATTTCACAGAGGGCAGGAATGGCATAGGCGTCCTCACGTAGAAGAATTCCTCGTATGAACCTGGTCCGGGCTATGGGCATTATGAGTTGAAGTTGAGTGTGTGTGGCGTTTGTCATTAGACCCCTTTACTGCAGTGTTTTCTAGAAGAATGCGTGGCGCCTTCCTCGTGTCGTTGCGACCGGTTTCGACCGTTCCTCGGTCATTCTCAAGCTGGTGGGTGTAGTTCCTGGCTGGATTGTGCGTTATTATATGTTGAATGCCAGATTAGTTATTGAAAAAGACGAGCCAATCCCTGTTACGTATTACTTTGGGCACTTCTTATTGGTTGTGGGTGTTTTTTCGTTAAACACGTTTCTCCTTAGCACACTCCGTCTGCTCGGCCGCCTCAGCCTTCACTCCAGGAGAGGGCTCGCAGTCCCTACTTAATTTTCCAATAGAGTTGGATGAAGGTCTTGGCGTCCTGGCTTGGAAGTGTACCTCGTCGAACTCGGTGTTTACTATGGGCTTAGTGGTTTTCATTAGATACTGGTTGTTGGTGTTTTCTGTAGATTCTATTGTTGTGGGTGTATGTAGAACCTTTCCCCGTCGGTTTCCTAACACGCTTGGCCGCATCCGCCGTCCTTCCTGGAGAGGGCTCGCAGTCCCTACTTTAATTTCACAGAGGGCAGGAATGGCATAGGCGTCCTCACGTAGAAGAATTCCTCGTATGAACCTGGTCCGGGCTATGGGCATTATGAGTTGAAGTTGAGTGTGTGTGGCGTTTGTCATTAGACCCCTTTACTGCAGTGTTTTCTAGAAGAATGCGTGGCGCCTTCCTCGTGTCGTTGCGACCGGTTTCGACCGTTCCTCGGTCATTCTCAAGTGGTGGGTGTAGTTCCGGCTGGATTGTGCGTTATTAATGTTGAATGCCAGATTAGTTATTGAAAAAGACGAGCCAATCCTGTTACGTATTACTTTGGGCACTTCTTATTGGTTGTGGGTGTTTTTTCGTAACACGTTTCTCCTTAGCACATCGTCTGCTCGGCCGCCTCAGCCTTCACTCAGGAGAGGGCTCGCAGTCCCTACTTAATTTTCCAATAGAGTTGGATGAAGGTCTTGGCGTCCTGGCTTGGAAGTGTACCTCGTCGAACTCGGTGTTTACTATGGGCTTAGTGGTTTTCATTAGATAGGTTGTTGGTGTTTTCTGTAGATTCTATTGTTGTGGGTGTATGTAGAACTTTCCCGTCGGTTTCCTAACACGCTTGGCCGCATCCGCCGTCCTTCCTGGAGAGGGCTCGCAGTCCCTACTTTAATTTCACAGAGGGCAGGAATGGCATAGGCGTCCTCACGTAGAAGAATTCCTCGTATGAACCTGGTCCGGGCTATGGGCATTATGAGTTGAAGTTGAGTGTGTGTGGCGTTTGTCATTAGACCCCTTTACTGCAGTGTTTTCTAGAAGAATGCGTGGCGCCTTCCTCGTGTCGTTGCGACCGGTTTCGACCGTTCCTCGGTCATTCTCAAGCTGGTGGGTGTAGTTCCTGGCTGGATTGTGCGTTATTATATGTTGAATGCCAGATTAGTTATTGAAAAAGACGAGCCAATCCCTGTTACGTATTACTTTGGGCACTTCTTATTGGTTGTGGGTGTTTTTTCGTTAAACACGTTTCTCCTTAGCACACTCCGTCTGCTCGGCCGCCTCAGCCTTCACTCCAGGAGAGGGCTCGCAGTCCCTACTTAATTTTCCAATAGAGTTGGATGAAGGTCTTGGCGTCCTGGCTTGGAAGTGTACCTCGTCGAACTCGGTGTTTACTATGGGCTTAGTGGTTTTCATTAGATACTGGTTGTTGGTGTTTTCTGTAGATTCTATTGTTGTGGGTGTAGCGGATGCGGCCAAGCGTGTTAGGAAACCGACGGGGAAAGGTTCTACATACACCCACAACAATAGAATCTACAGAAAACACCAACAACCAGTATCTAATGAAAACCACTAAGCCCATAGTAAACACCGAGTTCGACGAGGTACACTTCCAAGCCAGGACGCCAAGACCTTCATCCAACTCTATTGGAAAATTAAGTAGGGACTGCGAGCCCTCTCCTGGAGTGAAGGCTGAGGCGGCCGAGCAGACGGAGTGTGCTAAGGAGAAACGTGTTTAACGAAAAAACACCCACAACCAATAAGAAGTGCCCAAAGTAATACGTAACAGGGATTGGCTCGTCTTTTTCAATAACTAATCTGGCATTCAACATATAATAACGCACAATCCAGCCAGGAACTACACCCACCAGCTTGAGAATGACCGAGGAACGGTCGAAACCGGTCGCAACGACACGAGGAAGGCGCCACGCATTCTTCTAGAAAACACTGCAGTAAAGGGGTCTAATGACAAACGCCACACACACTCAACTTCAACTCATAATGCCCATAGCCCGGACCAGGTTCATACGAGGAATTCTTCTACGTGAGGACGCCTATGCCATTCCTGCCCTCTGTGAAATTAAAGTAGGGACTGCGAGCCCTCTCCAGGAAGGACGGCGGATGCGGCCAAGCGTGTTAGGAAACCGACGGGGAAAGGTTCTACATACACCCACAACAATAGAATCTACAGAAAACACCAACAACCAGTATCTAATGAAAACCACTAAGCCCATAGTAAACACCGAGTTCGACGAGGTACACTTCCAAGCCAGGACGCCAAGACCTTCATCCAACTCTATTGGAAAATTAAGTAGGGACTGCGAGCCCTCTCCTGGAGTGAAGGCTGAGGCGGCCGAGCAGACGGAGTGTGCTAAGGAGAAACGTGTTTAACGAAAAAACACCCACAACCAATAAGAAGTGCCCAAAGTAATACGTAACAGGGATTGGCTCGTCTTTTTCAATAACGAATCTGGCATTCAACATATATATATATATATATATATATATATATATATATGTGTGTGTGTGTGTGTATTTCGGCAGCAAGTCCTCTTTCAAGCATATATTATTGAATTTGATGGTTGATTCTGCGTTCACGACTTTCTTACTTATAGCTTCTATTTTCCTTACAATTTTCTTTTGAGAAGGTGATAATTTCCAAAGCAAACTAGCAAACGACAGTCAGAAGGCTGGAAATAACCACTTCACTGGGGATAACTATATTTAATTAAACACTACACTAGATTAAACTAAGATAACAAGCTTTCGGCCCCATGGGTCATCATCAGGTTCTTAAACTACTTATATTAACTAAATATACATATTACTGACTATTTGGCGTTTAAATGCCAACTGAAAACTGCTTTCTGTCGAAGTGAAAGTTGGTGGTGAGGGTGGAGTAGGGGTGAGTGCAAGTCAACAAAAAACTTATGGCCCTTCAACTCAACCGAACTCGGTCATCGCCCTCTTTTCTAACTAATTTAAAAAAATTATCTATATTCTTAAAACTAGGAATTACATTGAAATCATTACTTTGTACATTTAAACTAGGTAAGAAGTCTTTAATGTACAGAGCTTCTAAGATGTAGGATGGTAGTACCTACCATCGCTGTTAATAGCGATTACAATAGACTTAAAATCTTAGAAGCTCTGTACATTAAAGACTTCTTACCTAGTTTAAATGTACAAAGTAATGATTTCAATGTAATTCCTAGTTTTAAGAATATAGATAATTTTTTTAAATTAGTTAGAAAAGAGGGCGATGACCGAGTTCGGTTGAGTTGAAGGGCCGTAAGTTTTTTGTTGACCTGCACTCACCCCTACTCCACCCTCACCACCAACTTTCACTTCGACAAAATAGTAGTGTTCAGTTGGCATTTAAACGCCAAAGTAGTCAGTAATATGTATATTTAGTTAATATAAGTAGTTTAAGAACCTGATGATGACCCATGGGGCCGAAAGCTTGTTGTTATTTTAGTTTAATCTAGTGTAGTGTTTAATTAAATATAGTTATCCCCAGTGAAGTGGTTATTTCCAGCCTTTTGAATGTCGTTTGCTAGTTTGCTTTGGAAATTATCACCTTCTCAAAAGAAAATTGTAAGGAAAATAGAAGCTATAAGTAAGAAAGTCGTGAACGCAGAATCTGCCATCAAATTCAATATATATATATATATATATATATATATATATATATATATATATATATATATGAATAATAATTAAAATGACACTTGATGTAAGTGAAGATATATATATATATATATAGCTTTAAAATAAAACCAAAATTTATTCCAGTTTTAAAGAAATAGAAATACCATGGAATTGTATTTTATATTCATGTTTTTCGTGACCTCCAAGATTAGAACCTGTGTTTTAAAGCATTATTAAAAGAGAAAGGGAGTCAATAAAGAAATGTTTATGGTATTCATATAACCATGGTCAATGTATAATTTCTTATTTATTTCAGTAAATTCTCCGTTTCAACATGGCCATCGGAATAGAGATACAGGTGCGTGTGTTGAGCGATCCATTTGGACAAGACATTCAATCACAAATGGAAGAAGACCATGTCGTTTTTAAGTGTGTCAAGTGTCTTCAGAAGAACCAAGTGGATTTGGAAAAAGTTGCCAAGTTTCTAGAATACTTTCGCCAGCTCAACTGGAAGTGCACAGGTTGTCGATTGCCCTACTGTATACAGCCTTCGACCAATATGACCAATCAACCATTCTAATCATCTACTTGCACGTCAACATTTCCATACCAATCATGTTTTTTATATTCCAGTTTCAAATAAAATAAATGCTAAAAAAAGTCCATTTATTTGTCTGAAAAACATAAGCGTAAAACTGCAATTTCAAAATAACGAGAGTGTTATTTAAGAAAATTAAGAGGCTTGTTAGGAAACAGCTATCAGCTGAGTTTTGTGCTATTTATATTCAATGATATATATTGAGGGAGGGGGAGCGAAGCACTTCTCTTGAATGAATAGATATCACAATATCAGAGAAACTTTTGTCTATATCTATGTAATTTGCTTTATGTTATCTTTTTTATTTTGCTGTTGGACAATTTAAATTTGATTTTTTTCTCAATTATAAATTTTAATTAACCATTTTTATCCAGAATCAATTAGTTTTCAAAGTCCAAATCAAACTCTTAAAGACAATAATACAAGTTTGTTTAAAAACATTTTTGCAGGTAGAAGTATAGATTTATAAATATGAGAAACAATGAATTATTCTATTAAGGACTAGCAGAGTGCCTGTACTTGACGGGTATTTTACAAAAATTTAGGCATGACATGTTGTACTTCAAATATTATTAGAAAAATTATAGAATATGAAAAAATATATTTATTAGCACAGTGTTAAGTGTCTCTGTTTACACCACATTAGCTGTCTGTCCTTCAGATACAGGTTAGAATTGATAGTTGGAACCTCTGACGCTTCAGCAAACAACATACAGTTGACCATGTGAGAAACACTTTGTCTCACTCACTTCAATTGCTGACGTAGACAGAGTTTGGATTTGCGGCTTATTTACCCTCATTGCGAAACAGACGCTGACTGGAAATTGCAACCGTTTGAATTGAAAGGGACTGTTGCTAGGTATTAATAGTATGAGTGGTGTAAACACAGACTCCCCAGTACCACACCAAGTTATAATATCAGCCTATATGGCGTATCTGTGCAAAACACAAATTCGGAGTCGTTTGCCACTGCACATTTTTGGGTCACTCAAGTTTCGTGACAGCATGATTAGTGCTCCTACCTTAAGTTTTAAGTCATAGCAGTCAGTCCAGGAGTCAAGAAATTCAGTTGGATAATGAACTACTTCCTCATCACTAATCACTCTGGTTACTGTCTTGTAAGTTATTTTCAGAATTACTTGTTCATAAAGCTAGTTATTCTGAATAGACGACAGATCTAGAACTTCGGGAAACAAAAATTATCTCTTACTGGGAGCTTAAATGCAAATGAAATTAAAATCAACAATACCTACTTGCTATACCTGTATATCTTCAAAATAAACATGTCTGTGAAATTAGCCAATGACAGCTTAAAAGTCCATAACTTTGTTTCTACTTTGAATTTCCAATCCATTTAAAGCTTAGGTTTAGATGTAACGAAACGTAAAGATAACTTGAAGTGAGTCAGTTCTAAGCAATGTACAGCTAAATTTTTATTTTATTTATATAGATTTAAAATAAATATATATTTAGTTCAACAATACAATGTTTATAAAAAAAAAACATTACTGTTAAAGTGCATGCTTATAATAAATTATCACTAATGTAATATAACGAATTCATGTTACATTATGAATTATTTTTATGTTTAAAGTAATTAATGAATTATCTTACTTTCAAATTAACTATTTTTATTGGATAATTAATTTTAAAAAATTTTATTTACTCGGAGTTTAATTTTAAATAATTGTATTTACTTGGAGTTTAGTGCTTCTACTTTATAATGCATAAAAAAATAACAGATATACAAATATGACAATCACAGGATAACAGTGAATGTAATTATTATTTTCTTTTTTTACCTACCTAAGGAATATCGGTCCAGACTAAATATATATATATATATATATATATATATATATATATATATGAAAGAAATTGAAAAAAATCGTATATTGTCAATGTAACTTCATATCAGTACTTATTATATTTATGTTTTATCCAAGTGGTTTTTAATATTAAACTATAATGGACAAATAAATTGGCTGTCTTAAAATAGTAGGACCTTATTATTTATCGACTTGGGAACGCATTGGGACAAAGCCTTTATTACCAGATTCTCTATAATATTTACATGCAAACATAAAGTTCTATTATAATCTGCTTATAAATACATTTCAGACTGCATTAAATCAAAACAAATGGATAAGTAAAATACGCGAGAACCATTTTCTAGCTCTCTTGGAGGTCAGAGGCTCCAGCAGCCGTTAGCAAAAGGCAATAAATCAGCGAGGTTTTGAAAAAACAGGCTCTACCAGTTATAAAAGCTTTTCCGAACCCAGCCAACATTCCGCTTGGGTAAATTGAAATGTTTTCAACTTAACTTCATTTAGTACAGAGAATATTATTTTGAAACAATGAATGTATAGCAATAAACGTAATAGTTATAATACGTTCCTCTTCGTTGCGGAGATGATTATGCAGGGTGATTTATGTAGGGTAACTCAACTGAGATCTATTTTATTTTGTTTATTTGGCAAATGTTTGTTAATCAGTAGAACGATTTCATTACTCTTTAACTTTTCAGAAATACACATAAAAACAACAGAATAATGAAAAACAGAATAAAATCTTAAGCACAACACCATCTTCACAAGGTGTTCATCATTTTTGGTTTTAATTCTATATTGGTGATATCAATGGGAAGTCCTTATTTTCCACAAAGGCTAAACAAATCTTGCGTATAATCCTAGAATTCCTGTCTATGAGCTAGAAAATGTTGTACATGCTCTCCTTTGGAAAGGATGCCAGGTCAATCATGAGAAGGTTCAATGTCAGCTGATCCTAAAACATCCCTACTCTCTATATTCGGAGCTCACGATGTCAAAAGAATTCAATATTTTGCTTCACCCCATCTTTAACTAAAATCAGTGACTATTAATGTAGGTGTTTAACATTTTACTCTTAGAAAACCATTGAGAAGGAAAAAGTTGAGAAGTTTGGGCAGTGGATAAAACAAATTTTAAATAATGATCAGCCACAAATATAAAAAATATACTAAAATACGACAACAAATATAAAACTAACTTTAACAAGCAAGGGTTTCATTGTACTTAAAATTTACTAAAAAATAAATATTTAATGACTTCATGGCATCGTACTGGCTCAAGACCAGTGACAATGTTTTCTCCTAGGACTATTTGATGCATGAAACGAACATGTGACAATATTAATTATTTTCTAGATATAAAAGCGAAATAATCTAATTCCAGAGAGGCACACTTTAGTCTCCAGACTATAATTATATTCCATTTTATTCTGTTATATAATAATTATATATATTCACATGTGCTGAATGTATAAGGGCATGATTCTGTTTTTATGAAATTTAAAAAAGATAAAAAATTATCGGGAAGTATACACAATATCTCATAACAGACATTTAGAAAGATAAAATAAATAGTATATTTCCCAGTGTTAGAACACACTGGGAGAGATCGATGCTGAAATATAGATGTTCATATTTTTCTCAGAAGTAAGGGTATTTATTTCCCTATAATCAGTCAAAATTTTCAAGATAATTCGGTTGTATATTTGTACTTTTTGGTAACTAAAGCCATTATAAAATAAGCACAAAAAACAAAATAAGTATTACAATACAACTATATTTTTTAAATTTATATATTCGTATTTTTTAATAAAATTTGTATATAACAAAAAAATATAGAAAATTTTGTTTAATGTTGGTGGTTTTTTGATATCTGAACTTTATTTCTTGTGGCTCTAAATGTAAACAATTTGTTCGCCACTGGCATATATATGTAAAACAAAAAAACTTATACAGAAAATGGTAATAAAATATAATTTCTATATTTTAATATATATATAACAAATTCAAAATCATAATGTTAAAGACTGTCTCAATAAGTTGAGAGATAAATGTGCCTAACGAGTCCTCCCTTTAATTTAATTAAAACTCGGGTGTTACTGATATATCACCGACCGTGATACATGTATCACTGGCCTGTGCCACAAACAATCAATGTGATACTTGCCTTTTCTTTAGAACTTTAATTACGACGTCATGAGATTGGCTCTGTTATTAAAGAGTTTTTCCCCCATTCCCTCATCATTCTGTCCCACTTTTTCAGCTTAAGTAAGCATTCTTCTATTTCTTATCATAAATCCTCTAACCAAAACTGTATTTGTTTTCATATATCTCTCAGTCTTCTAATCCTGTCAAGGAAATGGACCTTAATCCATGAAGAAACTGATGATTAAGTTTCTTCCTTAATTATAATACTTGTACTATTTATCTCTACTTTTCCTGTGCTGACAATCAAAATGAAGTTACGAGCTTTTGCTATTACACTGGATAATTCCAATGTTTTTCATGTTCCCCAGTCAAAGGTAATTAGCTTTGCGTAAAATCTACAATTACAATTTCAAAGTCTTAATTAACATTTAATTAAAATCTTTATGAACACTTCTATCGGCTATATTGAACTTAAGGTGATGGGTTTTTTACTTTACTCTAAGTAAAGTATAGAGACCATGAAAAAATTTTAACCCGAGATTTTGACGTAATTACATGTTTGAGGTCCCTAAACTCACTTTTTGACTTTTTATTTCATGATATCTGGGTAGATGAGTGTATATTCAAAAGTCCAAACCGTTTTATAGAGATCAATAGTTTACACAAATACGTTCAAAGGGAGAATTTAAATATATTCATAGAATGTCTATTAAAAATTTGTCTCGCTAACTTCTATGATTAAGGCTGTATGTATTACATATAAATAATACAAACTCTCTTTAAAGATAAGGTAGAACTCTTGGAACATGTTATATCTGAATGCAAGCCAGTCGCAGTAGAAAAAATCTGGAGTGGCCTACACTCTACTTTACTATAAGTAACTCAATGTCAAATTTCTTGAGTATATAAAACATAACGTATCATTTAAGCATAACATAAATATCTAAATGGGATATAATTATTAGCATTGCATTCGTGAGGTAGTACAGATAGTGATTGAAGGACATATCAATTTATAAGCTTATTTTTGTACATCACAAATAATTTATTATTTGCAAATAATTTCATTAGTATAACTACAGCAGTAATATCATTTTTGAAAAACCAATGTGAACATTTCTTGAAACGAAATATTATCCTACAAGAGAACATGGCTATTGTTCAAATAGCCAGTAGATTTCTTACATCGTTTACTTAACATCCTTCTACATTGAATATTAATGTAAAATTTTCAAATTTAAAACAGGAAAATACCCTTTTTTTCTCTGAAAAACATCTTAAACAGCGAAGAAAATGTTGTTTTAAGGTGATTTGTTAATTAAAGATGTACGATAATTACAGTTATTAATCTCTAAACGAAAGATTTATATTTTGAATTATCTTGTACATTTTTGGTTTTTAACAGAATTATTATACTGGGAATTTTATGGCTTCTTAGTATTTAATAAGATCATTTTCCTTCCCCTTTGTCAAATACCATATATACGATTTTTTTTTAATGAGTGTTATCATTTACCTGCACAATATTATTCCTCTTACATCTCTTATAAGTCAATAATATACTTTCATTTTTCCATTAGAAACATCAATTTTATCTCAGTGGATTCGCTCAAAAAATTTCTAAGTCAATGTAAACAATGTAAAAAAATACAAAAAATTCGACAAGTATAGCAAGTGATCTCTTAGTCTAGGATAAACAAACAGTTTTTATATCGTTATTGCTCTTTCCCGTAATTGAAACTTCATGATTTTTTTTTATGAATTGCTAATTTTTTGTTCCATTTTTGGTCAAATTTTCATAATTTTTTAACGAGCCGTTTAGCGTCAAAAAAACATTTTCTGAAAACACAAATCGTACTCTAACGCCCCTTTAGCGAATGTAATTTTAGAAAAAAATATCTCAACTCATTCGCCATATAATGTTCTATTTGTAGGCATGGTTTCATTCTTGTCCGTCAAACAGTATGGCTTGTATCGCTCTCACAAGGTTTGAGATTGAATTATAAGTCAAAATTTGTACATTTTATTGAAAAAAAATATTTCCTGTTGATATAAAATTTTGAATATATTTTTCGTTTGTTCCATTTGTAACCTCAAAGATAATGTCAAAATCTCAAAACTCTAGGGTTAGTAGTTTAGGAGAAATAAATGTTTTAAAAAAAACGGTTTTTGGCAAAAAAAGTGACTTTCCCATCATGCATAATTCTTCCCAAACAATAGGGATCTTCGTCTAAATGGGGCCCATTTTTTTGTAAAATATCAACTTGATCCATCAAAGATTCTGGAGCGTAGCGTGGTAACAAGCAATGCTAACACACACACCCACCCACCCACCCACCCACACACACACACACAGACATCATCGTAAAAACGTCATAAAACGACTTCTGGTACCTCAAAACATGTAATTCCGTCAAAATCTCGAGATCGAATTTTTTCACGATCACTATACTTTACTTATAGTAAAGTAATAATGATTTGAATCAAATCAAACATGGACCTATAAAAGTGAGAGATATTTCTCTATCTCTATATTACATTTATAAATATCATTAAAGATCTAAAATCTTAAGTTGAATTTAGTTACAATAGCATGTACAGGATGATTGGAATGGAAGCGGAGTGTAGGTATCCGATGAGATTTAGGCCCTCAGTTAAATAATTGTAATCAGATTGATCAATAATTTCAAGAATCTTTTACTGATAAACTGATTATAGACATATGAAAACAAATGATATATAATTGATTAATAAGTTTGTATATAAGTCTCAAAACAAAATAAAACATCAGTTTACTTGTCAATGAGTTTCATTTTATGCTCACTTATTGTAAAGTTGAATGTAGGCCAATCTATTTTTTTTCTATTTATTCGGATTCAACTAAGTTGTTCAAATATATGGATTGTCATAGCTATCTCTTTCATCAAAAACTTCAAAGTACAACTCTTAGTATAACAAAAACATGCACTTAGGGGCAAAAATGATTAATTCAAACATTAAATAATGTAAAACTAGATTAAATAATTAAACAATTTAAAAACAAATCTGTTTTATTAATAATAAGGCCATGAAACTTACTAAAAACAAGTACATAAATTAGTTCAAGTATTATTTTTGTATAAAAGTATAGAATAATTTTTTTTTTCAAGAGCGGTCTTTTGTTATATTTTTTTTAAAATCAATGAAATACAGTCTTTATGTATTTTAAGAAATCTATATAAATAACAGAAAGGTTTGGTCTATACATTGCTTAGAACTGACTCATTTCAAGTTATCTTTACATTTCATACATTAGAGAAACCGAATCCATCCTAAGAAAAATTTCTGTCTGTCTGTTTGTCGGTTTGATTAGTCCGCAAAATGTTGTCACTAGTAAACTCAGCCACCTTACGACATAGCGAGCTGAAACTTTAACAGTAGATCTGTATATGTCTAACTTAAAATCTAAGCTTTGAATCGATCAGAAATTTATCGCAGAAACAAAGTTATGGACTTTAGCACAAACATTTGCCACAAGTAAACTCAGCCACAATAAAGCATAGCAAGATAAAACTTTGAAAGTAGGTTTCTGTATGTCTAACTTAAAATATTAGCTTCCAATGGTTTAAAAATACAACTTAGAAGCAAAGTTATGGATACTTAATCTGTATTTTACTAACTTCACAGTTTATTTTGAAAACATGCAGTATTGATCGTTTATTTCAGTTTCATTTGCATTTAAGCTCCCAGTAAGAGATAATTGACAAGGTGCTTCCCGAAGTTCAAGATCTGCCATCTATTCAAAATAACTGGCTTTTGTGAACGAGCAATATCACCCCTACAAATGAGCAGACAGGAAAAATCAATAAACAAGTTCTTGCACTACATCAAGCTGAAGAAAAACTTGTGATGAGAAACGTAGTTCATTATCCAATTGAATTTCTGGCCCTGTGACTGCTCCTTGAGCCTGCTTATATCTGTTATGTTTCTGTCTATGTGTCACAGTTTATTTTAAGTGTATTTTAAGTGTAAGTCTATCCTGCCGGACCATTTCCGTTTATCATTATATATATATATATATATTTATATATACCTGAAAGATGAAAAAATTTGAGTTTTTCATAAAATAGAAAAGCGTATAATATTTAATGTTTTCTCCAGATGATGATTCAATCAAAAATGAGATATAAAGTATATTTTTCTATTTTCTATAATTTTCCATTTTTTATATAAAAATTGTATATATATATTGTATTTATATAAATCTCTAAACGACACTAAGATAATCTGAAAAAAGACTAAGTTCTTTCAACCAAAACAAGTGGTTCTGGTCGGAGTCCGACTGTTACTCTGATAAAGACCACTTGTAGTAGTTTGAAAAATCTTAGTCATTTACTGGTTTCCTTACTATGTTTTAGTCGTTCATTTTTGTTTCACGTTTTTATTGTGAAATCTTGTTATATATATATATATATATATATATATTATATAGAATAATAATCAAAATAACACTTCATATAATAAATGGATTAATTTACCACAATGAAAAACAATTTTTTGAAACAATGCTCTAAGGCCTTTCGTTAACACATCGTCAGAGAGCAAGTGACACTTGCTCTCTGACGATGTGACACTCGCTCTCTGACGATGTGACACTTGCTCTCTGGCGATGTGTTAACGAAAGACCTTAGAGCAATGTTTCAAAAAATTGTTTTTCATTGTGGTAAATTAATCCATATATATATATATATATATATATATTTTATTATTATTTTATTATTATTATTTTATTATTATTATTTATTTTTTATTATTATTATTTCGTATTTTCTATATTTTTTATCTTGTTTTCTAAATAAATATTGGAGGGATTTCTATTTTTCCTCTCCTCCGCTGGGGGACAGCATTGCGGTGGTTCCACGAGTTACTCTGGAGGCCAGTAGCAGTTTGCTTCTCAACGCGAGTACTTCGCACTTCTTCCCGATGACGACGGATGTCGAAATATCGAAGTGAGTTCTGTAGTGTCTTTCTGTGTTCTTTTCTATGTGTTAAAGTGTATATATATATGATCAAACCACATAAGAAATGGGAAAACAAGACAAAGATCTTTTGATTCTGTTGAAGACCACTTGTTACGGTTGAAAGATCTTAGTCTTGTTTTCCCATTTCTTATTGTGGTTTGATCATTGATTGGTGTTTCACGTGTATGTGAAATCTTGTTATATATAAACTTAAGTTATATTAAAGATCTTAAGTTTATGGCTTTTTTTTATTCAGAATTTAAGGAAGGAAAAGAAACATAAATTAACATCATCTAAACATAATGAATCCTGCGACTTATGCCACATTTATTTTACCCTATAATATTTCTGACACTATTCAAACAGAAATGAAAAGTTCTCTGTTGGTAATCGTTTTGATTATTTACTTATCTAGAAGTAATTTATTCGAAATAATTAGATAATAAAGTCTAAATAAATATTTTTTTCTTCATGGCAAAGGTTTTGAAATTGTTTAGGCGGTTTTCGATTTTTATTTGTTGTAACTGTAGATTGTATAGAGACATTGTTGACAGAAAAAAACCCGATGGCTTTGGTGTAGGTGACTCTACCAGCTTTTCTTAGTGATCAAAACAATTTACATGGAGTATGGTTACTATTAATTGGTAGTTTCTCCACGGTTTCACTTCTAAATTAAAGCACAGTTCAACATCTACGATGACAATATTATAGTAATTAAAATATCTACAATTTCAAAAAAAAATATTTTGGAATATAAATTCCTATACATGTACGATACTATCAGTAACGTTAAGCTAAATAAATTTATTACTTTGAAGATAACATTCTTTCATGAATAAATTTCGATTAAATAAAGATCCAGCCATTGAAATGTTACAACCAACCAATCTTGTGTGACATCTGTTTCTTTTAGCAATGAAAATATAAAGAATGAATTAGTTGGTGTGTAAGTAGTGGAGCAGCTCAAAGCCAAACGCGTCGCCTTATTAATTATCTATTAATAAGGGGGCTGCAAGACGAGTTATATTTGGTGGATCGCATTATTCCACGTCACTACCTAAACACTGTGCCAACTTCCGTTCGATGACCGATTTCCTTATCGGCAATAGTGTCCATTCTTCTTCAAGGACGAGTTAAATATAGTTAGCTTTATCAGATGCATCATAGCATCAAATGAAAACTCATTACGAATCTTCAGACTCTACTTATATTTTTGTTTTACGCCAAACTAATTCTATGCGATAGTTAATTTGGTTAACCTACTCGATGATAATAATAATATTAATAATAGCCTACTTTGAAATCGTTCAAAGTTTTATATTCCTGAAATTATGATTTCATCAAAATTTTGATCAATCAACTAGTAAATGTAAATTCCTTTTTTCATGGATTTACCCAAAATTATCTAGAATACAATTTAAATACGTAAGTTATCGTTTTTATTAAAGTACTGCAAATTGTATGACGCTGAAGTTTAAATATTCTACATGAAACAGTGTCTACAAAAAGAGTTAATCCCCCTACGCCCTACATAGACAGAGTACACTAGTATGTACACATAGAATGTATACATCGTGCATTCAATGTTCAATATTACACAGATAAGGGGTCGCCAAAATATTTACACAGCCTATTCTTAAAGAACTACTTAATCTGGCCTTAAGTAAACATAAAAGTAGCATCTCTCCTTTTGATAAAATCACAATTACTATTTTCTAAATAATTATTACAAACGAGTTTTGTCATTAAGCTCAGCATTATAAAATAATTGCATTGACTTAAATTGAATTTCTTTTCTTGTTTCAATAGTATAAAACATGTTTTCCCTATTAGTTTATATATTAGCCTTTAGCTGTATTTTCATAAATAGACTTTGATAAAAAATAAAACGGTGGAACAATTTTAGTCCAGTAACTATAAAACGATGCTAGATTATAATAACGGTTATACACTTCGTTTTACCAGTCAGTCGTTCTGTCAAGTAAATATATCCTAATTCCAATGCCAGTAAATTACCTGTGAAATATTAACACAATTATTTTATAAAAAAAATAATAGTCTCTAATTCGGAATAAATTATAGAATACTAAAAGGAAGTAAAACTCTAAATACTTAAAATTTAAATTATCATTCCCTACTGACTATTTATTAATACATTATACGGTAGTAAATTTTTAGGAGTATCTATAGAATACGGCTTTAACCATCTAGATTATCTGCTAGGAGCCCCTTCACACCCGGGTGTCAAACTGAACAGTTAAGTAGTATTCAGAGGGTTCTTTTTTAATTATTTTGTAAATTCACTTAATTATCACATAAATTTTAATTTTTTAATTTGTTAATTATTATTTATTTTGTTAATTTAACAAATTATTGTTTAATAAAATGTTATATTTATAAAGATACACTTTTATTATTATTTTTTCTTCAGCTACTTCCATTTGCATTACCTTTTTCGTTTTTGTTGCGGCCAACCTGAACATATTCTGTGAAGCTGTCCGGTTGGCTTCGCTTTCCTGAGGACAACCATTAATATGGTTGAAATATTACATATGAGTTCTAGTATCTATTTTTCATCCATGTTTCTTTAAATTTTCAAATTATATATATACATTATTACCTTGGTATTTTTAGTTTTTTTAAAGACTATTAAATTGTTTTCTGTGTTTTAAATATAATATAATTTGAATTTAGTTTTTAATAAACATTTTAATAGTCTTCAAGTAAACTAAAAACACCAAAGTAATAACGGATATCTAGATAAATAATGTAACTAATGTTTTGTCATGATATGGTAATTAATTTTGTATTAATGTAGAGCTGAAGGTATCTAGAATTACAGATTGTCTTAGAGTGTTATTAAGAATTGTTTCATGTTGGACATGCTGCCAACCTATACTAATATATATATATATATATATATATATATATATATATATATATATATAATATAACTGAATATAAAAAGAAAAAAACAAAGATAAAGACATACAACACTCACTACTATATTTTGACTAGCGTCGTTATCAGGTAGAAGTACTCCTATGAGCAGCCACAGCATATATATATATCGAGAGCGAAAGAGAGGTAACTTGTTACCAAATGTTTCCTATTTGCAGTTCTGATATATATTTTTAAATGTTTAACTTATTACTTATATTTATAGTAATTTCTGAACATTGTTTTGACATCCACTTAAACTTGAACTTGAAACTGAACAAATCAATATTTATTTGGCGAAAATGTTATATATATATTTTTAAAAAAATTACAGCAGTTTCAATTTTTATAGCCCGTACCAGCAAATATTTAATAGTAAGAAAAATCTCTTAAAAATTACTGGCATGGCTCTCTAATTAGTGTAACTGGATAAAACAACCACTATTGAATTACAAGTGGATTTTCCAATAATTGGAAACCTGCACAGAATATGCTTCTATGTTTTTCCATCTCTATTCTGAAACAATGATTCCTTCAAAACCATTAGTTAAAAACATGAAACAGATATCTCAAAAATCACTGTAATGATTGTTGTTGTTTTATTGATTATTGACGAATAATTAAAGACATTTTCGGAAAAAATGAAAAATAAAATACTTATAAAGTTTTTGTTATTACAAGTGTTTTATATGTATAGCATTAGCGCATGAACTGAAGACATTTATTAATTCAATATCAAATTTATTTTAATAATATCGACCCCCAAAATGGCTTTACTTACCTTGTGACGACCCACTTCTCTTGTATTCACAAACTGAAACATATCCACAAGAATATATTCCCCGTCCTATCCTACTCTTCTTCTTCTTCTACAGACAAGGTAAAGGATCTTGTCTGTAGGGTGGTTATTTGTTCCACTATGACATTTGGATGCTCAGCTTGGTTTCTAAAGCTTCCCACAAACAAGAACTGCATCCAAATAGTATAGAATATATGCGCCCACCATATAGCTAAGGCTTCATGCTACGCCAGAAATGTCGATATTCAATATGATCGAATTGGGAATCTATTGATTACTACATTACTCAACTCGCTAACAATGAAGAAAAACCATCCAAATCTCCTTGTTCAGGAACTGAATCTAGCTCCCAAGCTTTCCCAATTCCTCGAGACTCAATACAGTATCTTTTAATTTACTTGTACTTAAACAACTACCCAATAATATCCATCCTGATATCTCAAAGGAAAATTACATACAGAAATGTTACTGTTCTCTACTATAATATATGAATCCCATATTTTTCTGCATATCAGAAATACCAAGAAGTACTTATTTATTTTTGTTTTTTAGTTGATTTGAAAATATCTGGTTTGGGCCTTAAATCTTTTATTAGTTTGTTTAAGGTAATTTAAAAGCAAAATTGGTTGTTAAAAACATAACACAAAACGGTCGTACGGCACTGATAGTCACTAACAGAACAACAAAACAGCAAATGAGGTTCAAACTCACAGCAAACAACAACAACTGAACGTAAACAGAATGTGTTTATCAAAAAACTGATTAGAGAAGTTACCAGTTAAAAAATATATATAATTTTGTTTATTCATCAATTTTTTTATTTTATTGCTGATTACGAAGTCATATTCGTGAAGTAAAACATTAATTACTTGTACTTTCAACTTTATTGAAACCTCCTTAGATTTGTATACTTTCTTTAAAAGAATCTCTAAATTCCAAGAACAAATTTTACTTTCAACAATCTCTGGAATAATTGTTAGCCATAAACAAAACAAATAATAGCATTGTTTAAACTCAGGCTTTAAATGATTCCCTTATATAATAATATAACAGTTAGAGGTATTATAAATATATATTGATATTGAATAAAATGTATTTAAATGAAATGCTAATCGCTGCAAAGCCTTTCACAGTTGCTAATCGTCCAAGATAATGGTTTGTTAAGTAATCGTTAAGGTAATCGTTCGTTAAGTAATAGCCAGTCGAACACCTGATCAAATTACTTAGGACTTACTTGGGCAGTTAGTTTGTTTAACAATTAATCTGATTGAGAGTTAAGTTTCAGAATAGCCAATATCAATCAATGCAAGCATTAACGATAATTACTGACTGCTCAATAATCAAATATTGTTATCAAGAAGCCTTAATGAATAATTAGACGAAATTTTTCTAGATACAAATATTAATGTTTATTATAATAGCAAATAATTCTTTATTTTTCATGCTCTTAAGAAACTCAATCGTTCTCCAGTGGATTTCAACTGAGAACCTTCGATTTTAATTTCACCTTAAATTTTAAGGTGATTCATAAACTTAAGAATTATCTTTAAAAAAAATATCTCTCACTTCTGTTAGTTTTGGTGTGATTTTCCATAAATCTTTAAACTTTAAAGGTGATTACCTCAAAATCAAACAAATTGTTGTTCAGAGGTTTCATCCTCTTCCGGACAGTCTTTATTTTACACCTCATACTAAATTCAGCTTATATAAGTGGTATCTGTTGAAACAATATCGAATTTCCACACATGTGTGGTAATCCACATATGTTTTTAAATCTTTTTTCTTTAAAGATTTATTATTTTCTTTACAAATTAAAGTCCCGTCAAAAATGAGCTTTTTAGACTAAATTACAACTGGTTTCTCCAGCGACCTTTTATCTGTTTCCCCTTCATCCATTCCTTAATTGAAGCCTAAAGAAAGCTTGGCGATGGAAAAACAGGAAGGTTCCGGGTCACAGAAGGTTTGATCTGTTCCAACCTTTGCTCGTCGGTCCGCTGCTTCATCTGCTCTATTCCCATGTGCCAGATACTCGTACCTACATGAGACTCGTGCTTTAGTGAATGCCATGTTTTAATTAAACCACTTGAAAGACGAGTCTTGAAAGAGAAAACTTGAAAGAAGGTCAATGAAATTTATTCATGCCACAGTACGAAGGTCGTTCAACAAAACATGTATAAAAGAAGGATTGCTCCCCAAATTTACATATATATATGTATGTATATATATATATATATATTATATATATATATAATGAAAATACTAAAGTATTTAAATCAAAACTTAAGCAGTATTTAAGTTTTACTTTACTTATAGTAGTAAAATGAAAATAGAATTATTACATATAATAATTACTGCATAATGATTGTTAATTTTCTTTTCTATGTTTAATATAATCATTCGTTCTGTATACTTAACTGTTATATTTATTTGCTCATTATTATAACTTTTTTGCTCATATCTGGTTTCCGATTGTCTTAGATAGAGTGAAGCATAGTGCACCGGTTTATTATCCAAAAACGGTAATAACATCCTATAGCATTACTTTAGGTATCACATCGCAACTCAGTATCTTTACTGGCGTCAAAGTCAGTGAGAATAGTGACCTTAACCATAAGTTGTTTCAAAATACTAATAACGTAAACATAATGATTTTTACATTTAAGGTCATCCTTTAAATATTTACTCTCTGAAAATATTAGGAATATTTTTGCAAATGATTTATTGCGGCTAAAACATTCTGTAATCGTTTTCTATTTTTAGTAACTTGCAACTCCTTGTAACTTTATTTTGTTTACTTTCATCCTTTGCAAATATACGCTTCCCATTAAATCTAAAACTTATAAACTTTACTTAACTTTGAGAATACTGATATTTGTTTTTATTAAACTTTACTCTATACATCATCAATAATTTTTAGAAAATTAAAACATGCTCCTTGTAGGAATCAGGTGCTATTTATATCAGGTCAAACCAAATCGTTGTCCTTTTGATATCGACAAAATGTTTCATGTAAATTTTAAAAACACTTTCGGTAAAATTAACAGACGAAATTTGAAACGGTAGTCTGAAAAACCTATAGTTGGCAAACCAAGTTACTAAAAGTAGAAAATACGATTACATCGTGAGGTTAATCTGCTAAAGCTTTCTTTTGGTTCAAGTAGTTTAAAGAACTACCAAAAAAAAGGGCTATTTTCTCAAAAGTCGGTATCTGCAAAGGTTCTCTAACTATCTATTTATTCATTTCTGAAGAACTAAACATAACAATTATTAAAATATTTGTTTTGAACATTAAAATATTAATCCATTCACAAGTTTAATCAACTTTGATATAACCTGTTTCTCAATCATAACCTCTAAAGTTTGTTCTGCTTTTAACTTAATTGGAATACCTCTAGCAAAATTAATTTTCCTTGCACAACTTTTTCTTCGTTTAATGTCATATTCATCAGAAAAACAACCTAACCCTTCAGAAAATTTATTTGTTTATCTGTATCAACAAAATATATTTGGGAAATTATTTTCAGTTCCTTTAAAAAATACATAAATCTAAAATAGAAGTGAACTTAAGCAAGAAACTTTTCTGAAATTAATTTATTATTTTTAGAACATAGAGAGGTAAATTTACCAACAGGTCTTATCCCAAAGCCACCATATCATCTAATTCTGACATTAGCTTTAGCGAGAGTCTTCAGCAAATGAAGCCGCCGCATCCACAAATAAGGTAAAGTATTGGTTTATACACATGTGTCCACCTGGGTACCAGTAATAAAAACATGTGTATCATAATCTATTATGATTCAGTAATAAGCTTATCAAAATAACAAAAATACACGGCTTATTGTTAGTTTGATAACATTTCCAGTTTTACAGAAAACAGCGTCTTCGTTTGTGTTTCTACAGCTTTTTGTAAGAAACTAGCAACGTGCCCGTCTTTAACAGATATTTTAAAAAAAATTCTGAAATGATGATTCTAAAATATTAGTAGTATTTACTACTAATAGTATTTTAAATATATTAATGGTGTATAATATACTAGTAGTATTCTAAAATACTGTTAGAAATTTTCGAATAGAGGATAATACCATTATTAGTGCAGTGTTAAATCTTGCCTCTCTATATATCGCATTAGCTTTCTGCCCTTCAGGTCCATGGAAGAACAGAGAATTAGAACCTCTGACTCTTGAGCAAGCAACATACAGTTGACCATGAGAGAAACACTTGGTCTCATTCGCTTCAATTCCTGCCGTAGACAGAGTTTGGCCTTGCGACTTATTTACCGTCATTGTTAAACATAATCTCACAGCAAATTCCAACCGTTTGAATTTAAATGCATAGTTGTTCATAATCAATGGTATACGTGGTAGAAACACAGACTTCCCAGTCTAATACCAGTCGTGATATTAAGTTTTAAGTCATGAGCAATCCAGGAGCAGTTTCGGAGTAAAAAAATTCAGTTTGATAATGAACTGCTCCCTCATCGTTAATCACTCTGTTTACTACTTATCAGATCTTTATTGCAGTGAATGTACTGTAAGAATTTGTTTGTTGATTTTCCCTGCCTGCTCACTAGTAGGGGTGAGAATGCTCGTTTACAAATCCAGTTATTCTGTATAAATGACAGATCTTGAACTCCGGGAAACACCTTGTCAATAAGCTCTTGCTGGGAGCTTAATTATTAGAAAAAATAAAATTTTTATACAAAATAAAACATTTATTTTTATTAAAAATAAAATGTGTAAAAAATATATATTTTTAAAGAATAATGCTGTGTAGCTAGCCAAAGACGGCTTAAAAGTCCATAACTTTCCACTTACGCTGAATTTCTAATCCATTTAAATTTTATCTTTAACTTAGATATGCACAAATCTACTGTCAAAGTTTCAGCTTGCTATGACTTATGGTATCGGAGTTTTCTTGTGACAAAATTTTGCGCAGAAACAAACAGACAGAATTTTTTCTAAGAGTGGATTTGGTTTCTCTAATTTATAAAACTTAAAGACAACTCGAAAAGAGTCAATTCTTATCAATGTACAGACAAAACATTTTTTTTAATTTATATGGATATCAACATTGATTCAGCTTCTAATGAGCTTGTTTTAAAATTTAACAGTTCCATTTATCGGATATGTACATATTTGTAATAGAATCAGCATCCGACTTTCCTTGAATTTGCCCTTTAGTAATAACTGAGGAGTCTCCAACTTTTTATTAACTTTTAAAAAAAAAGTGCTCATTAAATATTTTAATTACGTGATTATGATTCAGTGATTCTGTGCCTGCTAATTTAAACCAGATGAGTATTCTATCTCTCTTTTCTACAATCAATTATAAAAGAGTGTTTCCTTACTTTTTTTTATCATGATTTGCATAAGCCTGCGCTCGATAAAATTGCTCAAACCTTTCCTTCCATTTTAACCAAAGATGAGGGTAGTGAAAAGTTAAATGGTTTTGCTCCAAAATATTATATGAAGCCGAGGACTTGTCAAAAAACTTTTTCCATTAATGCTTCCACTAGTTTTTTTTTTCAGAGGCATATTATTATTTTTTCCGAGTCTAATCACTCACTTTTGTCACTATGCAATATAAACGACGTTGACTAATAAAGTGAAAATATTGTAGGAAACATAAAATACAAAGATTACCACAGCAGAGTAGTTGAAGTCACTCAATGCCCTAAGGAAATCATTATGTTCTAGGGTAATCTTTTCATAACCTTCTTATTCAGAACCTTTTTTTCGGAGGTAGTAATTTTTTTCTTACCTTATACTTCACAACTATACTTGACTAAATATTTTGCAAAGCGAGAAAGTAAATTGTTGCGATTGTTGAATTTAATTTGTTATTTATATTTCTTGATATAATCGTACTCTTTTATTCTTTATTTTAATAATAAGAGGGGTTACTTTAGCAGATTATTTGCAAAATCCACTTCTCTGCAGGAAGCTAACGACTATTTTGGAGGTTAATAAAGACTTGTCTTTGTTTCTGAACTGTTAACACTGTTTTCTTCAGAATGTTTGCAGTTTTAATGGGTTGGTTACTAAATTGGGTTGGGATAAAAATTATTTTTCTGACGAGTATCTAGTGAACTCACAAACTTCTGGATGTAAAGTTTCTTTATCAAGCCTGTACATGTGACTTTCTCACTGTGGATTCCTATTCCACATAATCTATTACACATATTGCTAGGGAATGTAGCCAGCCGTCTTTGACGGGTACTTATTCAAAAATTCTGAGGTGATACATGGTATTCCAAAATATCATTAGAAATTATAGATTAATAGAAAATATCATTATTAGTACAGTGTTAAGTAAATGCCTCTGTATACACCACATTATTGGTGCCTCTACTTTAAGTTTTAAGTCATAAGCAGGCAGTCTAGGAGCAGTCACGGAATCTTGCAATTCAATTGCATAATGAACTGCTTCCTCATCACTAATCACTCTGTTTAATGACTTGTAAGTTCTTTTCTCGTGAGAATTGCAAATAAAATTGAAATCAACTAGCAATACTTAGTTTCTATACCTGTACATTTTCAAAATAAACATGTCTGTGAAGTTAGCCAAAGAAAGCTTAAAAGTCCATAACTTTGCTTCTACGTTGAATTTCTAATCCATTCAATGCTTAGATTTTAAGTTAGACATACACAAATCTACTGTCAAAGTTTCAGCTATGTCTCAGGGTGGCTGAGTTTACTTGTGACCAAAATTTGTAAAGAAAACTTGAAATGAGTCAGTTCTAAGCAATGTACAGATAAAACCTTTCTTTTATTTATATAGATTGCATATTAGTTACAAAACTACTATTTTATACGATAAATATTTATGGGTCAAAAATATTTTTTTTTCAAGTTCTATCAAGGAATAGAACAAAAATATATAACAATATATTTTTATAATATTGTACATATTAAATATGAGATGTTTGGGAATCAATCAACACACCAGTTTTTGTTTACTATTGATTCATATAGAGTTTGATTTTTTGAATAAAATGATGCAATCGAATTTTGTTTAGCTGTGGGAAGCAGTTAAAAATAAGGGATAAAAAAAGTAAAGTTGTCTAAGCTTGTTAAGCAAAAAGATAGTTGTGTGACCCCCACTCAAACCCCTTGATTAGTTCAGGAAAAAATATTTCACTAAGCTTGTTAAGCAATTTGAAAAATTCTGCCTTAACTCCAAGAAGAGTGCTGGGAATAAATATTTATCTAAGAAACTAAAGTATATCAAAAAATTCTGCCTCAGCATACCTTTTTGTCATAAGAAAAAAGACATATATATATATATATATATATATATATATTGGTATCGCATACCATTTCGTTTAAGTAAAATACCTGTTGTTTTACTCTCCTTATATTGTTAACGAAAAAAATATAAAGGCACTCTTCTTTAAGTTTACATTAAATATTTTAAGCCTTAGAATATCAGGTGAGCTTTCAATGCCATTATTTATTTAAAAATTATAGATACCTGAGTTTTCTTTGTATACTTTTAAACACCCTAGAGTTTTCTAATTATATCAATTCTTAGACATCCTATGTATACTATACATCTGACCAAAATAACAATGAAGAATGCGTTGATATTTGAAACAAACTCTTCTAGGGCGGTCAGCAGTTTATACCCTAAAATGCGTCAAACAATCTCAAAGCTCTAAAGGCGACAAGTGGAGTGGTGAACCCAGTTCTGTCCCAACCACTTACTCTTTCCTCTCCCTCAACAATATTTTTCTTCCTTAAATATAAAGAAAAACCTGCTTTCTCTATTTTAAAGACTCTGTCAGACTGACTTGTCCACGAAAAAGCTATATATTTTAGTTGTTTTTTTTTCAACCAGTCTTATCTACAGTATATATTTCTCAAAGTTTAAATGTGTATGTATAGATGTCACTATATATTCAAATTTCATCAAAATTTGGTAGAAATATTCTAACAAAAAACGTATCAAATCAAAAAAGAATTAATTGTATTACTATACAATTATTACAATACTTTAATAAGTAATTAAAGTATGTTATTATTACTCTAAAACTTAATTGTTTTTATTCTTTTAACAGTATTTGTTAGAAAATAAAATCATTTGTTCAGATTATAGGAATCTCCTGGCAGTTATTGCAGATATTTTCAAAAAGCCGCAAGCTCTAAAATAAATAATCACAATTTAAATATATTTAAATATTTATTGTCAAGATAAACTTCAGCTCATCTTGATATATATGTCATCAATGAAAAAAAGAGCCAATAATTATATTAAAATATAGCTAACCCAAAACTGTTCTATTAAAACCATTATTTAATATTTTAAATTATTCATTCCAAAAAATACGTTTTCAAGTCTCTTAAAGAAGGCAGATTAATTAGTTTTTATAAAATTCTGTATTTCAACATAACGGATGACTATTTAAAGACAATAATATTTGGAATCTTTGAATTTTAAACATGTTAATGAAAGCAATTTTCATTTATCATTTATAAATATTATGATAGGTAAAATACGATTGGATATAATATGAAATAAATAACTTTCAAAGGGAAGTGAAAAGAGAGCAAAATACATTTTCATACATATGTTTTGACATCTCGTGATATACATAATGAGTTTAAAAAAGTAAATTACTATCACATTTTTAATGCATTTTTGTTCCCCAAAAGCGTTGTTATTCATTCTAAAATTTCAACCATGAACTTTTAAAGTTGGATATAAAAAGAATATATAGCAAAATAAACTCTCAAATTTTCCAACTGTGAAATCTAAAGATGCAAATAGTGAAAACAAACTGCAATATTTAATACAAATATACATGTAGAATAATCAGATATATCCATTAAGATTTTAAGACGGATATATAAGTTATTAAAATTTCCATATCCACTAAGAAATATGGGATGATAAGATATTTCTGATAAATAATTTTAGGAATGAATGAATAAAACAAATAGTTTATTTGTTAATAATTTTGAGGAACAGAGATAGTTCAAAAATGAAGTCATTAGGTGCATATAAATCAAACATACCTGTAACTTGTATGAAAAGTACTATTTGAGTTTCATAATAACTCAATGAAAAAAGTGTTGACTATAAAAGCTTACGCGGAATGTGGGAAGCTGGTAGGTAACTAATAAGGAGGAATTAGGATCATAATCAAAGTACGGATAAATGGTTTCTGTCTGACAGTTTAGTGATTCATTTAACTTCAAGCCAGAAATGAAGCGGAACAACTTTAGCCATAAAGGTAAACTTGCATTAGTTACCAGAGAATTTCTCTCAGTGTTTGTTCAAGTTAATGAACCTTTCCAAAATAAATTATAGATGAAATCTCAAAGGGAACATAAGCTGATGAGAAACTAACAAATAAATAATATATTTCTTAAGTTTTTTTAAATTTAAAAAAAAATTGGTAAACAAATTCAAATGGATGTATGAAATACTTGATTATGACGGAATAATATCCGTTTTAAAGCTGAAAGATAAAATATAGTGTCTGTATCAGATAAACTATGTGGTTAGGGTATTATCAATGAAAACTACAAGAACTCCAACAATCACAAATAGGTAGAATTAAACATCTTACTCCGTAAATTTTTTCCACAAGGAACAAATTTGAAATCTTGTCTATTTTTCCGAGTGTTACTGTAAAGTTGTGTAAAGAATGCTTTCAAAGATTCACTTTGTGAAGGTGAAGGAGATTCAAAACTCTCGTAGTGAGAAATAAAACTTACTCTTAGTGAAGAAGGAAGATTGATCATTCTTGATTAATTGTTACTAACGCTCTGTAGTACAACAGTAATATTATAATGATGAAGAAGTTATAATCTTTGAGTTTACACTTTATATGAAGAAAACAATATATCTTCTACATTTTGAAAATTTATTCATTTTCCTCCGCCAAATAAATGCGTGCAATAAACTTGATGCACGCAAACTCTACCAAATAATATCTTCAGCAATTAAAGCCTTATAATAGCTTTATAAGCTATTATAAATAGCTTATAATATTTATAATATAAGCATCAGTCATATTTACATATTGTGCCTGCAGAATTTCTATCACTCAGTCATATTATTTCATCAACTGTCCAACTTCTCCCAGACAAATACAATTTTGAAATAAAACACAAGACTTCACTTTCTACTTATTAACCTCCAAAAAGCTTTTTGAAACAATAAACTAAATGATAAAGGCGCAAAAGATGTTAAAACATATATCAAAAAAATAAGAAAGACAAAACTTTATTAGGAAAATAAATGAATTGAGTTCAAGTACACAAAAAGAAAACCGTAATAATAATGAAGATAAAAGAAAGATTCAAGTTCTTAAAAAATTCGATTTAATAAAATCAATGTTTGTAATATATGAATATAATATATTTATGTTTGTAATTTGTAATATATCTTTCATATATTACACATTTTAATTTATTTCTCAAAATTTGAATTTTTAACATTTTCTTCTAAATACCAAAAAAAATTAAGGAGATCTCGCTTAAATTTTTTCCCAACAGAGGTAGTGTATAGTGAATTAAAATGCATTATCCCATTCTACCTTAACTGATACAGCTCACTGCCCTTGCAGCCTGCTTAATGCGGGTCAAACCTTCTTCCTTTTAAAGGGAAAGCGAAGGAAATTACTACTACTTGATGAGGTCTAAACCCTGTAGAGCATGATATAAAAGGCAATAGGTAAAATAAATCTATGCATCTATAATATACTCCATTCCTGTTTTAACTTTGATGATTGATGCCTTTTTTTATATATTTCCTTCACAGGCAGTAAACCCCCCATGAGGAAATTGAACTTGCTTTCTTTGCTTGAAAATTGTCAGAATATTTTTTAATGTCATTAATGGAGAATTATTATGTAATTAAAAAAGTCTTAATCATAAATTGTAACTAAATTTTCTTTTCACTCTCTCCGCTCTCTTCCATGTAAGAGGAATCATTTGATTATAAAGAAGATTTTCTTGGGTTTTTAAATTTCAAATAGTTTACTTTCAAATATTATTTGGTCATGTGTATTACTTGGACACTACAGTATATTAATATTTCGAACTAATGTAGATAGGATTTATTTATTTATTTTTTCATGTCCAGTGAGAATCATTATTGTTTGAAATATATGTTTCGGATTAATGGTATTTCTTATTTTAACATTTGCAATACATTTTTTCTTGATGGTTTCATGAGTTTTTTTTCATTTTTGAGGGTTACTATAGCACTGCGTCTTAAAAACTATTGTACTTCCCTTCTTCCGAACTAAAGTACCCCAGCAGTTAGCTTCAACGCCTCCAAGAAGCTCAGCACTTTTACTGGTTCCAGAGGTAAAAGTTTTTCTATGGTTTTTGTTGAGTGTACCGAAGTACCTACCTCTGTGCAGCAAAGTTGCCTTACAGTCAGTCAGCAGGTGCAACTGTGTTTCTTCCTCTTCTTTGCAGAATCTGCATAAACCATCATTGATAATGTCCATTCAGGCTACCTACGTTTCGTATCCTTAGGTGCACTTGTGGGAGGTTAGCTCCCACTAGTTAGCGCTTTTGGATCCTCTGCGCTTCCGGAGGATGGTCCCCAGACTTCCTTTTCCTTAGTATCATACAGGGTAAAATCCCTGTATCTCTATCGGTGGTATTTTGTCCGCTCCAGCAGAGCGCCGCATACCGAAGTAAGGCTATTTACTCAAGGGGGTCGCCTGGTACTCTTGAGGCTTCGTTCATAATACAGTAATCTCTGTATCATCCATCCTTGGACACGGATCGCATAACACCTTAGATTGGAGGTGGGATAAAAAGAGGGGATTTGGGGATTAAGAAGGTTGCGAAACGAAGGGGTGCCCAGCCCCTGATCACCTTCTCCTCCTCTTTCGTTTGTCCCTGCGTGTAGCAGGTAACAGGGTAGCCTTGTGAAGGCTGAAAGTCGGAGTGTGTCAGAGGCTATTGGTGGCGCTTAATCACTCCATTACTACCCCTGTCTCATGAGCTAGATTTAATTTACTTTCCATTCCATTTTATTTCATAATGTTGAATGTCTGATTTTGTTTGGCATTCTGCAAAAGAAATTGTCATTTGATAATTCAACCAACCTTTTTATATCAACCCTGATTCTACAAAATCTACAGAATAATTGGTTTTTTTAATACTTCTTTAACTCTTCGAACAAACATTTTATTTTTAGTTTAATGATTGCCTTAAATATAACAGGTACACTATTCTGTTTTATCACTGAAGCAACATCACTATATAATGGTAGGGGGGTTTGAGGTTCATTTCTTTAAGTCAATTGGCTACTGAAACTGGTAATCAATTTATATAATTTATACAATTTATATAATTGTTTCAAATCATTATATGATCTTCATAATTTTAAAAGTTTAAACTTTTAAAACTTTAGTTGAACTTTGAGATTGCATAATTTACTAATAAAATATATCATTTTGTATTTACTTATGGTGGGTTACATCGACAAAATGACCGTAAGGGCTGACTTTCGTCAGCCTGCGTGAGGATCAGTTTCTAGTGGGTTATATAAATTCTGTTCACTAAGTGTTTTATTCAAACAACACCATTATATACATCAAATTTTTAAGGTGTAAGTCTACCTAACACAAACAAAGATGAACAAAAACTTTATGAAATGTTGAATATTTTCAACATTCATAAAGTCAACTTTTCCTAATCACTTTTCTTTAATGTTTGGTTTTATTGTTTGTATTTCTTCTTCCAGATTTAAATATTTACACTTAGCTAATTCAAAGAATATACTTTTTATAAAAACCAGTTGAAGCTGATTTTTATAGTTTGCATTGTTTACTGAATACTTCAAATAATTTGAATATGTTAAAATATTTTAAACAGAACAGTTTTTTAACTAAATTTGTTATATTATATAACCACTGAAGATCTTTTGATGAATAACAATCTACTGAAGTGAAAGAACAAACCATTTACTTTTAATGAGTATATAAACAATTTTTTTTTTTATTTACTGTGTCAAGTAATTTTCTACCTACAATAATTTTATTTCAAATCAGTAACTTTAGTCATTAAGTATTTTTATTAAAAGCTGGCTTTCTTCATTTAAAAAGAAACCTCGTTTTAAGTTAAAGAGGTGAGAAGGAAATTGAAGTAAAATATGAAAGGACTAAGGGAGCGATGTCAGAAGGAGATAGCTCTTGTTCGAACTCAACAAAGGGGTGAAATGTAGCCCCACAGCCTTGTTTGAGGAACCGTCTTCCTTAAAATGGAAAGCCCGCTTGGTTATCTTGCCCTCCAAAATTATATTATATTTAATACTTTTTAAACATTTAAATTCACGGAAAAACCTTCTTTTAATAATTTAATAATGACACACATTAAGTAAAATTTATAATTTTTTTTAATATATAAATATAACAAAAAACATTTAGTCTAATTTATAGTTTCTTTATTAATTTCTCTTTAAGTAACAAAGAAATTCGCTCTTCATTGATCTGGAGCACACTCTGGAAGGGTGATCTTCTTCCTCCTATAGGGGGATATGTAAACGTCCTTTTCCAAAAGAGATTTATTGATATATCACTACGAGAGATATTGAATGAATGAATGAATAAATGAAGAAGCTTAAAAATGATGTAAAAAGCCTCTAAATTATAATAAAGGTTAGTACATACTAATTTTATACATTGCTCAAATAATCATTTACTATTAATTACATTTTGAGATTTTCACGTTTATAACCTGAGTTTGAAATTTTCACTTCGCCTTAAGTAAAGTATCCTTGTGACTAAAACAATTTCGTTTCGTGATTTTTAGAGTTATATGTTTTGATGTTCTTTTAATCCATTTTTGATAACAGTAAAGTTTTTCGATATGTGTGCGTGTGTGTGTGTGTGTGTTTTTATGTATGTGTGCTTAAACAAACGTAATTTATTTGCAACTTACACCACAGAATTGCAATATGTTCGTTTTGGTCAGATAGTAAACATATCTTCCAGTGAGGCCTGGTACCTTCTCAAATATCTTTTCTATACAATTAAATGTACTATTCAATAAGCCACTCTACAGCAGCTTCCAATTAGGTAGTGGTCATCTTCTCTTCTTAATTACAGCACAGCTCTAGCTTAGTCTAAGTCGGGGAAGTCCCACAGAAGATGGTCCTCCTGTTTCTAATGTACGCTCATCGCAAAGGCAGGTGTTTGTGGGTGTACCATTGAATAGGGGAGGTATGATAGCCTCTTCCTATGGCCTAAGAATACTCGCGACGTAATATAGTTGACAACAATAGAAGACATCCTCTAGTGTTATCTGTGTGATGGTAAAAACTGCCGAATAATTCTTTCTACTGTAGAGCAGGCCCAAATGTCTTCCATTTGAGGAATCGTTTGTCACCATCCCACATCAACAATAGTGAATTAACAAATTTTTACTATTGATATTGAGTGAATGTACATCTCAATAACCATTATATGTTAGTGAGGATGAGCTGTGTAGTTTTGAACAGTAATACCGCATGAGATGCTTATTCTGTGAAATAGTGTTTAGACATTATTTTTTTCTCTTAAACTGATACCTCTAGGATAGTCTAGAGACGTGAAAATATTCAGTCATTGTGCAACTAATAATGAAATAAACTATACAAAAAATATGTAACATATTTTGATAAAAAAAATCAGTTTTGTGTAAAAATAAAAAAGAATTGACATTTAATTGAATTTGGATACTTTAAGGTTAGAGTAGTCACATGGTTAACTAAATCGTATGAAACAGTCTTTACGGGAAACAGCTTCATTTAAAATTGGTATGATGGTAGTAAATCACAGTATTCACTTTGTGAATTTAGAAAATATTTTTCCCAAATCTCTACAATAAAAAAGTTATTTAATGCAAAAACTTTTCATTAGTAGCTACCTAAAATTATTCTGCAACGTTCAAAAATACAGTTAAGATTTTTCCAACTATACATAAGATCAGTTTTGCGTAACATTGCTCAAATTATGTCTTATGATTAAATCTGATTGATTATGAATACGATTCTGGTCACTCCTGTTCAAGGATAATAAAGATTTTGAGAGAAGCTAAAGTCCTTATAGGAAGACAAGCTCTATAGTTTAAGTGAAATTACTAAACAGAAAGACTCCTAGTGGCACGTTTTGTCAAATCAGTATTTCTTTCTCTTTCCCTTCTAACAATGAAAACCCAAATTTGCATATAGCGAGGAAGTTTAATAATATTTACAAAGTAAAAGAAGAAAAAAATTTAAGTTTCTTGACAGTTTTAAAGTAAATGTAGTTCTAAACGACCGAAACAACTAAGAATAGTACCCACTTCTTTTTTTACATTTGAATAAATTAACTTACGAGATTTTTCTCAGACTCGTTCCAAATAAATTTGGTTTAAAATATTTCTTTTGTAAATACATTTAAAGTAATTTTTATACTTATTAAATAAAAAATATACAAACTATACTGTGAATATATAACACAGACATTCTTCTTGAAATTATCGTGTTGATTTCATTAATTAATAGCAAAAAATTTTGTGATATATATACGTTTCAGAGTAAAACATAGAAAATATAGGTACACAGTAAATAGAGAAACACACTTACATTCTCTAATTTTTGGTTCCTCTGTCATCAAGGGAGAAGAGATAAGGCACTTGCGAAAGAGAGTTTCTAACCATCGCTTTGCAAGTGTGCTTGGTGTCCTTATCTCAACTCTCCTGATGACGGTTCAACCGAAAATTAGAGACAGTAAGTGTTTTTGTTCCTTGGTTCTGTGTTTGTGATTCACCGTGAAACGTATATATATATATATATATATATATATATATATATATATATATATATATTAGTATAGGTTGGCAGCAAATCTTCTTGGAGGCATACTTTGTTGAAATGTACCGCAGCTTCGGTATTAACGACTTTTAAACTGAGCTGTTCCAGTCTCCTGACAGTCTTACGAATATGAGGTGGTAATTCCCAAATGAGTTGTCCAAAGGACATTGACACACTTTTTTTAAAACACTTATTTGAATTATTAAAGTGTTTTAAAAAAAGTGTGTCAATGTCCTTTGGACAACTCATTTGGGAATTACCACCTCATATTCGTAAGACTGTCAGGAGACTGGAACAGCTCAGTTTAAAAGTCGTTAATACCGAAGCTGCGGTACATTTCAACAATATATATATATATATATATATATATATATATATATATATATATATAAGAGAGAGAGAGAGAGAGAGAGAGAGAGAGAGAGAGAGAGAGTAACATGTGTATAATATAATTATGGTGTATTAAAATATAAAATATATTGATATGATATTTTATATCTTTTTTTTTAAATTACCAGGAATTATTATTATTTTAATTTGGGTGCTATACATATTAAAACACTAACATTATGAAAGTATAAATTACTACACTTAGCATAAACATGATCATTTTAATTTGGGTACTATACATTATAGTGACTATGTAAGAAAGTTTACTCTCTAAAATGTCCGGGTGAGTTGCACGTTTGACAAATCCTAATAATATTAAGCAAACATATAGTTCCTAATAAATTATTATACGTTATAATAGTTTGTATATAAATAGAATGAATCATTTTTGCAAATGAGATGCCTTTTCTGTTGATTAATTCTCAGATGAAAGGTTTTCTTCTATGTAATTGTGGTCTATATAAAGTCACTATCATATAGTAAATCAGAATGAATGAATACCTTAAGCTTTGAAAGGTGAAAATTGTAACTTTTGAAATGTAAAAGGTAGTGAGGTTTCAACATTAACTTCTATTGAACTTAGAAATTTCCTTCTAAATAACAAGCAAAAAGAGGTTTCATTATTTATTTAATCCGGTAACATTGCATTTATTTTCAATAAGCCCTTTAATTGCAAAAAATCCATTAAAATAAATCATAAGTTTTACATATTTATGTAAATTATTATTTTATACCTGGAGTATCTTAACTTGAAATTAAATTCTGACTAAGGTGACGATTAGGCAATAACTGATGATTGCTTTTAATGATAACTGTAATGTGCCAAGAAACATCGCAAATCTCATTAAGCCTGTCGAACTGTAAAGAATTAGTAAAATAACTGCAATATCAAAACTTACACTCATGTTTGACTTCTTATTTCAGATGTGCTTGTTTTTTTGCAAAGTATGTTTGCTTATTTCAGACATTATTTGTAATGTAGTCCTTAGTATTGATGTTTGATATAACTACTTTAAAATATGGGAATGTCAAAAAAAAATGTTACGCTTTACTTGGAATCCCTATACTCGACTGAAAAACTTTACCTAAAACGATGCTAGATACTACTTTACAGACTTCTCGGAAACATTCAAAATTGACACTCTACAACAAAGTGCTGCTATATAAAACATTACTGAGACCGATCTGGACTTACGGACTATGGGGTTGTGCAAAACCTTCCAACATTTATAAAATACAAAGATTACAATCAAAAATCCTCCGTACTATCACAAATGCTCCTTATTACGTCAAAAACTACACCCTTCATAGAGACCTAAAAATTCCATTCATCCATAACCTAGCCTCTGATCGTTAGAAGTCATTTCATAACAACCTTTCCTCTCACCCAAATACACTTGTACGAATCCTTGCTTCCCCCTCACATTTCTCAATCCCCCAAGACGACTCAAGAGAAAATGGCCCAAGGATCTCCTATTACAATAATATACTAAAAAAAAAAAAGAAAAAAAAGTGAAAAGTTGAACTAGTGGGTCCCATTCCTTGCTCATGTGCATCGATGTCATTGTGTAATCTATTACTACATATGCCTGTTACTCAGAATATGCGTAGTTGTATATTTGCTAATAAAGATGTTAAAAAAAAAGAAAAAATAATTAAATATATGGGAAAATATAAATTATGTACGTACTAGTATCGCCAAACGTTCAGTATACTGCTTCTTTTGTGATGTAGGTCGCACATACACTTGACTGTTCTGAAATGAAAGAAAAACATGTAGACATCATCACTAATAGTGTGATTCTAATTTTCAATTTTAAACAAATCTTAATATCAACAAAAAAAATCTTTAACTACTACATTCAACTCTAACGTAAAAAAAAGTTTTCAGAAACAATGGAATATCAAACTAATTTGGTCCATATATTTTATTAAGCCTACTAAATTTAGTTAACTATGATAAAGACGTAATTGGAATTATTGATTAGATCAATTGGTGAACATTTGGAAGATGGAATTCTTATGAATAATTTAGTAATGAAAAGTAAGAAATAATATTATCAGCATTTGTCAATAAAATTAGCAATTTTCACCGGACAAGAAAACATGGTAAATACGTTATATTTATAACACTCTTCAAAATATATCACCCTTTCACTGAATGTAGTGAAAGAAATTTAAATAGCATATGATAGAGTGCCAGGGTCTGAAACAGTTTAGGTAGTTAATTATGCTGTCAATTGGTCTTAGTTATCATTTGAGAGAGATTTAAATTACTTCATTTCGCCTCAAAATGTCAATAACGCATTATACTGAATGATTTGAATGGTTGGGGAATTATGTGTACTTCATATTTATAATATGTATTATTTCAATTCACAATTTATTAATTTCAATTTTAAAAAAAATATTTTTTGATAAATACTTATACATTTAACTATAAAATTACAATAGATTTAGGTGAATAAATCTAGGAATCAATGAAATCTGAAATTACACTTTTTAATGTTCCATCAATTTTTGTAATAATCCATAAGTTATAAAATGTTTATTACACTCTATCATACTGATCTTCCATAAGGACAAAAATCAAAAATTTAAAACAAGAATGTCTGTTTCCAGAATAACCAAAAGAGCGCGGATAAATTAATACTTGTTTTAATGTAGAATAGTATAAGGTACTCATGGTGAAATGTTTCACAAAAGACAATTTGGCACGTTTGCAGGGAAGTAGTTCGACCATATATATGATAAATTACATTAAGTTCTCTCTATGATGGGACTTGTAGAGTGAGTAAAACGTTTAGCACACATACCAACTCATCTACATACAAGATATACAAAAAAAATACAGCAAAACCTCAAAACGTGTCAATCCATGAAAATCTCAAAATAGAATTTTTTATGCTCACTTTATCTTCCTTACTTAGGATGAAGAACGACAGATGGGCAAAGATAATTACTGAGTGGTGTCCTAAAGAAGCTAGAAGAAAGGTGGAAGACAAATAAGAAAATGTAACCATGCATTTAAAGAAAGAGAGGGACCAATGCGTTCAGAGTCTCTCAAGAAAGAAAAAGATGGACGGTGTGGAGAATAGCCTTCGCCAAGAAGTGAGCCTATTTACACAATTGAAAAAAAATAATCTTTTTTAAAAAAAATTATTTTATTATTTTGTTCTTTTATATTTATTAACAAGTTTTAATTGTTTTTGGTGAAATAAATGCCTATTATTATTATCTTTCTTACAGAAATAAAAATCAAAAGTTGACCAATTAAGAAAATATATGATGATTAATATGTTTCTTTTTTTATGTAAGTATTTTTTTTCTTATTTCTGAATAAAGCACTATAAATTATTGTGATACACTTGAAAGGTAAGGCGATGTTAGGCAAATTCTATTCGTAAGGAGAAGGGATTGCTTAAGGAATGTTCTTTCATTTCAAAGTGGGTCGGATCAGACGACGAAAATCCCCACTCCTGTCACCTGCATTTTGTATATTCTAAACATTTTCTATCATTTTGATACAATTCTATGCAAAGGTTTACTTTTCATATATAATAAACTGATAAACGGATTTTCATCTGACTTTCTTTCTTTGGTAAATTAATATAATATAATATATATATATATATATATATATATATATATATATATATGAATAATAATCAAAATAACACTTGATATAATAGATGGATTAACTTACCACAATGAAAACAATTTTTGAAACAATTGTTTCAAAAATTGTTTTCATTGTGCTAAATTAATCCATATATATATATATATATATATATTTATATGAATATAATATCCTGTAGTTTATTCACTGGTACATATATATGTACATGTAATTTATTTTTATTTATTTTTTGTATTTTCATCTTTATTTATATTATTATTCAATTGTCCTTTTAGCTTAATTAACTTTAGTGCCTCTATTTATGGTGTTTTCCGTATGACAAGGACGCCAAACTTAAAACGCACGTTATATATATATATATAACTATTAAGATAAAAAGCACAGAGAAACAATAACAAAACAATATATATATATATATATATAAAGATTTCACAAAACACGTGAAATAACAATCAATGATCAAGCCACAATAGGAAAATGGGAAAACAAGACTAAGATCTTTCAACCGTAAGTAAGACTTATTGTTTCTCCGTGCTTTTTATCTTAATCGATATATATATATATATATATACCATACACTCTTAACATTCGTTTGTGAATTTCTTTTGGTGCTACAACTTCCAAAAATAAGAATTTTATCACTGCACGATATTCAATTTTTTGCATTGTTGAAAATACCGTGACACGGCGACACTAAATGGCTTGTAAACAAAGAATGAATTGACTGATTGAAAGGAACTTTCACATACGTTGATACGAAGAATGAACCAACAAAACAAAAACAAATTTGGACTAGTAGCAACGCCCTCTCTTATCGACCGACAAAACTATATATATATATATATATATAAACGTATTTTCCAAGTTTGCGTCCTTGTCATACGCAAAATACCATAAATGGAGGCAATAAAGTTAAGTAAGTTAAGTAAGATCGTAACTTAGTCTTGCTTTCCCATTTCTTATTGTGGTTTGATCATTGATTGTTGTTTCACGTGTTTATGTAAAATCTTTATATATATATATATCACGAAAGGTCCGTTAGGATAATAAACTCATTAACACAAAGAAAAGAACACAGAAAATCATTATAAAACTCACTTCAATATTTCGACATCAGTAGTCATCAGGAAAAAGTACGATGCACGTACGTCGAGAAGCAAACCAGAACAGTTGTGGTTTACAACAGTTATGATCAAGTTTCAGAAATAAAAGATGTTTACAACAGCTTTATTTAAATTGAGACACTTCCCTCTGTTTTCATATTTGGGATCACAAAAAAAAATTCAATTCAAATTGATATTTGAATACGTAGTATACGATAGATAAAACACCTTTTATTAAAATCGAACAAAATACTAGCATGAAGAAATGAAGGAAAAAAGAAAACAATTACATAAAACTTAAAATTATTCTTTTTTGGAGAAAATGTTTTCCCTTTTTATTATGATTGAGACTAACGATAACTGTAACTGGTCGACAATTTTGATGATATATATAATAATAATGATGCATAAAAGCTTGATATATACTGCTTTACGATCATAGTGAAATCCTTGTATACAAACGAAACATCAAAATTAAGGAATAAATAAGATCTCATTCTCCAAAATTTTTAAAGCTACAATAGTCAGTTTTCAAATTTTGAAGCTATCGTGGTAGTCATTACTGTCCAAGCAGTATTTTTTTTTATAAATAATGAAGAAGTTTTTCCGATTCTTCACTATTACTCAAAAATAATGAAGTTCTGTAACACACAAAAACTACAATTCTGACGCTTTGATATGTTGAACGGTACAAAATGTATATTGATTGCAATATTCTTTCTAGGCAACCATTTCTAACTGTAGGGAGCATCATGAATTATATGGTTGTTTATGGTTTTCTTGTATAGTTTTGGGTATGTATTTCATTGTGAATACATAGTATCTTGAATCATAAAATCATCTTTCTTCCAAACTGCTTGTATCCAGCGTGTGATGGATGGTTGTCTAAAGTCTTGAATTAAACCACAGGTTCCAACTTTTTACAAATGCTAAAGTCAAATATATAGTTCGTCGTATATTGGAGAAACCCATTATCATAATATATAATGTAGCGGATATATTGACTAAGAACCTCAGTCTAATAATAAATATATTTCAGACTGTAAATTATTTTAACAATTCAAATTCAATGGCATGATTGTATTTTTACAGATTTTTCTTATTCCACTTTCGTCAGAAGAAAAATTTGTGAAATCCTGCAGTAGTCCATTTCTATGTGAATAAATGCCGTATATTGATATATTCCACAGCTATTGAAATATTATATATTTAAATGTAACATTAATATTATTTGTTTAAATATTAATTAAAAGTCACCCTACTGACTGACTTTTTAAAGTTGTTAATATTTGTCCCGTAATCTTGTTTTGCATGGGATAGAATATACCCCATCAAGCAGAGTAACTGTTGGATTCAGTGATAAATTGCGTTCGACTATTGATCGCCAGCCCACATATTACCTGATACGACCGAGTGATGAATTAGAACCTTATTCAAGTGCAATAGATATCTGCAAACCTAATGTACGGTAAAAAATTAGTAACTCCCATGTAACAAATCTAAGAAAAGAGTAAACAACCGACTCAACCGAGAAGAATCTTTTCAAATGTTTTGTTATCGAAAGGGAATATATCATAACTATTAAATTTATAACAAAATCTTCCTTCTGCTGCAAAACAAAGCAAACAATTAAGATATACTTATACAATATAATTATCAGCTCATTAAATCATAGAATATTATATTATGAAACAATCGAAATAATTGTACCTAATTATTTGATTTAAAAGAAATATGTTCGTATAAGTTTTTTTTTATATTTGTATTGACATAAAACAATTTTTATCATTGGGTACAACTATTTCAGATTTTATCAAAACCTTTAATGTTATTCTTTGTACGTGATATCACATTTCTTCAGTATCTATTTGTGTCTCAATTTTGGAATGAGTCATGGTCTTTCTCAGTCAAAAACCCAACTACGCAGTAGGCTTTGTCTTTAACTGACAAAGACCGCTTCTTGTGGTTGAAAGATCTAAAACTTTTTTTTTCATATCATATTGTGGTTTGATCATTGATTGTTATTTCACGTGTTAATGTGAAATCATGATATATATATATATATACTATGATAAACGGAAACAGACCGGCAGGACAGATTACACTTAAAATAAACTGTGACATACAGACAGAAACATAACAAAGACTCCATTTTCAATATTTCGACCGCCATTACGGTAGAAATATTAAAAAATGAGTCTTTGTTATGTTTTTGTCTATGTGTCACAGTTTATTTTAAGTATATATAATATATATATATATATATATATATATATATAAGTGTTGTTAAAAAGCACAGCGGCTTCAGCATTAATAATCTTTTTAGAAAGATGTTCTATTGGCCTTATTATTTTCTTATAATTCACTGGTAGCTCAAAAATTAATCCATGACAATTCCATGTATTATAACTCTTTATTTAATGTATCTTTTCTAGTTTACTATTAATCTTAATTATTATTATTATTAATTATTATTAACATTATTATTATTATTATTAATTTTCTTAATCTATTTATTCTCTAATAGTCCAGTTATACCATTGACCTTTCAACTCTTTTATTCTAACTGCTTGTTTCTTGCTCATTATTGACCTTTGACCTTCTCTTTTTATTAACCTATACTATCCTTTTAATCTATTTATAGCAATGACTAAGCATGAGTCATCGATTTCAATTTAACATGTCACTTGGCCAACTCCTCTTCCAGTTGAACCCTGTTAGCAGGAGGTTAGTTCGTAGGATCGAAAATATATATATATAAACAATACATCAATTGTTATTAAAAAATAAAGCCTATTTGATTTGTTTTTTCAAATTAAATTAAAAGCCGGCCATATAGTAAAAGTATGAGCTTTCCTGTTCAGATGACTTGATTCCACCTAAAAAACTCTCTGCTCAGAGCCAGTTCCGAGAGACAGTCATTTATAAATAGGCAAATAGCCACTAACAATTCAGTAATTACTTGTAAAAATACAATAGAAGCAATAAATTACAAACTACACTAAAACCATATGATTAATATACCAATATTTTTATTTCAGTGAAAATCAAATTACAAAAATCTGGAGTGGCCAATACTCAGCTTTACTATAAATAAACATATTAAAATCAAAAACAATCACTTTAATTATAGTTTTATTTCCATATGGATATGGTGTTATTAACAACTCTGCGGTAAAGTATTATCAAACTCATTGATAATCAATTTAACGTCTTCATTAGTTTCAATGTAGCTATATTTATTTTATCAGTTTAAATTAAAATCGCTGTTATGGAACATTGTCACATATTACTGCAGGAGAAACTTAGTAGTTCTCAGTTTTAGAGTAATATTACTATAATATTAGAGTATTCTTAGTTTGAAAGTATTTGTAGCTACCAAGGACCAACGACCAACGAATATATCCGCGCACTGCAGTGCACGTCGTAACCAGCAGTTCCAGACCAGAGGCCTTTTACTGCTTTATTTCTGCTATTGTAAGTTGGACTGTGACTAATTCATGTCGGACATTAAGTTCGTGTGTATAAATGACGTTGTATTCGTGGTCATGTGGTCTTGTTGGACATAAGTTTCAATGTTTTTAGACATGAGCTGAAAAAAATATTCAGTGAATGAAGTAATGTCGAGTGAGGTTGAGGAAAGTTAGTGGCGGGATTGAGAGCTTAAACAAGGATGTCTGAATGAGTCAGTAAGTCGGGTGATGTAACTATCTATGGATTCCATTTTCAAATCATGGTGAATATCCACATTTCGGGCGCACCAAGGATCCTCTAGCTATAAGGCGGGTACTTATTTTGAACAATCTGGATACAAGTCTTGTTCGTTAGTGCAGTTCTAAGCCAGACGGAGCATCCATAAGTCATTACTGAACTTTACTGAATTTTTAGTTTATTGAACTATAGAAATAGATTAAAATAAGTAGCTAATTTCTTATTAAGTATAAAAACTATATTCTTCATGCTTCATATTACTAGCGGGTTTTAACTTAACTAGCGGCTGAGAACGATAAAATGACATTAGGATTTGTTAACATGTGCTGCATGTAGACTGATCACAACACTTGCGTATACACTTTCGTATAGGTATACAGACGCTGAACAACATAAAAATATTTATGTTGCGAAACGCTACTTGATTTTTATTTTCTTCATTATAAACAGTAATGGATCGTTTGAGTAGCCCTTGTTGTAACATGGTAGTGAAGTGATGTCCAAGCCGTTGGTACAAGTATAATCATCCTAACAGTGTTCTTTCCCCTGATATTACCTTGTCTCAGCTTAGTTCATTTAGTTTTAATTTATTACATATGTTTATTTATTACATATATTTAGTTTTACTTTAATATGTACATTAGTGCACATATTAAAATTACATATTACATTTAATTAAATTAAATTACATCTTAAATTAAAATAAAACAATATAATTAATATCGTTTTACTTCAATTTATAATTGAAAAGTTTATAGAGTGATTATAAACTTTCAACATATTTAAATCATATTATTTCTAAATGTTATGATTTAAATATTTTTTATTAATATCCATGTTAAAGCCAATAAAAATTCTTAAAAAAGTTTATTATATTTCCAGAAATGGAAATTTCTTACTTATTTTTATAGTTTATAATATGAAGTATATATTTTCCTCAACTTTTTATTTTTTTATAATTAGTTATTTAGCATAAAAAGATGTTCCTCAATTCCCATAACACTTTCTTCTGTTAGGTAAAGTATTTTCAATAAAAAAATATACAGGCTCAATCTAATATAAAAAGCTAATTTTGGTAAAATTTTATTATGACTGTCAAACAAAAACTGAGCTTTCCCATAATTAAAAAAATATTATTCTTATTTGTTATATCCATAGCTACTATTAATTAAGTACCTTTAAACTACAACAATCTTAGGTAGTAGTTAAGCAGTTCATCTAAATTCTCACAAAAAAACAGACAGCTATTTTTCTCACAGAGAGCTATAATTTCATTACGATGAGTCAAACAGTGCTACCAGTATTGTAAATTCAATAAATCTGTTACAATGCACCTCACTTTGAAGCAATTTAAAAAAATAACTGACTTTAAAAAGCTATTTTCGTGTTTAATTTCAATATTATGGGTCAACTAGTGTGACCAGTACCAAGTCTACAAGCTTTCAGGATCCATCATAAATCAAATTTTGTATATTTAACACAAAATTGGCCTTTCTATTTATTCAAAAAAGCTTTTCCTTTTTTTCTTTAAAAATAAAAAAACTTTCAGTTATATGGTATTCTCAACATTTTAAAAATCTAGAGTATATGTAACAGTAGGAGAAAAAAATATTGGCCAGCAGAGGTAACTTTCCTACAATGCAATATTATGCAAAAGAACACAGCACATGTGTACTATTGAAGTTTGTGTTGGATGAAATATGAATACGATCTATTAAATTGCACATACACACACACACACGCACACACACACACACGCACGCACACACACACACACACACACACACACACACACACACACACACACACACACACACACACACAGATACAAACACAAAACTTCAAAAATGAATCCAGGAATCTAAATCTCGGGATAAAATATTTTTATGATTATTATACTTAAAATGTTTTCTTAAATATTGAAGATATTTGCTATCTCTACTCTGACTAGTCTTAACTATTATCTTAATAAAGCTGTTGAACGCTCTGCTAGAACCAAAATAATTAAATTATCCCCATATTTATTCCAAAGACTATATCAAGGAATATTTTTATCATTTTTAACAGAGTAGCTGTGTACAATCTTAATGATTGAGTTCCTGTCATTGTCAGATGTATTAAAAAGTATGTTTTCCATCAACCGTATTCCCTTCATATTGTTAGTCTGTTTCTTGTTGACAGTTGCCAATGAAATTCCATATTTTTTCGAGGCTACTCTAGGGAATGATTGTAATATATGTAAGGCGGAGTGCGTTATGACTACACATACTTACGCATAATATTTTCTGTCCTTTTCATGTTGTCCAGAAATCGTATAATTATCCAACACTAGACATTTGAAATACTGAAGTTTTCTTAAATTATCTTTGATTTTCATGGAATTCTTTAAGTTCAAAATTTTTAACTATAAATGATTAGTTCACCAGGAAAAATACTCTTTCATACTTTGAATAATAGAAGTTTTTTTAAATTACAAATGAGTTATTTTTGCTTTAAATTTAATGTCATAATTGTATCTCTTAAATTATTTTTTTTTTACGGAATATGTCTTCCTAGAAGTTGAATTCAACGAAACAGAAAAGAAACAAGTGAGATGACTCTGCACTTGACAGTTGTTTCTTTTCTTAAGCATTATTCTGTCACCTGAGATAAAAAACTCTTTTAGTCTAACTTCAATTAAAAGAAATTACTGATCTAATAAAAAAAAATTTAATTTGTTTCTGGAATGTTCAAATTGAATTTTTGTTTTATACTGCTTATAAGTAAGTTTTAATTTATTTCTTTTTGTAAACAAATTAATTTAATATTAAACTGAACAACTTTTTTCCGTTTTTTTATTAATTTTTCGCAATCTTCTAGCAAGTGAGGAAATGTCAAAGCGACTGTGCGGAAATGGAAGTGAAATAAATATTGAAATTTATAACTGAAAAGTTTAAGAGCTACGACACCCACACTCTCATGCATTTAGGAATAATAGAACTTTAGATGTATGTGATGAAAGATACTTTTGGAATTGGGAGTTTTATAGTAAAATACAGAAGGATTCTTAGAAAAAATACAGCTAGGAAGAAGAGGGTACAAAGAATAGCGTGTAAAGACACCAAAAACATTATAAAAGATTGAATCACTCGGATCATTCCTAGGTCCAAACCCGCTGCAGTCTCTTGACTGCTACAACGCAAGCACCAGTTGAAGTTCCAGCTGAGTTGAAATTTATATAATACCTCAACTTTGAAAAAAACGAACCAAATACGGGCAATAAAAGTTCAGAAATGAACTTATGAAACAAGCAATTGAAAGATCTCACTTCTGATGTGTTGAACCAAAAGTTAGAGATTGTATGTTCGTTGTTGATACCTGAAATATATTTCTAAAATGTTATTTACATAACTATTTTGAAATAAAACAATAACAAAGAATATTGATTAAAGGATTGTGAAATGCTGGAATATGAAATCTCAAAATGCACCAGATTTCTTTGGTTGACTTTCAAATAAACCAACTGCACTCGAATGCGTTGCGCTCGCCCAAGTGGTCCTTCAACCACCTCTCCCTTTTCAACCGTCACATCAGTTTCTTTTCAATCTTTCTATCTGTCCCTCAGTTCCTCTCTCAGAATTCAAATGAAAAAATCCAAAACAAGCTCTCTTTTTTGTATTTTTTTTTCTTATTATCTGACTTGCTAAGACAGTCTTTATTATTGCTCCATCAGAAAGTAATTTCAATGACACTTAATTAATCAACACTGTTCTAAAAGACATTTTCTGTTGCTTTTCTTTTTTTAAAAAAATTAAAATACACAGAAGAAAGAAGCAAAATTTATTGACTTTTTATGAAAAAATTTTTTTAAATAATTCTTAATTTACAAATTACATTTGAAAATGACATTTTTTTTGAGTAGCGTGTACCCAATACTTTGTGAGAACACTGTAATCCAGAACGGGACAAATAAAACTGATTTTTTTTTTACCTATGAAACTAAAATAAATTTTGATGAATCAAATTTATATTTTACACAAAAATTGGCCTTATGCTATAGATATGCCCTAAATTGATCAATGATATCATTATTCTTATTACTAATAAAATTATTATAGCCACATGTAAACTTATGTTATAAGATTGATTGGAATATATATATGGCCACATTTAATAAAACAAAATATCAGTTAGATGTTAACGAGTTTGATATTAGATTTACTTATAGTAACAAGGAATGTAGGTCACTCCAAAATTTTTATTTTCTTATTCTGTTTTGAAGTTGGTTTAATATTTGTTGTAACGAAATTATTATACAGTAGTTTTTATTTACATTTCCTAAACATGAATCCAGTTTTGAACATTATATTTTTATTTAATAGCTCCATAATACTTGTATATGTGTGCTATCTCCTTGTCCTCCTCAAGGATGTATGAATCAAGAATCAAAGTTTACCACAGACTTGGCAATCAAGGTCTCATAACCAATGTCTTTCCCAAGTTTCCTAAGATCAGAGAGAAATTAATATAAAAGTTATTGGAAAGATATGTTATGTAATGCGTAATAACGATAGAGATAAATAAAGATGGAACAAAATAAATAATTTATACAGATAAAGCAGAAATAAGTTAAGTTAGAAAGATTGTTTCAGCATTATAAAAAAGTAAAAGAATAATGTGAAAAAGGTTAAGATATATGGGGGCATAAATATTGTAGGTAAAGATATTAACTGCATATAATAGATATAAATTAAGAAATATGTAACAAAAACAAAAAAAATAAAAGCAATTTCGTATTCACAAGATAAAATATATAGTTGAATAATAGTTAAACGATATAAAGTTAACATAAAAATAAATTAAATATTGAAGAGAAGGTAAAGGAATAAAATACCCTGAAAATGCAAAGATTTGTCCTATTTTGCCATATTTTTTTTCTGCACATATTTTGACAGCAGCTATGATAAGAAGAAAACATTGCCAGGTAGGTGATTAATATAACGGAAATGACATAATATAACAGTGATAAGAAAACTGGAAACGGTTTAAATGAACTGAATACCTGTTCATGGCTTGGATTGAGCAAAGTTCTCTTGTCAGTTGTCTACTTATTCTTCAAACACATTAGTTATCTACATGGTATCTTTATTATATTTAGCGTCATGATAAACATAAGTTAGACCTTATCCTGCGTCTTTTTAAACTTGCTGATCTCATTTCTTTTACCCTCAAATAAATAAGCTATTTCAGCTAAGAAGTAGTACATCAGTGACTTGCAACAGTCCCTTAATAATTTTCTCTGTTGAACAACATATCCTAGAATTTACCTTTATATTTCCACTAGTAGTAATGCTTACGAATTGCTAGTAATATTGCAATGATTTGAAGTATATAAAAAAAATCTGGAGTGGCCTACACTCTACTTTACTATAAGTAACTTAATGTCAAATTTCTTGAGTATATAAAACATAACGTCTCATTTAAGCATAACGTAAACATCTAAATGGGATATAATTATTAGCCTTTCATTCCTGAGGTAGTACAGATAGTGATTGAAGTACATATCAATTTATAAGCTTATTTTTGTACATCACAAATAATTTATTATTTGCAAATAATTTCATTAGTATAACTACAGCAGTAATAACATTTTTGAAAAACCAAAGTGAAAATTTCTTGAAACGATTTATTCTCCTACAAGAGAATGGCTTTCGTTCGAACAGCCAGTGGATTTCTTACATCGTTTACTTGACATCCTTCTACATTGAATATTAAAGTAAAATTTTAAAATTTAGAACAGGAAAATACCCTTTTTTTCTCTGAAAAACATCTTAAACAGCGAAGAAAATGTTATTAAGGTGCTTTGTTAATTAAAGATGTACGATAATTACATTTATTAATCTCTAAACGAAAGATTCCAATTATGAATTATCATTTACATTTTTGGTCTTTTATAGAATTATCATACTGGGAATTTTAATCTTTAAAATAATAATAATAATCATAAGCTTCTTAGTATTTAATAAGATCATTTTCCTTCCTCTTTGTCAACTAACATATATACGAATTTTTTCTGAGTGAGTGTTATTATTTTCCTGCACAATATTATTCCTCTTACATCTCATATAAGTCAATAAACAATTTAAATTATTCCTTTATAAATATCAATTTTATCTCAGTGGATTTGCTCAAAAAATTTCTAAGTCAATGTAAACAATGTAAAAAAATATAAAAAATTCGACAAGTATAGCAGGTGATCTCTTAGTCTAGGATAAACAAACAGTTTTTATAGCGTTATTGCTCTTTTCCGTAATTGAAACTTCATGAATTTTTTTTATGAACTGCTAATTTTTGTTCCATTTGTGATCAAATTTTCATTATTTTTTAATGAGCCGTTTCGCGTCAAAAAATCATTTTCTGAAAACAGAAATCGTACTGTAACCCCTTTTTAGCGAATGTAATTTCAAAAAAAAATATTTCAACTCATTCTCCACATAATGTTCTATTTTTAGGCATAGTTTCATTGTGATCCGTCTAACAGTATGGTTTGTATCGCTCTCACAAGGTTTGAGATTGAATTAAAAGTCAAAATTTTTACATTTTAGTGAAAAAAAATATTTCCTGTTGTTTTAAAATTCTGAATATATTTTTCGTTTGTTTCATTTGTAACCTCAAAGATAATGTCAAAATTTCAAAACTGTAGGGTTATCAGTTTAGGAGAAATAAATGTTTTAAAAAAAACGGTTTTTGGCAAAAAAGTAACTTTTCCATCATGCATAATTCTTCCCAAACAATAGGGGTCTTCATCTTTATGGGGCCCATTTTTGTGTAAAATATCAACTTGATCCATCAAAGATTCTGGACCGTAGCGTGGTAACAAGCAATGCTAACACACGCACCCACCCACCCACCCACACACACACACACACACACACACACACACACACACACACACAGACATCATCGTAAAAACGTCATAAAACGACTTCTGGGACCTCAAAACATGTAATTCCGTCAAAATCTCGAGATCGAATTTTTTCACGATCACTATACTTTACTTATAGTAAAGTAAAAAGGCAAGGTTTTGTCTGTACACTGCTTATAACTGACTCATTTCAAGTTTTCTTTACGTTTTATACATTAGAAAAACCGAATCACCATTAGAATTTTTTTTGTTTCTTGGTTTGTCTATTTGTCTGCAAAATTTTGTCACAAGTAAACTCAGCATCTATAAAACATATCAAGCTGAAACTTTGACAGTTGATTTGTGTATGTTTAACTTAAAATATCAGCTCTAAATGGATTAGAAATTCAACGTAGAAGCAAATTTATTGGCCTTTAAATCACAAACGTTTGTCAGAAATAAACTGAGTCACTATTGATGTAGGAAGCTGAAACTTTGATACTAGACTCGTGTATGTCTAACTTAAAATACTCAACCCTTACTAATGTACAGGCAGGAAAAATCAACAAACAAGTTCTTACGCTATATCAAGACGAGGAAAGAACTTACAAGTCAGTAAACAGTGTGATTCACCATAGAAGAGGACATCATGAGTAGGTGTGATAGTGGGGGGTTTGTATGTATACCACACATACTACTGATTCCGAGCCACTATCCGTTTCAATTTAAACGATTGCAATGTACCATCAATGTATGTTTCACAATAATGGTAACGAAGTCGAAAGCGGAAACTCTATCTACAGCATGAATTGGAGTGAAACAAAGTTTTTCTCACATGGTCAACTGAAGTTTGCTTGCTTATGAGTCATAGGTTCCAACTCTTTGTCCTTCCATGAACCTGAAGAACAGACAGCTATTGTGGTATATACAGAGACATTTGTAACACTTTACTAATAATGGTATTTTCTACTATTTTATAATTTCTAATGATATTTTGGAATACCATGTATCATCTACAAATTATGAAAAAGTACCCGTCAAAGACGGGCACAATTGTTAGTTTTAGATAAAAACATAATATAATAAGAAACAATTATTGGTCATTCCATTCTTCATCTATGTCATTCTACATTCAATATCTTCACTAGGTCAATTTCTCTTCATCTAGTTCTAGTATGCTTCTGATTTAAATAAAGTGCCATTTGATGTAAAAGCTGTCATATGCTCCTGTTATAGAAGAAACTGTTGCACTATTAGTTTATAGTTGTATAAGAAATCTATACCTTACTATCAGTAGTAATCTATTAGGTATAGGTCTTTTAATATAGTTTATTAATACACGAAGAGGAAAAGGCCTGGTGGATGGTACCTAGTACCTTCTGTACGGCTAACCCGAGCAATGTATAACTTAGGTACATGATATCGATAAAGATTTATCCATTCATTCACTAATTATTTCAGCAAATGTTCTCTGTATTCTTCGATAACAATTTTATAAGTATTTAAGCAACAGATACACACTGATGGAAAGCGCACACATTATAGTATGACCACTCACTGCAGTTGGGTGCGCAACCTCTGACAAAGCCAGTAGATGATCTACATAAACTCACAACGTAGAAAATAACCAAGTGGAAAGCTACTTTCAACATTATTAGCAGTTGCCAACATCTGTTCACAATTATTTCCCTTGGATGATAATCATCTGGTGACTTTCTTTCTGAAAATCCGGAAAGCTGTGGCATACCATTCGATTGAAGATGTAGTAAAAATGAAGATTAGATTTTCAAATTTTTCTAAGATTAAAGATTAGTAGCTATGCCTATAGGAACACAAAACTACAAATATTTTTCTTTATATGTAATATTAATTTGTTATTATGTTTTATGTAGGATACAATAGAGATGCATGCGATTTGTAGAGCCCATAACAATAAAAACGAGTCTTAATTAGTTATTTCGTTAATTAATTAAAACTTTCTTCATGCAGAATAAAATTGGCCACTATACCAGCATAATATCACAGTTAAAAATCTATGTTTTCATTTGAAAACTTCCCTCAGATCGTTTTAGTTAGATTCAATGTAAAATTTTAACTTTGGTTACTGTTTGCCCATTGTGAATAATTAAAACTCTGACACTTTTGCTAAATTTGGTAGCAGAGTACTTTTTAATTTAATTTAATTGAACAATTAATTAATATTAATTTGATTTAATTTGGAACTTAATGGTCACTTTTCTATTTTAAATGCATTTTATAATATACTTATTAAAACACTACTGAATGGGTAGTGTGATTTGTTTCTTAAGAGGTGCAACTGATTTTAGAACCTGCAAAGTCAAATTTAGATGAAATCACTAAAATAAAGATTCATAGTCGGTGTAACTTTATATATTAAAAAATCTAGAGTAGCCTTCACTCAACTTTACTATAAGTAAACTTAATATCAATTCTCTTGGGTATATAATACATAATGTCCCATTTAAGCATAATCTAAACATTCAAATGGGAGATGTTTAGTCTTTCATTTCTGAGGTAGAACAGATAGTGATTGATCGACTTATCAATATACAAGCTTATTTTTATACATCACACAGCTGATGCAAATAATTTCATTTGTATAATTACAGCAGTAATAACATTTTTGGAAATCCAAAGTGAAAATTCTTTGATACGAAATAATCTGCTACAAGAGAACATGGCTTTTGTTCAAATAGCCAGTGGGTTTCTTACAGTTGTTTACTTGACCTCCTTCTACATTGAATATTTAAGTGCAATTTTCAAATTTAAAACAGGAAAATACTCTTATTTTCCTTGCTTATAAGCAAGAAATTATTCGATGAAATGAATATTCCTAAAATGGCTATGCCTTGCGGATATGTAATAAGCATTAGTTTTGGAGTTCATCAGGACGAATGATTGCTGGTGTTGAGACACAGATTGGCTTGTGATGACTGAGGATGATTCAAGGGTTGCAGGTACGCCAGTGTCATGCCGGATGTTGTCTCTCCAGCCTTCCTGCCCTAAAGGGGCCGCCCTTTCACACCCGCCCTTATCCTCCTTCATGAACCGGGAAGCAATTCCCTTCCTCCCCATTTGTCACGCCCCGTTCTCCTTATCTCTGGCCCAGTCGACCGAAAGTACTGATACCTTTGTTACTTCCCTCCCCCCCCCCCCCCAGGGCTTTCTCATTAGGATCCCTCCTCCTCAATGATTTCCTCTCTTCCCTCCTGTCAAAAAATAAAATATGCCAATAGAAAAGCTGACAGATAAAAACGTCATCAAATGTAATGGAACGCTAACAGGATATCTGTTAACTGGGATCCTACTGAGTAAAACTGGGGGAGTAAATATTTAAAATGAAAATGAACGCCGTCGCAATATTATTTATCATGAAATATTGACTTCTACGGTTACTTTTTAAATTGATTTGATATTTTGCATCATAATCACGTCTAGAACATCATACAAAACAGCCCTTAAGAAGAAAAACATCTATACAATATTATGACTCTAGACCAGTTCATGGAAACCAGAATACAAATATATCTAAATCATAAAATATCTATTTAAATTACTAAAACAATTCAACACTTTTTTAAACTTGATTAATGAGGATTTTTTTTAAAAAAATATATTTCACACATTTAAAAAACGTTTCAGACAAGTATTCTTTTAGATGTTCATTTTGAAATTGACGTTAAAACTTTTTTTGTTTTCTATACAAAATATTTTCATTTTACGAGAATCTACGAATATTTACTATAATATAATGATATTAAATATAATCAATTTAATATAATTATAATAAAGATATATAATATAATCATAATGTATCATTTTTTTTAAATATATATATATAAATATGATATAATGTTTTTCGCGCTATAATTATAACTATGGTTATAAGCAGCAGTAAACTATGGTTATAAGAAAAACAAGAACACGGAAAAAATAAAATAACTAGAAATGAAATTTAATAAAAAATAAATATTTTAAAGAAAACACAAGGAATATATATATTATATATATATATATATATATATATATAACCAATTAAATGAAAGATTTCATGAACTAAATAAACTATATTGACACAAAGAACACACAGAAATGAAACAGAAACTCACTACTACCTTCCTGATGACAAGGCCATCGAAATTTAGTAGTGAGCTTCTGTTTCATTTCTGTGTGTCCTTTTTGTCAATATATATATATATATATATATATATATATATATATATATATAACTTTAAATTACACAAAGCACGACACAGAAAAGAGAATAAAAAGAACACTTACAGAATTCAATATTTCGTATATATATATATATATATATATTTATATATACGTAATATATTATATATATATATATATATATCGTATATATATAAATATATATATATATATCTGAAAAACTAAAATAAAACTTAAAAATTTTAAAATGAAGGTCAAAAAAGGTATAATAAAAATCCAAAATACTTTAAAATTAAAAAATGTTTTGTAACACTCATAACTCCTTTGAGTTGAAAGTTACAGAATATTTTAAAATGATCAACCATACAAAAGCAGATCCTTATAAGAGGACGTGCTGTATAGATTTTATTGAAACTGCTTTATTTAAAAGAGGCATTATGATGCATTTTATGATTTCAGAAAATAGTTTGCTTTTGGCTCCACTATACTCACTAAGATATTGAAAGGTTTGCAAGTATCATGTACCTAACATTAGTATTATATGAAAACAAACTACAAACATTGTGATCTATTTTACAGAAGAAGTGATAAATAACTTTAAAATGGTGAAACTCTACATAGAATAACAGCAATCTACTCTGCTTGTCGAATTGAGAACACTCTGCTACCTGAGAACACTTTTCATCAAAAAGCAACCATCAAAAATTTTTAAACTTCATAATGCTGTTATAAAAACTATAAAAATTCATTTTATTTTGTAATTTGATACGTCAAATGAATAAAATTTTTAAAATAATTTAAGGTAATGCCATGTTGTTCATAAATTTTAATATAATATATGTGACTATTTGACCATTTATATAACATCATTCTTAAAGTGTAGTAAGATTTAATTAATTAATTGTAAAATAATTATAAATATGTATGATATATATATATACCACGACAACACCACGATTTTGCAACAAGAATATGACCATACCAGGCTGCAAATTTTGGAGGCCATTTTTATCCTGGAAAATCAACCTACCATTAACAGCCAGGGTGGTGGATTTGCTAGAATTTTGAAGCTGTTTGACGGCAATCAGAAGAAAAACCAGTTACTGAGAGTGAATGAAGATAATCTAATACCTTCCCAGACACAAACGGCTGTAGGAAGGTAACCAGAACCCTGGGGAAACCTCACCTTGCTGATACCTTACACAACCTTGCTACAACCTTCCACTTATTATGATTGTTAACCTTGTGCGTCTATTTAGTTATCATTGTTTAGTTTATAATTTATGTAATAATAATTTATTACAATTATTTAGTAATGTATTCTAGTATATTAGTATCATTGTTATGTTGTTATCGTTACGTAGTGTGTATAATTTTGCGAAAATAGCTGTATATAAAAATAACCTTGAAAATGGTCGATGTGGACCGAAACATGTTGGTTTATAAAAATAAAAATTTTGGAGAATTAATATATCTAGTCCCGAACTCTTGGAAGCCAGAGGTCAGAAGATGGGAAAAATTAACTCGAAAAGGTGTGAAATTAGAAATAGGCATAAGTTTTAATAAAACTTGTATAGATGAAGGCCTGCTCCCCAAATACAGTAATATATATATATATATATATATATATAAGTTTAAAACGTAAGTATGGTGTGGCCCAGTAGTATGTATGATGTACATATGATATATATTATATGATAAAAAGATTTCACATAAACACATGAAATAACAATCAATGATGAAACCACCATATTTTCCCATTTCATACTGTGGTTTGATCATATATTATATGATGAGGTAAGTATATGCCATTTGGACATGCTATGGTAAGTATGTGTCATGATCAATGTTATATTTTTTTAAGAAACAGAGGATGATATATCACTCTGCTTCTTAACAAAGTCATCATCGTTGTTTTCGTTACGACTAAATATAATGATAATGAAAAAAATAACTTTTAAATTGCTTACAGAGTTATACAGTTTATATCCTCAATAATGGGTCTACTGAGCCAATTATTGATAGGTACTTTGGAATCTGGCTTTGACGTTACCTATGAAAAAAATTTCTAAAACTCCACAAGTCGCACAGTTTGCCAAATATTAATGGTATTTGATTTAGTCTAAAATCTTTAGAAAATATTTTTTTCATTAAGCCATTTACAATAAAATTCTCTAAAAAAATTTACACTAAAAAAACTTTATTGATCTTGGTGATATTGAAACATAGAAAATGCACTTAACCGATTTTTATGTCCAAAGAGGTACTAATTTCAACCCACTCTGTTATTTTTTAAATTTAAGAAAATTAAAATTTGCTCTGTTTTGAATAATGAAAGAAAAATATATTACATTAGAAATCACATCCATTATACCACGTAATGTAACTTGATAGATTTTACAAACACAATAATGTTTAACTGAGAATCAGATGAAGTCTACTTTGTTTTCTTCTTCCTTGAAACGTCTGAAAAGTCAATCTCAAAGAAAGAGAGGATTGATTGAGAATCCTGTCTTGACCTAAGGGTTCCAGTAGTTTCAGATACCCGCCCTGAGAACTCCTCTCTGTATGGATTGACTCTGGCCCTTTAACCCTCCAGTCTGTTGGCTGAAATAGATCTAACAGAATACTATACTGCAGAATACTATGTAACACCGTCAGGCCAACCTGGATAGCCTGCGCCATCTCTCAGCCCCACCCAGGGCACCCCCAAACTATTCTGATTATCACACATAATTTGAGAAAAAAAGTATTTACAAAAATTTTGCTCGGTTATTCCAAGTTAAATATACATTTAGACTTTTTGTACGCTAAAATTGCTAACGTAGTTTGGTATATCAGTTAAAACCCGAAACTTTTGTTTTTAAAAAGATCATAATAAGTTATAACATCATTTCACAACAAAAATTTTTTGAAATTATAATTTATAAATAAAAGTTCATTTTAAATTAGTTTTGGGAATATAATTAGTAACATTAAAGAGGTAAATAGTTGTTTGCTATACAATATGCAGTCTGTAAAAATATTTGCACAATTCTCTGAAAAGAAGCTCTTATGCAATGATGGAAATGTAGGTTAGTTCATAGTAAAATAAGACTAAGCAGAAAAATGTATAAAAAAAGGAAGACCTAAACAAACACTCATAAACTCCAAAACAAACTAGTATCTCTTTGGATATTAATATTTTCAAAACCTCTTCGGAGAAATACAGTTAATCTTTTAAGAAAAATCCATCTCTTACTAGAAATATATATTTTCTTTTTACAATAAAGACTTATAAAACAACTAAACATATACATGTTTAAGTCATTATGTATTAATGTCATGTAAATGTTTAAAGATTAAAGACACTCTTAAGATCGCCGTTACAGGTCATAGAATCAATTTTTTTTTTAAATTATGATGTGGTTTTACCTTATTACTACTTAAACAAACTGTAAGTTTAAAAAATTAAGTGAAATTATTTTAAATCATAATTGTTACTTAAAAACAATAATATTATATTAATTTTTAAATAATATTTCTGTATATACTACTTCTGAATAACAGCTGCTTCTCAGGAAGGCTCACCCAAATCTGATTGATTATTTTGAATATTATAAAGTTGCTAAAGTAAATCAAAACAGTAGTGAAAAGACTCAATGTCCCTATTTCAACCAATTTACATGTTTTGAAGAGACCTGAATCCATGTTCAGCATTTCATCATATTGCAGGGTAAAGTTGTTTTCAAACTCTGCATGTGGACTTTAAGAGCAGTGTTTGACTGAGAATTATGAAACTTCACACATATCAATTACTTCAGATTGTGTGAATACTCTATAATATTTTTACAAAATTTAACCAATATATATTATTATGGTAAATATATTATATTTACCAATATATATTATGGTTATGATAAGGTTGTATGTATATTATATATTAGATATATAGTTAAATATAAAATATATCAATATATTATTTGTATATCAATATATTAAGGTATTGTTTTCTTGACCACAGTTACTACCCACCTATATTATATTATCAAACTCCTCACAATAAAAGACTGGCAAAAGAAATAATACATATAGAAATACATATTTACATACATATAGAAATGCATGTAACAAAAAAACAGATACTGATAACTTAAGTAAAATGTATAGATGATAATTATAAATTTGTACGAAGAATCCAATATGTTATGATAGAAAATAATTGTCCTTTGTTCTTGGTTCTAACCCTGAGGATGTCTTCAAATAAAGACAAAACTTTTGTCTTAAGTAATTACGCCTGACCAAATCTCGAGATGAAGAAAACATATTTATATTAATATAACTATTACACTGTACCCTGTATACCCCGTGTATACTGTATACATACGTATACTGTAAGACCCCCTGTATACCCCGTGGTCATAAATTACGGTTTTTATTACAGATCACCTATACAAAATCAGAACAAGAGAAAGCGGTCGGTGAGAGAACTGAACTTTAAACTCCTGCTCAGGCACCCGCTGTTTCAGTAAGTGTGGTTTATGTCGACTGGCAATGCCAGCCTTGCGCAGAGTAGTTAAAGCAGAAGATGGTAAGTTTTTTTAGTTGTTCCGTTATGACGTTAAACACCTGGTCAAATTATTTGTCTATTTAAACCCTAGGTAAGCGGGTTATGTTTTGGGATGTTTGCGGTGTCTGGGGAAATTCTAAGATTATGAACAACCGAGTCAATATTTACTCGTAAGCTCCTTCTCTACAACCATATTACCAGAAGGAGAATTCATGTTGAGTTAGTATAATTCAAAAACGTAAGGTTAATAAAATGCATGGTATAAATTTAAACTAAATTAAACATATATACGACAGTAAGCAATTTTAAAATGTGACTCAGATCCTTCGTATAAGAAAGGTTCTTTAACAAAGTCCTGGCTTAAATAAATTGAAAGAAAAACAGACACGTGGCTTGGAGTGAGAGGGTGCAGTATAAGGTATATTCTGAAAAGAAGTACAAAATGAGAAATGTAGCAAAAAAGTTTGACAGAATAGAGCAATCTAAAGGGGTCATAACAATAGAGACACTATATGCCAGCTGCTCCAAACTCTAGACAAAGCTATTTCTCTCGTTATTACTGAGTGTAATTTTAATAAATCATTTCAGATATATCTATTATTTTATAAGTAAGATTTAATAATGAATATTGGAAGACGTTTCGTAGAACTATAACTAGGGATTTTTTTGAACTACTACTAAGTAACATTTCATTAAACATTGCAAACCATCAACTTTAGAAGGCAGATTTTTCAAGGTAGAGATGTTTGAAATTTTTACAACAACTATTAATAAAATGAATGAACAATGCTAGTGGTGATGCTTTCAATAAATGATGCACCAAGTATGCCAATATTTCATCTGTTTAAAATTGTTAATATTTCGATAAAAAAATTTTTATTGAGAAAGTTAAAGCATACCAAGAAAGTTTAATTGAAGACACAACTTACAAACTAAAAACAAAGACCTGAAAAATCAAAAAAAAACAAAGACAAATTTTATTCACTTCAACTTTTCTTTTTAAAAGTTTAGAAAAATCAGAGATTAGAAACTTTGATTTAGAAAAATCAAAAAAACAAAGAAAAATAATAATAATTTTTGTTGTTTATAATATTGCTATAAATTGTTCGTCATTTCTGTATATCAGAGTATCTGTACTTAATTTTAGATAAATCAGAATTGGTTAAAATTAAAGTATAAAGCAAAAACTAATATAATTTATACTAACATATAAAAGGATTTGTATGAATTTAAAGTTGTAATCATGGATTTAGAAAAGAATAAAATATCTGGTGTGGTTTGCTTATAACAAAAAAGAGTGCCAAAGTACAAATGAACAAAACATTAAAAACTAAACGTATTAGAGCTAGGAATAATTACTATTAATTAACTGATGTCCTCAATATCACCACTCAAATAAAGCGAAAATGATTGAAATGTTATTGCATCATAGACTAGAAAAAAATGATTTAAATGAGCTTGGTAAAAAGAGTGGCGTTTGAATGTCAAAATGTCGACAAATGATAAACATCAATTTTACACTTCTATAGTTTTCTCAGATTCTAAAACTTCAGATGACGTTAAAGAGAAACTTATTTTTAATAAAACTTGTAAAGAATAAAACTTGTAAACTTGTCATCGACTGTTTTCCAATTTTCTCTTCAGTCATTTCTTTTCTCAAATCTTTTATTCTAAATATTTGTCTATCACGTTTTTATACATTATATTACTTAAAATATTTACAGATTCAGATGTAGATACAGTTTGCATACAAACTCTAAAACCGTAATTAAATACAGCACTTTAGATAATTAGTACCTTACACATAGGGACCTCAGCCATTTTTAAAGTGAACAAAAAAAGTGCCTAAATGTGACTCATTATACATTAAATCTCTTTAGAGATTTAATATATATATATAGAAATATTAAATATTTTTATACCAAAAATTAAACAAGGAAATTGATGAGACACTTCTCTTTAAATAAGATATCATTAGTCATCTCTATTGTGCAAACAAACTCACAGACAGACGATCAATTAAATTTAAAAAATACGTATTACAAACAGAACGCAGTAATTTATTGCAACTCTCATTAATATACTATCTTTTTAAAGTTTTAATTTTATATTAATTTTGCCATGCCCAGGTTTATGTGTACGTATATTATTTCAAATTTATCATTTTAACACTGAATGAAATAAAGCTGGATATTTACTGGGATAAGTGTTGGAAAATAAATATTTTTCAATTTTTATAGTAATTTACCTACTACCCTACAATTGATATTCCATAAGAAGGTACATTTAAAAAGATGGTTAATAAAAAGATACATTTTTTGCATTGATGCACTTTGACACTGCTATTTAAAGACTTTTTTTTGAGTTACCTGTCTCGAAAGCAAGTTAATAATATTCTACTTGAGAGAACATATTACTGTGTTCAGGAAAGAAAACTATGCATCTAAACTACGTAGATGCTATTATCATAACCAAGAAAGAGTTACCCCCATAACAAACAAATTTTGCAAAGACTTCGTCGTATCTTCAAAAATTATATTAACTTGGATTCTGACAAGTTTTTCTATTACAGGTCATACTCATGAAATATAGCTAAAATTATACATTGAGGTGGGTTATAGAAATATTGTAGGACTTTTAACTTGCCATTTATTATTTAAATTTTGCTTCAAATAAAATTTTAACCAGGCAGCCCTAATTATAAATGTAAAGTCAGATAAGCTATTTTTGTAAATAAAGCTGTTTAAGTGGGACACTTTAATAAATTACCAGCTAAGATTAGGAAACAACGAACTAAACTTTTTTATAGTTTTTTATTAGTTTATTAAACATATTCATGACTAGCAGTTCATCCCAGCTCTTCATAGGTGAACAACAAATAGTAATAATAATAATTAACTAAACATTATTTACATTTTATTGAGTACAATAGATAAGTGTTTCCTTTTTTTCTTTATAACGCATGGTTTATTCTGGCCTAACTTGAATTTAAAGCTTAGTTTTTTTGTTTAGTTTTTGTAACCTATTTTTTTTATTATTTAAATAAAATCATTATTTTATTTTATCATCTTACAATTTTTTTAATTCAATATTTTTAATTTTTTAAATATTTTTAATAATCATTTATATTTTCTGCTTTCTTCTTTAAATTCTCGTTAATTTCTTTCAATCTCGCTCCTTAGTTCTTTTTTTTTCTCCTTCGCGGCAGCACTACTTTAGCTCTCAAACCAAAAAGATCTTTAGTTGACTGTCGTCTCTCTGTCAATTTACTTCTTCTCCTGAGGACTACCATAATGGTCGAAATATTGAAAAGTGTTTCATTTCTTTCCATGTGTCACAGTTTATTTTAATTGTAATCAGCCCTTCAGGATCACATTTTGTTTATCACTTATATAGACATATAAGTGATATATATGATATATATATAGTGATATCACTATATATATATCACTATATATATAATTAAAGTTACAGCTAGAGAACACAAGAAAAAGGACGAACACTCACGAATCTCGATAATTTCGGCGTCTTGCCGTCTTCAGGAGAGTAGAAAGAAAGAAAATAAAAGCAGAAAGAATGAAGGAACGGAGACGTAAATGCGTCCACTGGCCGATGTGTGAATCCAGTGGACATCGGCATCGGCCAGTGGACGCATTTACGTCTCCGTTCCTTCATTCTTTCTGCTTTTATTTTCTTTCTTTCTACTCTCCTGAAGACGGCAAGACGCCGAAATTATCGAGATTCGTGAGTGTTCGTCCTTTTTCTTGTGTTCTCTAGCTGTAACTTTAATTATTTGTCCGTTTGGACCGTCTGTTTTATATTCAAAGTGTCACTATATATATAGTGATATATACATATATATCACTATATATGTATATAGTGGTATACATATATATGTATATATATATATATGCATATATATGTATATCACTTATATATACATATATAAGTGATAAACCACAATAATAAATGAGAAAAATGATTAATTTGTTTGGACGTTGATTTTTGTTTCACGTGTTTATTGTGAAATTGGCCTTGGGTGGAGTTACACAAACAAATTACTCAAATGATATTTTAGAGCATACAATTGGTAATCAGTGTTCTACACGTATGTGTTCCCGGATTTTCTGTAAAGCTGTAAAATCATGTAATTAAAATATTTAATCTAAATATCTCACCAATATGTTATTTGGACATTTACATAGTTTGAACATACACAGAAAAAACATCTGATTTTTTTTTTTAATTTATGTTTATTCATAAATAATTCTAAAAAGTCAATTGAAGAATGAATAAGTTGAGATGTGTTATCAAAAACTATAGACCATATTTTGTCTCTGGCATGATAAAGTAAAGTATGAAAATAGATTTTAATTTGGTATATAGATATTGCAGGTGGGCAGAAGGTGTCGTAAAACATATAATAGACGGTTAAACAGAGCCAGGTATAATTTAGGCCGGAGAGAAGCGGGCACTTAAGAATGGCCATAATCCTAATTGGTAGGGGAGTAGAGCTAGGGACTCAACGACTGGAGGGCTGCATAAAGTGCTAGGGAATCACCTCGTATTATCTGGAGGATACAGCTCGCGCTTTGCTCTGGCTCATTTGCACGGAAAACATGCATTACTGCTCTCCCAGGCGAGTGCTTAGGTCCTTTATAAACATATTAACAGCACTTCGATAGTGGCCTCTCCACACCATTATTCTGGAACCACCAAGAGTCCAACATTGGAGACTCCATAGTCAAGTGTACCGAAAGTAAATGCTCATACATTTTCGGTTCACTATGGGCAAGACATATTCCTGTTTTACTTTCAAGATATTTATAACTCAAAACAATACATTGATGCATATCACGTGCTTTAAAATACAATATAAAGTTATCAAAAATAATATCTCTAGAAAACTTATCACTAATGACTATTCTAATACAGCAGAAGGGATTAGTGTAATTGATTAGTCTCTGCTATCAACCCTAGTACTCACAGAATTGTTGCGTTCAGTCTTTTATCATGCCTCAAAGTAGGGCACAGTGCCGTCCTCTGTACAATTGATCCAATTCAACTAAGTATGTCCTACCTCCCTCCTTTCAAAACCTCCAAAGGGAATTCTCTGCAGAGAGTAGTCGAATTTCCCGAGCGGCTATAGTTAGGTCTCTCCAAAACATCATTCTACTTGTCCCGTCTTTCTTGCTATTAGCTTAATTGCTTTCTCTTCTGTAATCTTATCTAATTCGAGGTCCTAAATATCAGAACACGCATTTCCTTAATGATCAACTACAAGTTTCAATGAGGTCAAGAGGTCGCGCTCGTAAAGCGTGACACTTACGTAACCGTAAAGGAACATTTTTTCAGTAAAATAATTTTTAACTCAAACAAAGAAATGCTCTCATGTTATAAACTATGTAACATAATAAACTATCAACATAAACTATGTAATATAAGTTTAAAAACCGTAGTGATTTTTTAAACTTATATTATCATTATTTATTATTTTATTTTATCTTCTTACTGTTTTTTAATTTCATATATTTATTTTTTAATATTTTTTAAAATAATTTTTTTAATATTTATTTATAAATAATTTTTTTTAATAATTCCTTCTATATTTCTTACATTTTCTGTTTTCATCCCCTTTATTCTTCTTTATATTTCTTTATCTTGCCTCCTTGGTTTTTTTTATTTTCTCCTTCGCGGCAGCACTGCTTTAGCCCTCAAACCAGAGAGTTCTTCAATTGACTGTCGTCTCTCCTTCAACTCACTTCTTCTCCTGAGTACGACCGCCATAACGGTCGAAATATTGAAAAGTGAATCCTTTGTTACGTTTCTTCCTATGTGACAGTTTATTTATATATATATATATATATATATATATATATATATATATGATCAAACCACAATAAGAAATGGGAAAACAAGACTAAGATCTTTCAACCGTAACAAGCGGTCTTCGTCAGAGTCAAAAACCCAACTGAGTCAGTTGGGTTTTTGACTCTGACGAAGACCGCTTGTTACGGTTGAAAGATCTTAGTCTTGTTTTCCCATTTCTTATTGTGGTTTGATCATTGATTGTTGTTTCACGTGTTTATGTGAAATCTTTTTATATATATATATACTTAATATATAATATATATATAATATATATTATAGCATATGTTAAAAGAGCCTTTACCCATTGTAGTGATTGGAACACGTTGCACGAAGAAGTTGAGAAATCCACTCAAATTCTCGTAAATAATGGTTTCTCCAATAAAGAAGTTTCCCGTGTCATTAAACAACATATGGACAAATGGTACACTAAGGTTGGTGAAGAACCTACTACCAACTCAGGAACTACTATTTGCCTACTCGTATATTACCGCGCATATATGCGTACTAATTATAGACAAGATGAACGTGCTATAAAAAAGATCGTCTATAAGAATGTCACCCCCACTTGTAATGATGATAAAGTAGCTCTAAGAATTTATTATAAAAATTCAAAAACTAAACATCTTATCCTTCAGAATTCCCCTCATAACAATATCCCGGACCTTCAGAATAGCCACCTTGTATACAAGTACTCGTTCGTACACCTGTAATAAAGGGATCTGTGAAGCCCTTCCTACTTGTTACATAGGGTTTACTACAAACAAACTTTCCCGACGCCTCACCCTTCACCTCACAACAGGAGCCCCTAAAAAACATTCCAGAGAAGTACATAATATCTCCTTGACACGTGAAATGCTTGTGGACGAGACGTCAATCCTAAGAAAAGAAAGAGATGTCCACAGGCTCCACATTTTAGAAGCTATATATATCAAAGATTTAAATCCCTCAATTAATGGCCAGACATGCGATATGGGTATAATACCAAGCATGAATATTTGAAAACAGTTACAAGAAAATTAGGGATGCTAATTAATTGGCTTACGACAGGATGACAAACTGTTTTCAATTTGGTAACTTGTTTGGACCTGCTAACTTTTATTTATATTCTTTAGTTTATTCCAAAATTTTTTAAATTCTTTCAATATTTTTTAAAAATTTTAAATTTTCAAAATCGTTTAAAGACCCTAACTACGTACCTGCCTACCTAAAACCTACCTGAAGATGACTAGAGAAAGTCGAAAGCTAGTATACAATGGTCTTGTAAGTTATGTTAGTTTTCAATTGTATTTGAATTGTTGACATCTATTAAAGTATTTTAAAAAAGTGTCTCAATGTCCTTTGGACAACTCATTTGGGAATTACCACCTTATATTCTTAAGACTGTCAGGAGACTGGAACAGCTCAGTTTAAAAGTCGTTAATACCGAAGCAGCGGTACATTTCAACACACACATATATATATATATATATATATATTATATAATATAATATAATTTATATATATATATTATATAATATAATTTATATATATATAATATATATATATTATATAATATAATATAATTTATATATATATATAAACTAGAATTTAAAAAAGAACACATAGAAAGGAAACCACTAAACTCACTACTATATTTCGATGTCCTCGTCTTCAGGAAAAGAAGTGAATCGCTCCAAAGGCTGATAACGACTGACTTGGCGTATATATATATATATATATATATATAACTGAAAAAACAGCACATATCCTAGTAAATGTTTTCATTCAATATGTGATGCTTTTTTTAGTTATTTATCTATCCGGTTTGGACTGTTATAGTCATTGGACCGTTATTTCATTTATATATCCAGTCTATAGAAAAAGACACACATAGAAAAAACTACAACACTCTCTTCTTTATTTCTACATCTGTAATTTCTACTGGCAGGAGTTGCCGCTTAAGTGGCTAGGTATTGCTTGAGGAAGTCTCAATTTTATAATATCACCTAATATAAATACTGAATTGACACTCATAAATAAAATAGGGAAAAAGATATTTGTAGAATACACATCATAAAATACTGATGATATTTTCATAAAATAAAAGATATTTCTTGGTTAATCTTTCAATTAGTGACATTATTAGAAAACAAAGTGTAAACTTTACACAAGAAGAAACTCACTGAGGCCTGCACCCACAAGTTACGTCAATTCGAACATACGCACACAAGTATTTAGAAGACTGGTAGTCACTTGGTAAAAGATGTTACCATGGATGACATAGGTGATGGAGAATAAGTAGTTAAGGAAAATAGGAAATAATGTATAGGATAGAGAAAGAGTTAAAGATGGGCATATATGACATACTATAGGTGAACATGTAGAGAACAAGGAATTGAAAAAGGCACAAATATTGTAATAAATCATAGTAACAAAGTAAATAATCTGTTTAACAGATTGAGAACAAATAAATTGAGTGTAATAATAGCGCGTATTTTTTTAATAAAATTTGAAATTCTTATTAGACCATAGACACTTTAGTTCTATAAAGAAGAAATGCAATACTGCCATAATGGAAGAAGATTATTCTAAAAATAAAATGATAGTTTTATTAGAAGATACTGACATTTGTTGAATAGTAAAAAGACTTCAATATCAACATTACGTAATAGTACTATAGGATTTCTGATAAACTGAAGGCGACAGAATGTAAAGATCTCGTTGAATATTAAAATCATACACTGCAATAGCGCCACGTATATATGGTTGAGTGAAACCAAATAAAGAGGATATATAATACACCCTATCAAATCATACATAAAGAGTCCAACTCATAAATTTGTTGGAATTTATCTTATTTCTATTATAACCCAAGAAGGAATTAAATGTATAAAACCATTAGTTCCTTTAATAATCCAAATTTTTTATTCTATACAAATCCATCAAAAATAAAATATCTTGCCTCACATATAAAGTCTTGTATCGAAAGAAAAAAATTGTTGGACATTCCAGAGTGTATCTAATCTTGGCCCACTGTTTGTTTACTAAGTTGAACTCTTGATCTACTGCTATGTAGGAAAAAAGAGATTGAATACCAAGCAAAATCTTAATTACATTATTATTTAATTCTTGGCTTAAAGAAACGACTTAATACTTTTAAAATTTGGCTAATACAAGAGCTATCAGCAACTTCTAAGTTCTGAAATAAACTCCTTATTTGGTCAACTGATTATTTTGCACCATGACCATCTCTATTGTCGTGAAGTCTCTCAGTCTTACTTGAAAAATCAACCACAGCCTCTTCAAACAGAAATCAAAGGCAATAACTGTGTTGTACTCACGGGAAAACTCGCAAAGGCATCCATCCACAACCTACATCTACAAAAACATTCACTTTCAGAAGACTGAATTTCAGAAGTCTTCAAAAGACTAGCGGTCACTTGGTAAAAGAGATTACCATGGATACAAATTAAATTAAAAATGACGTAGGAAGGGTGACCGAGAATAAGGAGTTAAGAAAAGTAGGAAGGAATGTACAAGATAGGGTAAGAGTTGAAGAAGAAGGAACATATGAAGAACAAGGAATTAGGAAATGCACCAACATTAAGGTAGTCCGAGACTGATCACGCAGACCTTAAGATGCGAGCATTGGCCCAGTACATGCAATATCTACCTAAAAAAAAACAGATGCCTAATGGGGTCACATGCCTCTAGAATAACACACCAGCAAAAATTCACCCGTTGGTGTATCCCAAGAAAATCACCACCGAGTGATAACTAAAGCAGCTATTTCATTACCGAAATAAGTCTTGGAAAAGGCAGTCACAATCCTTGGAAGCTCACAATCCTTACAGGGAAAATAGCATTCTGACCAGCGTTTGATCGAGGGGATCAACGAGAAACAACACGAGGAAAATACCATACCTAATTATCAGCTTAAGTTTCTGCAGAGCACAACAAGAAACGAAAAAATTCTTAAATAAGACAATCAGTAGTCGGATTAAGAGAAGAAGTCATATGCCTGACAGGGAGGATTACCCTCCCCATACTATACACTGTCGAGTGGACTTTCACCAACGGGATCCGACCCAGGGAAAGACACCGTCCTGTTGTGTCATTCTTAGTTCCCACTTTGAGAGAAAACCCGCTCAGACTGGTTAACCCTCTCTCCATCCCGACAGAATAAAGGCACTTCCGGAAGGTCAAATGTAAATTTTTACTCTTCTTATCCAAAATTTGATCTTTTTTGCTTGAATGATAATTGTTTTTGTGAAGTCATAATTTATTATGAAAATCAATTATTCCCTCCACTATACCACAAATTGAGGTACAATTAATTATACCTCCTCAGTATTTTCATTTAGCATGACTTCCTTTAGTTACCTCATCTTAAAAGGATCATATAAACATGACCAACAACTCTACAGAAAGCATTATTTGAACCTTTTGTTTTAATTTGCTTTGGAACACAGGCAGCTCAAGAGTTCTCTGGACTGTAATTGACATTATCAGTAAGACTCGAACTGACATTTTCTAAATTTATGTATTTTTTATAATATCTTGTCTACATCAAAGACTGACTGTGAAATTTTAGAGTTTTTTATTTGAGTGCATCACTTATAACCCAATAAATGATAATAGCCTGGATACAACTTAATATAAAATGTTATGATTACAAATTTATTATTTAATAAAATCAACGATTACTATGTGACATTCAAGTGCAAAGAGCAAGTGGTCACTTTGAATCAGCACATTGATAGTCGTCTAAAATTGTTTTGCATATAAAACACTTCTACGATCAATATTCAGGTACTTCTATTATGTTAACAAGTAGTTCTTTATTGTCATTTAGTTTATCAGGCAAAAAAAAAACAAAATTATGAAATTCTTATCTGCTTTTCTAACTGTTTAGTTCTAAGTAAGCAAGTCTTACTTACATCACTTGTATATCTCTAGTAGCTAAAGCTTCTGAAATAGTTAAGTTCTGTCACTATAAAAAACTTTTATTAAATATTGTTTCATTATAATTACATTGAAGCTCAAAATTTTAGTCAAAAAAGGTCGTATTAACTCTAATAAAATTTCGAAAAATGTGGGACTAAAAAGGAATCGTAAGTGAGTAATGAACCTAGACAATCAACCCCGACTCTATAAAAACCATGTTTTATCTTCAACTTTATCTCTGCGTTCTAGATTAATCAAAAAATTAATATTTCTTATCAAAATTAAATGCACATCAAGTTGTAATTGATAAATTGATTAGTTAGTGATTAGTGATTAGTTAGTTGGTAGTTGTTACTGATTGAAAGTAAACTTGCTCCAAAAGTTGTAAATTCCTGTAGTTCATTTAAACCTCCAAGAATATAGAGCAGGGGTGCTCAAATCGTCGATCGCGATATACCAGTCAATCACGATATACCAGTCAATTGCAAAGGGATTATTGGTATATCATATTAAAACAAATTAACATCAGCTTATAATTCATCTCGTCTCTGATTGATATACAGGGTGACCAGTCGAAGAAATTCTGATTTCTATGATACTTAGTCACTGCGCAATTGCAAAAGTACAATAAAACTAGTCAGTTAGTCATTAAGTTTTGCCTCTTACTCTTAACTTTTTATTTTCCCTTTTTTTATAATCAAAAGAAGGTATAAAGAATATTAGAGATACTTCATTAAGTAAGAAGACAAAAAGCACCTCTTTAATATGAAATGGGAAGAGAAGGTTTTTTTCTTGGTGAAGTATTTTCACACATCATCATAAATTGTAAGAATCTTCAATACATTTCTAAAGAAATACGGTGGCTATATAATTATGAGTTGTTCATTTCATAAGTAACTTCACATGTAGAAAATTTGTGAGCACTGCTGCTATAGATCATCTTGGAATATCCTTAATAATTTTTATCTATTTACAAAAAAATCTACAGTTAATTTAAATCATTTCTACGATTCTATCCAAAAAAAATGTAATTTTTAAAAAAAAAATTAAATTTTTTATGTCAATTAAACTGAAAGGGAGGGAATTATGGGTCTATTTTATTAACCCACAGTAATCTGCAAGGAACAGCTTAAACTACCTTCTAAAACCCTGCCCTACCAGCTTTCCACTGAGGCTAAAGCCTCTAAGTGTTCAAACAGGTAACAACATTACCCAGCTTATCTCATTTCATATTTCCACAAAATTCAAAGACTCAATATGAATTATATTTCGGTAAAATAACCTTTGAAACAGGTAATTACTTTCTTAAGGATAAACTTAAAATAAAATTATAAAATGAAAGCATAAATTTTAAAATAATTAATTATATATTAGTTAAAATAATGAATTACAAGTGATACTTTAATGAATTACTTTTTATCTAACTTTATCTTTTCTTGTGATTTTTTAAATAAAAATTATTTTCAAACAAATATGTGTACAATTAGTTAGATTTTTTCAGAGGTTGCATTGATGATATCTTAGTCCTCTTCAAGAGTAACCTACTCGTAGACTGTCTACTCAATAAACCTATCAAACAAGTTGAATCGTTGTAATTCACAATTAAAATTCTTTATTCATAAACTGTAAGATTGTCTTGATTTATCAAAAAAACATTCGGCATATTCTTTGTTTTAATATTTACAAGAAGCCAGTTATATTACCTTGAAAAATAATCACTAATTCAGCCTATAATTAACGGACCAGCATAAGTTACGTACTGTATAACATACATAATATAACAAAGAGTACAATACAATATAAATGTAATATAGAAAATACATTAAGATATTAAAAGACCTAAGAATTAATGACAACACAAACTGATCAAATTTAATGCATAAAATATGTACCCTTCTCTTCACGTAAATGAATCTGCAAATATAATGGCTAAACTTTTTAATAATAAAATATATATATACATCAATGATCAAACCACAATATTGATCTCAATATTGATCTCAACCCAGAGTTGGGTTTTTGGCTCTGACGAAGACTGCTTGTTACGGTTGAAAGATCTTAGTCTTGTTTTCCCATTTCTTATTGTGGTTTGATCATTGATTGTTATTTCACGTGTTTATGTGAAATCTTTATATACATATATATATATATATATATATATATATATATATATATATATATATATATATATATTAGTGTATGAGGGCAGCAAATCTTCCCGTAGGCATATTTGATTAAAGTAAACAGCAGCTTCTGCGTTCACGACTTTTTGGCTGGTCTGCTCTAGTTTTCTTACAACTTTCCGGTGGGCTGGTGTTAATTCCCAAATCATTTGTCCAAGCGACATATTTATGCATGAGCAGGTAAGTAAAAACAACTTGTTGAAACGAAGGTCTTTATAACAAGGAAAAACAAATTAGACGTATAAACAAGCTTTCGGCCTCTAACATAGGGGCCGATATATATATATATAACTTTTAAAATCGTAAAACATTATAAACCACAATGAATTAATGTTACTTTAATTGGAATGACTAAATTATTCTCCTGAGTTATGACATACTACTCACTACTCATTTGAGGATGATTGCACGGAATGTTGATTACATGCAATCACCGATTGATTGCGTGGAATTTATTCATAATTAGAACAGCACAAGAAATATTTCTCTTCGTGTGAAGACTTAATTTTCTCGTGTTATTCCAACTATAACTAAATGTATGTTTTATATTCAGTTATATATCTTTTGCAAAAATGTATAAGGCAAATTTGAATTATTTGAAAGAGTTTTGCAAAAACTAGAAAATGAGTATTTACAGAAATTAAAACATGGTTAAAATAATCCTTTTTGCCGATATGTAAACGGTGCATTCCCCTAAAATATAACAACTTTATACTTTATTTTTTACCAATTATATATGGTAACCTATATAAACAAAAATAATGTTTGTCTGTACATCTCTTAAGCTTTCTCAAACTGCCAATCCGATTGACAATTCTGTGGAGAACGGTTGAAGGAATGTCCGCGAGGTTTCTGAGTTCATAAAACTATGTTCCCATAAAAAATTCAGTTTCTATATCTCAATTCATTTATTTTAAATCATTTAATTCTTGCATATTTTTAAACTTTGATTTAAATGGTTTTCTATATAAATAATAATCCAACATAATTATTTATATAGAAATTATTTTGATTGCATTTCAATCCTCAACAAATTAATTTTCAGAACATTACAACACTAATTCTGTTCATTAATGCTGCCCAAAAAAACAGACGACTGGTCGTTCTACATCTCAAGCACAAAAAGTAAAAGCAAACACGAGCCTCAGAAAGAAACAAGTGACAAAAAGATTGGAATCTAATAAAGAACGTAATGTTCAAACCTGTTCATTTAAAAAAAAAAAAAACGAAAAGAAAGACTGATCGAGAACGTTCATCTGAATCTGCAACAAGAATTCAGACAGCAAACAATTCGAGTGAGCACTGATCCATACAGACCATCAACTCACGATTTGAATCTCAGTACATTTCTATACGATGCTAATTATAATTACAGCATCCATACAAGTGTAGTCACTGTACAATGTCCTTCGGGTCAACAATTATGTAAATAATTAAATAATAATTTAAGTTTATCTAAAGTTAACACGACTGTTAACTATAACAGTTGATTGACTGTTAAGCGAGATAAAGTTCGCCAGGTATATTAGTTTAATGTATAAATTAGATAAAAAAAAATTTGTAATGTTATTTACCCACTGTAGCTCCACTGTACATAACATGAATTTAATACCATTCTTAGGTAGTCCATATTGAAAGAATTTTAAATTTTTTTATCAAAACTGATTTTTAAAGTAAATATAGATATTTACATCATAACTTGCATAAATATGATCCTACCTTAATCACTCATTAACGTTTACAAACTATCATATGCTAATGGTCCTAGTCATTTGATCGCAATGGCTATTAGATCATTTAAGGAAATAACTGTTACCACTAAGATATTTGTAAATTGAACCAAGAATTGAAACAAGATATGAGTAAAGCAAGTTTAAATATATGAATATCTTTCTCTTCAAATTTTAACATTTGTTACGAAATGCTTCGAGTCAAAGTTATAGAGAATGAAATTCCTAATGTGTATTTTTAATTTTTTATTAAGTCTGTTTATAAAATATGTTAATATTAATATTTTGTTATCAATCTTTATATATTTTATAATTTTACAAATTTAGACGCAGACATGATCTAAATAGCCATTTACGTAGAACTTTTCAAGGCATAATTTAACTACTTCGATTTATTAGTGAAGTAGTAAAACACAGAGAACTTACACACAGAGAGTAAGGTTCGTTAACTACAACTGTTACCTTCTCAATTGTGACTTCTTATTTATTATTATTATTGTTTAATCGTTTATAACATTAATGTTTAACTTCTTTCTGCATTAAAACTTAATTAGGAAAACTCACAATAAAATGGACCCTATTGCATTCAAATTGGATGCCATTTGAACGTTTATAGTGTGCAAATGGACACACAGAGAGACAGAAAGACGCTCAATTTTTAGAAATAAAGTTTTACGAAACTTAAAATTTTCTTGGACGTTGATGGTAATTCATTTTTAATGGATTAAAATGAGGAGCTTACCAGTACTTTGGGAAGTTATTTTTTTTTTTTTAGTAATTGATGCGGCTGAGTGGTGTGTGGTATATGCTGAGGTCTTCATCGACAGATCCTCTGCACTGATTCTGCTCACGATCACACTGGAGGGGCCTCAGGGTCTCGAACACATTGCCACAGCCTTGGCACCACCTGGTACTACAGAATGGAGCAGCTTTACTGCCTGCTGATGGGGCAGGCCCCTCCCGTCTAATGAAGGGTTCATACCCCTGTTTTAACTAACAGCCTCTGTGCTCCACCACATCCAGTTTACATTCTCGTTACCCCCAGGCCCGCCCCATTGCTAGGGCTAACCGGGGCAACCGCTCTGGGTTCCGCGCTTATGGGAGCCCTGCGGGATGACGGTTGAGACCTCGGACATTGAAACACGTTTTATGTAAGCTATACGTTTACTTTCGAAAATAATTGTAATATTTTAATAACTCATGATGTGTTGACAGCATTTCATCATTTAAAGAGTATTATGACAAAAAAACAATTTCTTATTTTTCTTGATAAATGATATATATTGAGTGAAACAATAATCTCTAAATATGAAAATAAAATTGAAACCTGTAGGCTCTTTTTACTTTTAATACATGAACAATAAAACAATTTTTTATATATATAATAATTCAATGAAATTAAACCACAAGGAAAAAAAAGAATACAATAGAAAAAATGCCCTGAGGCTTTTCAATTTATGTCATCAGAGAGCAAACATAGTAAGAACTAAGAAGACAACATAAAAAGTAAGTACAAGGAAGGTAACAAAACGAACCATCTTGTTACCTTTCTTGTACATACCTTTTATGTTATCTTCATAGTTCTTACTTTGTTTGTTCTCTGATGATATAAATTGAAAGGCCTCAGAGCATTTTTTCTATTGTATTCTTTTTTTCCTTGTGGTTTAATTTCATTAATTGCTTCACGTGTTTGTTTATTGTGATTTTTCTGCAAATATAATAATTTGTGGATTGGAGAGGCCCCGCAGTGACAGCCCTAGTTACTCCCTTTCACATTTGACAAAACATCTACAAAGACTCAGTCAGCTGGAATATCACTCCTATTTTACCAGATTAATAAAATATTTTGGAACAGATATTTTAATATTTTGTTATCAATGTTTTTTATATTTTATCATTTTTACAGATTTAGATGTAGACATGATTTAAATAGTTATTTGATCACAACGACTATTTAATCATTTAAAACATTTAGATCCGTAAAGCTCTAATGTATCAAAATATCATTTATAATAAATAGATATAGGGGTAATTATGTAAAACTCTTATTCATATTGACAAACAAAAAGAAAAAAAATAAGTTGACTTTAGTAAGAGGATACGTACGAAATAGAGAAAAAAGCAATCAATCAATAAATAAGTTATTTAATAACGCAAGCAACAATATTTACAATTAACAACAATCATAAATGGAAACAAACCAAATACTGTTATTTCAATAAATGGCTGAATGCATCCCAGACCGCTTAATTAATCTGGTATAACTAAAGCGTAGTGTAACTAGAACCTTTATTAAAAATGAAAAGTAATAACATCTATTGATTTTTTGAATCAATAGATATAAAGGATTATTTTTCCTTTCTTAATATAAATGTGGTCATTGTTTTAGTTCGTGCTATTAAACATACTCATCAACAAAAAATAAATTTCTTGAAATTATGACGTGCATGCATATGTAGCATGTCGTATTACGTCTATATACTATATATCCTATATACTGTATATATACTATCTACATACTATATATATATATATATATATATATATATATATATAGATATTACAGTCCATGCTATATTACGTCGTAATATAGCTTACATTGGTAGTAAGCTATATGAATATTGATGAGTTGCAGTTCTAATAACGTAGATAATAGACTCTGCATTACCACTACTAAAAAGTTTTATCATTAACATAGAGAGCCATAAAGGGCATTCCCTGCGCTGAAATCAGTTTTTGTACTTGTGGAAAAAAGGTGTCTTTTCATTTTAAATTTATTAAAGTCTGTGAAAAACTGTGGTACATAGTAAAAAGAGTGCACACGCACAAATATTAATAAACCCGTCACAACTATAAATCATTTTTGCTCATTATCTATGGCTATTGTGTGTATATTGTTAACACTCACACTTACAGCTGCCACCTTTCACGTTGATAAGGGAGTGAAATTCATTGATTAGCACTTGGCACCCATGTTAGTTGTGGGAGATCAACATTAATTGTATGATTCTACATCTGGAGTCTTAACATTTATTAGAGTAGTGATATTTATTGTTTTTCATCATACAAACTTGATAAAAATTGTCCAAGGAAATGTTTGCAACAAATTTCCTCTTGAAAGACACACAAAATCTTTGCTTCTAACCTGGAAACTATATAACAAAGCAAGGTACCAGTACTGACCACAACTGAACCACTAAATTTACAATAAGTAATTAAAAGAATTCACAGGAATGAGATTCCAGTGAAACGAAGAGTATATGATTTATAGATAAATAAGCGTAGCTCATTGATATCAATTTCATGGCAGGCATGTTCGCTCTGCTGAGTTTAGCAGGAGACAAGTAGAGCAGGGGTAGATAGTGTTAATTTATTTAAATAAATCAATGGAGATGGATAATTTGGAATGGGTTATGTTTGTAATTAAGATAATTTGCAGAGCAGAGGGGTAGATAGATTGTTTGGTAGAGGGAGCAATCAGAGATAATATGTTTCCATATGACACCTGTTATCTCCGCTTTGACAAGAGACACGCCACGCTATATACCCACTCTACCTCACTCGTCCCACTCCAACATTTATTTGACCCAAATAACAAACTTGCTTCTCTTTAAATAATTCGACCATTTAGTGATTGAGCAGTTCCTTTGTTGCTTGGAATCTTTATATGAAATCCTCGCATACGTTTTTATGTTACTGTACATATGTTTTCTTTAACATTGTTTTAATCACCTCAGAGAGTGGAAATAATACAATAATTATTATTTAGTAATGATCATTATTTAAAATAGGAGACATACAAATACTTATCTCAGACATGGAACTATTAAATTTGTATGGTGGATTTCACAAGCAACCAATTCTATGAATAAGAAATTCCTTCACCACTATGCTGAGTGAAATCACAAAGCTGGCCACAATTGTGTTATTAGTGGATGCTTAGTAATATTATGAAACGTCTTGTAATAAATAAGTGCCTTATTGCCGTTAGCTGAATGTTTGGGGGTTTGGTAAAGCAAGACTAACGGCTTGTCACCACTGAGAGAAGTCCAATATCAACATAGAACTGCGCCATAGGACTTGGTCAATGGTGCCATTTAAAAGTAGGGTGTACACATAAGAGTAGATTCATACTTGAAAATTATAGCCCAAGTCTGACAAAACAATGTTATGTGTTAACACCTTGGCCATAATCTGGAAGTGTGAGTGAATGTCATGTAGTAACCAACTACATTAGGACTAGGCCCCTAAGTACATGGTAACACTACTTTGTTAATACAATCATGGTATTTTGGAACAGTTTAGGTTCAAAACAATATTAGGAACACTAATAACCATCTTTTTGTTTTAATTAAAAAATTACAAGCAGAAATACCCGGCGTTGCCCGGGTCTAGAAGTTTTAAGTATAAAATATGAAATGATCGAAATGAAAATTGTGTTCAATATTATTTTATGCATTTTTGTCTTACGATTCTTCATTCATGATCTACAGTCCATTGGACGTTTTTTAACATTTTCAGGAGAATAGTGGTACCTAGGCTATGAAAGAAGCATCCTAGAGCAAAAAATCATTAAATAACATTGAGTTCGATTTTTATTTCCAACATTTAATATTTTATGCATTAAGGCCGTAGACGCCATATTTCTTGAGAAAAAATGCAAAAACTAAAAATTGGCAAATTTTTGAGGTTTTTGGGCACTAGGGGGCCGGGGTTAAGCTGCCCCCCAGAGTTTAATAGCCTAAAACCACCCCAAGACCTATAGAAAGTTCCTTGGAAAAGAATTTTTGAAAAAGGTCCATTGTAGGCCGAATGCATAAGGTACAAACATACATACATACATACAGAGCCACGAAGAGAATTTATATATAGATAGAGCTCGATTTTTATTTCCAACATTTCATATTTTATGCATTAAGGCCGTAGACGCCATATTTCTTGACAAAAAATGCAAAAACTCAAAATCGGCAAATTTTTGAGGTCTTTGGGCACTAGGGGGCCTGGGTTAGGCTGCCCCCCCAGAGTTTAATAGCCTAAAACCTCCCCAAGACCTATAGAAAGTGCCTTGGAAAAGAATTTTTGAAAAAGGTCCATTGTAGGCCGAATGCATAAGGTACAAACATACATACATACAGAGCCACGAAGAGAATTTATATATAGATGCAAGTATAATTGTTTGAAAATTATGATATGAAACTTATGAAAATTTGTTTGATAATGTTGAATTTGTGACAAAAAATTAATTTTTGCAATTTATAATTGAAAAACTTTATTGTGAACTCATTACAAAGAAGTAGGAATCTAGGTCTAATTTAAAATGTTTGAAAATTATACTATGAAGTTTGTGACAAAAATCGTTTGAATATTAAAATGTGAAATTTGTGATGAAAAATGTTTAAAAATTATAATGTGAATGTTTAAAAATTATAATGTGAAATTTGTAACAAAAAATTAGAGATCATTCAAGAATTTCTGGTTCCTGATTGTTTCGAATTGAACTAAGCGTGTGGAAATATTATCATAAAGATTAACCTACCTGCGGCCGCTATTATCAATTAAAGTCAAAATGTAAACAAACAGGTTATACAGGAAACCTTATCTATTATAATATTTTTGGGATATTACCTGAACCACAACTCTGATTTTCGATTTTTATTTCCAACATTTCATATTTTATGCATTAAGGCCGTAGACGCCATATTTCTTGACAAAAAATGCAAAAACTCAAAATCGGCAAATTTTTGAGGTTTTTGGGCCCTAGGGGGCCTGGATTAGGCTGCCCCCCAGAGTTTAATAGCGTAAAACCTCCCCAAGACCTATAGAAAGTGCCTTGCAAAAGAATTTTTGAAAAAGGTCCATTGTAGGCCGAATGCATAAGGTACAAACATACATGCATACATACATACAGAGCCACGAAGGGAATTTATATATAGATATATCAGTTTTACAAGTGGGGTTCAGGATTATCTAACAAGTAGACGTTGTATTTAGGGCTACACATTGGAAGTTCTTTTATGACACTAGATTTCTGATTGGAATGGAAAATATTATGTTTACTGTCCATAAAGCTGTCAATCTTGAGCCTACACAATATTATACTTGTTAAAAATATCTACCCTTATGAACTTTAATGAGATCAAATCTGGGATGATCCATGTCAAAGCATCCAGTGATTTGACTTGATTACATCTAAATTATGCAAACTATAACAAATAAACTAACTTTCTACCTCTAGAAAAGAACTAAAGGTGAAATTCTATTGGTGCAAACAGTGGAACAAAGTAGTCCAGTTACACTTAATAACCGAAAGACTGTCACTTGGAATTGATACTTGATTGCCTTCATTTTTACTATCTTAAACTAAAATCGACCATCTCCCTGTTTTGCTCTGTCTCTCCCACATCACACTTTAAGTAATCAGAATTCTTTAAGTCCTAGATAGTGGTATGGGCTCTTTGAAAAAACTCGGCTTAATGGTGAAGGCAGTGTTGAATTATGGCTCAATTCAACGCTGTTTCCATCAGGTTGGCAATACCAGAACTTGTGCCATACAGCTGTACAAGTTCATCTTGCAGTTTTACATACCGGCAACACTATGTAGCAGTTATCTGCTGCTTAACCTCACAGATAACTCCTGCTGAGAATGTATTAGTTATATACCTACGCTTTCATATTGCTAATTTAACATCGATCATTTAAATGTATGATAATAATACTCTGTTTCAGAGTACACGTCAAGCATTAACTTTTAATGAACTCTCACCTCTTTAATGCACCAACTACCTGAAGTAAATAATTATTCGCTACCCTTTCAAGTTTGAATTAAATACTTAAGTATCAATGTTCATTAACTTGAAAATTTAATTATATCAGCTCAAATGATAAAGCCATCAAATTATTTATTCATTTATTTTGCATGTTTTCTAACATAATTCAAAAAATCCTGGAAGTAAGTTATGACAGTGTAAGGGTTGTGCTAATTTAATTAAACAATTGTGGGATGGGAAGGACTCAAAGAGGCAAGGGCTATTCAGCAATGATTTAGTGGCTTGCTAGGTAGGGTGTGCTCAGGAATGTCCACATTTGTCAGCCGTACATGCTTATGAATAGTACACCCCTACATAAATTAACTATTCTCGTCTGCTACACCAACAACTTTTAAGCAAAACCGCCATTTAAAACAAACCATATAAAGCTATTAATTTTCTATATGGAATCAATAAAAAATTAGATCAACTAACGAGTTAATCGCAAATCTTAATCTGAAAGACCTTTAAATTTAACTTGTGAAAAAAAAATATAATTGAAAACGACATTTTATTTGAAAATAATCTTTGAAAGAAATAAAACTTTTGATCACCAACCATCTTTTTGTGCCGAATTTCAAAAATAATTAAGAATATCCAGTTCTAGACATGACTACTGTTATTGGTTAAAAATACATGTAGTTCCTTTAGATGTTCTAATATGATCCAAACCAACAGTGCAAAAATTTTCTTAATTAACAGTGGTTTCTATTACTAATTTGAAAAATAGCCCTGCTTCCTTTCTACTTTACTATAATTAAGTATAGAAATAAAGAAAAAAGTAAACTCGAGATTTTGATAGATTTACACGTCTTGATAGCCTCTGAGTACAAATGTGAGGTTTTTGATTTTATGTATGTGTGTATGGTGAGTGAGTATGAGGCTTTCTATTTAAAAGTTCGTGGCTGAGTTACAGATTACACTGTTTAATGAATCAAATTCATATTTCAAGAAATTCAGATTACTACAAAAGACTGTACAGATGATCATTATTAGAGACACAAATGGACATTAATCTGCTTATTCTGCTATTGATGTGACCGAAAATAGACTTTATAGTGTATATGACCTCTGTATACTCTGGGCAAGATCTTTTTAAAACCACTTTTTCTGTCCAAAAACAATGATTCTAGTTAGTTAACATTTTTAAGCTATTATAAAGCTGATATACTTGAAGAATTATTAAGAAGAGTTACTACGACAAAATTATTACTCCGTAAGTAATAAAATGGATTACTCCGTTTAAGACTTAACGCATATATATATATATATATATATATATATATATATATATATATATATATATATATATATATACAGCTAATTAAATGAAACGATTCCACGAATGTCTTAATTGTCCCATCATCAATCCCGTTCCTTCCTTTACTTCTTTCCTCAGCAAACGCACCTACCCTATCTCTTACAAGACCTCTTGTACCTCTGGTAACTGCGTTTACAGTTTTGATTTCACGCAGTGTGATGCTTTTTATGTGGGTTTGGCTTCCACCAAGCTAAACCTGTGTATGAATAATCATAGGTCGTAAACGCAGTGACCTTCCCGTTGCTACCCTTGCCAATTCTCACAGACTCAGTTCTAATGACTGTTTTCGTGTACAGGTCCTGCGACAGATAACTGATAACAATTCAAAAGTCACCCTGAGAGCTTCAGAAGAAGCTTTTTTAGTCTTTTGGAGGATACATCTGCTCTTGAGGTTAACCACAATTCTTGATTATTCCTTTTATTTATTTTAATTTATCTTTTGTTTATTTGCTTTTTTTATTTTTGTTTGGGACGTTTACTTGTGCTAATAGTTTCTGTGATTTCATTTCTGTGTGTTATTTTTGTGAATATAGTTTATATTTTTGTGTATTCAAAGTATATACAGTAAGTTGATGTTTACCAACCAATCAGACATTTTCTTCTTCTCTATCTTCCTCTCCTTGTTCTTAGACAACGACGAGGAATAAATATTGAAGTTAATTTTGTTGTTTATTATTCATGTTCTTTTCTTTTCATCGTTTAATATATCAGATTATTAATATATACTTCAATAGTAAATATTTTTCCTATAGTATTAATTATATAACTAAATAATATTATTATTAATATTAAGCCTTTTTTGGTCAGCACTTGTCATATTCATTATCTTTCCTTTCAGTTTTTTTCTTTTCCCTTTCTACCAAGTCCTCTTATCTTATCATTCTTTTCCAGCCCTAGGTCTTGACTTTTGTGTTGTGACGTCAATGGCATTGAAGTTGAATCAAAGATCCATTGACCTGACATCTGCAGTCATCTCTTTCTTGCTACAAATTGTACTCCTTATTTCCTCTCTGATGACAGCAAACTCAATGTATAATGAAAATTGTCAATGTAAAGTTTCTTTTTTCTTATATCTTACAGAATCATTAATTCTATTTGTTCTGCCGTTGGTTCACACATGCAGAATACAGGTAACCCTCGATTTTCACTATCTATTAGATTTCTAAAAAATTTGATTCAAGCAAAAAATGAAAATAATTTAAAAAACTCATGTAAGGAGTATAACTAATAATAAGCAATAAAATCTACTTTTTCAGCATTTAACATGTAACATACATCGATATTATTCATATAAAAATAAAATAATTTAACTAAATTCTAAACAATCATAATTTAAAAAATATTGTAGAACATGTTTTTGCTTCATATTCACTTCTTCATAGCACTGCTAATTTAGGCTTCTGCTACTAATTTTCTCATTTTCAGAGTGTTTTCTATTATTTTTACTGGTGTATCCCAGAACCATGTTTATAATATCTGGAATTATTTTTTTTCATAAAACTTTAAGCAGTTTCTTATAAATTTTTTGATACGTAGCCAAAAATTGCATTTACAATTAATATATAATTATAGAAACAATAAGGGGTAATATTTTTGTATTTTATCAAACCCAACCATATTAAACATTAATTCAAGACCATGTATCAAGAAATCTTTCTGTTCTTCTTTAGAAGTAATAAACCGAAATCTTTCAATTCGAATATCGAAGGTTAACTGTATTAGAGAATTGTACTTTAAAAAATATAACAGTGATATTATTAAAATGCTTTGAGTTTTAATGTTTAATTATTCAACTGTAATCGTTTCAACTAATTTGATATCAGTATAAAGTGATTTGTGTCAACACAAGGGCTACTGTACTGACCATTGAACGGAAGGAAAATGTATCGCAAAAAAAATTATCACAATCTATATCCTATACAGCAAAATATCTGTTATGTATGTGCGGTCGACTTTTTTATGACATTTGAAGAAAACCTCATTCCTTTGTTGTAAGAACATAAAATAGGCGCCAATGCAAGAAATTAATGGTATAGGTAATATCTATAATGGTATTAAAAGGTACATCTAATAATAGTACCTATTAATAACATATTATCTATGTTATTAATAGGTAATATCTATTAATAACATAGATTATCTATATATATCAAACCTTTATGACAAATCAAATAGAGGGTTGTTACTGAGCTAGCAGTTATTCACACAACTAGTATAGTTTATTTACACAACGTTGTTGTGAAATATCTTCAACAAATCTTAAAAAATCTGTGATCTAATACACTATAAGACCAATAAATCTTACAAATGTGTAACCATATTCTACTATACAATCACGATTGCACAGGAGTGGTTTAGCGGTTAGCATGCTTCAGATACACTGAACAACTCGATTTTATAGCCCGCCCTGACGCTAGAATTTGTTAATACTAGAAATGAATTTATTGTGTATACGAGTACATCGTCCTCAGAGAGAAGGCAAAGTGGTCACCATTATGCATATCGAGTGGCAGGTCTTCTTTAAACCTCTACTCTAAATGAACTTGAGTATCACAAATTTTGGATCTCGGATATCAGCTACAATCAAGTTAACCTACCTGTATACAATGAAATAGCACTGGTATGACCCCCAAATAATCTTTTACCAATACAATGGAAGTTGTTAATTACCATTCTGTTATTTACAAAAGTTCTAGTATTTTCATTCTTTCAATGATTTCTTCACTGTTTTCTTATAACATATAAATAGTAACAATATTTTCTTAGTAACCATTCTTTGACTTATTTTTTATCAAACCTGAATAAAAATCAAACCAAGTAGTTATTAATTTCATATTTTTAGCTTTAAAAATTAGAATTAAAATATCTAAGATTGTTGGTATTGATGATCATGTTGTAAATTGCACTTATTTGAACACTATTGTCACCATTGTAATTTTAAATAATATAAAAACATTAGGACATTACGGAAAAACTCTTACGAGCAATAAACAAGAAAGAAATCATGGCCATCTGAGAAGTGAAATAAATTTACAGACAAATTTAAACAATTTTTGTTCCTTAGATGAAAGGATGTTAGCCCACAAAGTTAGGTAATTCTATAAAACAAATAATCCATTCATATTTCATTAGTTCATTTAGACTTCTTCACAGTTTATCATTTAACTGAATTCAAAATTAACTTAAATGTAAAACAAGAAAATAATAAAAAAAGTTACACAGTAGAATGAATTTTGAAATTTTTTATTATTCTTTAATTAATATCTTTAGTTAGATCTAATTAACATTTTTGAAAAGTTTCTTAGAGCACTTGTAACGTTTTTGATATAAATTTTCAGTTGCAAACAACAAAAAATTTCTTCTCAACTGCTCTTTCTCAGAATCTTTCAACATTCCACTTCACAGATTAAAACAATCAATATGACATTCTAAGAAATAAAGAGAATTCCTTAACTTCCTTTGAAAATGGAATAACTTAGTCAAGATCCCTCAAAAGTTAGAGAACAGATGTTTGGATCCATTCCAAAGCAGTTATTTGTTATGTAAATGAAGTTCTCGGTAGAATTTCTGATTAAATAACAACTGTTCTCAAGCAGACAGCATTGGCTTCACCACAAGAGAGACAATTTCGAGCAGTTATTGTCTAAAATTTTAATTAATCATAAAAACCAAAAAAAAAAGCTTTAATAAACAGTTTAATTACATTGGAATGTTAAAATTGTAGATAAAATAAAGAAATGTAAAGAAACTATCTTTTTCTTTGTTTATTTGTATTCAGTTAACTTAAGTTTTCATTTATAAGGACTTGATAGCGAAGTCGTTGTTTTCCCTTGAAGTAATAACGCTATCATTTCTCTTGATTGCCTGCAACACCTCCACGACTCTTTGTTTGTTTTAGCTATATCAAAACATACCTCTTTAAGTGTATCTTGCTTTCTGGAAATAAAAAACGTGAAACACACTCAAATTGAGTGAATGGTAGACTGAGTTTAGGACCCACCTGAGAGATCTTTATCTTTGAAATACTCGTGTTAAACATGCCATAGTGGATCATTCTATTGATATAAATGTGTTGCCTTACACAAAGCACTCTTTAGAAGATTGTTTATAGAAAAATGCTTATTGGTCTATACACTCAACTTTACTATAAGTAAACCCATTATCATAAATAGATTTAATATATTGATTAATCCATTTACATACGGATGTAAATCCACTTACAAGGTCTTTTACTTAGGTTAACATTAATTAATACATTTTAAACCAATAAGCACCAATAACTCATAATAGTAATAATAATGATAGTTAAACCAACAAGATTGAGTCAAAGGTTACTAAGCAAACTGTAATCCACTGGCCGATAATTATAATAAATTTATAATATTTTTTTTAAATTTATTTAAATAACAATTATAAAATGTACACTACTATACAAACTAATACACTTTATCTTCATATAAGGCAGTGAGAAAGAAGCACATAACTGTTTTGAAGATATACGAATGTTGTAATAGATTTTACGGAAAAGAGAATCAAGAATATTAAACTAGGCACAAAAGAAAGATAAAAGGATGAATCTGTAGGATTACTGGACTTATGGGAAAGCTTTTTAAGAAATTTGAAATAGACAGATTGAAGTAAATTTTGATAATGATTGTAATGCGGATTGCAAACAAGCGAGGCATATTACAAAAATTTATAAAGAGTAAAAAAAGTAAGGGGATTAAATCAACCCACATGTATTTCACTGTGAATCCTATTATTGCAATTGTGATGAGGAGGTAATAGACAATAGAGTTTATAATCATCCCTGAAGCTTGGAACGTATGTCTCATTTCTCTGTGCCTTTGTGGGTTTTGACTTTTAAATGACATGCATAAGTTTTCTCGGCTACTGCTTTTTTAAGAAAAACAATATATTTATAATGAGCAGTAAATCTCTTCAAGATATCAAATAATAATATCCTTTTCACCTTACTTACTGTGCAATAATTAATTTGGTTAGAAAGTTAAAAAGTGTCTCTCTCTCTCTCTCTCTCTCTCTCTCTCTCTCTCTCTCTCTCTCTCTCTATCTATCTATCTATCTATTTATCTATCTCTATCTCTCAATCAATCAATCAAACAACCAATAATTCTTTTTACTATTTATTTGACTTTCCTATATAATTTTTATTTATTAATTTTATCTCTGTTCTGTAACTTATCAAAAATATTTCACTTAGATCCAAACGGTAGCTTTGCGAGTTTGATTTAAATCTAGATAACTGTCCAAACACCGATTAATTTTCCCCTTTCGTTCATGCTGACGATATTTCAGTTACGTTAATTATCAACAAAAAAAACTGCTTAGAACAACGGTTTTTATATACACACCACACACATTACCCTATACACACACAGATACATACTCCATAACACAAACACATTTCAACTTGGCTATAAAGTTCGACTATATTTCCAAACTATACTTCGGACTGATATTCCCACAGGCACGAGAATACCTGCTGTTATGACAGTAGAAGATATACCTTCGATCAGAAAATATGTTTTTTTTTCTGAAGCTGACAAAATGACATTATAGTCAGACCTGCTTATGACTTATCACATGAAAACAGTAATTAAAACTTAGTCAATTGAGATTTGGTTAAATAGCAATGGGAATGTTGTGCAATGGCCAGAGGAAGACCTGTGATTATTTACAGTTCAGCTTTGTGGAAACCAAGCCCACCTAAGAGGCATTAAATTGGGAGCAGAGCAACTGATAAATAAGGTTACAAAAAGTACTGGAGGTCTTATGAAAAATAGAGTAGGTGTGATTACTAAAAAAAGGAAGAAACGAAAGAACACGATTGACGATAAGGCTAATTAAACATATAAGGTGTCACATTGAGTAATACCACCATTGAAATTAAGAAACTATGGAGAAGAAATAGTGTCTCCCTGAAGGCAGAAGAAGTACACGAGGAAAAATAAAATATTAGGAAACAACAATGGATCTGTCAGCTTAAAAATGTTGTGTCTGATAAGTAAAGTATATCACTACGATCTCTCCAAGGACAAGAGTTCGTTACAAGAACAGCCAGAACTAGAAGTCTGTTAATAATCTTAGACCGATAAGCAAAATAAAAAAATGTCTGTTTTAGTTGGTTAATCTGAAAGGTACGACCTTTAATATTGCTACAAATATCATAAAAGTGTATTGACAACGATCTAAGTATAGTATTTTTATATGGGAGGGGTGAAAATACTAATATTTCTACTTTTTTTCTCCATTATTTTTCATTTTCTTTCTTCCTTTTAAGGTGGCAATAGTAACAGAGTTATTCCGAGAATGATACCTCAGCATTCAGAAGACTGACTCTGTTTATTAGATGCCCAAAGGTTAAAAGTTAACAACTTTTAAACAACCTGGTACACTTTACCAGGTACCTAATTAGCTAAAGCTGCCTGCGATGTTGCATTTATTTCGATTATCTGATAACATGCCTTTAGAATACCTGCCTAAGAAATGATTTGTAAAATATTACTCCATCTAAATACTGCCATTAGAGAGTTTTCTATCAGGATTTACAATACATCATTATTCTTTTAATCTTAATATAATAAGACAGGCTTGTAAATTAATGATATATATATATATATATATATATATATATATACCACGATAAACAAAAAACGGTCCTGCAGGACAGATAACACTTAAAATAAACAGTGACACATAGACTGAAACATAACGAAAGACGCACTTTTCAATATTTCAACCGTAATGGCGGTCGTCCTCAGGAGAAGAAGTGAATTGACGGAGGGACAATTGACGGTCGAAATATTGAAAAGTGAGTCTTTTGTTATGCTTCAGTCTATGTGTCACTGTTTATTTTAAATATATATATATATATATAATATATATATATATATATATATATTATATTTAAAATTTGGGCATGTGATAAGCAGGGGCAGCATTGAAGCTTGCAATACAAACTGTAATGTTTATATTTTTTTTCCAAGGAGTATAAATGTAAGTTGCTTTTACCAAAGGGTAAAATTTTTCAATATTTAGCAAATTATAAAACTTTTTGATAGAAGTGAATATTCATTTTAGAATTATTTGAGTAAAATAATGTAAATAATTTGCATAGATATAATACTAAACAGGTATATCTTGATAACCATATGTTTTGTAATATCTTCCAAAGCACATAATCATTAACTGTCGATTTAATAATGGAAAAATAACTTCAAATATACTGTAGGTAGGGCGTGTGTCGCACATGATGGGTGGAGCGATGTCCAGGAACGGAGGGTAGACTTGATTTATCCAGGAATTCTTCACGGCTGATTACCCAGGCGCGATGGCCGCACATAATTGAATGGTTGGTGAAGAGGAGCGAATTGGTGTCAGAGGCAGAGTCATGATGACGGATGCGAGCCGCCCCCGGGGGGTGGGGAATTAGAAGACTAGAGAGGGGTCTGGCTCTGATTAATAGGGTTCCTCCGATTGGGTTCTTTCATTGCCTTCGACTCAATCGCTCCGGATTAGATCCCCCCATTATGCTAAACACCCAAACACTGTCTTCTATTCATTCACATAAAATATTCTCACAAAAGCCTTCCAGGATCTTTAATTCCTTTTTCCCGAAAAATACTCAAAAGTTTCAACCCTCAATGAATTAAGTGTCTTCTCATTGTCCGAAACTATTTTACCTTCCTTATCTATTCTTGAATTCGCTTAGTTAATGTGTATTGTTGTTGCTATTTATCAAAATTTCTACGAATCAATGTATATGCTTACCTGAAGAATATACATTAAATGCTTTAATTCCGAGTTATTATTTTACAGTAGTACAGATGACATCACATATCTCTCACGATAGAATTCACTCCCGTTACCAATCTGTTACAATTGTAATAGTTACAAAATGTCTCTCTTAATTTACGCGGTTTCATCTACTGCATAGTATGTTTAATAAATGTTCTTGCTATAGACAGTAACACATAGATAACAAAGACTGTTCTTTTTAATATTTTTTAGTTAGATATATAGCTTTTAATAGATAAAAAAATACGTACAAATAAAAACTCTTTATAATTAATTAAAAAATGAATAACATGAATTTATTTTCCAAACAATTAAGATAATTTTAATTAATTGCTATAAGTTTTATAAATAGCAATGCTAGAAGTATAATAATGTATGAGATTCATATGGCCATTGAACTAATACATGAATATTCTTTAAATTGAAATTTGAATAGAATATGAGTATATTAATATGAAGTCATATCTTAAATTAAGTTGGTAAGAACATTGTTTATAATATGCTAATTCTTTCATAAATTAAGTTTCATATCAGTGCTATATGAAAATAAATGAATAAAATATCATTGCTAGAGCACAAACGTTGTTATTAGTATTGTTATGAATTCTAGCGTCTCATTTCACACGTTTTATTGACAAATTTCACGAATATAAATGACAATTGATGAGCATTGAAACCGACTGAATGTGATGAAAACATTTGTAACAATGTTTATATTTATACATTTTAAAAAAAAAATACGGCTAATTATGACATAAATAACGGCTAATAAGGCTTTGATAACAGTGAATTGTAATGACTGGAGATACATGTTCGGAATTTCAGATTATCTTTAATACACATATTGGGAGATCGAAGCCACATCTCAACGGCCCAGTCAGTGGGGCGACCTGACAAATATCATTAACACACGTCTTTTCCATAAGTAAATTATTATTAAAATCTATGGTAAAAGTATTATTAAATTCACAGGTATAGACTTAATGTCTTAATTTGTTTTAATATAGCTATATTCATTTTCTCCGTTATAGCAGCATCAGAATCATTATTCCTGAACAATCTGACATTGTCTTAAGATAGGCTTGCAAATTATAGATTCAAACAATTTACAATCATGCAATTTTTAGTTGTACCAACTAGTATCTGTAGATACAACTAAATAACTATCATTTTCAGTGTAATATTTCCAATACTCTAAGTTTATAAAGTGTTTATCTTTCAGCATTCACAAAGAAAATGAAATCACAAATTTACATACATACTTACAGGTAGGCACACAGTCATGATAGAAAAACATTAAACATGGTCTCAGGAGAACTGAAAACGGTTAATTTGTAGAAATCTTTAAATAATTTTTTTTTTCATAACTACTATACATTATTAAAATAAAGTAAAAAACATTTAGTAATATTTTTCTCTTGTCTAGTCTATTACATAATCTTTAAAGTTTACTATTCTTGAGATCTACTAATTAAAAAGATATTCTCAAAGTTTTCATATATATTTAAAAGTATATAAAATATGTTAGGAGTAACTTTTAAAAAAAATCTTTATCTGCAATAAATCTTTACCTCTTTTATGAGTATTTCTAGAAATGGATGTCTGTTTTACTGAATTTATCGTAAGTCATAAACCCAGATATTTCCAATCTTTGAGAAAAATGTTTTTAAATTTTGGCAAAGTTGAAAGTCTTCTGAGTGGAATTTTATGCTAAATATAACTTATCTATTCTTGAATAAATAATATATATTTATATATTCACTATGTAGACTTTTATCATACGTTTTCTGGAAGCTCCTAAAGTAAAGAAGCCTCGTAAACCTTGATAAAAACGTTAAGTATTGAGCCAATAAGTTCATAGTTTATATTTTAAAAAGTAGCCTTTTATAAGCCATTCAATAATAAATTGTAAAGCTTATTAATGGAAAGCAATATGATATAGGTTATACACAAGCTCAATAACTAACCAGTCTCCTAATGAGGATTTTTAAACATAATGGTTTTTAAAACCTTTCAAAAATCATATTGAATACAAACTCAATAAGTAGATACTCTTTTAATGAGTTTGTACACAAATACATGACTTTGTCTCTGCATACTTTGACAGATTATTGTTGCTTTTTCGCTCTTTGTATACAGAAATAGGTCTCCACTGATGAGCTCCTCTGAACCAAATTCTTTTCTTCTCTCTCTTCTATTGTTACTTTCTCGTTACCACCCACTCTAATTTCAGTTCTTTTGAAGTATTTAATTAAATATACTTGTTGAATTTAATTAATCTTAAAATAACATAAGAATATAATTAGATAATAATTAAACAATACTTAAATTCATAAAATTGAATGATTAGATTTGTCAGAAAAAATTTATTAGTAAAAGATTGATTATTACTAAATTGTGAATTCTAGGTTGACTAAATTGAGAAATATCGATCAAGTTATATATTTAGATGCTTTATGCAAAGTAACTACATCCATTTTGTGTGCTGATGATTTTTAAAGATTCATTGCAAAGTAGTCTAAATTTACTACTTTGTATGGGCAGTAAAATAGAAAGAAAAATATAATAAAAAATAACAGAGTAGAAAAAATAAGTTTTAGTTACGTAAATAATGAAGTTTGAACTCAAAGTCATTGATGTATACTAAACTGTAAGCAATAAACAGTTTTCTACCGATCTCCAACTCAACTGTACCGTAATTAAAGTCTTGTGATCACGAAAAAAATTTAATTTGAAACGTAGACTGATTTTTTCATTTTGTGGTGTCCGAGTACATCTTTGATGGTTTTAATGTATACTCGTATCCGGATGTGTCCAGATGACCAGGTTGGTGGTTTAGTAAATATCTAAAATTTTGTAACCATACACTATTTATTGTTTCATAGTGCTTATTGTTTTTGATAAATATTTGATCAAAAAAAAATGTATTCTATTGTCTTCATACCGTAGCAAGTACTCATTTTTTTGGTTCATCTGGAACGTTTTAGAATCTTAAAATTTTGCATTTAGTATTCCCTTTATAAGCTAAAAAGTTATAAATTTTTAATAATTACTAGGCTCAGTATAACCTAAAATCAATTATTAAGTTCCTCCGTGAGCCAGTAGTTGTATTACTTTGTAGCAATCTTTTTAAAATCCCATAGTTTAAACTATTTAAGTAATTTAAAATTTTTAAAAATGGTAATTATAACCAATTTTCTATTAAGGAATTAAATAATTAAAGATATTGATTTTAAAAAAACAACATAATACTAAAACAATCCAAATTTATCTATTTCCACTTCCAGTTAATTTGAGTATAGTCCACTACAGTACTATTTCTTTTACCTAAAATTAAAGTTGCCTGAAATTTTAGATCTTTCCACCTTTCGATGGTTATTTCATATGCTAATAGGAATGCCATAAACACAAAATAACCCTAATTAGAATGTTTTATGCTTATACTTAAGTAATGTTTATTAAATTATCAATTAAATAATACCTTTGTACAGTTTATGCAACTGTTTATGTCTTTAGCACCAAATCTAGGCAAAACAACGTTAATTTACCAGTAATCAAGAGGAAGTTTATTCCACTTCCATGAAATGACTATATTCCTCCCACTGGAGATAATCTGACTCAGGTTAGTGCAACTGTAATAGAGAAGGCTCTTGTTATATTATCATTATAAGAAAAGTTTACGTCAGAGTAGTTTTGTACTAGTGTGCTTGTTGCTATACCGGTAATTCTGAATCGAAGATCGCTCTGACTCTAGACTATTTTAAATAGAAGACAGACAATTTTCATGCGTACCATCCCCGAAGGAACCATCAAAAGTACTAGACACTCACCCACCGATCCACAGACAATAAATTAATAAAATCAATAACAACATTGGGAGAGTGTTGCCTCCACATCACAGCACAGCACTTAGCATAGCATTTGTACTTCACATTGAAGTTTCTATTAAAGTCTCTTGCGTTCCCTCAAATTTTTTTAAAATAATTAAGCTAAATTAATATATTATTTTTGGTTTTAGGTATTTTATTTGATTTATCGATATCATCGACAATTATTTATTAAGAAATATCTCACATCTAGTAACGTTCGATGATGTTAATTACATATAATACAATCTTATGGAGAATGCTGGAAATACATAAATTTCCTCATGGTAGGGATACTGCCATTCATTTTTCTAAAAAAATACGTTAATATATTTTAATAGATGAGACCACTCCGGCCGTAAGGAGGAGTATGTGACCACGACCTCTCACTCGTTCTCAATCCTTCCCAGGGATACAGCCAGGACATATTAGATGAGTACTTGAAAATCAGAGCGTCCACATAAATAAATGGGGGTCACTGATCTCTTAATAGACTCTTATTATACAAAAAAATAGAAATTTGTTGATTTCACTGAAAAAAAGAAACATAATCTAATTCAAAGGATAAAACTCAACCCTCGGCTGGAGTGATGTAACGAAAACTGGAAGAAATACAATGAAGAAATCTACATTTGATGATATATTTTACCTTGCTTATAAGTTTAAGGGTATTAGAAATTCAGAGATAGGGAGGGAATAGACCACAGAAGTTGTACCTTTACTGCGAAGCTTTTCTCCTTTTTGGTTTCTTAAAAGACAACTAAATTGAATCCATGTTTCAGTGATCGAGGCATTCGTCACAGCACCTGCAAGTCACTAAAGTGCGCCTATTGTTTATTAAAAGATAGTTTCTTTTAAAATCTCCCGAGAAATTCGACAGTTAATATTATTGAAAATTAATATTATTTTAAGTTACATAAATACAGAAAAATTGTTTAGACTTGTCCCTTTGATTGTTGAAAGATATAAAACTTTTAAATTAACAAACAAACACTATTTTTAAAATATTTGCCATTCTCTAATAGATGATCTAGAATATAAAAACACTTGCTAGTGACAGGAGCATAATTAAAAGAAAACTTTACTCTTAGTTGAATAAACTAAATATTTTGAATAAATTAAATAAATTAGATTAAAGAAATTAGAATGGAAGCTTTGAAAATGTATCAAAAGCATTCAAAATTATGCAAACGGTGATGTCAGGTCCAAAATCATTTAATTTACAGCTTTTTCCTACTGTATTAATAAATCTATCATTAAATATATAAACTCATAATCGAGAAATATTCCACTTAAAATTTATATAAAAACAAGCTTTTTTGAATAAACAGAGCTCCTCTCAAAATCTTAATGTGGAAATAACTTGACTTGCTCGTTGTTCTGTCCTTTGAACTTTAAATTTATATCTGAAGAAACAGGTGTTTTGAGAAGCTTGGTTTTAAAACTTTTAATATGGAAACTTTCCCTCTATAAGAGCCTCTTTAATATTGAGTCTACACTGTAATCTGTTTTCCAGATTTACTATGATTCCTTTCCAGTCCGAATTCATCTACATTTCTTTGTAGTTTTTTTTTTATATTCTAGATTTCAATAAACAAAATAAAACAAAATAAATCGCAGTTAATGAGAATGTTATAATTTCATAAGAGGAGAGAAGAATACAATTGAAAAAATAAATATTCCCCCAAAAATGAATCAAATAATCGGTGATAGCATTTATTATTTTTTATAAATGTACTTACTATGATAAGTCACAATGAGAAGTTATCCACCAAAGCGTTCATATGCACAAACATTCACAGAGTTTAAGGTAATTGGTCAAAAAGTCCTCAATAAAACTATTGAGTAAATTGTATTTTTGTGTTAAAGCAGCTAATGCAACTGAAGAAAATTTTACTCTTTTTTTTCCTACAGTCAACATTGTGACATCACCAAACTGTAAATGTTTCACCCGTAATGTTATTTCTATAAACATTTTTGGTTTCTCACTGAATTGTTCCAAATGGTCTGATATTTAAAAACAATATTAGACCCATCACTTTCCAAGTTTTGGTCTTATCATTTTTTTTTGTACGTATACTGTACAAAGGAAGCAATGATATCCTAAAAAACTTTACAGGAAGTAAGTATGCATACGATTCAAAGCTCGACTGGTGGGTAAATAATCAAAATGCACTTCACAAGGAACTTAAAGAAGAAACTACCAAACTATACAATTCAATTATACTATTTTAGTATTGTAATATTACACTGATATTTCTTTGCTAGAATATTATAGTCGTTGTGGTTACGAACACTGATAACAGGTTTTCTAAACTCAAATTTCACTATTCAAAACATTTTAGTTACGCTTAATAATGAAATTCATATTTTGATGTAAAAACAGTATATTCTTAAATCAATCCATTAAAATTATGTGTGTACTTATAGTTGACACGACTAACTTTAACATTTAATTCCAAATATATTATTAAATAAAATCAACGTCTATTATGTTTATCTCTTAAACCTTATAGACATGATATACTGTATCAATATGAATTTGAAATCTGTAACAAATGAAGCGAATTATTGGTAGGTACCAAAAGTACGAGACACATTGTGTTCTTTGCATTGAATTTTACAAGATACACAAAGTTATATTCAAAATACGCAATATATATATATATATATAAACTAGGTTCACAACAAGAACAGAGATAAAAGAAATTACAGAAACTCACTATGATATTTTATCTCCTCGTTATCAGGATGGTATATGTAAGTCACTCCGAAGATATATTTATATATATATTTCAAAGGTATTGAAATATAGTTGTGTGTTTCTGTAATTTCTTTATGTTTGTTCTTTTATTTAGTTGATTTAGTTTGTATAATCATTTTATTTAATTGTTATATATATATAAGCGTCCAAACCACAATAAGAAATAAGAAAAAAACTAAAATCATAACCGTAACTATCGTAAATGTAACCGTAACAAGTGACCTTCGTCAGAGGCAAATCCCAACTGCAGGAAACTGATCTTAGTCTTTTTTCTGATTACTTATTGTTGTTTGGACGTTGATTGTTGTTTCATGTGTTTATTGTGATATCTTGATATATATATATATATATATATATATATATATATATAATATAAAGAATGTGTGTCCTAGTTTTTGTTTTTCATCCGTGTTTCTCAAAGTTTTTAAAATATATATATATATACCATGATAAACGGAAACGGTCCGGTAGGACAGATTACACTTAAAATAAACTGTTACATATAGACAGAAACATAAAAAAGACTCACTTTTCAATATTTCGACCGCAATGGTGGCGAAAATATTGAAAAGTTAATCTTTGTTATGTTTCTGTCTATGTATTACAGTTTATTTTAAGTATATATATATATATATATATATATATATATATATATATATATATATCTATGAGAGAAGTGAGAAAACTTGAAAAATTAACTCGGAAAAGAACAAAAGTTAAAATTGGCATAATTTTTAATAAAACATATATATATATATATATATATATGTTTTATATATAAGATATATATATATATATATATATATATATATATATATATATATATATATATATAAGATATATATATATATATCTTATATATAAAACATATATATATATATATATATGTTTTATTAAAAATTATGCCAATTTTAACTTTTGTTCTTTTCCGAGTTAATTTTTCAAGTTTTCTCACTATGGATTTCCACCTTTCTGGTAAAAAATAAAGTAATTCACCAAAAGATTTATTCTTGACTTCCATTTTATTAACTAACAAGTTTTAACTATAACAAACAAATTAACCTTACATACAAATTACACACGACGTTTCGGTCAGCTCTGACCATCTTCAGGCACTAATAACAATTCATAACAGAACTCAAATACAAAAATAAGAACTATCTAAATTATTAACACAATTATTAACATCCTAACAGAATAAGAAATATTTACATGAATTGAGTGGGAGGTTATACAGGTTATAACGGTCCTCAGGGTTGCTATTAATTAAAAGTACTAACGAATTTGAAAATAATCAGGGATTGAACTTAATATTATCCTACGTTCCTGCATGCAGTTTTAATATTCTTGAGAAGCTCGTGGTCTGGTTGTTCAGGTTCGGCTTCTTTTCTCTTATGCACAGCGCTTCCAGAATGTGTAGCCTTCTCAGGTCATTTTCTTGATAAAGTAATGTGATATTTTTATTCAATTCTTCCCTGGTTAGCTTGAGGCTATGGGTGCTCTGCGTATGTTCTTTCGGGGCACCTGCAGTCAGGTGCATTGTTAATCTCCTGGATAATGTTGTTGCTGTAGAACCAATGTAGCATGATTTAAGGAACTCACAGTTTCCTATGGTACAATTGTATTGGTATACCACATTGGTCTTTTGCAAGAGTGGTTTTTGCAGTAAATTATTCTTGACTATTAAGTGTGTTGTGCAAAAACTTCTATAGTAAATTCTAATCTTCAGTTAATCTAAAGTTAACTGAAGATTAACTTTCAGTTAATCTTCAGTTCCTTAAATCATGCTACATTGGTTCTACAGCAACAACTGTCTTCTTAAAGCCCGCTCTCCTCCTGGCCTCAACTTCTACCATTAATTTTTTTATTTGTTATTTATTTATTTTTTTTAATTAATCTTTTTTTGTTTTTAAATTTTCATTGCTTCATTTAGTATTCTTCTCCTTCTGTTATTTTTATTTCTTCTTTTTTAGTTAATTTTCTCAAAAAATTAAAGAAAGTAGAGTCTTTATTGTGTGTGTTTTATCTGTTTTTCCCTTTCCTTTGTGAAGTATATATTTATATATATATAATAAGATTTCACATAAACACGTGAAACAACAATCAATGATCAAACCACAATAAGAAAAGGGAAAACAAGACTAAGATCTTTCAACCGTAACAAGCGGTCTTCGTCAGAGTCAAAAACCCAACCCAACCCAGTTGGGTTTTTTACTCTGACGAAGACCGCTTGTTACGGTTGAAAGATCTTAGTCTTGTTTTCCCATTTCTTATTGTGGTTTGATCATTGATATATATGAATAATCAAACCGCAATATGAAATGAGAAAACAAGACTATGACCTTTCAATCGTAACAAGCGGTCTTCGTCAGAGTCGAAAACCCAACTCAATATATATATATATATATAAAGTATATTTTTTATGCCTCTTCCTGCTATAATTTTTAATTCAAATAATGAATATATAATATATATAATTATTCTGTAACAAGAATGTTGTATGGATTTAAAACAATCATTTAAATCTATTTATGATAAATATATTTACGGAAATATTGTGCTTCTTTTATGAATAATTTCAAAAATGAAGGAAAGAAATAAATGATTGCCCAGTTTCTATAGAACTCAGAAACTCTGGAAACTGTTCTATTCTACATTGGAATTAATTTAACTTGCAACTTTCTAGTCTTCAATTTAAGTTACAATTAAAGGGCAAATTTATAGGGTGCCTTGCGAATCAATTTAACCCTTTGGAATTGAAAATGAGAACCATTCAACATTCCAAGTGGCGCAGAGGCAAGTCCCTCCAAATCATAAATTGCCAACAATATTAGGAATGCAAGCTTGTTCTCCTGAATCTCTACCACTTCTGTAGAGTTGTCACTTCTTGCCGCTTTATGACTTTCATAAGTTTCTCTTATAGAAAACTAATCTATTTATTAACCAGTACAGCACCAGCTTTTTTATAATACTCAAAAATGTTGTTTGAATAAAGGATCGTTTCAACACGATTTTTTTCTGATTTAGAGAAAAGAACATAGCAAACATTCAAAGTCATTTTTCATACACTGTTGTTATTTGCCAACTTTATAACATTAAAGCAGGGCAGAAAAGTACATTTAGAAATCACTATAAACAAAGTTGGTGAGTTTGTTTCTTTGTTTGTTCACCCATTTTCAATGGAGATAGAGACTTGAAATTAAGTATATAAGTATATATTATTTATTACCTGAATAATGTTAAAATTAAAGAAAATTATTATTTAATTCCAAAAATTGGAGCCAGGGTAGCCAGTTGTTTGCGTTGTCACTGATGGCAGTAATGCAAATGTATTATAAATAAATTTAAGACAAAAAAATTTTTTATTAAAAAAATTTAATAATATGAAAAATAAAGTAAAGGCATGAAACCAGGGTAGCCAGTGGCTTGAGTTCTCGCCGATGACAGTAGTGCAAATGTATTATAAAACACTGGTAATAAAGTAAGGTATATAACCAGAGGAGCCCAATGGCTTGTATGCTCGACGCTGACAGTAGCACAAGTATATCTATAAAAATAAAAGAAAGGTTTTGTCTGTACATTGCTTAGAACTGACTCATTTCAAGTTTTCTTTACATTTCATAGATTAGAGAAACCGAATCTACCTTTGGAATAATTTCTATCTGCTGGTATGTCTGTTTGTCGATTTGGCCGCGAAATATTGACATTGCAAGCTGAAACTTTGGCAGTAGATTTCAGCATTAAAATCTAAGCATTAAATGGATTGAATATTCAACGATCAAGCGAAGTTATGAACTTTTAAGCCATGTTTGGTGAACTACACAGACATGTTTATTTTCAATATATATAGGTGTAACAAGTAGGTATTCTTAGTTGATTTTAATTTCATTTGCATATATTAATACATTGCGTATTTGAGTCTGTTGACAAGGGGTTTCCCTTTAAATAAATAAATGGCTTTGTGAACGAGCAATTCTCAAACCTTACTAATGAACAGGCAGAAAAAGTCAACAAAGAAGTTCTTACGCTATATCAAGCCGAAGACAGAACTTAAAAGTTAGTAAAAAGAGTGATTAGTGATGAGGAAGCAGTTCATTATCCAAGTGAATTTCATGACTGAATTTCTTTCTTCTGGACAACCCGCTCATGAGTAAAAACTTAAAGTCGGAGCACCAATCATGCTGCTTTTTAGTAGCAGTAACAAATTTCATGTTACGAAACGTCAGTGCCCCAAAATTGTGCAACAGGACACGACTCTGAGTTCGTCTCTGGCAAAGCTGTCCTTAATGAGGATATCCCAACAAACAATATAATAATCTCAATCTATAATATTATTACCAATATATTAGTAATGCATGAAAAATTATAGTTTTTATTTATAGTGCGCATATTTTCGAGTATAACTGTACATGTACAACTCTTATTCCATCCATTAGTCTCTCTTAACTCTCTCTCTCTCTCTCTCTCTCTCTCTCTCTCTCTCTCTCTCTCTCTCTTTCTATTTTTGTCCCTCTTTCATTCTCTTTCTCTCTCATTTTGTGTTCGACTTACTACATATTCTCTGTTAAAATTTTAAAGCATTACGCATGAATTTATATATTCTAAACTACAAGTTCAACATCAGAGTAATACACAGAGTAAAGAAACACACTTACTAACTCATATTTTCAGAAATCTGTATTTAGGAGAAAAGAAAGAGGGAGACCAAGCACGTCGTGAACGCAATGCAGGTAACCAGTAAGCTATAAATAATGGCTTATTGTATTATAAATGTGGCTGCGTTGGACTTATGTTATGTAAGCCCAAGATTAATAAAAAAAATTTGAAAAAGAATGTGTTTATGGCGTACTTGGTCTCCCTCACTCTTTTCTCCTGAAGATGGATTTTCTAAAAATATGAGTTAGTAAGTGTGTTTCTTTACTTTGTGAGTTACTCTTCCCCGATGTTGAACTTGCATATGTCCACTTTGGATAGTCTTTCCAATTTCACATTATATTCTAAATTAGAATTATTGGTATTATGTACTAAATGAAGCTTTCTCAATCTCACCAAGCCTGTCACAGCTATTGAAAGTTTGATAATTTATTAATATCTTTATTTATTTTTTTTTTTATTAACCTCGGACCTTTATAATAATATGAACCTTTACCAACACGGCCAGAGTATTTCATCATTATTTATAGTTTTCAATTCTATTAAACTTTTATCACAAGTATGAGTAGAAACAAAAATACATTTTTTGACAGGGTATCAAAACAAGGACCCTCTGAGGCAGGTGTAAACCATATTTCCGGGTTTTTCACTATAGACTACTATAAATTACTATAAGAGTCTCCAATAAAAAGTGATCCAAATCAAGTTATTTTAAATAATATTATTAATATTAATCCAAATCATTTTATTTGATTCTACTATATAAATAGAGATTTTGTACATGTCATAGTACGGCCCATCACAGAATTGGTATTTAGATAATTACTTTGACTTCTTACTGTTAGATTTCCTGACTACGGAGTTGTAATTTGTCACTCGTAATGTTTACTTCTGAAATTCTCTTCTCATTATGATAAATAATGAGTGCACATAGCCACACTTTCATTAGTTAATACAGCAATAAAAGAGATCTATCTCAACAACCCCTTTTTACATGTAACCCCTGAGTATGTAACAAAGAGAAGAATGGAAAGAAAAACAGCATCTATATATATTTAAAGATTCTTGATACAGAATATTTTTTGTCTTCTTGCAAGCAGCATATATAAACTTATTTTTAAGAATGACAATTGAAACATGGCAAATATATATGTACTAGAAAATTAAAACCATCACTTTTCGTGTATTCCATTGTTTACCTTCAAATTTCAAATTAAACGCTTTTTCTTGCCCTAGTAAGTCGAGAAATATATTTGTATAAGCTTTCCAGTAGAAAAAAAAGTTAGTGACCGGTAAAACAAGAAATATGAATAATTTGAAATGCTGATGTTTTGTTAATGGGCTTGCACATGCTTGTGAGAAGGGGAAGAGTTTGAAAGTTTGCTTGGAGTCAGGCTTGTATTGATGGATGGTCGGGATGAAGGGCCAAGCCGATAGCTGGAGGGGGCTTCATCTCAATTCGTCTAGTTGGAATGGTTGGTATAGTTGGCTGCGGAATCAAGTTTTGGGCCAGATCCAAGTAGTTAGGACCTCGATTGCCTCGCCCCTTGCCACCCACACAACTTAATCCAATTAATACGGCACTTCTTCTGTCTCTTTTAGCAACCGACACACCTCCACCACCTTACAACAATTGCTCCTAACCTATTCAACTCAATACAGCCAACAACAGCCACTTTAGCGAATGCATCTGTGTTTTTTATAACACAACTACATCTCCCACGACTATTATGAAAAATATAATAGTGAAAACATCAATTATAAAAATAACAATAATAAAAACGTATATTTAATTATATTCAAAATTAGACTAAGAAGTTGAATACTATTAAGAAAAACCATACTAGTTTCTATGTTATCAATAACATAGATATTAAAAATAAGTACCATAAAATCCAGCTAAATTGGCATTTTGTTGAAATCCTTAAAGTAACAAACATATGTAATCACTAGACTGCCCGTGACTTTTTGTGTCACTCAGAAATGATAACAATAGGTATCGAAATTAATTCACCAAACTGAATTAATATGATTGATAGGGATAATTTTAATTGTTGTTTCTTGTTATTAAGGCACGGAAACAGATTCTTATATGAGAATTATAAGCACCCAAGTTTTTGATATAGTGTTCTTAACAAGATATATCACTCTAAGTATAACTAGCAAAATAAGGATCATTTAAAAGTAAATAAATATCATTTATTTTATCATATAAATAAATAAAACATCGATCAAGTTATATACACAATCTTTATAAATAAAATAATGATTTTGTCTGTACATTGCTTAGAACTGACTCATTTCAAGTTTTCTTTACGTTTCATACATTGGAGAAACCGAATCCACCCTTAGAAAAATTTCTGTCGGTTTGTCGGTTTGTCGGTTTGTCCGCAAAACTTTGTCCCAGGTAAACTCAGCTACCATAAGACATATAAAGCTGAAACTTTTACAGTAGATTTGTGTAGGTCTAACTTAAAATATAGGCTATGAATTGATTGGAAATTCAACGTAGAAGTGAAGTTATGGACGTTTAAAGCAAAAACGTTTTTCACAAGTAAACTCAGCCACCATAAGACATAGCGAGCTGAAACATTGACACTGGATTTGTGTGTGCCTAACTTAAAATATGGGCTCTAAATAGATTATTAATTCAGTACAGAAGCGAAGTTATGGGGCTTTTAGCTATATTTTCCTAACTTCACAGACAAGTTTGTTTTGAAAATACACAGGTGTGGCAAGTAGGTATTGTTAGTTGATTTTAATTTCAATTGAGCATATGAATATATTGCGTATTTGACATCATTGAAATGGTGTTTCACAGAGTTAAGGATGTACTATCTATTGAGAATAAATGTTTTGTAAACGAGCAATTCTCAGCCCTTAATATGAACAGGCATGAGAAATCAACAAACAAGTTCTTACGCTATATGAAGCCGAGGAAAGAACTTACAAGTCAGTAAAGAGATTGAATTAGTGATGAAGAAGCAGTTCATTATCTAATTGAATTTCTTGACTCTGAATTTATTTCTCCTGGACTGCCTGCTTATGAGTAAAAACTTAAAGTAGGAGCACCAATGATGCTGCAATTTATAGCAGTAACAAATTTCATGTTACGAAACATGAGTGACCCAAAAACTGTGCAACGGGACACGACTCTGAGTTCGTGCTCTACACAGATATGCCATAGAGGCGGACATAATGACTGGATGTGGTATTGGGGAGTCTGTGTGTATACCACGCATACCATTGATTCTGAGCCACTGTCTGTTTCCATTCAAATGATTGCAAGGTCCCCTCAGAGTCTATTTCGCAATGACGTTAACTAAGTCGCAAAGGGAGACTTTATCTAACGCAGGAATTCAAGTTAGCGAAACCAAGTTTTTCTCACATGGTCAACTGTAGTTTACTTGCTCGATAGTCAGAGGTTTCAACTGATTGTTCTTCCATGAACCTGAAGGACAGACAGCTAATGTAGTGTATACAGAGGCATTTGTTTAACACTGTACTAACAATGGTGTTTTCTACTATTCTATAGTTTCTAATTATAGTATTAGTATAATACTATAATAGATATTTTGGAATACCAAGTATAATAGAATTTTTGATTCCGTCAAAGACGGGTACATTTGCTAGTGAATTATATTTAAAACAAACAAAACTTGTAAATTGCACGCAAGCAAGTGTGCTACCCTTGCTTTAGTTTATTACCAGTGTTTATATAATGTAAATACTAAATAAAAAAAAATTTTTTTCTTACATTTATACATAATACATCTGTACTGCTGTCATCGGCGAACACGCAAGACACTTGCTACCCTGGCTCCAATTTTAACATTATTCAGGTAATAAATAATACATATTTAATTTCAGGTCTCTATATCCACGGAAAATGGGTGAACAAAGAAATAAACTCACGAACTTTATATATAAAGATAAAAAAACAAATAAAACTGAGGTAACTCATCATCATGTAAAAAAATTTAAAATAAATAGTCCATTAGAACAATAAATCAAAACATTACTGAGAAAATACATACAAAAAAAAACGCTGACAAAAGTTCACTTTTTTATATGAAAACCTGTCATTATAAGGAGTAATTAGCTTATCTTCTCACCAAAAGTGAATTTTGTCAGTGATATTCTGTATGCCAGTAGATTAACCATGTATACAAGATTTCGCAACAAAAAGTAAAATAAAAATCAGCATGTAAACCATTGTACGAAATTTTAGAATGAAAAGGATATTTGAACTAGTAATAGTAGTGCTCCTTGGAGGCCTAAAAATACTCGTAGATAAGAAAAGCGAATATATTGTTTACAGCGAGTATTGAGGTAGTAAATGTATTTTAGAAGCTGTAAATATACGGATAAAGAGTATAAAACAGCTGGAATGGACAAAATGCGATTTGTAGATCTTACTTATAGATCTCATAAAGAATTACTATTCTTTAAAAAAATATAACACTTGCGTTTAAATAAAACACACCCTATTTTTGTTGACATATAAAATAATCTGACAAATTTAAAATTTCATTAAAGTCATAACAAATTATTTAAAAATCATTTTTACATCACTATAAGTTAAGTATAGTGATCAAGAAAAAAATTGTTTTGACATTTTGACAGATTTACAAATTTTGAGACTACTGAATCCTATTCAATATTTCTTTCATAATGTCTAGCGACTAAATTTTGTTGGTAGCCATACATCTAAAATTTGTAATAACCCCCTACATACCGCAATGTTAGGCATATCCAATGACATTTTCAGGTTTATAGTTCTTCTGTTGAACTGTGCCGTTGTTTTTGGGAATATTAAATCTAATAAAAAGTATTTTAACCCATTTTACACTATTTATTTCACGCCTTCCATACATAAAATTGAATATTATATAGATTGGATGTTAAATTATAAAAATTTTCAAGAACTTTTAATTATTTTGAGAAGCAATATATCACAAGAACAAAAACTATTTAAATGAACCTACAGTCACTTTCTTGATTTGTTTATCTTAATATTTATTTTATTATATTCTGCAACAATCACGAGAATATTGAAGATCGAGATACAACGTATTTACTTGTTCACGGACTTGGCATTGCACATATACAAATTTGTGGACAAGTTACGGCCCACATCAACTATGGATGGATTAGATTGATATTATAAGCAAAATAGATCTTATAATGTAGTTGATTAATACAGTTATTTGAGCAATTTCATTATGAAAAAGTACTTTGTTGGCCAATATGTCATTTTAAGATTCCATTTTCCTCTCTTAAACTATTAGATTTGAAGTCTTAAAATTCTTCAGTTCGTAATAGACCATTTAAGATAAAAAAAACCAACAGATTTTCGTATTGACAGAAAAAAGCCAGTTTTGCATAAAAATCTAAATATATGTTGGATTAATACTGAATCTGAAAGATTACTAAAGAGTTCGTACTGGTCCCATCGTCATAGTGACGATAATACTATAATACCATCATATTCTAGTATAATTAATGCTATAATACTATACAGACATAGTGAAAATTAATACTATAATTACTGCATAATTCTCTAGTAAAATTGCATCCTATAAAAAGTGAATTATAGCATATTTTTTTATATTTTGTGAATATGAAACTTATTTATATATATATATACAGATATCAACGTCCAAACCACAATAACAAATGAGAAAAAAGACTAAGATCTGTCAATCGTAACAAGTGATCTTCGTCAGAGTCAAATCTCAACAGAGACGACCGACCTCAATGTCAGTTGAGATTTGACTCTGACTAAGACCGCTTGTTATGGTTGAAACATCTTAATCTTTTTTCTCATTTTTTAAAAGTTGTTTTGACGTTGATTTTTATTTTACGTGTTTATTGTAAAATCTTGTTATAATATAGCCTCAAAAAGTGGGACTCAACTTGGAATAATTCTTACCTCCTTTTTTCGAAATAATTCAAAAATGTTGTTGATATATGATCAGAGTATGTGTTACATTTGTTGAACTAATATATTTAAAGGACGGTTTTTTGGTTCTAGATAATGGCCTCATTTTTTTTTAGTTTGTTACTATTAATTATAATAGTCATGAAAAGAAATGGGTTAAGATTTTGATAAATTCATAAGTCTTTAGGTCCCCTGAAAAAGTTTTTACTTTCTGCCTGCGTGTGGTGGTCGGTCCATCGAATTGTAAACACTCAAGAAAAACCATTTGACAAATCCTAATTGCATGTGACAGGTATATTGTTCGTAGTCTGGCAAAGAATTTTGTTTTGATATTACGACAGCATAAGAGACGTACTTTTCCCAAAACTGTTAGTAATTTTAATGCATTCTTCTGCTAGTTTTAGAAACTTTTTAATTCTCCATTAACTATTGTCTTTGAATGCATGCATCTTTATAAAACTTAGCAAATTTTAATTATTAAAAGAAAAAATGTTTCTCTAAACAGGAACAATATAAAGTTCAATCGTTAATCATTCTTAGATTACTTTGGCAATATTATATTTCGTTTATAAATTATAAAATGGAAGTAACTACATGAAAATAAATTATTTGGTTTTCATTTACATTTCAATTCACAAAATGGAAACGGATACATTAAAATAAATGAAGTCATGGAATTGATTGGCAAAAAGTTTAATAATAACTTTACCACAGGACTTGTTAATACTTTTACACGATATCTAAATAAAAAGGTATTAAGGAATTAAATTAATTTTAACTCATTATTTGTGCAATCCATAATTTTGTGGTATTTACCCCAGTATAAATTAATTTTGTTAACTATCATGATAACTTGTTTGCTTTTAATCAAGAAGATTTAATTCTTCTCATTAATTTAATCACTGGAAAAAATTTTGAGAAAAAACTTATTTTAGGTTCAAAATAGTTTCTTAGATAGCAATTGAAGAAGTTACGAATATGTTATAAATCTCAGTATCCCAATACATTTTTTTCCTGTTTGTATAATTATAATACTAGACTAATTATGTAATTAGTAGTTACACTCATTGAGTTGTAAACAAACGGAAGTATCAAAGAAACGTAATATTAGATTTAAATCAAACACAAAATAACAATAATGACAAGATGATTAATAATGATATAGGACTATTGTCATCACAATGAGACTTCTTTGGAAGATTAAAAATATAAAATCTTACATAAATACGGAGGCATTTAGTCGCAGATTATAGTTATAATGAGCAATAATATTGATTACATTTTCATCATAATTCTTACTAGTTAATTGAAATAAATCAATTGTTTAAGTTGATGCTTTATTGTTATTGATTTTTGATTTTCTTAGAAGAGTGTTCAGCTTGGACAAACCAGACTTTTAGCTGTATGTTAGCTAAGACTTTGCAATTGTGAAGGCTTAAATGATGTCATTAACAAAATTAAAATACTTTTGACACCGACAAAGGATAAATACCTTTAAAGAAATTACTTCCGGCAAGGCAGTTACAAAACCGTCTTTATGGTTAAATATAAATTCTTCGTATCAATAATTATTAAAACAGTTTCTTAACTTACTCCTAATTCTATTCATATTATTCGTTTTAATGTTGATATCAAATAAAATTAATTATTTTTTTTCACAGAAACTATACTCCATTAAAATGTTCAAACTTCGTACAAATGTTATAATAAAATACGTCAAAGTTTGACTGATAATTCATTACAATATCATATCAAAGATCATGCTCACACAGTTAATAAAGCTGGTCAACACACAGCATTTGTTGCGCATATAAATAATGAAAAACATAAAAAAAATTACTGAAGGTAAAATAATCACAAAAAAAGATGGATATAATAATGAAATATTATCAAGTCAACCCTCTTAGAAGAGGCTACTGCCCTTGTAACGAAAGTATGAAGTTTGAAGAGACCGTCACTAATCTTTATAATATTTCATCTATTAAATATAATTAGAGACGATTCAATAATATTTCTTAACAACATTAAGCTTAACAACATAAATTTAGCTCCTGTCCAACTTTCACTGTTTATATGCAAGAATAAGGCGGTACTTTTTTCTTGTCTACCTACGTTGACAGTTTTTTATTAACATATTGCCCACGTTATTATGATTAGAAAACACTATATTAAAATCAAGTTGTTTGGCTAGTCTTGGAAGGAGGTCCAATGAATCATGATATGGCAAAATTATAGAATTTAACAATGAATGGGGCTCTGTTGACGTATTAGATAAAGTTTTTTTTAGCACCCTTCAAAGGTAAATCGATATAGGAGGAGGGGTATTTTAATGATCACGTGTTTATTTATTGTGATTTTTCGGTACATATTTATATATATGTCTAGGTGCTTATTTTGGTTGATAATATAGGGAGAGATATTATCCCTCTTGATGATAAACTTACTTATAGTTGAATAATGTTCTCTCACTTCTTAGATATGATCATTTTTTCACAATAATATGATAGCCTGCTGAAAAGTTTGACTGTCAGATATTTCTCTGTGAGGTAAGAGGTTGCTCAGCAATGTAAGCGTTGTTAAGCAGTGTGTGGTGGCTGTTGCACACTGTTTCTTAGCAGGATATGATTTGAATTCAGTGAAGCAAGAGGATTGTCAAGACAGGAATGAGGCAGAGATTATGCCAATGTAAGATCTCTGAGGCGAGTTTACAAGTCTCAGTGTTGGTCTGCAGCCAGCCGTGTTAGACATTTGTCACCCTTGACGAATCCAACGCTCTGTTTAACTTTCACTATTGTCAATGCTGCTCATTTTTAAATGATGGCTTGCCTTAGCAATGGGAACAATGCTTGTCAAGCTTGAATTTTGAATTTAACCTCAACAGAGATCTCAGGCCTTCCCTTATCTCCTCTGTATTGTTCGAAACCAAAGCCTTCCCTCATCCACAATATCTCACTTTTATTATCAATTAGAGTTATATTGACATGGATGTTATAGTCTTATCTGCCATACCACTCTGGCATCCGGTTTCAAAACTTGATCTCCTCAAGAGCTTTTATAACTACATGCAAACGAGTTAATATTAATACAAAATAAAAAATGATTTTTTGTTTGTATTCTTTAATCTAATCAAACAGTTATTTTGAAGGTCGGCTGACTAACGAATGTGCACTTCCATCACTGGAGGATGGATTTTTTACCATTTTTCTTGGGTTTTCAGAGAAAATATTTAATACATATACGTAATCAGTATATACTAATATAGATATTTACTATATTTAAAATATATCCAATGCATAAATATTTAATTACTCAAGAAGCGTGAGTTCTGGAGAAGTGTTAAAAATAAAACCACTAATCACGAAATCTTCCAAGAAAAAGTAAATTGTTGGATTTGTAAAACTCTTTGATATTTATTATATCAAATATGTATATAGATATTATATAATTTAAAAATAAATACTAAAAATAATAATAAAAAAAATGGCCTTCCTTCATATAATTTATTTTTAATTTAGATAAAATTAAATGCGAAATATTGAATTTAATTGTTAAATTATAATGACAAAAGAGAAAATTATAAATTTCTTCCTAAAGATATAAATCTAAAATGGATAATACAAAGTTCTATGATACATTAACTGCAAATATGTAATTAATTATATAATTTCTTCTCGATATGTAGTAAATATAATCTGGTGAAAATATTACAAACCATTTTGATATAAAGTATTCAACAAAAACACAGATTTGTAGATCCGCTGAATCCTGTCAAGTAGATCTGGATTGTATGTATGTTTGTATCTCAGAACATTTCAAAAACAAAAAGAGTTAAAATAACTAAATTTCGTATAAGTTCCTACTAGCCCTGGGACGAAGCAGCATGACAGAATCAATACTGCGCTTCTTTTAGAAGGTATTTTGGATGTTGTGTCAGACTCGTGTTGGCTGTGGTTCTTCACCCAGAAAGGGTAGACTTCTTCTGTAGTAGAGTTATGTATGAGAAGTAGTATCTTCTCGCGAGAGGGCTTGTGAGCATCAATCGAGGGAGCTAGATCCTCGACCCTTAGTATTGGGAAAGTCCACGAACTTAGCTGAAGGACTTTGATTGGTACTCACTTTGGAAAGGGAGTCTGGTACCCAGGGAAATAGGCATTTCCCCTTGGAGGGTCCCTGGTCTATTGATCACTAAGGTAGCCCTAATACTGCCGACCTTGTAGGAGTGCCATAGCTAATTTATTGGGATATTTAGTCATTTTATAACAACTAAATATAGAATTTAATTATAAACCTTTAACTAATTTAAAAAGTGTTATTAATCAAACAATAACATATAAAATAATTATTATTTATTGGTTAGTCAAATTATGATAAAATAACATAAATACTCAGCCATAAGAGATTTAGGAACATTTCTTTAGAATTACATCAATTAAGTGTTTGAATCAAAGCCGTTAATTGGAGAAATATCGGAAATTGGACGCTTATCTAATAAAGTAACACTAATTAAAGATAATAAAGAAAAGAGTTCTAAATGTCCGTAGAGGATTATTTAAATGGACGTCATTTCAATTAAAGTAATAGTTCAATCGGACTCAGCTTTGTAAATTGAGAAATGTTTCTTTCCCTTTCATTAGTAGTTCAGTCATGAACCTTATTACTCCGGTTGTTAGATACCTTCCTCTATTCCTATCTCCTATTACACTCACTTTAATTATATCTTTTCTGAAAACTCTTTTTCAAAATGTTTTAGCTCATAATCTCATTTGTATAGGATATTGTGAAATTACTATGTAGGTTATTAATTGTTATTGAAGTAATATTGATTACAAGGATATGTTTGTTTTGTCTGTGGTATGAATCTGGTAAAGTATAACTTTAACATATATATATGCATATATACAAAACTATAGTTTATCGGGACTCGGTCAGTTCTTCAGGGTCAAATAAAATTCTCATTGCCAACGTTTCAGTCTTTATTTAAAACCTTTTTCATAAGCAGAAGTATAAATTTTGAACAAGATTTTATACTTGATTCAAAATGTATACTTCTGCCTATGAAAAAGGTTTCAAATAGAGACCGAAACGTTGGCAATGAGAGTTTAATTTCAACCTGAAGAACTGACCGAGTCCCGATAAACTATAGTTTCGTTTCTATTCCACGGTCGATACTTTTATCAATATATATATATATATATATATGAATAATAATCAAAATAACACTTGATATAATAGATGGATTAATTTACCACAATGAAAACAATTTTTGAAACAATGCTCTAAGGCCTTTCGTTAACCATCGTCAGAGAGCAAGTGAACTAAAAAAACAATAAATACTTGTTAACTTGGCTGATTGAAATTTCCTGAATTGATGGCAACCCTGAATGTGTTAATGATTAAGTCTTCATCATTAACAAACTCAATAACTTTATACTCGTATATAGAAATGAGAACGGTACTTTGGTTCTTTCTTATAAAAAGGATACTAATTTTATCCTACTTCTTCTGTGATTCAATCAACTTGATTTTTTTTCTTATATATTGTCCTACCATGAATATTCATAAACTTTAATATTAGAATAGTAATATGACACTAAAACCATCAACATTCTATCTGTTATAAGATAAAACATGATAAGTGTTTGGTAAATGGGCATCTTTATAAGGAACAACATCCATATAAGAACAACAAATCAACAAAGTCAGATTCAAAGATTTTAGCTTACAACTTAGAAAACTCTTTAATTATTACAGGAATCAATTTGGATTGATTCATGAGTATTGAAGAGGCTTTTTATATCATGCAATTGAATCTATTTCAATAAATTAGAACTCATATACAGATGTATTAATCCAATAACTGTATAATCGGTAATAGATTACAACAATCGAACGGAAGAATAATTAATGTATAAACTACACAAAAAACCTATCAAATGATAACAGGAGCAATCATACTACCTTCAGCATGGATAAGTTTTTAAACGTCTTCTTTTTAGATTGTTTTTTATCAAAAAGTGGTAATTTTTAGTACTGGATCTACCACACCTGAAATTGTGACAACTAAAGTTTGATCCGAACCGATGCCAGTATAGTGAGGAATAGTTGTGGATACTCCAAATAATCAAATTTTCTACACACAAGAATACGTAGATAAAATTTTTATAAGAAGTTTCGTGATAGATGGTATTACGGTCGGGTTTATGCAACATACTCATAAAGTTGTTAAAAAAAGATCAGCGTGATGTGGAAAAGAACTGGATGTAAATGCTACTAAAATGGTTCTAATATCTTTCTCAAGGAGAGAAAGAAGGTAAATGATTAAAATGCTTATTCAGCCAGAAATATCAAAGATATGAAAATTCTCTTAACGTATTTTTAGTTGAATGACTAAACAGAAAATGCTTATCACCGTTACAAAAGAGTGCCAACTGAATAAGAGTCTCTGCTATAATAAATTCTTTAGTATAACATGGAATCTTATCTATTACTACTGTGATAAAACTAATCGTATCATGTGCCTTATGTGCTAGCCTAAGATGAATGGAAAATGAAAAATCAATGATAAAGAAATGCAATGATAACCTGCACTACCTTCAGCATGTATAATGAATGGATAGCTATTAAACGTCTTCTTTTTAGATATTTTTTTATCAAAGAAATGGCCATTTTTAGAATATTGAAGTATGAATGAAACGATAATTACTGTACGGGAGATAAAATTTTCAAAAATTAATATAATGAAGCATTGGCAGTTTTGTTTATATATAGCCAGGTGCACTGCCCCTTATAGAATATTATTCAGTGGGGTCAAAGTGATCACAAATTAAACAGTCCTAATTTCAAGCAAAAGGTTTTTTGACAGGTCAAAAATTTAAAGTATAGACTGTAAAAATAAGTTTACTCTCTGGTAGGTAGCTAGACACAAGGGAATACAGGGGAATCAGGCAGTTGAAGCGAATAAATGAAAAAGTTGAAGGGAAACAAATCTACAGGCTGGAGCCCTTTCCACCACGCCCCAAGCTTTTCTAAAAATGTTATTGACGAATAGATGAAAGGGAAAGCATATAAAAGGTGGCTAGAAAAAAGAGGTCTGCTTCAGTCTGAAAAGTGCATTCCATCTAAACATAATAACGAGGGAGCTAGATGAGCTCAGTGGTTAACGTACTCGCTTCTGAAATGTTCGAGTTCGATACCGACCTGGTATCACGTCGTCCTTTGGAGAGAACGTTAAACCGTTGGTCCCGAGCTTGAATTAGTTAGAGATCCCTATTCTACATACACTTGAGTTAGTCAAAATTTAGGACTACCAATGTAGTATAAACTGGTAATGTGGCTCGCCCATTACTAAAATGCGTGCCAAATAATAAATTAACCACAATTTCCGCCTCTAGAAATCACCAAGAGGAGAAAGCCTTATAAGTATGGGCGTTGGAAACCAGAAAAAACTTTTAAATAACGGTTTTCTCTTCAGAAAAGACCGTCTCATAGTCTTTGCACTTAATTGCATATACACTGGTACAACTGTGTTTGAAAAACTTTGAACTCGAGCAAATCGGAGTTTGTATACAGGTTGTGAGAAAATTATGCACCCCCTACCCCCATTGGAACTAATTTTGGAACTCAAGATATTTCATTCAAGTTCAAGAACTTCATGATAAAGCAATAATAATAATAATAATATAGTGTGAGTGAGAAGTATTGCCTTTAATCAACAGTCCAAACCCGACTGCAGACGACTAATGTACTTTAATGTTCATATATACGTTTTAATACAGGGAAACCAATATTTAAAAAAAATAAACCTGTTCATGATTTGATTAAACGGATTATACCATTATCCACTATATCTTTTTTATGAGAAATTAGTTTTGTTTTTCCACCAAATCTGTTGTAGACCAAAATTCTGGAAGTAATTATGGTCGAGAACAAAGGTACCCTTATATAGGACTACTTGATTGTTCTTTTAAAATTTATCATTAAGATTAGAAAACAATATTATTACTTCTCTTTTATTGTAAAAGACAATAGTCACTTCAGATAATTTTCCTTTGAAAACTTTATTGTTTATGCCATTCCTTGAACAAATAGTTCTTTAAAAACTTTACCTTTATCATGAAATTGCACATCTTTATTTGCACTGCTCAAATGCAATATTTCTTGAGTTCCAATTTCTAAATTTGTATTATGTACTCAATTGTAATATATATATATATATATATATATATATATATATATATATATATATATATAAATTAATAATCAACAATAACTCTTGATATAATTTATGAATTAAATACCACAATAAACAAATATATATTAATTAAAATGCCCTAAGGCCTTTCGTTACAACATCATCAGAGAGCTAAATGAAACAAAGAAAAAATATAATAACAAGTTTACCTGGTTGATTGAAGTCTGCAGGATTGCTGGCATCCCTGTCTGAATTTAATGTTCCTAAAATTGAAGGAGTCTTGATCTGCTTACTTATTTCTTTTATTTTATTTCATCTAGTTTGTAAAGCATTTAAAATTTGTAGTGCAGAGTTTGTAGAGGAAGAAATCAAAACTATTTATAGCATATCAAGTTCTTTAAGGTATCCAAAATAACCTTTTAGATTATGGTCTTGATCCATAAACATGATCTTTCAAGTTTGAAAGATCTGCCCTCATTTTTGAAAAAGCTGGACCTTTCCCTTGTGTTTAGTAATGACAGTAATTTGTTTAATAGGCTTGTTAATAATAAGGGGGAGGAAAAAGATAGTTGTGAATATAGGATACCTTGTACTGATTGCCAAATGTCTTATATTGGACAGATGAGTAAAGGTCTCTTTACAACAAGAGTAAAACAACAACAATATTCAATCAGACTGGAAGATAAAAAGAGTGCCTTGTTCTTATATGTAAGGAACAAAAATCATATCATAAATTGGAGTGAAGCAAAGGAATTAATTTTTGTACCTTCAGAAAGGAGGAGAAATATTATTGAAAGTGCACCCATAAAGAACTTCTGTGGAAATTTAATGAACAATAGTCCGGGACTTTACAAACTAGATGAAATATTAATATAAGAAATAAGTAAACAGATCAAGACTTCTTCTATTTTAGGAACATTAAATTCAGACAGGTATGCCAGCAATCCTGCAGACTTCAATCAACCAGGTTAACTTATTATATTTTTTGTTTGTTTCATTTAGCTCTCTGATGATGTTGTAACGAAAGGCCTTAGAGCATTTTAGTTAATATATATTTGTTTATTTGTGGTATTTAATTCATATATATATAGTGAGAGAGAGAGAGAGAAGTATTGCCTTTAATTATATAATAAGATAATGACATGAATAAAAAATAGAAATTCAATCAAACAACAACTATGTAATTTCTATTCATTAGATGATAGTAAATAATTTAAATCAAATTACATCAGGCCCAAATAAACAATGTTCTTGAAAATAATGTAGTCCTGCCATCTAGGATGTTTCCTATAAACTACACAACATAGTTATGAAATAATTTACCAGATGGCAGGAAAGGAAAGAGAAATAATCCCTTACAGGTGAGCATGGCTTTTTTTCCTACAACAACTAGATCTCTCACACAGTTTATCTAACCTCCTTCTATAATAAAGATTTAAGCAAAGTTTTCCCTTTAAAACTTCAAAATATTCTTATTCTGTTTGACAAATGTAATAAAAATATATATTTTATATTATGTTTATAAAATAATAAATAGTTGTATATAATACATTTATAATAAATCTTTGTAAATGATTGATTGAAATACACAGCATCCTCTGCGTTAATGACCTGACTATTTTACGGTGGGATGGCGTTAACTTCCATATCATTTGCCTAAAAGACATACAACTTAAGTATGAACAGATGTACACAAGAAAATCACTTTTACAGACGAAGAAACATAGCTTTATGACATTATACAAAAATGCAAGTGAATAACAACAAATGCACTGAATAACAGGAATACTTACTTAAGTGCAGACCAGCTTAAAGGTCATTAACGCAGAGGCTGCTATGTATTTCAATTAGATATACGCCAAGAATTACTGCCTTTTTATATAAATAAATTATAATATAGTAGAATAGTGATAAAGTCAAGATGTATATATATAAAAAGGAAAATATTTGATTAAAATTAAGAAAAAAATCTCAAATTAATTTTCAATACATTAATTCATTTGCTTAGTAATGCTACTTCTGTATTAATACATTGAATTAGTTAACAAAAGAACTGAAGTCCTTAAAATATAGTGTTCATAATTAAAGTTCTATAACTTTAACTATAACAATAACGTGGATAAAAAGAACACAATTAAATAATAATGTATTAGTAGCATTTTTCTAAATTCTTTACTTTTTGATAATATACTGATTATTTTATGTTATACTAGCTGATCGACCCGGCTTTACCCGGGAAACAATTTAATTCCAACTCTAATAATAAATTACATATAACGAAAACAATTTAAATTTTCTATAGTTCCGTTACACTTAACTTTTTTGAGATAAACGAAATTAATACAGAATTAAAATTATAGATTACGCAAAAAGATATAATCTAACACTGATTATAAATTACACAAATTGTCTAATAATATTGGAATTGCTAGATTAGATTAAACAAATAATAAAAAGAATATTTTTTGCCGAACAATACATCAAGAAATGTTGAAAGAAGTTTAAGCTCATTAAATGTGATGTGTCTTATCTGTTAAAAATAATGATACGAATTTTAAACCCCCAAATCGTTTCAATTAGAAACCAGTTAGTTGAAGAGGCTAAACCATATCACATTACATTTCATTCAATAGTTTCAATTTGAAGATTTCACACAGTTTTAAATGTTTAATTAAAATTATATCAGTAAACAAAATTGTCTCTTAAAAGTTTGAATAACAAAATTTTGATGAAATATTATTTATTTATGAAGAAGCAATGTATCGAAAAGTGTCAATTGAGTTCCAAATGTTAAATTCTAAATATATTTTTCATTATGTAATGATAAGAGTTATTATGTTAAGAACTGTATTTATACCCACAAATACATACAGTGATTAAGTTTTATATATGTACATTTTGATTTGAATATTTCTTCATCATTTTTTTATGCTGTATATATTCCCTTATACGTTTTACTGATTTAGACATTCATAAAATTCTTCTAGTTAGATATCATCGATATATATAATAACTTGTCATATGGACCATTTTGCCTATATGGAGTTGGGCTGGATACTAATTACAAATAATTAAATATTTTAAACAAACGAATTAATCAATCAGGAATAAATAAAGAAGCCTTACAATTATTAAACTTAAACAAAATACTTTAACTATTCTTTTAAGATTAGAACTAATGGTTCAAATACTATCATTATTATTCGTAATACTATCATGCATACTTATTATTAAATAAGTTATTATTTAACGCATAACTTTCTTTAATGCTTAAAGCAAGTTAAACCAATTAGTTATGAAAGGTTAATTGTAAACTATTGATAATAACTAAAGCTTTATTAAAGTTAATAAGAAACCCATATAAAATTACAATAATTGTCTTTAATATCAATCTGAAAACAATAATAAAATTTCTGGTACCTGGTTATTTCCAGTTGAACAAAGCATGTGGAATATTATCATAAAGAATAACCTAAGTGCAGCTGCCATTACCAATTAAAGTCAAAATGTAAACAAACAGGTTATACAGCAAACCTTATCTATTGTAATATTTTTGGGATATTACCTGAACCACAACCCTGAGTTTTAAAAAACTTTACTTAAACCTTCCCGGGGATATACTTAATAATTTTCTAAATTTTCACGGCGATTGGTTAAATTAAGAAACTATTAATTGATAATTAAACAATAAAAAAGTTCTGACTTTTTAAAAAAATTTTAAATTAATTAGTTTATTTCTGAATAATTAAATTAAAAGTAGTAATGAGTTTAATAATTATTTTTTAACTATTTGCAAGATATGATCAATTTAATTTAAGCTGAATTTAAAAAAAAGTATGTTTAAGTTTGATTATTCAAATTACTTAAAAAACAAAAAAGTTAAATTCATGTTCTATTACTGATTTTTTTTAAGTTGTTAAAATCATTTTACTCCTTTATATGTAAAGTTCTGAACAATATAAAAGGTAAAATTTCATTAAAAACTGAATCATTGGTCAGATTACAACACATTTTACTAATATTTGTGATATTTCTTTCTATAAATATAATTATTAATATAACTATTTACATTTTTTTTCTTATATCAAATGAATGTGCTGAATTGTATCTATTGTTATTAATATATAGAAAAGCAAGTAATCATATAATATTATAAATAATGAAATAGAAGTATATTAAATTATTTTTGTTGTGGAAATAACTTTTTTAAATTACACTGTAATTGTATATTAATTTGAATGAGTTAGTTTTAAAAGTTCTTGAATGTTTTAGTGGCGTTATTTAATTAATAATAATGTTAATTTACTAATTTGTTATGCTAATTACTAAAGATGACTTTCATGTTTTTTTGCATTTCTATAATATAGTATATCATTTCTCAATATCATTTCATCATTTAATAGTTATATTTTAACACAATATAGTATAAAGATAATACTAAATATAAAATAATCAGACCTAAAAATTTCGTGAGTTGTATTCAACAAAAAATGTTGATATTAATATTAAATAAACTTTTTGAAATAGATAATATTATAATAAAAAACAAATAATGGAAATAATACATACAACAGTGGGATTTAGTAATTGACTTTTCAGTTCGGTTGATAATAATACGTTTTATATTTTAAAAAATTTGTGTCGGTGTTTACTCAACTTTGATAAAATTAAATATATTATTAAATTAATTTACTAGCTATTTAATTCAATGTTCGTTTTAATTCAGTTATTTCTATTTTACTAATTTAAAAAAAATTGTAATAATTGTCACAACCTTGTAAAGAAATGAAATGAATCACGATGACTGATAATTAAATTAATACTAGTGTCATTTGCTGAGTACTATTTTAAATTAATTTTCAATATGTTGCAAATTTATGCGGTGGAGTTTACGTAAATAGTTATTATCAATCAGAGTTTGAAAAAAACAATGAAATACATTTAATAAGATACGAGGGTCGTCCAGAAAATAAGTTCCGTTTTGGTCTGTAGGGCAGTAGGAGTGGTTTTTGCCAAATCCGGCAACACCGCTCGAAAGAGGAGAGGTGGGGGAATAGAATGAGAGTGGGGGACCTCAGTCGGCCAATTATCAACGTCAGGGCAGGTAGTTGAAATGGAGCCCTCCAGATGTCCCCACTATTCCTTCCCTCTCGAGTTGTTTTGCCGGAGTGATTCAATTTCTTTATGCACAGTTTCAAATCAGTTCAATTTACAAATAGTTCATTTCTGTTATTGAAGTTAATGAGTGAATCAATGGTGAGGAGATGGTACGTGAATTTAAGGCGGGAATACATTCACTTGAGGATGAAAAGTGGGAGAGGCAGACCCTCGTTGTTGATTCGACAAAAAGTTGATAATTGACAATTAAATAACTTTGAAATAGATTAACCCTGATGAACTCAACCAGTAATTCCCAGACATCTACAACATCGATCTAGATCTCTTGAACTTTTCTTTTGGAAAGTTACGCCCGTTTGTCTTAAAATTTGTGTCGTGTACTCAATTTGATACCCATTCAAATTATTAAATAATTTCTACTAATAAATAAGCTGTTCGTTAATTTATTGATTTGAAACCCTGTCATAAAGAAATTGAATCACTCCGCGCAAAACAATCGAGAGGGAACGGGATCGAGGTGGCGGATGACATGAGGGCTCCATTTAAATTACTCTGACGTGGTATTTGACCGACTGAGGTCCCCACTTCTCATTATTTCCCAACCTTCCAATTTGAGCGGTGTTGCCGATTTGGCAAATACCACTCCTAACCCCACAGACAAAAGAAATATTTAATGGAGACCTCGTAGAACCATTTTTAAAATGTCACTCAGAACACTGTTTTTTTTATATATTATACTAGACTACCCGTGACCCTTTGTGTTACTCAGAAATTATTCACTGAAATAAATTCACTGAACGTGATTGACAGAGGTAATTATAATTGTTGTTCCTTGTTATTATGGAATAGAAATATGGCCCAAGCTTTTGATATAGTATTCTTAACAAGATTCAAGATATATGTACACATTAAGCATATTTAGCAAAACAAAAATCATTTAAAAGTAAAAAAAAAATTATTTTATGATATTAATAAATAAAACATGTTATATACATAACCAAATATATTTAAAATAAACAAAACCTTTAAATTGAAATATACAATTTATTTTACCCTACATAAAATCACATTAATGAAAGGAACTCTTCTTAATAATATTATCTTAGAACATTAGAACACCTAGAATTGAGAAAAAAACTGGATATTTGTCTACAAAGATACTCCTCATTCTTGAGGAAAGAGTCTATTCCTCACACTTCAATATTACCCAAAGCTATTATGATTCATAAACACCAAAAAAAATTACATCTGATATTAAGTCTTGTTCAAGGGTTCAACATGTAGACTGATCAGAGCATTTCGTGAGACAAATCTAACATATCATGGAAAACATCAGAAATAATGTTTGATTGGCGTTGATTTTACAGATGTAAGAATTTTTTTTCTTTTACATCTCATATTCCTAAATTTCGTCCAGGATCAATATTCAGTTTTTATAGCTTTATTGCTCTTTGACGTAATTGAAATTTCAATAATTTTTTTATAAATTGCTAAATTTTATGTTCCATTTATTGTCAAAATGTTTATGGTTTTTTAATGAGTCGAACGACTCATTAAAAAACAGAAAAAGAATATGTACTTCTACGCCCCTTTCTGTACATGTAATTTTGAAAAAAATCATCTCAACTCATTCTCCACATAAAGTTCTATTTTTAGGACATCATCAAAAAACCTTCATAAAATGACTCCTGGGATCACAAAACATGTAATTCCGTCAAACTCTCGAGATAGAATTTTTTCACGATCACTATTACTTTACTTATAGTAAACTAATAAAATATAATTATCATTATTAAAAAAAATAATATTAAATAAATTATTAATTAAAGTATTAAACATTACTTTTTTATTGGAATATGACTCTCAACCATTGGACTATATTTTTTTTTTTTAAGAATAATGTGAATCATATAGCGAAAGTAATATTTGTATTCAAAGATAATATTTGAACATTTTTTCTTCTCTACTGTCTTATCTTGTTCATAACAAATTTCCTCTTATTTTTTTTCTATAAATAATTTTGATATAAAATCAATCAGTCTTGTTGCGTTTTTAGTAACATTTTTCTCTAACTTTTACAGCTGGATTTATAAAAGCTAACAGAACATATTGAGTTAGAAAAGCAGCAATTAATTTACCGTGTGTACTTTATACATTGGGATTACGTAACTCTTTTTAATATCCCCAGTATGAAGAATATAAATATTCTTTTGATGTCCGGGTAAAATTAAAAAAAATCTGGAATGACCTACACTCAACTTTACTCTAAGTAAATTTAATATGGGTATATAATATATAATCTCCCATTTAATCATAATATAATCGTCTAAATGGGAGATGTTTGTTTGTCTTTCATTCCTGAGGTAGTACAGATAGTGATTGATCCACTTATCAATAGATAAGCCTTTTTTGTATGTCACACAAGTAATTGATATAAAATCATTAGTATAACTACAGCAGTAATAACATTATGAAAAGCCAAAGTGAAAATTTGCTTGTATGAAATAATTTCCCACAAGAAAGCATGGCTTCTGCTCTAATACCCCGTGGATATCTTACATAGTTTATCTGACCTCCTCCTACATTTAATACTTAAGACAAATTTTCTCATTTAGAACTTGAAAATATTGTAAGTATTTTAAAAACCTTACAAAGTTTTTGTCTGAAATGTCAAAAAATGGAAGAAAAAATGTCGTTTTCATATAATTTTTAATTTAAGATCTAGGATAATTTTATTTCTTATTTTTAAAAGAATTTTTTTTAATTCTAAATAATGTTCTACATTTTTGCTCTTTTATCAAATTATTATACTGGGAATTTTATTGCATGATAGAGTTTTTTAAAAACTCACTTTTCATTCCTTTAGTCAAAAATCATAAAAAACCAATTTACTCTGAGGGAATGTAATTTTTTCCCAGGTGCTGTACTCTGTTATAAGTTTGCTATAAATGTATATTGAGAAAAAAGATATTGGTAATTAGCCAGTTATGCATTCTTAAATCAAGTTCAAAGCCGAAGTCTCGTTTAATTTAAAAGCTGGAAGCTTGACATTTTTAAAAATAATGGTATGAACCAATAGACTAGGACACTGAAAAACCTGGAAATTAGACAAAAACATAGAAGCCCTTCTATAGGAGGAAAAAGTTTATTCTAAAAACTTCAATATTACCCAATAATAATGTAATTCATAAACGTAAAAAAATCAGCATCTCATATTAACCTTTGTGGAATGGTGCAACATATAGATTGATTAGAACATTTTGTTAGACAAACCCATCATACCATAAAAAGAATCAGAAATTATATGTTTCATATGCTCTATTGTTGATTTTTTATATATAAAAATTTTATTCTTCTTACATCACATATAGGTCAATAAATCATTTAAACATTTTCATTATACCTCTCAACATTATATTATTTCGGTGGTTTCACTTAAAAAAATCTGGAGTGGCCTGCACCCAACTTTACTATAAGTAAACTTAATATCAATGTTCTTGGGTATATAATATATAATGTCTCATTTAAGCATAATGTAAACATTTAAATGGGAGATGCTTATTAGTCTTTCATTTCTAAGGTAGTACAGATAGTGATTGATCGACATATCAATATATAAGCTTATTTTGTACATCTCACAGCTGATCCAAATAATCTCATTGGTATAACTACAGCAGTAACAACATTTTTGAAAAGACAAAGTGAAAATTCCTTGATACGAAATAATCTCCTACAAGAGAACATGGCGTTTGTTCAAATAGCTAGTAGATTTCTTATATCGGTTACTTGACCTCCTTCTACATTCAAGATTTAAGTCAAATTTTCAAATTTAAATCAGATAAATACTCTTATTTTCTCTGAAAAACATCATAAACATCCAAGAAAAAATGTTCTAACGAAAGACTTCAATTTTGAATTATGTTTTACATTTCTGGTTTTTTATAGAATTATTATACTGGGAATTTTATGGCTTCTTAGTATTATTTAAATAATTTTGCTTCCCCTTTATCGAAAATCATATCTACCAAAATTCTATGAGTGAGTGTTATCTTTTTTCCTGTGTCTTGTACTCTGTTATAAGCTTGCTATGAATGTATATTGGGAAAAAATATATTAGTAATTAACCAGTTTACATACTCAACTCAAAGTCGAAGTCAGCTATTCAATATAATTTAAATCATTTATAGTCGGGAGCTTCTAATTTTTGAATATAATAAATATGAACTCTTAGACTAATTTTATTTTTTAATAGTCTAATTTTATCTCAGTGGTTTTGCTCAAAAAATTTCTAAGTCAATGTAAACATTGTAAAAAAATATAAAAAATTCGACAAGTATAGCAGGTGATCCCTTAGTCTAAGATAAACAAACAGTTTTCATAGCGTTATTGCTCTTTCCCGTAATTGAAACTTCATGCATTTTTTTTTTTATGAATACCTAATGTTTTGTTCCATTTTTGGTCAAATTTATGAGTTACTAATGAGCTGTTTAGCGTCAAAAAACATTTTCTGAAAACAGAAATCATACTTTAACGCCCCTTTGGTGAATGCAATTTTAAAAAAAAAAATATCTCAAAACATTTTCCATATAATGTTCTATTTATAAGCATAGCTTCATTTTGATCCGTCAAACGGTATGGCTTGTATCGCTCTCACAAGCTTTGAGATTGAATTATAAGTCAAAATTTTTACATTTTATTGAAAAAAAAATATTTTCCGTTGTTTTAAAATTCTGAATATATTTTTCGTTTGTTCCATTTGAAACCCCAAAGATAATACCAAAATTTCAAAACCAAAGGGTTATCAGTTTAGGAGAAATAAATGTTTTCTAAAAAACGGTTTTTGGCAAAAAAAGTGACTTTCCCTTCATGCATTATTCTTCCCAAACAATAGGGATCTTCTTCTCTATAAGGCCCAATTTTGTGTAAAATATCAACTTGATCCATCAAAGATTCTGGACCGTTGCGTGGTAACAAGCAATGCTAACACACCCACACACACACAGACATCATCAAAAAAACTTCATAAAACGACTTCTGGGACCTCAAAACATGTAATTCCGTCAAAATCTCGAGATCGAATTTTTTCACGATCACTATACTTTACTTATAGTAAAGTAATACTTATAGTAAAGTAATAATAATCCATCTTGGAATAATGGTTCACTTGCTATACTTGTCGAATATTTTTACATTTGTGAAGGACGGACTGACAAGGCTTCTTATATAATAGTATAGATTAGGGCAGAATCATATAAAATGAACAGTTCGTATTTATAAATTAGTTCAGTTTTTTTTTTAATTAATTAGTTTTATGATCAGCAAGTTTACTATTCTATTTTGTTGTTCAATCAACTTTGAAATATTCATAAATATGACTTAGATATGTCTAATTCCACTAATTGTGATGAAATAATCAGTATGTTTAAAAGATTATTCCATTCTGCAAATAACTATAAATATTTGGAAATTAAGAATTAGATATGCAGATTTCATTTTAATAAATTATCAAAGAGATATATTAATTTTTATACAAATGATTAAATGATATATATTTCATTCATTAATTTATAATTGTGAACTAGACATACAATCGATTTGAATAAACTAATTAAAATTATGACAATGTATAAAAGTCTTATTCATTGAAGAAACTCTTAAATTATAGTATAAAGTAATGTTCATTTAATTTAAATAAATTAGTTAAAATGATCAACAAACTTGTTTCATTGAACACATAAATTTGAATTACTAGTGATTATTAATTATTATTATTATACGTTTAATTTTAATTAATAGTTAAAATGATCACCATGTTTAAAACTTTGTTTCATTGAACACATAACTTTGAATTACTAGAAATATTTAATTCTACTTGTTCATATAGTTTGAATAAGTTAAAATTAGTTATAATGATCGTCGTGTAGAAACGTAATTCGATTGTGCAAATAACTATGAATAATTAGTAATAATGAATTAACTGGTCATACACAGATAATTATAATAATTCGGTAAAATGATCATCAACTTTACGAATATTTTTTGAGCAAATAACTTTGACTAATTGGTAATTAAGAATTAGTCATAAATATTCATTCTAACAAATTATTCAACATATCAGCATGTTATAAAAACCACTGTTAATTATTATTCAATATGAAATATCATACACATAACACTTGAGTAAATTAGTAGAAATTATCAAAACTCTAATTGATAAATATCGTTGAAGAATTTCTAATTGTGTATTAGTTATGTACGTTTAATTGAATAAATTATTTAAAATGATCAACACTTTAAATACATTATTCGATTGAGCAATAACTATAAATAAACTGTAGTTATATTGATAAAAATTACGTATAAAAAAAGTATGTATATCAAGATATTTAAAACATATTTCGATTGTAGAAAGAACTGTACTTACCTAGTAATTATGAATTAGCCATGTACATTTAAATTCTATAAATATCACCAAAACGATCAACTTGTGTTATATGTCATATTGATAGTGGAGTGAATTATTTATACACATTTATTTGAATAAATTACTAAAAAAGATTTCATGAGTCAAACATTCATTGTATTGTAGCTATGAATAATCAGAAATGATAACTAACTCAAACACAATTAATTTGAAATGAACAACTATTAATACTTAGGAATTAGTAATATGTGTTTAAGTTGAATAAATTAGTTAAATGATAAGAATATATCACTCGTGTTTCCCATTATACAAATAAGTATGAATATTCAGTAATTATGTATTAATAACACACATTCTATCTTAGTAACTTTTGAAATGTATTCTTGAAACTCTCTTTCTCTTTAAAAGCCTGTTTTATTGATCACTAAACTATGAATAATTAGTTGACTTGATAACTTATTTCAAATGACCGCCATGTTTAAAACTCTATCACTCTGAAAAGTACATCACGATTCCTAATCCAGAATCATCAGTAATGTTGTTTTAATTGGAATAAATTAGTTTACATGATCATAATATTTAAAACACAATTCGATTGTTCAAATAGATATGAATGATTAAGTTCATATAATTTAGTCACACACATTCCTTCTAAATATAATATTAATGTAACTGGCATCTCTAAACCTGAGCTTCATTGAATACATAATTTTGAATAATTAATAAACATTAATTAGCATGTATGTTTAATCTGAATAAATAAGTTAAAATAATAAACATTTGATCAATAATATAACGTTGAATAATAATTAATTACAAGTACGTTTGATCTCAATAAGTTAATGTGGCTGCCATATCTAACACTTCACTAGATGTGAATAATAAATTTGTGTAATTTATATTCTATTTGAATAAATTCTTTCAAATGAATAGCATTTTTAAAACACTAGGAGACAATGACTATGAATAATTAGTGGTTATGAATTATCATAGTATGAAAACATCAGATACCTGCAGAATCAGCAGCGTAGCTGTAGGCGACGCACAACCGAGTTCACGCGTTGCGAACCTCGATCTGGCTAAAACGTGGCCGTGGGTTCATATGCCCAACAAGCAAGCGTACCAATTCATGGTTTAATTTTTTATCATTATTATTACTTATTATCTGAATTTATTCTTTTATAATTTAATACAAAATTAATTAATATTATTTAATTATATATGAATATTACTTATTACCTGATTTACTTTTGGCTAAAAAGTATATCTGTTTGTGATTAATGCGTTCATTTAGAAATTATCTTAAATAATTCAAAGAAGTCTATACTAAACAATTATTAATTGCAATTATTTAAAATTATTGAAGAAATAAATTTAAATATTTTAAAAATCCGAATAAAATGTTCACTTTATTTTAACTAATTAGTTAAAATGACAACCCTGTTTAAATATCTATCTATTCAAGAAATAATTTCAAATAATTTGTAAATCTGAGGAGGTTATGTTGGTTTCATTTCAATAAATCAGTTAAAATAATGACAATGCTTAGAAACTAATTATTTGAAAAACAACTTTAAATAAATTTCAAATGTAGGTAAGTAATGTTCGTATAATTAAAAGAAATTACTTAAAATGTTGACAATGTTTAGAACTGTATTCCTTTGAAGATATTACTTCAAATAATCTGTAAGTATGAATAAGTAATATTCGTTTGATTTGAGTACATTAGTTCAAATGATAACTGTGTTTAGAACTTCATGAAATGTGAAAAAAAAACCTTTAATAATATTTGCAAATCTCAATAAGTAATGTCTCTTTAATTTGTAAAAATTTGTTAAAATAATGAAAATGTTTAGAACTTCCATGTTTTGATGAAGTTACATAAAATAATTTGTAAATGTGAATAAGTAATATTCGTTTGATTTGAATAAATCAGTTAAAGTGATGACAATGTTTAAAGTCATGGCTTATCTGTCACTGATTGAATAACTTTAAACATTTTCTTAATCTGAATAGGGAATGTTCAATTGATAACAATAAATAGTTAAAATAATGACGGTTCATTGTCATCAATACAAAAGAATTTATGTTTAGCTTGACCAGCTGTGAACCCAGTGTTAAAAAATTCCATCAACAGTTAATAAAATAAATTCACTGAGAATGACTGACAGGAATAACTGTTACTGTGTTTTTTGTTCTTAAGTGATGAAAACTGAAGTCTTATATGGCCCATGCTAGTGATATAGTATTCTTAAGATGATTCAAGATATATACACAGTAAGTACATTTAATAAATCACAAATATTTAAACATGAAATATTTCAGTCATTCTATGTCATCATTTTTCTTTATAGAATTACCTTAGAACATCTATATTGACAATATTTTTTACAAAATGTGCATTTTAAATGACACTTTGACATTTTATTTTCTTCAAAAGTTTCTATTTTATAGCCAAAAGTATTCAATGTTTGGAATTTTAAAAAGCAATAAACGGTACTTATTTGTTATCTGGAGGCCTCTTATTTAACAAATGTACTTATCGGTTAACAGGAGGATTTAGCAAACAAATAGCAAAAAATTAAAAGTCATATTTTGTTATTTATAGATTCTAGGAGTGTTATTTTGTAATAAAGTGCTTTTCTTTATCGACATAATAATAGTCTCCCGTTAACCTACAAGTACCCAATAACTAAATAATTTATAACTTCAGGAATAGGCACGTCACAACTGTCAAGTCTAACCAAAATACTACAGTGTAAAACCACACTGTAGTGTCGTTTATATTACATAATAATACATATAACACTAAAAACAGGTTTCAAATGTAGCGCTTTGTTTAAGCTGACAGTTGTGTTAAAATTTATATTCCTAAGGTTATTCATTTTTAACCTCTAGGGTAATAGTTTATTGCAATGTACATACTTCCAACATTTCATACTTCTGCATTACACCAAGATTTTAAATCAAAACGTTGGCTTATGTTTTTTACTTGTTTTTTGCAAATGCTCGGCAACCAAATATTCTTAAATGATATAAATTTACCTTTTGTCTGATCAAGCTTTCTCTGGGGGTCAGCTTTCATGTCGGGAACAGCTTTTGTAGGTGTTTTGTTTTTAATATAATTAGCTGTATTGTGTGTTTAATATTTCCTTGATAAACTAGCTTCCTGTAACATACTTCGAGCCTTTACAACTAAAGCCCTTTTGAGGATCTCAGCTAATCCATTCTGTTGAGGACTATACGGTATTGATGTTTGATATAAAATACCATTACTGCATAAACATATTTTAGAGTCATTATTAACATATTCTTTCCCACTATCACTGAAAAGTATTTTTATTTTTCATCCTGACTAAATAAATTTTTCTCAACTAAATTTTTCTTTAACTTCCTACTTACTATACATTATATACAAGAAACTTTTCTGACTGTAATCGTTAGTAAGTTTAAGCCATAAAGTGCTCAACCCCAGCTTCTTTGTGCTAAGGGTCCCCACAAATGAGAATGAACTATTTCCAATTTATTGTTATCACTAGAACTAATTCCTTTAAATTCTGCTCTTGCTTGTTTACCTTTGACACATGACTCACATTGTTCTTTGTCAGATGGACAAATGAAGTTGATTCCTTCAGTCATGCCTTGTTCTAAAAATTTCATTGCTTTCTGACAAACGTGGAAAGTCTAAAATGCCAACTCCGTTCAGTAGCTGTTGATACACTTGTATTATAATTTATTTGTTAATTACTATCAAGATATGAGAGCTTAAATATTCCATTTTCTTTGTATTCATGTTCTACTTTAAATCCTACAACTGTACGTCATTCCTTATAAACTTGTTTTCTATGAAAACCACAGCTAGTACTGTTATCTGTGATTTTACTCACTGATAATAAATTAGTTGACAACTGATGAACGTATGAGTATCTGTTATTCCAAATGTCATCGTCAATGTTTGAATCTTGAAGTTTATTTTATTGTTATCAGTTATAGTGACTTAAAGATTGATGTAATTTAGTCCTTTCTGATGGTCATATGACACAAGCACTACTGTTAATGATCCATTCTGAATTATTTGTAGAGACATATGAAAGAGCTGCTAACAATACTTCATCCTTTTCAAGTCCTTTATCACTTTGTGATTTGTTCTTTTCTGTATTATCAGGATATTGACAGGATCTATAACCTCTTTTTCTGGACCTTTAACATTAGACAGATAGGTCTCAATAATTGGTATGTAGAGGTTTTATAATCCTTTTTTAATAGAGCAGCTCATATGTAAATCACTTGTAACGAATTACCCATGGCCATCATCATGGGTTCTATTTCCTCTGTTAGCCTATTGAGTAATATTACGCCTACGAACTCGTCTTCCAACCCAGTACTGAAGACATCCAATTCCCTATTAAACTAATTTTAAATAGTTTTCTTAACAAACATAACCTGCGAGTTAACCCTTCATGTTCATACGTCTCTTAAAGCTTTTTCTACATTTCAACCGACGTCTTTAAACCTGTTAGACACTCTTCTACCATCAGACAAATTTTTGCTCTCGTTTTTATCATCCTTTTTGGTGCTATTGTAGTATGCTACCTACCTTCAATGTTGTTATCTACCACTTACAATATCATTTCATATTATGCAACTCAAAATTCGTCACAAGTATGCTAAGAAAAAAATCTGGAGTGGCCTACTCTAAACTTTACTATAAGTAACTTAATATCAAATTTCTTGAGTATATAACACATGAAACAAAATGAAAATTTTTTGATACGAAATATTGTCCTACAAGAGAACATGGCTTTTGTTCAAATAGCCAGTGGATTTCTTACATCGTTTACTTCACATCCTTCTACATTGAATATTAAAGTAAAATTTTCAAATTTAAAACAGAAAAATACCCTTTTTTTCTCTGAAAAACATAAACAGCGAAGAAAAAAATGTTGTTTTAAGATGATTTATAATTAAAGATGTACGATAATTACATTTAATTATCTCTAAACAAAAGATTTCAATTATGAATTATCTTTTACATTTTTGGTTTTATATAGAATTATTATACTGGGAATTTTATGGCTTCTTAGCATTTAATAACATCATTTTCCTTCCCCTTTGTCAAATAACATATATACGAATTTTTTCTGAGTGAGTGTTATCCTTTTCCTGCCTTCTGTACTCTGTTATAAGTTTGCTATGAATGTATATTGAGAAAAAATATATTAGTAATTAGCCAGTTTACATACTCAAATCGAAGTCAAAGCCAGCTATTCAATATAATTTAAATCTTTTATAGTTGGTAGCTTCTAATTTTTGAAAATAATAAATATGAACTATTAGACATTTAAATAACATGGAAAGGTACTACATTCACAATGATAATGATATTAAGTTTTGCTCAAGAGTGCAATATATAGATTTATTAAAGCATTTTATGAGACAAATCCATCATGCCATGGAAGACAAAGGTAATTTATTTATGTTTATTGGCGGTGATTTTTTTACATGTAACAATATTATTCCTCTTACATCTCATATAGTCAATAAACTATTTAAATTGTTCCTTTATAAATATCAATTTTATCTCAGTGGATTCGCTCAAAAAATTTCTAAGTCAATGTAAATAATGTAAAAAAATATAAAAAATTCGACAAGTACAGCAGGTGATCTCTTAGTCTAGGATAAACAAACAGTTTTTATAGCGTTATTGCTCTTTGTCGTAATTGAAACTTCATGAATTTTTTTTTATAAATTGCTAATTTTTCGTTCCATTTTTGGTCAAATTTCATTATTTTTTAATGAGCCCTTTAGCTTCAAAAAAAACATTTTCTGAAAACAGAAATCGTACTGTAACGCCCCTTTAGCGAATGTAATTTTGAAAAAAAATATCTCAAATCATTTTCCATACAATGTTCTATTTTTAAGCATACGAGGTGTGTAAATAAAGTAGTGAGACTGATTTTTTTTTTAAATTTTCTATTCAAATATAATTACAATGTGATATTGTCACCTTCAAAATAGTTCCCTTCGGCAGCCACACAGCGCTGGAGACGGTCCTTCCAATCATTGTAGCATTGCTGGAACTCGGATTCTGGAATGGCCTTCAGCTGGTCGGTTACAGCAGTTTGTATGTTTTGTAGTGTCCCGAAATGAGTTCCCTTGAGGTGATTTTTCAATCTCGGGAAGAGGAAAAAGTCACAAGGACTCAAGTCTGGTGAATAAGAAGGCTGAGGAGCAACATGAATGTTTTTACTGGCCAAAAACTCGTTTATTGAGATGGCAGTGTGACAGGGCGCGTTGTCGTGATGCAACACCCACTTGTCTTTGATGTTTGGCCGCACACGAAGGACTCTTTTTGAAGATCGACTGTCAAGCGTCGATCTGAACGCACAAGGTTCCGTACTCTGTTGACATTTTCATCGGTGTTTGCACTTGAAGGCCTTCCGCTTCGTGGTTCATCTTCAATCGACTCTCTTCCTTCTGAAAATTCCTTAAACCACCGAAAAACCTGTGCCCTTGATAAAACACGTTCTCCATAGGCCTCCTGAAGTTTTTCAAAAGTTTCGGTTGCATTATGTCCAAGTCTGAAGCAAAATTTGATTGCACACCGCTGCTCAACTTTGAGGTCACTCATTTTTAAAACGCTCAAGAAAAAACCATTTCACGAAAACCAACGCTACGGACAAACAAATGACTGTGGCGAGTTCAGATTCATACTGGAGGCGCATCACACGTGCACCTGACGCTACTCAAGGCCACGCGTCTCCATCGTTGCCAGATCGAAAGCGACGTTGCCAGTCTCACTACTTTATTTACACACCTCGTAGTTTCATTTTGATCCGTCAAACGGTATGGCTTGTATCACTCTCACAAGTTTTGAGATTGAATTATAAGTCAAAATTTTATTGAAAAAAAAATTTCTTGTTTTACTCTACAATTGTATAGTTTGGCAGAATTATGCAAGATGGGAAAGACACTTTTTTTTGGCAAAATGTGTTTCCAGACAACATTTTTTTTCTCCTAAACTACTAACTCTAGAGTCTTGAAATGTTGGCATTATTATCGTCCTTACAAAAGCAATAATTGAAAAAGATCCTAAAATTTTTAATTAACTGGAAATATTATTTTCAATAAAATATAAAAATTTTGATTTACCATTCACTTTGAAAGCTTTTGACAAGTGATACAAGCCATACTGTTTGACGGATCAAAATGAAATCATACATAAAAATAGAGCATTATGTGGGGAATGGGTAAAGTTAATTTTTTAAAAATTACATTAACCAAAGGTCGTTAGGGTTAAAGCTATGTAAATTATATGTTAGAGAAACAATATGTGAAAAAAATCCTCAGATTTATAAAACAACTGAACTATTTTTTTTTGTAAAATATAAAAATTTGGACTGATGTTTCAATCTAAAAGCTTGTGACGAGGATAGACGTCATACAGTTTGTAGGATTAGAATGAAATTATACCGAAATGTAGACCCTTATATACAGATGAGTTAAGGTAGTTTTTTTAAAGTTACATTACAAAGCCGACATTATAATACAGGTTATGATTTCAAAATAAAAATTTTAAACGCTGAACTACTAATTAAAGAACCATAAAACGTTTCAAAAAATTAAAAATAAAATTAGCAATTTATAAAAAAAAAATATAGAACTATTAAATTCAGTTCACTGTAAGGCTCCAAAAACTGAAAATTCATCCTGGAATAATATACTTATCAGATTTGTTTTTATTTGTGTACATTATTTACATTCGAGTAAAATAGAATTGTGATATAGAGGTTTAACAAAAAAAGTTTAATATTATAATGAGCTAATGCGATGTGTAAAAAGAAAAAAAATCTTAAAAATTGTTTGCCTTTACCAAAGTATTCTACAGCTGTGATAAACCATATGTATTGTCTGTGTGATATACAATACAAGTTTTATACAGGACTAACTTGATCACTCACTAAATGTACCAGTATTGAGAGACTGTTTCAATGTACAACCATATTATATTCAAAGACCGTTGCATTCCTATTTAAACCTTAATATGCAAAATGATTAATTTTTTGATTATTGTGCACAATGGAATGACATTTATTGTGACATCTATGGGAGATGAATTATTAAATAAAATGAATAGAATGAAATATTAATAGTTTGACTTATATGTTGATTAAATGCAATGCCTACGTAAATTACTTTACAGGAAACATCGAAGTTAACACACATGATCTCTAGTGTTGGATGAGATTTAGGTCATAGAAATAATTTTATCAATAGATTGACAATGATTTCAAGATTATTTTACTGATAAAACTATTGTCAACAAATGATTCATAACTGATTGGTGAATTTGTATAGCTACATTAAAATAAATCAAAAAATCAGTTTGTTGCAAACGAGTTTAGTAAAGTTGAAACAAGTGTACTCCAGATTTTTAAAGTTCAAGAACAGGACATATTTAACAATCTGCTGGGGCAAGTGCTTAAAATCGGGACTAGGTAAAGTGGAACATACGAGTATGGTAACCTAGCATCGTGGGGTACATTGCAAACAGAGAAAAAACTTAATTAAGAGCAATAACTGTCTATAAGGAAAGCCAAAATGAAATACACTAAATAATATTCTGCATCTTCCAGTTTCACAATAAACAAAAATAATTTCATGCTGTGTTCCAAATCCTCCAAAATTAAATTGTGTTATGAGTAAAAAATATATACTCTCCTCTATTTTTACTCTACTCCAATCTACTCTATTATTGTTAACTTTTCTAGTTCTATGGTTAATTTGGATATTCCTCTTGTTTTATATTTTCCTATATTTTGATTTTGAGAAGCATACATAAAGGTGGTATTTAAAAGATAAACTTCTGTAGCCTGTGGAATGTGTCCATTACAATTATAAGGAATCTACCAGATCTCGTATAATTATAGCAGGCTTTATCAAGACTTCAGATTCCTTCTTTATCCATTGACCATTTGAGCGTAGAAAAATAATTTTCAAATTTTAAATGTATAAATAACATTCGATTACTTTTCATAAATATTTCGATACAAATTCTACAAGAATGTTGATAACTTGAACATTATTAGCAGGAATATTTTATAAGAGCTGTAAACATGGTAGCATCTCGGTTTAAAATGGATATAACTCTAAATTGAAGAATTTATTACACATTTTTTATATGTAACTTTCATCCTGAAAATAATTGTTTATGTTTTACATGGTAATTTCATGAGATATGTATGAATTAAACATTTCGAGTTCCCCTTATTTTTGAGATATGTATGTTATAGTTAGTTGAGATATGTATAGATATGTTATATTCTGAATATATGTGAGGGAATGGACCATGAATGTATCTTCAAATGATATTTATTTTCATATTCTATAACATTATTATTGATAACGGTCTAATTAATGGCTTTTGGCAATATTTTAACGACATGAAAGAATAGTTTCCTTCATTAATCCTAAAACTTCTGTTTATTGAAATCAGGATGGAGTTTAATTAAAATATTCTGCTCTACTTCTGTATACCTACATATTTCTTGATTTTTATTATAAAAAAAAAAGAATAAATAATATAACATTACCATAAATAATGTTTGAACAAAATATTTTTCCTTTCCAAAGAAACTTCTTAAAATGTGTTCAAAGATATTTGATAGGTATATAATATTCAAAAATGTATTATTTGATTGATTTCATAGGGTCTATGTTATAGTTATTTTCTTGTAATACATACTGAATAATACCTATAGTTTGAAATAATTACTTATTTGCCTAATACCAATCCACGAAGAAATAACTATTTTAGTTTTACTTCTCGGCGTCAGAGTGCAGGCCGATTATTCATTGGTTGGAACAGACTAAAATTTTAACTTTTTTAATGTACTAGAAATAAGAAATATTTAGATTACGTCTCAAAGTTAACTGCATTAATAATTTGAGTTGTTTCCTTCGCTTAGTAGGTATCATACAACTTTGTTTTACATGAAAGAAAGTTCTATGTAATAATTCTTTGTTACATATAATAATTAATGTAAATGAAACATGAACTAGAATCACAAACTCAACAAGCATTTTTTTATTTCAATACATTTAGTAATGGCTAAAAAAGATGGAATCCTTGTTATTTGGGGACCATCAAGGAGCTAAGTCCTCCACATTGGAGATATCCTCATTAGTAAAATGAATATCTATTATTTTTTTCCTATAAAAATTGTAAAATGTTAATGAGGTGCACATACAGAAGCAATCTCGGATGTAGTTGCTAAATTTATCTTGAATTAAGATTTACATCATATAGAGCTTAATGCATATACATTGGTCATAGGCTTGATGCATAGATTATATATGTACAGAGATAAATATACTCTCTACAATCAATTCTCTATGTTAGTCATAACTGCTGAGAGAAAAATAGAAGTGAGGTGCAACAAAATAGGTCCGTAGTTTAAAGTATTCACTAAAGTACCCCAAAACAGTATGCGCAGATCATTCTGAAGAAAAAATTAAAATTGACTAAAAGTCCCTTCTAAGATGGTCGAAATATTTTTGGAGGACTTAAGCATGGCCTTGATCTCCCACGGAGCATGATGTTAATGTCCTCCACATGTATAACAAATGTCACCTAAACCCATCAAAGGATAAATACTAACTGCTTCACGGTAACCGTAGACAGAAGTTCGAAACGTGTGTCTTCATAGCAAATCTTTAATTACGCTGTGATTTTGTAACTATATAAAAATATGTGGTTATTAAATAAATTACTTCAATTTATAAATTATAGTAATTTATAAGAAAGGGGTTAAGAAAGGGATACTTACGTTCTGGAAATAATTTTATCTGAAAATTATTTTTTAGTAATATAAAGATTACTTTGTGAGAATCTCTTATTGAGATAATATTGTTATCAGTGAGTGTTCATGAAAGGCATACTGCTACCTAGGAGTCATTGGGTGAACTACCACCTGGATTGTTTATAGATAGATAAGGACGGAAATAACTGGAAAACAGCTGATTCCTTCATTCAGTTCTTACCGGTTTGGGGCTTACTTTGGTGTGTGGATAATATAAAACTTATTTTTCAATCTCCTTTTATAGCCCATATATATACATTGATACACTTCGGTAGAAATTTAAATAATTGCTCGGTACATGCTGTTAATAAATACTTAATTCGACATGGGAGATGCAATTTATGAATACAGCATGCAAACAAACGATAGAACAGAGAAATCCGAATTACAAAACAATGAAACAACAAAGAACGGCCGTAAATGGTACAGAAAAACAGAACACAGGTAAACTAGTTAACTATTGTTTTTATTTTAGAATTATTTTAAGAACTTATTTAACATTTGTGAAATAGTAAGATAATAATAGAAACTAATAAGTAGTTCAATGTAAACTGTTAAGAAACTGTGGACAGCTGGTTTGGACATTTGTATTGGCTCTATGATAGTTTTCATGATGTTATTCTTTTATGACCACAACTGTTGATATAATCATTGAGTTTGAATTCTGAGGATGTTGGTAAGGCTTAAAGGAGTTTATTCAAACCTGTGCAGTATCCTCAAAATTTAAATTCAACGATTATATCTGATAGTGGCTCATTTCCCTACTGTGATAGATATTGTTTGAATACTTCTCCACTTGCCCATAAAGCTTTGAGTGTACATATTAATATTATTTGACATATATTATTTTCGAAGATAAATATATATTTATTTAATTGACAATTACTGAGCAGTATGCTAGAAAACAAGGACTTCGTCTTAGATGTTTTGTTCTAAGTTTAAAGTTTTTTATATCTCCTGTTATATCAACTTCAATATCCCAATTTAAAAAAAAAATAGAAATTAGTAAATGGTAAATTTTGCATTGACAATTGCAATGCATTGACCTAACTTCTATCATTTGTAAATTGTTATTTTAAAATAATTCATTTCATTTCACACTGGTAGATGTTTTCATATTTCGTCAATTATAGTATTGATAGTTTCGTCATATTTATAGTAAATTGATAGTATTTTATACGTATAGTATAATATATATGTTAGCTGTTGTATTTAAGGTATATTGTTCGTATTGTTCCCTGACTTATACCTTCAATAATTTGAGAATTATTTAAACAAATAATATTTGTTAAAAAAAAAAGAATTATTTTAAAATATACTAAAGTTACCTTTTGAAAACGAATTATAACCATAATCAAAATAAATAATTTTCACATAGCAGAAGGTGAACAAATATTCTTTTTATTGTCGTAAAATACAAAAACAGAACTAAATAAAGAAACACTTCAAATAAATTTATTTAACCTAGTTTAATTTAACCTTTTGAATTCTTCATATTAAAAAACTTTCTTATATTTTTAGTTATATTGATTCTTACTTAAGATGTATACTTACTTCTTTCAGGACTGCTTTGATTTAATATCTCTGATAGCTCTATTAGAAAAATATTTTTTCCCATCCGTTTAAATTGTAAAATATTTTATTTAATCAAAAAATATGGAAGGATCTACACAACTTGTTTCTGATAATAATATCCTAAAGGCTTTAAAATAACCCTTTTAACTCATTTCGAGACTAAAAAAATGTATGTGAAATGCATTTTCATTAGAAATAAAATGCACTTAGCGTATTTTGTTGTGAATTTAAATGAATTCAGGTATTATAGCAAGACTGTAGTTTTTTTTATAAATTATTTATCAGTTGGTGATAGAGCTTCCTGTTAATTAGTCATTGGAGATTAATTTAGATATGCTGTTTTGATTTGTTGTTGATTTAAATTGAACTCGTCGAAAGAAATGTCCACTCATAACTCCTAAGAATATCACAACTACTAAAATATAATTCTAACATTTCTTTTTTATTTGTTAAACGAGTAAATATATTTTCTTTAGAGATTGAATTTGTGAGTTTGAAACTTTTGGAACATATTTGAGTGACAGAGAAATGAATAGGTCACAATGGAAGGTATTTTAGGTCGTTATTGTATAGCTTGATTAATTTTATTTCAAACGCTTAAAATAGTGGTAACAGAACTTTGTTTAAGGAACTTCTAATTGTGTTCTTATACATATAGGAAATTCCGCATTGTAGATTATAGTTGCCCGTAACCATGAAGGCAATGGTGAAGAATTTATTTTTAAATAAGTTAAGACTTAATTGTACAGTAGCACAAAACATATTATGTCTTGTATTTATGCCGTTTATTTGTTTGTGGGAAGTCCATGAAGTAGTATTTCGTTATTTAGAATGGTAATGGCATTTGAATGTTCTCAAATTGTACAAACTGAAATGTAAAATATAATTTTGGAGCATTCATCTTACCGAGAAAGGCCATGGAACCAATTGTTCCTTCTTAACTTTCTATATATATATGCACACTTCTGCACTCTAGTAGAAATCATTAAAAAGTTGTATGGAATATTATTTGCGAAATAAATTAGTAATTTTGCATTAATAAAAATAACAATTTATTTTTAAAAATAAAATAGCCTTATTTCTTGCTAAAACCGAATTTCGTTTCCCCTTTTAATTTAATATTAATGGATGGATTTAATATTTTAAATAAAATGATACCATATTGTGCCCTGCTTTGCTGGGATAGATATGTTAGTTCTATTACTTGCAATATAAATCTATCTCACCTTAGATAATGAATGGAATGTTTCTATGATTGATTTTAACTAAAATACCATGACAGTCAGTTTTCGAGAAGTAATTAATTAGTAGGTGTTCTGTTGTTCTTATCTTCTGGTCTTACAGCTTTAACATAAAGATTCATAGAGCTAATTTATTTTACATTCTTTCTGAGGTAAAATGGATAAACCAACAAAAGTCTCCACAGAAATGAAGTTTTATTCAACGCGTTTCGAACACTTTGTGTTCATCATCAGGAAGACAAAGTGTTCGAAACGCGTTGAATAAAACTTCATTTGTGTGGAGACTTTTGTTGGTTTATCCATTTTACCTCAGAATGAGTAAATACCACACTATTACTGATTGCAAACTAATGATTTTACATTCTCCTACCATTAATTACTAGTTTCATTTTAAATGTATTTCTTCGAGTTTTTATATCTTTTCTTTTGGGGGGAGGGGGGGGGATCATCATTTAGGCCTTAATAATTTGTAACATGAAAATTCGGAAAATAAATACGGAAATGCAAAAAAGTGTTCTTTAAATAAAATTTTTTTATTATTATTTTTTATAAAACCTTGATTGACTGATAGATGAATAACAAAATGTAAAAGTACGAAGATTCAAACAGGGAGTAGGCAAAAAATTCATTATATCTTCACTGTGCCTATATATATATATATATATATATACATAAAAATTCATGAAGATCAATGAAGTTATTTGAGAATGACATGTACAGACTGACAGGCATTCAGAGAATTTATACTATATTTTGCCTTATTTTTTTTTAATTGTAAACTGGCTCCCAAATTAGCAGATACTTAACTTATAAATCTTGGAGTAGTTCTTCATTAAAACTTATTTTGATAACTTCCATAATTTGAAGAACTTTTGGATTTTTGTTTGCATCTTCTTTTGATTGTATGCATTTTAATTACATGTCAATTAATTTACACATAATCAATTTATTAACTAACTGGATATTTCCTTGACTTTTAATGTTTATTGACACAAAAAACACAGGTTATTCTTTTGTTTGAAATGTTTTTTAATAAAATCCTACTAATTCTTTTAGCAATTACAAAATTACTAATTCTTTAAGCAATTTTTCTTAATAAAAAAGCTGTCAGTTTTTGCTATCGTTAAGAAGTTAACAATGTATGTAAAAATGGTTGCCTATCTTACGATCTCACTTACTGTTAACCTAAACTTATCGTTAGCTGGTATTTTTTCTGCATCTTAATCTGTCTTGATAACCGTCATAAATACTGGCAATAAACACAAATACAAGCAAGGAAAATTCTGATGCAGTTCCTTTCCTTGTATATTAGATAACCATAATTCAGTCAAAAGTGGAGGCAAATTCCTTAATTCTCAGACCTAAGTGCTCAGACTTAATTAATTTGGATTACCTTCAACAAATAGTTAATGACCAAGTTGATCCACCTAACGATGCCAACATACTAAGTTGAACTACTAAAGTAATAAGAAGTGCCAATACAGGCGACTTAGGTTAGGTTGCAGTGGCGTTCCACAAGGGAACACACTTAGCCCGAGCATTGGCCCTTTGTGATACCACACAATGAAGATTGATTCTACAGTGGGAGTCCTAAATTTTGCCTAACTCAAGTGTATTTAGAGAGTAGGGATCTTTAACGAGTACCTGACATCGTACAGGCTCGGGACCGACAGTTTAACGTCCTTCTCCTAGGGACGACGTGTTTAGATTTATTCACCTCCTGAATGAATTTAACGAGTACCTGACATCGTACAGGCTCGGGACCGACAGTTTAACGTCCTTCTCCGAGGGACGACGTGCTCAGATTTATTCACCTCCCGCATGAATAAATCGAGGGTCAGGTGGGAATCGAACCTCGGTCCTAACAGATTAGAGGAGAGCACGTAACCATTGAGCTAGCCTGACCCCCCTTTACAGGCGACTTACAATCTCGTCTAGAAATAATTCTGGTGTGGACAAGTGAGGAAATCGCCTGATATGATCTTCTTCAGTTTTATCTAATGTCACGGTTCATTAAATTAATTATTTCATAGTTTTTTTTTATTTTATTGACCTTAAATATGCCAATTTAACGTGATAAAATGTTGATGTCATTTGCCATAGTACAAACTCTATTCATGAGATCGAAAGGAAAACCTCGAAATGTATCCAAATCATATTAACAATTTAATTAGGCATTCAGTCACCCATTCTGGTTTATATAGTTTTACAATGTTGATTTTTTTTTGTACATTACTTCCAATCAACTGCCTACATTTGTTTTATGTAATGAAAATAAATTAGGTAAAGAATACGTGCAAAGGGAAAGATGACGGTAATATGATAAATAAAATTATCAAAGAAAAACCGAATGGCAAAACCTTAGCATAGTGAATAATGGAGGCAGGTAGTTGTAGACACGTTGGAACACGCACGGTGACTGAGCACCAGTCCACCAATTTCTGGGTCCAAAAGTCCCATCTTTTTCCATTTTTGGAGTCTATTCACTTTGAAACGATAAATTATCAGTTTTTTTTTAGTAATATACAACATTTAACGACCTCCCCATTATATATTACCACATAATGGTATTTTATTCAGGACATAATTATTTATTTCAATAAAAAAGTTTATCACTAATTATTTATTTGAAATTTTTTTACAAATTTCATTTTATCAATTTTCAAATACTCTATAAGACTGTTATTAATTTAAATTAAAAAAGAGAGATACCGTGATACCTGGAATACGACTATTGGTGTGTTGGGCCAGTTGCTAACGCTGTCTCTTTTAAAAGCAGTTCATCTAAATTGTTGAATTGAGGGATTATAGCATCTTATAATAAAAAGTAAAACTTTTTCAATTGAACATGGACGTTTGTGACATTCAACGACTCCAAAAGCATATGACGATAAGACGGTATCTCTCTTTCTTAACTTAACTTGCTCTATTCTCTGTGGCACTAACCATACACATGTTTTTGATGTTATTAATAGTGTTGAGACAGTCATAGACGAAGCATAATACTCATATTTAAAAGTTGTATAAAGTGAAAGATTTCAGTTCCTTAGGAAATTTTGGTGTGAACGGAATAATGAGTTACTCTTTATCTTTAATAACTTTTAGTTCCCCATATTAAGAAGTGATACTAAGGGGAAGTAATCGGAATATTATTTTATAATTATAAATAAGTGTAGAATTCGAAGTTTGTTCAACTTTGAACAAACTGTAGTCAATATCCTCCTGAAGTCGATATGTTTCGAATAATCAGCATTCATCTTGAGGATGTGAATGACTTCTTGAGTGAATTTTTTGGTTCAATATAAATGCAAAGTAAAGACAGTGGGGGTTGTTTTTCTTCAAGTTTAAGATAAGCTGGTCGTTTATCCTATGGGGTGAGTGGCCTCGCGGTCTCAGTTACTTCCTGTAAGGGTTTCTAGATACTCTTGATGTGAATTAAAGGCCTTTACAATTTTGCTAATATGTTCAAGCTTAATATTTAAGAGAGTTTTCAGTTTTTGAATTAATATAGCTTCTAAAATTCTCATTATCTGGTGGTTATTTTATTTTATTTTTTTATTATTTTAGTATTTGTAACCAGAATCTCTCGGGTTAATTTTACGTTATGATTCTCTTGCATATACTTTTTGGATGTTCCAGACATTAATGGCAAGAAGTAATTGGAACATCATTCCGAAAAAGGTGATTTACAATGTTATTTGTTAGGAGAATTTTCATCAAAATCAGAAGAATCATAATTAAATAAGAGAAGGTGAGTTTTTGAGATGGGCGTTCTAATATCAAGGTTCTTTTGTGAATAGTGTTGCCCAGATTTTTGTGAAGCATCTGCAAGAGGAATGGTTTGCTAGTGCCCTGGCTGGGATGGGCCGCATTGGCTCTTGTAGGAGTAAGGGACAATCCTCTCATTCTGCTTGGCAAGATATTTGTTTTCGTTGCTAAATCGATTAGCTCTTGCCGCCTGCTCTTATCTCCTCGTCACCACTTTACGTGCTCCCCCCTCTCTCTCTAAACAACAACCTAACAGGATTGGCATTGAACATTAGTCGTCACATTCTTACAACCTTTGTTTCTACTTTTATCATCGTTCATTACTCTAATTTCGGTAAGCATTTTTTATTAATCTTTAGTGTCAAATTTGTAAAGATACTGTTTGCATTACTCTCAAATCCACGTATGATTACTGTTTAGTTATATTTCTCATCAAATTCTAAAAGTTTGTTTCCATTTTTGATTATTTCCTGGTTGTGTTAAGTTCGTTGTTTTGAAATTTACACAGGAATACTTTAAGTCGATAGATCGTATATTTTCTACATATTTTCTGAAGCAGTTTAAACATTGTTTGATTTCTTATTTATCTCTAGTTAGATCACCATAAATGGAACAGTTATGAAAAACGAAAGTTGTAATGTAACATTCACAGAGGATTTTAATATGTAACTATCAGCCAGAAGATGACTTCATCCGTATTCCTCCTTCTGCTAACACCATTTTTTCCCCTAAGGATGAGATTGTTGAAATATACTCTTTTCTGTTATGAATATATAATATATATATATATATATATATATATATATATATATATATATGATCAAACCACAATAAGAAAATGGGAAAACAAGACTAAGATCTTTCAACCGTAACAAGCGGTCTTCGTCAGAGTCAAAAACCCAACTCAAAGTCAAAAGTGGCAATTAACTAATATATATATTACTTAATTGCCACTTTTTCGATTCTCCTTCTTAGTCTTGTTTTCCCATTTTCTTATTGTGGTTTGATCATATATATATATATATATATATATATATATATATATATATATATATATATATATATATATATATTAGGTAATTGCCACTTTTTCGAAATACCGATTCTCCTTCTTAGTCTTGTTTTCCCATTTTCTTATTGTGGTTTGATCATATATATATATGTATATATTAGGTAATTGCCACTTTTTCGAAATACCGATTCTCCTTCTTAGTCTTGTTTTCCCATTTTCTTATTGTGGTTTGATCATATTATATATATATATATATATATTAGGTAATTGCCACTTTTTCGAAATACCGATTCTCCTTCTTAGTCTTGTTTTCCCATTTTCTTATTGTGGTTTGATCATATATATATATATATATATATATATATATATATATATATTAGGTAATTGCCACTTTTTCGAAATACCGATTCTCCTTCTTAGTCTTGTTTTTCCATTTTCTTATTGTGGTTTGATCATATATATATATATATATATTAGGTAATTGCCACTTTTTCAAAATACCGATTCTCCTTCTTAGTCTTGTTTTCCCATTTTCTTATTGTGGTTTGATCATATATATATATATATATATTAGGTAATTGCCACTTTTTCGAAATACCGATTCTCCTTCTTAGTCTTGTTTTCCCATTTTCTTATTGTGGTTTGATCATATATATATATATAATAATATATATATATATATATATATATGGTAATTGCCACTTTTTCGAAATACCGATTCTCCTTCTTAGTCTTGTTTTCCCATTTTCTTATTGTGGTTTGATCATATATATATATATATATATATATATATATTAGGTAATTGCCACTTTTTCGAAATACCGATTCTCCTTCTTAGTCTTGTTTTCCCATTTTCTTATTGTGGTTTGATCATATATATATATATTAGGTAATTGCCACTTTTTCTAAATACCGATTCTCCTTCTTAGTCTTGTTTTCCCATTTTCTTATTGTGGTTTGATCATATATATATATATATATATATATATATATATATATATTATATATATATTAGGTAATTGCCACTTTTTCGAAATACCGATTCTCCTTCTGAGAGCCATCAGTAACTAGCTCAAAATATTGCAGTGTGAGTTATGGTGTATTATTTTCTGTTCTTTTAATTTTCTGTTTTTAACGATATGAGTATCCGCACTTATTATTCTGTTGTGATTTCCATTCGCACTGCTTTCATTCCCGCTTCTTTCTAGAGCTCCCCTTTATGTTTATTCTCATCTTTGACTATATAACTTTATCTCAACACTGAAATTTAATATATATTTTTTTTGGTATTACATATCTTCAATCATGTGTTTCCTTGTATGATGAAACTAATTTCCAAATCATGAACTGAATAATCAAAGCCAGGTCATTGATAAAAAATTTTTTATGAAGACCTTTCAAAATAATAAAGTGATAGTTTTGACGAAAAAGATTGTTTTGCAGTCTCTATCCAAGAGTTTTAAAAATATCTTTTAAATCTATAGAATTAGAGGCGTAGTTTATGTGGCGTAGTCTTCTCTCTTTCTGTAAATTATTCATTGTTTCATGTTTTTTCTAAAGTATATAATACTTTGATAGCTAATATATATATATAAACTATATATATATATAAATATATATATATATATATATATATATATATATATATTTTTCTATGGGTTGTCCGGGGAAAGGAATATGATTCGATGCGATGTTGACCAATGGGAGTAGAGTTACAGGTCCAAGCGTAAGGTCCCAGTTGCCCGCTGCTCAGCAAAAAGCCTTTGCGTTCTGCCAATAGGTATAGAGGTTGCACAGTCCCTCTGTGTTAAATGATGTTTGGCAGAAAACATTAGCCTCACTTTACAGTGAACTCCTGTTCCCTTTCTATTTTTGATTTATATTAAGGATAAGGACCAACGTCTGGGCCATTTCCTTGCCTGAAGATAACCAGAGAATGGTTGAAACATGTCGCAAATACCACCACCAGGTCAACAGTGCAGAACTTTTCATCACCTACCAGCCACCCATCAATAGCAGCAATAACATTCAACTGAAGAAAAAACATGAACATAAGAAACCGAAGAGAACAATATACAAAACCTACAACTTGAAGATGTTTCTACGAGAAGAAGTTGGATTCCAGTGTCAACATCTCTTAATAATCAAGAGGGACTGTGCAACCTCTACCCCTGTTGGCATGAAGATGAAGGCGGCTTTTCGCAGTGAACAACCGAGAGTATCATTTAAATATCCAGCAATATCCGTAACAGAAAATAGTAAACAACAACAACAACACCCAACCACCACAAAAATCAAAAATAGAAAGGGAACAGGAGTTCACTGTAAAGTGAGGCTAATGTTTTCTGCCAAACATCATTTAACACAGAGGGACTGTGCAACCTCTATACCTATTGGCAGAACGCAAAGGCTTTTTGCTGAGCAGCGGGCAACTGGGACCTTACGCTTGGACCTGTAACTCTACTCCCATTGGTCAACATCGCATCGAATCATATTCCTTTCCCCGGACAACCCATAGAAAACTGTATATAAGGACCAACGTCTGGGCCATTTCCTTGCCTGAAGATAACCAGAGAATGGTTGAAACATGTCGCAAATACCACCACCAGGTCAACAGTGCAGAACTTTTCATCACCTACCAGCCACCCATCAATAGCAGCAATAACATTCAACTGAAGAAAAAACATGAACATAAGAAACCGAAGAGAACAATATACAAAACCTACAACTTGAAGATGTTTCTACGAGAAGAAGTTGGATTCCAGTGTCAACATCTCTTAATAATCAAGAGGGACTGTGCAACCTCTACCCCTGTTGGCATGAAGATGAAGGCGGCTTTTCGCAGTAAACAACCGAGAGTATCATTTAAATATCCAGCAATATCCGTAACAGAAAATAGTAAACAACACCCAACCACCACAAAAATCAAAAATAGAAAGGGAACAGGAGTTCACTGTAAAGTGAGGCTAATGTTTTCTGCCAAACATCATTTAACACAGAGGGACTGTGCAACCTCTATACCTATTGGCAGAACGCAAAGGCTTTTTGCTGAGCAGCGGGCAACTGGGACCTTACGCTTGGACCTGTAACTCTACTCCCATTGGTCAACATCGCATCGAATCATATTCCTTTCCCCGGACAACCCATAGAAAACTGTATATAAGGACCAATGTCTGGGCCATTTCCTTGCCTGAAGATAACCAGAGAATGGTTGAAACATGTCGCAAATACCACCACCAGGTCAACAGTGCAGAACTTTTCATCACCTACCAGCCACCCATCAATAGCAGCAATAACATTCAACTGAAGAAAAAACATGAACATAAGAAACCGAAGAGAACAATATACAAAACCTACAACTTGAAGATGTTTCTACGAGAAGAAGTTGGATTCCAGTGTCAACATCTCTTAATAATCAAGAGGGACTGTGCAACCTCTACCCCTGTTGGCATGAAGATGAAGGCGGCTTTTCGCAGTGAACAACCGAGGGTATCATTTAAATATCCAGCAATATCCGTAACAGAAAATAGTAAACAACACCCAACCACCACAAAAATCAAAAATAGAAAGGGAACAGGAGTTCACTGTAAAGTGAGGCTAATGTTTTCTGCCAAACATCATTTAACACAGAGGGACTGTGCAACCTCTATACCTATTGGCAGAACGCAAAGGCTTTTTGCTGAGCAGCGGGCAACTGGGACCTGCCGCTTGGACCTGTAACTCTACTCCCATTGGTCAACATCGCATCGAATATATATATATATATATATATATATATATAATATATATACAATTAAAAGAAACGGTCCAGCGGACTTTTTTAAATAAAATAAATTCAAAACGAAGGAAACACACAGAAAGACACAGATATAACTCACATTGATATTTCGACCATCGTCAACTCTGCCTTCCTGCGGGACTCTTCGCTCTTCACACCTCCTGATGATGACGATGGTAGAAATATCGATGTGAGTTATGTCTGTGTCTTTCTGTGTGTTTCCTTCGTTGTGAATTTATTTTATATATATATATATATATATATATATATATATATAATATATATATATATAATAAGATAGATAATATCAACTTTGATAGTTGTTTCTTTTGTTTTATTATTTGTAATAACTTGCTAAAATATTGGTAATAACTTTTGCTGTTAAAATGTTATTGCGGTTACTTTTTATCGTTGTTAATACCGACTGCTCTCCAGTTTGTTTATCATTTCATGGCTATAATGATATAATGTGTAGACTACAATACCTGAGTCTTTGGCGGTTACTTGAGACAGTATTGTCTGCTATAGTAAAGAGAATCGCTTGTCCGACTCTGTTAATCTGCGAGTTCTAGACAGGTCCACACTGATGATGAAGTAGAAAGGGACTAAATATCGCTTAACGCTACAAATATTAAGCTTCCTGTACCATGGGTTATCTTCAGTTTACTATGCTTAAACTACATGTATATATGAACTAAACCATGTATTAAACTGAAAAAGACTGAAAAGGTGTGAGTTTCCGGTACGTCCATATGAGGCTTCGAGACTAATTAATTTAATCCCATAACTAGCTCCTATTACTCCTAATGAACTTAACAAAGTTCAATATTTGTAAAACTAGTTATAAAAGCAAAATTTTGCAGAATGATATTGGGGGTTTTTATCTTTGTTATGCAGGGCTTGCAGCATCTAGTACGAGTAAACATTTCATTTCAATGTAGTAGCGCAGTTTCTTCAGGCTAGTTAAGTTCAATAGGTCCTTGGTGCATGTTATCAGCGAACCCCGCAGAACATGGAGACTTAGGCGCCCTAACAGCTTGGCCGTCACTCAAGACCAGTTTATCTGAAACATGGATTCACAGAAAATAATTAAAAAAATATTAGTGCTTGTCAAATAAATAATGCGTAATCTACTGTGTGTTTGGATTTCTCCAATACGAATTCCATTTTTTTTTTCAATTTGATAGTGATATTTATAAATTTGAGAAATTTCTCTTTTTTGATCACAATACTTTATTTACTGTTTCGCTCTTTATGGTAGCAAGTGCAATTATTCGATTATTTCTTCCGAACTCTTAATTATCAACCTCTTTCTTCTCATTTGTTATCATTGTGGCCGGTTACGTTGTCTATGGTTAAAAAAAATAATTGCTTTTCCGTTGAGTTGATTAATTCTTAGTCTGAAAGGACTGGATGTTATTAATTTGGCAGAATATAAATTACTTTTTTTTTTTCACTGCAGCTGTACACAGGCTACGTGGGATATCAACTAATATTGAGTAACTAACCGTTGTGTCAAGGCAATCTTTTGTACTCGATTTTATAACTGTAGCAGTTCAGCAAGGTCTTCGTGTTTGTCTTTTCCAAACGAGACATATTTACCATTTCTCACAAGTATTATTTCTTTTGCTATTCCACGCAAAGAGAAGTCGTTTTCATTTATCTTTCATCAATCAGATCTTCTTCGTATACCAGCTGGTGTCCAACTTGATTGCCATTTAAATGTATTAATATTCTCTACTAACTATATAAACTGAAATACTTTCTGGTTCTGCGTGGTTAAAACAGAATATTAATCATAGAATATTAAAATTACATGAAATCTACTTAAAACTGGATGTTTCTATAAGAAGTTGAAGACGTTTTGAAGAAAGTACTGCATTCGGATCAGTTTGTCGAAATCGTGTTTTCAACGAAAATACATCTTTTGAAGTCCCCTGAGTCCAATGAAATAATTTTTAAAATTTGTTCAGTGTGTGTATGTGTGAGAGAGAGGGTGTTAGTGTTTGATAAAATAGCCGTGATTCCGTCTTTTTAGTTATATTTAATATATAGGATACGGTACATGAATTGCATTCATGGTCAAAAGTTCATGAAAACTGTTCTCTAATGGTATAACAAAAAATAGGGAAAAACATACATTTATAATATAGATGTAATTTAGATTGATGTGGATTATATATAAATTTAACAAAAAAAAGGTCAGTTTTACGTTAAAATCTAAAAAAAAAAATTTTGATTGAATCTAAAACATATTGTGATTTCACTAAATCATTAGCCATAGAATATTAAAATGCATTAATCTACTTAAACTGTAGTTTTTATAAAAAGTTTAACAAATTGTTATTATTGTAAATAATAATACAGCCTGAAACATGCTAAACTCAACATGTCATCAAGTGAACCTGCTATATTTCTCGAGTGGGTTTATATTGACTTAAAAAAGACGTCTTATTAAAAACTAATAGAAGAATATTTATGAGATATGTGTTGTGTTGGGCCCACTTTTTTAAGTTTACAACCCAATGTAAACTTAATACATGTATGTGTTATATGTGGGGTATGTGTTATACTATATACTACCATTTGAAGTAATTACACTATTCATGAATTTAATATAATCAGTTAATTTGTATTATAATGAACCATTCTGAACTTTGTAGATGATAAATATCATGTTAATTACCCTAAAATATTACTTCAATATATAATGTGGTAATTTTTATAGACGTAAACATTCCTCCAGATCCTAGAATCACAATGTCGACTATTATATCTGAGACAGAGAGCGAAGTAGGAATGTTCTTGCTAAAGATAGATTTTAAACATTTCCTTAAGATCATTATTTCAATGCATTTATTGAATAAGTGATTCACTATAGCCATTTCTTAAACAGCTCATCTCTTTCATGTTTTTCCTGTTTTCTCTCTGTCTCTACATTTTTATCGTCAACATTCCAATTTTCAGGAGTCCATGCACCGCCTAGACTGTGATTCTTAACCTTTTTAGGTTTCGACCCAGATTTGAGAAATATATATTCCTGTCAACTAAAAAAGTGTGTTAAATTTTTGCAAGTTTTTTACTTACTAAATAGATCATCTTTAAATAATCTTCTTATATGATTATTTCTTTGCATAATTTTTTAATTTTATATTTTTTAACATTAAAGATCAAATAACAAAGTTATTTTTCGAATCAATCAATAACTATGAGTTTTTAATAATTTTTAGTGACCAAAGTAAATGATATTTATAACATCTTGAAACTAAATGGACTAATATGCTTAGTTTTAACTTATATTTAAACAAATAAGAATAAATACATATGTAAGTCTTTTACATTTTAAATGGAGGTCTTCCCTTTTTAGTGAAAATCTTCTTTCTGAATAGATTTTGTAAAACTTTCAAACCTTCGTCAAATGCTTGTCATAGAATATCTTATATCTATTTCAAGACCTAACTTGTTCCGGTATTTGTGTTTGAACACAGAAATAGCTCACAGTTCAGTCCAACACATATTTGTTGTTCAAAATGGCAATAATACTGTTAATGCGTTCTTAAAAACCGTTGGTTTTCCAGTTTTTAATTTTATCCAAAGCATACTTTAAGATTGTTCCTGGTAACTTTTTATTTCTAATATTTACTCTTGTAATTGATTTCTATTAACAAACTCCCTATACAAATAATTTAATCAAAATTAAATGGTATTTGAACTAATTGTTTCTGAAAATATATTATATGGGAATCATTGATTTAACTCTTCTGTTAGTTGTTTTAAATGATTAACAATAATTTACTGCCTTACAAAATCTGTAATATTAATATTCTTGAGGTCAAGTAAATTAAGAACCGATAGTGAATCAGTTTTCTTTACTTTAACCCTGTTTCTTCAGTATTTGAGTTTATTTTTAAAACACGTAATTTGTTCAGTCAATTCATTATATTATGATTACAGTATAATATTATTTAATTACTTATTTTATTTATGATTTTAAAAAACTATTTCGATTCGACATGGGTACCCAAGAAATATGCTTCAATACACAATACTGGGTCTGGACTCAATGGTTTAGAATTTAGAACCACTGGTCTAGATGTAGAATTCTTAGTTCTTTTGTTTTTTATGAGTCATCAGTATTTGTATGAGGCACTATTATTACGCACACATAATATTTTTTAATAACATATTTCAAAGTTAGCAGAAACTAATGATTAAAACAATCAATATCAATATCTGGTTATCAAGAGATGTTTAGTTATTGCAACTAAATCTACATTTTGCATTGTTAGCGAAATGTAGATTTTGCTAACCAAGTGAATCTAAGAAGATTTCCTTTTTTTCTGCTTCCTATGATCACTTTCTGCTACCTGTGGTAGCATTTTGTTGCCTAGTTACTATAGGAATTCCCTATATGAAGAGCCGTGCTGAAGTCAAAACGGACACTTAAAACTAACTAATTAACAAATCTTTAACAAAAAAAAAAATAAGCTTGATGTCACCAAGTTCCTCTTCCAGCAAATATCCGGCCACACTTATTCTTCGGATTGGTGAAAATTGTCTTAGGAAAGTATCTTAGCAGCCCCAGTATGTTTTATTTTTGAGTTTTAAATCTAACTTTGGTTTCACTTGGTATATTCAGGTAGCAGCACAACTGCCTATTAATACTGACGGATTAGAGAAAATAGACAAACTTAAATAATAGATTGCATATATAGTACAGGAACTATAGTTGCCTAGCGTCACTCATGCTATTATTTCTTAATATTAGAACTATAATACATCGTCTTACCTCGTGTACTACTGCTGTAGCTCTCTGACCGGTTTCGGCTGTCACCCATCTTCAAAAAGAACTGATCTAAGGAATAGTACTTCCTGTTATATAAGCTACCTAATTTTCCACTGCCGTCTATATTTTCATTATTTTATTATTTTAACATTATATTAATTTTATTTTTATTTTATTTTAGTTAACATTATTTAGTTTAAGTCTTATTCTCGTCATTGTCAAGTCGTCGTTTCATTTTCCTTAAGGGTTTAAATAATATATCCGTTTGATGATTTATTTCATCCAATGTAAATAATCAAACCTATATATTATTTAAACCCTTAAGGAAAATGAAACAACGACTTGACAATGACGAAATTATTTAGTATAGAATTAAACTAAATAATGTTAACTAAAATAAAATAATATAATTTTAAAATAATTAAATATAGACAGCAATGGCAAATTAGGTAGGTACAGGAAGTAAGACTCCTTAATCAGTTCTCTTTGAAGATGGGTGACACCCGAAACCGGTCAGAGAGCTACAGCAGTAAACAGTTAGCAGGTAAACTTGTATTTTGTTTCTACTTCACGGTCGATACTTTTATCAACAGTTATATATATATATATTCACTGATAAAACGAAATACGATCCAAACTGGACACAATACGAGTTCGAGATTAACAAAGAGCAACACACAAAGTAGGGAAACACACTTACAGACTCAAATTTTCGGGTAATCCGTCTTCAGGAGAAAAGAGAATGGGAGACCAAGCACGTTGTAGACGCTTCTTCTATTTGTTGTCTTTTTTCATTTATTTATATATATATATAGGATCATATGAAGATCTTCCCCCCCCAACTAGACTTGGGGGGAGGATCTTCATATGATCAATTTTAGGGGGGAGGATCTTCATATGATCCTTTCTGAGGGGAAGAATATTCAGTTGGGTACTTAAGGAGGGAGGAGTGATTCTAGGGGGAGAAGAAAACTAAAATTGATATAAAATTTTCATTATCACAAGAGTCACATGTAACTTCACTTTTGAGCATTCGACGTTGCTTTAGCCAGTTAATAACAGGGAAAGAATCCTCTGTCAGCAAGGGGAGCACAACAGTTTGGAAAGTATCACGGTCCATTCCTGTGTTCGATACTGAGTCCATGGGCTTAAGCGGGTTCTATATATATACCAAGTTGAATGGTCGTAATTTCATTTGACAGGTTAACTGGCATTAGGGAAATTAGAATTTGATCCGTCATCAAAGGTGGATTAACTCAGGTCAAGTGCAGAGGATTAACTCAGGTCAAGTAAACTCAGACCAAGTAAGGAGGTCTGGGACTTCCCAGGAAATCCCGGTTTCATATTTTCTTCCAGTCATTTAAGATATAGATAATACTAAGGTACAAAAAGAAAAGCAGTAAATAAATAAATGTTACCTTAAGGAGGATTAACTTATCTTCATATAATCCTTTCTGGGGGGGAGGATCTTCATTTCATCCTTTCTGGGGGGGAGGATCTTCATATGATCCTATATATATATATATCTTGCTCTCTAACGACGTCAAACACGGAATCTCTCAGTGATCAGTCCCCTGTCTCTGAGTTACTTGAATATATATATATAATGTTAGTGTGTAATTATATTTAAGAACATTTTTTGTTTATGTTAAGGGCTAAGTAGTCAGTTTTAAATCAATGATGTGGCTTTTTGAAGTGTACCTACATTAAATATTTACTGAGTCAATAAGAAAGCGACCGAGAGGTTGAGGCCATTATGTATTGCTTGAAATGTATTTTTCGATTGTGATTGACGCAATACACACGTGGTAGATAACCCTGTGTATCTGACTGATAATCTTGTCTAAGACTCATCGTCTCATCAACATTGCTTCTCCCAATGCTTATCAGGTCCACAACACCTCTGTTTCATCTATATATAACTTTTCATTAAATGGAAATCATTTTATTACATCAGCACACTCAAATATAATTTCAATTACTAATAAAGTTTTTTGTTAATGTGCGCTAAAATAGCGAGTGATTAATATATTTCCTAAAATTAATAATATGGTTATTCTTTTTTTCATGTTAGTTGTCTATAACAATATTGAGAGAAAAACATGTTAGTAGAAAAAGATATTAACCTGAGAGTGTGGAGTAATACATGCAGAACAGAACACGTACGTTCTTACCGCCTCCTAAGCTTAAGAAATAACGTCGGGCGAGTTAGCCCTTGTGCTCAGTTTGTTGTTTGAAATAGTGTCCGTAAGTTTTTAATAGTCACCAATCCCTTGAAATGGTCCTCATCGATTTAATCAGGAAAAAGTTCCGTTAGGTCTTCAAAATCAAAAGCAGGAATTATAAGAGACTGTTATTTGTCAGTTTCCAAGATGAATTATATCTTATTAACCCAAAAAAAATTAATTTTTGATTTTTTAAATCTCAGTTTAGCTTCATTTCGTCTAAATTAGTGAAGCTAAAGATTTTAGGTTGAAAAATAAATTAGTAGTAGATATTTGTTCAACATGCTTGTTGAAAATATGATGTGAAGAGTTGTTCTCACGTGGATTGAGAGTAATGCAATCACTTTCTGCACCAAAGGGACGAAAGTGATTTAGTTAATTCTTGGCAGGTATGATTGCAAACGGCGTCAAGGATTCAAATGGTCACAAGTTGTCGGTGACCGTCAGTCTCAACTCCTCGTCCCCGTTGACGCGGGTCGACAGGTCGGAGATGGATCTTGAAAGTTTCGTGGAAGGCGTCTCAGCTCTTCATCTTGACTGTGGAGACTCCAGAGAGCTTCAGCACAGGTAATGCATCACTTGAGGCCAACATTTATCTTCCAACTAAACCCTTGTTGGAGTCTTTACATTTCTTCTGTTTAACTTCGCTTTCGTCTTATTCACAACTCGAGCAATTACAGAGCAGTATATAAGCCATATCTAGCAGTCAAAGATAGACTATGATAATTTTAACATTTTTCGTCAGGTTTCAATATGTTAATTTCTTTTTAATTTGTTATGAAACCTTTGTAATGACTCTGCATGAGATATTACCTGTATCATACGTCCTAAAAACAAAAAACGTAATTTTTTTCTTTTGAACGAGAACTATTTTTGTGTTTATGTGTATGTTAGCAAAGAGAGAAACACAGTAATGTGAAAACAGACAAATAAATTTGTTATTCTTTTATACTAAATTGTCATCTAATGTCACACTCTTCGTGACAACTAGTTGTTATTTATCCATAGAGAAATATATCCCAGAAAGAAAAAAAAACACACATTTTTACATTGGTTTAAGAGAATCATATTATCCTGAAAGAGAATATAAACCCTAAATTACCTATTACTCATTATTAATAGCTGTTAAAAGTATGAATTACTGTCGCCCCTTGTCAGTTGGACTCCAGTTACTACTTCTAACTATTTTATGTCGAAACCTGACTGTCGTTTTTCTGCTGGACCACTTTTTCTTGATTCCTGGTTGTTATATATATACGTTTCAGAGTAAACTGTTTTTGCATCTGTTAATGTATACATCACTACATATTTTTCAAAGTTATATCTGTAGTGTGTGCGTATGCGTGTGCACACACACAGCATTAAAATATTAATGGAAGTCAACTAGAACACACTATTCCTTTTTAAATATCTGCGTAAATTTCCTCTAAATGAACTGAATCCGTGGAAGTAAATTTCCTCTAATCTATGAATTCTTTTGAAGCAATTTCAATTTATTAACCTTGTATTAACCCTGAAATAAAAGTTTTTTTTTGCTTTCATCTGCGTAGTGGAAATATATCTATCAGAAAATTAAAGTTATTTATACCAAACATCACAGGTGTTGTCCAATTTTAAGTAAATATGAATTCTAAAATTAATTAAATTAGTTTGAGCCTTTACTCGGCTAGCTCTGAGTTATTTTAACATTTTCTATTTGTGCAGATTACCTTTTCCACCCACTGTATGTAATATGATATTTTTTTTGCTACATTTTTTAGGGTTTTATTCAAAACCATAAGGTAAAAAATTATTTTGAGATTTTAATGGATTTATACGTTTTGCGGTTACCAAAATTCATTTTTGTATGTTTTTTTTTTGGGATATCAGGATGTTTTTGAAATAAAAACTAATGTTTTAATAGTTCTGTTTACTCAATCTCAATAGAATTTGTAAGGTATACAGGTGCTTGTGGAAATGTACCCTACTATTTTAGAGAAGTATATCTTCATGTCAAAACAAGTACCTCTATTTTACCGTCATTCTGAGCATTGCAGAGACTTGAATGTTATATTTAGTTATGAGTCATTATGACAAAATATTAATTAATTTTAGACTTTGGAAGCAGTGTCACTCAACTACTGTCCGTGGTGTGGCAAAAGTCTGAGAAAGGAGGCAATAAATCAAACAAGTGTAACACTACTGACTAATAAAAAGAACGCCTCCTTAGTTTACCTGTTATTATATATATATATATGAAATATTTTCCACAATATGAAATGGGAAAACAAGACTAACATCTTTCACCGTAAGAAGCGATCTTCGTCAGAGTCAAAAACCCAACTGAAACACTAGATGCAGAAAACATCTGGTGAGGGGTTGAGAAGAGTGGGAGGAAAGAGTGGTATTTTAAAAGGGTGAAAGCGCAGGAAAGGACAAATGTCCAGAAAGTGATCTTTGAGGAAACAAAGGAGTACAGTAAGACAGAGTAAAAAACTATCCGCTAGCTGTCAACCCTCTTAGAAGAGGCTATTGCCCTCGTAACGAAAGTATCAAGTTTGAAGAGACCGTTACTAAAGTTTACAATATTTGATCTATTAAATTTATTTAGAGACGATTCAATAATATTTCTTAACAACAATGATTTTTTATAGGTTGTCCTATTAAACAATACAATTTATTCACATATATTAAGCTAGTTTTTTTTAAAGTGATTTTAAATTGTTGGCTAATTAATATAGCTAATATTATAGTACAAGATTGCTTTAATCAATGTGAAGTTTGTGAATTATGTGTTGTATAAAGGATCTTTTATAATATTGTTTCTGGTTTTTAATGTGATTAATAATAATATTTTAAAATGAGAAGGAAATATGTTAGACGCACATTTAATTAATATAATGTACAGATTAAATTTGCTTTATCTGTGTGAAGTCAGAGAATTTTGTAATAATTTCCTACGAATATTTTCTAAATATTTTTAATCGTTTCATTATTTAACCGATTTGTGTCATTTTTTTGTTTATATTAGTATTAATCTAATTAATAATTCTTTATTAGTTTCTTTATTGTTAATTCCACTACTTTATTCTAATTTTTTTAAACCACCAAACGACAAAAAATAGTCGACACTGTCTGTCAGACTCCATCCATACCTCCTTGTACAAACTCTAAATCCTGCCACCAACCTTCCTCAACCTCACTGAATAATTACTTCATCCAGTGACTATCTAACTTCCTTTCCAACTCATGACTAAAAACATTGAAAACTATGACTAACAAGACCACATGACCGCGAATACAACATTACTGTACAGACTAACTTAATATCCGACATGAATTACAGACATTCAAAGTTATAGTAGCACAGTAATCAAGCAGTAGAAGGCCTCATGTCTGGAACTGCTAGTTACGATGTGTACTATAGTGCGCGGTTATATTCGTTGGTCGTTGGTCGTTGGTGTCAGGCTAATTATTTGCGTCAGTCGATTGACTGCTGCTAATTGGCTATGAGATGTCATGGCTTATCCTCTTCCATTATATTTAATGACTTGATTAAAGGCCTTGCACGCAGAATGCGGTCTGCCAATCAGTGTTGCTTCTTATTGCATCATCTCTGTCAAACATACCCCGGTCTATCGTAGCGATATCAGCCAGGGAGTAGCGGGTAGCAATCATCTGATAGAGAGAGCTTCTATCAACTCAGGCAGAGGTGGTGCGACATTTTTAATTGACTGATGAACCGAATAATTCTTCTCATCAGGAAGGAGTGTTTCTGTGAATCAAGATTGCTGATTACCTTCCTCACACTTGCTACCACCCCATAAACCGGTGGGAAATACCAAAGGCTAGAGTGGTGGTCACAACCAGCGAATAAACTATGTTGACTTGAAAAAAAATCTCAAAATGTCAACCTGATGGAATCAGTCCATCCTTTCATGAGCTATACTCCAACATTAAACGTTTTTTGTCAAGGAGAGGGATCAAACTGATGATGGAGTGGCTAATCTATTTGGGAGAACTGAAGAGACCCATACTGCCCTCACATCGTATATTCATGTCAGATTGCAACAACGATTGTATGATGACACGGTGGCTTATGCATCCTCCCAGCGTGAGAGTACTTCAGAATAGCTCGGAACCTGCCCTTTCTGCACCGCACTGACCACATCATTGTATCACAAGAAACGTATACTTAGATGAACCTGATTATTTTGCTAAACTATTCATTTAAAATCTTTTTAAAATTTTTGAATTTTCGTCGTTACTACATTTACAATCAAATAAATAATGTCGATCATTAAATAAATTTTATCTATTTTCAATAAATTCAAACAGTATATAGCAATAACAAACAATATATGAAAGAAATTGCTAAGTTTTTTTAAAAAAAACTTGCCTTCTTCAATTTATTTGGGTTCCAGCAGGTTGTGTATTTATTTAAAACACATATGAAGCATTTAACTAAATGAAAGCTCTAATTCTTCACACAATCTGTGATATTGGCCTAGATTATTCTCGTTTAACTTTATTTTGCCCATTTTTTAATTGTTTTTTACAAGATCAAAAAGGGTAACACATCAGAAAAACCACATATTTCTGTATGTTTTCTCTTCTGCTGACAAAAACAAAGTAGCTTGGTGCATATAGCCTACGATCTGTAATGAGTATGCCATATGCAAATAGCAGCATGAATTGAGCTTGACTTAGTCTGCCCGACGATTAAGTCCGCATTCTGTGTCCCAAAGCACGGAATAGCATAACATTTATGGGAGGATTTATGAAAAAATGAATGTTTCAAATCTGACTTATGATTGCGTTTGAAATCTGACTTATGAATGTTTAAAATAATCCTCACATTATGATTGCGTATTAAAGAGCTCAATCATAGCATTTGAATCAATACTAACTTCAATTTACTTTTGAGTTACCTAAAAAAAGAAATTTTCATTTAAAAAAGTTTTATGTAATGTTCCCTTGAGGGGGTCAGGTTAGCTGAGTGGTTAACGTACTCGCCTCTGGGCTGGTAGTCCGGGGTTCAATTCCCACCTGGCTCTCGATTTAATCCATATGCAGAGATACAATAAAGAGATGATACCTGCTACAATGATACATACAGGCCTGTGAATGGCTATTCAACCAGCATCGAGTTGCCTAGATATATGATGCAATTAGCGTTCATTCCATTATCATCAATGTTAGCGGTCTGATAATATTGAAATCATAAATTGATAATATAATATTTTCCATTGGCAACAACAGTAAACAGTCCTTATATAATATCATATATGGGTTGACGGACATTTGAAATAGAACCATTTTGTGACACTCTGATGTCTTAATTTAAACGTTAGGTAATGGTTAAAAAATCAGGTATATGTGTTGATGGACACCTGTACTGGGAGGATGAACCAATATGTAACACTCTGATGTCTTAAGTTAAACGTTAGGTAATGGTTAAAAAAAAGGAATATACATATTCCAATGAAACAAGTACAAATAAGCAGGCGACAGTACAATAACCTTAAAATCAATGAGTTTTACTTATTAGCAGATATATATTGTAAAAGGACATAATGTGGAAAAAATAAAATTAATTAATCATTGCAATGCTAATAATAATTTTCGAATATCTGGCTATGTCATGTTTTTTATATTTATTAACTATATTGTTAGTTATATGAAGTAAGAAATATTATTCAAACTAATTATATCTTTATTTATATCTATATTTATATATCTATTTATATCTGTATTTATGCCCGTACTTTTTTTTTTAAAAAAAATCGGTACCCAAGTATGAGTTAATATTGTACACTGTTAAATTCTTATTTAGTGCATTAGAATAGCAAGTTATGTTACTTAGCAGGAGATTGCTGGAAGGTTAATTGAAAGCAGATAGTAGTTGAACAGCAGAACTGCTTTGCTAGTTTATACCGAAAAGAAGTTGGGTTTCATGTAAAGTATGATCCTTTAATAACAGAATTGCCATGAAATGTCGGCTATGAGCTATAAGATTAGACATTCCATTATTTTATTTACCATGATTTTGGATTCAGCACTAATATAACACAAGCATTATTTTCTTTTGGGATTTTAAATTAGGATTTCACATAGATAAAGATTTGTATATTCAGAGAATTTTAGTCTTTATAGTTTGAACTAATTACTTTTTCGAAAACACAGATCTGATCGATATAATAATATAAAATAAAAAATGTAAATTTAAAAAAAAATATAGAAAACTAACTGTTGTACTAAGCTTTCTCAGATAACTTAGTTTAACTAATTGCGATTTTAATGCTTGATAGATTACTTATAAAATCACGCTTTTTCTCAATCTGTGGCTGCCGTTCTGTAGTTGCTACCCTCTAACCTGACCGTTCTATCCTGCAAACTTTTTGTATTTCTTTTACTTTCCGTTCTCTTGCTGTTAATTTTTAGAATCATTTCTATATCATCAAAGTTTCATTTAATATGTTTTATTTTTTATTAGTTAACTCGGAATATAGGATTTTTGAAGCTTCCCTTTTTTTCTGGATGGGTATCGTCTTAAGTTCATTCCATGAACTCTTGGAAATTTTGAATATAAAGACATTTTAAATATGTGTTATTTAATTTAAATGAAATAGCTTCATAATATCGTTAAGAAAACGTCTTTGACTGATTTTTTGAATACCGAACAGTAAATAAACAGCCGGTAAAGGCAAAGAAGTATTACATTTTCACTTTTGTATTAACTTTTTGTTTTTCTATCAATGTGACCTACTTAAAAACTTTGCAGTGTTAATCTGAATTAACAGGTAAAATGTCATCAAAATGAATAAGCCATTTAACCGACCATGTGAACCGACGGACTGGTATACAGGGAATTCTATACAAATAGATGTAAGTCAATTGTGTTTAGTTGAGGGGTTTCATTGAAGTGAATTTGCAAATTCATATAATTATTCATTCTTCTGCGGATTTCTATCAAGCATCTGAATTTCTTATGATGATTGCAGTCAGAATATACTTCGTTGCTTACCTATTTAATTAAGCCAATCTGTAAACTGTATTAATAATGAAAACTTAATTTGAACATTCGATATTTTTTTTAACCAAATTAATAATATAAGCTAAATTTTATAATATTAGAAGTTGTAAAATTTTTATTACAATTGAGTTTATATTTTAAAACTAATAAGCTAATATTCTTTTTTTTTTTAAAAAAAAGAATAGGACTGGTTCTTTTAATACTTAATGCATCTCCATTTAAAGTAGGGACTCCTTTCTGTTCAGTATTTCTTTACTATTTGAAATCGTTCAAAAGTTGATTTCTTGATGCAAATGGTTTAAGGAGGTTTGACACAAATGCAATAGTTTTGAGGATCTGTGTCAATAGGACCTCTGTCTGGTTCAAACGCCTACTCCACTAATTTAGAGCATGTTTGACACTAGGAGATTAATGGCACAATTAGCAACTGTTCTGCTCTGAAAATCTTGTATAAATTTCTCCTTCTGAGACAGGATTTGTGCAAGCGATAGTTATATATAAATTTATAATATTTCTTAAGCAGTCAATTTCAACAAGTACGATGACATGTACTGATTGTAGTTCTCATCTATATATATATATATATATAAAGTTCGTGAGTTTGTTAATTTGTTCACCCATTTTCCGTGGGGATAGAGACTTGAAATTATTATAATCTTTAATTTTGTTGTTATTGGCTTTGTTGTACTTGTATTATATAATAACAAATCGTATTAGGCGGTCAGGGTAGCCCAGTGGCTTGCGTACTCGCCTTGACTTTCTATAATATTATTTAATAATATTTCTCATTAGGGGTTCACAGTAGCCTATATACTTATAAAACTCTGGTGTTTGTGTTTATATATTTGCACATGCTCTAAACTGAATAATATAATAAAAAAAAATTGTGGGAATCGAACCCACGCCCTTGGCATTGGAGGTTCAGCCCTTACCGTCTGCGCTAAAGGGACTTTTGCACAATAAGCTTTCAAAACCTGATATTAATGACGTCAAAGCATTAAATAATGGTTTTTCGACCTAAATTGTAATGATTTAATTATAATAAATTTAGAAAAAGAAAATTTTATGAATAATCGAAGAGAATAAGAGACTCTACAGAAAGGTTTAGTTCATTTATGTAAAACAGCATTTCATCATGGCCAATTACTTGTTGCTCTGTCAAACAGAAAAAAACATTACAGTTTTTTTTTTTTTTGGAAAATTCAAATTGTACAAAAAATGTAAATATGTACTGTCTTAAAAATATGCTCATTGTCCTCTTTATTATATATGAATTAATTTCGAGTTATCTGCATTTATGTGAACATGATTGCATTAAAAAGGAAGGTATTGGATAACCCAACGGGTCACGGGTACTCTAGTCTGCAATAAAGATGTTACAGATAAACGGCAAAAGTATTCGTATTTATCGGTTACCGGGAGGCCACTTATATAAAGACGGTTATTAAATCAAAACAAAACGAAAACCACTTTATTATACAAAATAACACTCATAGAATCTATAAATAATAAATTTCATTTTGTGTTATTTATAATTACATTATATATTTATGTTTTTATATTATATATATATTTATATTCTGCAGTTTTGCAGTATTTTATATATTTTGGATTCCTGTGTTGGTGAGCTCAGGTATAAGAGTGTTGTCGGAGATACTGTTCTGAAGCTTAGGACTCCGAGCGTTATCTTGTATACCATACATCTTTCAGACTCCTTACTAGTTTTGACCTCATCTTGTCAGGCTAGGGAAGTGGTAACCAATATGAAATTATAATACATGTACCTGCATTGGTGTTTTAGTGGTGGGGAGTATAATTCAAATACTATTGAGTTCACATTAAGGCAGTCATAAATATAAATATAGTATAACGGTGTTTGTCTTAATTATGACAACAACATAGATATCTAATGATCAAACCACAATATGAAATGGGGAAAAAAAGACTAAGATCATTCATATTGTGGTTTGATCATTGATTGTTATTGCACTTGTTTATATGAAATCTTGTTATCATTGATATCTAAGAAACGAATTTTCATTAAACAACCGAAAAGGAGTTTTCACGAACGTTAATTATACTTCAGTAGAAACCTCTTGGGAAATCAACTTAATATACTTCTATATATTTCAATACGAAAATACTAACGGTATGATTTTTAACGCAGTACACATAACAGAAAACATAAATTAAAAAAAATGTCGAACAGTTTTTCTTTGTTAGGAGAAGACCTAATAGATGAAGACATTAATCACTCCCTTTGTCCCCATTTCTCTCTCTCTCTCTCTCTCTGTCTCTATCTCTCTCTCCCCCTCCCTCCTCCTTCGTCTTCTATTACTCTTCCGATTACGAGCGACTTATTGAATATCGCCTTTAATAAGTGTTATTTTCTGTTATATGAAGTTATATATATGTATATATATTTCATTGAATAGCTGACCGTATTTCACTGATGTCATTTTCTTCACCAGTTTTTCAAGGTTTCTGAATACCTTTTTCTTTCCTTCATCCAAAAGTTGGAGAATGTTAATTAAGTCGAAACATGTCGGTTCCCACTTAAGTAACATTCTCCAACGTTTGGATGAAGGAAAGAAAAAGGTTTTCAGAAACCTTGAAAAACTGGTAAAGAAAATGACATCAGTGAAATACGATCAGCTATTCAATGAAATATGCTTGAATGAATATATATATGCTTAAAATAACAAGATTTCAGAATAAGCACGAGAAATGAAAATTGTTTCACTATTAAAACAAAATTGTTGGAAGTTTTGATATGTTTGATACAAATTACCAGTTGATTGATCTTATAGGGCTGCGCCAAGAGAGGTGATTTTAACTCGTCTGACTCTCTGATCAGTCATTATTTATCTGATTTATTGGGTTCAAAGAACTCTTTGAGAGCCCTTGTGAAGTTGTCCTTCTCTAATATCCACGTAGAATGATCTCCTTGAGACGTTCGAGTGGTCCTCCGTTGGATCAAAAAGCCTTCTTTTCAATAACCTTCTTAGATTTGATTTTCAAGTTATGGGTTCGTTGAATTGAGTCGACTTGCATCAATCGCTTAACATACGGTTGTATTTATGCCCACTTTGCGAATATCACTGAAGTCTTCATGGTGGCTGTTTAGAGAACGTGAGTCTAACTGAATTATCAGCAAGTGACCCACAAAATGAGGTAACTGACATACACTAGCACGAATGCTCGTATTATATATGTACTTCATGTGACCTAAATGTTGTTCTTATTTCAATGCTTCGACTGTTAATAATCTATTTGCGTCTTAAAAAACTACACAAAATATAAGTGTAAATGATTTTTTTCATGACCTGGAGATAAATGTTCAATATTTCTCTAATAGATGTGAAAATTACATTTTCAGTTTAATGGGCAAAAGTAGTACTGGCATTAAGAAAATCATAAATTCATTTTAATCAAGTTTATATTAATTTTAATCAATATTCAATTATTTCTGGTAATGGTTGCATGTTTAAGTAAAGTTGGATTGTAGGACACTCTAGATTTTTATTTATTTTTTAATTTAAATTCATAGTTAATTTTATTGAAGTAAGTTCTGTTGTATACGCTTAGTTCCGTCTGAAGGCCTGGAATTCGCAGTGAAAGTCTTTATTGGACAGTAATGCAAAATGTTGTGTAAACCACTAATAGGCTTATAAGTTTATACATACTCTAAACCAAAAGTGTCAAACCCATTTTGGTCAGGAGGCCGAATACAGCTTAGAGTTTGCCCTCAAGCGGGCCGGGCCAGCAAGCTAACGACAAAATTACATAGAACTAACAATAAGTCTACCCTTTTCTTTGTATCAGTCACTAATACTAATAATTAGTGCAAAGAGAATCAAGTCAATTATAAAAATATTTATTAAAATCCGACACTCTGTATCCACTATTATTCATTTGGACAGAGATATTTCGCTGGTTAAGGTGCGAGGGCAAAAAAAAATTAGATAATACAGCGCGTACTAAAACACTGATGGATAGTATAATAACTGCATGTTTTTAAGGAAATTTGAGTAAACTTTTTTTTTATATATAATAATGCAGATTATCCCCCGGGCCGGATCAAACCCCCAAGCGGGCCGTATGTTTGACACCTGTGCTCTAAACGGCTGGCATCCACGAGAATTCTACATTTTACCTTGCTAAAAAAAAAACGCTTCGATAAATTTTCTCTTAGACAAAAACAATATAGTTTTACTGAACAAAAGTTTTGTTGGCGTAAGTACGATTCAGTTGTCACAGTGAGGAATTGGCAGAAAAAGTAGATGGTAAGCCCATCCGTTCCTTGGAAGAAAATAGCTATAAAATAAATATGAATAACTCTTGTTTGTTACAAATGGACCGAAAAAAGGTTTGACAAACGAGAACGTTGCTCATCGTATAACTGCTTCAAACTTGCCTCCATGCTACGAGTACATCATTTAGGCAACCCTTGTATTATATTTTATTTAACTTTTTCAAGCAGTTTCCATAAAACATTGTTTAAAAATTCTTACAAGTTTTATTTAACTTGGATTTCAGGGCGCAATTTGTCTTACTTTTTATAAAATTTTACCTAAAATTTATTTCTATAAAAAAATTATATGAAACATTTTTCTACAGTAATAATTAAGTAAGCAGAAAAGTTATTATTATTATTATTAAAATGAGTCACACATTGTATAGCAATTATTTCATTCTTCTTTTTTTTCATTCTTATATGTAAATATATCATAAGGAAATAACATTACTTTTTATAAAAAAAAAAAGTTCTACTTACAAGTACATATACTTTCCAACAGAGAGCATCTTTTGATGACAGTAAATGCAAAATATTGAAAAGAGTTTTTGTAGATGTTTTTTTGGTTAATTGTTGTACAGACTCTTTGTTTGATTTTAAATATATATTTATATATAAAAAAATTTCACATAAACACGCGAAATAACAATCAATGATCAAACCACAATATGAAATGGGAAAACAAAACTAAGATCTTTCAACCGTAACAAGCGGTCTTCGTCAGAGTCAAAAACCCAACTGGGTTTATAACTCTTACGAAGACCTCTTGTTGCGGTTGAAAGATCTTAGTCTTGTTTTCCCATTTCATATTGTGGTTTGATAATTGATATTTATATATATTTGTAATAATTGGTGAGACCAAGATATAAATATAATAAAGGATTTTTTGTTTTAAAGGTGCTATTTGAATAGTAACTAACACAGTCTAATTTGAATAACAATCGTGCCGTCTCTCTACGCCAATAAAGAACGCTTGCGAAGAGGATTTGCAAGAGAGCTATGTCAAGGTCAAGAATTCCAGTTTTGCTTCAATTAGTCAAATTGTTATTGCCAATTTTATAAGTTAAACATAGGGTCTAGAAAGCTGCAGTAATATATAGAATGTAATTTTAAGTGATGTGACGTCATGACTGCCTACGCGGTCCTAATCTGGTGGGGAGTTGGTTGTTCCTGTATAACTACGCTCCAGTCTCGCTTTGACCATCGGAGGGTGCACTTGCAAAGCGACCCTTCATCAGATAAGCGTCTATTACGATTTCGTCATTTGCTTATCTCTCGTCATACTTCAATAATAAACGATTCCATATAGCCTGTAACTATTAAGCAATTAGTTATTATCTTAACTATGTTACTGGACAAATATCGTTCTCAGATTGAAACAAGGGACAACATTTATAATGAGTGAGTATTTAGTTTATATTTTTGATATATATATTAATTGATAACAGTTTTTTTCATCTATTATCTTTTTCACACAATAATTAGTTACTGTTTCTTAGAAAAGACAGAAAATACTGTATAAAACCATTTTATAAGTAAATTAAAATATTGTGAATGTTACATGAGAAGAGTGATTTATGTTTATTGTTCATAGGTTTCAAAGTTGCGTATTTTATAAAACGCGGAGATTCTGAAACCTAACCCAGATTATTTATCTCTCTCCTGTAACATTTATTTCCATGCCTAATGCTATATTTCTTGCAAGAGTAAGACTTTAGTTGACCATAAACTTAATGCAGTTTAGCCATTTCAATTCTTTCATGAGGATTTCTGTAGTAATAAAAGGTCCATTGATTGGGATGCGAGGATCTAAATGTAAACAAACATTAGATGAAGGTAAAAAGTAGTGTCTCTTCAATGTGAAATAACCTCTTTGACCTGCAATCTATTTGAATTGCCAAAAACCTTCCCAGGGTCAACCTGAATTAACATGTATAAATATAGTACAGTTATATATAGATATACAACAGGATTTCACATAACAAGTGAAATAACAATCAATGATCAAATAATTGTTTTTTTTAATTTCATATTGTGGTTTCATCATTGATATATATATATATATATATATATAAATTATGTAATTGTAAATTTTGGATGTAGTCCTTCCTTAGGGCATAGATTGTTGAAGATAACAACAAACTTAGCTGATACCTGTTTCTTAACGGGCTTCTCAGATTTCCTTAATAACACTCTCGTTCATTGGTCTACACAGTACAGTATATTTCCTATAGTCGGCATGTTAAAGGCTATAGGAAACTCCATTCATCTTGAGGACATTAATAACTTCCTGTGAGAACTTTGTTTGTTTGTATAAGCAAAGTCAAGACAACCCCCACTGTCTTATATAAAACAAAGCGTTTTACACGTTTTTGATCTCTCTTGAGCGCATTTCTAACATTTTCTTGATGTTGTCCGTACCTGTGTTGTTTGATGGGAGACAATGTTTTGGGGGACGTACTCAATGGAATTTTTACTAAAATGCCACTACGGTTGCGTTTACATGTTTTACTAACTTATTTTAGTTAGTAAAAAAATGCGAAAATATGTTTTATGTCACTGTCGTCTTTACAGTTCCTGTATTTACTGCAAGGATTTTGGAATGTTTGTATTTGGAAGTACAAATGGATGTGAACAATTTTTCTCAGCCATGAAGATTAACAAGTCTGCACTAAGATCACGGGTTACTGATGAACATTACAATCATCGTTGAAATTGTTTTCTCCTAATATTGATAACCTTGTTGATTCAAAACGCTGCCATATGACTAGTCAAAACAAAATCTTACTCATTCTGTACACAGTTATTAATTAGGCTCTGAATAGTAAATGGATTATCGAAAATACTAAATTATCATTTTTTTACTGCTTACGTTCGATTCAATAACATTTATAAAAAAAAACTGGGTTATTATATTTTTAGGCTTACTTTTTATGTTATTGAATTACAGGTTCTGAATGAATAAATAAATTGACTAATTGAATTATTTTCTTTGTTACTATTTTTGTTCGATTGAATAACATTTATAAATAACCGTTATATTTTTCATTTAAACCTACTTTTTATAATTGTCATAATACAGCCGTCGGGTTACTGTAAAAATCCTCATACGGCCCTCGAAGGATTTGACTTTGAGACCACTGGCTCAGAAGGAGGGACCTTTGCCTTCCCTACTTTTAGGATTTGTTAATGCTAACTTCGATATTGTCATCTGACTCGGGTCAATATCATTTATGAATCTAGAAATTTTTGAAACTCCTAGAGTGAATATGAGTAAAAGAAATTCCAACCTACTACCATTTGTAGATTACATTTTTCTTTACTTTCAGTATGTTTTGTTAAATAATTGTAGTATACTTATAGATATCTATAATATATTTAGCTAGAACCGTGTAAGTATTGTATTGATAAATAAATATAGTATAAAGTTATATTTTTTTGGCCAATACAATTAAAAGATTACTTTTGGATGGTTACTTTTTTTAAAAAGTTGGTATAATTTATAGTGATTATGAAAGAAATTTACTTTGATGTTTTGACACGATTTATGAGGATTATCTGTCTCCGTGATTGTTGGTGTCTTTCAAGAATGTCCAATCACCCTTTATGTCACCTTCTTTGTCAAGTGTTAATAAAATTGTACAAAAACACAGTCTGCGCTGTGGCAGATAAAGAATAGTATTATATCTGGGCATTTAAGAAGTTTTATGAATATACTTAATCCTACTTTGTGGCATAATGTGTAATAATTTCACCCAAAATTTCTGATAATTCTATCAAGCTTAGATTTGGTGTTAAATATTACTCTGATATTAATATTCCATGATGAATATTTCATGAACATTGTATGTTGAAAGAGGAAATATTACTATCAAAAGGTTAATGTGTGCGTACTCTTTCTGTATAATTGTAACAATTGTTGAAAAAAGAGTATTGTATGGTTCTGATGACTGTTTAGTTTGCATGTTCTTAATGAATTCTTTTTCTCAAATATACTAGATTGATTTCGTAAATATGAATAACATAATCAAACTAGTTAATATTCATGACAGCGTTTGCCGGGAAGTGATTTTTGTTCGTAATTTCTTTTGACAGTCGTACAGTTGATGGCTTTTCAAGTAAGAGCTTGTTTTCAAACTGGTTTTTCGTCATAATATCAAGTATTTCCTTTATCTGATACTTGATAATGGCATGTGTTTTGATCACAACGACCTGAGATTGCATAACGCTATTAGTGTCATTGATTCTTCAATTATACTACAGCAAGAAAAATAATGGATGCAATTTAAGTAAAATTGTTTATTTAAACTTATTGGGTCATATCATATATTTTAAAAGTAATATTTATATCATTAGTTGTGCAATCCGTAATTGTGTGGTATTTACTCATTCTCAGGTAAAATGGATATACAAACAAAAGTCGCCACACAATTGAAGTTTTATTCAACAGCAACGCGTTTCGAACACTTTGTGTTCATCATCAGGAAGACACCAAGGACGTGGTGCTGACGGTTGGTTGTTTTCACTGGACCAACCCGTCAGCACCACATCCTTGGTGTCTTCCTGATGATGAACACAGAGTGTTCGAAACGCGTTGTCTTTGAATAAAACTTCATTTGTGAGGAGACTTTTGTTTGTTTATTCATTTTGCCTCAGAATAATATTTATATATTGAATCATAAAATTTGAGGTACTTTCGTAACAAAACAGTATATTAAGTGCATCGTTTAAATCCCATCACTTATTACTTATCATTGTTATGAATGAATATATAGATAGCACTTATATATATATATATATATAACCTAGGAGGTGTCAGAGCTTATTTTTCTTCATTCTGATTCTTCCTACGACATTTTGTCTCATACAAAATGTCGTAGGAAGAATCAGAATGAAGAAAAATAAGCTCTGACACCTCCTAGGTTATATAAAGAAGAGTAAATAAATAAATATATATATATATATATATTATATATATCATATAAATGGAAGTATATTGCATAATATATTTACAATTTATTTGTATACATAAATCACTTACCGAATAAAACTACATGACTTCTGGTAAAAATTCAGCACATTGATTTTTAATATTGGCCCTTAGATAATTTTTTTCTTGGGAAAATTAAAGTGATATTCGATAAGAATACGCTATAGTTTTCAAGGTGTTATAATATACACTATCAATCTTCCTATGCTACAGGGTACTGACGATAAACGTGCTTCACGACGAAAGTCCATTTTTGGGTACATTGTTGTTGTTTTGGAGTAAACGTAATTCATTTGAGATGATTCACTCGAGACTTGAACAGGGGCTTGTTTAAGAAAAGCGGCTGTCATCAGGTTGGCGCCGCTGCAGGTGGTTGTGCGATCTTGGCTGCTTTCTCTAGGTCATCGCCACATAATTCAATATACATCTCTCCACTTTTAACTTACATATTTTTGTATATTAACCAACCAAACGTTCTATATTATCGTTACATTAATTATTATTATTATGTTGATGTCAGCTGGGTTGAAGTCTGTTTATGTATCAAGTAAACAGTGGTTTATTATCTGTGCCTTGACGTCCGTCTTGGGTATCCATGTTACAGTACTTCCGTAATTTATTTTCGTCTGTTTTTAGTCTTCCAGTATTGATGTTACAGATCTTCCATTGTTTATTATTTTTTGGTTGATGTATTCTTCAGTATCCAGATCACAGGACGTCAGTGTTTGTTATCTGCGTGTTGATATCTGTCTTGTGCCATCTATGTTACATTTTGTTGCAACTTTTCCTTGTCAAGTTTTGATGTGAAAAGATCTAAAAAAAATAACCCATTATCTATCTGTTAGCCTAAATTGTATTATTTTATTTGAAGTTTTAATGGTAAGAAATTCTATTTCACTTGAAATGTAGTGTAGATGCTCTACAATAGAAGAATGACAAAACGCGCATAGAAGTATTTATAATAGAAAATTAAACCGTGAATAAATTATCGTATTTTGTAAAGGATTAAAAAAATCGAGCATTTCATAGCAGCTCAGAATGTGATTCACTAATGATGACAAAAGAGTGGAATCGTACCAATACAGTGATATATTTCAAGGTTTATAATTCGTTTGTGGTTTATCTACTGTTGCCTTAGAGATAATAGTCAATTAAGTAAATAACAATTCTTGATACTAAGTGACCCCCAATTGAATTAGTAACCTATAAATTTGTTTGTAGTTAGTCTCATTAAATAGAGGTTATACAGAATAAACGTGCCCGGCAGCCACAGAGGTACTGATACGAGTATACCTCAACCAGACAGTAATCTGCTCACGATAGATGACTTGAAAGAAGCATTGGGCGGCTATTCCTGATCCTATATAACTTAATAGATCATACCTGTTTTCATGTGAAGATATTTTAGACAACTATACATTACTTTAACTTACAAACAACTCATTCGTACTCTAAAAAAATGAACTAAGTCTATCAAGTACTTCGCACTTGTGCATAAAGTATTGGAAACATATAATAAAATCATAGGGTAAAACTAATCTGTAAAATATTAATAGAAAATATTGCTATATATCAGGAGAACGACCATAGGAAGCTACATTTTCTGTATGAAAGAGAAGAACCTAATCGAAAGAGTCAGATTATATGTGTTTTACTAGAATTTTAAAATTACACACAGAAACACGAGCCAATGACAGAGAAGAATGAGATGTTCAGTTTTGTAGATGTAAGTTGTATGAGATCTAAGTTGTATGTTGTAGTGTAATTAGAATAGCTAATGGAAAACCTGTTCTGAACTAACCTTCTACAGTAAAGTGTAATCTCCGAACCTCCTGCTTCGCAGTTAATACTATGTTGCATTGTTTTAAGATATGCAATGCTTTCATTATTTACTGTATATTACAATCATTTTCTTAATGGGTGATTCTCAGTTATTAGTCAACATTTCTCTATTCAATTTATGTAGAAAAAAATGACTCAGGAATGAATGAGAATAAATATTGCCATTATTTTCAATAAAGCTTGCGTTATTGAATGCAATCAGTCTCCTCCTGAAGTATACAAACATTTTTTTTTTCTTTTGGGTAAGGAGGTGAAATGCATTTTCGCACATAGTGCTGGGCTCCCAGATAAACCAGACTACCAACTAAAACACCCCCTTTTCTCCTAGGACCTAACCTGGAACTACGTATACAAACATTAGACTAAACATATAGAAAAGTGGCAAAAAAAAAATTAATGTTACACTAAAATCAAAGACTTTTCAGCAAAATTACTTAAGACCTTTGACAACATGCTAACTCTAAAGACTTCAGGTACTTCACTCATTTTGTTCAGTTATTGTTGTAGTCAATTTTCTTATATACATATATGCACGCATTTAAAAAGTAGATGCACGATTTTACGTGGTTAGTATTATGGAGAATTGTTCTAATTTTCTGATGCGGGCATCTATTTTTAAAATGCATGCATTAAAGAAACACTGTTCCCAACATTTACGAATATTTATATATATATATATATATATATATATATGTACCCGTACATTACAATGTTCATTGGACAGCTTTTATGGTGACTCCAGCCCGAATAGAGAAAATTGAAGAAACCAGCAAAAAGGTCGGGAATTCGGATGCTCCTGCATTATTCAATAACACATGCCTAAGAGAAGACCTAATGTCAATATACAGTAATATATATATATATTATTTAATCAAAACTTGAAACGGTCCAACAGGACTACTAGTTCACACAGGAAAGAAAAAAAACAGATAAAAACACACACAAAAAAGACTCACTACGATATTTCGACATTCGTCGTCATCGGCAGGAGTAGTCCTTTTGAGTAGCTGAAGCTAACTCAAAGTACCATAGTAAGTATTCAGCTACTCAAAGGGACTCTTCTGTCCGATGACGACGAATGTCGAAATATCGTAGTGAGTCTTTTGTGTGTGTGTTTTATCTGTTTTTCTCTTTCCTGTGTGAACTATATATATATTGTTGAAATGTACCGCAGCTTCGGCATTTACGACTTTCAAACTAAGCTGTTCCAGTCTCCTGACAGTCTTACGAATAGAAGGTGGTAATTCCCAAATAAGTTGTCCAAAGAACATTGAGACACTTTTTTGAAACACTTTAATAAATACCAACAATTTTAATTCAACTGAAAAACTAACATCACAGGTAAAGAATTTAACAAGTTTAGTTTTTCAGTTCTATTAAAATTGTTGATATTTATTAAAGTGTTTCAAAAAAGTATCTCAATGTCCTTTGGACAACTTATGTAGTGCCTTGGAAAGTACTGTATTGCTCTTTGTCAAACAGGATACTATTTTCTTCATTCTTCTAGATTAGTGTATGATTTTACACTGATCATAGCATAATGAAATCAATCATTCAATATCATCTCATATCGACCGTGTTGGAAATAAAATTCATTAAGTATGGATATTATTAGGTTAGCTTAGTGTGCTTTTGTGATTGTTGGGTTGAAAAAAATGGAATATTATTCGAGTGCAGCTTCTATACTCGGCAGAGTGGGTTTATTCAAGGTTGTGATTTCGCCATTTAACGGCGTGGTTTGGTTTTGGATGAAGGAAGGCGATGTAGTTCCGGAGTGAAGGAATCTCAATGTGTGACAGGTGTAACGAAAGCAGGTGAGAATGGAGTTGAGGGAAGTTGTGCAACTTGCGACGTGGGAAGACTCGTTCCCTAGGGCGTGTTTCATCACGACTGACTTGTGCATTCCTACATGTCTCTTTGCAAAAACAAAACCTCTGTGGAGGCAGTAGGGAGCATTCCTGCTGTTACTTCTATGATCAATAGCAATTTCATTATTTATTGGGCAAGTGAGATTGATAGAGTTATATTGGATCAATGGATCTCCGGAAGACGGCTCTTGTAGGCTATGAAACATTGGCCCCTTCGATAAATCCTTGTTCAGTCCTATTGTAGTCCAACAAGATCAAACCCAACAAACATCACAAGTAATCAATATATTTAATTATGATAATAAATCATCTATTCATAAATAAAATTTACATTTAAATATTATAAATAAAAAATTACTTTTAGTATTAGCAGGCAATGAAATTAATCCATTCGGAAGTAATAAATTCTGTTATAATTCTAGCACATATGCACATCTTTTTAAAATTCTGCTAAAAGATATGATTTTTTTTTGTAATTTTATGAATCTTTATGTTCTAAAAACCGTGGGAAGCCTGATGAGCTACTCTTTTACGAAGTGAAGAAATTATATGCTTTTTATAAATAGAAAGCAGACTTCTGTTTCATTCCTATTTCTTCAATTCTTCCCATGTTTCGCTTTTTATGTAGATAGCATAAAAACGTTATTGAGACTAACTAGACTGTTTGGCCTCAGAGCAGAGCTGTTCATCACCCATAACGTGTATATTGACGAGGATTGGGCCTCAGGGAACAACAATTCTCCAATATCTCCAACAACTATCAATAGCAGTATCGCTTTTCAAAAAAATACAAAAAGAATTCTACAATGATTGATTACTCGTGAATTTTACTCCTGCAAAATCACTTTTTGGGTTATTTTCGTACGGTTCGGCCTACACTAATATTGTTGACACATCTTGGGGCAAGTTTGTTTGGTTATATCTCTAAATTGAAACATTACCTGCTTTTTCATTACTGGACGACTAATGCCAACTGGGTTTCTTCCGAGTCCACCGCAGCTTAAATAATGTTTATTTAACGCCAGTAGACCTGTTTTCAATGCTTTGTTAATTTGTTATTCTGATAAGGCATTCTAAGTCGTCAATAGACCACAGCTTCCTGAGTTGACTATTTTCGTCTCTTGTAACAACAAATCTACTGTTACTCGTTCTGTATAAAGGTTGAAGTTTTATCAAGAGTTCCTAAACTACTGTTTTGGTTTCAACTAAATTCTTTTAAAACATTAAATAGCTGGTTTATCAATTCAAATTTATTTTTGCTGGTGATAGCTGCGTTAAAAAAATAGTTGCATAGTTGTTAAAACTAAATGAAAACTAATTTGTAATGAACTACGGAGTAGTTTACGTTGAAACAGGTTTGTTTTTATTTATTTATACTTTGGGTATGTAGATCATTTTAGGTATACTTAATTCATGATAATTTAATTGGACTATAAGTAGAATTGGCTTACCGATTGTGTATTAGTGTATTAAATAGAATGTGATAAACGGCTTTTTGGGCTGATGACGTTGATTTGGCAAAATTTCTTTTGTTTTCTGTTGACTTGTTGGCTATTATTTAACGTAATTCATCTGCGACCTATCTTCAAATTACTTGGAACGACCGTGAAATGGATTCTTGGAATAGATTTGTTAAAACGGTTTCACACCATTTTACTTCTTGATGAGGGGTAAGAATACGTAATGATTACTTTTGAGGAATATAAATGAGGCTTCACTCCACAGCCCGTTTCTTGCACTACTCCCAACTCTCCTAGAAATATTCAATATATATATATATATATATATATATATATATATATATTTATAATCATAAATTACAGAAAGTAACAAACAGAAAATGAAACAAGATACGACTTTCAAATATGTCGACCCACTTAGTGGCTGTCATAAGGGAACCTTTCGAAGAGACAATGGGGACTGATTGTGTTCCGTATTATTTGCTGACTAATACCGTCTTAGTATGACAATAGCTAAAACGAGACGAAAGAATAAACAAAGTAAGGTGAAAAGAATAGAAAGGAAAACATAATAACGATCACGCGAAATGTAAAAAGAAAGAAAAATAATAAACAAATCTAAACAAGTAAAAACGAAAATTATGGTTGGCATGCTTATAAAAGCAAGAATCTTCCGTTTTCTTTTATCTTTTTACTCAAGATTGCAGTATTAGTCGTCAAACGATCTAGTGCATCTTCAGTGTCATGGGCTCTCTGACAAATTACTTCCTTAGGACAACCACCAAGAGTCGAAATTTTCAAAAGTGTGTTTCTTGTTTTATAAAATATGAAACTTTATGGATTGTAATGGAATCATCACTAAAGGTAACCTTCTCAAATTGTTACATGTACCAGACAGAGAACTAGAACCAAGTAAATAAATAACCGCATTCATACTGAAAATATGTAGTCGACTGACTTGCAGTTATGGAAATTAACTATGAGCTACAGACTCTAAAGGTGATGCTTTATCAAATGCCCGACCAAGAAGAAAGGAAAAAAAATATCAAAACTTCGACGTATACATGAATGACCAGAGTAGACAGTATTTAACATCAGTTTATCAAAATATTGAAAGAAATAAAAGAATGCCATAGATTGTTCCGAGCCACTGTAATACTAGTTCTTATTCAGTCGGCCTGCATACCGCCTCGATAAGGCAGTTCAATAAAATAATCAAAAAATATGTCAAACTTTTATTTATACTGGATAAAGCTGTACTTATATGGGTGAAATAGTCACTAGTTAATTCAGGAAGAGGAAGCCATGCCTACTGTAACTAATGACACGAGTACCACAGCGAGAAAATTGTTTTATCTAAATCTTTAGGTCAATAATATTTAGAAAATTAAGTTGTAAACAATGAACGATTTCATATAAACATCTATTTCAAGAGAAGAACAAAAGAGAACTGGATATAAAACTTCCCAGCAGTAGAATATTGTTCTGAAACACAGAAAATGCAATTTCATCTTCGAAATAAATGTGACATGATAGTGGGAGTTCGTGGCAAAAAATGGAGCCATAAAAAAATACACACTGATAAGGAAAATCTCACAGGAAGCCTTAGTAAAAAAAAAAGTATCAAATAAAAAAGTATCAGATCTTAGTAAAAATCCATGAATCAATTTAGTATCAAAAGAAAAAAAAATCATTCTGAAGTAAAATGGATAAACAAACAAAAGTCTCCACACAAATGAAGTTTTATTCCTATGTAACAACGCGTTTCGAACACTTTGTGTTCATCATCAGGAAGACACCAAGGATGTGGTGCTGAAGGGTTGGTCCAATGAAAACAACAAGTAAGAAATAGATCCGCTGCAGAATGAGTAAATAGCACACAATTACGGATTGCACAACTAATGATTTGAAGAAAAAATCATCAACAGGATGTCGGGACGCACATTGAGAATACTTGAGAGAATCTGCAATCGACCATGCCATGTTTGTGATGTATCTGTATTCCATCTGAAGTCGTAAACTGGCTGCCTGCTAATCAACTTATTGTTTAATGTAATTATATTATTAAGTATTTATCCCCGAAAGCATTATTGATGTATAAAAGCACTTTAAATGGCTATTTTATTCCAATCGTTTTAATACTCTTAATTAATTAAAATTAATAAACAAGAAGGACTTACCAATCAAACTATATCTATTATATGGCTCATTTATTATGGTGTTTAGCGATGAGTTAGAAAGTTACATTCATTCATAACAACATTGTATAATTTAAAATTATTGTAGAATCAACATTAAGGTGAAACATAAAAGTATAAGAGGGTGTAAGTGGTTTTTAAAATGAATGGTTCAAAATTATATTTTATCTACATATGTTATATTAATATTCTATGTAATTGTCCCAACTTGATAGTAAATGAAGCGTGAGAAAAGTAAAGCACTTACTCTTTGATAATGAATGTTTTGATCTTATTACTTCCCAGACCAACTTGTGCCCTTGCCAAATACATCAGATAGTATATAGAGGCTAACTGTAGAGATGTAAATAGATGTCTTTGAAGTTAAGGAAAGTGTTGAGAAAGTTCTGAACACCAGGGTAGTTTGGAAGAATGATTGGTAACCTGTTTTACAGTAGTAGTACTTGTTAGCCGGCCTTGGCGCAGTCTGTCAGCTGTTCTAACTAGCGCGTGCTTGTGTATGAATAGCCGCAGTTTGGTGTGGCCTGTCGGAGTGCGTTGTTTTTTGTTGTTTCGTCAGAGCCAGATGGACTGAAATAGACTCAGGTGTTCGGGTCAGTCAGAACTGTCATGTATCGCTACATGTCCCACGCCTTCCTTCAAATATGCAGGCACGTATTCTTTGTTCTTATTGGCTCTTACCACCCCCTTAGTAACACCTGGAGTGCTCTAAACCCTAGTCACAATGTTTTAGTCATCCATCTATAGGTTAAGTTGCGATCATCCTTCTACAAATGAAGTACTACAGCTATACGAGTATATCTTGTCATCCTGTTACGGTTTCATCAAATCATCATTTTCTGTTTCACTGTTTCCTATTGGTTTTTAGTGGTATCCATGTTGATATAATTTCTCATTTTCGACAAAGATATCATGAGTAATAAACCAAAACATAAACTCTTCCCACATGTGCACACAACCTACTGCGTTTGAATAAAAAAAATCTTTAAAATTGTACACAGAGTTCCGTAATTGTTTCCACTAAGTTCTGGAGTTGATTGTTTATTTCGGAGTTCTCTTTGCATTTCATTATTTCTATGTATGTTGGCCCCGCAGTAACTGGAAATAAAAAAAATAAATTGTTTTCACCACACAGTTCTTGATAGAATAATTGCAAAATATTTTAGGACTCTTTTCATCTCAAAAGACCTTATATATTGTTTCATTGTACTATGTGCTTTTACTTTTTGCTCTTTACTAATCTTTCCCTGCTTTACTTTTCCATATTTAGAGTAAAGTTAAACTTTACGGTTTTACTTTGCGGGGTTTTTTTTAAGAATATCGTAGTTGATATAACCTTATAGTAGGTCAAGCAAATCTGTATTGTAGGTCGATCTTGCTTGTCGCATTTCCTGCAGTCTCATAAGTTAATTTGAATAGACATCTATCCTTTAAATGCCTATTTGAAACAAACATCCTGTTCTATTGAAGAAGTTGGAACAAGAATCGTTTCTTCAAAGTTCTTGTTTTTTTTAATGTTCAAGCTTATTGCTTTTGTCTTCAGTGCTATTGTAGTGTTGCTCACTTTTCAATTGGTAGAAATTTTATTTAAGGGCGAGGAACTTCAAGGAGATAACCTTAGTAGTACTCACTTTTGTTTAAACAGATGAAGACTTCTTCATCATTAAACACATTCAGGTTACCAACAATTCTAGAGAATTCAATCAACCAGGTTAACAAGTATTCATTATTTTTTAGTTTACTTGCTCTCGGACGATGTGTTGACGAAAGGCCATAGAGCATTGTTTCCAAATTAGTTTCATTGTGGTAAATTAATCCATATATATATATATTAGGCAGCAAGTCCTCTTTCAAGCATATATTATTGAATTTGATGGCAGATTCTGCATTCACGACTTTCTTCCTTATAGCTTCTATTTTCCTTACAATTTTCATTTGAAGGAAAAGATTTAATTTTCTCAAAAGAAAATTGTAAGGAAAATAGAAGCTATAAGTAAGAAAGTCGTGTATGCACAATCTGCCATCAAATTCAATAATATATATATATATTAGTATAAATAGGGAGCAGACCTTATTTTATACAAATTGTGTTAAATTAGATTTCAAATTATCTAGAAAATATGAAAAACTGCTTAAAAGAAAGGTATGTTTGATTAAGGTTTAACACAATATATATATACCATATATATATATATATATATATATATATATATATATATATATGGTATGTATATGTGTGTGTATATATATAAAAAGATTTCACATAAACACGTGAAACAACAATCAATGATCAAACCACAATAAGAAATGGGAAAACAAGACTAAGATCTTTCAACCGTAACAAACGGTCTTCGTCAGAGTCAAAAACCCAACTGAAACACTAGATGCAGAAAACATCTGGTGAGGGGTTGAGAAGAGTGGGAGGGAAGAGTGGTATTTTAAAAGGGTGAAAGCGCAGGAAAGGACTAATGTCCAGAAAGGGATGTTTGGGGAAACAAAGGAGTACATTAAAAAAGAGTAAAAAACTATCCGCTAGCTGTCAACTCTCTTTGAAGAGGCTATTGCCCTCGTAACGAAAGTATAAAGTTTGAAGAGACCGTTACTAATGTTTATAATATTAGATCTATTAAATTTAATTAGAGACGATTCAATAATATTTCTTAACAACATCAAACCACAATATGACATGGGAAAACAAGACTATGATCTTTCAACCGTAACAAGCGGTCTTCGTCAGAGCCAAAAACCCAACAGTTGGGTTTTTGACTCTGACTTTAGACCGCTTGTTACGGTTGAAAGATCTTAGTCTTGTTTTCCCATTTCATTTTTTGGTTCGATCATTTATATATATATGATCAAACCACAATAAGAAATGGGAAAACAAGACTAAGATCTTTCAACCGTAACAAGCGGTCTTCGTCAGAGTCAAAAACCCAACTGAACACTAGATGCAGAAAACATCTGGTGAGGAGTTGAGAAGAGTGGGAGGGAAGAGTGGTATTTTAAAAGGGTGAAAGCACAGGAAAGGACTAATGTCCAGAAAGGGATGTTTGGGGAAACAAAGGAGTACAGTAAGAAAAAGTAAAAAAAAACTATCCGCTAGCTGTCAACCCTCTTTGAAGAGGCTATTGCCCTCGTGACGAAAGTATCAAGTTTGAAGAGACCGTTACTAATGTTTATAATATTAGATCTATTAAATTTAATTAGAGACGATTCAATAATATTTCTTAACAAAATTGATTTTTCATAGGTAATAAATTTAGCTCCTGTCCAATCAATATGATGATTTTCATTTTTTATATGCAAGAATAAGGCACTACTGTTTTCCTGTCTACTTACGTTATATTGGTGTTGTTTTACACGTGTTTTTAATGATTTACCAGTTTGACCAATATAAATTTTATGGCAATTTTTGCACGGAATTTTATAAATACCAGCGGACTCCAATTCGCTTGGAGAGTTTTTTATTAACATATTACCCACGTTATTACGATTAGAAAACACTATATTAAAATCAAGTTGTTTGGCTAATCTTGGAAGGGGGTCCAATGATTCGTGGTATGGCAAAACTATAGAATTTGATAATAAAAGGGGCTCTTTTGAAGTATTAGAGAAAGTTTTTTTAGCACCCTTCAAAGCTAAATCGATATAAGAAGAGGGGTATTTTAATGAAAGGGCAATTGACCTAATGTTATTAATCTCTTCATTAAGAAATTCTGGAGAGGAAACTCTTAAGGCTCTCAAAAACATATTTCTAAAAACAGAAATTTTAACATTTTTTGGATGCGATGAATAAAAATGAACGTATGCAAGTACATTCGTAGGTTTTCTATATACACTAAAGCGTAACTCATTAGGTAACCTATGGATCAGGACATCTAAGAAGGGCAAATTACCACTTATTTCTTCTTCCATTGTGAATTTGATTGTCGGCACTAATGAATTCAATTTTGTTAGGAAATCAACTTTATTTAAAGAATTGGGACAAATGCAAAGAATATCGTCAACATGTCTATACCATTTAACATTTTTGGGCAAAATTGAGCTTAACATTTTACTCTCAAAAAACTCCATATATAAATTACTTAGGAGGGGGGATAAACAGTTACCCATAGCAAGACCAAATTTTTGTATATAATAATTATTTTCAAATTGAAAATGACAATCTACCACACATAACTTAATTAACTCTATTATAGTGGTAGATGGAAGGGGAAGGGAATAATTAATTAATTCCTCCTGGAGTAAGCTCAACAGATCAGTTACTGGTACATTCGTAAAAAGAGACTTCACATCGAAACTGATTAATCTATAATTTTTGTTCATGTTGACGATTTTTAATTTTTTAATTAAATCCACATTGTTTTTAATAAAAAAGATTACGTCGATAAAATAGAGAATATGCTAAGTGATGAAAATGTGTATAATAAGTTAAGGTCTAATCCTTTGGAAAGGGTCAATAGTTCATTTAATAAAAAAATTAAAACTATCTTAAAAAATCAACCCGAACTTATTACTAAATTTATATCAAAATCCCCTTCTTTGCCATATATGTACGGGTTGATCAAGACACATAAAGATAATTACCCAATACGTTTAATTGTGAGTTCGGTTGGTTCGGCATCATATGGCTTGTCCAAATGGTTAGTAAGTATTTTAAGCCCCTTAATTGGAAAAATTTCAGGCAGCCATATAAAAAACAATGTGGATTTAATTAAAAAAATTAAATAGCGTCAACATGAACAAAAATTATAGATTAATCAGTTTCGATGTGAAGTCTCTTTTTACGAATGTACCAGTAACTGATCTGTTGAGCTTACTCCAGGAGGAATTAATTAATTATTCCCTTCCCCTTCCATCTACCACTATAATAGAGTTAATTAAGTTATGTGTGGTAGATTGTCATTTTCAATTTGAAAATAATTATTATATACAAAAATTTGGTCTTGCTATGGGTAACTGTTTATCCCCCCTCCTAAGTAATTTATATATGGAGTTTTTTGAGAGTAAAATGTTAAGCTCAATTTTGCCCAAAAATGTTAAATGGTATAGATATGTTGACGATATTCTTTGCATTTGTCCCAATTCTTTAAATAAAGTTGATTTCCTAACAAAATTGAATTCATTAGTGCCGACAATCAAATTCACAATGGAAGAAGAAATAAGTGGTAATTTGCCCTTCTTAGATGTCCTGATCCATAGGTTACCTAATGAGTTACGCTTTAGTGTATATAGAAAACCTACGAATGTACTTGCATACGTTCATTTTTATTCATCGCATCCAAAAAATGTTAAAATTTCTGTTTTTAGAAATATGTTTTTGAGAGCCTTAAGAGTTTCCTCTCCAGAATTTCTTAATGAAGAGATTAATAACATTAGGTCAATTGCCCTTTCATTAAAATACCCCTCTTCTTATATCGATTTAGCTTTGAAGGGTGCTAAAAAAACTTTCTCTAATACTTCAAAAGAGCCCCTTTTATTATCAAATTCTATAGTTTTGCCATACCACGAATCATTGGACCCCCTTCCAAGATTAGCCAAACAACTTGATTTTAATATAGTGTTTTCTAATCGTAATAACGTGGGTAATATGTTAATAAAAAACTCTCCAAGCGAATTGGAGTCCGCTGGTATTTATAAAATTCCGTGCAAAAATTGCCATAAAATTTATATTGGTCAAACTGGTAAATCATTAAAAACACGTGTAAAACAACACCAATATAACGTAAGTAGACAGGAAAACAGTAGTGCCTTATTCTTGCATATAAAAAATGAAAATCATCATATTGATTGGACAGGAGCTAAATTTATTACCTATGAAAAATCAATTTTGTTAAGAAATATTATTGAATCGTCTCTAATTAAATTTAATAGATCTAATATTATAAACATTAGTAACGGTCTCTTCAAACTTGATACTTTCGTCACGAGGGCAATAGCCTCTTCAAAGAGGGTTGACAGCTAGCGGATAGTTTTTTTTACTTTTTCTTACTGTACTCCTTTGTTTCCCCAAACATCCCTTTCTGGACATTAGTCCTTTCCTGTGCTTTCACCCTTTTAAAATACCACTCTTCCCTCCCACTCTTCTCAACCCCTCACCAGATGTTTTCTGCATCTAGTGTTCAGTTGGGTTTTTGACTCTGACGAAGACCGCTTGTTACGGTTGAAAGATCTTAGTCTTGTTTTCCCATTTCTTATTGTGGTTTGATCATTGATTGTTGTTTCACGTGTTTATGTGAAATCTTTATATATATATACGTCAAATATACTAACAATATATTTGTTTGTATATATAAAATATACAAATACAAATATACATATGTTCAAATATATACAAACGTAGTTTGTTTCTATTTTTATTTTGTTTAAAAATCAGTACTGTCAACTATTAAAGAGAGTGAATATGAAAGGTAGGGATACTTCAGGGAGTTATTCCCTGAATTTACAACAGTTACCGTCAAAACTGTGAGCATGTGATATTGACGAGTGTACCAACACGACTAAAAATTTTGAAATTAGAGTGTACAGAGCGCGAAATTCAAAATGCCACCTTACTTTTTGATTAAACTTCGTATTATGTTGTAAAAAATTACTGAATCAATTTCTTCTTCTAATATTATGATTATAGATTGAAGACCCGTATCAGCTTTACTTTGACCAGGAATTTCAAAAATACCACCTTTATTATTACTCATCAAATGCTTTAAAAACAACTTTTTGAATTGATATAATTTTTAAAGAGATTAGTAACTTTGTTTCACAAATGTTGACTGATAAAATGAGACGAACAGATGGTAGAAGAAGCATTTTAGATAACACAGATTTTCTGGTGATGTGTTTAAGTATTCAATGTGTAATTTCATTCTGGCATGAAACACTCCTAGATTCAATAGGTTTTTGTGGTCGGGGTTATGGGCTGAATGTCTTTTTCATAATCAATGGTACATCGGAGATGTGAGTGGTGATATTCATGCATGCATTGCCTGTCAGTTGGTGTAAGACTCGTGGTGGTTCGGAGGGCTCCTGACTCAGTGTACGCAGACTCTCCTAAATGATACAATACATGAGTCGCTTTGTTAGAACAGACCGAAAACTTGGAGATTTAGGAAGAAAAAGATATGAGCAACAAGAGAATCACTTTTATCTATATTTCATTATCTATTTGGAGGGTTAAGAAAGATCATTGTGAGAGAGAGCTTTGGCTTTGTGGTTCTCCAGAGTGAACCTTGCTGCAGGTGAAGGGAATGTGACAAGGGTTAAGGGAAGCAGTTGAATTGACAGATCAGTTTAGCTAATGCAGGGCGGGACAATTTGTTGAAGGATGTCTAGGCGAGGGGTATGGTGTGGTTACCTTCATTTGGCTGAGCACTTGATAGATAGCTGGATGCAGTTTTCTAGTTTATCAATCTTATTTGAATTCAAGTTTAAAGAGGATTTTACAGATATATAGTCGTTATGCTTTTCATAGAGTTATTGGGGAACGAGTGGGTGAGTTTTTTTTATTAAACTAAAAACTTAAAGATGTCCTTAAGTTCCCCCAATGGCATTACTTTATTTTAATAATAATAATAATTATTTATATAATTATTATTATAATTATTTATTTTAATAATTTAAGTTGAACAATTTAAATAAGATCTTAATAGTAAATTAACTAAAGGTGACAGATCTGAGGTACTGTTTTCATGAATGAAGTTAGTTACTTCAATACATTTGAAGAGCACTTCAGTAATAAAGCGGTTTATGAACCTCTTAAAACCATCCCTTAAGAGAGAATTCTGAATTAGCATCATTAAAGTTTGATATACTTTTTACAATAATTAATTCCAATTACTCTTACATAATCATAAGTCATCAAAATTGTATTTAATAGAGTTCTTTTTACTGCTTTTATTTTTAATTGGTAGAATTTCGTTGAAATCTCACTTTGTAATTTTTTTTTTAATTCCAAACGATTGTAAAATAATGTTAGTATGTAGTTTAGATGATCGTAAAACTGGACAATTGGCCTCTTATCTTGTGAGATATGTTATCTTCAGTAAAACCATTCTTTTCAAGTAGGTTTCATTTAATGTATTTATTGATTATGAAAGTCCTCTTATGTTTACGAAAGTGACTTCTAAGCAAAACAAATTTGAGTGGTATGATTAAATCAGTTTGGAATACTGATGATGATATTGTCTCAAGTGCGTCTTGAATGAAGAAGTTCTTTTCAGGGCTTAGAAATGTAATTGGTGAAATTAGTCGGTTGAGAAGAAGGTCTTTCATTCTGATAAAGCAGCTCTTTCATTGGAGGGATGTTATTTGCTGGTCTAGCTGTATGCATAGCCTTGTGCTATATCACCCGTATCCCAAGCAGAATTAAAGAGTTATGCTGCTCCACACCTCTGCAGACTCATCAGTTACAGATCAGGGTTGCCTTAGCTACTCAAAACCATCAGATTTAAGTGATTTTAACCTCACCCTTAATAACAGTAAGCAATCTCTTTCAACCTCTTATCGATGTTGCCAATTAGCATAATATGCATTAACTTTACACTTCGGTTGAAAAACATTAATACCTTGGAGACTCTCCAGATTTGATGTTGTTAATGTAATAACCATAAGAATACATTAGCATGTTCAAAAGGTAATACATTTAGTGTTCCTTACATAATATCAGGCATCAGATTTTTGGTAACTGATATATTTTGAGGGTTGCGTTCCAATATATGAACAAAGCTAACCACATGGTATTAGGTTCAGTTCATTTTTCATTAGGTTAGGTTTGGTTGCAGGGGCAGTCCCACAAGTGAACACACTTAGACCGAGCATTGGCCCTTTGTGATACCACACAATGAAGATTGATTCTACACTGGGAGTCTTAAATTTTGCCTAACTCAAGTGTATTTAGAGTAGGGATCTTTAACGAGTACCTGACGTCCTTCTCCGAGGGACGACGTTCTCAGATTTATTCACCTCCCGCATGAATAAATCGAACCCCGGTCCTATCAGTTCAGAGGCGAGCACGTAACCACTGAGCTAACATGACTCCCTCATTTTTCATTAAGAAACTATTATGTTCACAATATACTACAACAACTATAGTTGCTGGACTCTTCAACATCAGTTGATACGTTCAGTCAAAAGAGTTTCCAGATATCAGGATCTTTTTCTTACAGCAGTTGTACAGTAGACTTAGTAGAAGATATCCTCTTGCCATTCTGAATTATTGTGACTGAGTAGCCAATAATTCAAGAGAGCCTAGTGAAAGTGATCTACTGTTATTATTTATTATTTAGCTTCGTCGATGTTAAATAAGGTAGTGATTGTTTTGAATAACTACGATGTATTACTGCACAGAGGGAATATATGTTAGCAAACCAGTAAGTTTGTGGAATCAGGAAGTTGCTTGATTTTATTGCTGGTCATCCTTCAGCATATTCTCCCACCTTTGCTAATCTGATGCGTTAGATAAAGTCACGCTGACTATTGAGAATAGTCATATACTTTGTAGAGACCGAGCAGAAAAAAGAATAGAGGAGATTTAGACTTGTGTATAAAAAAAGAGAATTGTTTCTCTTAAAATGAAAAAAAAAACGTTGGCAGTCTTGTGGGAAATTCAAGGTGATTATCGATTTCGGTAGAAGCAGATTGAGGTAATGGGTTCCTATGTATAGCAGTGCAGATTTAAACTATTCACAGCCTAATCACCTTGAGTGGAAGAGTCAAATGTTTCGCCAATCTCCCTTCTGAGTTACTTTTAGAAGTGATTTCTTGAGCCGATTAGCAACACGAAACTCTGCATCAGTCAAAACAACTTGTGAACCTATCTAATATATCTGATTTATTTTCTTTCCACAATACCTGGCACGAGGCCTAATGTAGTTCTTGAATTGTCAACACCATAGTTAAACGTTTTCACTTAGACTTGGCCATCTTCTATTATGAACAACTTTTATATTTTCACTTATGTATAAGTTTATAACCTTCACTATAACATACTAAGCTGTTTACTTTTTAACAATTTCGGACCCCTAAAAAAAAAAATAATCTTGTGAAACACTGACATGACTTTCATTTATAACATTATAAATCTGCATCTGAATAAATTATTTAACAAGCGCAGTGCTGCTCAACGTATATGCACTTCTGTGGATAAGATGTAAAATTATAAAAAAAAAATTGATATGCCAATAAACTTTCTTTCCCGAAAGTTATAAATATGTATTTTTTCAAAAACTAAAATGTTTGTCCATATTCTTTGCCAGAAGTTATTAAATTGGAAATATCTGTTAATATTAATAATATCAATTTATTTACAAATAGTTTTACTAAAATGTGTTTGAAAATCATCAGGTGTTTATAGCAAAGCTTTAGATACTTGCAAGTAAAGCTTTACTCAGTTTGACACCAGGAGCTCTGGTTGAAAGCACAGAAGTTACTTTGCTAGCTTCTTGTTTACCAAAGCAGAATTCTTTGATTTCTTTTTGTCAGTGTAATCAATTCCGATCAAGTTTCATATTTATTATCTTTATTTTACTTATTTTTTTTTAATCGTAACTTAATCGTAACTAATGTCATCAACGTCCACGTGATAGCGTGTATATTAATTAATTTCAGTCAAAAAGTCAGAACCCCATTGATTTTGATGAAATATTTTGAACAGATTTATACCAAATAGCAAAAAAAAAAAATTATTTTGAGATGAATTTATTTTTACCTCTTAAAAAAGTGTTGGCGAGTCTGCTGTCCCTTCTCAGGGCTAACAGTAACCTAAATATGCAATTTCATTGAAAACCCGATACAGAGTATTGCCCGATGAAGTACTTTGATTACTCGGTATAGGGGTGAATAAAATCATATGTTTAGTTACACTTTAATTTATAGTGTGAGGGTGCTCCGTAAATAAAAGAAAAGTTACTTCAAAATAACTCTTTGAAATATAACTATAAATATAATTCATATTTATATTATACTATGTAATTTCCTTTTTAGGCTTATTTCTTCATTTAGTAGATTGACACAAGGCAATAGCTAAAACATCAGATTTAATTAAAATATAGTATACATTATAAATCATAACAAACTGTCCAACAGATAGAAATAATCTACTAAATAATCTAACTAAAACATCAGAATTGAATCTGTGTCAAGATGTCCATGAATTACATATTTTAAGTCACCTGCACAGTAGTACCAACTTCATAGATAAAACAAAACCAATGAATACGTCATTGTGTTTTACAACTAGACTACCCGCGACACGTTAGGTCATCCATCACCTTCCGTTTTAATGCCATCATATTCACGTAAATGCAGATTAACTTTAAATTACCCTATTGAGAGCAAGCAACATGTAACTGGTTATGTTGAAATACTGCTTTACCTAAAGGAACTAATACTTTCTGGAGAGTCTCTCCTTGATTCTTCTTTCAATGATAAATTAGGTTTCAAGTCTACATTCAAATATAACTCTTATTATATTTCATATGAGTATATTATTTATAACTCTTAGAGAGGCGATGGATTATTAGCTTTAGTAGTTGTTTTTGAATTAACAACTAATAATATACTTTTACTGGGCGTAAGCAGCATTACTTGTGAAGCTAAAGCTATAGGAATCTTACATCAGTTCTTAGGAAACCTCTTATCGCAAATAAAATCAACATTTTATCTTCTCAGGTGTCCTTGGTGGAGCCACACCTCATGCTGGAAAATATGCTATCACTGAGAGCGTTTATATAAATAAAGACTCCGGAAGATCCATTGTACATTAGCTTAGCCGTAGACTAGACATCCACTTGTTCTACTCGTGTATTTTTGTCTTGATGTGAAGTAAAAAAAAATGTTTTCTTTTTTTTAAAAAAAGTTTAATTTACTTCGAAATATTTAACTGAAGCCACAGTTAATAATGACTCCATGACAACCAGTATAACTACCAACAATGACAACCAGCATAAATGAAGTAAAGCAATAAGTACCAAAACTATTTAGAACAAATAATATGAATACAGAAGAAAATACTAAAATCAATACACTAATCTTGGAAAACGAGATAAAGGTCTTCTAAAGTCAACAAATGTACTAAAATCTAAGATTAGGACAAAGGTCAATGACCTTGTGTATTCACGAAATTATAGATATCCCTAGCATTTTAAGAGGACCGTAGAAATTAAAATAGAAAAACTACTACAAAATACTGCAAAGACTATAAAGCTTATCACCAATATTGCTAGTCGACATGTTTCGAATGTACCACATTCATCATCAGGACAATAATGAGAATAATAGTAGGATTGTTAGTTTATATTTATAGAGGTAGATTACTATTGTAATGTTCAAAGGACATCGCCCTGGATCACGGAGCATAAGGCAGGGTGGTTGGACTCACATACTACCTTGCTAATCTGGGTTGGTCTGTTGGAAAATAGTTTTAAAATTCCACAAGAATTATTATGGATATTTATGGCTGGCTGCTTTTCTTGAATTATTATTGGTTCTAATAGTTGTAATTTAAAATGGTTCCTTTCTCTAGCGATAATTTTCGTGGAATTCACCATCATTTCTCTTGTGAGTTTTGTCTTATGGACTGCTGTTGTATGGGATTTTGGCGCGCCAGCAGAAAGGTGCATCCTAATTCTTCTAGACAATGAGTACGTAATATTCCTATATATGAGCTTTTACGGGCCTCACAGCTCCCAATATTACATGAATACTCAAATACAAGATTTGTTTCTTTTGATTCTTTTACGCTAGGACTATTTTTCATTATTAAACTGCCTGCCTATTGAAGGGCTTTGGTAATAAGTTATCAGGGTCAAACCATCCTCAGGATTAATACATTTAACATGGCTTTTTACAATACTTTTCAAAACACGTTCATCAGTCTTATATTCATCCGTATACTGGTTCTTGTAGAATATTTTGTGGTTTGTGCCTGTCTTTAGGCTCTAATTGTATGAGGTGAATCTATTCTCCAGGTAGCGTCTTAGAATGTTGTCGAAATATTTGTTTGAGTAACCATTGTTGATTAGCGCTTGCTTGTTCAGATCCCAGGATGAGGCGGTCTTGTACGTTCTGTGAATGAAGGATCTGATAGTGGCGTCTTTATACCGATGAGGGCATTCAGTCTTCTCATTTAGGTATGATGCTGTGTTGGTAGGTTAATACAAGATAATATAAAATCTGAATTCAAAATTTAATGAATTTGGATCTAATTTAATATTCCGTATCATAATATTTAAAATGTACTTTAATAAAATGAATAAAATTTTTATATTTTTTTATACTTACTTTTAAGATAGTATAGTGTATGAAAATTTTAAAATAGATCCGTCATGCTAATACCTCTGTTATTTTAAGAGCTTCTGAAGAGGCACAAATATGCTTGCTTGACGCAAGATTACCCCTTGGACTCAACCTCAATCGTTAATTATTTTTTTTCGGTAAAAAATTCTTATTATAATCATTATATATTGTTTTGATTGATTAATTAATTGTTGGTGGTTATAATTTTTTGTGTGGTTTTTTATTATTTATTATTGTTAATTTTATCAGAATTATTTTGTATCTTTCATATTTTCTGATTTTTTTCCTTCGTTTATTATTTCTTATTTGTTTTTTTCCCCTTCCCACTGGGTGGTGATGGTGGTATTGCTGAGTGTATAACGGTCTTGAGATTGGATTTCAGTCACCACCCTGCCTCTTCATCTCCTGATGATGACAATTGTCGAAATATAGAAATGAATTGTGTATGTGTCATACAATTATATTACTAAATGAGTTATATTACTTATCTTACAATTTTTATGTAAAGTCCATGGGACCGTTTCATTTATTTCTGTCATTGCTATAAATAGCATTACTATAGACAAGTCTAACGATAGCAATATCAACTCATTTTTAAGTAGTGTAACATGTATGGTGAATAACATTGTTGCATAGTTCGTGAAATGGCACTATGGTGGAAGATTGTAATAGCAACCCAGAGAAACTAAATGAGTGACATCATTGCATACAGCAAACATTAGTTTATACTTTGGTATAGTCTGAACTACTATTTGTTAGAATATGATTCAGTGATAACATAGCGATGTTACTAATGACCACCTGGAGATAATTCTTGAATCTTACGATTAGGTCTAAATTCAATATTAGAGCCAAACAAAACTTACATTTACTATTGGCAAATACCTGCAAAACACATTCATGGGTTGGGCTTCCGGCAACTGCCCATAATAGCAAGCGTGCTGCTCAGGAGTGCGTTTGATTGGGATGTAAATACAGTGATTATGTTTTTTCATCTCTCGTCATTGACCTCGAGGTTCGTTATCGATTTGAAGTGGCCTCGTGAAATTATAGATACGCTGATTTCTCCGTTTTGTAATCTTGTCAATAAGCCTCTCATACAATTAGCTCTTTCTATTGTGTATTTAAAGACTGGCTTATCTGTACTTGTTGATGAATTACAAAAAAAAAAATTATCTTTCTTAAATTGTTTATTTGATATTCAAAAGTTATATAAACGCCAATATGAATTACATTTGTTGAGAAGTATTTTCGGCCCTGATTGAACTGCAGAAAAACTGAAAAGAAAGTGATAACATCTCAAGCACAGGTAAAGAAATAAAAATCTACAGACTGTGCAAACAATTATTGAATAGTAAACTTTTTGAGCAATAACAAGTTAGATAAAGTTACTAGTGCATTAGTGAATCAATTTGCCTTACACATGTGACTCTAAGAGTGCAATGGACTGCACAGCTTGTCTAAAAGTGCATTTGGTTTTAGGTTATTACCAGATGGCTTTACCGGAGCTGGATTCTTTGAAATTACGTCTTCATAATGTACTATACTTTCATGACAAACTGTTAACAAAATTAACTCATTTTATTAAACATAATAATAACTATGTAAGATCTTATGTTCATCTTTGAACGTGAATAGGAAACTATTATATGAGCTGGAACTGAAGTGACCGTAAAATTCTAATAAATCTTAGCTCCATAATTTCTATCATTATTATCTAAAACTCTTACTAACAGGTTTATAAAGGCTCTGTAAGGTTTTTATTGAAATTCTTAACTCGTGCTCACAATTTGTTGCATTACGTTAAAGAACTTCATAAATGAGTTTATTTGAAGAAGGAAGTAGTTTTCAATAATGCTGATGGTATATGTAGGTCATTGACAGGAGGTCTATATTAACTCCTCCGAGTTTCAAGATCAATTCATAAGGCCGTGTTTGTAGAACTTGATGCATAGAATTCCGTTTATGGCAGTCCTAGCGGTATAGGCATTGTCTCCCTTCGGCTGGCAGCCATCTATTCAAATATGCATTGATTCAAGGCACCGTTAGACTGATTCGGAACAGGTTTCTATTCACATTGTACCAGCGCTGCCAATCAATCTCGCGCTTCCTGTAATCAACACCTGGGTCTTGTAAAGGAAGTATCGATCAGAAACAAGACTTATTCAATTTTAATTAAAACCGGCATTGGTTAAGAATACTGTTAGATAGTCTAGCGTGTTGTTTGCAGATGTGTTCCGACTCGAGGACAATCTGTGCAGAACGTGCTCGTTCAGTTGATAAACATCATGCCACTCACCTCAAGGACACTTTAATAAGTATAAATTACATCAATATTTACACAAGTGTAATCAGATATGAGGTACATTTTAATAGTGAGCAATAAAACCCTATAAACAAAACTTCCGAGAACGTTATAGATCTATAAAGTAACCATACAAAATCTTAACAGGGAATGTATCCTTCTTAATAAGGATCAGGGTCTATGATACGATAGGTTTAGAAGTCTTGCCACTGTTACTGGAGACCCCTAATTCAAAGCTATGATGAAAACTATGAAAAAAAAATATCTAAATTTAGCACTAAATTTGTCGTTTAGGATATTGATTACTTTCTCATCCCCTCTACACTGTACTGTTCCTCTCATAGAGAGAATCTAAGACAATCTTTGCTAATTTCTATCTGTTATCACAATAAAAACCTTACAGAGCCTTTATAAACCTGTTAGTAAGAGTTTTAGATAATAATGATAGAAATTATGGAGCTAAGATTTATTAAAATTTTACTGCCACTTCAGTTCCAGCTCATATAATAGTTTGCTTTTCGCGTTGAAAGAAGAACATGAGATCTTACAGAGTTATTATTATGTTTAATAAAATGAGTTAATTTAGTTAACAGTTTGTCATGAAAGTATAGTAAATTATGAAGACGTAATTTCAAAGAATCCAATCGATTTGAATTAAAATTCTCAATCGATTCAGAGCCTATATTTTAAGTTAGACATATACAAATCTACTGTCAAAGTTTCAGCGTGATATATCTTATGGTATATATGATATATGGTATATATGGTATATATGATATGGTATATATCAATGCTGAGTTTACTTGTGACAAACTGACAGACATTTTTCTAAGGGCGGATTCGGTTTCTCTAATGTATGAAACGTAAAGAAAACTTGAAATGAGTCAGTTCTAAGCAATTTACAGACAAACTCATTGTTTTATTTATGTAGATTACCCTGTTTTCTGTCAACAGGTAATCTATATAATGGTCAACCTTAAGTTCTTATACGTCAGAGTGAATCGTCAATTTGTAATTAACACCAAATCAGGAGTAGACTACGCTCAACTTTACTATAAGTAAATGTACTATCAAGTTGACTAACAAATAATGCGATTTCTTCATTTTATAAATTTATGAAAGCTATGCTTCAAATTTATTACCAAACGCTGTAGAGTTTGGCCAATAGAATCAGGGAACTACAAAATCTGTGAAAATCTTCAAATCTTTTTTTTTTCAAAGTACCTTTCTTAAAATAAAGTAAAACTTCATTACTAGAAAATAGGAATATGGTTTGAAAGGGCATAAGTAATCTTATTTTATTGCAGGAGTGAAACATTTTTAGCTCGTAAGTAATACTTTGACATTTGCCAATATACATTCTACCTGCCAAATTTAAAAACATTCCGGAAACAGAATGCAATTAAATGCGTCACACATCAGCCTACATAGCAGTTTTAAATCTATATATAACATTTCTAGGCCGTCCTATTTTCGCTGTTAAATCTTTCTTGTTTCCAATGATCCTGGTTTTAATAATAATTTATTAAATTAGTCTTAGAGCTGCGGAAATGAATAAATCTCGTGAGGAGCAACGCTTGAGTTTCCATTTTCCTGTTTAATTTTTGACTGCGCCACTAATGGGGACGTGATAATAAGCAGGTTTCCTAACACACACATAAAGTAAGAATAGAAACAATCGATTTGTGCTTATAAACAAGAGGTTTCATATAAAATATAAAATATTCATATTTTAAAGAGCTGAAAATTTCAGATGGAATAAATATTATAGATGGGAAGTTGTACTTGTTTGAATTTTTGGCCTTCCTGTAGATTTGTCAAAGTTTACCCTGGTCTTGATGGAAGCAATGGGTTAATGAAAACAAACATTAACCCTTGAATTTTCCAAACCAGTTCAAAGGTTCTGCGCCTATGCGTCTATTTTAAACGTTTTATTCATGAAAAGCAACTGTATAGATCCGGAAATAATGAAAACGACCCTTCATAAGAAGAGTGACTCAAAAAAAAAAAAGGGAATACTTGAAGTAGATATTGACATACATTGAGCAAATGGCAACGCTGCGAGAGAGTGACCTTGAGCAAGTAAACATTTCGTCACTTTAGCTACCATAGTCAGTAGGAGGAAAGAGCGTGCGTTATCCATAAAGATGTTTATAGTTAGACAGCTGCGCAGAGTGAATCCGTCTGTTTTACAACTCAAGCTGCAGTTCTATCAATCCATGCAATAAAATGTTGGTTAAATAACTGTGAAGAGAGTGGATCTGCTCTAAAGAAGAAACCAACAGGACGACCCAGAAGTCTTCGTCACGGCGTTCATTCGTAATCAAGCAACTGTGGTTTAAATGTCCCAGGAATTCTTACTTCAGATTTTAATTTCATCCATACAAGCTGCAGATAGTGCAACTGGAGGAAAACGATTACCAGCTGCGATTAGAATTCTGTCAACAAATGATAACAAGAATAAACAATGGTGATAAATGTCTATAGTTATAGAGAGGCCCATTTTCATCTCAGAGGTAACGATACTGGGCAGTATCGGATGAAAAAAACTACCGTTACTGGACAGACAAGTCCTAATGGAGTTTATGAGGCACCCTTTACACAATAGTAAGGTGACAGTGTGCTGTGTTGTTTCATTTCATGGTATAATTGGACCTTATTTTTTTGACAATGAACTGGGGGTCTCAGTCACTGCCACTACAAATCTTTACATGGAGATACAACATGGAAAATTACAAAACATTACAAAACTTCTTTACACCTGAATTGAACAATTATTCAAATGTTCAAGAAACTTCGTTTGAAAAGACTCGAGCCATATCATGCAGTGTAAGGCAATCTAGAAAAATATTGCCAAAGACATGATTACAGTTTATGACTAAGTAATTGCAAAGGAGAAGGTATAGTGGGTATATTACTGGCATTGATCCAAACAATGGTCATATATCAAAAGACAGCACCTGTTTTTTTTTTTTGTGAAAAATCTATATATTGTGTTGATTGTAAAAGTAAAGTAAGTGTTTACCTCATGTTATATTTTAAACAGCGGCCGTTTGCATAAGAGAAAGTGACTAAAAACTGTAATTAAAATAAACAGTCTGCAATGTGGGAGGAAGAGCGGACACTATCCTCGGCTTTAAATTTCGTTGTATATCGGAAAGAAAAGAAAATTCAAAGAATGACAAAACATATATATGCAACCACAAACATCAGGTAGCCGATTATTTATGTTTTTAGGAGTGCAGACGATTAAAGTTGTTTTCTTTAGTTATCTGAAGTCATTGCTACGAAATCTCGACAAGACATAGGGCTTAAGAAAAGAAGATGTAGTAACTAAGTCTGTTATGTGATGGTTGTTTGTACGAGATCTTTGTGTTACTTTTACTATTACCTGTAAAATTATTTGTGCTTATAGGTACTATAAATATACTGCAAGAAGTAGACAAGTCAATCTATTAAATTAACTATTAACTTATTTATGTTAGTGTAATTATAGATCAAGGAAATAAATAAAAAACTTTGTTGTAGAATACTTACGGTTCTTGCTTACCGTTTTTGAGGTGCACAATGATTTAATCTGGCGCGCATGAGCACAAAAGCTCTTTCGTCACTGATAACGTTTGCGATGAGTATGTTGTCATCTCTTTTAATTGTTAATCTCTTTGGCTTCCATCAGTCAAATTCAAGGCTCATCAAAAAGCGTGATTAGTTTCGTAAAAGATGGATGGTATTTCGTGAGTGTATTAGATATTTTTAGCGATAGGCTGTCAGTTGATGGCATGATGGGTCATATTCTACATCAGATGCTTGAACAGCATGTAGCCTTGAACTTGATCTGTCGAGTGTCTAACTCGAGTATATCAGGTAGGCGTGACGTCAGTTGCATTGTCAATCTTTCAATGCCACAGTTTCTAACTGACCTTGCTCAACACGCTATAAACTTGAACAAGGAATTTATTTGGAAGAGAGTTCCCTGATTTTTTTCTTCTTACGAGCTACTTATAAATGACAAAGTTAACATTGCCTACTTCCCATACAAATGAAGAATTCGCAGCTCAATATTTCGGAAAGCTCTGCAGTTTCCAAGACTTGTTTTGCTTATTAAAATGGATGGTAAGTAACTGCAGACTTAGATTCATTGTTATCGGGCAGAGTAACTTTTGACATTAGCTAGAATACAATAAACAAATCTTGACCTAAAGATGAATTTATTTTACACTCGCTTAGAAACACTAATAAAGATGTAAATTATATATTTGTTTATAATCTACCATAAAAAGAAATAATTCTACCAGAGCATTGCTGCTCTTTATCCAGTCTTTATGAAGAGTTCAAAAATCCCACTGCATATTTCTCATCTTCGAGAATTACTATTATTAGAATACTATTAAACAATAGTAGACTGCCACTTTTATATGACATTTCTCATAAAAGAAATGCCCTTACCGTTTTCCATGTAAGAAGTAGGTTTTAGACTTCTTACTGAGTCAAGTTCCCCTCATGTTACGGCCTTTCTTAAGATTAATTAAAACATTCAACACTAGGTGACTTTGCAGTTTGATGAAAATTTAACCGATACAATTGACGTAAATCTTATGATATAGTTGAACTAGGATACAAAAAAAAATCGGAGGCTTGACTGCCCTGTATCTTAGTCGCAATACAAATTAAGCAAACGTTATTGTGACGATGGATTAAAGGTTATCGTATTTGTTGTTTTTCTGTTATCTCCTAACTACATTTATTTCTGATTGCTGAAGTGTCACTCTATACAAGCTTTAACAAACATAACCTTCAACTCTATAAGTAACATATTGCTATTAGTTACTCAATGATGATAATTCCCTCCCACAAAATTTTTCGATTAACTTTTTTTTTACACTGTATTGCCTAGAAATTGACACATTAATTATTGAATCATTAAAACATTATCAAAATTATTTTGTATTAGAAATTGCATATCACATTTAAACTAGTGTTAAATAAAGTCTGAAGTACCTGAACTTAAGATTTAATTCTTTCTGGGTCAGGCGTCATATATCGAAATTGTCGTATTTCGAGACAAATTTTCCCATAAGTATACACTATAATTAGATTAATCGTTTCCACATCCTAAAAACATACGATATTCCTTATAAATATGGGTATAAATAACAATTACACATGCATATAAATAGAAATCACTTATTAGATATGTGTAAAACAAATGAAGTATAAATAAATAGGAAATAAAGAATAGAACGCTGCCTTACTTTAGAGACTAACGCAAAAAAGGTCGGAGGAGACTGAAACTGTGGAGATAGAGGAGGATAGGTTGGGAGCGTGCCGTAATTTATACTCTAATTTAGCTTATTTATTTTTCTTGTTCTAAATTTTATGCTTCACTTAATTTAAAACGAAACCTAGCTTACTACGTTTGTACAGACAGAATTTTTTTAATTTTGTTTTTTTACTTTTCTTACTAATTTTCACCTTGATCTTTATTTTTCTTTATTTCACTTCCCCTCCTTTCATTTCAATCACAATCGTATGCCGTATATGGATTAAATCTTCATATACCGAGATGCATTTTAGTTCGAAATTTACGTCGAATATTGAAATTTTCGTCTGTTAGTCCGTCGTAACTCGAGGTTCACTATTAATATTGTACCTCGGTACTAGTAGAACGATATTAGTATTGTAAAAATGTCCTATGAATGATAATTAATATTATTATTTTTCTATTACGTAAATACAGTTTTTAATAGTTTGCATTATTGAAAAAGATCTGCATCATTAATCTAAATGATAAGTTTATAATCCTTGTTTTTTTAGAATTATATAATTCTTACTAATCCTGTTTTGAAATTGTAAAAACAAAATCATATAACAGTAATAATCATTGATAGGAATCAAACACCACAATAGGGATCATGTAACAGTATTTACTGAATGAGGAGTGTACTATTAAACGCCTAAAACCTCTAGTTGTACTTGTTTACTGTAAACCTGTGCAAAACCCTCCTAGTGTAAAGTCTGCTTACTCTTAAATACCATTAAATATGCGTAAAAAAATTGGGTTTTTTGTATTTCCTACTTCAAATTAAAATAAATTGCAAAATTATAGGAGATTTTGTTAATTACAATGATAATATTTCATTTTTGGTACAATTTTGTTCACGATTATTTTTTTTAATCTTTTCCTATTATGGATAAGTCATTTGCGTATTTCATTATAAATTCGGACCCTCCTGTCTTTGTAATCTTCTTAAAACATTTTAAACTATATCAATTAAACTTAAAACTGTTATATGTTATAATTCACTCATGCAGTTTTTAAATTTTGTAAATTTTTAATTTCTCTTTTGGCTAGAATTTAATCTTTATTAAATCTGAATAGCTGATTGTTCCCTGTTTGTTTTTAAATGACCCCTGTTCTAATCAAAACAGAGTAATTTAGCGTTTTGATTGCTTGAAAGTTGAATGGAAGTTTGTGTTTTGCAATTCAAATGTTTGAGATAACTGGCTTTAGTGGTTGTTCAGGAATAGCTTATCACAACTTGGGTCCATCCACTTGAAATTGAGACGTGAGAACTTTTTCAAATTCTCTCCTTTATTTAAATGAACTCAATAATGCATAATACAAGTTTTCGGACAGGGAATTTCATATCATTTATTGCACTAATTTTATCATAATTATCCTAGTTTCAGATTACTGTATGTTTTGAAATGAATGATGTTTTATTGTAATTTTTTTTTTTAAGTATATTATTAAACTTGCATCTTGGAGCCAGGGTAGCCCAATGACTTACTTGCTCGCCTCTGGACTGGTACATCCAGGGTTCAATACCCACTCTGGTCCTCGATTATTTCATCCGAACGATGATAAAATCATCCCGTTATGATGATGATGACATTAAGCCGTCGGTCCCGAGCCTGTACCATGTCAGGTATTAGTCAGACATGCATACTCTAAATACAGCTGAGTTAGGCAAAAATTTAGGGCTTCAAAAGGTAGAATTAGCAAATAATATGCCTCGCCCATTACTAAAATGGGTGCCAAATAATTAATAAGCCATAGTTTCAACCCCTAGAACAACACTCAAAGGTGAAAGAGTTATAAGTACAGGCGTTGGGCAACAAACGAAAAACTAACTAACATCAAAGAAACTTACAGAAGCCACAAGTATAACAATCTTATCTCGACTGTGGAGGACTCCTGAGGACTAATACAATTACAGGATTGTACTTCAATTGACACCACAAGAGTGCCCTCCAACACCTTGAGATTGTGATCTCACTGTTCATGTATTTTCTAAAAAAAATTTTATTATCATTTTATATAATTTTGAATAAGTTTAGATATATTTATTTGGTGGATTCATTTCCACAGCTAGAATAGGCTTGTTTGTGACTTTATAACAAAGCCTCATTATGGGTTCATACTGGTAAAAGTCTACCATTCTCCCAGGTTAGAGAAAAAAACGGAATATTGATTGAAAAAAGGATTCATATCTAAATATTATGTTAGAACCATCTTTAATTTTTAGACATTTGTCACTAGCTGAATAACTGATTTTGTTATAAATTGGTTATTGATTAAATATTGTTAAAGAATTATCCACTGACTACTCAAAAGAAGTACAACTACTATTAAAGAATTGAAAATATTAGAAATCTGTTTCGCTTTTTTAGCAATATTGTAAATAGTCAATTAAATTGCAAATATTTATATTATTTTCATTAGGTGTTACGAAGTCGTCCTTGATTGAACTGTTAGTTTGAATTTATAAGCGTAGGCAGAAGGGTGTGTGACTGCAAATCAATGCGGAAGACCAAACTCGTAACGTTTTAAACATGCCCTCATGCTCTACATTTCCCCTTCTTATTGCGTCCGGGTTTTCATCGGAACCACATGACTGGTTTACTATTGACTACTGCTAAACCAGGGTTCATCACACGATTTAGGGAGGATTATAATAAGAGGTCTACTGCTTCCTGATGTGATAATCATAATTAGAGCTATTTAAAAATATTACAAAAAAAATTCTAATATTTTGAGTTCTTTGAATCAAACTTTGTACTTATTTTGAAAAGTTTAGTGGAAAATATTGTTTTTTTTTACAATAAAAATAACTTGAAACACAGTTTAAAGTAAAGATAAATTATATATTGATATAGCTAGCTTCTCGACCACTTGAGGATTTTGGTCATAAAACATACAACTCCTGATTATAAGCCGACGTTTCGCCAAAAGTTGTTTGGCATTGTCAAGGCTTGATTTAGAAGAAATAACATTTCCATGCTTATATCTGGCTGCATCATAACAGATACACATATACAGGAAGGTTACATAACCCTAAAAACGAAAAAAAAAACTTATAATCAGGAGTTGTATGTTTTATGACCAAAATCCTCAAGAACCCCTTGTGTGAATTTGATAAATTATATAGTTAGTAACAACTGACAAGTATTTAGTTAAAAATTGAAATGTTTTCAATCGAGAAATTCAAAATGGATCCCTTATAACATTTAGCTATAAGCCTGTATTTAATCACGGCTTTATTTTTGCCTGTGCCTGGGAGAATGATGAAATAGCCGAATGCACCTGAAATGGGACTCTGCTTTTATACGAATGCATCTAGATCTAGTAAATGAGAATCGATCTGAAGAAATTAAATTTTTATGCAAATTACAAAAAAATCAGCACATATTTTTTTAGCAAACGGTTTAGCAAATACATCAGACAGCAATGTATACAATCCCTCATCCTCCTTAATCACATTTAGAACATCTCAATTCCCCAAAGGTTAATTGTTTTTTTAAATGTATATTTGTGGTATTAAGTGTTGAGATTTGTAAAAAGGAAATGGTTGACGAATCTTTGATTTTCGATTTAGTGTTAGCGGGAAGAGAGATAGTTTATAATGTTCTGTTTTGCTTATAATCCGGCACAAGTAGGTACCGTATCTTACCAGATATTGCTTGTATTCAATTCTTGTCACGTTCATGGAAAACTGGAGTCGATTCAGTCGGTGGTCGTTCTTATTACAGGCACCTCATCGCAATGCAGAGACCCATCAGCGTCTTTAGGTATTACTTACAAAGGTATAGCCTTTATATTAATCCAGTAACCTACTATACTGTTTATTTTTACTTTCTAATAGTCTTATAAACTACAGTATCAGCTATACATCAAAACCAATAAAGAGTTAATGTGTTCTATCCCAGTCATCTATTGAGGAGAGTTTTTCTGCATTGTCAGTGGTTTTTACTCTACCTTCATTCATTGAGTTATGTTTTTTTTTATTATTATTACTTAGAAAACACAAACAGAAAACCTATTTTTACTTTGAAATATACAATTGAGCTTTTTTCATTATTTTCTTTATATGTTTGTATATTCCGAGTGTGTTTGATGTATGTTTCACGGTATATGCATATATACAGAAAAACAAATCCATAGTGACAATTACTTATGTTGATTGATATTTTTATATCAATAAATCAATCAATTATAATTATATAATATCAATCAATAATAATTATATCAATATAAACTATTTGTTATATGTATTGACTTAGACATGGCCCAATTTTAAGATAGGGAAATTATGGATGAATATGAAATTCTGAGAATAATGACTGAATTTGGAGTAGCAATCTGTTTGTAGACAGCTGTATTGAAGGACAGGTAGAGTACAGTGCCGAAGTATTGGTTAGCCATTCATTCGTATTAGAATGAACTTTACATCCATAGCTACTATACTCCACGAACTATAACAGTTTGTACTTGCCCATCATTGTCCCACTAATATATTGTCATAAAGGAAGCGTTTTGATTTTTGAAATGGTAGTTTTGTTTAGTAGTACGCATTGTTAGCAATGGTGTGTGTGTGTGTGTGTGTTTTACATAGGGACTTAGCTGACTTCAAACTGGAAAAGTTTTCTTGTGGACGTCATTGACATGATGTTTTGTCTGTATTAGTGGAGGATGTTTGAAGGTTACCTTCGTACACATGGTTGATTTACAGCTGGACTTGAGGGTCATTGCCTTGGAAAAGGTGCCAAGAATATTTAACTGATTCATCTCGTGTGCAGGAGTGGACTTGTGATTTGTGACTCGTTCTATTTAAAGCCAACCCTGCTCGCTATGTGGCCTCATTGGTGAATTGAGTCAATCTTGGCTCTCACGCCCACTGCAAGCTATATTTCCTAGATTTTGTTGTAAACAAGGCATTGGCTTGACTTTTGACTTACCCTTCACATGTTAAAACAGAGGAAAACTTATTGTTTTTTTTTGTATTCCAACACCCAAATTTATAAAGCTTTTACCTTTTAGTGCTGCTCTAGGTCGTAAATTGTGGCTCATTTATTATTTGGCACCCATTTTAGTAATGGGTGAACCACATTACCTATTGATCCTACATTGGGATACTAAATTCTTCCTAACTCAACTGTATTTAGATCAGGGATCTTTAACGAGTACCTGATATTGTACAAGCTCGAGATGGACGTCTTAAAGTCCTCTCCTAGGGACGACGTCCTCAGATTTATTCACCTCCCGCATGACTAAATCAAGACCAGGTGGGTATCGAACTCCGGACCTACCAGTTCAGAGATAAGTAGGTTAACCACTGAGCTAACCTGGCACCCGGTAAACTTATTGTATAGAAAAACATTCTAAATACAAATAATAATGTACTTCATTTGTACATTAATCCTATACTTTCCAAAGGTACTTAGGATGAACGTCAGAGTTTGAATGTATTATTCGAGAGCTGAACGTGTACCGTTTGTGTGCACTAGGCCCTGTTTGCAGTACTAGAGTGAGGAGGTCAATGAAGAGTTAAACTTCTCTAAAAATACCCCACAACTAATTTGTAATCGTAATACAAGGGTTGTAATTTTTGCCTTTTTCAAGTTGATTTAGTGAGTGTATAAGAAGTATATGACATTTTACAGACATGGGACCAACTGTTTTGAAAACCCCCATTGGGAATGCATGCACAAAATTTTTCATCTTTCGCTAAAAATATCGAATGATACTCAGACGAACTTTTAGTACTACTGGTTATTATGCTTTCCACTAGATTGCGTATGATCTTTCATAATATTAAAGCTTAACCAGGTCAACTTAATTTTTTTAGTAGCTTTAAACAGGTACACTGAGAATTTTACCGAATGCGGTAACAGTATTATTGTTAGTATACTCTATGTAGTCCCTATATGTTTTTTCTAAAGTAATCTCTCCCCTTCCCCTATAACACGGTAGATTGTTTCTGCGTTATAGGAAAACTCGTTGTACGAGGGACATTAAATCACGTTATATGAAAAGTGTTGTAAGAGCACTGTGTTCTAGCGAAGATGAATTTGAAATATTAACTGCAGTGGTCAAGGAAAACGTGTTTATATTATATGTAAGAATGTAGCTTAGTAGTAGTGAGTATAAGGTCTTAGGAATTGGGAGTTTTAATCTGATCACTAATTGCTTGTTGCTCTTCTGTATGATAAAGAGGGAATCTCAAGAATAGATTGTATTTGACCCTGACCGATGAGCCTTGAACTTGTCTGCAATTAGCAGTCAGCTGTCAACCATTTGCACTGCCGAGGCGCCCAGCGCGGCTTGAGTCTGTGCAGAAAGGCCAGCAGACAAACCTTCGCAAACTAGCTCCTATCAGTAAAGCATTTTAAAATTATTATTGCTGCAAATGAAAAGGTACTCAAACCGTTTCAGCTATAAAGAAACCTGTCGACCTAAGAGTGTTCGTTGTACCGAACTGTTTTGCGATATCACACTTGACATGACACTGGTGTTTTATTACTTACATTTCCGTTGTACCTCTGACTAATTATATTTCAAGTTTACTGCCTTTTTTTCTACCTCAATGGTGTTAAATAGTAATGATCAAGAAAGTAGAAGTAACCGAAACATTCATATCAGATTTTATAGGATTATTGGACCGGCTAATAACTTTTTGGGAGCAAACAGTTTTGGAATAGCTTGTGAATAGAGTGCATGGTCAAGTACTATTGAAGTCACCTGTCTGAGCTCATTCAGGGCTCATATAGAATTGACATTATTCTCAGTTGTCTTGATTGACAGCCAAGACTGTTTATCTGTAAAGAATAACATGTATTCTGTTATCTTAAGTACCACTCTATTGAATAACCGCATTTGACACCCTCAAAATAATAAATTTTGTTTAAAAACAACCTGTAAACAGTACTATGTTTTTTTTTATTTCTATGTCATAAATATAAATTACATTATTGAAGAAGAAAAGTGTCATTACTATCCCAAATGTTTTATTTCATCCAAGTTAATCCTTGAGCTGACATCGGAAGGAGTTGGAGTATCACGATTTCATGTTGATTGTAAAAAATTATGTAATCAAAATTCAATATGTAACTGCTTGATAGCAACTACTTCAATTCTAATTGCAGTTTAAATTCATATTGCCCATCCATTAGGTACTTAATAAACGTTCCAGGTGGTCGTGACTCATTGTCACATACCTGTCTCTCCTGTCATTACTTAAAACGCATATTACGTCTGTTACTAATTAGGTACTCTTAAAATGATAAATTTATTATAAGTTTGTGTATGTTGACTGTCCTCTTCTAACATCATCATTTTCTCTTTTTTTTTCGTTTTATTTATTATTTATACATATTGTGTTAAAGTTAGCAGCTGTTTCTACATTGACTACTTTCCTTCTGATGTTTCTAGTCTTCTAACTAGTTTACGGCTACACGTAGGTATTTGCCAAAGAAGCTTGGGGAGAGAGAGACATAAAGATGTAAGAAGTGAGGTGTCGCACTAAACTACTGAACAAAATTAAATCACTGTAATGACAGTGGAAATAACGCTGTTAAAACAACACTAAATATATAACTAACCAATTACAAATTTGAAACCAACGACCACCGATAACAGGGTCGAAATATTGAAAATTAGTCAGAATGTTTAAATTCATTGGAGTTTATGTTTTACGTAATATATATATATATAATATATATATACCGTTAATCAAAATCATCGTTAATATTTGACTCTGACTTTTAGTCTTTTTTTTTTTCATTTCTTACTGTGGTTTGAGCATTGTATACATGTATAGAACGCAGAATTGTCTCTTGATTATCGAGGAACACACGTCACTCTATAAACAAGGAAATCATAAATAAACTAGTAAAATTAAGCAAAATCTTGTATATGCTCTCTGTTGTTACCTCCTATACAAAGAACTTGAAAGAACAACTTTTCAAAAAACAAACAGTTCTATGAACACGAGGTAACGATGTATACAGGGAGAATATACATGGATTAGTGGTGTGCTATGATTAGAACACACAAGAATATTCCCGTCATAATGGACCTGTATATGTATTATTTTATTTTTTTACCTCTTTATGCCTTGCAATTGCTCCAGAGTTCAAAGGATTAAAGCAGAAAGCTTTATACGTTTTTTTATCCCAAAGAGCCCTTTTCTTCTTTCTATAATTTCCTCTAAAGGCAAATTAACCTCTCTCTTCGTAAATCTCAATTGACAATTGTAGGATTACATTATCAGTATACTATTGTATATCTCAGGGCTTCGCAAGTTCTTATAACTATTCATAATTGTGATCCTCAAACCTGTTTTGCTAAACAGTGACGCATGAAGAAGATACTTAGAGTAAAATTGTTATTCTGAAACAAGTTATTTAAATCAAGCCTTTCATTACTTGAAGGACATCAAGCGTATAGCATCTCGGATAACTCAAAACCTGTTCATTTTATTAAATTATTACTTAATCCATGTAGAAATAAAGGCTGCATTCGTTTAGAAAGCCCTCTTGACCTTGATAACAGTATTTGCTTTACGGTATTAGTTTGTAACAGTCCAGTGTTTGCCGGCATTCCTAACCTTGTTATTTCGAAATGAAAGCCAATCACTTTTGAGTTAAAGTTCCCAAAGTTTTAACCCTCAGGGAAACTGTTACTGATTAAAATGTCTTTACAGACCTTTTTATGTTTTCAATCAGATGTATACGTTTATCTAAAACGTATTCAAAATCAAAGAGGAGTAACATGCAGAGTAAAGAAGCACACTTACTAACTCAAATTTTTGGAAATCTGTCTTAAAGAGGAAGAGAATCTTGAGGCCGAAAACGATAACCCTGGCAAGTGACCCCACTTGCTACTGCATTTGCAGCGTGCTGTATGCTGTATGTGTTTCTTTACTCTGTGCGTTAGTTATACTCTTCTTCGATTTTGAACTTGTATTGCGTCCAGTTTGGATCTCCTTCCTGTTTGAATTTATCTAAATATAAGTATAGTATATATATGAAACTCAAAGTCTATTGATATATATTTTCAGTTATATTCTGTACTACTCTGTTGTGAACCATTATCGTTGAGTTATGATAGTCAGTTTTTTGCTTTACTATAAGTAAACTATAGTGATCGTGAAAAAAATCCATCTCGAGATTTTGACGGAATTACATGTTTTGAGGTCCCAGAAGTCGTTTTATGAAGTTTTTTTCGATGATGTCTGTGTGTGTGTGGGTGGGTGCGTGGGTGGGTGGGTGAGTGTGTTAGCATTGCTTGTTACCACGCTACGGTCCAGAATCTTTGATGGATCAAGTTGATATTTTACACAAAATTGGGCCTCATAGGGAAGAAGATCCCTATTGTTTGGGAAGAATTATGCATGATGGGAAAGTCACTTTTTTTGCCAAAAACCATTTTTTAGAAAACATTTATTTCTCCTAAACTGATAACCCTAGAGTTTTGAAATTTTGACATTATCTTGGAGGTTACAAACGGAACAAACGAAAAATATATTCAGAATTTTAAAACAACAGGAAATATTTTTTTTTCAATAAAATGTAAGAATTTTGACTTATAATTCAATCTCAAACCTTTTGAGAGCGATACAAGCCATACTGTTTGACGGATCAAAATGAAACTCTGCCTAAAAGTAGAACATTATGTGGAGAATGAGTTGATATATTTTTTTTCAAAATTACATTCGCTAAAGAGGCGTTACAGTACGATTTCTGTTTTCAGAAAATGTTTTTTTGACGATAAACGGCTCATTAAAAAATAATGAAAATTTGACCAAAAATGGAACGAAAAATTAGCAATTCAAAAAAAAAAAGTCATGAAGTTTCAATTATGGGAAAGAGCAATAACGATATAAAAACTGTTTGTTTATCCTAGACTAAGAGATCACCTGCTATACTTGTCGAATTTTTTATATTTTTTTACATTGTTTACATTGACTTAGAAATTTTTTGAGCGAATCCACTGAGATAAAATTGATATTTATAAAGGAAAAATTTAAATAGTTTATTGACTTATACGAGATGTAAGAGGAATAATATTTTTACATGTAAAAAAATCACCGCCAATAAACATAAATAAATTACCTTTGTCTTCCATGGCATGATGGATTTGTCTCATAAAATGCTTTAATAAATCTATATATTGCACTCTTGAGCAAAACTTAATATCAGTTACAATTACATTATCATTGTGAATTGTAGTAACTTTCCATGATATTGAAATGTAATGAATGGACTCTTTTCTCAAGAAAGAGGACTTATGTTTGTTGAGAAATATCCAGTTTTTTTACTATTCTAGTCTAATAGTTCATATTTATTATTTTAAAAAATTAGATGCTCCCAACTATAAAAGATTTAAATTATATTGAATAGCTTGCTTTGACTTCGATTTGAGTATGTAAACTGGTTAATTACTAATATATTATTTCTCAATATACATTCATAGCAAACTTATAACTGAGTACAAGAGGCAGGAAAAGGATAACACTCACTCAGAAAAAATTCGTATATATGTATACGAATATATGTATATTCGTATATATATACAAAGGGGAAGGAAAATGATCTTATTAAATACTAAGAAGCCATAAAATTCCCAGTATAATAATTCTATAAACAACCAAAAATGTAAAAGGTAATTCAAAATTGAAATCTTTCGTTTAGAGATTAATAAATCTAATTATCGTACATCTTTAATTATAAATCATCTTAAAACAACATTTTTTTCCACTCTTTATGATGTTTTTCAGAGAAAAAAAGGGTATTTTCCTGTTTTAAATTTGAAAATTTTACTTTAATATTCAATGTAGAAGGATGTCAAGTAAACGATGTAAGAAATCCACTGGCTATTGTATGTTTAGTTAATATTTATAAAAGAAACACTGATAGAAGGGGACTATTTTAAAATGAGATAGTTTAGACGGCATGTGATTGGTGCACCGGTAGAGCTAAGTCATTCTAAAAAGGCGGAATACACTCCTATTTTAGTCCTCCGCGTTCTTCCTGGAAGCTTTCTAACTGTTTTAACCTCTCTATAGTTTATTGTGTTTACCAGTTAATTCTTTTAATAATACTTCAAATAGTAAGTACATATTTTAACTTATTTTTGTATCATTAATGATTACTTAATTAGTCTAATACTTAATATTATTTCTTTCTTATTAGCAATTAAAACGATTCCACAAACTAGATAAACCAAAAGAAACAGTACACATAAAAGATTTCACAAAAACTTACTATTATATTTGGACTGCCTCGTAGAAAGATGTTATTTACTACAATGAAGAGCGACTTTTATGTGTGATGTTTCTCTGGTATTATTTTCATAAAAATATATCAAAATAATTAATTATTTCTTAAATAACTACTACTAATACATATAATAAAGCATTGAATAAATTTATTTTTAGTTAATTTATGTTATTTTGAGCCTTATAGACTAAATTTGTTATAGTGAAAACAATTAAAAATACTAACAGTAGATTATTTAAATTCTTAAAGTAGTAGTAGTAGTAGAAGAAATTTATTACCTTATATTTACAAAAATAAGGGTATGTTCATCTGTGTTTCCTAACCAAACATATTATTTCTGATGTTTTCCATTCATACAACTTTTAAGTTATATTAAATTTGATTTGAGTATATAAAATTGGTTAATTACTGATATATTTTTTCTCAATATCTATTTACAGCAACGTTATAACCGAATGTAGCACAAAGGAAAAAGTTACTTATGTTATGTATGGTGTGAAAAGCTACTGGTTGTTGACTTTTTTGTGTTTATGAATCTTATGATCTTTGAGTAATATTTAATTAAGAGGAATGGACTCCTTAGTTTTATTTTACCAAACAAATACTAATTTAAGCTGATTCTAAGGTGATTAGATGACAGACTTTTTCAGAATCAGGTCCTCAGCTAAATATGACTACCTAATGACTTCACGTTATACAATACCTCAGACAATGCAAAGCCGCAAGACCATACGACCACGAATGTGACTCCTTCCATATTCGTGAAGGACGTCCTGACAGACTGACGTCCCATCCCCGTCCTTAACAATGATTTCTGACCTTAACAAAAAATGCAGGATGAGAATTTAGCAGTAGTGGTCCTCTGGTCCAGGACTGCTAATTACGACTTGCACTGACGTGCATAGAATATTCGTTGGTCTTGGATATCCATTGGCTATAGTAACAAAAGTCATTTTCTTCTGTAACACATTATTTCGTAACACAATATCGTCACTTTGACTTTACAAAAGTGTTATTACTGCTGTGGTAATGCAGATGATATTATATGCATCAATATGTGATATAAGAAAATAAGGGCGTATATTGATACGTAAGTGAATCGATCAGTATCTGTACTACCTACATGAATGAAAGAGTAATAAACATCTCCCATTTAGACATTTATATTATGTCTACATGGTACATTATCTACCCAAGAGATTTGATATTATATTTACTTATTGTAAAGTTGAGTGCAGGCCACTCCAGATTTTTGAAGTTTATGTTCTGTTATATTATAAACTATTATATTATAGACCGGTTCTCGTCTAGTTCAAGTGAAACTCTGACGAGGACCTGTTATTTGGTCGGAAGATCTTACTTCCATTTCTGAAATTCCTACTGTGGTTTGGGCATTGATTTCTATGTCACGTGTCTACTACTACTTCTTTTATATATATATATATATATATATATATATATATCAATGATCAAACCACAATAAGAAAATGGGAAAGATCTTAGTCTTGCTTTCCCATTTCTTATTGTGGTTTGATCATTGATTGTTATTTCACGTGTTTATGTGAAATCTTTTTATATATATATGGATTAATTTACCACAATGAAACTACTTTGGAAACAATGCTCTAAGGCCTTTCGTAAAAATCAAGATAAAATGAACTATGTAGAATTATAGAGAGGGGAAACTTACAAAAACACTTGAATACTTCGACATTCGTCTTGCTGTTGTCTCCCAATCAAAGTAATTCTCTTCCTATTGGCAATTTGTTCCTTCCTTGGACATTTGTCCAAGATAGGAGTGGCTTATTAATAACGACGTTACTACTCTGATGACGAGGAAGTAAGTTTTTGTGATCTCTTTTATGTGTGTGCATTCCGTGAATTTAGTTCGAAGAATCGTTTTATTTAATTTTTATATATATATTGTGTTAAAGTTAGTAGCTGCTTCTACATTGAAGCCAAATATATCATTAATTTAAAAATAATCTGGTAATTTTCTTAATATAAAAAGGATACATAGGCTATCTAATTTGTAACTGAAATAAGAACTACATCCCAGTCATACTGACTTAATGTGGTGGTTGGTGACCACATCAGTCATGTAATGTTGGCATGATAAAGCCGTGAATGTCCTCGCGTACGGACATTCGTTTCATGAGCAGACATTCTCGGCTTCGTCATGATTGACAGATTATATTTCCCTTCTGATCATCTGCTGATGATGAACATGTATATAATTATCGACGTAATAACTGTTTTGTTCTTCCCAGTGTGATTTGTGTTTTTTTTTTTAAGTACGACTAAACCATCGTTTATGATTAGTCCGAATAACCGGTTCTCGTTTAGTTCAAGTGAAACTCTGACGAGGACCTGTTATTTGGTCGGAAGATCTTACTCCCATTTCTGGAATTCCTACTGTGGTTTGGACGTTCATTTCTATGTCACGTGTCTACTGCTACCTTCTGTTATATATATATATATATATATATATATATATATATATATATATATATATATGGATTAATTTACCACAATGAAACTACTTTGGAAACAATGATCTAAGGCCTTTCGTCAACACATCGTCAGAGAGCAAGTGAACTAAAAAATAATAAACACTTGTTAACCTGGTTGATTGAAGATTCTAGAATTGTTGGTAACCCAGAATATGATTAATGATGAAGAAGTCTTCATCTGTTTAAATTAGTTTCATTATGGTAAATTAATCCGTCTATTACATCAAATGTTATTTTGATTATTATTCATATATATATATATATATATATATATATATATATATAATAAAGATTTCACATAAACACGTGAAACAACAATCAATGATTAAACCACAATAAGAATGGGAAAACAAGACTAAGATCTTTCAACCGCTTTCAGACCGCTTGTTACGGTTGAAAGATCTTAGTCTTGTTTTCCCATTCTTATTGTGGTTTAATCATGGATATATATATATATATATATATATATATATATATATATATATATATATATACTTATTCGATAAAAATACGATCCGAATCGACAAATACAGTTCAATGCACATAAAGAAACATAGGGAAATTAAAAACACACACTTACAGTCTCTAATTTTTGGTTGGACCGTCTTTAGGCGAGATAAGAGAGGGAAACCAAGCGCACTGGTACAGAGACGGTTGGAGAGACCGAAAATTAGAGACTAACTGTGTGTTTTTAATTTCTCTATGTTTCTTTATGTACATTGAACCATATATATATATATATGTATTCGTGTAATATGTGGGTTACAAAATATCCATGTCACTGCAGTTGTCGTGGTATAAGAGGGTTTGTTTATGTTTTTGGGTTTGGAGTAAAAGCATTTCGGATCGTTGCAATAGAGCAAAGGCCTTCACCTAAAGGACACTTTGAAATCAAGCAGTCTGTGTTGTCACTTGTTGATGCTATGCAATCAACTACACTCCTCCAATATATGTAATCTAATTTTCTTCATTTACTTAAATAATGTGCTATTTTTTGTTTTTTATTTTTCAATTGTAGTGACTACTTGAATTGTTAATATTAAGTTTGTAACATCCTATTTTTTTTTCAGAATTTTCGTGAATAGAAGTTTACATTTAGAAAACATAAAATTCTATGGCTTTGATATGGACTACACTCTGGCTGGTAAGTTTCTCTGTTAAATAGAATATATTTTATTGTGTTAAAATGTATTTTAAATATATTTTCATTACTACTATACAGTTTTGAAGTAATAAGAATTTTGGAATACATTTCTTTTCCATTCTGTCGTGAAATAAATCAAAATAAAAAAATTAAATTCATAAAATGATTGTTCGAAACAACCTACAATAGGTTGTAGTAACTATTTCGATTTTTTTAAAATAATATTAATTTTCTGAATTTGTTTTTTATATTTGTAAATAAATTAAGAAACTGCTGTTTTCTTTTCATAAATCATAATATAACAATAACGCAAATATTCGCAACTTCATTTAAATTGTGTTTCGAAGAGCCCTAGAATCTGTCTTAAGAATTTCACATAATAATAGAAGAATATATGCCATATTTTACTTCAGGAGGGGAAACAACAATTCAAAGTTACTTGTTAATTTTAGTTGTTTTGTTTCTAATTTTCCAACAGCTGTACTCATGATTATTTACCAATGTACCTCTGGATGTAACGATGCAATACATTCTGTTAGGTGGCCACCCGAAATGTGTCATCCACAAATCTGCACGCTAAAGACTCCTTGACATTTGCCCTTTTCTTCTTTTGACTGGTTTTATAAAATTTAAATGTATCAAAAGCTGTTATTAAGATATCATCTTGGAAGAAATATACCAGAGCTAGAACACAGTTTTTTAGTGTACTAATATAATTATAGAACAGGGTACTTTGCAACCCTCTGCTCATCACGTATATTGAGGTGACGGCCAGAAGTATTTCAAAAAACTTTATGAAGCTTCTGGAGCTCTTATAAATCTCACCTTTAAGAAGGACAAGACGAGATTAACAAGAGAATTGCTGATGCAGTTGTTGCAGGACACAGCTGTTGGCAATAAGAGAGGAATGCTGTAAAAGCTCAAATCATGGACAATCTGAACTTGCAAGAAGATTAACTTACAGGTTAATGAAATCTACACAAGTACTTCAAGTGGGAATATTGAATCAGAAAAAGTTAATCGAGCTAGTTAGCAAAAAGACTTTTGAAAATAGCATTCACTTGTGCAATATTTCAAAGTTTTCGTAATGTATTTCTAGTGTATTATTTTGGTAAGCCGCTTCCTTCAAGTATAGTGTTAATCGGATGCCAGTTGGTTGAACTGGCTTGCACTATCCTCGCAGGGGAATGTCCTCTCGGAAGCCCAATGCACCTCACATCCTTCTTCGGAGTCCTAGTTCACTCCTTGTTTGCTCGCAGTGCAGTCTGAATTGCTACATGTAGTTGACAAACTGATTTTATCTTTTTGATGAGCTACCGAAAGAATTGTACCCACCAACGATGGCCAAACTTCGATTAAAAGAATGCCTCAATTTCAGACTGCACTGGTAACAGAAGTGATCAGCCAGTTGGATTAAACTTCTTACATACTTCTCCCATATATTATAAATACTTAGCTAAACTTATTGCCCTGTAAAATTTATAATATACTAGCAGAAGTACCCGACGTTGCTCGGGAATAAAGAGAAGAAATGATAGACAGAATAGTAATTTTTATTTCTAACATATATTTCTTCATAATTAGACAAAGATATACAATATCATATTTAAGACAACTGTATGAGACATTCATATTTTCAATTATCTTGAAAGCAAATCGTACATTTCACAATCCTTTACAATACTTCTCTGTAAACTATATTCTTAGTTTTGCCTTGTGGTACATATATGAACAGATTTGATTTAATTCCAACTCTTGAGCAGCCAACATAAAGTTGACCATGTGAGAAACAATGTTCTTTCAAGTGTATGCCTGCTACTTTCAGAGTCTGACCTTGAGACTTATTAATAGTCATGGCAAAACATAACTTTATTGGAAATTGCAGCCTCTTGAATTGAATTACAGAATCAGTTGGTGATATTGGTATCCTGGGTATGAAAACTGATTCTCCTGCTGCACATCCAGATAGAATTATTGCTTCAATAACATGAGGCATCATTTTTTTGATAACAAATCTAGTCCCATTACAAAGCTTAGGTGGATCTAAATTTCTAAGTAACATTATTGGGGCACCAATTTTAAGTTCTAATTTATGAGAAGGCAGACCAGACATCTCCAAAGAATTCAAAAATTCAACTGGATAATTCACTGCTTCATTTGGATCAATAACAGTGTCAATAGATTTGTAATTCATGGTGCCTCCCTCCAGGGAATTAATTAGCTGAGAATTGATTGAATTCACTGTAGAATTTTGAGGTGCTAGAATAGCCCTTTCACACAACCACTTCTCAGACTTGAAATTTTCTTGTAGATTTGGAAACACATTACAAATCAGATCAGTTTCTGTTTTCACTATTGTACTTATTCTTGATGGATCTAATAAACCATCATTATCCAATGGTGCAGTTCCTCCTCCAAGGGCCAATAAATCTTCTGCAAATTGCTTAGACAATCGGTCTCTTTGCAAATATTCTCTCATATTTGTTTGGAGTTTAAGATTCTTCACATTCCTCCACAATCTTGAAGACTTTAAGCAAGCTTTTATTTCATCTGCTTTTGTACCTTTTGGGATCACTGGGAGAGTTTGTCTAAAATCACCAGACAAAACTAAAGTTATTCCTCCCATTGGCAAGTCATTTTCTCTGATATCTTTCAAAGTTCTATCAACAGCTTCCAGAGCTTTCTTGTGTGCCATAGTACATTCATCCCAGATGATAAGACTACATTTTTTGAGAACTTGGGCAATATTTGAACTTTTAGTAATATTGCAAAAAGGATTTTCATTACTGGACAAATCTATGGGAAGCTTGAATGTAGAGTGGGCTGTTCTTCCATTAGGCAAAAGTGTAGCTGCTATTCCTGAAGATGTTTAGTCACAAAAGTTTTCCCAGTACCACCTGGAGCATCCAAGAAAAAAATGCCTCCATGATTCTTTTGAACTGAATCTAAAATTTTCACATAAACTCTATTTTGCTCTGGTAAGAGCTTTGGCTCATTTTCATTAATGAATCTGGTTAGAGCTTCTATGTCATAAGCTTCTATCTCTTAACTGTTGGATAATGATCATGCATAAGAAATCCAAATATTCTCCAGCATGCCTCAAAAATTAAATGGTTAACACAATAAAAAGGTTTAAAGATATTTGGAATGACGCGGAGAACTAAACTAGGAGTATAATTGGCGCCTTTTTAGAATGATTCAGCTCTACTGTTCCTCTAATCAATGCCATCTGAATTAATTCATTTTAAAATAGTCCCCTTCTCTCAGTGTTGCTAATATAAGCATTAATTTAAAGAAAGGGAACGTATTTAATTATTTACATTTTTCTGCTTAAATACAATGTGAAACTACTTATTGTGTGTGTGTGTTTTGTTAGCAAAACACACACACACTTTTCGTTTTAGGCTTGTACTAAGGGAATGTGGTTAGTGTAAGCCAGGGATGCGCAAAGGTTTTGTCTATGGTTGATTGGATCCCGCATGGGACCCTTATGTAGCCACGGGAGCCTAAAGGTTTTTGTAGTATGGCTCCAGTGGGGGATGGCTTTGCAAAGGGCTAAACTTCTTTCCGTGCCAATGTAAATTTCAGAAGATTGAATTGGAGGATCCAAGTGGAAACGGAAAAGCGAAAATTTGGTGCTTTGCAAAGTGGCCTAAAACCTTCCTTATTACCACATGTGGCCACATGTAAAATTTCAGAAAGATTCGTCAAGTCTGTGAGGAATGCATAGAGGACAAACGGACATACAAACATACAGACGAACAAAATTATTGGTGCTTTGCAAAGTGGCCTAAAACCTTCCTTATTACCACATGTGGCCACATGTAAAATTTCAGAAAGATTCGTCAAGTCTGTGAGGAATGCATAGAGGACAAACGGACATACAAACATACAGACGAACAAAATTATATATTAGATAAGCAATCATTTTTATAAGAATAAGAAATATCAGCGACTTTTCATACTGAGTCCCTTTAGTATATGTATATTCTTTTATAAAAGTTTAGTCAGCTGTGTACTCTAATAAGTTTATCAATACTGGTGCCCCAAAGTAAGTGAACAGAAAGTGGAAAGTGCAGTATATATATAGTATAGAATATAATGTTAATTTCAACTGTGCAAACACATTCCTTGAGGAGAAAGTCCTACTCACCCTTGACATGTGTGGTGAGACTTCACGTTAACGACAACTCAGTCAGCATGACCACAAGAGAGAGTGTTCTTTTTAGAGAAACATCAACTTGACGCTTAACGCGTATCCTGTGGAAACTAATATTATTCCTCGTTCTGAATAAGACAGAGAGATGTCTACTGTTTAGAAAGATATTATTTTGTAAAAGTATATTCCTTTTATAAACCATAAAATAGGAAATGGTTTGGACCAAGCTTACTTACTTTGGACCAACTTGTTGAATTTACTGGGCATCGTAGCCGGCGTTGCTTGGGTTTTCATTAAATCATTTTGTGTCATAGCTGTTGACATTGATCACGGATGGACGAAGAATCCACTGAGACCTTCCAACCTTAGAGTTTCATGTCCTTTGTAAATGAAGCGCTGTCACGTAGTGTAAAGTTCCATTTATCAATAAGAATGAACAAAAGATTTATAAATACTGTAAATCCTGTGACATAAACTTCATCTCTGAGGGCTCGCATAGTCTGTAGTAAAGTTCATTCAACAAAGATGTTCATATTTGGTCTATTTTTCAATATATTTTTAAAGTTCGCAGTGAATAATGAACCCCCGTCATCAGTAAAAAATCCTTTGTATAGACGTTCTGTTTCTTTATTCTTTCAATGAAATGACTTGTACGGTCTTTTCTCAATTTCATTGAAACTCTTTTTGATGATAATTTCTGGTTTGATGGTCATACAGATTTTTTAGATTGGAAATTGAAGATTTTATCAAATATGTCCTACTTACTTGCAACTTACTTAAAATTTATCAATCAGAGGAGTTATTTCGAATTCTCGTTAAAGTGTAAATTTCGCTTTATCCCTCAATATGTATTTTTCGAAAACATTTTCTTACAGGCTCCGCTGCAATATCTTCATCTCACATCATATATTCCTTGTTGAATTTGTCAGTAAAATGAATTCAATAAATATACTCAGTCAGTCAGTGGAGGAAACATAATACTTTATTGTACTAAGCACTTCACAATATGTGCTCTAAAAAGTGTGCTCTAAACTCAAATACCTCTAACGAAGACTGACCACTCAGATGCAATCATGTGAGTCTTTATCGACCCGGCTTGTTATCAATCTTTCTTTTCTTCTCGTTTGAATTAGGTTCAATTACAGGATTTTCTATCTGATAAAGTACTTGAATGTAACTTCCTATCCAAGTGCATCATTAGCTGAGCGTCTTCCCGTTATGATATCAACAATAACGGGAGGTAATTCCACAACATCAACGATCTTCCGACTCATCAAATTGATTTGAAAATTCAGGATCTTGCATAACTTCAACTAACTCTCCCAATCTTTAAAACTCTTTTATACCTTTGTTTTCAACACCAGAACGCTACTGTTTTCAAATGGGTTTGGACAAAAATGGAGAAACAATGTACTAATAATAATTACAATAGGAATGACACTCCCATAAATAAGTATTTATATACGTCAAAAAATAATGTACAATCTCAGAATAAATTTGGGAAGTTAGAATGCACAAGACAAGTTGCTCCTATTTTAGACAAATATCAACATGATAAAGACTATGAGATTGGGAACGACGAAATCAACTGTGCAGACACTCCTTCTCAGATAAGATCATAAGCCCACCTGACACATAAAGCTCTTTTCTATCATTGATGTAAAGTTAGATAAACTATGCGTCCCTAACTGGGATCTTGGGCGCAAATTGGTTAGGTTTAACTGAAGAGGCTGTGTCATCGAATTGACGCGAGGAAAATAACCAAAATGTTTTATGCATGAGGTGAATAGCAGCATTGTTAAATTTTAAACAATTACGTCGTAAGATGGTCCTCAGTAAATGATGTCACCAATGAGTCAACATTGGTTTATACCATTTTAGCGATTGACAAGTGCATGTTGCCACAATTCATGAAAGGCAATATCATTGGTATTCAATGAACCAAGACCTAATCCAAGATGGATGTAATGTCAACGTTTTTTTCATGTACCACAGAGAGTAAGTTCTTATAAACAACAGAGCAATCTAAATAAACTCTATCAAGGGTTAAACTTGCAGGAAAGTAACATTTACGGGATGTCACTTTACAAGTATGTGTTACATTACAAGTGTTGCTACATACATGCTAGTGGTAACCACTTTTCTGAGGTAGTTGTCTACCAATTATCTATTGTTAAGGCACATGATTATCTAACAATTATGATCAAATTATATTCAATCTTATCATAGTTAAGTTTTAATGCCTATAAAGGCAAATTATATGTTAATTTTAAAAAAAACAAAACGCCATTAAAAAAAAATGCACCAAGAGTTGTGCAAGATATATCCTTGTTGGCTGACAGGAGCTTTAGTATCTACCATCTAAAAGTCTTTCCTAAGGAATGGACATCTGAAGTACAGTAGCAAATTGTCTTTTAGCTAAGAAAATGTCAAAACAATGGGAAAAGCTAATCCAAATATGCTACATTCCAATCATCTGATCTAGAATAGTGGAAAGATCAATGCAGTATTTCATGTAGATCAGAGATACTCTATGTTGTGAATAAAGAACATAAATATCTTAAGACCGACAGTTCTGTTTTATTATCGTTTTGTTTTAAATATTAAATCTAAGTTCAGAAAGAGTTTTTGTCAAATAGGGTTAGTAGTGTTTGTATTTAGCGGAATATTACATTATTATATTGAATTATTTAATAAATTATATGTCTGTGTAAATCACGTAATTTACTATATAAACTGGATGTAATAGAGCGTTGATTAGTATTTATTTTGTTGAAAATGAGTTATGGTAAGTTTGAGTTTCTGTGTGTAGCAAGCTAGCTAACTCATGATGCTACTTATATTCATATAAAATGGTATGATTCTGATCCTATTAGTTTTATAGATGGGGAATTTCTTAAGTGATTTAGATTCTGCATTGTTGAGTTTTTGAACTGGAAAATCCATCCTAATTGGTGAAAAGTTAAATTATCCAAAGGTGTTTCTTCATAATATTGAGACAATAAAAAAAGTTCTATCCTCTTATTGTGAGAAAGATCCATTTTGCCTTAATAAACTGGGTTAAATCATCTTTTAGTTGTTAGTGCTGAAACTTTATAAATATTATTTAAGATTACTACTATATTTATGGGTAATAATCTGAAATATTGTTCGGTAAATAACTGTTGAGCTATAAAATTATCTGCAAGCATTGAAATCTGAGATGCATTAGCCAAACTGGTGGTGAGACCAACAAAAGGTTATGAAATCAAACCAGCATATGTTCCATCAATATAAATATATAGTAATATTAGAAAGTACAATATGTCAGCATACTAGGCTGTTCAATCATTTTATACAATTAGAACAAGCCAAACCAATAATTGAAGAAAAGTTAATGAGTAAAATAAATATTATAGAGTCAGCATTAATTAAGAAGTAAATAGAATTTATTGAAAATATGAAGAATGATAACGAAACCATAAATATTCTATAAAACTTATACATCAACCTGGTTAAAAGCAAAAATCTGTTGTTTTGTGACAAAAGCGGTGAAATCATTGCAAGAAAACTCAGATTGCAGAAGAGTGACTGGTATACTGAAGTTAAAAATGGAACTTTATTAGTTGTGATAATATTCAAGTGAGCTTATTAAGCTTAAATGTGGGCGAAAAAAATGATACAGAATCCCGAACTTTGAAAGTCAAATAAAAGTCGAAATAGTCAAAAAAAAAATTATTCTGTAAGAATTAATAAAACCAACTAAGACGTCCTCGTGAAGTTGTTTAAAAATACCTGTGAAATCACTTTAAATCAACTACAAGATCTCTTTTTTAATATTTAGAAGAAGAAGATTTCTGGAGTGTTAGTTGATGCAACTTGGACATAACAAAGATAAACTTCTCTGTGGTGAGGTATATAATCATTATTTTGGGTGAAGTGCAAGATCCTATCTTCTGTGAGATTAAAAAAAGCTTATTTCGTTCATACAAATATCCTTAAAGATTAAAATTGATAACTTCTGTCGAGGGTACAGTTGGTCAAGTATTTCTTATGTGACAACTGTTAAAAAATAATTAAAATGAATGTGTCCACTAGGCATTAATAGCATAGTTAATGTTAATAGATCGAAGTTAATCTATTCAGTTCTAACATAAATTTGTTGGGTTAATCAGTATGGCTATAAATAATGATTAACAACTGAATTGTGATAAACTGAGTAAAAGGTTTCCTATCTCGTGAAAGCAGGTAATGAGATTTAAGCTGCTCTCTTTCTGGCTCTTAATAATGAAAGACATTAGTCTGGTGGTCGAAGTAACCATCGCTCTTACTCTCAAGAGTAGTGCAATATTAATTATGAGAGTTTTAAAATAAGACTATTAATTAAGGAAACATGAAGGCTTATGGATAACATTACGCATAAGCAAAATGCTTCCGAGAGAAAAGTTTTAAGAAGGATTTATGGACCAATTTTTGATACTTATCAGAATATTATATTATTATATTGAATTATATAACTGTGTCAATTACAGAATTTACCATGTAAACTGGATGTAATAGAGCTTTGACTAGTATTTATTTTGTTAAAAATGAGTTTATGGTAAGTTTGTGTTTCTGTAAATAAGAGGCTAGACTTGCAGCCTTTTACCTTTAGTGTTGTTCTAGGGGCGAAAAGTGTGGCTCATTTATTATTATGCAGCTAATTAGTTTGTAAATGAAGCACATTAATTGGTTTGCTTTACATCGGAAGTCCTTAATATTTCCTCATTGAAGTTTATTAGATTAAGGATCTTTTACGAGTAGATTATAGCGTATTAACCCGGGATCGACATGTTAATAATATACTCTCCAAGGGATCGATGCACAAGTTATTCCATCTAACAAGTGAAAAATCTAGGATCAAGGCCAAGATATGAACCTGCATTCCTCAGTCATAAAAGCAAGCACGTTATCTGTTAGTCTACTCCTAACCCCAGTTTTTTAATAGAATTCTCACGTAAGGAGAAAAAATTGCCTTTTAGAAAAAGATGAATATACGGTTTTATCAAAGCTCTCATATTGCGTAATACCGTCTTAGGTATGCAGAAATGAGTAGATGGACCTCGCAAACTTCATGATTTTGAAAAGGAACATAGAGCCCTGGCTTCATTAGGGTGGAGGGAAAAGATGTAGATTACTTAGGTAATCTAGGTAGATTACCTAGGTAGTTGGTATTGCATATTTAAAAAGTACACTACGAAATATATTTGCTCAGACGTATTTTTTAGCTTCGGATTGGTAAGTCATAAACTAATGAATAATTTGTAAATCATTTATGAACAATATATAAGTTTATTTATGTTTTTTTTAAATAGACATAGATGCTTAGTCTATCCATGATGTAATGTTTGTGGTTTACAGTATCCAGGTATTAAAAAAAAAAAAATATAGCAAACTTATGTTAATAATATTGCTCATATTAATTGTATCCAGGTGTTAAAAAAAAATACTTATAGCAAATTTATATTAATAATGGGGGGCCAAGTTAGCTCAGTGGTTAATGTATTCGCCTCTGGGCTGGTAGTCCGGGGTTCGATTCGCACTTCGCCCTCGATTTATTTATGTTGGAGGTGAATAAATCTTAGTATTTTGTCGGAGGGAGCGTTAAGCGGTCGGTTCCGAGCCTGTACAATGTCAGGTACTCGTTAAAGATCCCTACTCGAAATTCACTTGAATTAGGCAAAATTTAGGACTCCCTATGTAGAATCTGTAGAACCACCGATAAAACAAATAGCCTGTAAACGGCTGACGTTATCACCCGCTAGGGAATCGGTTAAACAATAATAAATAAAATAATATATTAATAATATATTATTTTATTATAGCATCCAGGTATTCAGAAAAAAAAATATAGCAAACTTATATTAACAATACTGCTTGATGTAGTGAATATTTATTACTGTTTCTTACAACAGCAGATTTCTTACAAAACATTTCATTTCTATTAGTAGATGTAACATAAGAACAAATAAACGAGTTTGCTTATTTTAAATTAAGAAATATTGCAGAGTTTACCTCTGTAATGCCTTCCATAGTAATTTAAAAAAAAAAATTAACTCTAAAAGAAGTTTGAACCTTTCAACCAAGAATCATTTGTCGAAAATGCTCCAAGTTCTAAGAGATGGTGCATGTAAATTTTAGAAATTACAACAGAAGTATGGTAGGTTTATCCTTCATTCTGTTATAAATATCGGCCTAGAAGTAACAATTAGGTTAAATGGAAGGAATGTTGACTCATGATGACGCTAAATCAAATCATAGTACGGTTATTTTCTTTCGATTTGTGAATGGAGGATGATAGTGAAATTCTCTAGAATTTTATGTTATATGAATGTTTTTGATTTATGTGGATGTTTTGTTTTTCCAGAGTATAAATCGCCACAATATGAAAGACTGGGCTTTAACTTGGTCAAAGATCGCCTCGTCGTCATGGGCTATCCACAGGAAATACTAGAGTTCGAGTACGACCCTTCATTCCCTGTCAGGTAACTGCTTCTCACTTTTAATTCTTTTAACAATTCACGCAAAGAATCTATTGCTTCAATCTGCAGTGAAAAAAGTATCGAGTGAATATACTGGAATTATAGATAAAGCCCTCTAAATTATACTATGAGAATTTGAATTATGCTCAGCCCATCTCAGAATATACCTTTTCTTGTAAACTAAATCTGTTCGGATTCTTCCAATCCTGTCAGTTTAAGGACTACCATAGTGTTCTTGTGAACTCGGTCGTCCCGCTCCGAAGAGGGCAAACCCGTTACCCCGGGACCAGGGCTTGCAACTAGTAGTTAATCCAATTCCTAATCTTAAATAAATACTGAGATTTTATTTATTTCAGTTCACATTGTTGCTCATAGCTGGGTCGTAGACGTATATTTTAAAAAAAAATCAAGTCAATTTTAACCAGAGCTCAAAAATCCTTTAAACGTTCCTTTTATACTTGAAGAACAACAGTTTCTTGTGAGCCTGTCCACAATTCCTTGGTGTTTTATTTTTTGTACTCATCATACAAGTTTTAATAACCACTGCTCTTGTTTCAGAGGCCTCTGGTTTGATACCCTTTACGGAAACTTATTGAAAGTTGATGCCTATGGAAATATTCTCGTATGCGTGCATGGCTTTCAATTTTTAAAAAAGTAAGTTTTTTTTTCTTTATATTGTTATTCTGGTAATACAATTTGTCTTTTTTTTTATAAGTAAAAAAAAACTTAAATCTAATGAACATCATTCTAAATATGTTCTTAAATATTGTTTACTATAAAATCCGAATGGCGATCGATCCGAAGTGGACACAATACGAGTTCAGAATCGAAGAAGATTAACGTGCAGAGAAAGGAAACACACAAACTCAAATTTTCGGGCAATGCATGTACAGAGTGTTTGGTCTCCCATTGTTTTTTCTCCTAAAGACGGATTGCCCGAAAATTTATGTTTGTGTGTTTCTTAACTCTGTGTTTTACTTCTTCGCTGTTAAATATTGTTAAGCATGAATGTATATATATAATACATAAGGATATATGCTATATAAACTACAGCGTATTATACCTACTATAAAAGCTGAAGCCACAATTAGAAATTGTATGATTGGACTAAGATTCTTCCATCAATGACAGTCACTTTTAATATCATAGAATCATTCTCTTTGTGACCATAACGAAAGACCTTTTGTTCCATTTTAGATTTTCAGAGTATAGTTTATACACTGATTTTTTGTGAAATTCCTTTCACATATATATGTGTATAATATATGATGTAATTATGTATATGAGTATAGTATACAAAAACAAATTGATCTTTCAATGAATGAGTAACACTATATTGTTGAAGACTGTTGTATATTCCTCAGACTGTACTTATTGAAAGGGCTCCAAAGGGATTGATTAATCTCTGGATATATGGAATCCAGGTATGCAAGGTTTCCACTTTAAGTAGTCTTATTTGTTTCTGCTATCCAATTGGAATGAATTGTAGAAACCAACCAGTTTCAAACTTTAGTATTCAGCTATTCTAAATTCATTCCTCACTTCTGTGTTGTCCTTTGCAACTGTTCTGTAATTGTTTTATCGATATCAGTGACACAGGGACGATGGAAGTCCATATACCAAACTATGTAACCTAAGCATTTATTTCCGTATTAGTTCAAATATCGAGAGCAAGACAGAAGTGAGTTGAACCAAAATTGATAGTGGTAGTTGAAAGTCAGCTGGGTAGGTTCGCTGACCCATGCTTCCCCCCCCCCCCCCCTCTTCCTTTGAGCATATCCTGGTTGCATCACATCTCAATACACTGAAACACTTAAACATGCACAACTACATGTATACACAGCACACATATACAAGTGTATTGGCATAATGTTTGTGCATAATAATGTATTGAAGAATACTAACGACTTGCAGGATGTTCAGTCAAATCCGTAAGCTTTTATTGTGGTCAGGTGCGAGAAACGTTTTACAAACCATAGTCTACAGAAATATATTTTCTCCCATCCTTGTCTCAAGACTGAGTGATGTTCATCAGTTTTACTGCTGAAATTCTTTAATGATTTTCGTCTATAGAAAATTATATTGCAGTATAAATGTAGAAAGTGCCATTAAAGGATTTACTGATCTAAAGGGGAAAAAAAGTTAAATAAATCTGTAATTAAAACGGTCTAACTACCATTTGAGAAGGACAATATTTGTTAACAATATTATTTGTAACAATATTTGTTTATTGTTTGATTGCGAATATTATTGAACCATTTTTAGTTCATTTTTTTAAAAAGTACTTTGAAAATCCAATCTATTGGATAACTAAGACTTGCGGAATCTATATTTCGCCTTCTTGAAAAGTTGCAAAACAGATTTTGTTGGCTTGCGTTCAGACCTTTTCATTTAAACTATTTTGCATGAGTTCGAACAGTTGCGTAGTCTTGGTGCTTAATTATGAAATATTAGCTTCCCTCGCACTTCATATCCAATACCTGTTAAAATTCTATGTACCTCCAATGAAGAAGTGGGAACTCCTCCTTATGGGCATCCCCTTGTCAACGATATTCAAATTATTGGAATTGGATTGCATAAAGTTAGTTCCTACTGTTAACTAGGATCACAGCTGCAAAAAAAAAAAATCAAAATATTTACTAAACTCTGATATTTGTCTTTTTTGTTGCAGTTCTCAGATCTATGAACTCTACCCAAACAAATTCCTTCAGTTAGATGAAACGAGAGTCTACGTGCTCAACACTCTCTTTAACCTGCCAGAGACATACATGTACGCTTGTCTTATTGACTTCTTCACCAATTCCCCAGACTATGTTTGGTAAGTCAAATTCCTCAAATTGTTGTTCTTTCAAAGACCTCTGTATTTTAAACAAAGAATTTGTAAACGTGTCATCACGACATTTATTTTCTTGGGCCAGTTTTTATGACCATATACCTTCTTTAGATCATATACAAGGCTCAGAAGAGACTGAAGTTTGGCAGTTTCATTAAATTTAATTCTTCGACGAATTTACACTGGCATGAACTTGACTTTAACAATATTAAAATTCCTGGTTTTCAGTCTGCATATTTTACTGTATCCTTACAAAACCCCCTGAATTGAGTTTTAAGACAGTTTAAATTAATTATCAAATAAAGTTGATTAAATGTTAATTTCTATTATACTTAGTGTACAATTATTCCCAATTTGGTTCGTTCTTCCCTCCGAGTCATCTTCGTGCCAATTAACCCAGGACAAGCGTCTTGTTTAAAATGATTCACATGATACTCGAGAGACATGTAGCGACGTTGTAAGCTGTTGCTTTAACTCAGAGGTGCTCAATATGTCTATCACCAAGGTATTACTGGTGGATTGCATAACATTCACAAAAATAATTACGGCCTGTAATTAATCCCGTCATTGAGTGATACACAGGATGGTATGAATTCTCATTTTTTTGAAACTTAGGTCACTGTGTAACAGTAAAGGTGGTTCTAAGTGCAGTAAGCTAGTCATTAAGTTGCATCTTTACATGCTTGTAAATTGTAAAACTTGATTTTCTGTTATTTATTTGTTACTTTTTAATTGTTACTGATTTCGGTAAAAAAATTCTTTTTGTAATTATAAAATGACTTATTTTATGTAATTTACACATTTCAAATTTATCTACAACTTAAAATTTTGTTGTATAGTTTAAATGAATAATACGCAAGGCATGAAGCATTATTTACATGCACACAAGTGTTGAAGTGTAAGAAATAGTTAATATTCCCTATTGCAATGAAGTCAGTAATCGCTGTTTATTGAACGTTGCCTCAAAATGTTCCATTTCTTGGTATATTGTAAGGGTTGCTCGAAGCTTAAGCAAGTACAATCGAAAACCATGAGCAGGATTTGAGTTGAACTCTCGGAATATCAGATCGATAATGGCAGGTCTTATTAACAGTAACTGCGTCATCCGGAGCCCTTTCACTCGCTCCTATTATCCGACGTCAGCGGGCCAAATGTTTCCCCTTTACTATATAATCAATAAGTTCACTTTATATCATCGTCCTGTACCTGACAGTAGTTCCTTTCATGTCACTAATATTATTGTGGTCAATTTGAAATGCATTTTACGCTAACATGTCCTTTGTGGTCAGCATGCTTACTGTTTCGGTTGAATTTAATATTTACTTTTCCTTCAACAACAAAATATTGCTTGATATGAAATAGTGAAAATATTACACTAATAATAGAAAGAAAAATGCTTTCCGCTTATTTTAATTCAAATATTTCAGTCTGACTCTATTAGAAATTCACTGATTTATTATAATCCCCTTAAAAAAGCTTTAGTATAAAATATTAATTTCAGTTTTCAGAGATAATTAAAATAAGCACATTAAACCTTAATGTGCACACTAACAAATTGTCCTTCGTCTTATCTGTATATTCTGTAGATTTCCCCCAAATACCCTCCTATTATTCACAATTCACCCCATTCCGGGATTCTTCGCTCGACACTGTGTTTGCCTGCTGGTGTTTTAATATGATGTTTGACACCAAGAAACTCCAGTATTTCGTTGATGAGATTGGTGGTGTATAATTTATGATTCTCACATGGGTTTCTGTAAATGTTTCCGATCTCGTCCGTCCCCTCTACCTTCACTGGTGTCCAAGTCATCACCTACCAAACTCAATCTGAGAGTTATAGTATAAAGTGCACCTTTATACTAATTCTAAACTGACAATTTACCTCATGTGAAATTTGTATTCCATACTGAAATCCAACAGTATTCCATATGCAGGGGACTTTTCAAAAAGACCCCTTGTTCTTCGTTCAACTGTGATTTTTGTAAGTTCAGTCTAATTCTGTAAGGAATTGATAAATACAAGTCATTATAATTATCTTAGATGGCTCAAATTTTTGTGTTCAGTATTAAAAAGACATAAAGTGCAGTTATCCGTGGTGGTTAGGACAGACATTCCGCGACGACCTTCTTCCAAGAAATAGTGTGGATCATTTTATAACTATTGTTCTATAAGACCATACGACCGCATATAAGGCTCTTTTCACTTGACAGACTAATTACTAATACATTACTTGCTGGCCTTTCCTCTTACAGTAGTACTATAATTAATTAGTTATGGACCCCTGGTCCATAACTGCTAACGTGCACTATAGAGTACAGAAATATTCGTCGGTCGTTGGTGGTCTGAGGATCACGAAGTGAATGTGTTTGCGAGTCGTTGTATTCATAACCCGTTACCATTCTGTTATTGGCATTTCTGTAAAGAACTGGCGTGCAAAGAATTACTTATTTAACCTATTTTGTATATCCATTCTTTTAATTTTTAAGTTTATTTAATATTTAATGTATTACTATTGAGTAGATCAATTTGCTTTTCAGTTAACCGATTTCTCTCATTTCAAGTATGGAATAAGCTCATTATACAAAACGACCATACAGACATAAATAGTTTCCTCACCAGTGACGTTGACCAAATCAAATCACCTCGCTATTGATTTTGGCGAATTTATGGTTTTAGTGACGCACATTCTTTACTTGTTGGCCCAGTCAACCAATTATTGAATCATACTACTAAAGCCTATTGTCGCTACAGTAATTTCAATGAAAACAAGATTTCGGTTTATTACGAAATCGACTTAGCAAACGACTCCAAGATGCACTTTAAATTCCGATCCATGATACATCCGTTTTTTTTTTTTTTTTGGTTTCAGGCACTTGAAATATATATTTAAAGTTTAAATATTCTCTAAGAACCTAAAAAACTTCTAAACATCATGTATAACGTTCTATTAGAAATGTGTTTATCAAAAATAGTTCTATAATATTTCTCAAATCCACACTTGGTTTTTTTACGTTCAATGTTTTCAAGAGTTGAAAAGTGTGGATCATACAGGGTGTCGTAGATTCTAATGGCTACCTGACGTCTTAGAGGCTTGGGACCAAACCGCCTTACGTCATTTCTGAGGGCCGCTAAACACAATGCTTTCCAACTTTTGCATAAAATTCTATACCTCCGATTGAGCTTCTAACTCGAATCTTCAATACCAAAGACTAGTATGCTACTCTAGACCACTGTGTCTTAAAAAATCATCTAAACAGCAAACAAATGTCAGACATTTAACAGGCTACAAACATTGACAGTCCGTGTAAGTTTTGTAGTTTAAGGAGAACTGAAATATATTGCTCGTTCCATATATTTTATTGCTAGTTACTGATAAACAATATGACTAATAGTATAAATATATAATAATATAAAATTTAGAATAAAACACAACTTTCTTTGTTTATATTGCTATAAATCTACTGAGTCCAACATTTTCCATATAATGTCATACTACCGACGAATTGTAAATATTGCATAAAATAAATTGACTGGTATTTTATTATTTATTTACTATTTCTTTATCCCTACTATAATTCTCCCAAATGACGACTAAATGTCCCATTTTGGCATAATATACATGTCTAAATGGGAGATGTTTATTAGTCTTTCATTCCCGGAGGTAGTACAGGTAGTGACTGATCCGCTTATCAGTATATCTGCTTATTTTTGTATATCATTCCACTAATGCATATACTATCATTAGTATAACTACAGCAGTAAGAACCATTTTTGAAAACCGAAAATGTTTTTCGCACATCTACACTATGAGGCCCATTTTTGTTTAAAATATCATTTTAATCCATCAAAGATTCTGGACTGTAGCGTGGTCACAAATGTTGGATACATACTCACCCATCCACCAACACATACACAGACGTCATCGAAAAAACTTTATAAAAGGACTTCTGGGGCCTTAAAACATTTAATTCCGTCAAATTCTCGCGATCGATTTTTTTCACGAACACTATACTTTACTTATAGTAAAGTAAAAAATTGGCAATATATTTGCAAATTCTTCCGCGCCTGTTTGATAATGCGTCAGATTGTCACTTTCATTTCATTTCACGACTTATTAATAACATAGAAGTTATTAATACATTTGTTATAATAATTAATTAATAATATAATTATTTTATATAAATTATAATAATATTAATAATAAATTATTAATATATTAATAGAAGTTAGCAAATTTATTTGCTAATTATTGAATCTTAGTTATTCACAGAAACATCAAACCGGTTTCCCGTTGTTCTGTCACATTATGAGTGTAAGTTTTCTGAACATATGGTAATATTCAGTGTAGACCACTCCAGTTTTTCGGGAGGTATTTATGTAACTTTGGCTTCTCAGTAACTCCTGACATATTTTTGTGTTTCAGGGAACAAACTGGAGTTCGATGTGGGGACCTGTTTATGTCCTTTAAATCTATGTTCCAGGATGTGAGAAATGCCGTGGACTGGGTTCACATTCAGGTAACTGAACTTAACTTTCTTGGTTCAACTGTGTCTTTTCTATATTATTAAAGTATTTACTTGAAATAAATGCTCAATAAGGCAATGTTTCCATACTTTTCTGACCATTATATATTCTGACTCCCCTCTTTGTATATATTATTTTTTTAAATTGTCCCCCAGAAATGAAATTTATTCATAAATCACAAGAATGATGAACTTAACGCTAAGCACTAATTACAATGGTTTAATGAAATGTACCAAATTTGTATATTAATAAATTCATTGTTAACTGACCAATTCTTTCACTCTAGGTTTCATGTTATTAAAAAGTAATCTTAAATTACCTCTTTCTTTAGGATTTGCAATCGCTTTATTTTTTTAATGATCACTGAGTAACTCTTTTGATTTATTCATGGTCTTAGCCTCTTGGCCTTTGCATGATAAAGCAGATTAGGTTGATGTTTTTTAATGTGGATCACTTTCGCCACGTCTCGAGAACTAACCGTCCTCTCTCGAATGATACAGGATGACACAGTGCTCAAGGTGGACCTCGTAGAGGCGGGTTTACACGACATATTTCAACGAAAGCTTTAAAGCATATGCCAGTTAGTCTCTAAAAGACTGAGGGTTACTTGATGATAGGGATCATAAAGGATTACAGGGGTAAATACAAAGGTAACAGTTAATAAAAAGTTGAGGGATAGCAAAGAATAGGTAAGTATGGGAAGGAGTGAGTGATTACAAGGGTGGACCGCCCTTAGAGCAGCGCGCAGACAGGCGGACTTGCCACCCCTGGATGCCAGACCAGGCAAGCACCCCGCCCAGCTAGTGCCTTTCTTAGTTCATGCCATATCCAGGCATGTTAAGCCCCCCCACCACGACAAGGTGAAGGCACGTCGGGGGGGATCACTGAGTAACTTCTCTAAATTCGCGATCAACCACTTGTGAATGTGCGAAAGTGACTACATCATTGCTCCTTACTATTTCTTCATGAACAGTCACATACAATTATAGATTATGAACGTATTTTAACTGTATTATTGATATGAAAGATTCTGTATAAATGTGTAACGCCTCCTTAAGTGTGTTGGACACCCCACCCTTCAAATGAAACACAGGCTCTTATGCCCACAAGGGGACAATATTGCCCAAGTTTGAGAATTCTGTAATAGGGTTTTCGAAACCGCATTGGGAAAGATTGTGAAAAATGTGCTTACTTTCATTTGGATACCTTCTTTGAATATATTACTGTAATACAGGTTCTTAGTTTGAAATAGTTTTGTATCGAATAGTTATTTTACTATTAATGTTATAATATTAAAAATTAATATTATAACATTAATATTAATATTTGTAATATTAATTAACATTTTATTTAATTATTAATATTATAAAATAAAATTTATAAAATAATGTTATTTTACTATTGATGTTATAATTATATATTTACTATTGGAACCAATAGAAATGCCTCAACCTATAGCCTTTAGATAAAGCGTGCATTCTTAGGTGCAAGTGAATTATTTCTTTATTATCATTATGGAAACTGTAACTCTATTACTGCAGTTGTAATTGTCCCACTGTACACATGTAGCCTGTTAGGCAATATTATTATTACGAGGAAAAGTAAGGGGTATAGTTTTATAATATTACTTACTGCCTCTGTGACAATAACAGTGATACTTTATGCAAGCTCTTTGTAAATTTATTACTGTTCTGTACTTACAAAACAAGTGTTGAGATGAATCTGACTCTATAGACTGAGCATGCTTCCATTTTGTGTAAAATTGTCTTGGATAACAAAGTCCCATTACAAATACTACTTCTTGTTTGAAATACTTTAGACCTTCAACTCTCACAGTCATTTCACCAATATTACAAATATTGCTTGTAGTGATTATAATTGGATTCATTAAATGGCCCTGCACCCCAGAGACTGCCAGTTCTCTGGTAATATTTCCACCTTCTAGAGATCTCTTACCAATTATACCTACTTGGAATATTTCAGGGTGATCTTAAGTCAAAAACTATAGAAAACCTGGACGAGTACGTGAAGAAGGATGAAAGACTGATGATGTTTCTAACGAGAATCAGGGAGTCTGGTGCAAAGGTTTTCCTCCTCACCAACAGCGAGTTCACCTTCACAGATAGGATCATGACATACCTCTTCGACTTCCCCCACGGAGCACGAGTAAATATACATTTCATTTTCTTTTTTTTTTTTTTAATAGTCACCTAATTATTGTTCATATCAAAGGATAAAAAAGGAAATAAAAACGTACCATATGTTTAAAAGTACGATGGTGTGTTTACGGTTTAAAAGTACGATGGTGTGTTTAATAGCTCTTTCAGAGTATATCCTAAAGAAGCTGTTATAATTTTTACATCGAGTTTAAACCAAAACAACCATGGGTAGTGGATTCTAATCCAAAAAAGTGCTGAATAACCAAAGCTATTTCTACCTTGGGTACAGTTAATTAGATGTTAAATATCCAATGATCAAGGGATTCTAACCCACAACTATAGTACCTATGAGTTGGTACAGTGACTTTACCACCTTATCGATCCACCATGTGAAATACCCAAGGTTATAGTATTTGAACCACGTCTGACCTACGACCACTTTATCGGCCAATATATCAAAAATATTGTTAAATCTGAACCCAAGATTGTGGTGAGACAGTGACCTTATCACGTTAAAAATGTCCATTATCCAGTGGTTATTCAATTGGGATCAATGATTTTGCAGGTTGAAATAGTGACCAATGTGTCATTTATTAGTCATGAAAATATCGTAGTTTTCTAATAGCGTAGCGTGAGTTATTTAGAGAATTATCAATGTGATCTTAACTTGAACACTAGTTTTACTTTATCGAGTTTTGGTCCGGTATGAAACAACTTTCAAAAAAAACCCTTAGCCTAACGTTTTGTCTATATTTCCAGTCTTCTTCAAGGATTCATCAATATGGAGTGTAATGATAATTAATTCTGTATTGATGTAGTCCTGAAAATTTTCTTCAGGACTTTAGATGGAAAAGTTGACTAATGGGGACTGTGAAACCCAAAAACACTCTTACATTGGTATGACTACCACTTCCCTATCAAGAAGGCTCACCATGCACTTGATGGCCGGAGCACCCAAAAAACAGATGCAAGATAAACATAACGTTAAATTGACCCGAGAGATGCTGGTTACAAATACTAAAAAAAATAAAGTAACCATCATAAACTGAGAATTTTAGAGGCTATATTAATTCAAAAACTGAAGCCACTCCTAAATATTCAAGTCGAAAACAGTAACCGTATTTTGAGGCTGTTTAATTCACATCAAGGGCATTCAGAAACCCTTGCAGGTAGTAACTCAGGCCAAGAGGCCACTCACCCCAAAGGATTAATGACCAGCTTTTCTTAAACTTGAAGAAAAACAACCCCTATTATCTTCACTTTTTATATATAATAAACCAGAAAATTCACCCAAGAAGTTATTCACATCCTGATGATGAATGTTTATCATTCGAAACATGTCGACTATAGGAGGATTTACTTCATTGTTTAGATGAAATAACGTGAGTGTTATTTAGAAAAATTTAGAAACTTGTCAAGAAACAGGTATCAGTTAAGTTTAGTGTCATTTTTGATAATGTGTATGGACTGCTACCAAAATTTACATATATATATATATATATATATATATGATTAAACCACAATAAGAATGGGAAAACAAGACTAAGATCTTTCAACCGTAACAAGCGGTCTTCGTCAGAGTCAAAAACCCAACTGCGGGTTTTCTCTTTCCTTTATGAACTGTATATATTTGTTAAATTTGGGAGCAGTCCTTCATTCAAACATATTTCGTTGAATAACTGACCAGTTTTTCGAAGTTTCTGAATACCTTCTTTTTTCCTTCATCCAAACGTTATATTTGATATATATTTAAATAACCAACTACCTAGTTGGTTGGTCTCCAACCGTCGCTTCACAAGTGCGCTTGGTGTCCCTATCTCAGCTCTCCTGATATTGGTTCAACAGAGAATTAGAGACAGTAAGTGTGTTTGTTCCTTAGTTCTGTGTTTGTGATTCACCGTGAAACATATATATATATATATATATATAGACTCTGGACTTGGTCAGAGTCATAAGTTGAATAGATGGGTTGACAGAAAATGAACGTACTGTATGGGGTTAGGAGAAGGGGTAAAAGAGGTACTTCAAAAGGAGAGAAAAAGGGTAACAAAAGGATGGCCAGAATAGCGAAAAATAATGTGGTCAAAAATAAGAACATTATTTACCAGCTGCTGTTAAACCTAGACAAGAGTGTGACTTCAGTTAATTCTGAGTCTGATTGGAATAAACCATGACTAATGCTTATAGTATTTGATATTTTATTAGGGTAGTATAAATTATATTCTTTTTATTAAAATGGAATTGATTTAAAATATCCTTTTTTTTATAGTAATATGAATTATTTAACAATTATGAAATAATTTGTATTTTAGTTGGAGGAACCTCACAGGAACTGGAGAACGTATTTTGATGCTATCGTGGTAGATGCGAAGAAGCCTCTGTTCTTTGGTGAAGGTACTATTATGAGGCAGGTTGACACGAGCACAGGGGCCCTCAAGGTTGGCACCCACATGGGTCCACTTCTTAGCCAGCAGGTCTACTCCGGAGGTATAGTTTCACTTAAGTCTCTTAATATAACATTGTCATTTTTTTCTGGTTCAATTGTTTTTAAACTGAAATGTTACACACAATTCATACTGATTGTATTCTATTTTTTTCCTTTAAAATTGAGTTTAAAGTGATATTTTTTTCTCTGAAAAATAATAAACTTTTTGGTTATTAATTCTTCTTTTAATTGGCTAACTATTATATAATGTCAATATTTTTATTATAAAGTCATTTAGCGTAAGTAAAATAGCTCTAAAGTATATTAATTGTGTCTACGTTAGCTACTTCATGGAACGATCCGATTTTTTTTTAAATAATTTAATGTTTAAAATTAAGTTTGTAACCTGAGTTAAGTTTACCTAATTAAAATATTTAAGTACTACAATGAATGAACGAAGTTATCAGTGAACCATTACCGTTTTTAATTTTTATTATCTCAGATGAATTGATTGCATTTAGTTTATTTTCATGGTAAGAAAAACATTGTTTAATTCTAACCCGTTTCTTTACTTAATATTCGTTTTGTATTTCTTGGTATTTATTAGGCTGTATCATTGTAAATATGTTGGCTTGAAAATTTTTGGTGACAATCCTATAAGGATGAAATAAGACATCTGCTTTGAATAACACGATTGGACGATGTCATTGAGTCCTCCCAGTCCTTTTAATCTTTCGTAAGACTTAGAATCCTTAGATTGTCTTTATAAACTTTATAAATTGTAATTACTCGTATCTTTTATACGATCTAACTATATTAATTCACTGTATGTTCGTTTTCAATTAAATATGTTAGTTGAGATTATTTTTTTCTTGATAATCTAAAATAAATTATTTTCAGGTTCTTGTGATGTCTTTACAAAACTTATTGGGGCCAAAGGAAAGGATGTGCTTTACATTGGAGATCACATTTTTGGAGATATTTTGAAATCGAAGAAGATTAGAGGATGGAGAACGTTCCTTATAGTACCTGAATTAATCCAGGAGCTGCACGTCTGGACTGATAAATGCCAACTATTTGCAGAACTTCAGGCTTTGGATGTTATGCTTGGGGAAATGTACAAGTAAGTGAGCCATTGCATTTTCAGGACTACACCATCTTTCGGTCTAATGCAGTTTTTGGATAATAGGAACAATACTGTTAAGTTCGTGACATTCCCTTGGCTAAATCAGATATGTATTTCATTTACTTCAAAACGAGAAGTAATACGTATTCTACGTTTCAAAATATTTGTTCCTCCAAAATAATACCCTTTTTGGAGTAGTTTATTATAAATTTTCCTTATTCTATTTTCTTAATAATTATATGTGTAAATAACAACTAAATCCCATTAAGAAATGGATTTCATTTCACCTCGTATACTGGAGTTGCATTGTTCAAGTGGGTTCAGATGTTCATCTTCAAGACGAACTGGTCTCTTACTTGATTGAGATCAGTTGCTTGCTCCTGAAGATGGACCATTCGCGAAATCGGATGAACAAACCAATACTAGTATTCGAAGTAAGATGGTTTAAACGTTTCTTACATAATATTTCAGAACTAGTAATGGTAATTTTTAAAAAAATATGAATTATAAAATATTACTAAAATAAAGTAATATATAATAAATAATGACGGCACGAAAATGTGTCCAATGAATGAACTGATCCGTAGAATAATAAATACTTAAACAAAAAAAAAACCAGAACTTATAAACCATATTTACAGGCATGAGAGGGTTAAGGCTGATATGTTAAATATATGTTGCAAGACGCATACTGTTATACGTTTCTCCAGATTATTTCAAAAATAATACAATATACTAATTTGTTCATATACATATCACATTCGTCCCTCGGAGAGGACTTTAAGCCATCATTCCTGAGTCTGTACTATATCAGATACTCGTTAAAGATGGGCAAAGAAATTTTGACCACTCTAAATACAGTTGAGCTAGGCAAAATTTCAAACTCCCGATGAAGAATCAACCCGGTTATGTGATTCGACTGATTATAATGGGTGCCGAGTAATAAATGAGCCACACTTTCTGTCCCTGAAACAGCACTAAATGTAAAACTCTACAAGTGCGGACGTTGGAAAAATAAAAGATAAAACAAAACATATACACTCGATGTGTTACCAGCAGGAAGAGATTTCGTAGTCATATTACTAAGATTCGCCTAAGTGTGTAAGTGTTTGTAAGTGTGTCTCTTTCTCTGTGTGTTGCTTTTCTTCGTTTTTCAGCTAAGATTCGCTTAAAGTATTCGGTTGATTTTTAAGTGGGAAAAGAAATTTGACTTAGACTTGTGAACACCTTCTATCAGAAGTTCTAAGGCTCTACAGAGTTTGACCTGTCAAACTCATTTACCATCCAGAATGTCGCTACCGGTTTTGCTTCTTCCGTAGGACAGCAAAAAAAGATTCCGAATATAAAATTATAGTTGTATTTTTCAGAACTGACTGTCTACATCAGTGATAGCTATTACCATCACAGAATATTTTATTATCAGAATAAAAGAATATGGTTTAAATTTTCTTTTCTTATACCGTTTTGAAATTTTTAAACCCACTAAATTTTAACTTTTTGAAATTCCATAGAATCAAAAAAAAATAATATTGTTTTCCAAGAATCTTGAAAACATTTATGAATAACTAAAACTGTGTCCTCTAAAAAAAAAACTTAAAATTTAAGTGAAATTGATCATCTGCCAATTGTTTTAAATGTTACAATTTTTAATTTTCCCTGCTTTGTTAAATACCTGATTCTGTTATCACCCTATTTCTACCATATTTCGAGTTATTTTTAGGCTTTTGCAGTCGTTTTGGCCCAAAGAATTTCGACTAGTTAATCTTATATTGGTGAACATGTTGAGGGTCCGTTATCAAATAATTTAACGAAAGGAGATTCTTGATGTCAGCTTTTATTTTACACAGTTCATAACAACACATTCAAAGCTACACATTTAGTCAACGTATACAGAAACACATGGTTCATATTCAGGTTGTGCAGTCTGGTTCATTACAGGTTGTGCAGTCCCCTCAGGCATGTTGTTAAATGTCCCACAACACTCTCCCTCATTTAACAACATCAAAAAAAAAACTGAAAAACAAACAATGATTTACATATCTACAAGTCCCAATCGGGAACACAAATCAGAATGTCGGGGCTTAGGCAGAGCTTTAGTTAAAATATCGGCAAGTTGGGCGGTTGATGGTACCTTTTGTACCTCCACTTCTCCATCCAGGTGTTGTTGTCTTGCAAGGAGCGAATCTCAGAGTCCATTGCCTGTCTCCAAAGCTTTGACTGACGACTCTCAATAGCTTCCTCGTATGAAGTAGGTTCTTCAACATCTGAAATGTTTTCATTAATCATGACAAAATCCGAATATCTTGCCGGCTTTTTCAGTATGTTGCGATCCCGAAGAGCAGTCCTATTTTCGACAGATTCGTCTTCTGAAACGTGCTTCTCAAAAGCACGTTTTGGAGATGTTTCAGAAGGCTCGTTAGGTGTCTTGTCACATTCCTCTTTAGGTATATTATCACGTTGAACTCGAAGGGGAGTCTCTTCAAATGTAACGTCACGAGATCGTATAAGCTTGTTAGTGCTTTTACACCAAATCCGATACCCATCCGCTTCATATCCAATCAAAACACCTTTGACAGCCTTAGGATCCAACTTGTTACGTTTTTCTTTAGGAACATGAGCGTAACATTTTGATCCGATTATTCTTAGGTGTTTCAGGCTAAGTTTTCGTCCTTCCCAAAGCTCAAATGGGGAGATACGCGGTTGACTGGAGGTACCGGTCAGGTTCAATACGTACACAGCAGAATTTATCAGCTCTGCCCAGAGTGCTTGAGGCAATTCTTCATGAGCGTGCATCATCGCTCTTGCAGTCTCCACTACTGTCCGGTTGTCCCTCTCTACGCAGCCATGTTGTTCAGGGGTGTAGGGCATAGTGAGCCTCTGTTTTACTCCATGTTTTTGTAAAATCTTCTTTACAGCGAGGTTATTGAATTCCCCTCCGTTATCGGAAAGAAGCTCTCTCACAGTGTACCCAGCAGTTTTTATTTCAGCTAAAACAGTTTTCAAAGTATTGATCACTTCAGATTTATGTTTTATGAAATAGACAAAGCGAAAACGTGTATAGTCGTTCTTGAAAAGAACGAAGTATTTGTATCCTGAATAAGAAGGTACAAATGGTCCACAGACATCCGCATGTAACAGGTCACCCTGTTTACAGGATCTAACCCTTGTTCCAAAGGATTTTCTATGTGCCTTACCGTAGATACAGCCTTCACACAGTTCACTGTCAAGTGGAAGGTCTATACCAAGCTCTCTCTTAACCGTTTCCCTTACATGGCGTTTATTCTGATGTCCCATACGTTCATGATGAAGTTGAAGCAGGTTTTCATGACAAGTAGAATAGAGCGCGGGTGGTTGAGTTGTGACAATGTGAAGCTTATAAAGGCCTCCAAATCTATTTCTGGAACCAACCAGTTTGGTCTCACCATCAATGGTCAAGCAGCATTTCTCTCCTTTGACTCGAACTTGCTACTCAGAATTTTATCTTGAATAGACAAAACAGAGAATAAGTTTTTCTTTACATCAGGTACATACCACACATCACTCAATGTGATATTTTCTTGTCGCCCATCCACTAGAGCAACGATGTCCACTGAGCCCTTCCCAAAGGCTCTCATCAACTCTCCATTCGCTATTGTCACCATGTGATCCGTCGAGAATGGTTTGAAATCACGTATCATATCTTTCCAGTGGCAGACGTGGTTCGTGGCTCCGTTATCAACAAACCAGTCTTGTTGATTGCACTCAGCTGACAGTTTGCAGGAGGTGGTGGCCAACAACATCATGTTAACCCCCTTTCCATGAGATTTTTGGGTAGATTTCTCTGTTTTTGGTGGTCTTCCATCAGAAATCCACTTTTTACAAAATATTATTTTATGTCCAGGAAGCTTGCAGTAGTTGCACACTATCTTCTTATTATTCTTTATTTTATCATCATTGGTTGCTCCTGAGTGTCGAGCTAGAAGAACTTCCTGACTATTTCCCCTGTCATTTAATGTAAGAGTCCGCTCATGCATACAGAGCTGCGTTGTCAGGTTGTCGACAGTTCTGTCAGTCCTTGGAATGAGTTGCCAACTTCGCCTAAAATTAAAATAATTATCAGGTAATGTATGAAGGATCTTACATACGAGTAGCAACTCTGGAAGTTCACTAGTAGCCCTTTCCTTGCTTAATTCTGTATTTAGATCACTCCAAATATTTTTCAGTTTTGAAATATGACCAACAATGTTATCACTCGGATCCATTTTATAGCAAAAAAATTGAATACACAAGTCAAATGCTTTGTCCTCCCTGCAGCCATCAAATAACCTGTGTAATTCCAGCCAAACATCCCTAGAATTAGAAAAGCGCATCACCAACTTCAAAGTGTCCTCCGTCATGTTAGTAGTAATAATCAATAGAGCAATACTATCTAACTTGGTAAAAGTTTCATAATTTTTTTGAAATGCCTTTACCACTGATGGACTTGCATCCTTTGAAGGATCTTCAGGTGCAACCACTCTCCCTTCCACAATATCCAGTGCACCAGGAGTACTTTTCAATAAAATTGTTACTTTATATTTCCAGGTAGACCAGTTTTTCTTTCCTTCAAGAAGGCCAATGTTTACTTTTGTCGCTTCCATTGTTCAAAAATACAAACAAAACAAATTGCAACACGAGTCCAAGTTCAAACACACAACTTTGCTCAATTAACAATATTTAACGGCCTGGGCCCATAACCTGTTGAGGGTCCGTTATCAAATAATTTAACGAAAGGAGATTCTTGATGTCAGCTTTTATTTTACACAGTTCATAACAACACATTCAAAGCTACACATTTAGTCAACGTATACAGAAACACATGGTTCATATTCAGGTTGTGCAGTCTGGTTCATTACAGGTTGTGCAGTCCCCTCAGGCATGTTGTTAAATGTCCCACAACAGAACAAAGTCTTTTTCGACGAATGTTTCACACTGCTTACAATTATATGCGATAAAATAACTGACTTTGAAAGTTTATATTTAGCAGAGTTGGTAAAAATTGTCTCCTCTTTGGATGTAACGATCTTATTTCTTAATTTCTGTTTAGAACAGTTGTAATAGTATATTGTAATTGTAATAGTTTTGTTATCTACAAAACCGTAGCTTCTTCATTTTAAAACGAAAATAAAACATAAAGTGATCAATGTGTGTCAAATGGCACAGATATTAGCAGGTGGTACAAATATTATCTACCGTCTTAAACACATGCAGTTAATTTATTCTTTTTGTGATATTTTAAGTACAGTCTTTATCTCAATAAAGTTGATGCCTGTCCCCACACAATTAGAACAACCAATCATTGATTAAGACTGATTTCAGGAGCCTTGACTCGAGTTCTAAAGAAAAGCCTGACATTTCTAAGCTGCGTACCAGCATCAGAGATGTCACTCACAAGATGGATATGGCCTACGGCATGATGGGTAGCCTGTTCCGTTCTGGCTCCAGGCAGACGTTCTTCTCCTCGCAAGTGGTCCGCTACGCAGATCTCTACGCTGCCACCTTCCTCAACCTCATCTACTATCCCTTCAGCTATATGTTTAAAGCTCCTGCCATGCTGGTTAGTTTTTTACAATTACAATCAATTTACGCTTAAATTATGTGTTAGAAATTATAGCCTTAGAAATAAGTATTGTTAAATACTTTAGAATAAAATTAGTTTCAAGTATATGTATCCATATAATTGTTCCATACCTTTGAATATTATTTTCAAATTTCATATTATTAAAACAATGTATTAATTAAGTTGTTATTATGTTACTGAGCAAACATAGAAACAATCTGTAACATAAATAATGTAATCTAAATTGGTTAACCAATTAATAATAACTTTTCTTTTTTAATTTTCTTCTTTGTAAGGTGTTTTAAATGTGTTGTGTTGACGATGATAATGAATGCATCGATTAGGGTTTTTGAATCAGGGGAATTTTTATATCGGAGCACAGGGCTGTTAGTCAGTTTCATTTTCTAACTTCGTAGTTTCAGTATTTTAGTTATAATTTTCTTTTTATTAAACTAGATATATTACTGAAGATATATTCTCTCTTTAGTGGGCGAAGCAATTAGAGTATAGAATCGGTACCGAAATGGTTTTGACTGGCTCCGAAACAGTATAGTTTAAGGAGTAGTAATACTGGTTAACTCTGTAAGTAGTAGTATATTTGCCCCTACAGACGTGAATTGATGTGATAAGAGACGAATGGTTTATTATATGTATTGTAGATGCCACACGAGTCAACAGTAGCTCATGAGCAACGCTTTGTCATGGAAAGTCCAATGATCTCCAGATCGAGGACTTACGATATTTTTGAAAATGATCCTCAGGCCAAAGACCACATAAAGGTATTTCATTGATAAGTTATTTCCTTTTTTAATTTATAAATTTAATTTTTTTAAGTTGTCCACTACAAATGAAATCACCAAGGTTTACAGTTGTACTTTATTACTCTGTAAATGAAATGATTTCGGATGAAGATATTCAAACATTTTTACATTTCCCATCACGTTTGTTAATACTATTAATAACTCTACCACAATCATATGCAAGACTAGGGGTGTTCAATAGTCGACCGCGATCTACCAGTCCATCGCCAAGGTATTAATGGTAGATAGGATGACATTAAAAAATTAGCATCAGCCTGTAATTCATCCCATAACTGATTGATATACTGGACGCCCAGTCGAATTTGTTTGATACTTAGATCTGATTACATTGCTCATAACATTAATTTCGGTAAATCATTCAATACGTCGACCACGATCTATGAGTCGATCAATAAGGTATATTGGTAGATCCCATGACATTAAAAATATTAACATCAGCCTATAATTCATCCCATCTCTGATTGATATACGTATAGGAATGCTAGTCGAATGCATTCTGATATTTTTGATACTTCGGTCACTATTTACCGTAAAAGTAGCTCTAAGTACAGTAAAGCTAATAAGTTGCCTCTTACTCTTCACTTTCATTTTTTCCTTTTAAAATTAAGAAAAGCTTTAAAAATGAGTAGGGAGACTAGCTCGGGTAAGAAGAAAAAAGTATCACTTTCATATAAAATGGGAAGAGGTTTTTTTTTCACGATGAAATATTAAATACGACATCCCAATTGTAAAATCCTCAATATTTCTAATTAAATGCAGTGAATAAATATTGTGACTTGTTCATTTCATAAGTAGCTCTCATGCGGAAAATGTGTGAGCGAGCACCCTTTTGCTAGAACATCCAGTCTCAGAAAGACTACCAAGTATTGTATTTAAGAAAGTATCAATTCGTATAAAAATTATTGCTGTATTTGGTATGAAAGTTAGAAATATTTTTATTTTGCTGTACTTTATTAGCTCCAGTTGGAAAGTTTTTAACTAGTATCCGAAAAATAAATATATTTTCTACCTCCTGAAATATTTGTTTTAAAGTGCTGGCTTATTTACAAATAATGATGATTACCTTCTGTTAAAATATGTTTTCCTCTTCTTACTCTCTAGTATTTTTTTCTTTGAATCCAATGAACGTTAACTACGTCTATCAACCATCATATATCCTGTTTGGTCTTTAAAAACAACTTTTAAAAATAACAGCATCACATATTTGAAAGTGATAGTGTTATTTTCAAATACTTTTCATTTGTTCGTTAGTAAAATTAATTCTGAAGAATTTTTCCGTGAGCAATTTGGTATTGTCAAAGATGTTTGCTCTAACAAATTTGTTAAGAATATCGTTTTGTCTAAACTATTTTTATGAAATTGATTTTTGCACTCACGTTATCCCAATTTAGGATCACATTTCATCTAGCCCTGAAAAGTTGAAAGAGATAGCAAATTGTCATTCTTACTGAAATAATTTGTCCCTTTTTTTTAAACAATAATGACAATGTTTTGCAACAGTTGTGTTTCTTGATCACATTCTTCTTGGTTCACAACTAAGCTGCTATCAAGGGTTATCAGTTGAAGATGTCAGCACAACTCTTATCGCTTGAGTACCTGTTTATAATGTTCTTTCTTCTTCTGTAGGTTCGATATACAAAAATTGCTTCATTATTCTTGTTTTACTCATCTGTAATATGAATTTTATCACAGCTATATTTTTACAAAATATTTACATCAACCACTTTATTATTATTAATTAGGGTGACTATAGCACTGTATCTTAAAAAAAAAAACTATTTTATTTCCCCCCTTCTGTACTAAAGAACCCCAACAGTTAGCTTCAACTCCTCCAAGAAGCTCAGTATTTTGCTGGTTCCAGCAGTAAAAGTTTTTATATTGTTTTGTTGAGTGTCCCGAAGCACCTACTTCTGTGCATCAAAGTCAGTCAGCAGGTGCAACAGTGTTTCTTCCTCCTCTTTACAGAATCTGCACAAACCATCAGTAATAATGTCCACTCAGGTCCCTACCTTTCGGGAGAAAGTAACTTCCTTTTTCCTTCTTCGGGTCCTTAGGTGAACTTGTTGGCTCTCACTAGTTAGCGTTTTTGGACCCTCTGCGCTTCCCGAGGATAGTCTCCGGACTTCCTTCTCCTTAATATCATACAGAGGAAAATCCCTGAAGCTCTATCGGTAATATTTTTGTCTACTCCGGCAGAACACCGCATACCGAAGTAAGACTATTTACTCAAAGGGGTCGCCTAGTACCCTTCAGGATCAACCACTTGAAAAATACCATTCATGAATAATGGTTCAGGAAGTGTTAAATCTATTCAAATCGTTTCGTGAAGATGTGTGTTATGTTGCAGCTGGAGAGGTCTAATAGTCAAGTACCTCACACAAGACCAGTCACGCCTCGCTGTGTCACTCACAACCACGATGAAGACTGTTCAGATGAAGAAAGTGATCGTACTTCAAATGAAAACTCTGTTCACAATAGCACCAACGTCTAAAACTGCATGTTATTCCCCCAGCTTCAAATCTAGCCTTTCACATTCCCATAAATATACAAAATTTAATATATTTTGGTGCCTCTCTCTCATTTATAGTTATTAATTATGGAAATAGATCACTAATACAGTTTTACTGCTTGTATAAATATAGCATGGTTGGAGCATCAAAAAGTCATTTTAGAAAAACTTGCTCATTAAATATTAGCAATGGGGAATTAAAAAAAATCAAACATCTCATAAGCGTGTTTTAGTTACCTTTATTATTTCTTTGAATGATCTTTATATAATTATATACGATTCCAATGTAATGACTCTTAATTATCTAGTTTGAATATTAACTTAGTGTTAACTTCCATCTAAGACTGTGATTTGCAGGTGATAACATAGTTTCGAACAGTGTTAATTATATTTTTGTTATTAAAGGTATAATACGTCAAGTTATAGGCATAAAAAAATTAGAACTAATACTTCCATCATCAATAATGACAAGCTTTTGTTAAATCATGAACTAATTTCATTATTTATATTTTTTTGAAAAAAATATACTTTATATTGCATTAAATACTCAATTTAGATAACTGTTTTTTTTTATAAACATGTACGAAGCACAATAAATGTTCACTTTTACTGTAGATGGGATATAATTTTATATTTGTTTTTTTTATTTTTAACTTTTCTTTTAATAGATTTGTAATTTCCACGATATGTGTTTTAAATATATTTATTGAAATGTCTTCCTTAACTGTATAACAGTGGTACGCGCTGTTCGGTTAGAAACAGGAGGTAAGGAGCAACGAGAGTTGTAAAAATATAAACTAGCTATTATTTGTTGTTTTATGTTCAGTTTTTATTAGAAAAAGAACTGATGTAGGTTAAGCAATAATATATATCTTATTCAAGCGTTGTTGTTATTTAATCCACTTTTAAGTTGTTTTGTTTTCTCCCAAAGTTTCGTCTTTATTACTCTATGGCAGGGGTCTCCAAACCTTTCAATTTAAGGGCCACGTTATATACTTCGCAGATTTATGCGGCCGAAGGAATAAAAAAAAAATAAAAAAATCAGTGCCAGTAATTTAATTTCCTCAAATATTAGAGCATAAACGCGAGAACATTAAAACATATCTTGTTGGAAAAATCAGAGTAGACTGTACAGATTCCTGCCTCTTTTAGTTGTATGCATCCAAATTAGTGTGACGAATGATACTGTCGTTTTGACTTCAAAATTTCATTACAATCAGGTTCCAGATTAGATGAGCAAATTGTAAGATTTGATTTCAAATGATCATCAGACAAATTTTCTCGATAGTTAGATTTCACATATTTCATTTTGGAAAATGTTTATAGGAAGAAGGAAATTCACCTTTACTTTCTGCATGAAATTTTGCACAACATAGAAAAAAGCAAAACTCTGTACTTTTACCTGGCCTTCAAGTAGCGCAAGTCAAATCAAGCGCATGACTGAGCAAATTTGTTTTGCCTTGAAACTTCAGATTCAATTGATTCATATGACCTGTCATATCTGCAAAAAATGTCAATTTCCAAATCCATTCATATTCCGATAATAATGGCTAAGGTTTATTTTTCTCTGTGAGAAATAAATCAATTTCTAATCTGAACTAAAAGAAATGCAGCAAAACCTTTCCAGAATTAAGCCATCTAACTGCTGTTTAATAAGGCAAGTCATGAAACTCGGAACTAACTTCTTTCAAGAAATCACTAAACTGGCGATGGTTGAGTGCATGAGATCTAATGAAATTAACCACAGAAACAACAGGTTTCATGACTCAAGACATATCAACATATTTTAGGCACAATGCTTGTTGATGTGCAGGCAAGGCAATGCAGAAAAATGAGTTTTGAGAATACAGTCCATGACAACAGTTCATTTAACACTTCATTTCACTCACCCCACGCTCTCTCTCACGTAACCACACAGAATACAGCGAAGCCTCACTCGCCCTCCATCCTCACGACATACTGTTATACATAAGTCATTGGTTGTAATGCACAGCGCATACTTACCAGTACTGTTACCTGTGCGTCCACTATCGCGAGATAGGTAAACTGACTCGGGCTTAGCGCCACCAGTCAGCAGCCCCAGCTTTGAATGAAGGCCACCACACAGCGATTTGTTTGACGGGCCATAGTTTGGAGAGCCCTGCTCTATGAGAAAACTTGCGACCACCATATTAACTCCTATCTTGTCATTGTATATATCGTAAATCCTATCTCTAGCCTATGTTTATATAAATTTAAAAATAAAGTTACATTCACATGGGTTAGAAAACACACTTGCAATCTCTAATTTTCGTTTGAACCGTAAAGTTTAAAGAAATGGTAAGTTTTCTAGCTAGTCAATGTGAATCTCTGTTTAGTTTATTCGGTTCCTCGATACGGTTAGCTCTTTCATCGTTCAACTGTTGATTTGTGTCAGTTCGATTGTTCTTTCTGTGTAACATATATATATATAAATACCACAGTGCCCAAAAAGGCTGTAATCTTTCACTAGCAGATAGAAATATACATGAGCACAAGAAAAACAGTATAAAGACAAGCGACAATATTTCACATCTGTCGTCATATAGAAGAGATGTTAATACCTTGAGAGACCAATCAAGACTGACCGGTGGCTGCACAAGAGAACGCTGAGCTACTTAGGAGAAAGGAAGGATATTAAATAAATAAAATTAAAAGACAAATTTAAAACTTATCAATTTTATTAGGATACTCTTTTATTTTTTTTTTTTAAGAAGGAAAAGAGCATCTAAGGATGTCCATATTTTCTCCTTGGAACTAAAACTACTCAACTACACAACCTCTATCGCTAACTGTACTTTTAGTATTTATAATTGTTTTTATTTATTCCATATTATGTTCTTTCATTTCTTATGTTATTTCAAGTCAGTCTAAAGCTCAGCACTCGTGCGTGCTGCCACCAGTCTGTCTTCTTCTACCTTTCAAGTCACGAATAACTTAGATGCTATTGTTACCCGTTACTTTACTGAATCATAAACTACCTTCGAATCGATCACCAATTGCTCTAGACAATCATGGTAGTTAGATTTTCATCACAAATAACAAAATACAGTATCCACATTACAACAAATCAATTAAGTTGAATGTTCACAATTTATGATAATAGATTCACTTACAGTAAAGTTGAGTGTAAGCCACACCATTTTTTTTTTCTTTAGTAGTATCATTTTACACAAACAAATATTATAAGAAGTAAAATAAAAGACAATTTTTTAAAAGGATATTAACACGACATAAAGTCAAGAAGAAATATTGTGAAATGAAAACTAAAAAGTAATTTACAATCTTAAGACAAGTTTTTTTCTCTTCTTGGCCAATGTTTTCACTGCAAATACTCTCTAGCTGTAGCTTATACTTATTTTTAACATTCATTAGATGCCCAAGGGAAAATGAATGAAGGTGAAACAAGAGTCAGCTTCCTAAAAATGTTTTTTATTGATTTACTTCCATTTCAATGAAATTACATCAGTAAAAGATTAATAAAAATTTATTAATATTTACAAATTCTATTGTAAAGTTAAAGGATGAAACAAAGGTGTTCATAATATGCCCAAAACGGATGCAATACTTTCACTAGTAGGCCAAAAATATCAATGAAACCATTAACAAATAATGTTGGAGGGAGATATGTGGTCTCAAAATATTCCATGTAAGTGTTACTCAGAACTGATGAAAAAACTATTTCCCATCGTCAAGTCGAGTTTTATTTTTTAAAAAACAGAAAATGGAAATGTGTGTAGATAATAAAAACAGTCGTACTAAACAAAAACAAAAAAAAGTTTAATTTTTATTTTATACAAACAGGAAGTTAAAATCACTTTAAATATCACAAGAAGTTAAAATAAAAGACAATTTTTGCAGTAGATATTATTAATACAACATAAAGTCAAAAAGAAACATTGTGAAATAAAAACTAAAAAGTAACTAGCAATTTAAGGTAACTTTTTTCTTTATGTGTGGTCGTTTTATGTTTTGTCTACTTATTACTATTTACTAATGGATATACCACTCCAATTGGTATTTAAATTTAAATACCACTCCAAATTTTTAATTTTTTTAAATATAACTATCAAATAAAATAAAACGATTCAATTTATAAAACAAAAAAATAATAATTGGAAAACAATACGGGGAAAATGTTTTATCATTTATATGTTTATTGATGCAATAGTAACCTAATCAAAATGCAGACGTCTCCAAAAAAAAATAAAAAACCACGATCTTTTTAATTAAGTATATAAGAAGGAGGTTATTATAAAGCTCACAGAAATTCAATATGTTTATTCATTTATAAAGTTTGCAACTAATGGTGTACTTATTCTTTTCCGAAAAGAAACATTCCTCCATTCTTCTTTTTAATTTGTTCATCCCATGAGATATAGATATCTTCTAATTCATCATGAACCCTCCAATAAAGATTATGTTAATATTGTTTAAATCTCATTATTATTAATTTTCAATAATGAATCTCTTACGTTTTTACACTATAGAAGAGACTTAGTCGTAAAGGTACTTATAGTGCAGGTATTTGTCGCAAAGGCCACTGTTCTTGAACATATTTATCAAGTAAGAAGGCTTAAATGCAAATAATAAATTATTTCTTAATTTGTTATATACCATTAATATATATATGTAATAATATTGTAAGCCTCTTTAGTTGCTGAGCTGGCCGCTTGGGGTTAGAGAAGTATGTTATATACCCTACCCTTTAAAGAGTAAATATATAATCTTAAATTTCGTTTACTTTCAGGTAAACTATTTTCATTCTTGTTTGTTATATATTGTATTGCATAATCATTATATAACTATTAATAACATATATTCTTATCTTTTAGCAATTTAATTTAAACGTTTAATTTGAGAATAGTTCATCTTCCCAACCTAAGTGTGCCGTATATATATATATATATGTAAAACACAATGACGTATTCATTGGTTATGTTTTATCTATGAGTTAGTACTACTGTGCAGGTGACTTAAACTGTTTAATTCATGGACATTTTGACACAGATTCAATTCTGATGTTTTAGGTAAGTAGATTATTTCTATCTGTTGGACAGTTTGTTATGATTTATAATGTATAAATCTTTTAATAAAATCTGATGTTTTAGCAATTGTCTTGTGTCAATCTACTAAATGAGGAAATAAGCTTAAAAAGGAAATTACATATATAACTTTAAATTACACAAAACACGACACAGAAAAAAGAGAAAATACACACTTACTAAATTCAATATTTCAAACTGTTGTTCGTCATCAGAAGAAGACTAGAAGAGAGGACGAAGTGAGAGATCTCTACTTGATGGTTTGCTAGAGGAATCTGACTTTGTAAACCAGTGAGGCATACTTTAAAAAGATAGAAAAAAATGGCGTGGTAAAAAAAACAAGATATTGACATGAAAACAAAGGAAGAACACCATTTATATCAAATCAACTTGGGCTAGATGTTTGGCCATGTTTTCAAAAATCATATTTCTTTAAAAGGTTTGGAAATTCACAAACCTATATTTTGGTTCTCCTTTTCTTGGAGAATTATCCTTTCTTACTTAAACGTAAGCAGATTATTTTATTTTGAAATGAAATCTCTATACGATCCTAAAGGAGCAGTTCTTCCAAATACTGTTCGAATTCGTCTTCCCTTGAAAGTGTTGTTTCTTCTTCTAGTGGTTGTTTCCACACAGAATTGCCTTCTTCTTTCTCTTCTGTTTCGACCAAACATTCTTCCTTCTTTTCTTCTTTGTCATTTGTTTCAGTTGATGATAAGTTCCTTAACTTCTCACTTAATTTTCCTTTCAATCGTTTTTTCTTTTTCACTTCTGTCCTCTTATGTTTGTAATTCAGTTTTTTTGAACAATTCAAGCACAAACCTGCAAAAAATAATTTTTATTTTGTACATTATTTCTTTCGTAGCATAATTAGGTATTAATAGTTAACTATTATAATGATGCTATAATAATATCAATTACAAATATTAAAACATAAAATTAAAGTTTTGTTAAATACAAATATCATGCCACTACATATTACGCCCAACCCCTTTTTTCAGTTTAATATATCTTGATTAATAGCTAAATTTAAATTATACTATTCCTAGGGATAAAAAATTCTACACATACCCAGAGACGAGTCGTGTACAAACACCTAACAAATAATGGGTAATATATTCACTGGATATCAGGCAGATTCATTATCTAGTTCATTATATTCAATGGTTACCCTTAAATATGTAAAGGTTTACTTTCACGGATAATAAATCTATGTCATTGGAAGGAAGAAGACAATGGAACAAGGGATGACCACAAAATATAAATACAATTATTTTCCCATATTTTTTCATAGTACACGTCTTTTTCTTTTCAATTAATCTCTCATGGAATAATAATTCCAATTATCATGATATTATTACTGTCATTAGTGCTCTTAAAATTATTATTGACGCTTTTAATATTATTATGAACAAATTAATAATATAAAAATATTGGTATACTGTTTTGCCAGAGAGTTGAGTTAAATAAACATTTCTTATAAAACTCATGAATAAGATTTAATTAAAAAAATATATAATAAAAAAACAATCACTTACTAAGATATCACAACTCGAACCAAACCTAACGTACGTTCTCTAACCAAATCGAAAAGAATATAGCAATTATATTGTATTAGACAATATTTTATGTTTATAATACAATAACTACAATTTAAATGCATATAATAATGCTGTCACAAATATAAAATGAAGGTACTTTATGCAAGAAATGTATGACAATTTGACTGCACAATGACTAGAAACTTGAAAAATGTCATTATTACAGCTGTAAAAGGTTGAAGTATAACAATGAGCTTCAACATCAATGTACGATTGAATTGAAACAGAGATAGGTCTATCAATTCATACTCACGTAACTTTACAAGTGCATTCCTCTTTTCTCCATGCTCTATATAACCAAAATTAACTTCCCAAGTTCTCAGATGTTCATTAATACAACAACCCTTAGCAGCGCAAGTAAACTGTCCTTTACCAACGATCAACTCTTGTTCAGTCTGCCATCGCATAGCAAACTGCAACATTTAATTATCCATAAGTCTCATAATTACATATTATAAATGTTAAAGAAAATAACAATTATAATCATTCCGGGGCTTTTCCATTGCGTTTTAATATCTATAAATGTACATAACTAATTACGGAATGAAAATCATTAGTTAAAGTATTTTTGAGTACCTTGTTTTGTTTGTACAAGGACAAGTCGCAGATACAATATTCCTTATATAGTTTGTCATAATATTTTCTAGCTAACTTCTGTTCCCATGTAAGTACTTCATCATCTTCCTCCCAAAGAAATTTGTGATTCTCTCGAATTATGTCTATATCACGTTTATCCCTAGAACTTATAAAGACAAGCAATATTACTTTCCTTTTTTAATTAGTTCGTTTACTTGGCAAAAATTCAAACTCAGAACATACGTATCACGTTTTAAGAGACCAGTGGTACCCTTTTTAGTAAGCACATAATGATTTATCAATCGTTTATGAAGTTCATATGGATTAAGATAACCCGGAGACATTTTATAAACACCATTAATACAGGTATACAACTGATAAAAACCAGATGATAACGTCAGGACGATAACGTTTGCCATATAAATCACCATTTAATCATTTTACTATTGAATATGATTTTCAAACTATTCTTTGAGATTATTTCAATTTTAATACAATTAAAATTTTAAATAATACTAATCGGTTATTACACAATAAGTATAACATGGTGTGTATGTATTTTATTAAAAATGCATTGGGTAATAAGAATGTTTACAGTTATGTCAGATGTAAATAACAAAAGTATTCTAAGTAACACTTCATTGTAAATGCTTAAAATCTGGCTTATATTGTAAACCCTTCTTAAAAAAACAGTATTTAACACTTATCTGTATTTTTTGAAATAATTTTATCATGAAGGCACTGCAATTCCCGCCTGAAGGCGCCAAATTTTCAGTACAGTTTATAATCTGGTGGATTGTGCTTCTGTAGGTATTGATGATTTTGTGAATTGTTATTTATATGTGCATGTTCCCACTCTGGAAACTCTCGGTTTGGTGCATTTTTAAATTGGAAAGATAGTATTCTTCATAAAGTGATTGAAATCCCAGCTAATGAAACTATCCTAAGTTACTGAAGACTCATGATGAAAGCAATTGAATTGTTTTGTTTGTGAAACCTCGCACACACGTGCCTTTGTTGTAAGTTTAGTTCATTACTCTTAGTTTATATAATTCTCCAATGGCTTCCCTTGAAAATAGTGGAGATGATTCATTGTGGAATATTAGCGTAACGAGCAAAAGTTGGGTGGAACTTATAGAAGAGGAAGACGAAGAAGAAATTGAGGAAAATAGGAAGATAGTATTAAAGGAGAGGAATAATGTGCAAAGTCCTATTAGTTCCAAAAAAGCCGAAAGTATTTTTGAAGCCAGAGAATTCCTTGATTGTAAGAAAGATTCTGGTCACAAAAAAGGTAAGCAAGATTTTGGGATTGAAGAAGAGAAAGAGAGTGCATTAAAGCAATTTAGTAAAACGTATGCAAGCATTTTGAAGGCATGTTCGACATCAGAATCAGAAGAGAGTGCAAGTAATTTGGAAAAGGCTATTATTAAGAAGGAGAGTGTGCCAGTTGAAGTGCAAGAAGATATCAGCTTAACAGGTCACCTTGATGGCTTTCAGTTGGCAAGTCCTTGCAAAAGTGTTCCTGTATTTAAGACTCCTATTAAAATACCACCTGATGAATCTGCAAATCTAAGTGCTAGCCCAAGGTCATTGAAGAGAAAAGTTTTCGATGACAGTTCTAAAAAAGATGGTGAACTTTTTAAACCCAGCCCAAGTAAACTGCCTCGACACTCAGTGGAAATGACAAAAACTCCTGAAAACATCCGAACTTCAGATTCTCGTAAGCGTCCCAGGGAAAGTAATACTCCTTACAGGTGAGATGCGCAATTAATAAATTTTAATTTATGTAGATGTATATGTATTGTAACTAGCTATATTGGTATCATTTTTTACAGGGGCCGTGAAAGGAAAATAAGGGAATATGAAACTAATAAAGACGTCTTAGCGAGAAGACAGAAGCAAATTGATTATGGGAAAAACACAGTGGGATATGATAGATATCTGAAATTGGTTCCCAAACATAAAAGACAGCCTATTCATCCAAAAACTCCTCCACTCAACTTCAAATACAGCAGAAGAGCTTGGGATGGCCTGATCAAGATTTGGAGGCAGAGGCTTCATTTTTGGGATCCACCATCAGAAGATGGTGCCGCAAATAGCAGTGCTAACACTTCTCTGTGGTAATAATTTGCTTCTTATTCATTTCCCAGCATTAATTGATTAAACGTCTTCATTTTATTTCTGACAGAAAAATTGTTGTTGGGAGGAATGCTTTTTTTTTGTCGTTTTAAATTGATACTTGTAAACTGAATTTTATAGAGGTTTGGTATTATCATATGTGGTTATCTCGATTTCTAATAATAATTCAATTCCATCAAAAAGAAAGTCCAGTCAAATTAGTTTATCTTATTCCTTTAAAATGCAAATGTTAGTTCGTATTGTAATAAAAGGCTGATAAATACATTTTGTTTTATATTTCTTTAATCGAAATATTAATAGCAGTGCTCTAACCAGGCACTGTATTCAGTGAAATGAATCTGGTGTTTTAAGTCTTGATATATATATATTTAAGTAGTAGTCTTTCAGATACCACTCATTCAGGAGTACTGTTTTTGATTTGTTCAGTATTAAGGATCATGGACATCTGTTTTCATTGGTAGTGAACTGGGTGTGAAATTAATTTAAAAAATTAGTAGTTTTCCAAACTGTTTAAATAATAAAAATACTTTCTCTTTTATTACCAGTAGTTTTATAAAAGTATTGTTGACATTTCTAATTATTATTCTTTAAAATGAAAACTCTGAGACCTTGATCAAATATTATGCTCTTTTTTACTTCATTAGAATTTCTTCATGATAACCAGTATTAAAATTATTTAAATTTATTATTGGTTTTTCTATAGAGTATAACTAACCTTTAATTGTATTGCTTACAGTTTAGAAGAGTATCCCGAATTGTCAGATATGTCCAGTACAGATGGTTCTCTACCTTCAACTCCAATTCAAGAACCCAAACGAAAACCTCCTGCGAATACACCTGAAAATTTACTCTTCAAAAAATTTACATGCAAAATTGTTGAACCAAAGAAAGCAGAAAATGATATCGACGACGAACTTGAAAATGAAGGATGCACTCCTTTGACTTATGATTGAAATATCGTGTTTTTTTATATTTACAACTAAAATATTGTTTATAGACTTGTGTGAGCTATATTAGAGTACAGTGGACCATTAATATTTTTCAGTTTGATTTTATGAAAATTGATTAGTTTAATGAAATTTAATTGTGACCTGTATTTTTATGTTCTTTTCTTTTTCAGAAATGCAATTTTACTTGTCATCATGTTATTATTACAATCTATGAGTAATTTTTTTTAAGTAATTCTTAAATGACGATATATCTTCTCTAATGGAAAAGGTATTTTATTTAGTTGTAGAATTATATTTCTATTTTTTGATATAAGAGAATCAAGATTTTTCTTTTGTATATTTCTTAATAAATAGATATTGCAATTACAATAAGATTGCATAGTTATTTATAGAGGATGATTTTTTAGAACAAATAGCTAATCTTATAAATTCATTCTCTGAAAAGTGTGTAATAAATGAATTTTTCCTAAATTAAATATGTATAATTTATTTTCCTTAAAAAAAAAAAATAGGTTTATAAACAAACATCTTTTAAGTTTTCCTACTATTTTACTTTCTCCCTGATAAGATATTAAAGTGAGTCACCACATGTTACTCCTTATACAATTAGAACAGGCGTTCTCAACCTTGTTTCTTGTGAGCCCTTTATATCATCCCCCCCCCCCATATTTAAAAAACATAATTATGCATGGATAAATCTTGGAAAAAAATATTTGTTTTTAGGTGATTGAAAACTGTAACCATGAAATAATTTCATTGTATTTCGACATCAAGTCTGCAAATCAAAAAAAAATTTAAAACAATAAAATATTTCTTTAACTTTTACAAAATGGGCCCAATATAAATTGTAAACACATCAATTTTGAATATAACATTTTAAAGCATTGGAACATTATAATTAACTGACGAGACTATTGGGCCTTATGTTTTAATTATTATTTTTGGATATTCTCACAATTGATGTATTGTTCGTTATGCTGTCCTGATATACGAATGTAAACTTAACATGAACCACAAACTGCGTGCCATTGTCTCGTGGAGTCCCCGTTAAGAACCACTGAATTAGAACATTATTTTAAGGAATTGTTACATTTATCAACAAGAAATAATTTAGTTTATTTTTAACATTTTTGAAAATCCCAAATCACTTATTAAGGTTTATGACTTTCTAATAGTATTAAATTAGGGCAAATAAAATTAGGATCATTTCTGTAACTTATATATATATATATCAATGATAAAACCACAATAAGAATGGGAAAACAAGACTAAGATCTTTCAACCGTAACAAGCGGTCTTCGTCAGAGTCAAAAACCCAACTGAACACTAGATGCAGAAAACATCTGGTGAGGAGTTGAGAAGAGTGGGAGGGAAGAGTGGTATTTTAAAAGGGTGAAAGCACAGGAAAGGACTAATGTCCAGAAAGGGATGTTTGGGGAAACAAAACCTTTGTTTCCCCAAACATCCCTTTCCTGTGCTTTCACCCTTTTAAAATACCACTCTTCTCAACTCCTCACCAGATGTTTTCTGCATCTAGTGTTCAGTTGGGTTTTTGACTCGGACGAAGACCGCTTGTTACGGTTGAAAGATCTTAGTCTTGTTTTCCCATTCTTATTGTGGTTTTATCATTGATTGTTGTTTCACGTGTTTATGTGAAATCTTTATATATATATATATATATATATATATATATATACTGTGGTGTTGAATAATTATTTATCAAAGAAAATCGAATTTTCTTTTAGTATGCATGTTTTTTCATTAATTCACATTCGATAAACGTCACCTCTTTACATTCAGGTGTGATATGCAAAACAAATGCAACCATGTAAAACTTCAATATTTTAATTAATACTTGAACAATGACAATTTTGTCTTTTGGCAAGAATGAAACTATACCTCTGTTTAATTTGAATTTTATTCTACATCACCAAATACAAGAAAGTAAACCAAAGTAATATATAAACAAGAGAAGTGTATTAAATTAATAAATATTGAGGAATTCTGATTATGTTGTGCTACCTATGTCACTATGCGGATTTAATCATGTTAAAAAACATACAATGAAAGAGTTTATAAAAAGTTTTGAAAAAGAAATCTCGTTTCGAACACGTAGAGTTCCATTGTTCTTTCGACTCAATTGAAGTTCAAGAAAATATCTCTTGGATGAGGGTTTTTTTTCCTACACTGTACATTCCATATTTTGATGATTCAAATACATTTTATAAATATTTCAAAACTTTCATTTTAGTGTGTTAATGCATCACGGAAAAGAGAAAAGGAGTAACAAGTCTGTTGAAAATGTTTATATTTTAGGTTGGATGCCTTCTTACACTGGAGGGCGTTTGTCTGTACGTACATCGCTGTCTTAACTTTCTACTTACTTGATAAGCTCTGCCTCATATTGATAATTGGGCATATCTAATCGCTTTAGTTAAATTATAACTACAAATCAAAGTAATCACAATTAGGCAGCATTATTATGATGTATCATTCTGAAACGATACGTCTTTATGACATCACATGAATTCGCAGTAGCATTTAATAGAGCACTACAAGTAATATAGGATTTCATGTGCATACCTTTACTTGTTATACCTAAAAATAGCACATTATATCAAGATGAGTAATTTTTCTTTTCCAACATTACATCAACGTAAGGGACGTTATAATAAATTTCATGATTTCAGAACAAATTTTTAACACTATACAGATAATTTTAGAACAATGAAATTTTATTAAAATGATAAATCTAAAATTAGCAGTTTATAAAAAAAAATGCATAACATTTCGATTACCGCAATCTATACGTCTCTCTCTACATTTATGAAAGTCATTAATGAACTAGAATCTGAAGTTCAATTTATTTACAATAGCATAGCCCAGGGTTATCCTAAGTAAGCTCCACGGAGTCCAGGGGCTCCGGAAGCCTTTCTTAAAGAGGACTAGATGCTTTATATGGAAAAATTATAAGGCAGTAGAGTAATTATTGATCGTTATTTAACCCACAAATCATTAGTGTTAAAATTTGAAATTAATGTTTTTTTATTTATTTCAGAAATTGTCATGTTTGTGCTCTTTGAATAATCTTTGCCCTGCTTAGGATCTCCATGGTGGCCTGAAGTTTATGAAACACTGGCATAAACAGTATAACTGTTATGCCTGCGGAGAGTACGAGTCCAATGAGTTCCAGGCTCTCAGTTCAATAATTTTAATAAGATATCAGATTCATCAACGATTTCACGATTCTTATAACTAACAAAATTTTTACAGCCAAATCTAAAAAAATAATAAAAATTCATTTAAATGAAAACAACACAAACAGTAGTTGGTGGTTAACAATGGTAATATTTTGTTTACTTATCGTAACTTGAGTGCAGGCCACTCCATGTTTTTTTTTTCATCTGGTCTGCCTATAATTTAATGGTTTTTATTTTTGAATACTGGTCAACGTGCCTGCTAAGCAGTATCTCATAAACACTACTATAAGTTAGTCTAATGATTCAGGAGATAAATCTGTACTCCAACTTTATTACATATATTTACAAAAATCATAAAAATACAGTCTAAACGCATTACAAATTAAAAACATTTGCTGTAAAATTTCAGTAGAAAAAAATTCTACTTTTCCTACCTACTTAAAAATATGCTATAAGAACAAAAACACTCATAAATACTACACGACGTTCATACGCATTTAAGCTCCACCGTAAAAGGGTATTTGACATAAAAAGCATTACCCATGTATTATCGAAGCATTGACTTATCGCACAAACTCACATTTACTAAAACTTTATTGATCAAAATCTAGAATATAGTACACAGTAGATAAATTTACCTCAAAAGTGTTTATGTTTATAATACAATCCGAATGATATAAAGTTCCTTTGGAACATTTCAACAAATTTTAGTTATTAGCGACTAAAAATATAATTTACTTAAAACAGGACTATTCGAGACAAGAGTCCTACAAGTAAAGTAGCCTTACAAACATAGGTTAAATGATTTCTTATAGAAATAAAATGTTTACTTTAGATCCTCATTAATTTATATTATCCATTAAATTGTTAAACATGATACACACAGAGACTTTTAAATAAGTATTTACACTTTTTTTTCGAAGATTTATATAATTATTACAGAGGAATCCAAACCATGCATAAATGCCACAATGATTGGCTAATGGCATTGTAAACTTGTAACACCTAACAATAGTTTTGTAATAGATCTTTTTGTCAGATAACCAAGACAAAAATTTTAAGAATCTTTTAAAAATGTATAAACATGAAAATGAAACATTTCTATAATCTAATAAGTTATTACCTGATAACTTTTTCATCAATATATTCATATATATATAAAATACATCTGAGATCATAATATCTTTCTCATTTCTTAATCTACCGTCACTTCGCAATAAGTTTCCACTGTTCAATTATATAGAATAATAAATACAAAACGAGAATTCAAGATACAATATTAAAAGCCTACCCACTACACTTAAAGGTAAGTTTATTCACATTAGGTCCAATTTATCAATAATAAATAATCACAATTTTTTTATTTCAATAAAAAAGCTCACTTTTTTGAAAAGTGATTTATATAAAAAATATAGCTTCAATGGTCATGGATCAGTATAAAATATTAAGTCTGAGGACATGTTACACTATCTATACAACTTGAACCCTTACCTTACGATTATTTTAAAACCATTTACACAACACATCATAGAAATAATCTTTCCTTTTTTTTTTTTTAATTTTTAGTCGTCATTCCAAAATTGTGCTTAGTTTCTATAGAAAAACTAACAGTCTTTTTTTTATTTTTCACTTTGGTTTTGAAGCTCAAAATGCAAATGGATGGATGACTTCTATTTCAGATTTTATGGACATTTCAAAAGTTTTCTATGCAGTTTTATTTCTGACTGAAGTTGTCTTATGATAACTTAAACTTTAATTCTGACAAGAGAGAACTTTCATTTAAATTGATACATAATACTTTTTTTCTTGATGACAGAAAGGACAAAATTCAATTAAAATTAACTTTTTTTATTGAGTAATATTTTCTAGTAATACTTTTCTTCCATTAAATGTTATTAAAGATGGACTTGAAATTTAAATCAAAATAAGTTTCCTTCAGACAGTAAAACTTTTAAAGAACCTACTACCTAATGTTTACATTTTAAAAACATACAGAAAAGTTTCTTCGAAAAGTATTTTTATCAAACCGCAATAATCTTTCTACAACTTAAGTTTTATTGCAGTGTGATTCTGAAATATTCGTTATCAATTTATTATACATTTCTTTTCAGTAAAACTGGCCACGTATAAAGAAAACAGGACTTCCATGCACAAAATATCAATACATTTTTTCGGGGTAATAACTAACATAAAAAAAAAGTTATTGAAGTATTTTGAAATCAATCAACCAAACACATTTTTTTGTATTTAAGATTTTACAAAGTTTAATTAGAATACACTTATGGTAGGTAATTAATTAAAAGGAATCACTTGACAAATCGCAAAGAAATCAGCTTTAAACATGAGTTTTTCTATTTTTTAATTTGTTTTTATTTTTACAACTCACTTTAAGTTGTCTCATTTTATTAATTAAGGACGAATTTATCATACCTGGGGAATCAGTTTTGTAACATAAAGAAGAAATCTCTTCATCGTCAAAGGAGTTGTTCATTAATTATCATTACTAGTCAATGAGACTTATTATCATTTGGTATTTGTACACAGGGTAAACATTTCAATATACTTTATGCAAGAAAAACTTCAATTTTTGTAATTAAGCTAATACAAAGCTACATCTATAAATATTTATATTGGATCAAAAATATATATCGAACCACATTACAACACAACACACCATATTCATATTAAACATTTATCAATAAAAAAAACCATCACATTGAAACAGAATTAGCAGTGTTGTATCACCTATACATTCCTTGAAATTACATTGTAAACATGCCAATTAAAGCTACTTCGTTTCAGAAGAGTATCAATCAAAAAAATTGTGCTTTTTTTTAATGATGATGATAAACTTCAAAAAGAAAATAATAAACTAAATATAAAAAAAGCAATTAAGTTAATATATTTAAGAGGTGCAAAAAAATATAGAATACTTAACTTAAATGGTTACCAAAAAAATGTCCGGTTCTTATTTCAAAATACACCGATATGTTAGGATAATTTACACGAAGGTCGATTTACTCAGATTCCTTATACCATTACCATTCTTAAAATTTAATACATTGAACAGGGAGTTATAAGTGAATGAAGCGGGCTATTATAAAGCTACACATCAAGTATGTTTTTAATAAACATAAGGAAAAAAGTTTTAAGGTCAGGGATAATTTGAATGAATACAAGAAAGAATAAAAACTATGAAAAGACATAAAAACCAAATTGCTAAAAATCTATTACATCAAAACTATTTTAATATTTCCAAAATTAAATAAAAAGAAGAATGCATGCATTTTTGAAGTTTCCTAATATAACTGAAGTCATTAGGTCAAATGACATTCAATGTACTTCAACACTAGCTCTTACACAATAGGAATTAAGTTTCTTTTAAATAATACGATCGCGTATCAAATAAGAAATCTCATATTTTACACAGCTTTGTTCTTCCTTATTGTTATAAAATCAATAAATTATAAACCAGCAGAAACAAAATTGACCTTTAAATCAATTTGTTTATTATGAACAATGAAAGGTAATATGTTTTAAGCAGGCTTCAACTAAAAACAAATGTAAAATACTAAACAGAACAGTTTTGTTACTAGTTTAATTAAAACTAGATGAATAAAGAAATTATTAATCGAGAATTCCTTATACTTGTAAGCAAAATTTATGATCTGAACAGAAGGCTTCATCGAAAGTTTTCTTATGATATTGGTTATACAATTCATATTTACAATATTATTTTTTTATTAATAAAAAAAGGAAAAATAATTAAACAGTATAATACAATATTAAATCTTTAACCTTGTTTGTTCTTTCACCTTCACTATGCTAATATAACAGAAAGATTATCATTCTACTAAATGCTTTCAATAACGTGTTAGGTGAATACAGGAAAAAGACTTTTACTTTCCATTCATGTGATTTTTTGTTGCTTTTGTGATAGCCGTCAAATTATAGTTCGTTTTTGAACATTGTCATTTTGTTTAACTGCTAAGTACCAAGGTGACATTTCAAAGTAAACTCAGTGCATTCTCATGAAAAATAGTTTTTTTCTGTCAATTCTGAAACAAAACAATAATAATGATGCCCAAATCAATCAAATATGTGTAGACATTTCAAAACTATACAAATGGAAAAATACTTATACAAATTCGCTATTTATATTTCAGCATATGTAGACAGTGTCATGATAGGCAGGCAAGGAATCAATTCACTAGATAAATAGCCAGTCCACACCGTGTAACCATTCTGCTAGCAAGCAAAGAAAGGAAAAACTGCTTTAAAGAATGGGTGTACCATACATTCTTTGGGTTCTATAATAAATTCATAAGGTTTACCACCCATTAAAAATTAATTATAATGTGATTATATTGTAACAATTAAATCAGAAAAGTATAAATAACGCAGAATAAGAAAAATGTAACAAAACAAGAAAAAGGAATGAATGACAAAGATTTAACCCCTTAGATAATCTGACATCAAGGAGGAAAATATTTGTAAGAAGGTTCTGCGCTGACTGACGAAAGCCCTACGACTTTACATAACCATTTTCAATGCATACTAACCTAATACTTATCTCACAAATGTAATCCAGTCTATAGAAGCAGTGTTATAGGAAGTACATGATCAATGAAGATTAATAGAATAGATATAATGACTGGAGAAGGAAATGACTTAGGGATAATAATAAGGCAAATTACAGTGACTATTTCTAATCTCATCAGATTATACATTATTACATTAAGAGCATCAGAGGTGATGCATATTTGGTGCCCAAACAAAGAACTTAATCTTTATCGTTGAATCATGTTTATTGTTTTAATAGTTATTTATAAATTGTTTTTATTCCTAGCTAATTTTATGTTTATAGATAGCCCTTTTTCTTCAGGTTTCCCTTCTTCACTTGGTAAGCATGGTAATACTCGCAGCTCCATTTTCACTGTTGTCTTGCCACCCAGTAGGTAACTTATTATCCTGATGAGGACAGTATCGAAATATGCAAATGTTTTTAACTGAGCTTTTTTATAGTCATTAATTTGGTATATTGTTATAACTTTATTAAGATACCAAAAATATAATAGAATAGAATTAAAATGTAACAGATAAGTCAGTTTTCCAGTTAGTCCCATTCAAACTTTTAAAGGCATTTCAGTTTTATACAAAATCAACAGGTCACTTTTTCACTTGATGAAAAGCTATAAATACATCTATCAAAAGTAAAAAGGAAAGGACGAGAAAAACAAGTGAAAATTAGGTCATTTAAAAAAAAAACATCTTTCAGTCTCTGGTAATCAATAAAACGAAAATGTCACTGCAGGGGTATTTGTTTGTGTGCTGCTTGGGGTGACCAGAAAATCGTCCCGGAAAATTCGGTCTAAGTAATTAGAAGTAACTAGCCTAAGGAACGATGAATTAAACAACTTAAAACAGTATGTGCCCAAATTAAAATGTAATTTCATAGATAAAAATAAAAAAAGTAATGTATAGAATGTAAAATAATGTTAAAATATTACCATATTACACAAAAAAATGGGTCTTTCTGTCCGGAAAATATGAATGCTTTCAAAAATTCTACACCAATCTAGTTTTTATATTCTCGTAAAATTTTGAATTTTTTAAATCACACGATATTTCAAAATCAAATTTTAAAAAAAAATATTTTTTTATCTCTATTGTTAAAAAATACAAAAAATTAATTGTCAAAAAAGAATGAAACTATATACCTATACATAAAAAAAACAAGTTTTTTGAAAAAGTTGTACTTTATACAAATACAACAATAAAAGTTATGTTTAATTGTTTAGCAGGTACCATCAAAATTTAAATCATTAGTTTTTTATTTTTTTTTTAATTTTATAAAAACTTACCTTAATCAGTTCGAGCGAAATCAGTAAAATTCATTTCCTGCCAAAAATCACAATTGGGAAGCTCTCTAATGGAAATTGGGTTTTCGTCAAAATATGTAATCCTGCGCTCTGGAAGGACTCCATCAGAAACGAATTGGTAGAAAGCTGACTGAATAGCTTTGACATAGCGGTGATCGCCGGAGTTTGTTATATTATACTGACCTAAAATGGCATCAATATCTGATCTGCTATCAGTAAGCCCATTCTCTTTCGTCTGAAACACAATAAACAGACATTACTGATAATTACATAACAGTAAAGTTTACTTAAAATGTTTGTTCTATACCTGAAATTGATAAGAAGGAACTGGTGTCAAGAGTTGAATTTCCACTTACACTAGTTTTCTCAACTATATGTTTTAGTTAAATAAAGTAAAACTGTGTAAAAAGTTTGAAGAATACAAACAAATAATATAACCATGAGGAATTGTCATTTAAAATTAACACCTAATATCCATATTGTGTTTTCTAGCAAATAACAAGGTTTTATTACGTTGAACTTGACTGGTTTAATATAGTGGCAGGGAAATAATAATAAACTATTACTAACGAACACTAGGAAAATTAATCGAAACTTATTAGTGCCGACAATCCAGTTCACAATGGAAGAAGTAAGTTGTAATTTGCCCTTCTTAGTTGTCCTGATCCATAGGTTACCTAAAGAGTTACGTTTTAGTGATTATAGAAAACCTACTAATGTACTTTCCAATATCCATTTTTATTCTTCCAAAAAATGTTAAAATTTCTGTTTTTAGAAATATGTTTTTGAGTGCTTTAAAGGTGCGCTCCACTAAATTCCTTAATGACGAGATTAATATAATAACTTTAGGTCGATTGCCCTTATACTCTTCCTCTTTTATCGACTTTGCTTTAAAGGATGCTAAAAGAACCTTCTCTAATATTTCAACATAGTCCCGTTCATTGTCAAATTCTATAGTTTTACCGTATTATGAACCATTGGACCCTCTTCCTAGGCTTGCACGTAAACTTGATTATAATATGTACAGCGTTTTCTAATCGTAATAACGTAGGCAATATTTTAATAAAAAAAACTCTCCCTGGAGTCCGGTGGTATTTATAAAATCGTTTCCAAAAATTGCCATAAAATTTATATTAGTCAACTGGTAAATCTTTAAAGACACGTGTAAAACAACACCAATACAACGTAAGTAGACAGGAAAAAAGTAGCACCTTATTCTTGCATATAAATAATGAAAATCATCATATTGATTGGACCGGATCTACATTTATTACCCATAAAAATCTGCGTGATAAGAAATATTATAGAATTCTCTCTAATTTAATTTAATAGACGAAGTACTATAAACATTAGTAACGGTTTGTTCAAACTTTACTCAGTCCTAACGAGGGCAATAGCCTCATCTAAGAGGGTTGACAGCTAGCGGATAGTTTTTTACTTTTTCTTACTGTACTTCTTTGTTCACCCAAACATCTCTCCCTGGACTATTGTCGCTATACATTCTTTAAAATACCCCTCTACTCTCCCACTCCTCTCAACCTCTTACCTTGATGTTTCTACATCTTATGTTTGAGTTGGGTTTCGACTCTAACGAAGACCGCTTTCCCAGTCCCAGAAGTCTTTTTTCCCATTTGTTATTGTGGTTTGAACATTGATATATATCGCTCACACTTTTTAATCTAGAAGTATTCAATTAAACTAAATGCTATGAATATAATGGAATACTTTGTTGACAACGTAGAAGCGGGAGTTGGCTATCATAAGGTGTATGTTGTAGAGAGGGCAAACAGTCCTGACGTCGGCAATGGCCGCTTGAAGACCAGCATGGGTGGCGTTGTACCGCTTGATGACTTCGTCCACGAGACCTCGATTACCCAGCACACTGCCTTTCATCAAGCCAATGATCTGCTCTTCACTCAACACCTCACCCCCTTCCCACTCGCTGTGCTGCGTCGTTCCTACAAAAGTCATCAGGAGGTTGGCTTTATAAACTCCACTGTATCTCATGTTCAGATAAATGATTAAAATCCAATTAATTCAAGATCTATGATTAAGATTAATGAAAGGAAAATCATATTAACACTAACGTTATACACTTATACACTTTGATATCTATGAAAACCACCCTTTCAGATATCTTATCATATAGCGAGGTGAGGAAAATGATAGCATCACTATATAAATATATATGTATATATTATTAATTACGAGTTTAAAATTCAAGAAGAGTAACACACAGAGTAAGGAAACACACTTACAGACTCAAATTTTCGGATAATCCTTCTTCAGGAGAAAAGAGAAAGGGAGACCAAGCACGTTGTAGACGCAACGGCAACGGCAAGAATGCTTATATATTATATTATATCAATGATCAAACCACAATAAGAAAATGGGAAAACAAGACTAAGATCTTTCAACCGTAACAAGCGGTCTTCGTCAGAGTCAAAAACCCAACTTCCCATTTTCTTATTGTGGTTTGATCATTGATTGTTATTTCACCTGTTTATGTGAAATCTTTTTATTATATTATATGCATCGATAACCGTCACATACAAACATTTGATACTACTAACTAACTTGACTCATTACTAATTATTATGGCATATTTAAACATTACGACTAATAACATGCCTTTTTATATTAACTGTTACAAATGCATACATATTTCAGGGGAAAAAAATAATTTCAATGTATTCTTCATATGCAACTTCCTGATAATATTTTACAAATAAAATATGATTTAAAATAGAACAGAATTCTTCCTATAACAATTATTTGTAAAAACCACCCCATATTTTATTTTCTCTACAGTAAATACCACATAGTAACTGAGAGCACAACTTTTGAGATACAAAACATTAAAAAGTAACCATATTAAGTAAAATAAAAATATTCTAATAATTCATTTTGAGAATATATTCGTACATAGAGTTCAAAGAGAACAATAAGTTTCTTACATTCACTACAAAAAAACTTTCAACACTAAGTTACTTACCAATAACTAACTGGGTTGTAATATTTCTGTCTTTCCAAAAGTCGTACGGGTGCTTTCTGATTACAAGCCCATCCTGGACTAACCACTGATGGCGACGTGTCTCCCCTTCCACTGGAAGGAAATCCCAACTTTTTCTTCTCCAATTGGAAGGAACACTCTCCATCAGATCTTCAGCTTCCTAGAAAAAATATATGGAAACTGATACAAATATACTGCGTTTATGCTTATGTAACATGGTAAATGAATTATAAACAGGAGTTTAGGATACCATTTCCTCGAAATATGATTTATGAATTCATTTACTATAAGGCACACTTAAAATCCTTTATTTTTCTATAAAAAATGTCAGTACACATTTTAATCCTATGTGACTCATGTATTAACTGGTTGTACTTACTGATAGATTTCTATGAGGTCCACAGTACTCAAGAATCTCATGGTGGTTTAGTACTTCTTTGGTAAACTATGAGCCGAACTCTGGTTTTCTAGCCAGACAATTGTTACAGTCAAAAGTCTCGCGAGTAATCTGTATTATTGTACTTTTCCATAATACCAGTACAAATAGAAAGCAAAGCCCGTTAAAGTGAAGCGCATTATAATTTGTTGTATCTTATGGATGAAAATAGACCCAATTCTTTGATAATGAACCCTATCGTTCGAAAACCGAGGTAGCTAATAAATATTTACCTTATAAATGCTAAAGCGTTGTTCAATATTTAACTCCAATTGGTCTGGAGTAGACATAAACATTTTTGTTTATATTACTAATATTACTATGCTACTAATCGATCTGTTGCAAAAAATTTAATCGAATTTATCTTGATCGTGAGCCTAACTCTCGTACAACAGTAGGCCGTTTGATATTGAAATTTCGTCAAACTGGTAGTGTCCTAGACAAACCACGAAGTGGTTTTCAAAGAGTGTCTGATGAAATCAGAATACGCTTCATCGAAAAGGTCCCTTAGATAAGCTTGTTTTAAATAAAATAACGTTTATATAATCACAATTGTTTTAAATAGTTTGGTGCGGGCCTTACGCCCACCCTGTATGATGAAAACATTATTTAAAAAAAAATAGGAAAATGCAATTCATTTGTGTACCTGCCTTCGTAGACACTCAACTGTTGGTCTATCACCACACTTGAGTGAAGCCAAATAACTTTCCGATTGTCTCTCGGACTGAAGAAGAGTTTGATTGGGGAATACTGCAGATCCAGAAGACACCCAGGCACGAGCAAACAGTTCCTGGTGGAAAAGAAACAGCGTTTACTCAATGAATTTCTAAAAACTTTTATGACATCATTTAGGAATAGAAGTAAAAAAATTAGATATTATCTTATTTTTATGTAATATACACTAAGTCTAAACCAGATGTAAGTGAATTTTTGACCGAGCTTCTACTTTAGAAATCACCATTAAGGAGAGCTGTATAATATGCTAATTAAAATAATCCATATTCAACAAAATAAACCGATGTAGTCTCCACTCAACTGTATTATATAATAATAAAAAATAATTCGAATATAAACTACGCAGCCCTTCATGATGGAAATTGTTTCATTCTTCTAATTTGATTTGTCTCCCTTTCCTCTACGGTTTAATAAATTTTCTATAAGGACATTTAAATACATAATACTACCAATAATGTTATTATAAATAAATAACTTCTAAACATCTGTTAAGTCGTACTGTAATGCAGTTATACAGTACAAATCACACGCATAATTTAATTTTGATGAAAGTAATACACTGATTTAACAACAGATTTATGTGAACATAACTTCTTCAACTATTAAATTAAATGGATAAAATAAATGCAAATTTTTGGAAATATATTGACTACAGTTCACTTATTCGATTTATAATTATACGATTTTATTCAATTAAATATATCTACATTAAAAATTCGTAACAAAAAAACCATAATAAAATAACCACAATAAAATGTTGTAGAAGTACAACACGGCAACATTACGTAAAATACTGAAACCGAGAATATTTATATTTTATTAGAAAAGTGGTTATTAAAAAAGCAAACCAACAATTTAATTATTAAAAAATAAATGCAACAAACAATTCAATATTATAATATAATGATCTTTGGAAATTATATTAAATGTTAATGTTTGTTATAAGCGATGTCACTCACTTCCATCTCTTATAAAAAAAAAAATAAAAAAATAATTGCTTGACTATACCTCAGATTTAAGAGAAGTGGTAAGTGCAGTAACGAGAGTGGCAGCCGAGCGGTGGGCCAACACGGTCACTGACTTCTCATCGCCGCCAAAGTGTTGGATGTTGAGACGCACCCAGCGCAAGGCAGAAATCAAGTCCTGTAGTCCGTAATTGCCTGAAGATTTTGGATATGTGGAAGAAGACAGAGCTGAGGCTGGCAGAAATCCAAAAGGACCCAACCGGATGTTGACATTCACGAATACTATATCCTAAAGATTACATTTTTTTTTTAAATTAAAGGATCGTCGATTCTTAGAACCACTGGTTTTTTAAATAATTTTAGCAAATTTAAAAGTATTTAAAGATTTACTCATCTTGAATAGCAAAACACAATACAAGCCACTACAGTACAAAAATTTTACCGAAAAAGTTTAACTGAATGCATCATATATAAATTATAGAGTTCTAGTATTATTGCTATCATTTTTCTGCTGTCTACGGATTACGAGTATTATAAAATAATACGATAAACTAGTAGTAAAACTCTTTTCCGAACAAATTATTCTTAAAGAAAGGTTGTTTTATTAAATAAAATTCTCATTTTTGATGAAATTATCAAGAAATTTATATATAAGATTACTTATTACATATATATAATTAATGAATCACAACATATGTTGCGATTGATTAATTAACAGATATTGAACTTTATATATACCTAATGAACATACGCATTAAACAGTATAATGAACAATTCAAGTGTTATTATTGCTCTAAAATGTTAGGTGGTTTTTGGCTCATTTCCTACTTAAGTTATTAGTACAGTATTACGCTCCAATATATTTATGAATAAAAATACAAATGCAAACAAAACTAAGAAAGCAAAAATATTAACTTTTGAAAGGATAGAATGGCCAGTATTATAATATATAAGTCAGTTATAAAATTATAATTATGAACTTAACATTTATTATATCAGGGGTTCAATTTATATTGTATGATAATACTGTTTCATTAGATACATTTAATGAGTCAATGATACATGTAATAATTTTATCATAACCGAAAAAAAGAATAGAATAATTCGTCTCATCAACATAAATATTTCACACATTTTTTGTTATCTTGATTTCAAGTATCACTAATTTTTCGCTTTAATTTAAATAATTAATACTTATTGTACTACAATTTGAATTCTTTAGTCACTAATGTTATAATTCGCCATTTATGTGAAAACAAAAAAGTTATTGTTACTATGATGTAACATTTAATTAATTAACATTTAATTTAATGTTGTGTTTACCTTTTTCCGGGCCATCTCGAAAGGGAGTTTTACATTTTGTGGTCCAGACAAGGAATCCAAACTAACAGTCACTACAACCTAAAAAAAGAAAAACAACAATGTATTAAACTACTGCAAGTTCATTTAGGTAGTTAACATTATAACTGTTAATAAGAAAAAATTACTCGTCCATAGTAAGGAAAATAACAATGAAATATGTATAATATTTGGACTAAAGATTTTGAAGGATAGAACTAAATTCCCTAATTCTTAGTTTTAGTGATAATAAATATTATACAAATCGAAGGCATTTTTTTTTTAATCCTGAGTGGTTTCTGGATTGAATCTTTCAATTCATTTAAGCTGTTAGGTTGATGCGTTGGATATAATGAATTACTGTGTTTGTGGTTTGTGTAGTACTTCAGGATAGTGGGAACTAAGACCAGCTTTTGTGGTTCCCTGATTACGAGAAAGTAACGAAATGCCTGACAGAGGCTGCACTACTCCTTCCTGAGAGGATTACCTGAAGAAATCTTTAAAATACCAGTAGCAACCAAATACTCCAGAAGACAGAGACAAAACATGTGAAAACCAATATACAAACACGCTACCAAAAGACGGTCCCACGAAATAATAGCGGATAAATTTTTGTAAACTGGCTGCTGATTACGATCTGCTACAAGGTGATCTCCATCTCATAAATCTGGCTGATCCCATGTGCTAATAAACTGGCCTGCAAAACGCCTATCAGCTACCATCAACTACCATGAAAAATAAATGATTGAATAATACTTATTTTTTTATTTTATGGACCAAGTTTGATACTTTTTAACCTACCTGTGGAATGTATAAATAATACTTCAGAAATAAATTAGAAGTTTTCATAAAATAGAAAAAAACACGATTACTATCTTAAAATTAGATTGAACTCTCATTAGGAAAGAAAAGACACTATATTTATAGACATTAATATTTATTACAGGAGATCAAGCACACTATTATTAAGTTCTTCGGTGTCCTTGACCTCCCTATTCTCTCTCCCCTCCTGATTACAGTTGACTCCTCCTGATGAACTTTTTCTGACAGATAGATTGTTTTTCCAATGTTGAAATATATATTCTTATATTACTTCATCAATTATAAAAAAACGATTTGTTCCGACAATATCTCAATAAAAATGAGAGACCCAAAAAAATATTTTCTAATTACCGTTACCAGTCTAATTTGTTTATGATATGATGAGTAAACCATATTCAACATAATAAACCATATTCACGCTTTATAATGACCTTACATACATCAACATATAAAATGTTAATATGAAGCTAATATATGTGGTTAAGTTAATATGTGGTTAATATAAACCACAATGGCAAAAAGAGAAACAATAGAAATAAATGCACTGAGGCCTTTCAATGTATGTCATCAGAGAGCAAACAAAGTAAAAACTGAGAAGCTAACATTAAAGTAACTAACATAAATTTTTTTTTGTAAACTGGTTACTGATTACGATCTGCTACAAGGTAATGTCCATCTCATAAATCTGGCTGATACCATGTGCTAAACTGGTCTGCAAAACAGCTATCAAAATTTTAGCGCATTTAGCGCAAAAAGGTACCATCAACTACCATGAAAAATAAATTATTGAATAATACCTATTTTTTATGTCATTACTTTTATGTTAGCTTCACAGTTTTTACTTTCTTTGCTCTCTGATTACATACATTAAAAGGCGTCAGATAATTTATTTCCATTGTTTTTCTTTTTTCCATTGTGGTTTAAGCTTCATTGATTGCATCGCGTTTTTATTTATTGTGATTTTTCTGCAATATGTTAATATTTAACTGAAAATATTTAGACCAATCAATAGTACTCGTCAGAGTCAGAAATTGAATTAAAAAGGTGAAATCGAAAACCAGTAGACAGTTGACTGCTCTAGTTATCGTCAAATAGCAGACAGGGTTTAATCAGCCCTTGTTCTCACACAGTTCTGCCAACCTAAATGTTTGAATTCTCTCTTCCAGCCTTTCAGCACTTTAAAATATCTTTTATCTCATATTCCCTACTATACTTACATGTTTGGTTTGTCTTATTTTATTCTGCTTGTAACTCTAATGAAGAAGACATTTTCTTGACAAAATATATCAACCCCATTCTAGAAATTTTATATTGTAATTTATACATTAGAATTTATTTTAAGTGTTCATTGTGAAATCAGTTTAAATATATATTTACAGGCTTTGAGGAGATATGATTGCAAAAATAATTTTATATCATTTTGACATCAAGAATTGATGTGTGCACACACAGTCGAAAAACATAATTTCGGAAAAAGTTAGTCAAATATTAATTTAAAATTCTAACAAGATAGACCTCGAGATAAAATGAATCTAAGAAAAACCTTGTACAAATTAATCTAAGGATCTGAAATTTCACTCCTTCTACAGAAAGAGCGGTGAATCTGGCTTTAATGTTCCTACTACATTTATTGCATTAAAACAGATGACAAAAACAATATCAATTTTAATAAAATAAAACATTTTAATCATACTTACAGGCACTGGTGAACTGTATCTAACAAACGGAGTGACTATATCTAGAGTGAGGCAGTCTTCAGAACCTACTGCTGAATTGTTTCTGTCGAATTGCCAACAGATGGCGGAAGCATTGTGAACTTTCAATGTTGAATTCCAACAGTCAGCAAGTTGAAAAGGAGAAGGTAAAGCCCATCTGAGGGCACCAACGGGTGGAACGACATAGGGAATTCCTTGAAAGAGAAACACTCCTTTTTTCAGCGTCCTAAAATCAAACATGTTGATTTTAACTAAGATCAGGTAAGAATCGGTGAGTCATAATATCAGCTATTAAAACAATGAGATAATAACTTTCACTATTGCAAGTTTCCGGCAAATCTAACCGTTTACTCTTACTGTCGAGTATTTTTCTTCATAGGATCACTTCACAGCTTCTTTAAATATACAATTTCACTTATCTGATAATATACTAAGTACCAAAAGTTGACGTAATAAAATCTACCTTATAAACATTTGAATATACATAGGATGAATGCATGACGAACAATATCTCTAACAGTTATTCAACTTCGCACATCAGAACAAAAAAATTTCTCCAATTGATTTTATTGAAAACAATTTCTGGTCGAAATATCCTAATTGCATTTTAAAATTTCTCATATAATTTATATATTTTATATCTAATATTTGCGTTCATTTTGAAATATTTTAATGCATAGTAATAATTAGATTAATTTTTTTTAAAATACTGGTATTGTTTTATGATTTCTGTACTATATTACATCTATTTTAAGCTGATTGGAATTTGTTGGAATTAAACGATCAAATAATAAACCGATACAATTAAAAGTAAGGTGTTTATGAGTATGTGGTTAAAAGTTCAAAATTGAAGAAAAGTAATACACAACAGAGTAAAGGAACACACTTATTAGCTCAATGTTTTGAATGTAGAAAAAAAATTAAAAAATTAAATGATTTGTATGTTTTGAAAGGTTTGAATGATTTGAATGGAATGAATTCAAAGTTTTAATTTTTGTGAGTTACAAATGTTTTGATATTTTCAAGTAAATGTTGAATATTTTGGAATATTTCAAATGTTATAAATGCAGGGAATGTTTTAAAAGTTTTGAATTTCATATTTGAACTTTTTGATAAATTTGATAAGTAGAAACCTTCAAATTATACTCTCTGAATAATTTAAATAAAAAAAATTGAGAATATTGAATGTTTTGTCACATTTGATGTAATTTAGATATTTCAATGGTGCAAACGAACTAACAACCACCTGATTTTTATATTTATACTGTTTCCCTTTATTACCGCGTTTGATAATAAAAAAGAACGATTATATCAAAATTTGCAACAAATGCTATAGAAAAGGTTAGTACATAAATTAATTGCTTGCTAGAAATTTGAGGAGGAGTGAATGATATTCATTCTGATTTTCATTGAGTTCTGCAGATGAAGTATCTAATACACTTGTTACTTGTAATCTTTGTCAGCATATATTGAATGAAATATGCGATTCATAAATACAGCCAAATTGATTTTTTTTATAGTTTAAATATTACCCTTGCTTTTTTAACCTTTTCACAAATACAGCAGTACAATTACGTATTTATTAATGGTTGAATCAATGTGGAAACTAAATAGAAATTTATATAAAATAAAATTTATTTTATTAACTAAAAAAACTAAATACAACCCACGATTTTAACCAACATAGTATGTTACAATTATGAGGAATCCCTTATCAACCTATCTCACTTAATCTCATTCTTATATTGTTTATCAAAATTACAATTCAAAGATAGTTATTTTATTTGTTTAAATATAAAGAAGCACCCAACAAAAGCTTAAAATCACCCAATAGGCAATCAAAAATTCTACCATCCACTCACTCTATCATCAGGAATTGCCAATATGGTAATATAATTAGAAAATATATTAAAAAAATATCCAACATAGAACTTAATATTTACAAAAATACAATTTAGATTAAATAAATTACCCTTCAACAAGTCCACACGAAGTAATGGCAGTGATATATTTTCCATCTATAATGGGAGCATGGGGAGGAAGTACCTTTGGACCACTGACGGCAACCGCTATTATTATTATTAGCAGTATAAAGAGCACCAGCAAACCAACTGGAACAAATACTAACCATTTTAAAAAAAAAAAAAACAGGAATTTGTGCAAAAAGCATGAAATAGATAGCAAAAACTCATTCATTAATTCATTAGTACCGACAATCCAGTTCACAATAGAAGAAGAAGTAAGTGGTAATTTGCCCTTCTTAGATGTCCTGATCCATAGGTTACCTAAAGAGTTACGCTATAGTGTATATAGAAAACCTACGAATGTACTTGCATATGTTCACTTTTATTCTTCCCATCCAAAAAATGTCAAAATTTCTGTTTTTTTAACATTTTTAGAAATATGTTTTTAGTTTATTTTAGAAATATGTTTTTGAGGGCTTTAAAGGTGCGCTCCCCTGAATTCCTTAATGATGAGATTAATAACATTAGGTCAATTGCCCTATTATTCTTCCTCTTATATCGACTTAGCTTTAAAGGGTGCTAAAAGAACCTTCTCTAATATTTCAACATAGTCCCGTTCATTGCCAAATTCTATACTTCTACCGTATCATGAACCATTGGACCCTCTCCCTAGGCTTGCGCGTAAACTTGATTATAATATGTATAGTGTTTTCGTAATAACGTAATAACGTAGGCAATATGTTAATAAAAAAAAAAACTCTCCCAGGGAACTGGAGTCCGGTGGTATTTATAAAATCGTGTGCAAAAATTGCAATAAAATTTATATTGGTCGAAGTGGGAAATCATTAAAAACACGTGTAAAACAACACCAATACAATGGTACATTTTCCTGTAAGTAGACAGGAAAAAAATAGGGCCTTATTATTGCATATAAACAATTAAAATCATCATATTGATTGGACAGGAGCTAAATTCACCTATGAAAAATCGATGATGTTAAGAAATATTATTGAATCGTCTCTAATTAAATTTAATAGATCAAATATTATAAACACTGGTAACGGTCTCTTCAAACTTGATACTTTCGTTACGAGGGCAATAACCTCTTCTAAGAGGGTTGAAAGCTACCGGATAGTTATTTTACTCTTTCTTATTGTACTACATTGTTTCCCCAAACATCCCTTTCTGGATATTAGTCCTTTCCTGCGCTTTCACCCTTTTAAAATACCACTCTTCCCTCCCACCCTTCTCAACTCCTCACCAGATGTTTTCTGCATCTAGTGTTTCAGTTCGGTTTTTGACTCTCACGAAGACCTCCTGTTACGGTTGAAAGATCTTAGTCTTGTTTTCCCATTTCATATTGTGGTTTGATCATTGATTGTTATTTCACGTGTTTATGTGAAATCTTTATATATATGAACAAACCACAAAATGAAATGGGGAAAAAAAGACTAAAATCTTTCAATCATAATAAGCGATGTTCGTCAGAGTCAAACACCATTGGAAAGATACGGTTGAAAGATCTTAGTCTTTTTTTCCCCATTTCATATTGTGGTTTGATCATTGATTGTTATTTCACGCGTTTATGAGAAATCTTTATTTATATATATAAATATATATGAATTTCTCACTTATTTCCACTTTCATTAATTTCTTGGAAAAATTTCCAGTTTTCTTATTAATTTCTTTGTGGTATGAGATAGCATATGCAACAACTGTACATAAATCATTATATTCCGCATATTTGTACACCAACTTCTTTTCTTATGTTATAAGTACTATTAATTTCCAATTGAACATAACTACTTAAAAGACATATTTCGGTCCTTCAAAAGACCCTCAGTTTTCTTTTATTTTTTCATACACTGTATCTTTATATATTTTTTTTTGTCAGTACATATATCGTATGCCGATTTAGCTTAAGTAATGGAGAAGGAAGGTAACAAAACAGCTGGAAATTCAATATGAAACTGGGCAGAGTTCATGTCAAAAGATACTCGTACATTTCCAAGATGACCCCCCAGGTCCAATTTGCTTAACTATCCCTTGAATTAAGAATTCATATAATTTAAATAGTCCCTGACTTTATATCGATTAGTTTTTCAAAATGATTCTTAATTAGGTCACTTTCTACTAAGTTTCTTTCAACATCAGACAAGAGAAATATCAATTCCTTGGAATCTTCCCATTTTATGGAATGATTGGTTAAATTAATATGTTGAAACAAAGCACTTGACTCTTCTTGCCTACTAATAGAATATTTATGTTGCTTCACTCTAGTAAGTAAACTTTTGCCCGTTTGTCCAACATATGAAGAATCACAACCTCCACAAGGAATCCTTTCCTTTTCTTTCCTTTCACAATTATTGACAAGTCTGTTTAATAATTTACCACCACTACTGAAAACAACTCAGGTATCAAATTTGTTCAAAAAAACAAAAAAGCGGATATACGAGGTGTGTAAATAAAGTAGTGAGACTGTTTTTTTTTTAATTTTCTATTCACATATAATTACAATGTGATATTGTCACCTTCAAAATAGTTCCCTTCGGAAGCCACACAGCGCTGGAGACGGTCCTTCCAATCATTGTAGCATTGCTGGAACTCGGATTCTGGAATGGCCTTCAGCTGGTCGGTTACAGCAGTTTGTATGTTTTGTAGTGTCCCGAAATGAGTTCCCTTGAGGTGATTTTTCAATCTCGGGAAGAGGAAAAAGTCACAAGGACTCAAGTCTGGTGAATAAGGAGGCTGAGGAGCAACAGGAATGTTTTTACTGGCCAAAAACTCGTTTATTGAGATGGCAGTGTGACAGGGCGCGTTGTCGTGATGCAACACCCACTTGTCTTTGATGTTTGGCCGCACACGAAGGACTCTTTTTCGAAGTCTTTCAAGGACCTCACGGTAGAAGTGCTGATTAACCGTTTGGCCTTAATAAGGTTCCGTACTCTGTTGACATTTTCATCGGTGTTTGCACTTGAAGGCCTTCCGCTTCGTGGTTCATCTTCAATCGACTCTCTTCCTTCTGAAAATTCCTTAAACCACCGAAAAACCTGTGCCCTTGATAAAACACGTTCTCCATAGGCCTCCTGAAGTTTTTCAAAAGTTTCGGTTGCATTATGTCCAAGTCTGAAGCAAAATTTGATTGCACACCGCTGCTCAACTTTGAGGTCACTCATTTTTAAAACGCTCAAGAAAAAACCATTTCACGAAAATTTCACCAACGCTACGGACAAACAAATGACTGAGGCGAGTTCAGATTCATACTGGAGGCGCATCACACGTGCACCTGACGCTACTCAAGGCCACGCGTCTCCAGCGTTGCCAGATCGAAAGCGACGTTGCCAGTCTCACTACTTTATTTACACACCTCGTATACATCAACATCACTTAGTGCCATGATCCTGTTTTGATTTATCATCATGTCTCTCAACCTTTCGGTCATTCCGTGAGTTTTTTTTTTAACTGGAAAAATGTTTATTTAGTCACATGAGTAAAGAAATAAAAACATTAAATTTGAGACAAAAGAAAGGAATTAGAGTTTGAGTTTGGTTCTTCTCTCGGCATTACACCTTATAGTATTTCTGTAAGCATTCGGACCCACTGAGGTATTGACCTGTTCTCTTTCAGTTTTTTAGCAAGCTTTTGCTTGATCTTAAATGTTTTGTGTGCAGACATTTTTAAGTAGGGTCAAGACACCTCAATTGAAACCTTAGTGCCATGAGCCTATGACGCGTAACCACCTCACCCTATTCACCTGTGTACAGTCTGCTTATTTTCCCTAAACTCTGCTGCTACTTTCCTCATACCTCTGGGTCTTGCTTTCTCATCGTTCTTTTCAATTTCAACAGCTGTAACCATATTCACAATGGTCCTTTCATTCACAACATCTTTCTTTACCCGTAGTCCAGTAGACCCTTCTTATTCGCGGGGTTATTCATTTCACTGAATATTTAAAGTGACAATTATTATTCCATTTATTAACTTTTGGTCAAAACTATACCAAGAAAATACATTTTTTAAAGATTTGTTTAATTAAAATTTCTGAAATGGTAAATACAAGATAAATAAAAATGAAAATTTTTTTTATTGTTATTGTATATTTTACATTAATATTTTCCAGTTATAGTTGATTCAAACTAAAACAGGTATTAGAGGTATATATATTCTGAACCAACAGCACGTTTGTATTTTACATAGAATAATACCATAAATATTTTTGAATTGCACAAACTAAGGATGTTATGAGCCCCACGTTGACAAATGTGGGTAAGAGGGGGGGGGGGGGGGGGCTCGTGGCAGTAGGGACCGACTGAAATAGATTTGTTAACACAAACAAGTCTATTTTTAGAACAAACTCCATTGTTGGATTTGACATATATTGATATACACTAACCCCTGAGAACAAAATCATTTTATGAATACGACAAATTGCATAACTACAAACTCATATACGACAAACACAATTATATTAAAAAAATATTGGAGGAAAAAATTGAAATGAAACAAAATGTTTCACTTAGATAATACACTTGATAAGAAGAGACGAAAAAAGTAAGTGGTAACTCAAGACGATAATAGTTTAGTGAATATAAACCTCTAATTTATTTTAGAACTATATATATAATTCGAAATATGAAAAGGGCTGTCCAACTGGTCATTATAAAACCAAAAATTAGACAAGAACATAATAAAAGACAGACTATGATCGTCATTTCATCGAAACAATAGTCCATCATAAGAAGAAGATCAGAAGAGAAGATAAAGTTGGAGACGTATGGTCAGATGGACCTTATCGAAGCCAGGTAAGGTGTTCAACTCTTCACAAGTTAGCGTACGAGTACATTAGTCATATAGTAAACGCGTTAAAGCCTCATGACTGCAGAATTAAGTTAAAAACAGACTAAATTAAGGCAAAATGAATACAATATAATAATAAATAAATAGTAAAGTAAACAAAATTAACTGAATAAATGTGGAGTTCTAGCGTTTTTGGTTAAAAACGGGTTTGTAGTAGTGGTGGGCTCCCAGTAACCTAATACGAGCCTCCTATGATGCCCTCAAGTGTTAAGAAACTGTTATCTAATGATTTGTAAAGACTGTTTACACATTTTATTTCTTAAGGTAAATTTCACTAACTTCTGCGCACTAACAATAAACATATATAATTCTTTAACATCCCCTAATTATTGATAATCATGAATTTAATGCCACAGTTAAGGATTTCTTCGCAGTTTCTTCCTGTAGCCATCATATGATTTCCTTTTTATTTTCAAGATAGTATAATCAATGTGAATAATAAAAATTGCAATACTTACCAATGGGATACCGGAATTCATAAAACCTCCTATAATAAAATCTCCAGTCATTGTTGGCCCATTTGGACGGCTTTTCATCTTCAACGGCAGCTTTTTCGATGTCGTACTAAAAACAAGACAATGTATAAGCCAACGCGTTGAATAATGGCTATATATATATATATATATATATATACACAATATTAAACATATGTTTATATTAAACATAATAATATACATATTATGTTTAATATTACAATACAATATATATATATACATTTATATATGTATATATAAAGTCGTTATCAGCCTTTGGAGCGATTCACTTCTTTTCCTGAAGACGAGGACATCGAAATATAGTAAGTGAGTTCAGTGATTTCACTTTCTGTGTTCTTTTTAAATTCTAGTTTATATATATATAAACAGTGTTTCTGTTTATGTGTCACTGCATATTTTAATTGTTATATATATATATATATATATATATATATATATATATATATATATATAATCAAACCACAATAAGAAATGGGAAAACAAGACCAAGATCTTTCAACCGTAACAAGCGGTCTTCGTCAGAGTCAAAAACCCAACTGATGTCAGTTGGGTTTTTGACTCTAACGAAGACCGCTTGTTACGGTTGAAAGATCTTAGTCTTGTTTTCCCATTTCTTATTGTGGTTTGATCATTGATTGTTATTCGTTGTGAACTTATTTTATTTTATATAAATATATATATATTTAATAAGCTGAAGTCATTAATTCACGTTTAATATCATGTGCATGATAAAGTAATCATTTTTATGAATAAACTGTACTGATTATTTATTGCATACAATAATAAGTATTCATTGCAATGACTTTAAATTTTCTCACAAAAATCATATGTAACTGAATCAAAGTCCACTTGAGTGAATTATGGCACATCATGTTCACAGACAGTAAAGTGCACCTACTGTACGTAATTTGGATTTAGTTGAAGTTTCAGTCCACTGAAGATTTTCAAACCAATAGCACAGGGGTCCTTAGCCTTGCTTGGCCTATGCACCCCTCTCGCCAATTGTCACTCTGACATCTAACCCTTTTTAGTTTACTATAAGTGAAAAAAATCGATCTCAACATTTTGACAGAATTACATGTTTTGAGGTTCCAGAAGACGTTTTATGAAGTTTTTTCGATGATGTCTGAATCTGGTGTATGTGTGGGTGAATATGTACTCGTATCCAAAGTTTGCGGCCACGATACGGTCCAGAATCTTTGATGGATCAAATTTATATTTCACAATATTATGTTTATTATTAGAAATTTAGGCCACTCCAGATTTTTTTCCAGATCATCTTTTTCAAAATGTGCATTCCAAATAATTTGCAAATATTACCAAAAATTCTTTTATTTTTTCTTTATTAGCAAATGTATATAAAAGATTTTTATTACACGTGTTTTATTGCCAAATCTTTTTTATACACACATATATTTACAACTTACATGGATTATGTTTATAATAGAATTTTACTAACAAAATCCTCATTTGATTTTCATCAAAATCCAAAATATTGATGGATATATCAAATATCAATTCAATCAAAATATTATTTTTTTTATTAATTTAACATTAAGAGTCAAAACCTACAATAGCTTTCCTCACTCTGTAAGCTTACTGTGGTCACAATCCCCCCCGTACACACAAAATTACGCGCTGAGGGGTTAATTCCACACCTATAGTATTGTCAACCCCTTCAGTAGCAACTCTTACAGGGGACTTCTTTTTCGTATCCCAGAATTATGAAAGCTCATCTTAATAAAATCTAAATAGAAAGGAGAAAAGTAGTTACACATCCATAATGGTGACTTACAAAGAATTTTTAAAAAATCAAAAGTTTGAGCGAAACACAGAAGAAAAATATAATGATAAATCGCCTTAATGATACTTCTTAGTAAAATGGATTAATTAAGAATTTTCTTGGCTTAGAATAAGTAATTAAATTATTTGAAAAGGAAGCTGGCGATTCTGAAAGAAAGTGAACAACTGCTGCTAATTTAATAATGGGGAATACTTGTTAACGAGCTATCACAAAGAAATTTTGCAAAAAACTACTCCAGTTATTTATTGAAAAACTAAAACTAATGAAAATATAACAATAAATACGTATGATATTAAAAGCATGTTAAAGATAAAAACTATTCTGATTAACTTATACAACTTAAGTTAACAAATAAATGGAACTAATGAGGACAGATATAAAAGCAAAAAGAAAATGGGCAAATAGAACTGTTACGCGCGCGGACGGTAGTCACAAGAATGCAATTAAACTTTACGAGTTTTAAAATATATTTTCTCATTCAATAGTTAATGCTTAGTTAAAAAGTTAAACTTTAGATTATTGTTTTTCTAACTTTTTATTAATTACTGTTTGTTTTAGATTTAGTATATACTCGTATATGAAGCAACTTTCTTAGTAGGAGTAAAGTTAAATAAAGTGTGAACGATAAAAACCGTTTTTACGAACCTAGTCGGAAACAAATTTCTTCCTTAACAATACGGTCATATTGCATTCTCAAAGTTGTCAAGGTTTTAGTATCAATCCTCAAAATTCAACTATTATTTACTGAATTTGAACATTTTGAAGAAAATAAAAATTTCTCATATTTTACACCTGAATCTTATAACTTGAGATCGATCATAAGTAAAGGAGAAATTAAAATACACCGCAGTATTTCCCCATTACGTTTATTCAAATCATATGATTATAAAGGGGACTATCTGGAAATAACTTAGCGCCTTTATGAAAGAAGGCATAAAAGAGGCCGATGTATATATGTACCTTTGTAACTAAGGTGCACTCTGAGAGGCTACGTCAGTACTTACAAGTAAAGACACATGATGTAACAAAGTAGCAGAGCTATGTAACAATGTTAATACTTTGAAGACTGAAATTATTAAGATGGACCACCTCTGTACCATGACTATAAATGCGTGATTGATTCAGAAACCATTTAATTAATTACACAAACAAGGATTATTTCAGCTGAGTGGTTTCCAGAAATCAATCACCATTCATTCAATTTTCATGGTCATACAATTTTATCAAATAATGACTCTTAAAATTTCATGCTGGCAATCTAGAGAGATTCTAATATGTAAATTTCAAATTTCAAAGTAGGTTGTCTGGTTTACCTATTAATCTTGTCTTTTGATTGATTATTCCTATCAATATTGGTTCACGAACGGCCATTCACGTTATGGATGTTACATTAAAGATTAACCGCCATTTTGTTTTGTAATAATAAGTATAATTTAAAAAACTCTTAAAAAAATTATAATAGAATTTAATTTTATAAAATTAAATTTTAAGTAAGGAGGAACTAACCATCACAATTGCTATTAAACATAATCACTGGAAAATAGCGGATGAGGGAGTAAATGAAACTTGATGGAAGAACTAATTTCAAAGAGCTGTCGATAGCATTTGGAACATTGTCAGTCAGATGAGATAGAATTTGTTTTTGTACTTTAGAAATTACAGAATTGAAAAGAAAAATCGTTATAATGATATTCAGTTATCATTAGTATTCTAGTACTAAACTACTTAAATACTGTATGCAAACCACAATATACTGTTAATAGAGCTCTAATTCTGTAGATCAGGAACGTTTCCATTACAGTATTCCCTCCCACTTCGCGGTTCATGGGGACCAAAACCCCCCCGCGAAGTAGCGTCACCCCCCCTTTTAACCCCTACAAACCTTTTTCGATATATGATATAAATAAGTGTATATGAAACCGTAAGTTTCATACTTATAATATAATGATATTATATGTATTATATATTATATTATGTCATTAAACAACCTAAACAATTCGTAGAATAGTGTTAGTTTATACTTAGCCTAGTCTAAACAAACACTTTGCATTCATATCGTAAGAAAACAAAAGTTTCGCGTGTGTGTGTGTTAGCAGCGGTCGGGGAAAAAAAAGTATTGCAGACAATCATAGTGTACGTACTGTAAATACAGTAGTACAGCACTCACTCGCTCGCTCGCTAGCGCTCTCTCTCTCTCTCTCTCTCTCTCTCTCTCTCTCTCTCTCTCTCTCTCTCGTGTGCATGATGATACGCGTGTGTATTTGTAAAAATGTATTTAAGTTGTAAATATTTTAAAACTCTTTCACTCTTATAAAAAGCCAACTTCTGCTCGACTTTTGAATTTTTATTTAATATTTTTTTTAATTTTTAAATAAAATGAAATTAATTAATTAATTAAAATGTATATTTTTCAACCCGCGATGCACTGAAACCGCGAAGTAAGTAAGACCGCGAAGTAGCGAGGGAACCCTGCACTTGCATCCTTGTCTACACCGTACCTATTTACCCATAATTTTGTTATAAAAGTTTTTGTATGATTGAATTTTAAACAATAAATTAATTAATTTCTGTTTACACTTTCATTATTAGCTCCTATTTTTTTTAAACATAGACAAACCTAAAATTTTTTCACTAATAATAAAATAAACCTCTAAACTGAGACGACAAACAATTTTTAATTTTTATGAGATAGCAAGCACAATTTGAAGCCTTATCAACATAACGACAGTAATTTCTGATAAATATTACTTACATCATGGTTGTCTAACTTAATATCTTCCATGTTATTTTCATCTATCTTGTGCGAGGCAACATCATCCAGTGTTTCTACTGAGGCTAAACCAGCAGGTCCACCACCTCCCTCAAGATCCTTAAAATAAATAAAAAAAAGAAACAGTTATAAATATGTTTTACAAAACCACACAGTATAGTAGTATTGCAATCAAAAAAAGCTTTTTTATTGAAGTTATGTTTTGCTGTTAAAGTGTTTTGATCATGGCCAATCGAAAAAAATAAAAGCCATAATCAGAACTATACTTAGTATACTGATTGAATGGAAAGTCTAACTCTAAGTGACCTTCTGTCGATTCAAGAGACTCTTGACCAGGTCTGGTTTTCATCTTCTGTTTCTGAGCAATTGTCTGGCTTCGATAGTGCAACTTCATTTTAAATATAGTCATCATATACATAAATCATATAGACAGTTAAATAAAATGATTGTACGAACTAAATAAACTGAACTGATAGAAAGAACACACAAAAGAATTCAATATTGAGTCTTTGAGCTGAAACGGTACCAAGGTGGTTGATAAACGTTTCTTTTTGATCTTAAAGTACCATAAATGTTGAGAATATAGGGGTCTTATTAAGAACTCGAATACAAAACTGAGACCGTCAGAGTTCGAATTGATTGCAATAGGAAGGGTACTATTTGGAAGAAAGAAGTGCCATGACGGATGTCAGCACCCAAAGCACTTTTCATTTCCTCCAACTCCTTCAAAATCTTTTTCTACCTGCAACACTTTACCATCCTCTTATCACAGTCACTCTGGATAAGTTACCATGGTTGCATCTCTCTATTTCTCTATCGACCACTCCGAGGCGTAGGATGCTCTGATATGCCACCTTGATCGCAGAACTCCGCTTCCCTCTCCTCTACCTCATTACTCAGATGACTGAAAACCTTAACGAAGAGTTTTCGTCTCTCTTTAAGAGAAAAAGATGATAATTATTAATGATGGGACTGCTGATTATAGTTCTACGTGTACAGAGGAGGGAAAATGTCCACCCAAAACGTATCATTGGAAATCAGTTTATTAGCTTAGTCGGTAAAAGTAATAAAGGAAATGAAATGTTTTGAAGGATATAAAGGTATGACTCATGTTTACCATGGAGGTCAAATAAAAACGATATCACCTAAATGTATGTAGCAGGTATAAAGAATAATTTCACCATAAATAGGTTGCCAAAGGAAAAGGAGCAATATTCCTGATTTGAAGGTAGTAATTACCACCAAAACAAATGTTTAGTAATACCACCACAGGTATTAATGTTTATGGACAAACTCAGTCAGAATAATGTGAAAACTTGGAAAAGATGTCAGGTGCAGCACTCTACCAAATCCTCGGTGCGATATAGTATGAAATTATCAGCGTATAATACCACTTTCAAGAAATAAAATTAAAAGAATTTGTTTGTATCCTGGTAATGTTAAACACCTTGTTCATTTGATCTCTAATAACATGAAGGGAGGCTCTGTAATACTCCAGCGACGGTAACCATGTTGAATACACAGCTTTCCTTCAGGTCGACGAAGCTAAGCTAGATTGTTCGCAGTTATTCCTAGCATGGACTTCCTAGCATGGTTATTCCTAGCATGGACTGCCTAGCATGGTTATTCATAGCATGGACTGCCTAGCATGGTTATTCATAGCATGGACTTCCCAGCATGGTTATTCCTAGCATGGACTTCCCAGCATGGTTATTCATAGCATGGACTTCCTAGCATGGTTATTCCTAGCATGGGTCAAGCCTCTTATAAAGCCCAAAATACGTTATGTCTCTAAATGTGTGGACATTATAAATAAAAGTTTGCTAAACAAGCATGACTCCTTATAACTAAGGGTCAGGAGTAGTCAATGAAATGCTGTTGTACACACTTTTTATGTCCACTTTAATTCATGCAAACTTAATTTAAAGTTTCAGTGACTTACTATTCCGTTTAACAGTTCCTTAAACTGAAAATCTGTTCCACCCCTCAGAAACTAAATATTTTTTCCGGATCCTACCTGCTGAGGCTTCTAATCCTGGCTGAAATACAGCCATCAAACTGTCTCTCATTTTATTGTCTAAAAAACATTATATATGTTATATTTGGGCCTAAAAATATCTAGAAAGTATAAAATACTCAAAATAAGATATTTGATTTACATTATCTGAATTTAGAAGGAGCCTGGATAGTCTTCAGAGATAATAGGCGTTCAGTTATCAACCTGATTGTCAATTTGATCAGGATTTATTTTTAAAGAGATAGAATAACCTTTGATTAAAAAAAGTCACATTTTATCAGGATATGAATTACAATCTCGCTCGAATATCACTTCCGTTCACCGAAAAGATAAAGAAAAAGGTGCTAGGAAATAAATTCGTTGAGATTGACTCGTTCAATCCATTAAGGCGGTGATGATTCAATGATTCGAACATGATTACAGAGATCAGTGATCCCACAGAGGGCGATAACACCACACTGCAGCTTTCTTTGGATATAAGGTGTGCTTTGCTTCATTTATGCAGACTTTGTTAGACTTTCAATTTGCATTCGTCTGAAATTCATTACTAAAACCACAAATTTAAATATCAGCGTATCTTAAAATATAATTTTATTGTATAGGGCTAAGTCATGTCCATGTAACAAAGATAAGTAGCAATTCTTAAAAAAGTTAAATGTTATTATTAAAAATGTAAGAGAAGAGACTCAATAGTGACATTACGTTGTTGATACTTTTCATTAGATAATGAGCATATAAAACAGGCATGTCTAACTCGATAACGACTAGGAACATAGTACCTACTATATATATTAAACCACTGGCCGCAAAACGGAAAAAGGAATGAAAGCTTAGACTGCTTCCAGAAATAACAAATAACTTAATAAGAACAATAATAAAAAAATGTGGAGTGGCCTACACTCAACTTTACTATAAGTAAGTATAATAAAAAGATTTCACATAAACACGTGAAACAACAATCAATGATCAAACCACAATAAGAAATGGGAAAACAAGACTAAGATCTTTCAACCGTAACAAGCGGTCTTCGTCAGTTAGGTTTTTGACTCTGACGAAGACCGCTTGTTACGGTTGAAAGATCTTAGTCTTGTTTTCCCATTTAAAGTAAGTATAATGTCAAACCTCTTGGTTAGATAATGTAGTATGTAGACATAATATATATGTCTAAATGGGAGATGTTTATTACTCTTTCATTCTGAAGGTAGTACAGATAGTGATTGATTCTCTTATCAATACCGTATATTACACAATTGATGCATATAAAATCATATATATTAGTACAGCAGTAATAAGACTTTTGTAAAGTCAAAGTGACGATATTGTGTTACGAAATAATCTCTTACAGACGAAAATGACTTTTGTTTCTAAAGGCAATGGATCTCCAGCGGCCAACGAGTATTCCATGCACATCAGTACACGTCGTAAGTAGCAGCCCTAGACCAGAGGCCACCTACTGCTATATTCTCATCCTGCATTTCTTGTTAAGGTCAGTAATCATAAGGACGGGGATGGGACGTCAGTCTGTCAGGATGTCCTTTACGAATATGGAAGGAGTCACATTCGTGGTCGTATGGTCTTCTGGCTTTGCATTGTCTGAGATATTGCATACCGTGAAGTCATTAGGTAGTCATATTTAGCTGAGGACCTGACTCTGAGAAATGACTGTCATCGAATCACCTTAGAATCAGTTTAAAATTAGTATCTCTTTGGTAATATAAAACTAAGGAGTTCATTCCTCTTAATTCAATATTACTCAAAGATCATAAGGTTCATAAACACAAAAAAGTCAACAACCAGTAGCTTTTCACACCAAACATAATATAAGTAACTTTTTCCTTTGTGCTATATTCGGTTATAACGTTGCTGTAAATAGATATTGAGAAAAAATATATCAGTGATTAGCCAGTTTTGCATACTCAAATCAAATTCAAAGTCGGCTTTTTGATATAATTTAGAAGTTGTGTAAATGGAAACATCAGAAATTATATGCTTGATTGGCATTCATTTTTTACATATAATTTTATTCTTCTTACATCTCACACTATGTCATTAAATCATTTCAAATTTTCAAATGGATTACAACATTTCTCAAAAGAAATAGGAAACACAGACGAACAAACCCTTAATTTGATAAATATAGGATAATAAATTTAAATAATCTATTGTTAAGTATTTTTAATCGTTTTCGCTACAACTAATTTAGTGAATGAGGTTTAAAATAACATAAATTAACTAAAAATAAATCTATTCAATGCTTTATTATATTTATTAAATGTTTAGTAGTAATTATTGAGGAACTAATTAATTATTTTGATATATTTTTATGAAAATAATTCCAGAGAAACAACACACATGAAAGTCGATTTTCATCGTAGCAAATTACATCTTTATACGAAACAGTCGAAATATAAGAGTAAGTTTTTGTGAAGTCTTTTATGTGTATTGTTTCTGCTGGTTTAGTTTATCTAGTTTGTGAAATCGTTTTAATTACTAATTATGAAAGTAATAATATTTAGCATTAAACTAATTAGGAAATCATTAAGTTTACAAAAATAAGTTAAAAAGGAATTTGTACTTACTATTTGAAGTATTATTAAAAGAATTAACTAGTGAACTCAACAATCTATAGAGAGGTTAAAAAAGTTTGAAAGGTTCCAGGAAGGACGCGGAGGACTAAACAAGGAGTGTAATGCCGCCTTTTTAGAATGACTTAGCTCTACCGGTGCACCAATCAAATGCCATCTAAATTATCTCATTTTAAAATAGTTCCCTTTTATCAGTATTTCTTTTATAAGTTATAATCAAACATACAAAGAAACGAATTAAACTATTTCTTTAAAAACAGCAAATATATTATCAATATAAATTAAATTAATTAGTCGTAATGTAAATTAATAAAAGTAATTTCTAAACCTATTTCTTTTAAAAGTTGTCTGAACTATTAAATGAATATACGGAACAAAACGGACTGATTGAGATTTATAAACCATCAATCGTGTCCATATATTTCCATAAATTTCTATGAAATTTTGATGACACTACTAAAAAATCTGGAGTGGCCTACACACTTACTATAAGTAAACTTAATATCAAACTTCTTGAGTATATAATATATAATGTATCATTTAAGCATAATATAATCGTCTAAATGGGAGATGTTTATTAGTCTTTCATTCCTGAGGTAGTACAGATAGTGATTGATAGTGATTGTACAAAAGTAACAATAATTGGATTAGAAATAATAGGTTAAGTTAAGTTACAGTGGTAGTCCCACAAGGGAACACACGTAGGCCGACCATTGGCCCTTTGTGATACCACACAATGAAGATTGATTCTACAGTGGGAGTCCTAAATTTTGCCTAACTCAAGTGTATTTAGAGTAGAGATCTTTAATAAGTACTTGACATCGTACAGGCTCGGCACTGACGGTTTAACATCCTTCTCCGAGGGACGAAGTGCTCAGATTTCTTCAACTCCCGCATGAATAAATCGAGGGCCAGGTGGGTTTCGAACCCCAGTCCTATCAGTTCAGAGACGAGTATGTAAACCTAGTGAGCTAACCTATCCCGCATAAAAACATAACACATACTTCGAAATAATATAAAAACCATTATCATTTATAATAAAATACTTTATAACACTTTAAAACCAATGTAAAAACTTTCTTGTTTCGAGGGAGGGAGAGAACGTGCCAGAGAATAGCATTTTAAAAACCATTATCATTTATAATAAAATACTTTATAACACTTTAAAACCAATGTAAAAACTTTCTTGTTTCGAGGGAGGGAGAGAACGTGCCAGAGAATAGCATTTTGACTTGGACTAAAATTTAAGACAGAAAAAATAATACATAAAAAAAGAACATGAATTATAATTTGCTATATTAATCCCCGAACGCTGGTCCCATTCTTTTAAGTTACTTAGAATATTGGTGGGAAGAGGTGGTTAGAGGTGGTCAGTCAGTATACGGAAAGACGTTATTTATTTGACACATGGGTAGGTATGTATACGATTGAAGGCATCTGATTCAGGGGATCACAAATCGAACGGAAAACTTCAGCAAAAAAGATAATAATTTTTTTTATTTTATCTTAGCCAAAATATTTGTTTAACCATCAATCAATTTTATGTCTATTTCAATACCTGGCAACAATACAATATCAACATTTGAACAATGTGTTACTCGCTTGTACCACAAAAAAATTGCATTTCTATTAAGTACCTCAACACTGGTATCCACGCCCAACTTCTTCCTTTGGGGACCCAACTGAATAGACAGAATAAAATACACTTCTTTTGAAGTTGGTCAAATTTAAAAATTAAACAAGAAGCAATGGATAAAAGGGATGGGCACAAAGAATGCGAACGCTCCGGACGAAACCGTCTATTAGCATTAACCATGTATTGATTTGTATCCACTGAATTTACGTTCGTGATTAACCTATTGCAACATACGGGAACTATCTTCAGGTGATTGCGACAGATAGATACACATTGTATACTACATGTCTAATTGTCTAATATAAAAGTATATTGGACTTTAAATGATATGAATTTTTCTGTTTGTTACTCTTTTAAAAGGTTTTGGAAGAGGCAACTTAGCAAAACATGTTCGTTTCTTCCTCTGAGTGGCATCTCCTCTGGCAGAATGGAAAGTGAAGCCGAAAAATTGATTACGTGAAGGTACTTTTCTGTTACTAAGTGCTCGATTCATGCCTTAACAACAAAAAAAGAAAGCAACTGTAAAAGTTCGGTAAGAGTTTGTTGAATTGAATAAATTTCTAGGCCAGTGGACCCGTTCTCCAGGTTCTAAACATTGTATATGGAGAGTCTTCTTGTATTTTATATGTGAAATTTGAACGCAGGACTACGTAAATATCTGCGAATGCCGGCTTTTTGTTTCAGCTACTGTGTTCATATACATTAGATTAGAAATGTATATTTTTCTTCTTTAGAAGTCGTAGAAATTCTTTATCTCAATAGCGAAAAAAAAAACAAATTACCACAGAATAAAGTATTTTATCTATTCTTACATGTCTTTTCACAAATAAAGGATAAATTGTAAAACCTGTTGAAAGTGACAAATAAAATGACTAAGATTAAAGACGATAACGACAGGTTATTTATATAATAACAGAGGAGGCCTGAAGGATAGACGCAGAGAAAGCGGCAACTTGAATGCAGTCTTTACATTTAGATAGAACAAGCCCGAGTGGGCTTTAAAACAAAAGTCACGACTTACTTGAACCTCTAAACCTCCTCCTTCTCCTTTCACGTACATTAAGAAAATCTAAAAAAAAAGTAAAGTCAGAATCACTTTCAGAAGTTGAGGAGAAAAGAAAAAAACATTTTGGTGTTTGTAATTGAAGCTTTATACGAGTACAACCATGAACTCACCTATATTAATACTATGGAAGAAACTTATTTATTCACATGAACATGTATTTACAACATATTATAGGGTTAATAGATCGAAAAACTTTATAAGTGTCCTAAGAGGCTACAGATTTCACTAATCCTAATATATGCAATATTTAATAATTGGTACCTCGGAAAGAGGTATCCACCATAAACCAAAACTCTGAATCTGATCTCCACCAAAACTCTGAATCTGATCTCCACCAAAACTCTGAATCTGATATCCACCAAAACTCAGAATCTGTTATCCACCAAAACTCAGAATCTGATATCCACCAAAAATCTGAATCTGATATCCACCAAAAATCTGAATCTGATATCCACCAAAACTCTGAAGATGGATAAAACGTTTATCTAAAGTAAAATCAAAAACATCATGGCAAATGGAAAATGAGAAACCTGGGCATCTTCAAACAGCAGTTAAAAGCTAAAATAAAAAAAAAACCTAAAATGTTTCTACATCAAATATAATTATGTTTCATTTTGTTGTTCAATTTTTTTTTTATTGGTATAATTTGCTTAAATATTATACAGATTTCTAACTTCAGCACTATTTTTGAACAATAGTAGAGTTAACTAAAACACAAGGTGTTTAATTATAGAATTAAAATAATTAAACCTAATACATCACAATAAATGCAATGAGTTCGGGTGAAATTTGTGAATTGCGGAAGCAGTCATACAACACGGCGACCAATAGCCGGGATTCACTCGGTAATGGAAATAGGGACCATAATACTTTTATTACAACATGAATTGTAAATTTTATGATAGCGTATGTTTACAGTAAACACGTATTAGATGCGAAACGAAAATATTTGAATCCTACTAAAACCATCAGAGGTTAAGGATTTATGTAAATGACTATTGAGTACGTCCTATGTTTATCAATGGAAGGAGTTGCCATGCAGATTTACAAGAAATGACTCAAATTTGACGTGTCCTTATGTTTTACTTACATGTTTCAATTTATAATAATAATTATTTTTAAATTAATTTAAATGTTTTGAAGCAGCTTCAGAACATAAGTGTTCATTTTATAGTGGCTCTTGCTTTCTGACTATGCAATAGTTAAGGTTTACTTGCTAGTGTTGTAAAGTCTAGTAAACTGGCTGAACATATATCGACTATTTCTTCACTGCTTGTTTCATGGGCTCGTCTTGGTTTACTTTTTTCAAAAGCGATGTTTTCGCCCAGTTTTATTTTCAGTGGCTAGCACTTTTTTGGCTAAAAGGTGGCCGGGCAGACGCACAGTGGGAGCAGAGCGTTTCCATGACTACCAGACGCATGCGGTCAAGTGTTGTGCTCCGTCGTATTCAATACTCTCAACTGACTCCATTTTCACTCTCTTCAAATTGCCTCACCATCTTCAGATTAATCAACAAATTGCTTCTCAATTTTTAATTTGCCAATTAATGCCGCACTGATTACTTTATTACACAAATATAATATACTTAATTTTTCTTGCTACTGCAACATACGAGTAATTAAAAATAAAAATAAAATGTAAATAATAGCAGCTAAGCCTACAATTATTCGTATTTTTACCATATCCCTTTTACTTTATAAAAGTAAGGGACAGTAATCATAAGATCAAATGACTGTTTAGTTTTTGAGGAAATAATGTTTCTAGAGCCGCTGAATCCAAACGGGTATGTATGGCTCGTGTGTGACCACATGTTTTTGAACTAGACTATGAGTTTGATGGAGTACAATTAAATTCTACAACTGAGCAGTCTTTTGTTCAAAGGGAGAACTGTATACTTTCTTTTTTTTGGGCGATTTCGAAAACATACTTTATGTTAAAAAAAATTGATTGTTCTATTTGGATTTAGTATACTGTACGGAAATAATAACATGATTTTTTTTTTAGATTAAAACCAAATTTTGTGCTAAAATGAGCCCAAGGCTCCATTACATTCTTTAAGTTATGAAACTGACTTGTTAAATTAAGTATTAAAAAGGGAGGAATTTTAGACTTCATAACGTACAAGAAATAAACCATTCAAATTGTAAATTAATACACAGGAGTAAAAAAAAGAGCGTACAGATCTAACGAAATAAAGTGTAACTAATAGCTACATTATAATTAGATGTACATATCAAATATATAATAAAATTTCAGGAGTAAAATTAGTATTTTAGATCAAACAAGTTTAATTCATTTGCTGAATATCTTCCCAAACATGAATGTTTAAGTGAACCTCTGTCGTTTTGTAAAATAAAAAAAACCATAATTTATATGAATAATATTCTTATAAGGAAATTGCATTCCTTTTAGAAGGATTTCTAATTATAGAAGGATTGTTGTTTAATATTTGGTAATAATAATAATAAAAAAAAAAAAAGAAATGACAGGCTTAATCTACTTTGCATATATACCACATTAGATTTGCATTGGTGTATTGAAAATAATGTTTGCATTTTTATGAATGGACCAATTTAAAGTTTTAAGCTTAACTGAATATTACTGCAGAAGATTGTACAATAGCAGAAATGTAAACCATAAGCAATATTACTATCATTTCAACTACTTCGGATGATTTTAAGATTCCTAGAATCCCTCAATAAAGAAAGAGGAGGTCGATCACAAATTGTAGACAACATTTCAATAGTCAAAAGCAGGGCTGTGGAGTCGACGTCGGAAGAAATCAACCGACTCCGACTCCTCACCTAGTTATTACTTGTGTACATGAAGATGAGATAAAACATGATTAATTAATTATTAATTATTAATAATAGTAATCATTAATTATTAAATTAATGATTAATTGGTCCAAGTAGAATTTTTTCCTCCAGAGAAGGACATTGGACATTTGATGGTAGAACACAAAATGTCTAGTTTAATACAAAATATATGGTCTTGTTTGTTCAACGTTTACTTTGTTATAAGTAAATGTAATATCAAACTTCTTCGTTATTTATTGTCGCATTTAGACATAATATAAATGCTAAATAGAAGATGTTTATTAGTCTTTCATTCCTGGCGGTCGACTCAGTCTAGGACCTTGTCTATAATGAGGTTGTTCGTTCGGCTATAACCTATGGACACTCCGTCTGGTTTAGAGCTACACCAAAGCTACAAAGTACTAATTCTTATTATTATCCACCTGTCATCTGTTTTTTTAATAATAAAAAGATGAGCTGGAGTCGGTACTGGAGTCGGAGTTGGCTGTTACAAAATAGAGGAGCCGGAGTCAGAGTCCGTTGTTATAAAATAGAGGAGTCGGAGTAGGTCATAATAGGTCCGACTCCACAGCCCTGGTCAAAAGTATTCACTGAATTTTTAAACTGGTCACATCCGTGTTTAGTAATATATTTTTTTAAAAATATTGTGGAGTGCATTAAACTGTTATTCTTGCAAGATCTTAAACTTTTTTTGCTTTAAGATTTACAAATATAAACAGTTATTGCTTTGGCGAGTGAAATCAATGTTTTCTAATCAAAGCCCTCCAATGACTGGTAATGCCAGTAAACATTAAGTTAGTAACACGTTGCAGAGAACAAACTATAGTTAACTTATACGTACCACTATATTATTAGTTTATTATTTACTTTTACTACTATATTTGTTTGCAGCTAATGTGCGCATCAAACAGGCACAAAACTATATGACTCAACAGAGCCTTTACAAATATCTTTGATAATAGTGCATTATAACAGTGTAGGCAGACCCCATGGGACTGAACGACATTTGCTGTGGGACAGCCCCTATGGGCAGGTCACTCACTACTCTTGGTCGTTTTGAAATACTCCTCTGGGACAAAGGCAAACTACAAACATGTGCCTTTACAAACCACTGTTGGATTTGAGGCAGTGGTTTTATAATACGGTAAAACTTGCCTTGTAAAATAAATAAGCCAATATAAAGACAGAACTATGGGCTATATTACATTTTGTTATATTATATACATTTTTTATAGACAGGATAATGAGCCACATCTTTATTTGCACGCCAAACAGTATAGAGAATCTCTCTCTCTATACTTCATCAGACAAATCACGAATCTCCATTAATTCGCAAATGAACACGAACATTAAGAGACTTGAGCTAATTCAATATTTCTGGTATTTAATATCGAATGATATTCAATAGTTAAAGGTTCGAATCGATGTCGAAATGAAATAGTTTGTAGAAGGAGTTTGTATGTTACTTGGGACTGAAGGCTGTAATCGTGAGATGTACTGGAGCAGTTGACAAAAAAAAAAAATTTTTTTTTTTAACCTCCATATTAGTGGCAACGTCGAATACCCACTTGGTTCACGCGGGAGGTGAATAAATCTTAAATCCTCAGTGTCGAGTCTGTACAATGTCTGGCACTCCATAAACATATTTATACTAAATCACTTGACTTAGGCAAAATTTAGGACTCCCAATGTCATTATGTGGTATCATAAAGGAAAATCAATATTACATTTAATGAAGGTACATCAACTTGAAGTTAAATATCTTAGCTTACAGATTACGGAAATGACAAACACATATATCAGTATTTTAAAACAAAAAAAACCTGTCATTTTATAATTATTATTTTTTACCCCAGCAAAGCTGGTGATTATTTTACATATAAATAAAAATATAGTATAAATCAGTCTAAATTAGACAAACGTCCAGGGTGTCAGATGACCGTGATGTGGTATTAGAGCTCACATCATCGGAGATACGTGAGCTTGTTTATGACCCTTCATCGTTATATTGACAAGAGATATAGCACTCTCATTACACCATTAAATTAAACTGAAATATGAAACTAACGGCTAAAGCGTGGGTACTATAATGGCACTTCATTTCTCTTGACTTATATTTACAGAAGCAAAGGAATCAATAATCTCCAGAAATAAACTTTAAAATTTGGATATGGACAAATGAAGTCAATAACCTGTCTCTTAGCTCTGACAAGTCACAACACAAGTACTGTCAGTTAAATACAACTCTCAAGAAATTTGAAACATTTCAAATGAGACTCAACACTCATCTAAAATATTTAATTTATTAGATTAATGTTCATTTCATTATTAAATCATATATAAATATGATTTCTAAAGTAACCCTCTGTCCAAATCAATATTACTAACACTAAAATTCATTTTCATATAGATGTTCAAGTTTTGAAGATGTAAAACTCCGTTTTGTTAATGAGGAAAAAACCATGAATACAAAGAAACATCTATGCGAAGAAGTAAGAGAGTAAATAAAGAGCTAAGAAGCACTTGAGAAGGACTGGTCAGCAAGGGCATTCGAGAGCATAAGCAGTTACTAATGGGATTAAGACAGACGCCGCTGACTCACTCGCTTTCAGGTCACCACTAATTTTTAGTTTTTTTTTTTTAACAAACAGTAAAATATGCATGGTTTTATTTAATACTTTAACGCTAACTAATTCTGTTCCACTAGAAATTTAGCTTCGAACCACAATGGAGAAATGATCGTTTGTTTTCCAACGCCGACAAGTTTTCACCTTTTAGTGTTGCTCTTCTAGGGATAGAATTTGTGGCTCATTTATTATTTGGCACTCACATTAGTAATGAGCCAGCCACATAATGTGTTGATTCTACATTGGGAGACCTAAATTTTACCTAACTCAATTGTATTTAGAGTAGGGATCTTTAACCTTTGCCTGACATACAGGCTCGGGACCGACGGTTCAACGTCCTCTCCGAGGGACAACATACCCTGATTTTATTCATCATCTCGCATATACATAAATCGAGGGCCAGATAAGAATCGAACTCCGCACCTACCAGTTCAGAGACAAGTAGACTAACCACTGAGCTAATCTGGCCCTTAATACAGAAATGATAAAACACGTATATCAGTATTTAAAAATAAACTGTGACTTATATAGGCTCGGTCATGGCACCTTGTTTTGGTTGGTGGGCCTCAGTTTGGGTAAGACAGAGGCCAAAGGCAGTTTGACAGCATTCAGAAGCCGAGCTCCACTAGGCTTCTTCACTCCTTCCTCCTTCTCCGGTTTGCTTTCCTCTCCTCCACCTGAATTCACATCCTGAGGAAAAAAGACAAACTTAAATTAGAAACTTTAAAGCGATTCTTCATTACAACTTATATACTTGGGATAAAATCACAGACTAATGACAATATGACCATGTGATCCACTATCTGATGATTACTAGGCTATATTTCAATACCCTGTCCCTTTGTTATTATTACAACATATAATAATTTCAATTGATCTGAAAGTACCCTATGGCTATAGCTGCAAATACATAGCTGAATATTCAACTTCAAAAATAAACAAAACTATTGTTAAGAATCATTAGGGAATTCACATGAATAATCTAAACGTTTACCTCGCCAGACCTATGTCTGCCAACGTACAACCCTCAGACACAGATATATCAACTCGTATAAACTAAGGGTAGTACAGCTATAATTCAAAGTTGAATAATTTTTTTTGTTTTCCGCATGCAGTTTTCTTGTTTTGAGACAACAGATCCAATTGCGAATTAAACAAGGACTAAAAAACACAAAAGAACTTTCAAAAGTTGTAGAGAATGTTCTATTTACTCATGTTGTGAGAATATATTTTTAAAACATGGAAAAAAAAACTTATTTTGAAAATCATGGAATAGAGGTCTGTTATTTTTAGAGATGGTATTTTCTCCTCAATGCCACTAAGGTATCTGTGGAAGTTTAAGGTCATTCAGGCAGCTATATGAGGTATTCATCCTGGAGTTATTCCTGTTAGAATGATACAAGCTATAAATATATAAATAAATCTGCCAGACTAACATTGACTTTAAGGAACAAAGACGAAATAACGAAATTCCATATCTTTTACGTTTATTTGTCCTTGAATTAAAAGATTGCCATTCTGTACTTAAGGAATGACTTTGACTTCGTAGTAGAGGACTACAGTATGTTAATCTTAGGTAACACCAAACAACATAATAACAACGATGGATAATACTAAAAAATGCATCAGTCTTTTTAGAACTCAGCGAGGACAATGTACTGGAGGAATATTACATTAAACTTCAATATCATTTATTCATAACAATTTGTCTGTAGAGCTCCATCAAGAACCTGTATGAGGTTACATCCTCCCTTCTTAAACAAAAATAAAAAAACAACTACCTCTACAACAGTTTATCGCTAAAATATATGTATACTCTATTATTTGTTGAATTTTGGAATGCCTTATTATTTTTTTCACAACGAACGTTTGAAACATGAAGTAAAGAAAACTAAAAAATAATAAAAACGAACAGCTAAATCAGCTGCTGAAATGACGTCCTATCACCGAATAGTGATTTTCGTATGGTTGGAGCGTTTGTCCATTTCAAGAGAAAATGTACTTGATACTGTTTCCAGCGTCTGGAGTAGGTCCTACAATCAAAAACAGCGCTATATGAGCCCCCTCTCCCCCATGTTCCTTTACATTGTTCCCTCACAGAGGGGAAGTAAGAGGAGTACGACAGGCGGTGTTTTCTTGTGTCAGCGCACTCGCGGAGGGGAAGGTCCGCTTGTCGATCGTGTGTTGGATTGGCTTGGAGGGCTCTATTCGCACTTATTCCTTTTCTTCTTCCGACAAGTACCTGTTTTAGCTAATATTTCTTTCAAAACCTTCACTAGAGAACGGCCGACTTTTGTTCCATCAGGTTTGTGTTTCTGTCGCTGATATTACCTATCTTACGTCAGGGTTCGTCTTCTTAGCCAACCATGGATTGGCTAATTTTTGGTTTTCTCCTTTTTTCTTCTCTACTCTTTGATCCACCTACTACTTCTTCTCTAACTTCCCTATTCCTTTGTTTTCCCTTTGACTCTGATTCTCTGTTTCCCTTCCTTCTTCATTTTCAATTTTCCCTTCTAGTCTCACCGCTCCAAGTTAGGCTTAATGTGTTCTTCATGCATTTCGTCATTACCACAGAGGTTAGTATTATTAATATTTAAACATATAATATACCGTCTTATCTCATACACTGCTGCTGTAGCTATCGGATCGGTTTCAGGTGTCACCCATCTTCAACAAGAACTTTTTCAAGGACTTCTTGTTGAAGATGGGTGACACCCGAAACCGATCCGAGAGCTACAGCAGCAGTGTACGAGGTAAGACGGTATATTATATGTTTAATGTTCTCTAATTTAGTCTTTAATTTCACGAAGTGAAATTAATTTTTATTCCTAAATTAAGGAAACTTCCTAATTAAAAGTTATTCCGAAAGTACAGAACGGCAATCTTTTAATTCATGACAAATAAACGTAAAAAATATGAAACTGCGTTATTTCGTCATTGTTTTTTAGAGCCAATGTTGGTGTACAAAAAAAATTTATATAATTAAATAATTAAACCATTTAAATTTTTCATTTCGATGGAAACGAGTCCTGGATGCTTCATAAAGCCTTGCACTGGCAAACTAGACGAGGGGAAGTCTGTGTAGAGAGAATTTAAATGTTAATTTTGATCTAACCCTTCAGATCCCGCTAACAACCCCTGCTCTAAAAGATAAACAAATGGTACATATCTTCATAACATCGAATAAATAATGAACCAATTCTATTATATAAGTGAATTACATTGAAACAGCTTGTAACCCTAATGTAAATTGATATAAAGTAATACAGAAATAACACGAAGTAACAAAACCAACTGGACTGTATTCAGTGTCAGGTGTTTATGTTGGCTTAGCTTCAAATAAGCCAGAGACTGCATATAAATTGCCATAGGGTCGCAATAAGTCGACGCAGCAAACTTCTTACTGAAAATGTCCATTGTCATAGTTTTAATGGCTACTTCCGTGTCAAATCCCCGACTTTAACTTTCATATGCCTGTGTATATACCACATTAGCTGTCTGTCCTTCAGGTTCATGGAAGAACAAAGATTTGGAACCTCCAACTCTTGGGCAAGCAAACTACACTTGACCATGTGAGAAAAACTTGACCTCACTCACTTCAATTCCTGTGGGAGATAGAGTTTCCCCTTGCGACTTAGTTACCGTCATTACGAAATAGACTCTGACGGGACTTTGCAATTGTTTCAACGGAAACACATAATGATTCGGAATCAGTGTTATGCGTGGTATACGCACAGCCTCCCCAGTAAGTGTCCTGTTGCACCTTTTTGGGGCACTCAAGTTGAAATTTAACATGAAATTTGCTACTGCCTCTAAATCACAGAATGATTGGTGCTCCTACTTTAGGTATTTACTCATGAACAGGCAGTTCAGGAGCTGTCACGGAGTCAATAAATTCAGTTGGATAATGAACTGCTTCCTCATCACTAATCACTCTCCTCATTGACTTTTAAGTTCTATATTCGGCTTGATATAACGTAAGAACTTGTTTCTTGATTTTTCCTGCCTGTTCATTAGTAAGACTTGAGAATTGCTCGTTCACAAAGCCATTTATTCTGAATAGATGGTACATCTTGAACTCTGGGAAACACCTTGTCAATAAGCTCAAATAAGCAATATATTCATGTCCGCAAATGAAATTAAAATCAACCATCAATACCTAATTGCTACACCTGTATATTTTCAAAATAAACATGTCTGTGAAGTCAGCAAAATACAACTTAAAGGTTCATAACTTCGCTTCTACGCTGAATTTTCAATCCATTTAGAGGTTATATTTTAAGTAAGACATACCCGAATCTAGTGTCCAAAGTTTCAGCTCGCTATATCTCATAGTGGCTGAGTTTACTTGTGACAAAGGTTTACGAGCAAACCAACAGACAGAAATTGTTCTAATTATAGATTCGGTTTCTCTCATGTATGGAACGTAAAGAAAACTTGAAATGAGTTAGTTCTAAGCAATTTACAGACGAAACCTTTCTTTTATTTATATATCATCAAACCACAATATGAAATGAGGAAAAAATGACTAAGATCTTTAACCGCAACAACCCAACATTTTGATCATTGATTGTTATTTCACGTGTTTAATAACAAAGATTATATATATATATATATATATATATATATATATATATATATATATATTATATAAATATATATTCATATTTATATATATTAAATAAATATATATTCATATTTATATATATTAAATAAATATATAATCATATTTATATTATATATAATATAATATAAATATATAAAGATATATAAATAAAGATCTATATGATATAAACGTGTTTAAAATAAGAATCAACATCGAAACTGTAATATCCGCAGTAAAAGTATATATACATTTTTATTAAATTTCTTCTTAATCAATGTGTTGTCACTTTTTACTCTCCAAAGAGTGTGTGTGCTCCTTAAATAGACAAATATATGGAGTTTATAAAACATAATGAAAAAAAATATAGCTTCGTTTCTGTTTGAAATCGGACGTGGAATGGGCTTTAATTTCAAACCACAAGGGAAAAGAAAAAGAAAGATATAAATGCTCTGATGGCATAAAATGAAAGGCCTCAGAGCATTTATTTCTCTTCTTTTTCTTTTTCCTTGTGGTTTAAACTTTATTATATATATATATATATCATTAAATTGAACCACAGTCTCGGTATTCACAATCTTCTAACTGAGAGATTCCATATTAGAAACCAATTTTCTTCTATCAGAGTTTAATTGAAATGGGAGTTAGCCCAGTGGCTTGTTTCATAAGATATCTTAAATGTAACAGAAAATAATACAAATATTACAAGAGAAAATCTAAATAAAGATATTAAAGAAATAAAGTATTGGTTCGAACTCGAATCTCAGTCAGAATACCGAGACTGCGGAAAACTTCATTGAAACATGCTCAAATAAATCACTTATTTAAAACATCATTAATTTAAAACAGCCGGTCATTGAAGGAAAGACAAAGAGTGTTTGCATGGATAGAAACACGTAGAGACAAGATCTATCACCATTCATGTGAATGCAAAGTCCGGTGGAGGAGAGACCAACAGATCGCATACTTATATAATATTACTGGTAAATGTTGAAAGAGCTTCCTGCATACATGTATTCAACAATTTTTTTTTATTCCTCTCATATTTGATTTTGTTCTTTGAGAGAATTGAAAATCTTATAATCTAAAAAAAAAAATGTTTCGTTTTTACTATAAACAAATTGTGTGCAATTTCAACAATAAAAATAAATAATAAAAAAAATTTATAAAAATAAAATGTTTTACTTATTTACAATAAAATAAAAATTAACTTCTAGACAACGAAGTTAATCTTTTTGACACATATATGACATTTTTCAATGTAATAGTTTTATTTTAAAATTATTATGTAGTTAAAATAAATATCTATATATCTGTGTTTGACTTTTATTTTAATAACTTTACAATATTGTACTGGAAAACTGGTTTTATGAGGATTTTGAAGTATGACGAGAGAAGTTGTTAGAGCACATGTTATGGATTCAACATAGAGTTCGTTATTCAACTGAAAGGGCACTGGCGTCGGCTTTATTATGACCCATAAAGTAAGATGTTTATCGACTGGGTTGTAAACCCTTTGAAGGGACGCGACGAGCGTGTTTTAGTAGGAGTAACAGCAATCCCACACGTGCTGGATAAGAACAGAAGGGTGGGACATCTGTCGGCAATGGAAAAAAATATATACATTATAATGTGCACAGTGATTTTAGGAGGGAGGGGCAGATAAGGGTTCATCACTCCCCTTTAAAGGGGAGGTGGAAAAAAGAATGGTTTATGCCTGCAAAACCACACCCCAACAATTAAATAATCTTAGAGGTATGCTTGTTCACTTTGTTTCCAGTACTTCTGTCACAATCAACCAAACTACTTACTGACATGCTTAATTTTCTGTAATACAGAACAAAAACGTTCACCACCACACACTTTCTGGTACTCGCAATTATTATACTCGTAACTGTTCAAGAACTGAACAGTTCAGTGTCACATGTTCATTCAGACTACAGTTGTTAAAATACACATACTATTTTTGTCAGTACATATGTCGATTTGCCGATGTGGCTTTTAATTAAGTTAAGTAATTGAATAATCTAAAAATTGTTATAGTCAAGATAGTAGAATATAATAACATGTTATACTCAGCGTGACACATGTTTGTAAACTATTCAATAAACTCCCAACCAGCAGGGGTACTGCTGGGTGGAAAAAGAAAAAAAAAAAAAACATACTATTTTTCTTTTTAAAATTATTTGTAATGTAATACTTAGCTTTTCTGTTTCAAAATGTATACTTCTGCCTATGAAAAAGGTTTTAAATAAAGACCGAAACGTTGGCAATGAGAGTTTAATTTGAACCTGAAGAACTGACCGAGTCCCGATAAACCTTAGTTTTATATATATATATATATATATATATATATATATATATATATATATATATATTCTATGTTTTGTTATTGAGGGCTAGGTCAAATAAAAGAAAATAAACTCCTTCCTAGGTCGACGTTTCGATGTATTTGTACATCATCTTCAGGGCTAAAATTAGAGTAAGAACTATAATACATTTACCAAAACAATCTACAACTCACATAGAGAACTAACACAAATTTTTGAGACCAACAGATACATACAAAAGGTTATTTTATAATCAGAGTTGTTGAGTACACATCTATTTCAAAGTATTACACTTTCCAAGGTAAAACTAATTTCCTTTTGTCTGATACTTTGAAATAGATGTGTACTCAACAACTCTGATTATAAAATAACCTTTTGTATGTATCTGTTGGTCTCAAAAATTTGTGTTAGTTCTCTATGTGAGTTGTAGATTGTTTTGGTAAATGTATTATAGTTCTTACTCTAATTTTAGCCCTGAAGATGATGTACAAATACATCGAAACGTCGGCCTAGGAAGGAGTTTATTTTCTTTTATTTGACCTAGCCCTCAATAACAAAACATAGAATAGAATAGAAGAGGTCAAGAACAATATATATATATATATATATATATATATATATATATACGAGGTGTGTAAATAAAGTAGTGAGACTGGCAACGTCGCTTTCGATCTGGCAACGCTGGAGACGCGTGGCCTTGAGTAGCGTCAGGTGCACGTGTGATGCGCCTCCAGTATGAATCTGAACTCGCCTCAGTCATTTGTTTGTCCGCAGCGTTGGTTTTCGTGAACTGGTTTTTTCTTGAGCGTTTTAAAAATGAGTGACCTCAAAGTTGAGCAGCGGTGTGCAATCAAATTTTGCTTCAGACTTGGACATAATGCAACCGAAACTTTTGAAAAACTTCAGGAGGCCTATGGAGAACGTGTTTTATCAAGGGCACAGGTTTTTCGGTGGTTTAAGGAATTTTCAGAAGGAAGAGAGTCGATTGAAGATGAACCACGAAGCGGAAGGCCTTCAAGTGCAAACACCGATGAAAATGTCAACAGAGTACGGAACCTTGTGCGTTCAGATCGACGCTTGACAGTCAGAATGATCGGGGAACAGTTGAATTTGAATCACACCTCCGTTCATCACATTTTGACCAATGAATTGGAGATGAGAAAAATTTGTGCGAAAATGGTTCCGAAAAATCTTTCCCAAGACCAAAAAGATCTCAGAAAGGGAAGGAGTTTTTGGCCAGTAAAAACATTCCTGTTGCTCCTCAGCCTCCTTATTCACCAGACTTGAGTCCTTGTGACTTTTTCCTCTTCCCGAGATTGAAAAATCACCTCAAGGGAACTCATTTCGGGACACTACAAAACATACAAACTGCTGTAACCGACCAGCTGAAGGCCATTCCAGAATCCGAGTTCCAGCAATGCTACAATGATTGGAAGGACCGTCTCCAGCGCTGTGTGGCTTCCGAAGGGAACTATTTTGAAGGTGACAATATCACATTGTAATTATATTTGAATAGAAAATTTAAAAAAAATCAGTCTCACTACTTTATTTATACACCTCGTATATATATATATATATATAAACAATAACAAATTTAGAGAACTATATAGAGGTTTGCACCTAAGCAGAAAAATACTATATAAATGTGCAAAACATAATGGTTGAGTAAAGAAAACTCAACAAGTGTTCAAAAACTATTGATTTATCGCCTCACATACACCCTTTCCTACATTTGAATCGTTTGAGCCCTACTCTTTGCTCAATCGTAAGATAACAGCTACATTGCCTTGCAGAGTCTCACTCGTCCTCGCGCCCATTTGCCAGTAGCTTCACCCGGAAAGCTGTGTTAACGGGCTAATCACATTCTACAGAAATATAGGTGTCTTTCTGCAATATGAAAAAGCACACTTAAGTGTTCTTTATGTCGAAATGGATACTTATTTAACCAATTATTCTTGGGGGTTTTACCAACTATTGTCAACACGAGTAATGCATGGCAAAAAAATCATGATTTTGGAATATTACGGCAAACTACTAACTTCCACCTGTTACTGGATTCTCAGATTGTGTTTTAAAAATGATTATATTTTCGTTATCACTGACAAAAATGAAATGACATGTTAAAATAAAGAAACTAATTATATATTAAATAACTAATAAATGATTAATTGAGAATACATTTGATTGTCTAAGCGTTGAAAGTGTAGACCACTCCAGATACAAATTATCAACAAAATATTAAGTCACACTGGATGACATCGCAGTAACTAGAATAATCTCTGAAAATTTTAGATATATATTTATATATATATATATATAGAATTTGACAATAAAAGGGGCTCTGTTGAAGTATTGGAGAGAGTTCTTTTAGCACTCTTCAAAACTTTCTCTAATACTTCAACAGAGCCCCTTTTATTGTCAAATTCTATAGTTTTGCCATACCACGAATCATTGGACCCCCTTCCAAGATTAGCCAAACAACTTGATTATATATATATATATATATATATATATATACTGGTATAACATATGGGAAAATTGTTTTCTTAATGCAATTTCAATAGATATAATGTTATCGGTGAGTTTACAGTAAACAACTGATGTTTGAGGATTTGTAACAAATTTCGATCTGAAAGGCTATATGGGGTTTCTAAACAGCTTAGTATTATGAGAAAGAAGAAAGAGGTGATGGGAAGCGTAACGCGCAAGGGAGCAAGGAACCCATTGGAGAGCCAATCGCTAGGAAGTAGTAATTTCGGTAAAACTGGTCCGGTCGAGATCCCGGAGATAATGGTTATTCCAAGGACACCAGTCGCACACGCCTGGGGGTGCCAGCCTTCGACTGCATCCACATTTCATTTCGATTAAATGAAAAACGGTCTCACCTCAACAGAAATATGAGGAGAGTTTCCATTCCAAAGAGAACAGCACTGTAATACTGTGATAAATACACACAGCTGTAATACAAACGCAGTTGAGGCTGAAGGTGTTTATACTAAATGTGGATTTCTCTAAAAGTGGATTATACAGGGTTCCTAATGATAGCGTGTGTAAAAATGAAGGAATGAGTGAATTCACCGAAGGAATTCGGGGAATGGTTAATAGACCTTTGGAAGCATAAGTGGGATACGGTGAATACACCGAAGGAATTCGGGGAATGGTGAATAGACCTTTGGATACGGAGTCTCCGGAAGGTGGACGCACTCCTTCTTTACATATAAGAGTCTGGAGGAACGCCTTCCGCAGGGTCAATAATTAAACTAAATCGTCATTCACTAGTACAGATATTGACTGAAATCTTTACAAGCACTGAAGAGGGACAGGAGAAATTTATATTTTCTGCCCCACAGAAATATGTGAGACAGGTTCCGGAATGTATTCCTTAGGTATCATAACGCTAGGGCTGTATTGAATATGGACTAAGGTAAGTGTATAGGAGCTACAAATGGAACGTTATTCGAGTGGACAGAGAGCCATTCTTAAAAACTGACACATAGTCTCAGGAGAGCAATGTTCTACGTGCGCACGACGCGAGGACTCCATCATCCACTTATTTTTTCGTCATTTCCTTTTTTTACTTTCATTCTGTATAATGGTTTCCTCTCCAGTGTTTATAAGTATGAGAGAATACTGAGTACCTCATAAGACCATTAATCTAAATTGAAGGTTTAAGAAAAGTTATACCACAAATGAAATATACAACGGCCAGGTTAGCTCAGTCGTTAACGTACTCACCTCTGGGCTGGTAGTCCGGGGTTCGAGTCCCACCTGGCCCTCAATTTATTCACGCAGGAGAAGGTTAAGCCGTCGGTCCCGAGCCTGTACGATGTCAGGTACTCGTTAAAGATCCCTACTCAACATGCACTTGAGTTATGCAAAATTTAGGACTCCCAATATAGAATCTGTAGAATCACCGATCAAACAAAAAGCCGGTAAATAGCTGAAGTTATCAACCCTCTAGGGGATCGGTTTAAGCAATAAAAATGAAATATATAGTACCCAAACAAAAGCTTGGTTTTGTGACACCACTTTGAATTTTAGCTTAGTAATAACAAATCTAGTGTCTGTCCAGTGTCTCGAGAAAATAGTTTGCTGTTAAATGTAGGAATAACATGAGTACCTTGTGACTCTTAGGAGGGTGTTCTGTTTCCAGTGAGTTTTTTTTTTAAATTTCGAAGACTTTAGACGTTCATGTAGTTTTTTGTTGAAGGACCACGCAGGCCTACTTCTGCTTCACCCGCCTCGGACAAGAGTGACCAAATGACAGCATGCAATACCGTAAGGCACGATTTAATTTAAATGGTAAGGATGAAAGACTGAGACACACTAAAACATAAAGCAGGTCTTACCAGGAACGCAATGGCTGGACGAATGTGACTTGTGATACCCCCTTCGCACACTCAAGACCATAAACAAGAAATATCCTTGGCTTGAAACAACCACTCGCAGGACCCTAACCTTTACAACCCAAGCCATCTTTGGCAAACATAAATGCCATAACGAGCCCAGGAAATAATTTATGGTGCTTTGATCATCCTTCTTACAGCTCCCAATAAAGCCATGTTCATAAAAAAAAACCAGTTAACCAAAAAATTTCAAAAGGAAAGAAATTATAATAATCTTGATATTTTATAACTAACATATTTTTTTCTTAACAGATATAACTTCTGCACTGATAATTTGTTATTCAACGGGGGAAAAAAGTTTAAATTTATTGTAAAATTTACGATTTAGTTAATAAAACTAAATGCGCCAGAGTATTACAACAATTTTATCACACAGTAGCACACATATTTTTCACATAGTTGAGTAAATGATTTTCGTAAAAGAGTTTTCAGAACGATAGTAAACTACGTCGCAGAGACAAGTGCTTGAACACACATACTTATAACAGTTTTTTAGTCAAGTATTAACCGTAAAACTATCTAATTTGGTGCAAAACTAGAGTTATAACAACTTTAGAATCAAAGACCAATTATATCGGTTCAGTCAATACTTAATAAATGACTTAAAAAAAAATTATTCCAGTAAACATCTTTGAAATTAATGGTTTCAAAGACTACTCGTTTAAAATTACTGATACAGAAGTGTTATGGTATCTACGATTTAAATCGATGAAGAGATTGTATATGGTATAAGTCAGTGTCAGCGAAAGATTAGATACACACTTGGGACAGCCTTTATAAGGCGCTCTCATTATGAGCCTTTCAGAGAATCAAACTAACTAGGTTGGAGAAATGAAAACTGATTGCAGTTGTCAAGTGGACAGCGAAGTTTACCAAGCATTAGTCCCACTATAAAAACAGAAATCAAGTGATGCTTGTTTAAGGCATGCATTCTTTCAATGTCGCACATGATGTCCAAAACAACGTTAGATGTTGATTTTTATTTTACGTGTTTACTGTGAAATTTGATACAAGTAACTCTATAAGATAATTATTAGTTAAATCTCCTGATTAACATATCCATTGATCAGGAGGCTTTAACACTTCACTCTCCCCGTTCGTATCTAAGGTCTTTAGTCTCACTTCGTGTAAAGACTTTTTGATCTACTGAAGAAATGCTCTTCCGTAGGTAGCACAGCTTCCCTTGATGTAGAGTCACTCTTCACTAATATGCTCGAGCTGAGAACTATATAATATGCCCAAAGAATATATCCAGCTAAAAATTGATATGCCTAAAGCAGACGTTAAGTTACTCTTAGAATTAAGCATGAATGAGTATCGTTCATTTCATCTGAAAATACGACGCATTAGTAGCTTGATGGTATAGCGATGAGTTCTTCCTTAGGAATCCTATTAGTCAATTTCTTTATTGGGCGAATAGTGCGAGATGTATTCTCTGAACTCAAAAGTAGTCTATGTATGTAACTTAGTCCTGAAGAAATTAAACACCTTAGGCCCATAGTTCAATGTGAAACCACTTTTAAACACAACATAGACAGACACCACGATTTGCCATTTATCGCTATTTGATGAAACGTAATCACCAAACTTTCAGTACAGCAGTTTACGGTAAACCGTTAACCTCAGTGTATTGCCTTCATAGGAAAAGAGAATATCCTAGTAGATACAGAGCGTTCACTATGATTGTATATATCAAAAGAACCCTTACCCATTGCAGTAGCTGGAGATCCATCCTTCAAGAAGTGGAAAAATCAACCCAGATACTTGCCAATAAGGAGCTTTCTGAAGAGAAAGTCGACAGATCTCTTAAACGATTCCTTGATGAGAGGTACGCTAGCGACCAAACACCCCACAGGAGAGTATATACGCCTACTTTTCATGGATATGTGAGTACTGAACACAGACAGAACGTATGAGCTGTCGGAAAAATACAGTATAACAATGTTGTAACTTCAAACCAACAAGGACGGCTTAAAACTCACCATTTATTATATAAATGTATCAAGACCCCGAATCTACTCCTTTCTAATAAAGCTGAGACTCTGAAGCTATAAAGAATATATTTTTACCTCTGTATTAAACATGAGGTAAAAAAAAAACGATGTCCAATGTAGTAAACAGAAAACCGTTTAATGCAAAATGTCAAGGTTTTACCAAACCATGAGTCATGGACCTAGGTACTTTCTCAACCTGTTCGTAGCCTTTAACTTTAATATAGATTGCTCTGATGGTAAGAACGTAGGTAATTAGTTAATTGAAAACACTTCTGGGGAACTAGAGTATAGTGGTATTTACGAAATCCTGTTTAAAAGTCATTATATTAAACCTTTAATAATGTAAAAGTAGAAACTGTAATAATTAAGAAATATTGTAGTTCTAAGACATTGACTTCTGATTGTACAAATTCAATGTGGTTCTAATCTGATGAAAGAGTACAATCAAAGATCTTTGTTTTCTTCGAGAAACCTTAAAAAGATAAGAATTTCTGAAAGTAAAGAAGGATATCTTTCCTTTTCACTAAACAATCTCACTTACAAAAAACATATGGATGAATGTCAGAAACAATACAACATTGATATTAAAATTTAACTATATTAAAATAATTTACTTATATTAATATAAATTGTTATTATTATTATGTTTTTAAATTTCTAAGAAAATACTGTTTTGTACATACCTATTTTTATAAGAGGCTGATTTAATAATTAGAAAAGTTTAATAAATAGGAACCTATAAGAAAAAAAAACCAGATAATTCAATCGATTAACATAAGAAAAAAAGCTTACACATAATGAAGGGCGTAGATGGAATACAACCGATTAGATAAGACATATCGGACTTGAAACTAGGAAGAGGAAGTAATAAGTGTGAAATAATAAAATATTAACAGACTGAAGTATAAGTATAGACTCCAGTCACTGGAAGATTTATATAAATCAGTGATTCAAACAAATCATTTAGATAAGTTGTTTTGAAGGTGAACAAAGTGTTTGAAAATAGTCGATCACCTTACAATTGCAACCTTATAAGATGCAACGGTCCCAAACACACATGCTTCAGCATACACGACCCTCTCTAATAATAACAATATGCAAAGTGAATGAGACGTGAGCGATGCACATTACAATCGCCGTTAAGTATTAAGCATGCCGTTAAGTAAAGACTTAACGTTATATCTTATAACAACGGGATTATAGTTTTCCGCATCCGTGCATTTAACAGGCAGAGACTCTCAGCAACTTTTACTAAAGAACAGAAAAATACCAACGACTGGCTTTAATATAACTTGAAGAATATGCTGTCCTATTTTGAGTATACAACCTTTCCGAATCAATCAAAAGTCAAACATTTTACATTTTATTGCAAAAGTTAACTTTTGAATATTAAAAGTTAACATAAGAAAAAATCTTATCTTCTTTTAGTTAGTGCTTGCTCTCGGTTTTCTAATAATTTGAAAATCTCAACACTGGAGTTAGTAGTTTAGGAGCAAAAATGTTGTCTGTAGTAACTTGCACTCAGTTTTTTGTGAGACTCAAAGGAAGACCACTTGTTTTGGTTGAAAGATCATAGACATATTTCTGAATGTCTTACTGCAGGTTAGACAAGCATACAGACATAATCTAATACCAAGGAAAATAACAAAAATAGTAAACAAAACATACTTATTATATCTAAAGATCTAACTTCCAGGAGGAAAATAAGAGGTTCTTCTGAGGCTCTCAAACTGATTATAGTGCAAGTATATATATGAATAAAAATTTAAAAAAAAATATCAGCTTTTACCTTATTGAGTTGTCAACGGAATTTGTCCATTCTTCTGAAACACTTCTTGTGTTCGGGGTTTTTTAGTTTAAAAAAAAGTTCCCATGATTCTCAGTTAATAAGTTATTTTCAACACGTGTCAGTGAGTTCATATCATCCTCAGTATTATTAAGGTAAAAGCTGATGTATCCTTTAAAAAATATTTGTTTTCAGAAGGACTGCTCCCAACTTTTACAAATATATATAACAAGCCTTCACATAAACACGTGAAATAACAATCAATAATCAAACCACAAAATGAAAAGGAAAAAAAAAAGACTAACATCTTTCAACCGTAACAAGCGGTCTTCGTAAGAGTCAAAAACCCAACCGATCTGTTGGTTCTTTTTTGGATCTTTTTTCCCTTTTCATTTTATTTCTAAGCCCTTAAACGCGATTTCACTGCATTACCATAGGCTGACGAAGCCTTTGAGACCTACATTCTAGTTTCTCCAACCGTCTCTGTACCAGTGCGCTTGGTTTCCCTCTCTTATCTCTCCTGAAAACGGTTCAACCAAAAATTAGAGACTGTAAGTGTGTGTTTTTAATTTCTCTATGTTTCTTTATGTACATTGAACTGTATTTGTCCATTTCGGATCGTATTTTCATCGTAAAAGTGTATATATATATATATATATATATTTATAAAGATTACACATAAACACGTGAAATAACAATCAATGATCAAACCACAATAACAAATGGGAAAACAAGACTAAGATCTTTCAACCGTAACCAGATGTTTTCTGTATCTAGTGTTTCAGTTGGGTTTTTGACTCCGACGAAGACCGCTTGTTACGGTTGAAAGATCTTAGTCTTGTTTTCCCATTTCTTATTGTAATTTGATCATTGAGTGTATATATATATATGTGTGTGTGTATTCAGATATAAATTAGAAACAAATAGTTAATTATTTGTCTCTAATTATCGGTTAACCGTTATCAGTAGAGAAGAAAGAAGGATGTCAAGCACACCATGTTCTTAATTTTCGTACAAGTTAAATGCTTGGTCTTTTTCTTTCTTCTCTCCTGATGACGATTTAACCGATAGTTGGATACTATATTCGTTCATACATGAGGTTTGTTTCCTGCAGTATAGAGCAGCTGATTTGACGTTGTTCCTTATAATTATACTGATAACGGTTGACTCCTAACAGATTTTACTGATTAACAATGTGAACGCCAGGAAACCTTCTCACGGACTGATCATTCGTGCACTTATTCATTCATTATTCACACAAATATATACAGATGATACAGCAAGCAACCGAGGAACAAAGTTCACTAAGCACTTCGAAACTCAGCGCTCGTGAGTAAATGCCATTCAAATACGATATAATATATTTCTGTTCCTAATGGAGATTTGATCTTTTAATTATGAGCATTCTTCCTTGTAGAATCTCCTTATGAAAAAGATTTTAAATAAAATATTTTAAATGAGAAATTAATTTGAACTTGAGGAAACCGCTCGAATAATTATTCATTTGCACGTACTTACCAAAATTCATGCTGTCTAGAAGAGGTAGAAACCTTTGATTACATTATATCCTTATTCGATCCATTAGCCTTGGAATGGATAAAGATTATTATGAAATCATACTACTCTGGAGGTGGGAGATACTTCTCTATGTACATTTATAAAGGTCATTAAAGCAAAAATCTGAAGTTGAATTTAGATACAACAATGGAACGTACAATATGACAGGTATGGCCTCTGACAGGAGCGTAATAGTTCGATGGAATTCAGGCTCTCAGTTTAATAATTTTAATAACATCTCAGACTGATTAATGATTTCACGTTTCTTATGACAAATAAAATGATGATAGTCATCTGTAAACAAATAATAGATATTGATTAAAATATCTGTATTGACACATGAAATAAAAAAAACGTCAGTTGGTTGTTAAGTTTGATATTATAAAATTGAGTGTCGGCCACTCCAGATTTTTTTGTAATAATTTTGTAACTAAATTATTGTTACATTGTATTTGAATAAAGAGATGCGTCATTATATAAAAACATCATTACACAACGAAAATTTCTTCAATTTTGAAGACACTTGATATTGCAAATTTTCAGAAGTAGTGTAAAATAACATATATTAGAGGGCGACCTCCCGGTGTCTAACACTATCGACGTCTTGGACACCGTAGTGTAGGGGGATAATTAATTATAACAGAGTGTAACGTCTTTCATTTTCATTGGTAACCTTACAACCCATATGTCAGAGTCAAGGCCTAGCCTGGGTCAAGGAGTCAAGGAGCTAGCTGGAAAACCTGTGTGTCTAAATGAGAAAATATACTGATGCTGCCTTGAATAATACCGCTTCAAACATTTAATGTTCATGTTATGGGGATTTATATATAAAGGAAATTTGTCTTTTATGCTGATGAAAATTAAAAATGACTGACAAAGCCATAAGAAAATATTGTGTCATTTATCCGATCATATTGCAATATATTTGTTAGGTTTTGAGTAGGTTCAATTTTGTTCACTACACTATATGTGGTCATTTTAAAAAAATTCAATAAAAATTTGATCCGGCCCTCGGCTTGTTGCTACATTTTTTATGTGACCCTTTGTCCATTTTGACTTTGACACTCCTGGCTTACAAGAACATTCCAATTGCCTGTGGTGTCGTTTCCAGACGCTCTGTTATTATGTTCAGTAATGCTATAAGTCAGTAATTCTATACCACAAAAATAAAAAAAATTAAAAAGTTTAAAATCTCTCAATAAAATCACAGCAAATTCGTGATCTTGCGAATAAAAGTGATGATATATTTACAATTGTAAATAATATTAAACATCTATACTATTATGCAATCGTCTTAAATACAGGAGTTGGAATTACAGCATTTTATTGGCGGAGTCAAGATGGAGTCAAGGGAGTTGTAAAGACTGACTTATGGTCAATGGCTGGCAAAATTACAAGAGGAAAGCATACTCGAATAAACTAAACGTAATCACTAATGATTACATTTGCGAGGCTGCAGTGGACAATCCCATTCAAGAAGAGTGAATGGGCTGAGATATGAGATTTATGACTTCATTAACAATTGACCCTACGGTGAAACATGACTCACCCGCACGCTATATGAAATTAAGAATAATGGGGGCCTTGCCAACTCTGCGCGCATTCTGCTTCAACTACTACTCACTATACAGACCCATCTCCAATAGAGCGGTCCATGGTGATCAACTTCCATAGTATAGAAGCAAGGACTGTTTTAAATGTAATTCTCACGCGTGTCAGACAGACATATAAGGGCTGTACAGTCACACTAAAAGTTACTATATACTACAACCGAAGTAACATAACATAAAAACGACTGATGAATAAGGAAGTGTTTTATAAAATAAGTACTAGATACACTTACAGTAGATTGAAGATATCCTAATATTTAATGGCTCCTAACCACCTAATCACCAGAACATCTCAGTATCATAAAGGAAGCACTTCAATCAAACACGGACACCACTCAACTAAACTAAAATTATACAAAAAATGTTTTTTTTTAATCCTACAATTATAGGCTTTTCGTCAAATTATTGCAGTAAATTATATTGCACACTTACAATGATATTGAGGTAGGTTATATGGACAACTTCCATTCAAAATTCCTCAGTGAATTACATATATTTTAGTTAATTAATATTCAGACACAATAACATCTTTATAATTTCCTATAGATTTCGTAAAATCATATATTAAGTTTATATTTTTTTTTGCCGAATATAACAAGTTGTTTTTCATAGAAAAGACACTCTTTTAGCTATTTCGGTTATTTTGAAACACTGAATTCCACTATCCAAACAGAGTAATCAAACATTTTTTCTGTTCTCTATTTTTTTATTTATTCATATTCTTATATTTTATATTATATTTTTTAATATACCTTATTTATATTATATACTTGTATAACTCTTCTACTTGGAACCAAAAAATTGTATGAGATAATTATGGGTTTTTTTAACTTTTATAAGCTGGAGTCAGGAATTTAATTCGAAGTCTCCGAATCCTTGCATCAGAGATTTACAGTATCTAAAAAAACGTAAATAAGTTGAAGAAAATTGTTTAATTTAAATTATTAATATTTACACAAAGGTAAAATGTTAATTGATTTCGTTAATTGTCCTTGGTAAATTGTACACTGTTTTTTTGAAATGAACAATAAAATTTTCTAAACGAATGTCCACTTTTTTTTAAATGTTTATATGGGCAAGGCCAAATATTACGCTCTTTAAAATATATAAACCTCACGTAAAGTTTAAAAATAATTGCAACCACTTCCATACTACTTGTGTAGTTCATAGGTGAAGCACTACCTCATAAGTTTAAGTTTTGTTTGTCCAAAAATGCATGTTTCCTTAATCTAGAGCTCAATCAACATGAGTAGGAATTTAACAGAAAAGTCCTTACAAAACTACTTTATACTTGCTGATATAGAAGCATTGCTCTAACCAACTACTTGCTGTAGGAATCTGTAGGAACTACGTGACTGTAGTGTCTGCACTGCTCTCAGGGAGCCTTCCCCTAGGAGGGTGCTCACCACGAAAACAGGCAGCATTGGCACAGTGGGACCTAGGTACGGACTTCTACACGAGAACCCTTAATATTGTCGGTACCACGGAGGTGAGAAAGCCCATGCGGATTTCCGTATACCCGGCTGTTGGTGCTGGACCGTGGTGGCTGTGGTTCCTCACACAGTAAAGATAGACTTCCTCGTGAGTCACTGTGTGAGAAGCAGTATCTTCTCGTGCAGTTGCCTCCAGAGCAACAAAAGCGAGCGAGACCCTTAACCCTTATTGGGTAAGGTCTATTAGTTGGCAGGTGGACTTGAAAACTGATACACATAGGTGAGGACTGGTCCCAGATAATGGGCACTTCCCTTCAATGGGATCGGCCAAGTTATTATGGAACAATGGTAGTCCTAAAAATTACGACTAGTAGGAGTCGCTTCACCTAAGGCTCTAAGAGGCCTCCTCTCCATTAGGCACAAAAAGAACGTAGCAGGCACGCACTCGGGAATCAGGATACCTAACTCAACTGGGAAACCCCTGAGCTCTTGGCCTCATATCTAAATCAAAAATAAGTAAACAGATATTTTAATTTGCTCCCACAAAGAGTGCGCAGAATTAATCATGTTTTCTATAACCTGAGTTTACTACAACTACAACTCCAGTCTGTTGCAACTATAAACTGAAAAGACAAGACACGTCAATACTTAAAAAAGAAATAATACCAATCGGTTCTTCGCACTCTAGCTTATTTTAGGACAAATTCAATTATATACACTCAATGTGTAGGACAATATTTAAAACACTCAGAATGAAAAATGAAACATTTATTAGTTTATTCAATACGATGAGAATGTACCTAGTAACAATGCACGAACAAAAATCATGCCCTTGGTAACCGTGGGAATCAACTAACAAACAGCGTTTAATACTTCAGGTAGATTTTGCTGTTATTGTTACATATTTCGAATAAAGGAAAAATGGAAGTCAATAACTTGAATTTTAATAATAAAGTTTAAAATGTAATTACTTTTCAATATAAGAAACAATATATTTTGTTAAAAAAAAATGAGAAAAACTTTATTATTATTAAGTTGCATCTTACAGCAAAACTAATAAAACAATGAGCTGTAGTGAATCGCGAGAACTTGACGGCGCTAATAGAGAGATTTTAATTAACAAAGTAATTAATTAATTGAGTAAAGTAATTTAATTAATTGAGAAACTAAAAACAAAAACATAGAATCATCGTAAAAACGGTACATTAAAAAAGAGTATTTGTTAAACTCGGTTAAATCAAGAGAGACTGCTAAAAAGAGGTGAACAGATTATTCCTTGGCCTAAATACGAGTACAATAAGTTCGGTTTCAAGTAACTTGCTGCACCAAAACAGTACCCATCGACAAACAAAACCTACATATATTTCAAGGATCTGTTAAGATTTCAAAAAACGTTTTTCTAAGGAACGTATAATTAAATGAAGAAAGGTAGATACTGTCTTAACTAGTAAACTGATGTTCGTAACTTTGGACAGCGTCTGAAACCAAAGACAAGAACAACAGTATCTTCTTTTATTAACTTGCACAACCTCTACGATAATAAAAACCATACATGCACGAATGTATGATTGTCTACCATGTTCAAACACTAGTTACTTAGTCTTATTATTCTCTTAAGTTATCACGAAAGGAATTAAGCTTCATACAATCTGTGAAATTTGTTTAGCCCGGCTATACTGAAAGTATCAGGACAGATTTTAGCGCTGAGACAGCAGAAGAATATTTCTTTATCAAATCAAACTAGGATAATAACCTATAATTAATTAGAAAACAAAAGTAAATCTAATAATCAAAAGGAAAATATCTATAGGATGGGTCGACTTATACCAGCAGAAAAAAAGATTGCATTAAAAATATGAAAGTAAATGATGTTTTTTGTGTAATCAATTTATATTTTAATTCATTATCCACTATTGAACTCTATTACGAATGGTTTTGGAAATGCTGTATGGTTATATATACAGATAGTGAGTGCTCTCTTTGGTTGGAACCAGAAAAAATTAATATCCTCACTGTCCTAATCATTGTTATTTTTCTTTCTTGTGTGTTGTGGCGTAGATGGAATGGTGAACTTGTGCTTACAGAAAGGTTTATTGCCATTTACATGTAAAGATATAGTAAGAAACTTTATTAACTCTTGTCCTAGCTGTTGATGGGGAATATGTAAAATACAATGCGAGGATGTTGAAAGATGAAGATGAGTTATTGGGTGCTAGTGCTACTATATATGTAAGGGTGTAGGGCGGAATGGAAGTGGACGGGTGGACGACTACCAGAGACCGAGTCCGGGCGTGCCTCACAGCGACCTTGTGGCTTCCAGGATGTGCCGCAATTAGTGCAGGTTCAACAGCCCCTCACCAACTCAAAACTGCTCTACTTGTTTACCTGGAGCAACCAAGTCTCCGGGTCTACTTAATCAGCTACGATTTCTTATCAGTCAACAATACTCTTGACTCCAGCTGTTACAGCAAAAAGAAGTTATCTATACCCTCCTCAGCGGGATCAGCCTGAATTCTGTTAATTTATCGTAAAACAGATATTTATGAACATTTTTCGTTTCAGTTAATGTAAAATGTCTATCAGTTTCATCTTTATAATACAAAAAACTCTAGAGCAAATATTGACTCCTGCTTTTTCCTCAGAAACTGTAATACTTTATTTTAAATACAAATCCTTGTACAGTCGTATCCTGTTCTAAGAAGTACCGTTACTTAAATCATCCTGAGTAGTTTAGAAAATCAATTTATAGTTTATTTTAATATAATCAGATAACAAATATTTAGATGCTATTGGTTATAGCATCAGATGTAAAAAGTTCTCTACATTGTCGTATATACAAAATAATTTTATACAAATATGTCTTAATTTTGCGCTCAACAAGCCAAGGTAAAAGAAACCCCATGAGTAGCTAGGACAAGAGTTAATAAAGTTTCTTACTATATCCTTCCATGTTAACAGCAATAAACCTTTCTGTAAGCACAAGATCACCATTCCATCCACTCCATAACACACAAGAAAGAATAAAAACAATGATTAATGAACAATAAAAACAACCTCCAAACAAACACATACCCTAAAACACATGATTTGTCCACATTCCAAACCTTGTTTACTGGCTTCATAAAACACTCTAAAATAGTTAATCAAACCAATAAACAATAAAAAAAAACTTTTTATACTATAATATACTTTCAGTAATCTTAGTCATATTTTATAACAAGAATATCAGAAAAATATGAGCTCTCAAGACCAAATGAAGTTTAATCAGATATCAACAAGCATTTTCTAATTTTAAAAAAGTACACTACACTAATCCAAAGAAAAAAAATAAAAGCAATTGGATGAATAATTTATGTTTGTTTTTAATAAACGTCTACAGTGAACAAAACTTTAGTGTAATCTCTAATGTTTTAATAATAAAATACACCTCCACCATAAACTCATTAGTTAACTTTGCTGTCCTTATTTTCAATAATATTATTTGTGATATAAGAAAGGCAGATATATATAATACTACGAAGAAAGTTAAATTAGGAAGGACGAATGAGTTAGAGAAATAAATATAATCTTTATAGTGAATGGGTAAAAGTCATGGAGAAAGTTTCCAAATAAAAGAAGCTTTCTGAAGATTACGCGTTTAGGACACGTAGGTTACCTGTTCAGCTTAAATCTCCCAAACAAGGAAGAGTGAGAACTAAAGACACTCGAAACAAGTTGGTTTCACAAATCTTCTTTTATGTGTAGAGTTTTCTTTGACTTTTACCGATATCACTAACCACAAAGTGACAGACTGCGCAAAGTTATAAATATAATACGATAAATGGTCATCTACGGTAAAAGAAGTGGCTAAGGTGGAGACAGTAAACTTATACATATAGTTGTAATTTGTAGCAGATAATCTTCTTAACACGTTGGACTGAAGTCTGTTGTATCAGCATTCACTTTCCTAACTAATCTAATCTATTTTTCTTACCTTCCTGGAATCAGGTGATAACATATTAGATCTTAAATATAGCTAATGGGTTAGTTCCACTGAGGTTAGTAATATTAGAATTAGTTGTAATACTGTCCGTCATACCTTCTGAGAATTTACGAGGTATGACGGACTAACAGTCTAGCCTACACATCGAAATAGTTATAAGGAAAAATAGCAGAATCTACTAACAGACCTTATATTACACTACCTGTTCCTTCCTGACATCATTAGTAAACTTAATCTTAAGAGTGGCCAATTTTATTAACTGATGTCTGAACAACATACATAACATTTATAATGTTATAGATAAGACACCACTTAAGTGAGCTATTTGTACAAGTTTGAGGGCAACAGAGGTTAATACAGATTTCATTAAGAAATAGATAAGCTGTTTTGGTTCGAATACTGGGGTTGGCGTAGTCCATGTCCAAAAGTAATAGATCTAAAAGATAGAATTATGGCTCTATGTATACAATATATGTATATGTAATATTATATACCATATACAAGTATTACAACTGTCTCTCCGGAATATAGACTGCGCGGCGCTACTACTTGAAACTGTTTGAATCAAACGCCAGTGTTCAATGTACGACGGTTTACCTACTTCTTGATGTTACTTAAGCAATTTTTTTTAGTATTAATTTTATTCTATTCCTTTATTACTTTCATTGAGAACCTGTAAATAAAGTATTCGAAAATTCAGCCCCCTCAATGTATTCATCAAATGCGGTACCAAGAGGACTAAAATCTTAGTGATGCAAAAACAAATAGTCAGGCGATGTTCATTGTATTGAGATAAAAATGTTGAACATTATACATTTTTACTTAACAAGCAGCAGGGTTCGATAATTACTCTAAAGAGTGGTAGAAAAATTACGACGTAGATCAGGTAATGGCTTGTCTACTTTAACAATAGTTCTATGAAGCTTTAAGAAGCATCTACCTATAAACAAAGGTGGTAAAACTTAGGTTGTCTACTAACACCAGGAAAATCTACCAGGAAAATTTCGATTTTATATGCAGAGGTTTACTCTGCTTTACTTAAAAGAAAGTAACAATACAGTGAAGCTGAGGAGACATTAAACTGTTAATAAAAGCTGCTTTCTCACCTTGGTGAACCTAGCGAAGGGGTTGGAGATCTTGGAGAGGTTGATTCTGTTGAGACCTAGTCGCACAAGCGTCGACTGGTTGGCTGGCTCAGGCTGCTTCTTCTCATCTGCAGAGACAGCAGCCTCCAGAAGGTCAGTTCCTTCTTCAGTGTCGGCCTCTCCTCCCTCCTGAACACCACAACATAACATAACATATCAATGTATGACTCAATTGTCTTAAATCACGTCGTTTTATTAAGTTTTTTCGATGATGTCTGTGTGTGTGTGTGTGTGTGTGTGTGTGTGTGTGTGTGTGTGTGTGTGGTGTGTGTGTGTGTGTGTGTGTGTGCGTGTGTGTGGGTGGGTGGGTGAGTGTGTTAGCATTGCTTGTTACCACGCTATGGTCCAGAATCTTTGATGGATCAAGTTGATATTTTACACAAAAATGGGCCTCATAGGGAAGAAGATCCCTATTGTTTTGGAAGAATTATGTATGTTGGGAAAGTCACTTTTTTTGCCAAAAACCGTTCTTTAGAAATCATTTATTTCTCCTAAACTGATAACCCTAGAGTTTTGAAATTTTGACATTATCTTTGAGGTTACAAATGCAACAAACGAAAAATATATTCAGAATTTTAAAACGACGGGAAATATTTTTTTTCAATAAAATGTAAAAATTTTGACTTATAATTCAATCTCAAAACTTGTGAGGGCTCTCCTCATATAAATACAAATTTTCAAAAGGTACCCATTATTAGATATACAAGAAGTATTCAATATATTAATTTAAAAAAATAGTCCTTCAAATGAGTTCACAGTTCTGCCCTGTATGTATAAAAAAAAACACGTTCAAAAAATACTTTGCTACAGAAATTCTTCGACGCTACTATTTCAACATCTCGATAAAAGATATTCTTTTCAATATAGGAAACAAGTATCAGTTCAGAAATATAATGTATATAACGCATTTCGTAACAACCATGTTGAAATAAGGATTTTTGAATCATTGATCAAATTTAGGGGTTTACTGAGGGATGAAATCAACATCAAAGTACATGATGGAAAAGTTACATCTCAATTACAAGAATGTAACTATGAATACATATTAAATGAATAAATAATACTGAAAAAACGTAACTAAGTAGAGTTGACTAATCCTGTTCGGAAAGGGTTATAATATTATTAATATTCCCGTTTTACCAAAGAAAAATTAATTTCTTTCTCTGAAACAAAAATTATTAGTTTACGACTATCCGAAAATAAATAAGCATAATAAATTGGAAGGGTGAAGTTAGGACCCTCAAAAGGAAGCATTATTTACTGACTGGAGTGACCGAAATAGTAGTGAGTTTACGAGTGGACTGGCTTCAATAGGCAAAAGGGTCCCCCTGGCCCGAGTGTGTTTTTATAAAGAGGGGTGAAAAGGACACTTTATGGATAATAACAGAGGTGTTGGTTCGTTTCCTCTATTACTTGACAATTCATGGGGAAGGTTTGAATCATTCTGAATGAGGAAATGCGGGAGAGAACTGAAAGGGGAGAATATCTTCAAAGAAGGAGACTGAACCGGCTGGCTCTCACGTTCTCCTGTGATCAAACATTTTCCACGGAGCAACGCTTCAATTATAAATGAAAATATAATTGAAACACTTATAGTTTCAATGTAAGTAACTGATTTCAAATAGTTCATTAAATGACGGTATGAAAACAAAACGTAGGTACGTGCATGTGTATTCGATGAAATAGTCATCATGTGAACCAGGAGTGTCAAAAGTCAAAATGGACGGAAGGCCACATAAAAAATGTAGCAACAAGTCGAGGGCCGGACTGATGAAATGTTTATTGAATTTCTTTAAAATGACCACATAGAGTGTAGTGAACGAAATTGAACCCTCCTGAAAACCTAACAAACATATTGCAATATGATCGGATAAATGAAGCAATATTTTCTTATGGCTTTGTCAGTCATTTTTAATTTTCAACAGCACAAAAGATATATTTCCTTTATATATAAATCCCCATAACATAAACATTAAATGTTTGAAGCGGTATTATTCAAGGCAGCATCAGTATATTTTCTCATTTAGACATACAGGTTTTCCAGCTAGCTCCGTGAACATGTACTTCGACTCCCACCTTGTTTGAAACCACCGGTTCTCAGTGCCCGCCTTCCGTTTTGCCATTTTTGAAGGGTATCTGAAAGTTAACTTTTCCTATTATGCTAATGACTGCTGATAAATTATGAAATGAAGCCACGCTCACTGCGTCGCCTTTGTATTGTGGCATGTGTATACACACACATACCAATAAATGTAGTATTTGTGCGTGTAAAACTTCTGCAGCCTGCGGGTCGGTTTTAATAATAAACTAATATCATCCTGCGGACCATTGAAAACCCTCTCGCTGGCCTGATTTGGCCCGCGGGCCTTGACTCTGACATATGGGATATGAACAACCTTGAATACGTATACAAACTCAAGAACTGAAACATAAATATATCTCCCGAATGTTCTACTTGATAGAATATAATTAATACAATGATACAAACACGTATTATAAACAGTCTTTTGAATGTTTCTCGTTTTTATCATAATACCATAATTGACTCTATCGAATAGGGATCAGATTACTCATTAAGGAAGTGGCTAAAACAATCTCACTCCGAAAATGGATATCTCATTTTCTAATATCTAAGATTGGGATAATCACGCGTAATTGAAGTGCCGTGTGCCATCCATTATACCCGTATATAATTGGTTTTTTAAGGCACTTATTGAAATATAAATAATTCGTTATAAATATTCAGAGTCACAATAAAACCCTCTACAATAAACTTCGTCGTTGCGATCGAAGATGGACAACGTCCGAAAGCGCTCCAACTCCAGGATCATCTTACGAGGTATGACGGTTTTACCTATTTCTAATATAAATCATACTAACCTCAGTGGTATTAACAATATGAAATATGAATAATTCATTATAAATATTCAGAGTCACAATAAAACCCTCTACAATAAACGAAATCATATCATAAGCAAAATATACGTTGTGATGTCCATCCACCGTAGTCCGTTGTCTAATATATACTTTATTTTATTTCAGAATTCTTTGGTGATAAACCATCTGCAATAGCTTTACAATTTTCTTTCTGTATTTATTTTTTTAATAAAATTAGAAGTTAATTTCAAAGAATTTAAAAGCTCATTAAAGTTTTATTCTTAATATGACATGCTGACTTCACAGTTATATAATTTGTGTGAATTTAAAAGATAAAAACATTTTTATTGTCTTCATTTAAAGCGACCGGATTTTCCACAATTCTTTTTTATATTTTCTTAAGTATATAAAAATATTCTATCCTTTATGAAATTATATGATTTAAGAAATTCTAATAATTGAAATATAGTTCCAGCTACCTTTTCAAATGTTTATAGTCTTATACGACACAAAATAATGTATGCTATTTCTTAGTAATAGTTTAGGAGTGGGAGGCTACGGGGTACATTCAGCAGTTTAACAGGTCAAAATTGGAATAAGAAAAGTTCAAAAGCTCAAAGCAAGGTGACAATTGTTGGAAAGATCCTAGATAAGCACAGGAGATTTAAAACTGTTTATATTATTCTTCGCCCTAATTTATGTTTCATTTTGTCTACACTCTTAAATTGTTTTAATTTACTTCGTTCTGAAGGGAGAATAAATCTTATTTGTGAAATCTCCCTAAAGAACAAATCAGAGGAGATATAAATAAGACAAGCAGAGGAGTGTTAGTGAACATAAAAAGAAGTATTGCTCTAACGCCTTCTTGTTCTTGTCTGTCATTTAAATGAGAAGAAAAAATATACTACAAGAAAATCCCCCGTTAATAGGTTGAAATATCTGGAGAACGGAAGAGCCCTAGCATATAATGTCATGCGCTTCCTGTCTTTTTGGACCTTTTCCAGGAAGAGTCAATATACCTTTACTACTAAGTACTGTTAAAAAATTAGTCTTATAAATTAAAAAAGGTGTCCAGAACAAAAAGCCGGTAACTCTCACTAATTTTTCTGTAATAGTTGGTATTAAAAATAGGACTTAATGACTTTAAAAAACCTGAGACTGCCTGAATAAAGGTGAGAAAACTTTGTATATCTAGGACAGCCAGAGTTCTATATTTTGCTGTAGTTTCCAGCAAATTTTTCTCTGCGAGACTGTATATGTCCCAAATATTCTTCTTGATCAGAGAATACTGATTTATTTATGTAAAATATACTTCGCCATATTTTTGACTTTCCGTACATCACGGTTTAAAAAAATTGAGATAACTTTTAGAGCTTCAAATGTTGGTTTTGGCATTTCAAGCCAGTCTAGGTTAGGTTAGGTTAGGTTAGGTTAAGTTGCAGTGGATGTGACACAAGGGAAGACATATAGGCCGAATTGGTCCTTTGTGATACAACGCAAGTAACATTTTACCTACATTGAGAGTCCTAAATTTTGCCTAACTCAAATTTATTTAGTGTAGGGATGTTTAACGAGTATCTGACATCGTAGAGGCAAGGAACTGACGGCTTAACGAACCCTCTGAGAGACAAAATACGCAGATTTATTCACCTCCTACGTGAATAAATCGAGAATCAGAGTGGGTATTGAACCCCTGACTTACCAGTCCAGAGGTGAGCACTTTGCCACTGGACTAACGAAACGCTCAAGCCAATCTAATATAACACAAATATGATATTGTAAGACCAAATATAATTTACTTTTCACTTCAGTGGTTCTACAAAGATCATTTTTTGAATTACTAAACGTCCTTCACCCTAAACTCGACCACTTCTCACAGTAACCGTCATCAGACCATTCCCACTAACAACTCCAATAACACCAAATATTTTCCCTTGTAAGTTCTGCACGTATGATGAGGACAATGCAAGATATCTACTGCAATAAGTCAGAATAGGACTTATATCATGAGCATTTCAATGGTTCAACATTTTTTCATTTTTCACAATCAAGTTAAAAACAATAAATGAAAGTAGTAGGTAATAAACATTTAGGAATAGGATTAATAATATTAAATCTTAGTGCCGTAAGTGAACAGGGACGTGTGTTCCAAAATTGTTGAACAAGTAATTTTATAAACCACATTTACATGAGTCAAGTGTCATTCTACTATCTATAAAACAAGCATGAACAAAAATACACACAGAAGAATGTTTCTGTACATTTTAACAGTGAAACTGAAAAAATTAATAATAAAATAAATATTTAAAAATTTTCTTTAACAGAAGATTTTTAAATACTTTCAATATACTCACGATATCTAACCATTGAGCGCATGCGTTTTCCTGTTATTCAGAACTTGGTGTATACAATCGAGCATTGGATAATAGTTTTTCTGGATATACACAATGATGTTACAGTTTTGAAATAAGGAGGTAGAATGTTTTACATCGGAGCCGACCACTCAAGCGCGGATCTGGACAACTGAACGAATTCATTGGTGACATCAGTATTTAGAAGGGTTAACATCACTGCAACAGATCACTAATTATATAGAAGTCTAGAGCGCATTCTTTAACATATTTATAACATCAGAATTATATTCTGTTGTACATCGACATACTCGTAAAACAGAAGAGTGCTCCATTCGATCAGATTAAAAGTTATTGGTTTATTTGATTTCTATAACATATTTCCTTCAATTCATTTTTCCTGCCACTTTTCGATGCCGGTCATTGGTCACCGAGTCAGTCGAATGGAGCTCAGTGTCTCGTTCAGAGTAAGAAATACCAAAGCAAGCTTTGCTAAGGAAGAAATCTTTTCCAGTCATAACTTCTTTGGACTTCTTTATGCATTGGTGCAATTGCTGGTAAAAAGAATTTTCTCTTCAAATTACTTTTTCATTTATCTTAAGATGTTATTTCCAAAAATAATTTTGTCAAATTATATACAACACAAGACTGTGGTATATAAAACGAAGGATTGAGGCGGTGAATGTCTACAATAAAGTTAGTACGCCTGCCTGTGAGCCTTTATTTTTTTTTCTGTTTCTTTGTGGTAACAATAAACTTGATAAAGTGTTTTCGTTCTCTCCCAAAAAAGGTCATCAATTATCGTTGGGGGGGGGGGGGGGGGTAAGAGCCTTGTTACTTTAATTTTGAAAGTGAATATATTAAGGTACAAAAAAAAAAAGGTCCACCCGAAGAGTTCATTGTTAAGAAAGGGTCAGGTATTAGAATATACGAATAAGCTCAAGGAAATGGAGGTCTAAGTGTTTCGAGTAACAATAACATTAGCAATTATAAACATCCTCTCTGAGAAAATGCCCAACAGCAAGGGGGATAGCATCGATGGAGTTAAGTAAGAGAACAGTCGCAGTCAGTGTTACCTACACAACTAATTAACTGGTCTCCTAAGGCAAATTCTATATCCGTAAGCTGCCCTCTAACTTTTCTAATACTTGTATACTGTATGGAGCTCATTCTAGGAATTCATTCTCTCATAAAGATAGTGGGAATCGCATATTTACCCTTGAAAATATACGAATATTACAAGGATCCGAATGATGGTGTCTGAAGTCGACACAAAATGCCTAAAGTGACGAATCACAGAAGAGCTGCATCGTATGATCTCAACAGTATTGGGGTTTCAAAAGCGATATATAAGTATAGAATGTGAATATTATAATTATTATTTCGATTGAACTATCAGAAGAGATAGGATAACGATTACTAGTGCTGGAGAAGGAACGATCTATTATACAACTAAAGAAGATGGAACCAATATGCTACTCTCTACAGTCGTGTTTCTTCAACCTAGCTCAGCACTCGTATCACCTGACTGCGACCAGGCTGTTGCTACCCAGACAGTCTTCGTACTTCGTTCATTGACTGCTGTAAGGTCCACGTTCCTACCAAAGTAACTATCAAAGATAATTGGTAACCTTGTGAACCTCTTCGGAGACCTACATTTGTTTACTTGAACCACATTGGGAACCAGATTTAAACCAAATCTCTAGAACTTCCACTTTACTTTTTTTTATAAATTTATCTTTCCTTTATTATATTTTTTGCACTTTATTTACTTAAGAAATTTTTACTTTCATTTATTAATTTTCTTTTATATTTATCTTACTAAGTTCACAGATTAATTTCTTTTTCGTGCCTTAGTTCAATCAGCATTGTAGTTATTTCTGCAGACCTGAGTTTTAAGTCTCACGAGTGAGTTCGGGCTTAGGTGCTTCTGCTTGTGCATCTCATTTTCTTCAAAATCTCAATCGATTTCAGTACATCAGTCTGAAAACATCTCTTCATTTTTTCCTTTGAGTCTTCTCCTGATGAAAGACTGATGTTCGAAATATCTATTGCATTTGCATTTTTTTTCATATATTTTTGTTACTATATGCTTTTTACTGATATTTATTTTATTTACGTTATTTGTTATTTAATCATATTTACTGTTCTTAATTTTCATTTTGTTTTTCTTTGTGTTACTCCCTTTACTTCGTATGTTGGTAGCACTGCTGCCTGGGTCCAGACTGTGACTTCAGGTTGTAATCGTTTCTCAAGCGAATGACATCTCTATTACTCATGTCGACGATTCTTTGAAATATCGAAGTCAGTTCTATATGCATACTGACAACCATATTCCATTCCTGAATAACAATTTAGGAACAGTATATTTCATAAAAACTAGATTTCCTTTTTTTTTTTTGAAATTGTTCAGCCTAGTTGTCAGTCAGCATAACGGTCTCATTACTGCATATAAAACAATCTTGAAACAAATTACAAGTACATTTTGGGAATGGATTCAGATTTTATGATCTGACAACAACATCTATAAAATTTTCTCTCGTAGAGAAAAAAATTAAAAAAAAATCATAAACAACTTCTTTAAATAAAGATAATCTCAACATATATATTTCCGTGACAGAAGTCAATTGCTATAGGAATTTAAAGAACAATAAATGACGTTATTAATCCAAAAAGCTTTAAATGGTAAACTTCTCAGGATAGTCGGAGATTCAAGAAAGTAAAGTGAAACACACAGTAAAGTCGTCCTAAAAGAGGACTTGTTTATTCTGAAACACAATCTTCTTCGTCATTCTAGCAACGAGTAGTTGGTCTCTAGTTAATAACCCAGCAATATTGTCTCTGCTTGAGCATATAATAAGTATTATCACTTTTCTATATGACAAACATTTAAATTAGCTATACTAAATAAGATAACTCCACTAACATGAGTTGATGTAAACCGGAGTAGGAAGGTGTAAATGGATCAATAAGCAAAACTCTAGCATGTTTTGCTTACATCATAAAAATGTTGCTAAGTTTTAGAATTTGTTAGAATATTCTGAATTTGAATAAAGGATTGTTATGTTAAAGAATAATTAGTTATTCAAATCTACTATCTTCAGAAGAGACCGTTGTGATATATTTACAATAAATATTATACTTCTAACGTTGTGCAATCAGTTATTATGTGGTATTTACTCATTGTAGGGGTAAAAAGCTAAGGAAATGATCTCCACATATAAAACTTTAATGGTATAAACAACGCGTTTCGAACACGTAGTGTTCTTCCTCAGACATTAACTAAAAAATGCCTGTGGTGTCATGCCTGTGGTGCCATTGTATTTTTTAGTTAATGCCAGAGGAAGAACACAAGGTGTTCGAAACGCGTTGTTTATACCATTAAATTTTTATATGTGGAGACCATTTCCTTAGGTTTTTACCTTAGAAATATTATACTGTTTAAATTATAGTATAGTGTAATGATTATACTATTTATATAAACATTTTAAATTTTAAAACATTTTTATCGTTTTAACAATCCTTTTACTGTTCTGTGGTTGATATTCTTCACTCTAAAAGAAGGAAATTCCTTCAGACTAGGCATAATTTCGATGGAAGAATATCAGACTAGCCTATACCCAATATTCAGTATTCAGTATGAGCTCATTTGATATTGAAATTACGTTGTACGGTTTTTCAACATACAATTGAATTTCTTTGATAATAATTATCATTTTCTTCGAAACAATGAAAATGAATTACCATGTTGATAAATAACGACGATTGAAGGATAAAGGTTATACTGGAGTGGAGTTTCCGTTGTAGTAGTATGGAATAGCCGATAAGTAACGCATCATAGAAACCATGTTCCTGAGGAGTACCTACTTTCACCAAAATGACCCATGAGGGGTTTAAATAATTAACTGCTGCGGCTCGAGAAAATATTTAATAAGAGAGTGTTCACTTCAGAACGAAAAGAGGAAATGAAACAGTTAAACAATTTATTGATTAAAAATAAAAAGTTTAAATTGAAAAGAAGAAAAAATAAAGGGCAATTATTAATGAACAGAGAACGAATGAGAGGCAAGAGACCACATCCCATGGGTTTACAGTTGATAAATAAATGAGAAAGAGGGAGTGGGGGGAAAAAAAAGAGGGCGAGAAGTTACAGGAAGGGAGCAAACCACCCTCTGGACACTCCCACTTCTTTATGGTTTTGTTTGAAGGGGCGGAACTGACAGGTGGCAGAGGCTAGTCAACAGTAGACGTATTTCTTTTGGGCCGCAGATGTGAATTACTGGTCGTGCTTCATTGAAGGGGAAGTCTAAACAACTTTTTCATCAATGGGAACTAGCTTTTCAAATAGGACTACTTTACCTTTGTAATTTTTACAATGACTTTTTTCTTTTTTTTTTAGTTTAGTTAGATAATAACTACTAAAAAGTAAAAATTATGTTTTCGTTGAATACCAAAGCTTTTGAGATATGTTACGAGGAATGCGAAATATTCGATATTTTTTCAAGTGTGACTACTTTGGAAGTCTTTCTGCTTCCGGATTATACTGGAACGATAGTTCATCTTCCCCATAAGCATGAACAAAGTTTAGAAAAGATACATATATTTAGAAGTCTTTTGTACAATAAATACCAAAAAAAAAAAACAAGTAAAGATATGTTCATGAATGTAACTGTAAGTTTATGACGTTCCGAGAGTAAAAAGAGTGCTTCTTCTCGACAGAGAAGAACAGCGTTCTTCTATCATGGATAATTCTATTAGACCCTGAACCAGCCTCAGCTACGATTCAGGAAGCCAAGTGAAGCGATACTGACCTAGAAACTTCGACCAAAGAAAGACGTTATTGAAACTAACAATTTCCCATAAGAGACGTCTTCCTACTCCGATACTTCAATCCAACGTGCCATCATTACAATTATCAATCGGAAGCCTTAAATTTTTTGAAAAGTAAGCCATAAATATTAATAAAATATTCCTCTAAATTTCAACAATAAATTTTTATCAATCATGGCTGATGGATTCCATCAATGATGGAAACACTTAGATGACTCTACAGGATAATGAAGCCAATATAAGCCTCATCGAGGTTCCACTTCATCAAAGTATACGAGGCGAAACAACCAGACACCCTAAACCTATGAAATAGAAAGTTTTTGTATGGAGCATTCTTATCAAGGACTTGGGCACTGTGTAATCAATTCCCATCACAGGAAACCTTTTGATTCTTAAGGAATAGCCCAAATCGACAGCGGTACGCCTTTAACTTCTTCACAACAGAAAAGAGATGTCAGCCAAGTGCCTAAAGACATAATCAGTTCGCATTAACAACACTATTTTTATTAATTAATTAATGCATGAATGGAGCCTCTGAGTCAATTCAATCCTTGTATATAAATGAAGGCGGCCATTTTACTTCCTTTATAAGGAGCTATTTTCTAATCTGAGGTTTTAATTGCAGGTATTTTAGGTATTCACCAGTGATTTCACAGGAAATAGCAGATGCTATCAGATGAATATAGACCTGGGAACTTAATATGAGAGATATTGAATACTATGCGAAAGAAAGTTAAATTAATCAAGGCATAATAATTATTATTATTATAACGAAATAATATGAATCTAAGGTAATAGTAAATCTAATAAATATTAAAAAAAGGAAGTATATTTTCTGAAACACAGTCAGTAAATTCAGTTCTGTGTAAATGACTCCATTTCGGGACTCAAAAGTCTCGAAAATATGACACAGTCAGAGGATAGCAGCTCCGCGGTGGGATGTCCTGACCGTGGGCGTAGTAATACTGTTGCTGTGATTCCATGTGAACTAGAAAACTCCGTGAGTTGCTCCGATACCTTTGAATAGTGTTGATAAAACAACCTATGCTTCTGAATTTTCGAGTGGGATAAGAATTTAAAAATGTTGCCTCAAGAGCACAGCACTCTGAAATAGCTTGGGTAGGGTAGGTACCATATAACTTGGCATTAACATTAAGCCAAGCTCGATGACAATGTTTATATTTCAAATCTAGGATGGAGCCACTTTTCAGACCCACCATCGCCTAGCCACTTCCAGTCAACCAGTCTTCCAGTCTCTTCTTTAGGTATCCCAACCAGGAGAATACAGTTAATTATGAATAGGTTCCAGGTTAAGGGCAGGAAAGCCACACTTATTATTATAAAGTGACAACTTTACAGTTAACTAGGCAAGTACCTGAATCTTTTTTCCGCTTTCTTAAATAAAGTAAAGGGCAGTTTAAGTTTATTGCAGTTTTTTAAAATAGAGTATTTTAAGACACTGGCAATGTATACTTCGCCAAACTGCACCATATACTACACAAGGACATATAATTATTATTACGATAGAAAGAAAATGTTTAATAATTTAACACATGATAATTATTGGGTTACTAGCAACCACCCACCAGCTACCCACGAATGAGCAAAAAATAATGATTAATTTGGCAGGGATTTTTATTTTAATAATTGATATACCTTTTTTGTAGGTTAGATTACAATGGAAGTCCCACAAGATAACACACATAGACCGAACAGCCTAACATTGGCCCTTCATGATACCTTTTTTTTTTTTTTTATTTGTTTTTGTATTACAACTACCCTTAGCGGGGGGTAACTAGTAATAGTGATACATGCTAATAGTGATACATGCTACCACATAATTCTACATTGGGAGTCCTACATTTTGCCCAACTGAAGTGTATGAGTAGCCTCTGAGCTGATAGAACCAGGGTTCCATCCTCACCTGGCCCTCGATTTATTCACGCGGGAGGTGAATAAATCTGAGCGCGTCGTCCCTTGGAGAAGGACGTTAAACCGTCGGTCCCGAGCCTGTACGATATCAGGTACTCGTTAAAGATCCCTACTCTAAATACACTTGAGTTAGGCAAAATTGAGGACACCCACTGTAGAATCAATCTTCATTGTGTGGTATCACAAAGGGCAAACGCTCGGCCTAAGTGTGTTCCCTTGTGGGACTGGCACTGCAACCTAACCTAATATCGTAATAATTAATATAATAACTATTATTAATAACTTAAAGTTCTAAGTTTGATTTTCATGAATACAAATGCAAAGAAAACATTACCAGTGGAAATATTAATATGACCTGCTCTTTACGAATACCTCCTTCACTGATAGGTATATCGAAATGAAAACAAAGATTTTCTCAAACGTAATTTCTTTTAAAATTCTTTAATATTATGTTTGAAATATATAACAGCTGCCTATGTAATAATTTCATTCAAATTAGCAAGACAACCTCTCAAACATGTCAATTTCTACTAAATTATTTTTCTTGAGCTATGATATTGTATAACAGTATAATTGGCTAAATATGCCTTCTGTTGGACAGTGTTGCTCAGGATGTTTTCAGTGTGGAAAGTTAGTTCTTCTTGGAGTTTGATTATTTTTATTGACAATAAATCAAAACATTATTGTTTAGAACAATATATGAAGCGAATAAAAACTTGGTTTCATAACTGGATATATAGGTTAATGGCACTGACCTGCCTCGAAACCCAATTACCGTTCTGCAGAGTGCTCATTGTCCGCCTATTTAACCTGAAGAGCCTTGAGTAATCTTGTTAATTATCTATCGGGGGGAATTCGATACAAAACTTGTATATAATGGAGCTAAGACGAATTAAGCAAACATAAGCGGCTAAAAAACAAAATAATGTTTAGCACACAACTATGAGATGAACCAATTGGTTAATATTAGGCACAGCTGGTAACAGTGGAAGCAGAGTTAACAAGAGAATGGATGGAGTTTGTTCTCAAGATGTATTGAGATTAGGTTTAATGACTGGGAGGCCATTGGACTCAGTGGCCACGAGAACTCCAGCTACAGCAGGCAATTAGTCAGCACCTCCATCGCGCGTCTTCATCTCTTCACCTGCTCAGTACTCGGCTCGTACTGAGCCTGGAGGAGAGATCAGCTCAAACAGACGAGCATTCGCCTGGGGTCCACCAAAACATTTCACAACAAATTATTCAATTCCTTCCTTACATATTGTATAGATTTAGTTAAAAAAAAAAAAAAAAAAAACCTGACTAAATTCAAGTTTACTTCGAAAATATAGCATGTAGCTTATGGATCAGACCGTATGTACCATTATTGAAACATAACTAATACAGCTTATGGATCTGACAGTACCGATTAGCACAATATGGCTATGTACCTTATGCATCTGACCGTACCAACACTAAAAAATGACTATGTATAACTTATGGATTCGTCTGTACCATTTCTACAATATGACCTTATGGATCTTACTGTACCAACACTAAAAAATGACTATGTATAACTTATGGATTCGTCTGTGCCATTTCTACAATGTGACTATGTACCTTATGGATCTGACTGTACCAACACTAAAAAATGACTATGTATAACATGTATAACTTATGGATTTCGTCTGTACCATTTCTACAATATGACTGTCAAGCTTATTGATCTGACTGTGTCGATATATTAATAAACAATGACTAATGAACTTATGAATTTGACTGTACTATTACTGTAGTATATCTAAGCAGTTATGGATGTGAGCGTACGTATACCACAATATGACTATATAATTTATGGATTTAACTATACCATTAATAAAAATTGACTATGTACCTAATGGACCAGACTGTACAATTACTACAGTATGACTAAGTTGCTTATGATTTGACTATCGATTACTACAATATGACTAAGTTGCTTATGATTTGACTATCGATTACTACAATATGACTAAGTTGCTTATGATTTGACTATCGATTACTACAATATGACTAAGTTGCTTATGATTTTACTATCGATTACTACAATATGACTAAGTTGCTTATGATTTGACTATCGATTACTACAATATGACTAAGTTGCTTATGATTTGACTATCGATTACTACAATATGACTCTATATCTTTAGTATTTTACATATAATCACTAAAATATGCAGTTTATAAAATGTTTTACTATACATTATTAATTTACGACATAATTATATATTATAATAATTAAATTTAATTTTAAAAAAAAATTGAATATTTCGAAGACTGACTTCAAATGAAAGTATGGGTCAAGACGAATCCTTTTTTTTCACTTAATCAGTACTTTCACTTTCACTATTTGTCGATAATATACTACATCTTAGGACCCCCGTTTCACGTTTGTCTTAAACCTAAACCGCTGGAAAACATTTGGATTTGTTTTCCAACAAATACGTCGACACTTTTGGTTTTTGTTGATTTATTATTATAATATTTCATCATTATTTTGTTAAAGATTTTAGCCCTTTTTAAACTAATATAATTAGTGATATAGACGGCTCTACATGTGGTAAGTCTAGACTCGAGACCAGGTCTTCTCTACCCAAAAAATCTCTATTACCCAAATGGAGAGAGATTTTAATGTCAAATATTTAAATACATGATTTTATTAACATCTCGATGTGTATTTGTGCAGTCACAACACGGGAGTAACAATTCATATCAAAAACAAAGAACAAGCTGGCTGACAAAAAAAATATTTGAATTTGCATTGTAACCCATGATTTCGATTGCAACTATGTTAATCTTCATGAGAAATGTACTTTTTTTCATTCAGTTCAGTATGAAGACGATAGTAACCATTGAAATCATCTGTTTCACTGAAGATAGGGGAAATTGGGTGGAAATCCTATTATTTAAGAGCAGAATGTTTCATAATACTTGTAATGACTTTACAATATTTAATAAAAAAGAAAGTGATAAAAGAGTTCAACAAAAAAAATGTTTGTTCCAACTTTGTTAGATAATATGTTTAGTTTTTCATTTGCTTTAACTCAAATCTTTTCATAATGAACTGAATTAAACTTTTACATATAAAGAAAAGTTTCGCTGTGACGACTAAAAGTCAGTACCATCTGTATTGTATGTCAGCAAAATCGTGATATGGTGTGATTACTTAGGACAAAGCGGTTAGACGATGAAACAGAAGATCTCTAGAAAGTACACACTCCGCCTTCCCAATGTTTGAACGGTAAACTGCTGGGAAAGCAATCTTTTCTCACTCACCTTTAGTTTCTCTTCTTCCTATTCGAGTTGAGGGTTTCACTTAAAACAGCATCTTATAAAAGAAGAAAAGACAAATAATATCAGCCACCGCACTAATAAAATCATTATTTCAGGATATAAACTCCATTCCTTTAAACATTTCAATTCAAATTATGCACGGATATTCATCAAATAATTTTGACTTCCGTTTGTACTACAGGAGAGGTTTGAATGTTTATGCTGAACCTATTTTAACAATATTGGGACTGTACGACCTTCTCCGCGTGGACTTAGTTCCTTTGCTCGAGAAGGGACTTCACCGCTAACCTTGAACACGAAATGTTCTTTAACTATATAAGTAATGGTTTATAACGATTAGTGTCATAACAGACAGTGAAACACTACATATTTAGAGATTTTTTAATAGTTAATATTAAAAAATTAGAAGACAATATAGTACACTAAAACCTTATATAGAATATTCACGAATTATAAATTTATTTATTAATGTTCTAGTCAATATTTTCAGAAGTATTTTTATACTTTTAAAAGTTAACTTTTAAGTTATATTCGAAAAAAGTTACATGATACCTCATGTAAAACTATATTGGTATATAAAAAAATGAAATTCCGGAACACGACTTCAAGAAAATGGTCTAGCCCTGCTATGGATTGACGAAATTGAAACCTTTTATAACCTGACTGTTAGACATAGTAGCAATCGATGAATTATACATGAGTACAATAGTTTTCAAGGCGAGGTAGTTCGTTTATAACGTTACTTCTCTTGCAGTAATAATTTACTTAAGGGTATGGGGGGGATTCAGGGAAGCCATAATGTCCTCGCATCTGGACTGGTAGATCCGAGGTTCAATACCCACTCTCATCCTCGATTTACCAAGTGGGAGCTGAATAAATTTGAGCACGTCGTCCCTTGGAGAGGACGGTAAGTCCTCTACCCGGAGCGTCTTTAAATACTTTATTTCTCAGCACATTCTTTATTTTGTAAGCACATTTCTCATGAAGATTAACATAGTTACCGTCGAAATCATGGGTTATAATGCAAATTCAAATATTTTTTTTGACAGCCATCTTGTTCATTGTTTTTTATATGAAGTGTTACTCCCGTGGTGTGACTGCACAAATACACATCTAGATGTTATAAAATCGTGTATTTAAATATTTGACATTAAAATGTTTATTGTGTGGTACCGCAAAGGAACAATGTTTGGCGTATGACTGTTCACTTGTGGGACTACCACTGCAACCTAACTTAACCTACCCAAAGATTTTTCTTATTATCCAGTAAGTGCATACTGGCACTCAAAGCACTTGAGACACATCAATTCATGTGCTAATATTGCCTTTACCCAAGGCACTTGTAAACGTCGTGGTTTGTTATACACTGTGAAGACTGTTACACTTGCAATCGTTTGATCATCCTTAACAACCAATAACATAACACACCGCCTTACTTACCCAACCAGAGATTCTTACAAACACTCTTAGATAGCAAGGAAGTTGTTATCCTCAGCAAGCCGTTACACATTCACACAGTCTGTTATATATATGGCTCTGAACAATTTGTTACATAGCTAAACGTATTTGCACACTAAACGTAACCCAATATCTCCTGTCAGTTTGTTGACATCCACCACGCAATCCAAAGTGCACTGTTCCTATCAAGCCATAAATCCCTTATATTTGATCCACACGTGAGATCACCACCCGCGTTAGTCTTTCAGCTACATCTATAATTCATTATAGCTTATTACATCCACAACACTGAAATCATCCACATTAATTTCGTTTAACCTCTGATTTTGATTACAAATTTATTTGAACTTTAAACAAAGTTTATTAAAGTACGAGTATATAAATTAGTCATTTCTTTACTCCTCCATTCCGAAAAGAATTTATCATTATTAAATTGTTAAATAGAATATCCAAGTACGAGTATAATAAATACTTTTTATTTCTAAAATCAGTAAAATGTCTTCAGGAGAAAAGAGAATGGGCGACCAAGCACGCCGGAAACACAACGGCAGGAAACCCATATCAAAAAATTCTATACCTATGAAATTAATTTCATATGTATAAAACCATATTAATACCAATTAATCTCTATATGTACCTATTAAATTTTATACATTTTATAAAAAGAAGTACATAATCATTAAAATTTCATTACCTTTTTAAATATCGCATACTCTTTATTTTAAAGCTATTGTGTAACTTTATATATTTTTTCAAAGTATTTTATTTTATAGTACTTTAATTCTTGTTTTTTATTCTAGTTTCTTTATATGTGTTTCTGAATTATTGTTCAACATTATGAACACTTTTTTTAAATATTATATAATATTCAATATAATTCATATTATACAGTATAAAATATAATATAAAATATATATTATATATTTTATATATATTATATATGGGTTTCCTGCCGTTGTGTTTCCGGCACGCTTGGTCGCCCATTCTCTTTTCTCCTGAAGACGGATCATCGGAAAATTTAAGTTTGTAAGTGTGTCTCTTTCTCTGTGTGTTGCTTTTCTTCATTTTTGAACTGATATATATATATATATATATATATATATATATATATATATATATTTACTATATAATAATTCAATATAATATTCGATATTATACCCATAAATAAAATAAATGATACGCAAATATTAGTAAATTGAGATGAAATTATCTTTTGTTTTTTCTCTAAGAGATGATTATGACCAAAGAAATAACAACAACTTATATACCAACTAATTTACGATTCCCTGTTAATATTATACCTCTTCTACGAATTATGAACTTCAAATCAACAAACTTGGCTATTTTTTCGCATCTTCACTATCAGTAGCTAATATTTTATTGAATGCTTACCTTGGTTTTCTCCCTGGACTTGGGCCGCAGGAAGCCAGGTATTTTGATTCCCCCAATCGGAACTCTTCTCTTTGGACCTTCTAAAGCTGCTTCTTCCAATGCCTTCTTCTTCTTCTCCACCTCACTTCCTTTTACTCTTTTCGACTTGTCTTCATCTTTGTTTTCTTCTATCATCATTTCTCTTTCTTCATCTTCAATTTCTTGTTTATCTTCCGACTTTTTATCCTCTACATTACCATCTTTTTTCCATTCTTCTTCTGAAGAAGGGTCAACAACTTCGTTTTCTTTGTTCTCTTCTAAAGTTTTAGCATTGTCCAATGATTTTACTTCTTCTGAAGGAGGAGCTTCAACGGTAGTATTTTCAGCTTCGTCAGACATCCTGAAAACAAAATTCGTTTATTAATTATAAATAATATTTGCAATTTGTTTGAATGACATATTTTTTATGCAAGATGTAATATGAAGTAGATTAATATTTCAATGTCAAACATAAAATATATGGTTATTTACCATACTTAAAATGACATATTCTTTCAAAAATAATCATTCTTTTCATATTCAAATAATAAAACAATAACAATAAAGAAACACCTCTCCACTCATATACTTATAAACATCGTGACTATCTACGCAATGAAAGAGAACAAAAAATACTTAAGACAACGATTCTGAGACAATGTAGTGAATATACAAAGCATGTAATTCAAACTATTTAAGTTCGCGTACTTTCAATGTAATAATTTAAATAAGGTTACTTATAAATCAAATATAAGAAACTTTAACTATACGTCATCAATATTTAAAGACGTTAATATATTTAAACATTAGTTTAATGTGAGGTAAAATGGATAAACAAACAAATGAACGCGTAACGAACGCGTTTCGAACACTTTGTGTTCATACTTGTTGTTTTCACTGGACCAACCCGTCAGGACCACATCCTTGGTGTCTTCCTGATGATGAACACAAAGTGTTCGAAACGTGTTGCTGTTGAATAAAACTTCATTTGTGTGGAGACTTTTGTTTTTTTACCCATTTTACCTCAGAATGAGTAAATACTATACAATTACGGATTGCACAACTAATAATTTAATGTGAATTGTTATTAGTGAGAATTACTGTATTTTTTTATATCTTTAATTTAAAGATTATATTTAATTTCTTGCGGTCGTTAAATCAAAACAACACTGAATATATTCTCAAAATATGTCATTCATTTTGTTGAAATGGGCAGGCACGTTCAATTCCTTGGTTGACACACTGTAAGAAGGAAGCTCCGTAATAAATCCGCATTATGCAAATCTTGCTGTAGCTATCTCTATTCATATTCCAAATTACTAGTTATGTTCACAATATATTTTTTCGTTATCAAATACCAAATTCCTTTAAAGTAATAACGAAAAATTAAATTTGAAGAATGTTAAAAAAAAGTTATATGTATATTAGTGGGTTTTTTTTCATAGCTCTAGAGCGTAAGAAATCGACAGGTATACAATTAAAAATACCTAATATCTTAATTATTAATATCATAAAAAATTAGTTTTCTAAAATCATGCATAATTGAAAATCGTGCACACGATTGTTTAGGGTTCGAACAAAAACACAGACTAGTCATTGTTTCCGAAGTTTCGTCAAAAAGGCAACATGTGAAATATATATCTTTTCCTGTAAACACCCATTCTGAACATCTCTTGTTAACTCCACTACAAGCTGTGCATAATTTTATCCCTTCGGTTAATTTTATAGTTGCTGGCTAAATATTACTTATTTTTTTAGCCATTACTTTTTGGCTTAATTCGCCTTAGGTTAGTTTCACAAATAATGTATATCAATTCTCCCGATATATATATTTAATAAGTTTTTTCACTGCAAGTCAAAATCTACCTAAGTAGATAGATAATCACTAATTTTGATTTACTTTCTTATTTTATATCTTCATCGCAGTCTAACATGATAAGATGGAGCATCCGTTTAACCATGCTTAAAATCACAAACTACTCATACTCCTGGAGTTTTAGAGATAAACCACTATAGGTTAAGTTGCAATGACAGACTCACAAGAGAACACATATAGGCCGAACATGGACCCTTTGTGATATCACACAATTAACATTCAACATTGGGAGTCGTAAATTTTGCCTAACTCAAGTATATTTGGAGTAGGGATCTTTAACGAGTACCTGACACCGTACAGACTCGGGACCGACGGCTTAAGGTCCTTTCCGAGGGACAAAGTGATCAGATTTATTTATCTCCTTCGTGAATAAATCGACGGCCACAATGGGTATTGAACTACTGACCTACCAGTCCAGAGGCAACGAAACCACCATAACCATACATATTCCAACATTACCTGGATCAGGCAACTTGAAAATATATGTTTTACTTAGAATTACAATGTTGTTTGCAATGTCACGTGATAGCACGGTGTTTTAAAAGAATCCGAATGTTTGTTTCTATATGCCATAACTTTAAGAGGCATACTCTTATTACTTTATTACTTATTATTTATTTATTATTATTATTATATTATTACTAATATTATTATTTATTACTTATTACTTGTGTAACAATTTGTATTAAGTACATCTTGACGAGATTTATACAGTCATGCACTAAATCTATACAGATATAACAAATAAGAGATATAAATAAAACATAACAAAACACTCATAAATTTTCTTAAAATAATTTATGTTAAAGAAAATTTTAAATTAAAGTTGATTACAAATGTTATCGCTTTTTGACTCTGTCATCAACTAAGAACGCAAAATGTTAAAAACTGTAAAAGTATAAACCATTTTGTCATTTATTTACATTTTTACAATCATCTGTCAATGACACAGCTATTTCACGGAACAGTAGTTTCATATCATTTTTCATCGGACTTTCATTTGCATATTGTAAACTGAAATTGCAAATTGTAAGTTATTTAATTGTAACACTTAAAAATGTTTCTTTCTCAATTTGGGCATTACTACAAACTCATAGATGACCTTTATCAATTAATATGAATTATAATCTCCTGCAATGTAGTTTTCATTGTATAGTTAGTTCAAAGAAAATCCTGTTCAAAGAAAAAATAAGTATACCAATATTTTAAACCAGAAAGACCACTGAATTAATTATTAATATTGTTATTAACCCTTGAGAAGTTACTAGCCAAAGGTAAGTTTTTGTCAAAGATCAATGACTGAGTCACATTCTCCTTGATTTAATGTCCTCAAAATTTCATTCACCACAAAGGTCGTTTTTTTTTCGAATCCTTAGGGATAATATAGAATAGTGCACTTAACCTCATAATTTCTAAAAAAAAAAAAAGTTAATATTCATGATATACAATTACCTTTTTGTTTTTCACTGTATTTAAAAAATAATAACTCATTTAATTTACCTTAATTGCTACCTCAGCATTTAAAACTCACCATTCATTGCATTATCTTTTAAAAAAGTTTGTTATCAGACCTTGTTTTTCTTCTTCAATACAATTAAGACTGTTATGTTGAACTAACCTAAGCGTGAAAAATAACTGCATAAATGTATACAATTTGTAATGCTATACATATATATCGCTTTTATTGTGGTATAAATGTATATTACTTGGGATTTTTATAATATTTACGACAATTAATAAAAAAGGTTGCATCTTCATTTCATTCAGTTGTTAATATTATAAAATAAAACAAAGATTAGTCATTCACGATGAATACACTACTATTCTGTTCTTCAATACATAAATTAATATAAACTGTTTTTTCAACATTTGTTTATCCAAAAACAAAAGAATCTAGATTATTTTTTCAGTTGATTATAATTTCGGGAACTAAAGAGAGCAACAAAGCGAACAAGGGAAAGTAAGTGTTGCCATCAACAGTAACTACATAGACATAACAACGATTGAAGCAAAGCCATTATTTTCAGAAGGGAATCATTCCACTTGAAATACCACCAATAACTTTTTACCTAAGGGTAAATGGACTCGCACGATGTTCATGCCATTTTAAACAACACAATACATATATATATATTGTAAAAGTTTTTTTTTTTTTCTAAGAGAAACCCAATACCATTTACCAGTTTAAGTCGTTAACTGTATCTTGAAAAGTAGATGAAGCGTGCGATTTAGCGAGAGAAAGTAATTAGACCAGAGAAAGCTTTGAGGCCAATCACTAAAAGGCAATCAATCCTTTGAGGAAGCTGCAGGAAAACACTCCGCCGCATGTCTTTCACAACGCCATTGTCAGTTAATTAAACGAGAGCATCAGAGAGGCAAAAATTAGCTGGCATCTTCAACATCCTAACATTTTTTACTTATTACACCAATCTACATAAATTACTCTTCAGTGAAAACATCAAAACCAGGCTTTTCAATTACTCTTGGACATCAAAAAAACACATCAATTAATGATTCTTACCATCCAAATTAATTTATTTTTCTTATCTATTTTAATTTTTACTTTAAATATGTTCTTGACATAATCAATTCCCGAGGTTAGGTAAGGCTAGGTTGCACTGGTTGTACCTGTGTTGACCTATACGCGTGCCTGAGCCTCCCGGCCATACCACAGCTTCTAAATCAAGTCAGGTTGTCATTGAACGATTTACCCTTTAAGCGTCGCATGGCGACGCCCAAGGTGGACCACACGGAGGCGGGGCAACTCGATGCTACAAATCGCAACATACCAATTGACACGCGCAACAGTTACAATGGGAACGTGACAAAACGGACCAAAATATAATAAAAACCAAGTGTACCAGAAATATCAAACCTCATTAAACTATATGCGTCAATAAAGTGAACGTTATATCCTCCAACAGAAAGTTCCATACATTGTTGTCCCTCACTGTGCCTCCCTCATTTGAGCTTGTATAATAATCCTTATCCTTCCAATATAATGTATGTAATCATGAAAAGCAGGAAAAATAGCTCTGTCCAATACTTTATCATATGATTCTTGAATTATATTTCCCCATAAAAGTACAAATCGGAGTCTCATTATTTCAAATCTTGGACAGTGTTCGAGTATGTACCTTACCGACTCTCTGGTGTCTCCGCAGCTACATACAACTCTAGTTTTCAGCTTAAACCTCACTAAATATTCACCAAAATTGCCATTACCAGTAAGAAATTGAAAAAGCAAGTGATCTGGTCTCAGATGACTTAGAGTAAGGCGATTTCTAACTGATGGGAGGAAGCACTGGACGTACCATGGAGGTAAGAAATACCTAATATAGGATAATCAGAAAGAAATGAGGGGGTAGTATTTTATCTTCTTTCTTTCTTTCTCTCTCTCTCTCTCACTCTCTCTCTCTCTCTCTCTCTTTTCTCTCTCACTCTCTCTCTTTCTCTCTCAATCTCTCTCTTTCTCTCTCACTCTCTCTCTTTCTCTCTCACTCTCTCTCTTTCTCTCTCACTCTCTCTATTTCTCTCTCCCTACGTAACTCGAGCTAGGACATTGCGGCTATCAATATATTTGAAAAAGAAAGTACAGGGAAGAACTCTTTTTCTAATCATGAGTAAATACCACACAATAACTGCTTGGATAGCTGGTGAATTAATAGAATTATTTTTTTTTCGAAATTACTGCTTTAATTAATAATGTAAATTAATGAAACTAATTTATATTTTAAGATAATCAAGTAAAAAAATACACAACTAACTACATGACTGAGAATAAAATGTTGTTAATAAAATAATTATAATTATATTCATAGTTATAATGTAAATATAATCTAAAAATATAGTTTTCTCAGTTAAAAACAACAGTATGCAGCCTATGGACATCGGGAAAAAAGTGGTATTGAAGAAGGGAGTATCACTGAGATCCTTCATGGAAACATGCGGGTGAAGTACATTGCTGGCATAACACTTCTATCAATTAGGGTAGGGGGACAGCCCGTGACATGGATTTTTCTTTAAGAAGGCTAAGTAATACTGCAATAATCACTCTTTTTGGGGTGGCCGTGATTCTGAATTAGTGGTCATCAGTACAAGCTAACTGTATTTCTCGGTTTAGTTATGGCTATGGTCAAGGCATAACGATTAAAGCACAAGGTGAAAATAAAATTCAATTTCAAAGCTAACAAACCAAGCAATATAAAGTTATGAACTTGAAGAACTAGAAGCACTGAATTTTTTTTTTCTGCAGTCAATTCTTGTTTTCAATCATTGATTCTTACCATTAACTTCATATTTTATAACTTAAAGATGACTTGTAATTAATTCCATTGAGGTACTCCTCGAGTGGGATGGTTTCAAGTCTCCTGACAATACGTGCGAGTCCATTTACCCTTAGGTAAAAAAATTGGTGGTATTTCAAGTGGAATGATTCCATTCTGAAAATAATGGCTTTGCTTCAATCGTTGTTATGTTTATGTAGTTACTGTTGATGGCAACACTTACTTTCCCTTATTCGCGTTGTTGCTGTATTTAGTTCCCCAAATTATAATCCTTTCAGAGATTGTTCATTCGTTTCCTTTGAAGTATTCCTCCACAGTAGCGACCTGTTGATTGGAGTGGTTGTCATATTAAATGAATTACTTAGATGGCAATTACACCTTTTTAGTTTTTTATTATTTTATTAAGCTACTATTATATTAGGTTACACCAATACTAAATTCATACAGTCTGTTTTACAGACATATTTATCTCCAAAAGCAAAACTCAATTTGAAAAACTAGTAGGCAGCTGAAAATGTCACCGGAAAATAATATTTGCGAAAAAAAGTCGCAAATCATTCATTAGTTTATAAGAATATGTACAAATTATTTTCAGCCAATTGAAATATGTTGGATTCACAAGTACTCTGAAATGTCATATTCAATGAGACTTGCAAAAAGGAATTGAAAATGTCGAATAGCCTACACTACACTTTATATATCTATACATAATATCAAACTCGTTGACAATCAATTGAGCTTTAATTACATATATCTACTCTGTAAACCAAACATCACTGTCTAACTTAAAGCATTATGGAACTCACAGATAATCAATTTAACGATTTCATCTGCTTTATATTCATGAAATCATGACTAGAAAATGTGACACGTTTTATGTTTTACATAAATGTCGATGAAACATAATAACATCGAAAGCATTCATACAATAAGGGAAAAAAATCTGTCGGTATTGTGGAATCAAAAAATGAAAGTAACGATTCCATTCTTTTATAAATAACTTTTGAGACTATTCAGAAACCTAGACATCACATATTTTTACTTTACTATAAGTAAAGTATAGTGATCGTGAAAAAATTCGATCTCGAGATTTTGACGGAATTACATGTTTTCAGGTACCAGAAGTCGTTTTATGACGTTTTTACGATGATGTCTGTGTGTGTGTGGGTGGGTGGGTGGGTGGGTGGGTGCGTGGGTGGGTGCGTGTGTTAGCATTGCTTGTTACCACGCTACGGTCCAGAATCTTTGATAGATCAAGTTGATATTTTACACAAAAATGGGCCCCATTTAGACGAAGATCCCTATTGTTTGGGAAGAATTATGCATGATGGGAAAGTCACTTTTTTTGCCAAAAACCGTTTTTTTTTAAAACATTTATTTCTCCTAAACTGATAACCCTAGAGTTTTGAAATTTTGACATTATCTTTGAAGTTACAAATGCAACAAACGAAAAATATATTCAGAATTTTAAGACAACAGGAAATATTTTTTTTTCAATAAAATGTAAAAATTTTGACTTATAGTTCAATCTCAAACCTTGTGAGAGCGATACAAGCCATACTGTTTGACGGATCAAAATGAAACTATGCCTACAAATAGGACATTATATGGTGAATGAGTTGAAATATTTTTTTTTGAAATTACTTTCGCTAAAGGGGCGTTACAGTACGATTTGTGTTTTCAGAAAATGATTTTTTGACGCTAAACGGCTCGTTAAAAAAAAATGAAAATTCGACCAAAAATGGAACAAAAAATTAGCAATTCACAAAAAAAAATTCATGAAGTTTCAATTACGGGAAAAAGCAATAACGATATAAAAACGGTTTGTTTATCCTAGACTAAGAGATCACCTGCTATACTTGTCGAATTTTTTGTATTTTTTTACATTGTTTACATTGACTTAGAAATTTTTTGAGCGAATCCACTGAGATAAAATTGATGTTTCTAATGGAAAAATGAAAATATATTATTGACTTATAAGAGATGTAAGAGGAATAATATTGTGCAGGTAACTGATAACACTCATTAAAAAAAAATTCGTATATATGTTATTTGACAAAGGGGAAGGAAAATGATCTTATTAAATACTAAGAAGCCATAAAATTCCCAGTATAATAATTCTGTTAAAAACCAAAAATGTAAAAGATAATTCAAAATTGAAATCTTTCGTTTAGAGATTAATAACTATAATTATCGTACATCTTTAATTAACAAATCACCTTAAACCAACATTTTCTTCGCTGTTTAAGAAGTTTTTCGGAGAAAAAAAGAGTATTTTACTGTTTCAAATTTGAAAATTTTACATTAATATTCAATGTAGAAGGATGTCAAGTAAACGATGTAAGAAATCTACTGGCTATTTGAACAATAGCCATGTTCTCTTGTAGGATACTATTTCGTTTCAAGAAATGTTCACTTTGGTTTTTCAAAAATGGTATTACTGCTGTAGTTATACTAATGTAATTATTTGCAAATAATAAATTATTTGTGATGTATAAAAATAAGCTTATAAATTGATATGTCCTTCAATCACTATCTGTACTACCTCAGGAATGACAGGCTAATAATTATATCCCATTTAGATGTTTACGTTAGGCTTAAATGAGACGTTATGTTTTATATACTCAAGAAATTTGACATTAAGTTACTTATAGTAAAGTAGAGTGTAGGCCACTCCAGATTTTTTATGTACGTTATTATTATTATTATTATCATTAAACTGAACGTCTGAGACTCATCGGACCCGTATTCAACGTCGGACTCTCTGTTCCCTTGTAGTTTCTAAATTCAACTTCTGATGTTATGTTTTTTAAATATTTTTATAATCATTCTTAGGGAAGCATGTAAAGCATTCAATTCTAAGTTGAAGTTCATGATTTACTTGACACTTGTTCCTGACACTAACACATTGTTAGTTTCGTTTCTTTCGGTCGTCTATTGCAAAACAGTATCCCTTGAAAAAAAAACCAGTTCAATTAATGTTGGGATTCTCTGAGATCAGCAATAAGATATCAGTCAGACTACCCAAAATAACAATAATTCTGTTAAGTAGTGTTTAGGCTACTATAACTAAAATCACTCAGAAATATTACGAAACATCTTACAACTGTGTGAGAGGTGAGTCCTACAGTTCATTATATGGCTCAGTAAATTAACAATACTAGTCAGTGTATCCGTTGTAATGGGCTTTCCGTTAAGAGATTCTAATCTCGGTCAAGTGAGAGATGGAAAATCACGCCATCTCCTAACAGAGGATGTAATCCTCCCAGAGCGGTCAGGTATTCCAGAAATTGCCTACTTTAACAAACTTGAGTAAGGAAAATTTAAGACCCACATACAGGTTTAATTAAGCCAGTAATGTGCCCCACTCCTCATAACGAAATAAATACCTTACTCTTAGCTTACCGAGCAGTAACCAAGGCAGAAGTCCACATGGCTGGGTTTAGGAACGAGAAAATAAGTTCAATAAATTTTGAAAAATGACGTGATTTTTAATTTCAAATATAATCGAAAATAAAAAAAATCTACACTCAACTTTACTATAAAAAAATTAATATCAATTTTCTTGAGTATATAATATATAATGTCTCATTTAAGCATAATGTAAACATCTAAATAGGAGACGTTTATTAGTCTTTCATTCCTGAGATAGCACAGATTGAAGGACATATCAATATATAAGCTTATTTTTGTATATCACACCACTGATGCAAATAATCTCATTAGTATAACTGTAACAGTAATAACATTTTTGAAAAGCCAAAGTGAAAATTTCTTGATACGAAATATTCTACTACAAGAGTAACACGGCTTTTGTTCAAATAGCCAGTGGATTTCTTATATCGTTTACTTGACCTCCTTCTACATAAATGAATAATTAAATAAACTACTTAAATGAATATTGAAGTGAAACTTTCAAATTTGAAACAGGAAAATACCCTTATTTTCTCTGAAGAATAAGTTATTTTACACAACTTATCTGAAGAATTAGCCAGTTTACATACTTAAATCGAAGTCAAAGCCAACTATTCAGTATAATATAAAACTTATATAGATGGGAGCTTGATGATATAGCCGAGGAGGCATCTTTAGCCCCTATCTTAACAAGTTACTTCCCTTCACGAGAAAACTCCAAATACAGAGACAAAGCAAGATAACGCACTATAGCATTCTTTTTATTTAATGTTTTTTTGGAAGATTTTTTTTATTTTGTTTTAACTCTAACAAGTTAAAAAGTATTGGAAGCAAGGATTTATAAACAAGATAAAATATACAGTCGCGTTGGCTAAATAAATCGTGGAGAATACAAGCCAACGCTTAGGTGAAATAAACAAAGGGACTCCACTGGTTGAGAGATGGGGAAGGTATAGCATAAACACCACTTGTATTCAAAAGACCACGGTAAGACACCATGTATTTTTCCTATTAAAGTAAATTTTAATTTTCATTTCAAACAATTATACCCATTTTACTGATCCCGATATACTGGAATTACAAAATTTTACCATACTCGATTTTACATTACTCAAATGTACCATATACATTTTGTTTTTTAAAGTCACTATAAAATCGGGAAGAATATCAAAAATGGATACAATACGAGTTCAAAATCGAAAAAGAGTAACAACACAGTGAAGTAACACACTTACAAACTCAAATTTTCGGGCAATCCGTCTTCAGGAGAAAAGAGAAAGGAAGACGAAGCACGCTGTAGATGCAACGGCAAGTAACAACCTATTTGGGTTATTTACAAAAATTTTAAAAATTAAGATTTTTACAAAGCAAATAATATGAGGATATTGAAAAGCCTTCTTGTTTTTCACCATGATATAACTTAAAATAACTAAAAAAAAATGCAAGATATTGGGAAAATTGTTAAAACGCACTAAGAGCTACGTTAAAAATATTTACAGAACAATTTCCGTCATCGTTCATTGAATAATCAGAAAAGAATTAGAATAAATAACAATCGAAAGAGTAAATATTCAATTAGAATGATTAGTAAATATTCACTAATCATACTCAATTATAAGCTATTCTTAAGATTTTATATCTAAGAATTTATGAATAACAAGTAAGAATATTTGACGTTGTCTTTAAGTTTAAAAATTTAACACTTTGAGTTACATTATACATAAGACGGTATCATAGTCGCTCTAATTTGGAAGGAACTGTTTAATGAAACTAAATTCATTTCGATGAATGCTCTTCATATATGACCTATTCACTTAAATTTGTAAATATGGAAAAATAATTGCAGATTATATATAGCAGGCATCATTCCACAGGTAAATATGAATATCAATATATCATTCCTATATCATTAAAATTGATGGAAAACAAAATTTAATCTTAATTACAAAAATTTACGAAAATTAAAATAGCAACACTATTTTTCATATTTCCTATAAAAAAACTTATTGTTTACGAATGATTAAGGCAAGCCAGTTAAAGAAGTCACCTGGGAAGAGAGACATGTTGAATTTCTGACAATAACTTAGAATAATGCAGTACATGAAAAACTTTAGAATAACTCTGTAGGGATTACCGTGTAGAAGTACGGAAAAGTCTTCCTTACAGAACATAATAATATCTGAAATGGCTTACACTCAACTTTCCTGTAATAATAACAAAAGTAATGATATCAAACTCGTTAAAAATGAATTTAGTTTTGGTATTATTTTAATGCGACTATATCTATTTCATCACTTATAACAAACTTTAAATTAGTGACCTAGAATAATCTGACACGATATTATAATTATTTAATATGCATGGTTATGGTTTAATTAATATTATGGTTTATGAGTCTCATAAGATTTGTCCTATTCTGTTTCCCTCTGCGTATCTTAAAGTTAACACTAGATCAAGTTGTTTATTGCACTTTATAATTGTCCTTCGAAAATTCTATGATAGCAACTGGCAATCGCCTGACATTCGAAGGATTACGCGTCTTCCAGAAAGGGGCTCTTCGTACGATGTTAACAGGAATACATCCAGTTACCTACTCCACATATATTTTTAAATCCTCCCTTTGAAGATTTATATAAAAGCTAAAAAGCTTTTTAGACACATTTTATTTTCTTCTTTCGCTGGGCATTCATCAATAGTATTTTAAAGAAAGCTGGGATTTTATTATTAATCTTCGAGGTATTTTGAAGAGTATACTCCTCAGTATACCAAATAAAAGCGCCTTTCTTGAAATCACGAAGCTTCTAAACCTTGATTTCTAATCACTTTTTGCTCCTTGCCAAATATTCTATGATAACATTTTATCTGAATTCATATTTTATGAATAAAAAAAAAAAGGTGACTTTCCAATGAAATATTGCCCAAAAACAAAACGTCACATTTTGAGTAAAATATGATTTTGATCTACCAAAACAGTGTAACCTGAAACACACTGAAAAACTTTTGACTACCCAACTCATTAACCCACCCACATATGCACGGACAGACATCATCGAAAAAACGACAAAAAATGACTTTGGGCACCTCAAAACAACCCAACATTGTGAACATAAAGAAAACACGTATGGACCCTTGTATTATTATAGTTAAACTGGGTTATAAATTATTAAAACTTAATATTCAAAAATAATGTTGGTTTAAATAATTTATGACTATTTTGAACTGGTTTATGAACCACGCTATAATGTACAAATAGACAAGAAGTCAAGGGTAAGAAATCTTTATGCAACATAACAGGTGTTCATTTTACTGTAATATTTGTAGCGGAAATCTGTTACCATTGGATGTGAAGTATCTTCAAGTAAAATATATCAATCAGTTTGTAATAATATAAAGCACTCATTTCTCCTTTCAATAAGATGCCGATAAAACAAAACCAAACTTCCATCTAAATGAAAGAGCATTAGAGAAATAACCTATTACTTGCTTCAGTGCAATCTGATAGGCAACTATTAATTTAAATAATATACTTGAATACAATATGGCTCAGGGAATTGAATAGCTTTGTAATTATAGAGCTGAAGAGCTGTTGCCGTGTGGTGGTCAGGCGAAGCCTAACCGCTTACAAAACCTGCCATCTAGCCTCCACTCCACACCGGAGGCTGCAGCCTTACGAGGACCCCTCAAATGCCTTATCAACAACCAATTATGGATTACTGACAGTATGTTGCATGAACATCCTCAACAACTTAGCTGCGTTCAAACTAATTTACCAAGCATTAGAATAATCCTGCAAGCACGAAATATCTTTAGAGTTAAGGAAGTAGCACTTCAAATTAAAACGTTTAAATACAAATTTCATTTACTTATATGCTTCATGTATCAAGTAGAACACCACTGTAGAAATTGAAAACAGAAGTACACTCTTTAGACATTCAAGAACATCTTTGAAAAGGAAACCAAAGGTAAACACGCAAACATCGTATCAATTAGATTATTAATGCTATAACCTAACTGATGCTTCTTTGGGTCATAGCTTTGGTTGCTCATCGTGAACGTGCTGCCAAGAACCTCAGAAATCACTCTAACAAATTAGAGTGCCTTTACATTACTCCACTTTCCCTAATAAATTTCAGTAATTCATAGTACTTCCATTTCAAAAATTGTATACTTTTGCTTTGAAACAGTTTGAAATATAAAACTACTAATGGTAGGTGAATGAAAATTTGATTTGAGCCTAGAAATTGATCAATAGCTACATTCTATCAATAGGTCTATATCATTATACAGGCATAGAAACTTCAAGTTAAACTCAGATATGAAATTATTTAATAAATAAAACAATAAACAGTGTTGTTTATTGCTGTTCACCACAACCAACTATTCACACTTTTGTAATGTGTACAGGGCTGTGGAGTCGGAGTCGAGAGAAATCAGCCGGCTCCGACTCTATATTTATTATAGAGTATATTATACTCCCCACATATTTATTACTTGTGTACATGAAAATAAGGTAAAATGATAAAACCTGATAATTAGTCCAAGTAGATTTTTTCCCTTCGGAGAAGGACATTGGACATTTCATGGATGGTACAACACAAAATGTTTCATTTAATACAAAATTTCTGGCCTTGCCTGTCAGTGTTTCAGAAGATTGATAATTAAAAATCTGAAGAGGCGCACACTCAAATTAACTATAAGTAAATATAATAAGAAATTTCGTGATTATATAATGCCCTATTTAGACAAAATATAAATGCCTAAATAGGAGATGTTTATAAGTCTTTCATTCCTGGCGGTATTACAAATAGTGATTGAACTACTGAAACGTATAATATCCTTGGCATTACTACAGCAGTAATAATACTTTTGTAAAGACAAAGAAAAAAAACAGGTGTTAAAAAACAATATTTTACAAGAGAACATGACTTTTGTTCCCAAAGCCAGTGGATCTCATTCATGGCTATTTGTTACATTACATGGCCAATGGATCTGTTACATTACATGGCCAATGGATCTGTTACATTTAATGTTGTTTATCTGATCACCTTCTATACTGAATAATTAAACCAAAGTTTTCGTTTGGAGACGTCAAAATATTCCTATTTTGTTTAAAAAAATGTCAGAAACGTTTAACAAAAAATTTTGAGTGGCTACAGTTAATACCACTATAAGTGAAAAAATATCAGACTGGTTTACAATATAATAATTTTTATCTACTTTAAAAACTTTCGCATTCAATCATAAGTTAGAATTTTTACAATTAATTGAAAAAAATATATGTTTTGTTGTTCTTAAAAGTTGAACATGTCTTTCATTATTCCTTCTCTAATTAAATCAGAAAAAAATATTTTCCGGTCTTTTAAAAATCTGAGGATAATTTTGCTTCCAAGAAATCCACTGGCTATTTGAAGAAAAGCCATGTTCTTTTGTGGGAGATTATTTTGTATCGAGAAATTTTCACTTTGGCTTTTCAAAAATCTTATTACTGCTGTACTTATACTAATGATATTATTTGTAATGTGATATACAAAAATAAACTTATATATTGATAAGTCCATCAATCACTATCTGTAGTACTTCAGGAATGAAAGACTAGTAAACATCTCCCATTTAAATGTTTACATTATGCCTAAATGAGGTATTATATATTATATACCCTTAAAGATTGATGTTAAGTTTACTTATAGTGAGTTGAGTGCAGGCACACAACTCACTATAAGTAAAATGACACTCAACTCCGTGCCATTTTTGACACGGAGTCCAAAAATCACTGCAGATTTTTAATATAAAAAGAATAGCTGGAGTCGTAGTCGGTTGTTGAAAAATAGAGAAATCGGAGTCGGAGTTGGAGTCGGCTCTAAGAGGTCCGACTGCACAACCCTGAATGTGTGTTTGTACGTGTAGAATAGTCCCAAAGTAAAATAAGAAGAAATGTAGAAACTTCTCAATTTCCTGATAAATTCTTACAACACAACCTGTTTTGATAACTACTGGTGATGGAAGTTTCATGCACTTCTTACCTTTTTGAGGTAAAATATCTAATAAAAGTAACAAAACAGTTGGTGGAAAAGGATGTTGATAAACAAAGATGGACTGAATGATTTATTGGATACAGGAATTGGTGGAAATGAAGGTAGTAGGTGTCTGAATTACACCGGAGATGGATGTGGAATAGACTGCAATATGGTATGAGGAAGGTCCATACGCGGAGCTGTCAATACCTACCAATACAATTACGTTCAACCAAAACGACCTGTTCTATTCACCTCAGGCATTACTACTTGTACGCACACGACAACTCCAAAAGCCCCTATGATTTCTACGACAAAATTTAAAGGTTTTCATACAACTTTGCTATAAGCAAAAACCAATTACCAGAGTTAATTAATTAATTTTAATTAATTAATCCAGGTATATTTCACATTGATATAGTGCAAGAAAGAAGAATGGGAATATAGTGTTTATTAAAAACAAGAAACATTGAAAAAGTGCAAAGGGCAAGATAAGATGGCAAGTATCCAAGCCTGCAGCCCTGCCAAGAGATAAAGAAAGTGACATTTCAGACAGGCTATGGTAGTTTAGTGCAGGCTCTCGCAAAAGGCTTCTCTCAAGCATGAACTACTGGTGACCAACCCTACAATCTAGCCTTGTCAAATAACAGTCTTTTTTCATCATTTTCCAATACGCCTTATATCATTGAGGAATCTCATAGAACATATTACAATAGAGTTTGAAGGATATAAATATTTCATTACTACATGCTTCAAATCAACAAGTAACAACAAAAATACTATGATCGTTAGCCAACACAGAGATATAGTGTAACATGGACGGCTGAAAGACCAAGCAGGAGCCAATGCAACCTTGTTCATGTTTGCCTCAGTGGACCGTCATTCGTAATAGAGTCCTCGAACAATAAAGAACAGTCTCGTATGACTAAGTGTACCGTTATTAATCACTCCTTTACATAAATAATTCCTTTAATTACTTTTTTTTATTCTTTAACCGATCCCCTAGCGGGTGATCACGTCAGCTGTTTACCGGCTTTTTGTTTTATCGGTGATTCTATATAGGGAGTCCTAAATTTGCCTAACGCAAGTGAATTCCTTTACCGAGTACCTGACATCATACAGGCTCGGGACCGAGAGCTTAACGTCCTCTCCGAAGGACGACATACTCAGATTTATTCTGCGATGTACATCTCTTGCGTGAATAAATTGAGGGCCAAGTGGAGATCGAACCCCAGACTACCAGCCCAGAGGCGAGTATGTTAACCACTGAGCTAAACTGGCCCTAATTACTTACTTCACATTAATTGCTTCTTTTAGTTGAAGATATTATAAAATTGTATTGTGATAATAATTTATAGTAACAGAATAATGACATCGAAACCACAACGAACACATGGAAGCACTTTAATATAAATAATCATAGATAACATTTATATATTTAACTTCCACTTGTTAATCGAGCACTTTGTTATGATACTACGATAGCATATTATCACTATACTTCCATATATAACATAATTTATTTCTACATTTTAAATCAAACTCCAGGCAGCCATACACAAATTCTGGCCAACGTAAACAATGAGTTAGATGTTCGAACCCACCTCTAACCACGTCCCTATAATGTTAACCATCAATGGATTCCTAATGATAAGAAAGGGAATTTTTAAATGTTCCAACAGCAAAAACATATCAAGACTGCAGCTTCTCCTCATTCTCCGGAGAGGCATCATACAATATTTGTTTGAGATAAACGTTTTCTGCCATTTTTTCACTAGTATTGTGAATGAGTATAATCTGTTATTGAGTAAACAGGTTATATCTGTGGGTAGGATATTTTCTATTCTTTTTCAATGTTATAAAAGAACAGTTTGTTAATCTAAACAAAAACTTGTTATATCTTATTCAAATCTGAGTACTTGGTGGTTGAGGATGGATGCTTGATGTGTTCCTTGCTCGATGGTTGGGAAGAGAATGAATAGGCGAAGGGTACGAGACTCATTAACCATTTCATTAACTGTTTACCCTACAATGAGTAAATACCACATAATAAGTGATTGCACTACGTTAGTTTGCTTTACCTTTCGATGGTCGGCGCTCACTCGATTCTTCATCTCCCGCATGGCCAAAATTCGAACAATACTAAAGGGAAACACGCTACTGTTTGACTACATGTACAACTCATATTTACCAAGTCAGATCTATTTTCCTTTAAGGATAGTATATATGTAGAGTATATTTGTACCGACTGAAGAAAAAAGAAAAGCATTAGGTAATTTTAAGTGATCTTAAACTGAAGATTCATTGGAAAGAGAAAACTTATGTGACACTTTTAAAGGGATTGTGGCAAATGTAATGTTATAAACTTGTGATGATGATACGTGATGAAAAAGATTGAGATCATTATAGTGCTGATGAGTCTAGGGTCATTTTACCAAGTTAGTGGGTAATGACAGCATCTGAAGGAAGAGTGGATTCACGACTGGACCGCACTTAAGGCAGCCTTGCCGACTTCATTTTAAACTTTAAGTGATTTTTAATTGCAATCAACACCCACACTAATAAGGTTTCAGTTCATTCGACTTGGTCTTAAAATGTTGTTATTAGTGTTGACACAATGGGAGTAAACCCTAATTTATTGTGCCTCTTACGGTGTACGGACGTCGGTTTTTTACTATTGTATATAATTAGTGTTCAAAGTAAACGAAAAGAGGGCCACAGGCAAGCTCAGTGGTTAATGTACTCGCCTCTGGGCTGGTAGTCCGGGATTCGATCCCCACCTGGTCCTCGATTTATTCACGCGGGTGGTAAATAAATCTGAGTACATCGTCCCTCAGAGAGGACGTTAAGTCGTCGGTCCCGAACCTGTACGATGTCAGGTACTCGGTAAAGATCCATACTAGAAATTCACTTGAGTTAGGCAAAATTTAGGACTCCCAAAGTAGAATCTGTAGAATCACCGATCAAAGAAAAAGCCTGAAAACGGCTGATGTTATCACTCGCTAGGGGATTGGTTTAAAGAATTAAAAAAAAATTAACGGAAAATCATAAAAAGAACCTTTTACTTATGAAATTTCTAAAATAAAAGCACTTTTATGAAGAGTATTTTTTAAAATAAATAGTGGAATTAAAAAATGTTTAAGAACGCCCTTGTGCTGCCTGACCCAGATATTTGGCATGGTTACACTTCTGCGACAAGTCAGGTCATTCTACTAAACAAAGATTTTATTTCTTCACGTCCATAGAAGTGCAAAGAAAGGAAGACGAAACTTTTAAAAAACAAGAGATCCAAATGTAAGAAAGACATAATAAGGTTTCAAGAAGATACATAAAACTGGTGAAAGTGGAATACCAAGATACATATATTCAATATAAACAAGTTCTGTTTTCCACTATGAACAATAGTTAAGAATAAATTGAGTTAAACTTCAGGAATATCATTTCTTGAAGTTATTGAGAATATATCAGAAACAAACGAAAGAGTTTACTCTGGGAAAGTTGCAGGTGCCTTATTAGCTTCGGAAAACGTTGAGGTATTTACAATGGGTATGACATCCGCTTCAGGTATGATCTTGCAGGTATACTTGGCCTGGGTGTAACACTTGACCATTGATTACACAATGAAGGTACGTGCCTAATCCCTCGCTAGGCACATTTTCGTTGAAAACTACACCTGTCAGGTAAATATATTCCAATTATCTATATTGAAGAAATTTAACAATATATTGTAAAATACTTCGTGTTCTTCAATTTGATTTAGTACTTTCCATTGAAGTATATTTTACTCCTGGCATATAAAAATGCACACAAAACTATTATTTTCTGTAGGAAATGTACTTGAGACCAAGTCAATAGTGTGTAAGTTTATGGAGCATGCCCTTTAATACATGTTGTTAAACAAAAATCAATTCATCTATAATTACTAAGAATCACTGCACTCAATGACAAGAAAGATCTCCATATAACAAATATAGGTTAAATTATTCTGAAGAAGGCAACACCTAGACTAGAGAGTTGATAGAATTTCGGAAAAGGTTACTAAAAGTTTAGCTGGTTTCATCAGTGTCAACAAAAAAGTATGTATGGATACTCAATCAGGGGTATAATCTGAGTGATTTATTACTTGTGCAATCTGGTATAGTGTGGTATTTACTCTTAATGGAAACTTTCAAGAAGTGTCTCCACACAAACAGTTTCATATTAATGAATATGAAACACACTTTTTACTTTACTATAAGTAAAGTATAGTGATCGTGAAAAAATTCGATCTCGAGATTTTGACGGAATTACATGTTTTGAGGTCCCAGAAGTCGTTTTATGACGTTTTTACGATGATGTCTGTGTGTGTGTGGGTGGGTGGGTGGGTGAGTGTGTTAGCATTGCTTGTTACCACGCTACGGTCCAGAATCTTTGATGGATCAAGTTGATATTTTACACAAAAATGGGCCTCATAAAGACGAAGATCCCTATTGTTTGGGAAGAATTATGCATGATGGGAAGGTCACTTTTTTTGCCAAAAACCGTTTTTTTTAAAACATTTATTTCTCCTAAACTGGTAACCCTAGAGTTTTGAAATTTTGACATTATCTTTGAGGTTACAAATGTAACAAACGAAAAATATACTCAGAATTTTAAAGCAACAGGAAATATTTTTTTTTCAATAAAATGTACAAATTTTGACTTATAATTCAATCTCAAACCTTGTGAGAGCGATACAAGCAATACTGTTTGATGGATCAAAATGAAACTATGCCCAAAAATAGAACATTATGTGGAGAATGAGTTGAGATATTTTTTTCTAAAATTACATTCGCTAAACGGTCGTTACAGTACGATTTGTGTTTTCAGAAAATGTTTTTTTGACGCTACACGGCTCGTTAAAAAATAATGAAAATTTGACCAAAAATGGAACAAAAAATTAACAATTCACAAAAAAAAATTCATGAAGTTTCAATTACGGGAAAGAGCAATAACGATATAAAAACTGTTTGTTTATTCTAGACTAAGAGATCACCTGCTATACTTGTCGAATTTTTTGTATTTTTTTTACATTGTTTACATTGACTTAGAAATTTTTTGAGCGAATCCACTGAGATAAAATTGATGTTTCTAATGGAAAAATGAAAATATATTATTGACTTATAAGAGATGTAAGAGGAATAATATTGTGCAGGTAAATGATAACACTCATTAAAAAAAAATTCGTATATATGTTATTTGACAAAGGGGAAGGAAAATGATCTTATTAAGTACTAAGAAGCCATAAAATTCCCAGTATAATAATTCTGTGAAAAACCAAAAATGTAAAAGATAATTCAAAATTGAAATCTTTCGTTTAGAGATTAATAACTGTAATTATCGTACATCTTTAATTAACAAATCACCTTAAAACAACATTTTCTTCGCTGTTTAAGAAGTTTTTCAGAGAAAAAAAGAGTATTTTACTGTTTCAAATTTGAAAATTTTACTTTAATATTCAATGTAGAAGGATGTCAAGTAAACGATGTAAGAAATCTACTGGCTATTTGAACAATAGCCATGTTCTCTTGTAGGATACTATTTCGTTTCAAGAAATGTTCACTTTGGTTTTTCAAAAATGTTATTACTGCTGTAGTTATACTAATGAAATTATTTGCAAATAATAAATTATTTGTGATATACAAAAATAAGCTTATAAATTGATATGTCCTTCAATCACTATCTGTACTACCTCAGGAATGACAGGCTAATAATTATATCCCATTTAGATGTTTACGTTATGCTTAAATGAGACGTTATGTTTTATATACTCAAGAAATTTGACATTAAGTTACTTATAGTAAAGTAGAGTGTAGGCCACTCCAGATTTTTTTGCGTGGAGACGTAATTCTTGAAATCCCTCAATAATCTGAGTGAGGTAATGGCTACATTGTGATGATCTAATTTTTGTATAACTTCGCGAAGTAAGTTTTGTTTTGCTAATATCTCCTGAAGACCAGTACGGATTTGTAGAACACAAATAGTTTAAGAACTACTGATACAGTCTTCCTGTTCTGGAAGCTCACCCTCCTTGGTTTGTGGTTACGTGTTACATTAAACTGCTTTTCTGGATTTGATCTCCTACGATTTACACTGCACTAATAATAAAAAGCAAATACACTCATATTACAAGTCAGTATCTATATGCGTTGAATATTTATGTAAATATTTGTATGTAATATATATTTTTACCTTGATTGGAGAAAACAGGAAAACCCAGACATCCATATCACTGCGGGACCAAATATTGTCGGCTACCTGTGGTTAAAGAATGATAGACGAACCTTTACGTATTTTAATATGTTGACTGCTATCCGGGTCTGAATAACACTATTACTCAATCAAAAATTATTATTATCACTGATTAATATCAATACTACTGATTATGAATTATTAAGCGTCTAACTACTTTTCTCAATTGATGATTTAGTTTGAACTAATTATTCATGCGTATAAAATAAAAATCAACTTTTCACTGCTTCCATTCTTTATGAAAGTAAAATAAACGTGTAACATGAAAGAACTGCAGGTAATTACTAAGAAGTTTCTTAGTGATATCCTTCAAACTGATCAGAACAAACTCAGGAAGTTGAAATTTGGTTGGCAATAAAATACCAATTGTTGTTACAACTGAAAAATAATACCAGTATGTTACACATGACTTACATAAATATAACATACTTTTATTTGAAGTACTAAAGAAAATTATGAAAACTGATGGTCCTGGAGCAGTGTTTTCCAAACTTTTTCGAGTGACCACCCCCTTGGCTCCATCAACACCCTTGAATAATAATCAGATTCCTAGACTAAATAACCAAATGAGTCACATTTTAATAATTAAATTAAAATAAATACTAATCGAATATTTATTTAGAATCCAATATTCATAGCATATTTATGCAAAAGAATTAATACACAATAAAAGAAACTTAGGTGAGAAGATACTTTTAACAAAAAAATGAATTATCAAAACAAATAATTTTAAGAAAACGATTCCTAGAAGTTTACATGTCGTGTTTACACTTAAATTTAGAAATTATATTGCATGAACATTTTCAATTTATGGAAATAGAATCCCCGCTTCTTTTTGCATTACCACCCTCCGATTTCAATGCACCGCCCCCAAGGGGGGCTGTACCGCCCACTTTGGGAAACACTGTCCTAGAGTCTAGACAATTTCTTTAACAGAATACATTTGAAATGGTGCAGGACTAATGGTTTGACTCGGATCAACATAAACTGATGTCTAAGTAAGTCTGTAATAAGACAAAACTGAAGAAAGAATCATGAAGCCCACATGACGACTAGCTGAGACTGAGAAGGCGAGATGACGAGGCAAAGGCTGATGGAGAGGTAGGCAAGCGAGAGCGTGCAGTGGTAAATCCTCCGTGAAGAATTGGGTAAGAGTAATGACTATAAATTGTAGAGGAGGCGTGAGGGACAGCAATGGCCGCGAAGGTAATGGCAGGCGGCTCTGGAGTGCTCGACTTCGGCTTCCTCCATCCTCATCAATCTAACACAGACGTATTCCCAATTTGTCATCAAAGTCCCACTTCAAATGCACCAACCCCCATTCATTTCTAATTTCTCTAGCAATAACCATTATATCCCCCCCCCCCCCGCCGAAATAAACATCAGATTAACCGTATTCCAAATGAAATATCACAAATTCAGACAACTCTAATAATCTTTCACAAATTAATCAAACATGATTAGTTCCTTTGGGATTTATAAACAAAGAATACAATTTTGCAAGATACATACTTTTTTTCTTTACAAATTATTTCTTTCATAGCCTTTAAGTTTTATCTCCAATCATCTTCATAAAAAAATCACAAAATGTTGAATAATAGCGCAGAACAAAGAACACAGAACTCTTAATTGTCTAAGAGACGCGCCCAAGAGTAATAAACCTAAAATTATTTTTATTACGAGTATTATTCCATGCTTACACACTTAATAATAATATTAAGTAATTAATTATTAATTAATATTAATAATAAACTTAAGAACCTTCAGAGAAATGAACACAGTTAATCAATCACTTAGCTTTTTTCGATAGTTACATTCACTCACTTGTGTGGTTGTGAATGATGTACCAGTGACTGTTCGGACTTTCCTTCCTCCAAAGCCATTAACAGTCAGTCCCATTGGAAAAATAGAAAACCTTGAAAAACCAGTTTTCACAATAAAAACAGAATTCAGTTACTGTTTCAAGAACTATAATACGATAGATGTTTTTGGATACTAACAAAATGAAGGAAGAAATTCCTCACATTAATAAACTAAAAATAGAATTTCCTATCGATCACAAGGGGTAATTGTTATTCCTTTCAGTCAAACATCCCTAGATTTTCATCTGAGAGATCAACATAAACCTTCATTTATGTTCAGAACTGCCGAAGATCATGATATATTAATAATAGGAAGATATATCAGTACAAACTTTGAAAACCAATAAAACATAATAAAAAGTTACATAGGAACAAATAATTAAAAAAAAAAAAAGTCACAATGAAGTAAAATTACAAAATAAATAAGCAGATTGTTTATTTAGAAAACCTTTTTAATGTCAGCATGATCAAACTAAAATGTAGAATATCATATTCTGCATTCAGCTATAAGTCTTAACAGATAAATACAAACAGAATATATAGAATTAAATCTATAATTAATTAACCAGTAATAATTAAAAACTGAAAGACAATTAATTGTCTTTTAAACATTAGAAAAGGATTTCGAGAGCACCTGGATGATACTCTCTCGGAAATCCAGTGATCACAAGGGATTGTTTGGATAATCATGCACTTGTACAAACAAACGTGAAACAACCGTCCACTAAACTCTCTCCAATTGTTTTTTTTTTTTGACTTGGAACAGTGATACTTTGCGAAGGAAAAGTCAGTAAAAGAAAAAAAAAATAGAAAAGATGATAGAATAAATGTGTACCACCTAGACACAATCAAAACGATTTTTTAGATACAAGACATAATCGTCATTTCAATTCTTGATTGGATAGAATCAAGAATGGATCACTTGAAAAAAGCTATTCTACAAGATATTAAAAAAAAAAATTAAGGACGTAAGAGGAGATGCGCGTCAACAAACCTAGTTGTTAGTACAACTGAAAACAAAATAAACAACAAGCCATAATTATTCTTCAGTACCGGTTTAACAAAACAACTAATAAAGCCCGTCATGACGGCCGGTGGCAATAAATCAAGATCTTTTATTCAATTTTCACTGTAGTTGAGACCGAACGAAAGCAATCTCAAATAAAAAATGTTCATTCAATTAAAACAGAAGTAAAAAAAGCTAACCGAAAGCATTGCATTTCGTGGTACAATTTAAAAGATAACATTTGATCAATTCAAAGTCAATTATTTATTCTCACTAAAGTTAACACATATTAGGAAGTATTTCCGTAACATGTACACGTATTTGTCAACTGTAATTTTGGAATTAATTTTGAACTATGTTCAGCGGAGAATATAATCAAAACTATATACTCTAATAATTTAAAGCAATAAAATCAGGGAATGAATAGCAGAAAATTAAATTAACTAATTTCATAATAATTCTAAAAGAAATCAATTAAGTTAAACATTTTTAACTCTTACGATTTAAAATTAATGCAGGGAATATTTATAATATTTTTGAAATCCCTTTCTTAGGTTTCTTAAAATCTTTGTATCTGAATCAAGAAAATGAAACAGCTTGAGCTGTAAACTATAACTTTTGAAATGTTCATTAATTAGGTATTATTTTGGTTCTAGATCCATTTGAAATTATAATAGTAAGCTTTCTGTTTTTCAAATATAATATTTTGTGAAATACTAACCCACTCACTCGTGCCATCTTCGAGTGTTAATATTCCACCGGGCAGAAAGAAACAAATATAAGATTCCATGAACATTTAATGAAAAACTAACCACTCTCAGCTAATAATAGTCATCGCGAAAGCTTAAAACAGAAAGAAACTCTGAGGTTTGACTATGAGACTGTCGAAAATGTGTTTTCCTTTAAGTTCTCAAATTGTTTTACATGTAATAATGTATAACTTAATGATATGTATACAAAACAAGAGTGAAAGGTCTACAACTAAACGAAAGTGCATAGGGGGATCTCAGAGATGGAGTGAGGTGGTGGTAATGACGAAGCGATTAACTGGTGTGAGTGTCTGGAGGAAGGCACCTTTGGTTGTCGGTAATTGAAGGATAAAAAACCGGCAGGCAGGCCGTGGGACAGGAAGACTGACGAACAGTTCACACCCGGACCTAATTTAATCAGTCCGCCCTCAGCTTGCCAAGCAAGTCAATTCCGAATTTGACATATGGCCAGCAAACCCATATACCTCTGAATCTGGCTCGAACTAGCCGGCTCTTAAATGACACTAATTATCTTAATGGTACCACTGTTCAATACCGGTTATGCCTTCAAAGATCATTACATTCCCTTCCCCAGTGATATCAATCTTGGGGTGTCACCGCATCCCACAACCAAGGAAATGAAGGAAAATATCGCTGTAGAACTTTAAAAGGTAATTAACGCTTTCTTCATTTATCATTATTTTCAACAATTGAAATTAAAAGTAGATCATCAATCACCCCAGAGACCAGAGTGAACATCCACTGTCCGAAGTGACCGTTCAAGGCTAAGGATTTCTTCTTTCTCACTTCCTCTCTTGAATTTATCTTTCACACACACACACACACACACACACACACACACACACATATATATATATATATATATATATATCAATGATCAAACCACAATAAGAAATGGGAAAACAAGACTAAGATCTTTCAACCGTAACAAGCGGTCTTCGTCAGAGTCAAAAACCCAACTGAGTTTTTCATTCTGAGTTTTTTGACTCTGACGAAGACCGCTTGTTACGGTTGAAAGATCTTAGTCTTGTTTTCCCATTTCTTATTGTGGTTTGATCATTGATTGTTATTTCACGTGTTTATGTGAAAGCTTTATATATATATATATATATATATATATATATATATATATATATATATAAATGAAAAAGATAACACATAGAAGAAACGAGAAAAAATTTTCGGTTTGAACAGTCTTCAGGAGAGGTAAGAGAGGGAAACCAAACGCAAGGGTTCACAGCGGTTGGAGACCCTCTGTTTGTTTTTGTACATTGAACTATATTTGTCCACCTCGGATAGTATTTACAAACTCAAACTTTCGGGCAATCCGTCTTCAGGAGAAAAGAGAAAGGGAGACGAAGCACGTTGTAGACGCAACGGCAAGTAACCCACCCGGCAACCGCCAGTGCTGCCCTTCGTACCCGGTCTTAAAGTAATAGTATTAAGAGGAGATAATTATCCTCTTAGAAGATAATGCATAATAATGCATTCATGAAATACTGCTACCGAAATTTCATAAAGAACTGATGCAACTGATGACAATCAATGTCAAAAAAACAGAAGTCAGTTGTGCTTACATATTCCTATGTATTCTTTCTGTGATTTTACGTGATCCATTGTATGGACCGTTTCATACATATAACATAATCAGACGCAAGGAAAACATCGAGAAGACCTGATCGGTTTCCATCAAGAAAAGTTATTCATGGCTTGAAAGGCAAACTAAATCTGAACCCAACCCTAGAGAGCGCTGAGCTACAATGACACCAGTACGAGTGAACAAAATACGATGAGAGAGGAACTTCTGAACTAATAAGCAATCTGAAAGAGGACTAAGATTTTTCGAACAAGTATAGGCCACATCAAAGTTTACAAATTAAACAGATCGATTAGGAAGAAGCAAGATATGTAGTTTGTTGTGACAGGTGGCCGGATAGCGGAAGTATTTTAAGGAATAAAAAAAACAGAAAGGAAGAAAACAAAAGTTGGACAGGACAGGGTAATCAAGGCAGGCAACTAACATAATGCTACTGGACAACAGCTGCTATAACCAGCCTAGAAAAGGCTACTGCTTCCATTAATACTCAGTCTAATTTGAATAAGCCATTACTAATATTTATAGTATTTGATCTCATCGATTTAATTAATGAAAATTCATAATATTCTATAAGTATTTGTGTAAATATTGCTTCTGTCTACATAAATAATGAGAATCACGATATATTGGCATGATTCTAAATAATGATAATGTGGATTCGAAATTTTCTACCTAAATACAGGGCACTTAATTCTGCCTTACTAATGTATTATCTGAACATATAATTATTAAGAAAAACGAATGAAATACAATGCTGAAATAGTTATGTCTAATATTAAAATTGTAAAGTGGTTACAAGTTCTAGTTCCTCTGGACTAGCCCGTTGAGTAATGGTAACTAACATGGTAATAATAAAACTACCCTTGTCCCATTGACTACCCTAACGGACTCACATCCCGAGGTAGCTAAACATTACATACTAAAGGCAACTTCTTCGTTCGTTTACAGTTTGATATTCATCAATACCATAGCTTTAGTTCGGTCCACCAATAGTTCTGAAAATATTTACGTCCCTGGAAATTATTTCATTAGTAATAGAATGAAAAAACTATGAAAGCACATTTCGTTTTTTTTTAACTTAATATGAAATTGATTCCAAAAAGAAAATAGTATTTAAAATATGTAGATTTATAAAGTTTTGTTGAATATTTGAAATGAGAGATGACCTATACTTAGGAGTGACTACACTTTAAAGTAGGCATGAAGAATTTTGGTATTAGCTAAAAAGAAATATGTTTTTTTGTATTAAGAGGAAGATGATGGAAGTAAATAAACAATTAAGCCATTCCTAAGGAATTCAACTTTTAAAGAGGCTAACGAAGTATAACAATTTTCGTTGTAAATACGAAAACATTTCTAGCATAGTGCAATCTTATTATATGGTATTTAGTCATTGTAGGGTAAACAGTTAATGAAATGGTCTCCACATATAAAAATTTAATGGTATAAAGAACGCGTTTCGAACACGTAATATTCTTCCTCAGGCATTAACTAAAAAATACAATGACACCAGAGAGTTATCTATAGTATACAGTAAATATAGTACAATATTTACTATACTATATTTACTGTATAATACAGATAACTCTCTTATGTCTTTGTATTTTTAAGTTAATGCCTGAGGAAGAACACGTGTTCGAAATGAGTTCTTTATACAATTAAATTTTTATATGTGGAAACCATTTCATTAGCTTTTTACCCTACAACGAAAACATTTATAAAAGCAACCACAAGCCTTAATTCTCAGTATTCCAATAGAAACAAAATGTGGAATTCCAATTGGTATTGACTTTTACTTCCACTACTGTCGTTCCTACGCTATACCAGTCAATGGTAATTTAATATACTGATTTTTTACTCATTATTCAATAAAACTTTCCAACTTCTACTTGTTTATCATTCCACAGAAAGAAAAAAGAAACTTTTTATGGTAAGGATTTAAATAAATTTTTATAAATTAAATTTATTTTACGTTTTGTTTCTCATATATTTTGCTGGTATTACTGGGTAAATTTACTGGTTCTGAATACCGTATAATATCAGAAATAACTTTCACAATCAGCAAGAGAAAAGTGATTTGAGTGAAACTCAGTAATGAAATTGTGGAAAAGAAACTACTGGTCGACCAAGGGGTCGCCGCAGAGTTGATAGAGAGATTATCCACGTCTGCTAAGCAGTGGTCCCCCCTTCTGTGAAATGCATCAATTTACCTTTCAGCAATGCCACTGATGTCTGTGTTAACTGAAACGCATTCTGTAGCGTGACTCGACTTTTTATTGAGTATTAATAAGGACATGAGTGACTCAGAGGAAGAAGTGAGAATGGGAGAAGTGAGACAATGAAGGGTGTGGACACCGAGGGCCGACTAACACCTAATCGCCCCTTAGTTTACTAGTTAGCTTCTTTATCATGTAGTTATTGGCCTTATATGAACAAATTACTTTTAAAATAACATCCGACAACCAGAAAGATCAATATTTGTTGAACCTAACATGCAACCAGGTATGATATTAACAATGAGTTTCAAGTTCCAAAACTCAGAGAGCGTTTGAGCAATAAATATAAGACATAATAAATATTTGAGTAACAAATATTGTTGTCATTTTTTTTAGCATAGGGATTATTATATATCATCTGTACTTTCCTTTTATAATGATGCCAATTCAAGTAGATAGCTACGGTAGTTAAATTTATCATAACTACAGTACATGGTATTTACAAAAAGCTTTGTTCAGAAAAATGATCCACGCTGTTGGGAAAGCTGTCTTTAATCTTGTTATATTGTCTTTACTCTTAGTCTCTGATATACTTTTGAACAAATGATAAATGAACTCATTTTCACATTTTTCCATTCTTTCTGAGAGAAGGTGAGATAAATTACTTATTAAGAACTCGTAAATCCTTGTGTGATTCTCTGTGGTCATAATTAGTTGGTTCTGCTTACCATGTTATCTACTGTTTAACCTGAGTCATTTAGATCTGAAGTAATGAAAGGTCAACTTAACACATATATAATCAGTATTCTACTTGAAATTGATTCTAACAACAATGTAACGCATTTCTCCAGTGTAATCTTACAAAATAAATAAAAGCCCAGACTTTTTAGCAGAGGAAACAACACTTTAAATTGTACGGGAAACAATTTCATGGATAAAATTATGAAGTTTTTATTCTCAAAAAAACTTTGACGACGAAGTATATTGTTTGTATATGTTATGCAACTGCAATCTATTCAATTATAAATTAACAGGAATGTAATTCACATTTTTTAATTATTAAGGTTACTGTGAATAACAGTATGCTATTGTTTCCAAATAATTATTAAGATACCAGTCTGTATACTACATGCTTTACGTAGAACAAACACTAGTGTGTTACCAACTTATAAGTTTCACATTCAGATCTGTTCTATGTGAGGAAAGTGAGTACAATTTACTATCACCCGGGGTAAGCTTCATGCCTACTTACTTTCACCTTACTCGATTATTGTAGTATTGACCTTTAAGGAATACCTGGCGACATCAGGTCGAGACCGATGGAAGTACTCTCTGTCATAACTTTATCGTTGAGTTCAACCTGTATGAGTAACAGTCTGCCATAAATATAGCTTTCCCAACCTGTGCAGGCTCAGGACCAACGCGTCAGTAGAAGTACGGTATCGGGACAAATGGAGTATGGTTTGCTGTTTTATCGTATTTTATCGTTTGCTTCGTAATCCTTTCATAAATATAATTAACTTCATCATTTTTTTGCATGAGGACAGAACTGCACCAATATAAACGGAAGAACACTTAGAACCTGAAATAGAACCTTCATATGACGAAAAATACAACATAATACTTCTGTGAAATATTTTGATAAAATCTAAGACATCTGTTTTAGTCCAATAATGCAGATCTTAATTTTACCTAATATTCTGGTTTGAACTAAGTTACCATAAATTAATAATATAAAATCAAAGTAACTAATTAATAATAAAAATATAAAGCTATAGCTTCAGTTTTCATATTTAAATTTAAAAATATGATGTATTGTATTAGTATGATGTATATATAGTATCTATAGTATATATAGTATTAGAACAAACAATAAATGTAAGTTACTAATTCTGGATGTTGCCAGGTGTACAGTAAATTTGTTGTCCTCTTTTACAATAGTATTACATTTAAAAAATTATAATTTCTTAAAAATTAATTCCATTTCTGTTAATTCATGATATTCGTAATGCAATTATTTCTTTAATTATGTTTTGTTTAAATGTTTTGAACATTTCCATTTTATACCAAAAACGCTGACACCTGTTAATGGCGACAATAATATTGTTACGACTTTGCATGGGAGTTACCCGAGGTCGCTGTTCTTGATAATGTTGGCTTCACGAAAACCGATCAGGTACATTGGAATAATGATACAGTTGGGAATATCTTTGACAGCTGTTCGTTCTTTACTGGTAATCAGCGCTATTGGAGAAAAAAAGGGTGATTATTGAAGTAACTTGAAATGACTTAGTCTGTGTTTATGACAGGAAGGTAAATATAATATTGGATGCAGCGGAGGCCTAAGGCATTGTGAAAGGAGAATCCTCGGAAAATAGGGTATCATTAGAACATATGTTACCTGCTTGGTGGAGAAAGCTGTAGAGATGTTCTTGAAGGTCAGGCAGGAATGCTTTTATGAAGCTGATTGCAGACACTGGATGACTAGAATTACCTTAGGTTATCACAGAGGACTGAAACTAGAATAGTGCAGCAGCCGTCACGGTTAAGTCCCTGTGCAATACGACACTGTTACGCTTCCTCTGTTTCATGTAATCCGACTCTTTCACCTTGTTATCTACCTAATTGTTTCACTTTCTTTACAACTTCACCAGCATTTTCATCCTAATAATTTTAACACTACTTATTGTCATCAAATGCACCTTTTTGGTCTTTGATATGTAGGTTGTCCTTTGGAAAATGGGGCAAAAGAAACAATCCACTATCATGATGTGAATAGTTGATTTCATTGCAATTCCCCATCAGTAATAAAGGAAAGGCTAAAATAAAGCCAGCAGTTATAGACCCATATGACTTAGCAGTGCATGAAAATAGCAAAAATGTGGTCAAGGGCAGATCGAAAACTTCCTAGGAAAAATGGATCATATGTGACACATAAGAGGGTTTTAGACAGCATCGATCAAATTGTCAAAACTACACAAGAGGTTGAGAAGGTTTCCAGAGGTCATTATTTACTTCAGGGCCATATACCACACATCTAGCGCTAACTATTTAACTATAAGCTGAAAAGGCGTAATAAAGATAATACGATGAAGTGGGATCCAAATTTTTGAAAGCAACCAATTGTTTCTTCCTTCTCTAGTTCACTCAAAAATATTTGTGTGCCCCTTACCCCTCCCTACAAAGGAAAGAAGTGCTCTTAGGTGATTTAAACATGAATACTTCAAAAAAGGAACGAAACTTAGAATGAAGCCTATAGGCATCAATAAACAATAGCCTGTGTAGCTCATTATTTTACAAATAGCAAACCAAGTTCAATCAAATTAAGTGTTAATAATAGAAGTACATCTATAAAATGTTTATAAAAACATTATACACTAATATTTTTAATGATACTAGTAAAAAGAAGATAAATGAAATATTTGTTGTGCGTATACTTCATCAGTTGGCAGACTTACGACTTTAGCTTCAAAAGACAGATGTATCCATTTAACAGCTGTCAGCATTGCCACCATTCAGAGATATATTGCAAGTTGAAATATTGCAAGTTAATTGGTTCCAATTAGTTCCTTAACCAAGTGAAGTTCATTTAAAGCTTACAAATAGCTAAAACGCTTTAGAGCTCAATAGAACGGTTAGTGGCCTTATTGTAGGCAGTCTGTCAGAAGTTATCAGTGTGCAAGCTAACTGTTCATACCATTTCATACCATTTCTTTGCACTGCGCCCTACTGATACAACTCCTTCATTGCGCCACCCAAAGACATTATATTTTACTTATAATTATTTAAACAATATGAAATGTCCAAAATTGTTGAAAACAAAATAGAACTAAATATCAAAGAACAACATATTAGAAGAATTCATATCAGAATATACAATAGAAACAATTTGTATTTATTTGTATAGAATGGATTTATGTTCAGAAGAAAAAATAGAAAATAAAAAAACATTGAATTAATAATCCCATAAAATCTGAAACAACTAGGAAATTCCTTTGATTAATTAAATTTGCACATTAATTAAATAAACATACACATATTTAATGTATATGTTTTATGGATACTAACGGTTATATAAATTACAATTTCTAACACCTTTCTTCACAATTTTAACGAGTTAGACTAATGGAAATATTTCTCGCAAAGACTCTCTCGATAATGTGAAAGTACACAATATATATAATACAACAAAGAGTCCAATAATTCTTAAATATGGTTAACTGAAAAAGAATATCAAAATATAGATATATTTATAACAGCATTAAATTTCATTAGCTGTTATCAAAATTATCAAAAACAAACAAATAAGAAAAAAATAAAAGTTATAATATTTAATTTAAAGAAATAAATAATTTACAGATGTATCAAATATTATCATGAGAAAAGTGACAACAAACTAAACCATGAACCCAATATTAAATAAAAAGATAACGTATTGCCGAAATCTTTTTTAATAGTAAAAACGCCTAAAAACTTATTTAGCAAACTTTGGAATAAAATTACTTCAGAAAAAACTTTATGGTATTGCATTAAATGAAAATTATTTTGAAAAAAAAATTAAAAAGGTGAAAGCAAAATAGACACATCAAAATAGTTCATTACAGTTTGATAAAGAGTGTTTCATGATAGTTATTAAGACGTTAGAATTATTTGTAGAAGACTAAAACAAGCAGTGGGAACTTTTAGAGTGGTCTGCGGCTATTCGAGACCCAGTTTGGGCAGCTCTACCTGCTCTCCGTGTCCCCTGGAGGCGATCCCAAGACGTCAGGGTGCACAGTCGTCTGCAGCTCTTAATGACCTGTTTCCGGCTTCTCTTCACCTTAGTCGGCATTAAAACTGGCTCCAGTTCAATTTCTTCCTCTTTCCCACTTGATTTACTATCTCCTCCTGTTTTCATAACTGATTATCTCAAATCACCTTCTCCCTAACGGGGCTTAAAAATATGCGCTTCGTAAAGATATCTTAAAATAAATCAACTCACTTTTCTAACAGCCTCTTTGATTAATTTTATTTATGTTTTTAATAGTAAATAGGTCTTAAAGTTTAATAAATGCATCAACAGCATTATTTCTAAAACTGACCAAAGTTTCGAGACTAAGGTGCACTGGTATTGGGAGTCTCACTAGTACCAAAAAACTAAATTCAAAAAAAGAGCCAAAAATCAAACCTGGTCCATGATGACAACATCCAAAGTTAGTAACATGCCTTCGCTGAGGAATTTCGCCTAATACCCCAATGACACTTCTATTCTAGAAACTCTCATTTGAGATTCCTGGATGGGAGTCTCAAATAAGAAATAAGAGATCATTTGAACTACCAGGCTCCATAACGTAAATTATCAGACCCTCTATACGCTGTTAGTAATCCTGTGTGCACTCTGAGGATTTTACTAGTTTTAGCTAAAATATATTCATCAACACAGTTTTGAATTACACAAATACTTCTTCAGGTGAAAGCATTTTACTCGCAAAAATTTTTAACGATTCAATTCAAAAGCGCTGAAAGAGCAGAAACGGCTTGGTCTCGGATGAGGACACTTCCATTATTTCCTTTCTGCCTATGGAGGGTACTATTTCATAATTTCTCCGTCACGGCCTTTCAAACAGTTTTCGGTAGGAAGGAAATCTAACATCTAAAATTTTAAATCTGTTTAATTTAATATATTTTCGAGAATTTCTTAATATATTTAATTATAATCGTCAATTAGATTTTCAAATCTAATATTTTCAAATATTACCAATAAATGTTCCATTTTGAGAATAAAAACATAGAAGATAACTTTATAATTTTGTTAAATATTTGTTTTCTCTTTTGAAGTAAAGGATTCAAAAGTGTTATAAAGATTTAAGATTTTGTTCAGTTCTACGAGGGAAAATAAGTCAATAATCTGCCACTTTACTATTTTAGTAAGAGAGGGTAATATTAGTGGTTATTTCTACATTGGGAAGTCTACAATTCATTTTGTAACTAACTCCGTACAAGCTGAAGAACACGCCTTCATCTGTTTTGGAATAGTGGGTGTTCAAGACTTCTCACCATCGTAATGAAAATCTAAAGATAATAACTGGTGCCGAGTCTTCGTTACTACAGGTAGTGTTCATCACTACTGGTCATGTCCTCTTTACGTAACACCTTTAGTCCTGATAACTTACACTGGAACAGATAAGATACACTGTTCTTTACGATTACTATAAGATTTAACAACTGTTTATTATTCAGTTTATTAGTTCCACAGAGTTGAGTAAGATTTTATCATATGTTTCACTTGTTAATTAAAACGATAAAATATATTCTTTAAAAATTCTTCAAAAGATTTCAGAGATCAAACTTTCTTTAATATCGTCGATTTTTGCTGTATGGTATCTCGGTCATTATTTGATTCAAATGCCGGTTGGTAGTGAACAATCTGTGGAGGGTAGGGTTGCAGAGAACGGCCATTTTAGGGTTAGCAGTCAATAGTGGACATAATGTGATTCGAATGCCAGTGAACATTGACAGTGACATTCCGAAGAGAGGAGGCCAGTAGTGGATGTGGATGTAGGAAGCACAAATTCTGCTATGATAAGGCATAAATTCCTCTCTCCAAAAGCCGAAAAGTAAACACAATTAAGGGATATGATCACTTTTAAAATTATAACGGTGAACCGTAATTATAGATAGTCAAGAAAAGTAGAAGAATTAATCAAAACGATATATGTGATAAAATTAGGTTATTTGTGACAAAAGCTAATACTTTTAAATAAATTGTAACGTTTAACTTTTATACATTGGAAGTCAGAATGGGGAGGGGTTCTGGAAAGGAATGGAAGACTGAGCAGGTTGTGAGGGGCCAACAAAAAGCAGACTGAACCACACACAGCAATCCTTACAAAGAACTACACTAAGCGATAGGGGAAATGAGAGAGTGATTAGGAAAAATAACAACCTTCTGAGCTACAAAAACAAGAACGTTTAGAATAAAAGAGGCCACCTTGGTGAAGAGTAATGACAGAGTCAATTGACGAAAGACACAAAACAAAGTAGAGTCTTTAAGACATCTGGAATGAGATTAAGAGCTTGAGGATGCAGAAAAACTTACTTCTTACTTCTGTATTCAACTGGCTACAAGGGTTTCTAATTTAATTTAAACAACGCACGGGTACTATCCTTCAACTGAATCATTTAACAATAAATCAGGATCTTGTTTAAGAGATATGCGTGCCTTTATCTCTTTTTATCTACATTCAAAATCCTTAAAAGATAACAATTATTTAAAATCGGGAAATGGTATTGTACTAAGCAAATGAAAAAAATATTTTAATGAGTTATATATATTAACTTTTATTTGAAGAATATGAATTATAAATTGTACTTTTAAACAAAGAAATTATATTTACTTTGCGTATTTAAATACAATTTCACTTGTACTTATTTCGCATTAATATATTCAAAATTTGTGAAATGAATAGGATTGCCGGAGTAGTTATTAAGAGAATAACTTATAGCCAGTGCCCGCTCTTGGCGTCCGCCATTAAGCGCCGCACTGATCAGTGAAGTCGCGCCTGTAGAAAGTCATCTCCGGATGTCAAACTTCGCGCACCTTCACGTACTTGCAGGTGCACAGGTGTTCCATATCTGTGAGATGCAGTCCATAGAGACAGACCTTCCAATGGAAGGAAGGACACCTATTCTGTGGACATGGGACACAAAGAAGTCGTGGCCTATTGTGCTCCGAAAGATTACTACTGCTAATGATCGTGGTAGCTACCTTCCAGTGGGTCCGCCAGTTGTCAACCTTTCTCACATGTTCCCCTATGTTGCTCTTAGGTATTCCCCATGTATCTTTTCTCAATTGTCGAGTCTATTCTATTCTTGATGAACTGTATTGAGGAAAGATGCAGGCTGCGACAGGGCAGCTCCCGGTGAGCCAGTTCATCAGCTCTTCATTACCATTCAGACCTACATGGCTGAGGACCCATTGTAGAATATGGTCCAGCCTTCTCTTTGCAATAAATTAAAGTTTTCTCCACATCTTAAAATGAAGTCACAGTCAGTAAGGTGATTTAATGTTAGGGCATGATTGACAGCTTTAATATAAATTTGGACGTCAGTCAGTTTTTCTGAGACTCCTTCGACTGCCACTATTTCACCATCAAAGTTATTGAGTGGAACACTCTTAGCGAAATGTCCTTCAAATAACTGACAGCTGAAGTCAATTTTCTAATTCACTTATATAAATAACATTATCATTCTCTTATAACTAAAACTATCCTATTATCTCATATTAAGAGAATAAGATAATTATAAGAAAGTAATAAACTTATTAAAAATTCTCTTTACATAGTTGGATAAACACATATCTTCTTCAGAACCATTTAACAAACAACTTTCAATTTTCTTAGAAACATTTTCATTCCCATGAAGAGTCTTGCCATCAGAAAATTACAACGTGCTCGGTACCTGGTAAAACAGAGCAGTCACTCGCCTTCTAATAAAACCCAATGAACCAAACTTTTAAAATACTTGTATTATTATTTGTGTATCAATATAACACTTAGATTAATGAACTTAATTCGTACAAAAGACCACTGTAAATGATTTAAAAACTTTGTTACCTCTAATTAACCAACATCAATGAGGTTTTAGGTTACATTGTTATTAACAGATACTAAACAGTTCTAAATAGTTCAACTTGTTACATCTTAAATCGTTTTCCAAAAAGTAGAAGTGTTATCAAACTTAAATCTATTAAATATTTGGAAGATCGTCATATATTCTAAGCCGTCAAGTCAACCTATGGATGTCAAATTGTTGGACAAAGAAGTTTTCGAAAGTAATGAACTTCATTAACAGGGCCCTCCAGTTCTTATGATAGATCGATCTAAATTCAATTACGAGGAAGAGGAAGGGGAAGTTCACCAACAATAGAATACATCAATCTTTTTAACTATAGGCAGGAACAGAAATTTTGAACTGACTGAACTCCTTTGTGAAGTTACTGGATATGAATATTTCGTAAGGTAACCCAAACACACCTTATCTCTACTATGGAGTAGTATACTAATAGGATTTATATTATTACTGGGTTAGTAATATTACTTGATTTAAGATCACATGATGAAATATGAAGGTAACATTAGCAAGAAATGTACTCGTGGGTCGAAATGAATAGAATGAAAGCAAATAATAGAGAAAGGTAGTCCCAGTTGCTTTGTCAGGAGTGCGCATGTCAATGTGGTCGAAGGGTTGTGCAATGCCCTTTCAGCTGAGCCGAGCCCTTAGGGAAGGGAAGCCCGATGCAGTTTCAGACGAATACACTGACTCACAATAGCTGGCTTTGAAAAGCCCATGCAAATACAAGAACCTGCAACTATCTTTCCAAGTCATCTTGATATTCTACTGTTCCTTTTTCAAGATTTTATAATACACATTTATAGTGACAACCACACTAAAAAAAAAAAACGCGGATAGAGGAGGATAATATTGCATATTTATTTATTAAACCCTATTTATTTGAAATGTAAAGTTTCATACTCTCAACATTTTCATGAATAACCCAGTGTTACGCGACAGCATAATATATTTTTCAGTGAAACATATGAAGTTAACCGGAAATAATGGTAACATGAAAACACTGTTGACATGGAATCAAGACATTAATTCAATAAAAGCTCTTGTTTATATAAGAAGCCTAGACTGACAACTCTTTGATGACCCAAAAACACGTAACTAAAAGACTAAGGGTAACGAAAAAATATGAACAATCCAACTAAACAATGCACTACAGATATTTACTTACTGACCATACAATAAAAATAGTACAGTAATTTGACAGTAGTAGTTCCATAACCTAGAACTGCTAAATTACACGGGGCACAGTGCACGGGAAGATTGGTTGATCTTTAGTCATAAGATAAGCTGAAGGTTAAATATTCCTTGACCCCCGTGCCCTAAGCTTTTATCTACAACCATTACTGCTTGCAAAGCATCTGGTCACTCAATTAACAATATCGTTAAGTTCTCATCTTGCCCTCATGGAGAACTTCTACTGGTCAAATCGACTCATCACGAAGTACAGTTATTTAGAAAGTAAGTTCTTTGGCAAGTAAACATCATATTTATTATTTTTGAATCTGCCGTTAACAGCGGCGAGCGTTGAAACATCTTTCAGTCTGTTTAAAAACTATAAATGTATCTCTATCAGGCAATCAAGGTTAAACATTGCTAGTAATTAAACATTACTAATTACTAATTATTAATTACTTTTACTAATCAGTAAAAAAAATTACTTAAAAATGTAGTGATTTTGGAAATATTCAAACAATTAAGAAAAGTATTAAAATTGGCGAGCTCATTCTTAATTAGTTATTTTATTTATTACAATGTGGTTATTGATAATGCACGTGGCTGTAATTCTTTCATTTCATATCTAAAATGTACTCTAACGAAAGTTTTATAAGATGGCCCAACATTTTTAGCTAGGCCACTGCAAGCCATTTGACTTGAAGGCGGATGTACCTCTCCGTACGTACGTGCAATAACGTACGTTACATTGCAAAGATTATCACAGTAGCCCACGACACATGCTTATATCTCAGACTTTGCAACAAAGATTAAAAGACCAATTCAAAATATACCTACATAATATGAAAAAATCAAATAATCATATTATATTGCCAGTACTATCAGGTTATTATTATCAGGTTGTTAATAACCAACAAAGAAATATGAAACATCTCACCGAACCTTTCGTACTTTCTCCACTAAAGTGAGTGAATATTTCATATTAAGAATGACATATTTTTACTTTACTATAAGTAAAGTATAGTGATCGTGAAAAAATTCGATCTCGAGATTTTGACGGAATTACATGTTTTGAGGTCCCAAAAGTCGTTTTATGATGTTTTTACGATGATGTCTGTGTGTGTGTGGGTGGGTGGGTGCGTGTGTTAGCATTGCTTGTTACCACGCTACGGTCCAGAATCTTTGATGGATCAAGTTGATATTTTACACAAAAATGGGCCCCATAAAGACGAAGATCCCTATTGTTTGGGAAGAATTATGCATGATGGGAAAGTCACTTTTTTTGCCAAAAACCGTTTTTTTTAAAACATTTATTTCTCCTAAACTGGTAATCCTACAGTTTTGAAATTTTGACATTATCTTTGAGGTTACAAACGCAACAAACGAAAAATATATTCAGAATTTTAAAACAACGGGAAATATTTTTTTTTCACTAAAATGTAAAAATTTTGACTTTTAATTCAATCTCAAACCTTGTGAGAGCGATACAAACCATACTGTTAGACGGATCACAATGAAACTATGCCTAAAAATAGAACATTATGTGGAGAATGAGTTGAGATATTTTTTTTCAAAATTACATTCGCTAAAGGGGCGTTACAGTACGATTTGTGTTTTCAGAAAATGATTTTTTGACGCGAAACGGCTCATTAAAAAATAATGAAAATTTGACCAAAAATGGAACAAAAAATTAACAATTTATAAAAAAAAATTCATGAAGTTTCAATTACGGAAAAGAGCAATAACGCTATAAAAACTGTTTGTTTATCCTAGACTAAGAGATCACCTGCTATACTTGTCGAATTTTTTATATTTTTTTACATTGTTTACATTGACTTAGAAATTTTTTGAGCAAATCCACTGAGATAAAATTGATATTTATAAAGGAATAATTGAAATTGTTTATTGACTTATATGAGATGTAAGAGGAATAATATTGTGCAGGAAAATGATAACACTCACTCAGAAAAAAATCGTATATATGTTATTTGACAAAGGGGAAGGAAAATGATCTTATTAAATACTAAGAAGCTTATTATTACTATTATTTTAAAGATTAAAATTCTCAGTATAATAATTCTGTTAAAAACCAAAAATGTAAAAGATAATTCAAAATTGAAATCTTTCGTTTTGAGATTAATAAATGTAATTATCGTACATCTTTAATTAACAAAGCACCTTAAAATAACATTTTCTTCGCTGTTTAAGATGTTTTTCAGAGAAAATAAGGGTATTTTCCTGTTTTAAATTTTAAAATTTTACTTTAATATTCAATGTAGAAGGATGTCAAATAAACGATGTAAGAAATCCACTGGCTGTTTGAACGAAAGCCATTCTCTTGTAGGAGAATAAATCGTTTCAAGAAATGTTCACTTTGGTTTTTCAAAAATGTTATTACTGCTGTAGTTATACTAATGAAATTATTTGCAAATAATAAATTATTTGTGATGTACAAAAATAAGCTTATAAATTGATATGTCCTTCAATCACTATCTGTACTACCTCAGGAATGAAAGGCTAATAATTATATCCCATTTAGATATTTACGTTATGCTTAAATGAGACGTTATGTTTTATATACTCTTGAAATTTGACATTAAGTTACTTATAGTAAAGTAGAGTGTAGGCCACTCCAGATTTTTTTATATAAATATACCAATATAGTGTCATAAATACAAAGCGTTATATTCATAGTTTGTCAGGCAATGAAAATTTTGCTTAATAAAGTACATTGTATTAATGTACCGGATGAATGAAATTCACAGCAGATTCAGGGTTGGCTTAATCTAGTTGATTGACTGTAACTTATGTGCTACTTTTAGTTCAATTGACAGTAATTGTGGGTAAGTGCTTTATTTTGCATAGTCTCCGCATCATCAGACATTGTAATACAAGGGTTGTGAGGACAATGAACTACAAATAACTAAGAGCAAGTATATTAACTAACACCACAGACTATTTTGACCTTTGAAAGCTTTTGACCTTCATAGGTTATCACTTGATCATGATCTACTGACAAGATATATGAAAAAAAAAATATTCTTTTTTTTTCAGAAATGCCTTAGAATTTGTTCACCTTTTCCTTATCACAGTGATGGTTTCACATAAGTCAGTTTATGGGGGCCAGAATAGCTCAGTGGTTAACGTACTCGCCTGTGTGCTGGTAGTCCAGGGTTCGATCCCCACCTGGCCCTCGATTTATTCACGCAGGAGGTGAATACATCTGAGTACGTCATCCCTCGGAGAGGACATTAAGCCGTCGGTCCCGAGCCTGTACGATGTCGGGTTAAAGATCCCTATTCGAAATGCACTTGAGTTAGGTAAAATGTAGGACTCCCAATGTAGAGTCTCTAGAATCACCGATCAAACAAAAAGCCGGTAAACGGCTGACGTTTCACCCGCTAGGGGATCAGTTTAACCAATATAAAAAGAAAAAAAAAAGAAAAGTCAAATTATATTGTTATAAATATCTAAACCATAACTTGGCATCCCAAACAGGAAGCAATATATTTCGATCAGTAACACTTCTCAACAGTCTAAATATATTAAAACACGGTAAGAAATTAATAAATGATGATTCAAGCAAACAGCTGGTCATCGTCATAGTTACACTTGAAGTGAAAGCACACACACGGTTTGGTATGAGAAGGAAAGGAGGTAAGAGAGGTATTTTAAAAGGGCCTAAAAGAAAAGAAACAAAAGACTGGGTAATTCATGGTAACAAAGGAGTTCAGGAAGGAATAAGTAAAATACTATGAGCTTGATTTTTTGAACCTTGGTAGACAAAGCTGCGACTCTCGCTAATATTTAGTATAATTTGAATAAACCATTACTAATATTTATCGTATTTCATCTGTTAAATTTAATTAATGGAGACTTGATAATATTTCTTAACAAAATCCATCTTTCATATTTATAAGTTTTACATATGCTATGGAGGACTGATGTGTTGATAAAAAATATTAATGATTTACCAGTCTGACCTATGTATGTTTTGTGGTATTTACAGGGAATCTTTTAAATATCACTATATTCAAGTTCTCCAGGAGAGTTATTAATTACTAAATTATCAATTATTTATAGTATTTAAATAATTTTATTATTTTCCTAATAAATTATTATTAGGAAAACAAACATTACAGTCATGATTAAGTCAAGCCTACAAAGTGGGTTCAATAACCCATGATTTAGTAAAACTATGGGATTTGATATTAAACGGGTCTCTCCTACTACACGCGAGCATCTTTTTTGGCACATTTTAAAGTTTTATCAGTATACGAGTAGCCGGTGTTTTAATGAGTGAATAATACAAATAAAGCTGTTCATTTTAATTAAAAACTCTTAATTTTTTGTTATTTTTAAAAAACAAACTCTTAAAACCCTCAAAAGCATACGTCTAAAAGAGATATTTTTTCATTTCATGATGGGTAGAATAAAAATCGGCATAACCAAGAATATTGACGGGTTTTCTACCACACTAAAACATTACTCTTTCGATAATTAATGATTAACTAGATCTAAGAGGACTAATTTGAAATATTTTTCTTTTTTCCACAATTACATTTGATTGTTAACACTTAACAATCTAGGTTTGTTATACATACACCTTTATTAATAGATTTGAGACATAAGCACAATATATCATCAATATATCGGAACCAATTCATTCCTCCCTAATTCTACTTGATGAAGTTAAATGGTTACAGGATATTGAAGATGCATTATGTCTCTGTCCCAAATATATTAATAAAGGAGCTGTTGTTGTGATTAATTCAATTCACAAACAAATACTAACTAAATTGTAAATTACCATTCTTAGGTTTCCTTATGCTTAGATTCCCTCAACATTTACGTGTTTTAGTGTGAACAGGAAACCCACCTGTATACTTGATTATGTCCATTTTTCATGTTAGCTTTACAAGAAAGCCCAAGAAGTAGACCTAATGACTCACAGTATAATAAAAATATACATTTGACATTAAGAAGGTTTCTATTTCTACATTGGAAAACGTTTTTAAGCTTTGCGTCCCTCTCTTCTCTCCTCTTAACGGTTCTAACCAAAATTGGAAACTTTAAGTGCGTTTTTTTCAGTTATTTGTATACCTCAGTTTCTTATCATTTTCCCATTGTTGAAAAATATATCTAAAATTTCGAAAAAAAAATATTTACAGTACTTTTTTATTATAGACGACTACGAGTGTCGAATACCATATAGAGATGAGTCTCGTTAGGTCGTGCTATGTTCTTTTTGTGTAATTTTAAATTTGTTGTCCTAGAGCAGTGGTCTTCAAGCTTTTTTACATCAGGACCTCATTTTTTACACAGAAAGTTATTTGTGACCTGTGGGGTCGGTACACACCAGCTGAAGCCTCCAGTCCTAGAGGACCATATCTTTTGTGTGTGTGTGCGTGTGTGTTGTGTGTGTGTGTGTGTGTGTGTGTGTGTGTGTGTGTGTGTGTGTGTGTGTGTGTGTGTTGTATTATTTTTGTCAAAAAACTTACATTGGCTGACACATGAGGGTCAAAATATAAAAAAAAACATCTGGTAAAGGCAAAAGGTATGTCTACTCTGTATTTTTAAACTTTTAAACTCCAACCCCTTTTTTACCGAATACCTTACCAAGGTCCATTTGAATTACCATTTAAATGTCACCAAGATATTTCGTAATGCATAGCAAACAGACGGATGGATATACAGAGAATTCCATAGAGGGCACAGTCAGGTGACCTCTAGTGGCCGGGTGGCAACATCCCGATCCTCTAGTCTAGCTATTCTCAAAGGGGTCCATGTGGACCCCCTGGGGGTCTATAGGACTTCATAGGGGGTCTGTGATCACCAAGGGGTCTATTGGGGTTCTATGGTTGTATCATGGGATAAATGATCATAGACCTTGGGGTCTATGATCACCAAGGGGTCTATTGGGGTTCTATGGGTTCTAAGGTATTCGTATTGTAATAAAAATAATAAGTAAATATAAACTAGATTTGGGGAGGAAGTGAGCATGAGTAATGAAAAAGTATGTTTTGATAACTTATAAAATATGTCCAATGTTTTGATATGAGAGTTTAATTCCGAAATTAAAACCCCCCACCATACCACCTACTAGAGTTGGGAATTAGTCGATTGAAATTACGGTAATATTATTTGTTTTATTTATTATTATTATTATGGTTTCAATGGACTTTAAAATATAGATATAATTATTGATATTTCAGTTTCTTTCTTCTTTACAATTTCCCCTCAGTTTCCTATTACTATGTGTTTTAAAATGAGTCGTCTGTGGTAGACATTAAACGCACACACGCACACACAATTAAATGACAAAACCACAATAAGAAAAGGGAAAACAAGACTAAGATCTTTCAACCGTAACAAGCGGTCTTCGTCAGAGTCCCTTTTTGAGTTGAGTTTTTGACTCTGACGAAGTCCGCCCGCCACGGCTTCGTCAGAGTCAAAAACTCAACTCAAAAAGGGACTCCGACGAAGACCGCTTGTTACGGTTGAAAGATCTTAGTTTTGTTTTCCCCTTTTCTTATTGTGGTTTTATCATTGATTGTTATTTCACGTGGTTATGTGAAATCTTTTTATCAATTAGATGTGTATATTTATATATATTCCTTAGGTAGGGGGCCTATGAAAAAATAAAATTCCTACAGGGGGTCTCTGGAAGAAAAAGTTTGAGAACCCCTGCTCTAGTCATTTGGCACTGCCCCTTGTTAGCCTGATTTGATCCATCTTACGCATCCTTTTTAACTGGAGCTCAATTGTTCCTGACTATCGAGTGAGCGCAACCTATCTCTATACCCACAGTCACCATAACCAACCTCTGTCAATTAGTCAGTCCACTGTCGCTCTGTCATCGACCTTTCATTTCCACGAAACAAACCAATTTCGGAACCAAGAATAAATTAACCTGTCCTACAAGTTCATTAAACAGATAAGGATATCTCATGTTTCTAAGTTTTAGATAAGTTACAAGGCACTTAGTTACTACATTATTTGTAGTATATTAAGTTGTAAGTATACTACAAAGACATTTTTGATAATATTTGAAAATGGTATTTAGAATGATCAAGCAGATTCGTCATTAACATACAGAATCATTAGCTTGCAAAATTCATTTTTTTTATTTCAAAACGAAAAAACATTAATACAAACAGTATTTTGATTTTGGCATTAATATTCTCATAGTGTTTTATCCTCAACACTATTTCATACATTTTTTTTTAAAACATCAAATAGTTTGGATGAACATTTGTATTCCTTCTTAAATCTTGTTTAGTTGTATATCTTGGTTTGATTATTAGCATCCCTTCCTTTCCGACCATATGATACAACAAATCAGTGTTTGTCCTTAGGGCTCCTCAGCCATATTGTGGTATCCACAATGTCTAATCCAAAGATAGGACATACCGGCTCCCATAGTGTAGCCAAGGCGGACCTTGTAGGGAGTAGGTGGAGTATAGCCTACAGTCCGACATAGGCTACTACGCTAGATCAAAACATAGGACCACAGCAAACGACTATGCCTGCACAGCGCTATTACCTCGAGCAAGAGGTTTCATCTACATTTCGACGGTTCCATGTTTCTTTCTAAAGTTCACTCAAGGGTTCGTTAATACTGGCACAAGGCGAGATCATTGTTGACAACTAATTAGTCAACCATTCTTTTTAAGGAGTGATCTGTTGAATTCAATTCTACAATTTTTGTCTGATCATTAATAATGTTAAAATTTCTCAAAATACGAGTAGCATTGCGTAATTCAGTTAACCGTTATAGGTATATAGAATAAAAATAGCCGTAATCTAGAACGAATAAGATGAACTAACTGCAGTGAAATTTTACTACGGCATAATTTCCAGTTTCTATTTAATGAAGTGACTTCTGTTAAAATTCAATTAAGCAAGCATTTAATCATTAGGTTTCATTGCGAAATTCACAAGAAGAGCGTAGAATGTGACAGCTTTAACTCAGAATAGTTATTTAATAATAGATGAGTGAAAAGATAGCTAATAGGAAATTATTTCTCCATTGATTGGTTTGATAATACAGGATTTTGACTAAGAAATACACTGGTTTCTTCTGAACTGCTTTTAAGTAGAATGAATGTCATGCTAGATCAAAGTATGCCTATTTCTACGTAAAACCCATACCCAGTCCTAAAGCAGCATAAACATTTAAATGGGAGATGTTTATTGATCGACTTATCAATATATAAGCTTATTTTTGTACATCACAAATAATCTCATTAGTATAACTATAGCAGTAATAACATTTTTGAAAAGCCAAAGTAAAAAATTTCTTGATACCAAATAATCTCCTTCAAGATAATATGGTGTTTGTTCAAATAGTTAGTGGATTCTTATTTTTTTTTTTAAAAAAATGTACGAAATTTTTATAGCTATATTCTGAATCAAAATTTGATATAGATTCCAAAAATTTTAAATTACTTAAAAATTCGTGGAATGGTTTTTTATAACTTAAGTCCTTAAAGATATATGCGTTAAAAAAATAAATTAAACAAAATGTAATAAAATGTGGAGTTGACACGAGTATGAGAGATTGGAAGACAAGCAGAGGCCCACTAGGCGGCCGACTGCCCACAGTTTTTGTGAGTCCTCTCGACTATAAAAAAAAAAGAAAGGCCACCCCTCACACTTAATGGGCGATAAAAAAAGAAGTTTTCAAAAGTTGAGTCCCTAACCAGATGGACTGAACAACTCGCCAACAAAGACTGGGCTTCATTGGATTTTCGAGAAGAAACCAAAATAAAAAATCTGGAGTGGCCTGCACTCAACTTTACTATAAGTAAACTTAATATCAATGTTCTTGGGTATATAATATATAATGTCTCATTTAAGCATTATGTCAACATTTAAATGGGAGATGCTTATTATGGTAGTCTTTCATTTCTGAGGTAGTACAGATAGTGATTGATCGACTTATCAATATATAAGCTTATTTTTGTACATCCCACAGTTGATCCAAATAATCTCATTGGTATAACTACAGCAGTAATAACATTTTTGAAAAGCAAAACTGAAAATTTCTTGATACGAAATAATCTCCTACAAGAGAACATGGCTTTTGTTCAAATAGCCAGTGGATTTCTTACATTGTTTACTTGACATCCTTCAACATTGAATATTAAAGTCAAATTTCCAAATTTAAATCAGCTATATATATATTTATGTTAGCTATAATATAGGCTATTATAGGTAATATAGGCTATTCAATTATTATTGGTTACAGGCTTGACCAATATGGATAATATAGCTCCCTATGCCATTAATTCCGTTAAGCGGAGATGACAAGAAATGGTTCAGAATGTCCCATCCTGTTAAAGGGCTCAATAGTTTTCGATCCCCATGCATTCTGATACAAACTGCTAGCTAAAATACACTGCCCTAATAAATTTAAATACACTAGCCATGGCCATGATGAAAACAACGATTCCGACTACATCAAACTTAAGCAGGGTTATCACTTGGATGGGTGACACCCTCAGTAATATGGCTTCGACATTGTTAAGGGTGTTGAATCAAAAATAAGCACATATTGGTCCTCTGGATAACATACAAGGGGTAAAGCCTTTAAGTGAAGGTAAACAAAATATAGTTGAGTATGATAAATTTAGAACCTTAAAAAAAAAAAAAGAAAACTTACGTCGTTAATAACAAGGGATGTCATCCGATGAGTTATTTCCCTACAGTACAGTTACGTAATTATATTATCAATATATTTTACGTATCATCATAGAAAAGCAGAAAAAAATAATACTCTTTTTTATAAGTACTTTTCTCATGATGTAATATAGACGAAAATAATAGGTTCACTTCAATATATACCCTGTTCACAGAAAGGACTGTATGTCTGGCCAATTTATTGGCATCTATCAACAGTAATACTTATATAGGAGTATATAACACTCTGAATTAGTTATTCATAAAAACAAAAATAAAACATTTATTCCTCAATTAAGGTATTGATCCTCTTCAATTTCAGTAGAGATTTCTTCTTCCTTTTCTTTACGTCCAAAAATATACTTATATTTTTATAATTATTGAATAATGCATATTTGATGACTCAGTTAGAAGACTTACAAGGGGCAACGTAAACAGAAAAGGTTAAACGGATAAAACCCCCCAAGAACACGGAAGAATATCGCTAAATTCAAATTAGTCACGATCATAATAGCAGAGAGCAAGCATTTCCTGCCACTTCTATTGAGATGCACTTCAGGGGGTATCCAACCCCTGCGTAGGCTATTCCCTTCCTTTAACCCAATTCTCCAAGTTTCTTCCTCATTATCCTTTTATTTGACACTTTGCTTTCATTTGCAACATATTTTCGCAACTTATTCAAATCTATTTTTTGCTGTTCTATAGAAGTCCTTGTCAAAGGACAGCTCTTAAAAGTAGCTTGAATGTTCACATCCCGCATCAAGTATGGTCCTTCTTTTCTGGGGTTCTCATTATAAATCGCTTCTATGAATCTGCAATATAAGGGCTTGTACGACTCTTAATGCTTCCTGTGGAAGACAAGAATTTTGTTCACTCCATCTCCCCGAGAGAACGTAAAGATTTCTGTCTGTACGATGCCATGAAATAATACAACTAAAATTTGTACCAAATAACAAAAAACCCCTCTTCTTCCGCCACTAGAACATTACGGCTTAAAGTCTTTAAGTGTGTGTGTTGCAACCAAACAGAAAAATTAAATAACTATCAATGAGATATGTATATTCAGGGTAAGATGGGAATACCAACATACAAGACTTATAACAAGACAAATAAAGGATGAAGAATACCACAGATGTGTCCAGCAGAACAGGTGCTTGACATCAATGACCCGACGTCGAATCTGGTAGATGGCCTTGAGTGTGCACAAGAGAGATGGAAATATCTTTTGTCTCTCTAAGAAGAAATCCGATCCCCATTAAAATTCCTATTCCAGACTAACTAATCTTGAGTAACTCAAAATGCAGAGTGTAGTAGTACAGAACTAACAGCGCATAGAACACAGACATTACAATATGACAATCATTACAGTAACCGGCAAAGGTTACCATAATTACCCTATGATCCATTAAAATGTGTTAGTTCTTCATCTATGGATACAAGAATGGTCATCACTGATATCAGAGGTTTATGAAAATTACCAACAAGTTCTACATGTACCACTGGGTCAATGATGAAACGAAAACACGTAGAAAGCAATCATTCCTTAATTAAATTAGTTAAGTAAATAAGTTACTTTAACTTCGGTATAACATTTCGTAATACAAAAACGAGTTAATATATTTAAACTAAAAATTTTAACTAACAAAATCATATTCATAAAATTATGATTATGAAATGTTACGTTATCAACGATGTTGATGACTAATAAAACAAAGTAATTTGTATTCTTAATCTTTAAAATGATTATTAGTAAAAAATAAATAAAAAACTAGTGAAAAGTCTAAAACTGTGGTCTAATGCATATCGAGTGATTAATAAAGTTTCACCCAAGGTAATGACAACCGCAGATTTCCAAAGAGAATAGGAAAATCAGTTTCAGGAAAGAGAGAGCGTAAATATTAGTAATAGTTTATTGAGTCTCTCCAAAAAAATCTAACCCATTGAAATACAATAAAGAGATTTACAGTAAAGCTATGACCAGGATATATTAGATAACGGGCAATTGCCTTTACAGAAAGAAATAACCCCTGCAATATAAAGAACAGATTGATGTGACAAACTAAGTGTACATTTGTAATCTTATTCAATCTTGGAAGTTTTGTTCCTGTGAACTATTTCACAACGAAACTAACTGCGCCAGGAGATATGGCTGGCTGAGCCATGTATACAAGGGGCACTTGAATACTTTTAATCAAAGCGAACGCGAAACAACACTTCTAGACCATTGCTTTCGTGGTCCTCACTTATACCTCCAACCCTGCTACCCTAGCATCACGTCGTGTCTTAGTGATCGAATGGGCTATGTGGGTAATACTGAACACAGTTTCATGAAGCGCAACTGAACCATTACGCTGACAGGATCCTGGAGTCTCACCTGAGTGAACATATGATCGGCACCATCAAATTCATTCCTTTACGTTCTCCTCATTTAGTGTTGGCCTTCTGTTGGTGATGATTCCTTAAAACAAGATTGGATAGAAAATACTGAGCGCTAGTTTTGACTCGTGACGTATGAATCGCAGTAACTACTCAGCAGGTTAGCGTAAGAGTAACAACACATAGCCAGACTACCTACTCCTAATTCTGTCAGTAGATAATTTTTGTTTGCGAAAACATCGCTAGAAGGCTGGTACTCGGATTACCTGAGCCCTTCACCAGGCTAATGGACAACACAAGACGACCAAGAGCACTGTTTATCGACGAGTCTTCAACAACCTACTAGAGTAGATCAGTTGACACTCTATTTTTATGTAGGACTCTTCAAATACAGATATGGTATCAGAAGTTAATGTGGTAGAACACAATTTTAAAAGGAAATATACTGAGGGTGGAGTTACGGGCGATATTTATTACCGAGGGCTTGAACACTGACGACTCATAATGATATAAACGATATGTAAAAGACTATTTCATATTTAGATAAGTCAAAAGAATAAAGGGTCAAGAGTGACCCAGAGGTTAGCATGCTTGCCCATGGACCGGAGACTACGATTCGTCGCTGCTTTTGACCTTAGATTCTTTTAAATTGGTTAGATGCTAAAATAGGTCTGCACCATCCGTCAAAGACACATGACTTACAGTCATTCTTAATCCGGTTCACTATTAGGTACTAGTTAGAGAACGCTAAGCCTAAACAAACTTCACTATGGGAAAAATTATTGAGGTACCAGATTGTGTTACTTTAATAAATAATAAACTTTAACAGAAAAAAAAAGATAGAAAGAAACATGATTGTCGAGGCTTGAATGGAAATACATAGCCAACGTAAAGGAAATCAACTGGAAATGACAAATATTAATTTTTTAAATTATTTTCCAGTTACTCTGTACCTTACAAGAAAAAGTCCATTACACATTAAAAAATTAAATTAAACCATTAATAAAATTATAACAAAGGTTATTTTCACAAAGGTTTCAACACGTACTCAATAAAACAACATAAGGTCGCTACTATTTACCCAACCTATCAGATATGAAAAAAAATAACTCAAGGGATTACTAACATGGACTTAAAGAATTCCTGAGAAAAATAAAAACACTTAAGTTACTTAAGGGTGCAAGGGTTACTCCGTTGGAACCGTTTTAAATAAACTTGATCCCCCATCAATAGACACATGCATCGTTGGAAAATCTAGAGTACATTAAAATATGAATTCAGACTAAATATATTTAATGAAATAACCGTATCGTTTTCGATAGGAAACAAGTGACCTGCTCGAATGAACTTCGGAGAACAAACTTTGAACCAATTAAATAAGAAGGAATGACCGTTACTTTTATTTACAACGAAAATATTATCTTACGTCATAGTCATTTCTAGAAACCTTTTTTTGGGAGTTATTTATAGCACAGAATATATTAAACATATTTATTTTTCTCCTTACTCAGAACTATATTTCTCAGTTTGGCTTATCCCCAGTTTTAGTTACTTTACATTTAAACTTAAAATGATGGCAATAATTGGTATATGTGAATAAAATAAATTAAGCCAAATTGAGGGTGATAGCTCTTCACAATTTTTAAAAATTAATTCAATTTTGTAATAATGTTAATACAATGAATAAAATAAAGTATTTACACTTAACAATGATAGTAGGTTAGGGTATATTAGGCTGGTACTTGGACCTAATTCAAGCAGGCCATCCCGGTAGAATGATAAGCTCGGGAAACCCAAGAAGTTTTCCTGGATATCACGACAGACTGAAACTATTACCTTTAAGTGACTGAAAACCAAATAAGACTGAGTTTGAGAACAGAACAGCCAGTCATGTACAGTTCACAGCCTGAGGAATTATATATGTATAACTATCATTTAAGTCATAACTTTCTGTTGTCCATAAGTTTTTAGCATTTAAGGATTAAGAAAAAGCAGTCAGTGTGACTACAATATATAAAGATAAGTAAATTATTTATGGCTTCAGTTATTTTCACATTCCCCAATTAAAGAAACCTAAATGATAGTGTTCCTCCCAAAAATAATAACAAAGGTTTAAAGCTCCAATAAGTTTTAAACTCACATCATCTTAACTGAAGCGTTGTTTTTCCCACACTTTGATAAATTAATTAAAGTACAGCAGATCGTCTGCCCTAAGCTCTGTTGCTCAGGATACCTCCCAGGGAAGTGGATAACGTTTTCCTTAGGTGGAAGCAGGCGTTATTGATTTTGCGCCCGAGTCATCCTCTCACCTACCGGTATGAATGAATATAGAGTACCGCTCTCTGATTAACTGCCTCAGTGGGAAATTTATTAATCATAAATTGTCTCATTACTAGTATTCAACTAAATAACTCATCAAAATCAAATGTTTATCCAGGCATCTTATAGCAATTGATTGCAGCATTAAAATTAAAAATAATTGGCAAAGTTAAATAAACAATTATAAAAATTACCTGATACTGATTTCGCTTGTTCAAAACGTGGTAGGGGATGTATAAAAATTATCTTATATAAAAATAAAAATCATTCTGACATCTTATTTAATGAAAAAAAAACAAATAGTAAGTGGATGCGAAATAAAGGAAACAAAGACGTTTCGTTTGGACAGCACGCACTGGACTGGGGTGTGGAGCTGGCGTCCGTTAGCGTCGGGGAGAGGGGGCTACCCCAAGCGCTGTATAGTCGGCGCGTGTTTCGCATCACCAGACTGTACCCACCCTAGGCGTGTGCAGCCTTCCCTTCCAAATTGTTAACAATTTCCCTTTTGCTCATAAAAAAAATTACCTTTAGTCTTCTTAGATTATTAACCAGTTTTTGTTTCTATTAATATTATCTTTTTCTACTAAACAACTCCTTTTTTTAAATATTAAGAATAAGCCACACCTTATTCTAAATATCGCTGTACAAATATATTGCAGAACAATCAATGAAATCGTAAGACAGCAGGCTTTTCATTTCCTTATTTACTTATTATACATCACTAATAGATCAATTTATTAAATTTTCATCACTTTATTTTTATATCAGCTATAACCGGGTCTAGTAAAGAATTTTGTGCAATAAATATACATTAAACCCTTTTAAAGTGAAGAAAAAATATATATGTTAATGTATACTAGATTGTTCAATTATTCTACAAACTTAGTTATTTCAAATTCTGTAATAGTGTGGCAATCATTTAAATTCCTAACGATTTTATAACTAATATGAAGGTATGGCGACTTAAAACATGCACAAAAATAACATGTTTTAATTCTATCTCCTCTCTCTCTCTCTCTCTCTCTCTCTCTCTCTCTCTCTCTCTCTCTCTCTCCATATATATGAAATATATATATTAAACGATTAAAGAAAAGAACGCGTAGAAACAACAATACAACTCGTCGTCGTACTTCGATCTCGTCATCATCACGAGAAGCAGAAGAATAAGAAGAGGAGTTGATGAATGGAAACAGTAGTTGATCTCTAATTGTCACTTCGCAAGTGCGCTTGGTATCCCTATCTCTTCTCTCCTGATGACGGTTAAGCCAAAAATTCAAGACTTTTAATGTGTTTTTCTATTTACTGTGTACCTACAGTTTACTCTGAAACGTTTACTATCCTTTGTGGATCGATTTCTTAATGATAATATATATATAAAGATTTCGCATAAACAAGTGAAATAATAATCAATGATCAAACCCCAAAAAGTCAGTTGGGTTTTTGACTCTGACGAAGACCACTTGTTACGGTTGAAAGATCTTAGTCTTGTTTTCCCATTTCTTATTGTGGTTTGATCATAGAATATATATATATATATATATATATATATGATTCGCGCTCCGTTCTTCGACGTGGGGAGATCTCTCTCACTTCGTCCTCTCTTCTAGTCTACTCTCCTGATGACGAACAACAGTTCGAAATATTGAATTCTGTAAGTTTTCTTTGTATTCTCTTTTCTGTGTCGTGCTTTGTGTAATTTAAAGTTATATATATATATATATATATATATATATATATATATATACAATAAAATAAAAAACGAAGGAAACACACAGAAAGACACAGACATAACTCACATCGATATTTCGACAATCGTCGTCATCAGGAGGTGCGAAGAGCGAAGAGCGAAGAGTCCCGCAGGAAGACAGGGCGGTACTGAACTCGGAAACCGCAGCCAGTACCCCACCACTTACCACCAAGCGGGGGAAGGGAGGGAAGGGAATGAAGAGCCAAATTAAGACGTAAAAGGAACGAGTAAAAATTATAACTATAAAAAATTATAAAAAAGTAGATAAATCAAATTAAAATTAATAAAAATAATAAATAAAAAGTAAAATAAAAAATAATAAATAAATAAATAAAAATAATAAATAAATAAAAAATAATAAATAAATAAATAAAAAATAATAAATAAATAAATAAATCATAAATAAATTATCGGTTGAGGTTGAGTCCGGGGGAAGAGCGAGCATCAAGTAAGCATATGTATGCCTCCTCTGAAGCTCTTAGGGTAACTTTATTGTTGGATTCGGGGATCTGTTTCAGGATCTGAACCCTGAAACAGTCATTGAAACTGAGTCCATGCGAGTTCGCATGGATGGCTACAGGATAGTTACTGCGTTGACCGACTGAAGCCCTATGACCATTCATACGAAGGCTCAACTTATTAGAAGTTAAGCCAACGTAAAAGGAGTCACACTGAGTGCAATCCAGTCGGTAAACACAGTTGCTCGAGGTACAGGAGGAATTGACCTGAACCGGGTAGGAACTATGGTGGAGAGGGGAGTCGAAGGAAGGATTAGGATTTACAATCAGGCAAGTTTGACAGCCACGGCGTCCACATTGTTTCATTCCAGGAACAGGATTGGACGGCTGAGGGGAAATATGAGAGAAAATGCTTTTTAGATTGACAGGTTTACGGTAGGAAATAGAAGGGGGGTGATTAAAGATGGAAGAAGTAGAAGTAGAAGTAGATTCTGCCTACTTCTACTTCTACTTCTTCCATCTTTAATCACCCCCCTTCTATTTCCTACCGTAAACCTGCCAATCTAAAAAGCATTTTCTCTCATATTTCCCCTCAGCCGTCCAATCCTGTTCCTGGAATGAAACAATGTGGACGCCGTGGCTGTCAAACTTGCCTGATTGTAAATCCTAATCCTAATCCTAATCCTAATAGTAGAAGTAGACAGAATCTACTTCTACTTCTACTTCTTCCATCTTTAATCACCCCCCTTCTATTTCCTACCGTAAACCTGCCAATCTAAAAAGCATTTTCTCTCATATTTCCCCTCAGCCGTCCAATCCTGTTCCTGGAATGAAACAATGTGGACGCCGTGGCTGTCAAACTTGCCTGATTGTAAATCCTAATCCTTCCTTCGACTCCCCTCTCCACCATAGTTCCTACCCGGTTCAGGTCAATTCCTCCTGTACCTCGAGCAACTGTGTTTACCGACTGGATTGCACTCAGTGTGACTCCTTTTACGTTGGCTTAACTTCTAATAAGTTGAGCCTTCGTATGAATGGTCATAGGGCTTCAGTCGGTCAACGCAGTAACTATCCTGTAGCCATCCATGCGAACTCGCATGGACTCAGTTTCAATGACTGTTTCAGGGTTCAGATCCTGAAACAGATCCCCGAATCCAACAATAAAGTTACCCTAAGAGCTTCAGAGGAGGCATACATATGCTTACTTGATGCTCGCTCTTCCCCCGGACTCAACCTCAACCGATAATTTATTTATGATTTATTTATTTATTTATTATTTTTTATTTATTTATTATTTTTTTATTTATTTATTTATTATTTTTTATTTTACTTTTTATTTATTATTTTTATTAATTTTAATTTGATTTATCTACTTTTTTATAATTTTTTATAGTTATAATTTTTACTCGTTCCTTTTACGTCTTAATTTGGCTCTTCATTCCCTTCCCTCCCTTCCCCCGCTTGGTGGTAAGTGGTGGGGTACTGGCTGCGGTTTCCGAGTTCAGTACCGCCCTGTCTTCCTGCGGGACTCTTCGCTCTTCGCTCTTCGCACCTCCTGATGACGACGATTGTCGAAATATCGATGTGAGTTATGTCTGTGTCTTTCTGTGTGTTTCCTTCGTTTTTTATTTTATTGTATATATATATATATATATATATATATATATATATATACTAGTGAAGGTTGGTAGCAATCCTTCTTGCAAACAGGTTTCTAAAAATTTTATGCCAATTTCATGCTTGGTTACCTTTTTTGAAAGTTTCTCTAATGTCCTACAGGCTCTTCTCAGTTCCTCGGGGAATAAAAAAATCAACTGGCCCAAACTTTTCTTATATATACACTTCGAATAAAATGAAAGGTCCGTGTGGACAATAAACACTTTAACACAGAGAAAAGATCACAGAAAGACACTACAGAACTCACTTCGATATTTCGAAAAAGTAGCTACTGCTACTACTCAATAGCAGTTTGCTTCTCAACGCGAGTACTTTGCACTTCTTCCCGATGACGACAGATGTGGAAATATCGAAGTGAGTTCTGTTGTGTCTTTCTGTGTTATTTTCTCTGTGTTAAACTGTATATATATATGATCAAACCACAAAAAGAAAAAGCGGTCTTCGTCAGAGTCAGTTGGGTTTTTGACTCTGACGAAGACCGCTTGTTACGGTTGAAAGATGTTAGTCTTGTTTTCCCATTTTTTTATTGTGGTTTGATCATTGATTGTTATTTCACCTGTTTATGTGAAATCTTTATATATATATATATTTGTATATGTTGGCAGCAAATCTTCTTGAAGGCATATTTTGATGAAATGTTGGAGGGTCTCCAACCATCTCTGAACCAGTGCGCTTGGTTTCCCTCTCTTATTTCTCATGAAGACGTTTCAAACTGAAAATTAAGACTGTAAGTGTGTGCTTTTGATTTCTCTATGTTTCTTTTTCTATATTGAACTATATTTGTCCGTTTCAGATCGTATTTCCAACGAAAAAGTTTATATATATATTGGCCTACGATCCGAAACGGACAAATAAAGTTCAATGTACAGAAAGAAACATAGAGAAATTAAAAGCAGTGCTCTTGGTTGTTCTCTCTTATCCCTCCTGAAGACGGTTCAAACAGAAAATTAGAGACTGTGAGTGTGTGCTTTTAATTTCTCTATGTTTCATTCTGTACATTGAAATATATATATATATATGTATAAAAATTAATAATCAACAATAACCTTTAGTATAATATATGAATTAAACACCACAATAAACAAATATATATTAATTACGATGCTCTAAGGCCTTTCGTTACAACATCATAAAGAGCTAAATGAACCAAACAAAATATATAATTCAAGTTAACCTGGTTGATTGAAGTCTTCAGGATTGCTGGCATCCCTGTCTGAATTTAATGTTCCTAAAATTGAAGGAGTCTTGATCTACTTACTTATTTATTTTATTAATATTTCATCTAGTTTGTAAATTCCCGGACAATTGTTCATTAAATTTCCATAGAAGTTCTTTATGAGTGCACTTTCAATAATATTTCTCCTCTTTTCTGAAGGTATGTATATAACAAGTTCAAAAATGAAGAATATAACACACAGAGAAAGAGACACAATTACTAAGTCAAATTTTCGGATAACTCGTCTTCAGAAGAAAAGAGAGTAGGAGACCAAGCACGCCGGAAATGCAACGGCAGGAGACCGTCCTGGAAAGCGATCGTGCTGCCTCAAGTGCCCGGTCCTGAACTAATGAAGTAGGGAGAACAGAATAATCAAAAATAAGATAAAGATAAGCAGTTCCGGTTAGGTAAAACATAAAAGAAACGACAGGAATTGAAGAAAAATAAAAAAAGATATCTTGTGAAACTGAAAAAATATACAAAATACAAAGATATGTTATTAATGTATATGTTATCATCACCTTTAACTATTGTATTGTTTTAACACGATAGTTTTTAAATAAACTTATCTTTGTAATTTGTTAAAGTACAACTGGTCTTCGTCAGATTCTGACTCAAATTATTATATTTGAGGATCTTCGCTATATTTCAGAATGTCATATTGTAGTTTTCATTGATTTTTATCTCACGTGTTTAGTGAAATATTGTTAATAATTAATATCTATTACATATGGCACCTGGTCTAAACATATCTGATTCACAGACAGCTGTTAAATTTATTTTGTCTATAAATAATTGTTATTATTCTAAATTACTGCTGCTTTCTTCCATTGCTTCTCTCCTGAGTTGCAAAGAAAGATTTTGGAATTATTCAACATTGTTAGTAATTATAAATGAAAAACTATCTTAACATAACGTAGTGTCGTATGCGTATCCAATGACCTATGCAGGGCCCCTTTCCGACAAAGTGGATGAAAAATGATCCCACTATTATTCGACCTGGGCAATACGACCAGAAACAACTATGTTACTCCTCAAATGTTATCATTTACATTATCACAGAGTAGTCCTATGGGGACGTACAAATTGCTGCCATTTAGGGTGTTTGTATGAGTTTTTTTGGATAATTGTAAAATATATAAATATGTATGGTGTAAAGATTGCACAATAAACATTCTAATCGTAATAACGTGGGCAATATGATAATAAAAAAAACTTCCAGTGAACTGAAGTCCGGTGGTAGTTATAAAATCCCGTGCAAAAATTGCTATAAGATTTGTATTGGTGAAACTTGTAAATCATTAAAGACAGGTGTAAAACCACATCAATACAACTAAAGTAGACAGGAAAAAAAGCAGCGCCCTATTCTTGCATATAAATAATGGAAATCATATATTGATTGGACTGGAGCTAAATTTATTACTATGAACAATGGGTGTTGTTCAGGTATATTATGGAATCCTCTCTGATTAAATTTAATAGATCAAATGTTATAAATATTAGTAACGCTTTGTTCAAACTTGACTCAGTCTTGACGAGTCAAGGCAAAGTCAAGAGGGTCTTGTCAAGGCTCTTCTAAGAGGGTTGACAGCCAGCGGATAGTTTTTTTACTTTTACTTACTGTACTCCTTTGTTTCCCCAAACATCCCTCCCTGAACTATTGTCCTTTCCTACACTTTACACCCTTTTAACATACCACTCTTCTCTCCCACTCGTTTCAACCCCTCATCATGATGTTTCTGCATCTAATGTTTCGGTTGGGTTTTTGAATCTGACGAAGACCGCTTGTTACGGTAGAAAGATCTTGTCTTTTTTTCCCATTTCATATTGTGGTTTGATCATTGGAATGTGTGGTATATATAGTTATACGTTTATAATGTACGTATAGTATATAACTACTGTATACGATGTACTTTCTAAATGAATACTTTAAGGGTGTTTTTCCCCCTCTTAACTCATATGTGCTCTTTTTTTTGTTGTCGGTTGCTATAAAGTACAATCACAAGAAAAAATATATTTAACTAATTGACAGGTCTTGATGTTACCTGAATACATTTTTCATTATGTGTGCCTAATACACTGGATGGGTGTCTGTCCAGAATATGTTAAAAACTCCACAACTCGTACCATTTGACAAATCGTTAATAGCAATTGAAGTTTTATAGTTTTTAGTGCAGGAAATAATATTATTCAGGCAATTTTCAAATATAGAAGAGATAAATTATTGTTCTTATGAAACGATTTCTAATTTGAACCCGATGTTCTGTGAATACTTAAACTATATTTTAATATTATGTGTTGCCTTAATATTAATATTCCATGGAAAAATGTATAAATTCCAAATATTGTAAAGAAACGAATTGATATTAAAAATATAAAATATTAAGTTCCATCTCTAAGAAATTGTCAGACAAACCTAGAACAATGATTGTTATGACAACAAAAGTGATATAGCTATATTAAAAAGACGAAATTGATTCCCTGTAAATTGGATAATACTTTCATCCAGAGCTTGAATACAATTCAAGACATTCGATACAAGACATACCGTTTGACGGATCAAAATGAAACTATGCCTAAAAATAGAACAGAAGAAAAATAGTTGAGATATTTTTTTCAAAATTACATTCGCCAAAGGGGCGTTAAAGTACGATTTCAGTTTTCAGAAAATGTTTTTTTCACACTAAACGGCTCATTAAAAAATCGTGAAAATTTGTCCAAAAATGGAACACAAAATTAGGAATGTATAAAAAAAATTCATGAAATTTTAATTTTGGCAAAGAGCAATAAAGCTATAACAACTGTTTATTTATCGTAAACTAAGGGATCACCTGCTATACTCGTCGAATTTTTTATTTTTTTTTACATTGTTTACATTGACTTAGAATTTTTTCAGTGAATTCACCTATATAATATTATATTTAGAGGTACAATGAAAATTTTTAAATGATTTAACGACTAATATGCGATGTAAGAAGAATAACATTTGTATATGTAAAATGTCAACAACAATAGAGCATATGAAACATATTATTTCTCATCTTTTTTATAGAATGATGGATTGTCTAACAAATTGTTCTAATCAATCTATATGTTGCACAATTCTACAAAGCTTAATATCAGATGCTGATATTTTTACGTTTATGAGGGTAATATAGAAGTTTTTGGAATGACCTTTTACGTCCTATAGAAGGGTTTCTATGTTTCTGTCTACTTTCCAGTTTTTTCACTGTTCTAGTCTAATAGTTCATACCATTATATTTAAAAATTTCAAGCTTCCAGGTTTTAAATTTAAAATTATACAGAGAAGCCGGCTTTGAACTTGATTTAAGAATGCATTGGGGGCTAATTACCAATATATTTTTTCTCAATATACATTTACAGCAAACTTATAACAGAGCATGTGGGAAAAATTAACATTCCCTCAGAGTAAATTGGTTTTTAATGATTTTTGACAAATTGAAAAGGTGAATTTTTAAAAAACTCTAGCATGCCATGAAATTCTCAGTATAATAATTTGATAAAAGACCAAAAATGTAGAACATTATTTAGAATTAAAAAAAATTCTTTTAAAAATAATAAATGAAATTATCTTGCATCTTAAATTAAGAATTATCTGAAAACGACATTTTTTCTTACATTTTTTGACATTTCAGACAAAAACCTTGTAATGTTTTTAAAATACCTAAAATATTTTTAAGTTTTAGATGGGAAACTTTGCCTTAAATCTTTACTGTAGAAGGAGGTTAAATAAACTATGTAAGTGATCCACTGGTTATTGGAACAAAAGTGATATTCTCCTGTAAGAGTAATATCGTAATACGAAGTCTGCACAGTCTCCATATGTATGAAATATTATTACTCATCTGCCTTATAGGCATTTACATTATGTTTAAATGGAAAATTATATACCAAAGAAGTTTGAGAATATATTTACTTATAGCATAGTTGGGTGCAAAATTTCCTACATGTAAGCTGCGTCATGTAGGTGGTTCGTTAATTGTATAGTAATTGAATAAACCATCCACTTTGTGACATGATATATTGAAATTTTATGCCCACTCAAATTCAATTTGCTGTCAAATAGCTGGTACAGAGGGCTTGGTAATTGATTTAATAGAAATTTATTTTCAAAGGAATTATTTTCAATTTTCAAAGAAAATTATCACTAATAAAACTCAAACGCATTCTCACTTAACATCGTTTTAAACTGATTATTACAAAGACGTTTTGGAAATCATTTAGTAAAATTAACCTTTGAAAATAACATTTCATAAAATAACATTTAAAGTATAATTGATATTAAAGTATAACTGGGATTAAAAAAAAGGGGGGGATTTTCATCCTGGACTAATCGATCACCAGCTATATTTGCCAGATTCATTTTTCATTTATTTACATTGATTTGGAAAATAGGAATATTTTTATATTTTAAATGGGAAACTTTGTCTTAAATATTCAATGTAGAAGAAGATCAGATAAATTATGTAAATGATAATTACATCTAAGAGTAATTATCTTAGAAGATCAGATAAATTATAGCTATTGAAACAGACTTTCGCTTTTCAAAAATGTTATTACGGCGGTAGTTATTGTGATATATAAGAATAAGCGTGATATTGATAAGTGGATAAGTCACTATCAGTACTAGCTACAGGAATGAAAAACTAATAAACCTTTTCCATTTACACATTTATATTATGCCTAAATGAGACATTATAAATTATATACCTAAGAAGTTTGATATTAAGTTTACTTATGGTAAAGTTGAGTGTAGGCCACTCCAGATTTTTTTTCTTAATTTTATTTATTTGATTTAACGTTATTTATTGCAGTAAGCTGTTTTCCTTTATTACTTTACCATAATTAAAGTATAGAAATCACAAACAAATTATAGTCGAGAATTCGTGGTATTTATATGATTTGAGACCTCTGAATCAATTTTTTGACGTTTTGATGATGATGTTAAGGTTGAGGGTGGTTTTGTGTCGAAAAGACAGTCACTTTTTGAAGGTTTTTTTTATTCGTTTACTTTCTAAAGTACTTGCTCTAGACGTTGCAAAACTAAACAAAGTTCCAAACCCTTTAATAAAAGAATATCAAAGGTCAGTTTTGATTATAAATGTAGAATCTTGACTTCTGATTGAACCTGAAACCTTGTAGACGTAATATAATGTCTGATAAATAAGCATGAAATTAAATAAATAAATAACTTTTCTTCAAAGGATAAGCTGTATAGATTATGGTGTAATATTTTTATTTAAAAGGGGAATTATTGTTCATTTGGTGAATTCAGAGAAGAGTTTTTCTTACTAAACTACAAACACAATATTCAAACTTTTCTCTGAGGTTTGAAATTAATATACTATGAAAAAAATGATCAAAACTTTGGTGTATTTAAAGAGGCAATACAGTACTAAAACGCAAAACTCTACTTGGCAGATTGGCATAACATACATTAACTTAAGGATTTTCTCAAAAATCTAACTTTAAAATTTAAAAGTTAAAATGTTTACACTTTATCCTATAAAAGGTTAGTACCTTTTCTATTAAGCAAAAATTATATTTTTTTCAATATATGCCCAAATTCTATCCTAATTATCAAATATTTATCTTCTAGTTCAGGAGGAAAAAGTTGGATCTCAATCAACTAATAGGCAAAAGATCGGCTTTCACAAAATGTAATAATACACCAAAACTGTGATAATATATCTTGAGTTTGAGGGTTATTTTTCTGTTTTTTTTATTAATTTGACCGGTGTGACTAATAGTGTCAATCTTTTAATATACACCCAAAATTCCAAAGAAATGAATTTTCAAGATGAGATTGGTTAACAAGATAGAATTGAAAACAAGATTCTTACGCAAACATATTAATTAAAATTGATGAAACATATTATAAAAGGGAAAAATACTGGATCTTTTTTTTAAGAATTTGTTTAATAATAACAATAAACAATTTTAAAAATTTCTCCATTCTTAATCTGTTTCATATCTTTTTTTCAAAGTAAAAGAAAACCTTAAACCTTTAGGCATGCTTCTCACAGCAGGGTGCTTTGTGTAATTTCCTTACGGCTTTTCAGTCAAACAATATATTGAATTATGTTTTTTTTAATATAAAAGAAATTATTTTCTGTGATGAAATAATTTAATAAAAAAATATTATCCAATAGACGGGTTAAATTTGTTTCAGCATTAACTGCATTTCGTGTCTTGTATTAAATATTATTTCTTTTAAAGTTCAAAAGAAATAAATAAAATTAGCAACCAGTATGGGAAAAAAGGAAGTTTTGTCTTAACATCAAGAGTCTGACTGCAGCCTTGTTATATTGAGTTTTTTCAACACTGAACAAACCTATAGTTTTAATGAAATAATTAAATACGACATCTAACATTCAATACATCAAAAATTTCCTTTCTTAACTTCTTCCTAAGGTTCTTTTTTAATTGATTTAGTTTGAAGTTGCTTATTCTAAAAAAACTGTACATACATATAGCTCACTATGAGAACAGTTTTACAAATAGCAAAGGACTAACGTGTTTCCAGTTGGAAAACGTCTGACGATGACCATCAAAAGGTTGAAATATTGAAAGTGAGTCATAGTATATTATTTTTATATATATAATAAAACAATATAGAGAAAAACACAGGAGAAGAAGAAGATAGCCTTGTCTTACTTTCAGAGAGGCTCACTTCACCATTCTGATGACGATGGATGTCGGAATATCATAATGAGTTTTTCGGTTCTCTTCTGTATATTTTATCCCTACGATTTTATCAAATATATATTAACCCTATGATAAAATATAACTAAAATGACTCGGGATTGAACAGTTTTCAATGTTCAAATCAAACCTCAATAACCAACGATCTGCTTTTATTTGGATCCATTTTTTCAAATACCGAAGAAAAACATTTTGAAGTAGTGCATATTGCGAGATTCTTTATATAAATTCATGCATTTCGTCATTACCACAGAGGTTAGTATTATTAATATTAAACAAATAATATACCGTCTTACCTCGTACACTGCTGCTGTAGCTCTCGGACAGGTTTCGGGTGTCACCCATCTTCAACAAGAACTCACTTGTTCTTGTTCTTGTTGAAGATGGGTGACACCCGAAACCGGTCCAAGAGCTGCAGCAGCAGTGTACGAGGTAAGACGGTCATTTATATAAGTATAGTATTATATATGAAATGTATTATAAGAATGCTTAGTTTAGTTTAGATTTTATTTTTCAAGATATCTTGAAAAAGATATTTTCATAGATGGAACCATCTGTGTGAAAACTCTTAAATAAAATAAGAAATATCGTCTATTAAAATTTTATGTTTGAATATGAATGATTTTTGCACTACATACATGTATACTACTACAAAATAACATAGGACCGATAACATAAAAAACATTTACTTCAAACGATATTTCAAGTCACATTCGTTATGAGGAGAATATTTGGAAACTAGAAGAAATGAGAGATGATAACAAACTCTGATTATAAATATTGATCTTTGTAAAAGCCTCATTTATATTCCATAAAATACCTTTTAACGAATTTGACAAAGACAGTCGCAGGTACATCAATGTTATTTGATGTACTTTGGAAAGTGGAAAATATGACACAATACTCGGCTCGTCAACATTTATTTCTCAATGAACCTGAAACCTAACAAAATATTCATCTTCAAAGACTAAGCCACTGCAGAGTGCCTTCCATCATTCACTTCCATCATTTACTGGTCCTCACGAAGTGCTAGAGAGAAAAAAGAAGCACACACTACAAAATGCACGAGGTATCAAAATAGATACACAATCTATAAACCGATAGAAACCGTACTATATAAAGCATAACGTCATCCACTGAAGCAGAAGTGAAACGTCGAAAGAGCAAAGAGATACAGGTACACACGAGCTAATCGAGAGCGTATGAAAGACCTGTCCACTTCCCGGGTCGCTACCTTAAGTCCTTCTGTATATTATAACAAAGGGTGCCGACTCTCGTCCAGTCAAATGACGACACTCAAGCAAACTCTATATCACTTCATATTGTACTGTTTTGTGTTCCAGTTACCTCTTCTAATTATTTGTAACAGCAGCTTTACTTCTTGGACTGGGTAATGCTCATATGAAAGTATTTTCAACCGTACGACCCTCAACAGCATAACAACCGTTAGCACCTACATATTTCCACTGGAACGTGCAAAATACAGTTTTGAAATAAATATATAACATATTTTATAGCTCCTGGCTCTAAAAATGCACATTTTCAAATAAATACAAAAATTATTTGTTAAGTTATTCTTTGAATTTCAATTTCGAACTAGTTATTAGTTCTATAAGTTCTTGTTTACCTTAAAGGACGGGCAAAAACAACTTATTGATTAGTTCCAATTTTTCTACAAAAATAAGTTTCATATGAATAGGTAAACTCTAAAAGAATGCTTATGCATGGATTTTATTTAAAGGAAATTACGGAAAGAATATCCCTAAGGGGAAACGCAAAAATATGTGAGAAAAGCTGAATGAATCTTAAGGGAGTAAGTATGTCAGAACGACGCTAGGGAAACCTTTGCTATTAAGAATCAACCACAAAATGAAACCCTCCAAAATCACGGGTCATAGACCCTTGCCTATCATTTCCCCTCCACGTCGCAACATCATTTAGAAATCGCTAAACAATGCTTCCTATATTACAAACACATGTTTGTTCTGTGAGCATTTGTTTCGAGCAAGAATAAACTGAAATCCAGAATAACTATTTGAGTTCTTACTATGACTCATGTTGATACAAGAACTGAAAAAGTGCTGCTCGACTGAAAGTATCCACAAAGGTAATGTAATTATGTTTTATGTAGTTATGTAACATGTTATTTTATGTTACAAGCAGTTCACTCGTTATCAAATCAGACACCTTTTTTACGCGCTCTCCCAGACTCTACCCACCATCGGTTCATAACTATCAGTGAATTTTATAAGTTCACATCTGAGAATTCAATTAATTTATTTTCATTACTAAATTCATTCTTCTCTCAATATATACTTCGATTAGAAGAAAATTTTGTAATAATAATGTTATTAGACTAACATTTATTTACAAAGTTCTGGGAATGGAAAGATATACTCAAATACTTTAAATATAACATTCACATTATTTGCGAGAAGTTCGATGAAATGAAGAGACATCGCAAAAATTGTAACAAATCTTTTTTATAGATGTTCATGTTCATCGATAATCGTTCGTTCTTCGGTGTTCAAAAATGTATACTCAGTTTAATTTTGGTGGAAATGTAAAAGAGAATTTGGAGCATTATTCCAAAATTCAAAACTATTCAACACATGTTCACATAAATTGGAAAATCATTCTAGTCCGATTACAATATATTGCTGCTTAATTAAATTGACAGCGTTGAGTTAAATATTGCGATTTCTTATAGTAAAGTTGAATACAATCCATAACACGGCAAAATCAATTTTTGAAATTCGTTTTGAAAAAATTAAGATATTATTATCAACCGTCATACCTCGTCTATCGCTGGTGAAGTCGCCCGATCGGTTTCGCAATGGCTAGCATCATAAATGGGACTAATGTAACCTACCAAAATCACGAATATAAATATCTATTTTAACCCAATGGTGCCAATATATGCCTAAATTTCCTACCTAACATTTTTATTATATTTTGTTCAATCGGTTTTTTGTCTTCTAAACTTTAAGTCTTCTCTGTCCTTAAACAGATTTTTACTTCACTATAACTAAATGTATAGTGATCATGAAAAATTCGACCTCAAAATTTTAAAGGGTTTATATGTTTTGAGGTCTCCAAAGTTTTTCGTTGACTTTTTTCGACAATGTGGGTGTGTATCCAAAATGATAGGAAACGCTACAGGCTACACAATTTGATGAATCTAATTCGTATTTTACACAAAAATGGACGCCACTATTTAGATATGTCCCATTATTGGTTAACATTCCGTTATGGGAACGTCACTTTTGGTCAAAATGAGATAAATACTTTATATTAAACAATAATATGTATTATCATATACATATACGGAAAGGGATGTTATGGGATATTTTATAATTTCAAAAAATATTTTCAAACGATTAACTGTAGGACAACAAAATTTTGTTTGAAAGAATCATACTAAAATTAGCTCAGTTTCAATTTTGACTCCGACGGAGACCACTTGTTACGATTGAAAGATCTTAGTCTTTTACTGACTTCTTATTGTGATCCAGGCGTTAATTTTTATTTCACTTGTTCATTGTGATGTCTTGATATATATATATTTCTAAAAATTTATGCCAATTTCATGATTGGTTTCCTTTTTAGAGAGTTTCTCTAATGTCCTGCACACTCTTCTGTGTTGCTCGAGGAATAAAAAAATCAACTGGCCCAAACTTTTTCTTCTATATATACATTTTCTTACTTTATTTATATCTGACACTATTTTATAACTAACTAAATATTATTTTAAATAACACAACGAAATGTTTTGGTCTCGTAGACCATCATCAGGCTAACTAATAAGCTTACGACTAAACTATAGAGTATATTACAACGTTATTGGCGTTGGTGAATAACCTTAGAACTCTGCTAAAATTCAAACTTTGATTATTTATATCTGGAGCTTCTCTAGGATATACAATACTTCTATAATTCGTAATCTTCTTTCATTGTTTTCTCTTGCTATTATTTTGTGTTTTGTAAAGGGTTTCACGGTTTATTTTGAATTTATGTATTTGCTGCATGTAGTTCTTTGGCACTCCTGAAAATATATGCATAGTGAGACGCCTTGATAAGGTTGTTGTGGTCGATCCGATATATGAAGGATTGTAGAACTCACAGTTTCCGTTTGGGCATGTGAACTCACATATCAGATTCGTTCGTTGAAGGGGCTGTTAGCTCCTTGGGTTGTTCTAATAATGAGGAAGCTCGTGGTTCTGCTGCCATAATAAACAATAATGTTTACTTTGTCTTCCATTTTTTGGCAGGATTGCTACCAACCTTCACTAATATATATATATATATATATATATATATATATATATATATATATATATATATATGATCAAACCACAATAAGAAAATGGGAAAACAAGACTAAGATCTTTCAACCGTAACAAGCGGTCTTCGTCAGAGTCAAAAACCCAACTGATATATATATATCTATGATCAAACCACAATATGAAATGGGAAAACAAGACTAAGATCTTTCAAATGCGACAAGCAGACCTCATCAGAGTCAAAAACCCGACTGAAACAGCAGATGTTATCTGCATCTAGTGTTTCAGTTGGGCGTTTGACTCTGACGAGGTCCGCTTGTTGCATTTGAAAGATCTTAGTCTTGTTTTCCCATTTCATATTGAGGTTTCATCACTGATTGCTATTTCACGTGCATATATGAAATCTTTATGTACATATATATATCTGTACAGATATATATATATATATATATATATATATATATAAACAAACACTTTTTCTTTTTCTCGGAGTTTGGTCAGGGTAAATATATGGAATCACCTTTAGGCAAAAAGGTGATTCCATATATTTACCCTGACCAAACTCAGAGAAAAAGAAAAAGTGTTTGTTAATATTTGGTGGTCAAGAAAACAGTACCGTATATATATATATATATATATATATATATATATATATATATATATATAAATGATCAAACCACAATAAGAAATGGGAAAACAAGACTAAGATCTTTCAACCGTAACAAGCGGTTACTTGACTCTGACGAAGACCGCTTGTTACGGTTGAAAGATCTTAGTCTTGTTTTCCCATTTCTTATTGTGGTTTGATCATTGATTGTTATTTCACGTGTTTATGTGAAACCTTTATATATATATATATATATCAGATACAGTTGTCTATCTTTCTATATAGTTGCCATCAGAAAGATATATTCATGATTTCAGAGGCAAACGAAAACAAATGTAACACACGCAAGCGCTGACCTACAGACGGAGAAAAGAAGAGAGAAAGGAAGGATATTTAACAAATGAAATACAAATATGCAATAAACAATGCACTACAAAAATTTAAACAAAAGAAGCTCTTAACGATTTAGGTTGAGTCCCGGAGTCTTTATGGCTTTGAGATACTTTGGTTGAGTCCCGGTGACAAATACGGCCTTTTATATATATATATATATATATATATATAATTCAATAATATATCAACCGTTGGATAGAATAGGTGTATAATGTAATCGGGATTCGGTGAATTTTCCAGGATCAAAATCAAACTCTCAATGCCGACGTTTCGTTTTTATTTAAAACCTTTTTATTTAAAACCTTTGTTTGTAGGCCTATGAAAAAGGGTTTAAATAAAACCGAAACGTCGGCATTGAGAGTTTGATTTTGATCCTGGAAAATTGACCGAATCCCGATTACATTATACACCTATATATATATATATATATAAAGATTTCACATAAACACGTGAAACAACAATCAATGATCAAACCACAATAAGAAATGGTTTTAACTAAGATCTTAGTCTTGTTTTCCCATTTCTTATTGTGGTTTGATCATTGATATATATATATATATATATATATATATATATATATATATATATATGTATGTATATTAAAAATAATTATCACGAATCTTTCAGTTTTCTAGGTTCAAATGACACTTTCAAAGCCAACCTTTTGTTTTTATTTAAAACTTGTATCAATAGCAGATGTATAGAAACATGAAATTGAAAAGCAATGCACCATTAGATTGGAAGTTTCAAAATGAACAACCTTAGGAATGAAAACTAACACAACTGATTATTTCTTTGTTTTAAAAAAGTTGTTTCTTTCAAAAATAACTATAGAATTATTAGTTTTGCGAACTAGTTTCAATTACCAAATTGATAACCAAATTACCGAATATTAGAATTTATTTTCATAAAATTTTGAAATTATTAAAATAATAGTTTGAAAATGTTTAATTAAATACTTTCGAGAGATGTCAATAATAAAAGCATTAAAACTATAAGATAACAAATACTTTCAGAAAGATATAAGAGAGTAAAGAAAAACCTCAAAATATCGTTTTTAATGAAAATATTTCAAGATTTCCAGTGACGTGGGAATATGAACACAAATTAAACCTTTACTTATTGGCAGAGCAGAAGTGCATACTTCTAAGGCACATTGGCCACTTTGAGAATGTTGTCTGCTTCTCTCCATCCAGTTTCAACTGCCCCATGTACAGAAGAGTAAAAATGAGGATGAGTTGCTTCTCCCGCGAACAAAACCATCTACAAATTAAGAAGCTTACTACAACAACTTGTACTTCGAAGCTTTATATAAAGACTTATGATTTATTAAAAAAAATAAATAATCTATTATTTTATAGCAATATCAATTACTTTATATATCAATTTAATGTTGAGGAATAAACAAGTTAAAACAATAAATGTAACTAAATTTTATAAATTTCATTGGCCATACTGTTATAAAGTGACATCAATTTAAGGTTCAAAGAATATCTCTAGTTAAGAAAAAAAAAAAAGGTGACAAACAATTTTGAAATAACAATTTTAAATAAACAATATATAATTTCTAAAAGAATCGACAATGAAATATAATATATATGGGTATAAACTGGAGTCTTTCTTTAAACAAGTGTTATAAAATAGCACAATTTTTAAATGAGTAGGCTGTTGGTTTTCTTTCTCTTGTCGAAAGGTTAGGCGAATTTTTTTCAGTTAGTACAAGTGTGTGTCTATTTAATAGTAATATCTGAAATACAAAACTCTATTGGCGAAAAAATTAAAAATGATCTGAAAAAAGAGCTCATTTATTCGGTAGGTGTCATATTTGGGGAAAAGATGAATTTGATATATGTAACGGCATGACACAGAGAATGTTCATGGACTATTGGCTATATACCCACTCATATTTTTATATATATAGAGATTTTCAAAAATTAGAAGCTCCAAACTATAAAAGTTTTAAATTATACTGAGTAGCCGGCTTTGACTTTGAATTAAGGATGTAAAACCGGCTAATTACTGATATATGTTTTCTCAATATACATTCACAGCAACATTATAACAGAGTACAGCACGCACGAAAAAGATAACACTTGCTCAGAGTAAATTGTAAATGTGATTTTTGACAAGGGGAAGAAAAGTAATTTCATTAACTACTAGGAAGCCATAAAATTTCCTGTATAATAATTCTATAAAAGACCACAAATGTAAAATATAATTCAAAATGGAAAACATTCTTTGAAGAAAAGTAAATGTAATTATCCTACATCTTAAATTAAAAATGATCTTAAAACAATATATTTCCTTCGATTTTTCTGATATTTTTCAGAAAAAATAGAAGTATTTCTTTGTTTTAAATGGAAAAATTTGTCTTAAATATTCAATGTAGAAGGAGGTCAGGTAAAGTATGTAAGACATCCACTGGCTACTGGAACAAAAGTCATGTTCTCCTATAAGAGATTATTTCGTAACACGAAATCTACCTTTTCGCTTTTCAAAAATGCTATTACTGCTGTAGTCATGCTAATAATATTATATGCATCAATGGTGTGATATACAAAACTAAGCATGTATATTGATAAGTGAGTCAATCACTATCTGTACTACCTACAGGAATGAAAGATCTCCCATTTAGACATTTATATGATACTTAAATAGAACATTATAGATTATATACCCAAGAAATATGATATTATGGTTACTATAGTAAAGTTGAGTGTAGGCCACTACTGATTTTTTGTTCATTACTTTGCTCCATTATTTATTTTGTTATATAAATTTCTATTCTTCTATATGAAAGAAATAATGATAATTCCATCATTGTTTCTTCTTTATTCCATTGATTAAATAGAATTTAGAGCAAGAAATCTGGAGTAGTCTACACTCAACTTTAGTATAAGTAAAGATAATATCAAACTTCCTGACAGAGATTTGATTTTTTGTTTTATTTTTAACTAGCTATATAAATATATATTATAAAATAAAAGTTTATCAGGACTCAGTCAGTTCTTCAGGTTCAAATTAAACTCTCATTGCCAACGTTTCGGTTTTTATTTAAAAAATAGGTTTTGCCTATGATAATGGTTTTAAATAAAAAACCAAAACGTTGGCAATGAGGGCTTAATTTGAACCTGAAGAACTGGCTGAGTGCTGACAAACTTCTATTTTTTTCAACTTCACGGTTGGTACTTTTATCAATATTTATATATATTATAAACTGATAAAATTATATTTAACCGATAAGTACATTTTTTAAATAAGACTGAATGGCTACAAAAATATCTTCCCACAGAACATTCTTTTGATTAATTAGCTATAATAAACGCATTTTAATTTGGTAGAATAGTGTAATATAGTTAAGATTTATATAAAAAAAGTCAAATCTTTTATTAAAAAGAAGAAAAAAATGTCTAATTACTTTTCAAAACGCACATTTTTTTCTTGGTAATCTTACTTGTGTTCATAGGAATAATACATTGCATTATTTAATACAAGAACTGAAATCGTTAATATATGAATTCAGGATTACCAACGTAATTAAATTTTTATATCCTGCAGAAAAGAGGAAGTCAATTGAAAAATAATAATTTAATAGCATATTTCTAAATTCTTTTTTTTAGATAATATAATAATTATTTTATAATACATTATTATACAATCTGATATATTTTCATTAAGTTTCATTGTATTAACAATGATGAAAATATTAAAAAATAATGGTAAACTTTTAATGCAGAAAAAACCTTACAATACACCAGTTCTGTGTATTTAAGTTACCTGTTAATAATTAGTAATATTAATTAGTTAATAAACTATTAATTTATAATTAAATAAAATTAAACAGAACAAATATGATTTAATAACAAAGGTAAGGAATTATTAGTTTATTTGTAATAATTAAATTAAAAGCAGTAATGAGTTTAAATTATTTTATAACTATTTGCAAGAGATAATAAATTTAATTTCTCCTGAATTTGAAAAAGATAAGTTTAAGCTATATTATTAAAGTAGTTTAAAACAAAAAATTGTTGTAAAATAACAGTTTCTTAATACTCCATTTTTCTTAATACTTAAAAGTTTAAATGGGAGATGTTTATTAGTATTTCATTCTTGGAGGTGGTACAGATAGTGATTGATATACTTATTAATATATATGCTTATTTTTTTTATATCACACCACTTATGCATATAATATCGTTAGTATAACTACACCAGTAATAAAATTTTTGAAAATAGAAAGAGTAAATTTCGTGTTATGGAATAATCTCTTACAAGAGAACATGGCTTTTGTTCCAACAGCCAGTTGATCTCTTACATAGGTTTATCTGACCTCTTTCTACATTCACAATTTAAGACAAAGCTTCTCATTTAAAACTTAAAAATATTTCTTTTTTATCTGAAAAATGTCAGAAACGAAAGAAAAAATGTCGTTTTAAGATAATTTTTAATTTAAGATGTGAGATAATTATATTTCTTATTTTTTAAAGAATGTTTTCAATTTTAAATTGTCTTACATTTTTGGTCTCATATAAAATATTATACTGGGAATTTTATGGCATGATAAATTTTTTTAAAAAATCACTTTTATTTCTCTTTGTCAAAAATCCAATTTACTCTGAGCCTGTGTTATCTTTTTTGGCGTGCTGTACTCTGTTATAAGGTTGCTATAATATATATTGAGAAAAAATATATTAGTAATTAGCCAGTTTTGAATACTCAAATCATATTCATTGTATAATTTAAAACTTTTATAGCTGGAAGGAAGCTTCAAATTTTTGAAATAGATAGATATGAACTATTATACTACAACAGTAAACAAATTGGATACACATAATGGGAAAGAGCCTTTATTCACGCTTCAACATTACCCAAAGTTAATATGTTTCATAATAAAAAAAAATTTACATGATAATATGTTTCGGTTAAGGGTGCAATATATAGATTTATTAAAGCATTTTGTGATACAAACCATGAAAAGCTTCAGAAATTATGTTTGATTGGCGTTGATTTTTTACATGCAAGAATTTTTATTCTTTGCATCTCATATTAAGTTATTAAATTATTTAAAATTTTTCATTAATCCTCTGAACTTCAATTTTATTTCAGTTGATTCACTTAAAAAATTATAAGTCAATGTAAATAAATGCAAACAAATATGACAACTTTAGCAAGTAAATCATTCGTCCAGGATCAATATTCAATTTTTAGAGCTTTATTGCTCTTTGCAGTAATTGGAATATCATGCATTTTTTTTATAAATTGTTAATTTTCTTTTCAATTTTGTGGAAAAATTGGATGGTCTTTTTAGTGAGTTTAGCATCAAAAAAACATTTTCTGAAAACAGAAAATGTCCTGAACGCCTCTTTGGTGAATGTAATTTTGAAAAATTTTATCTCAATTCAACCACCTCATAATGTTCTATTTTTAGGTATAGTGTCTTTTGATCCGTTAAACGATATGGTTCGTTTTAACATTGAATTATAAGTCAAATTTTTACATTTTATTGAAAAAAGAATATTTCTTGATGTTTTAAAAATCTGATGTTAATTGTTTTTCGTTAATTGCTTTGTAGCATCAAAGATAATGCCAAAATTTCAAAATTCTAGAATTGATAGTTTAGGAGAAAAAAATATCGTCTAAAAACAGGTTTTTGGCAAAAAAAAGTAACTTTCCCATCATGCATAATTGCTCCTAAACAACAGAGCTCATCTACTCGTACACTATGAGGCCCATTTTTTGTGTAAAATATCAATTTGATCCATCATAGATTCTAGACCGCACACACACAGACGTCGTTGAAAAAACTTTATAAAACTACTTTTGGAACCTCAAAACATGTAATTCCGTCAAAATATCGAGATCAAATTTTTTCACGATCATTATTATATACTTATTTACGTAAAGTAAAAATGTAAATAATTTTTTTTTTAAACTTCAGATTACCTCATGACCGTCCTTTTGCAGAGGAGCAGCAAGGATTCCTCTTGGATCTACCATCTTATCAGCAGCCATAGAGTGGTAACTGTATGCTCCTTTTACAAACGGATTCGAGTACCATTGACTTCTGGCAACATAAAAGAAACAATTCAAATAACTGAGCTGTATGTTTTCAAATTGGTTAAAGCAACTATACTATGAAAGACTAATTCTTTCTAGCTTTTTTATTGTGCTGAGAACAAGATTAATTTAAAACATTTTACACTTCTACCGCATCATGCAAACATTGAAATATCGCTTGAGAGAAAGAAAAATCTATTACAATATTCAGTACTTTTTTCTTTTCAGTACATTTAATACCATTTCGTCTCTTATTTCACCTGCCGCTTTTTAAATAATTTCGACCGAGCTCTTAGACATCTACGTCTTTGGGTTACAACTAAAGAAGGCTCGACAAAGTTTTGATGTCATTTTCTTTATATTCATATTCTAGTGCTACATCATTGGTAATATTAAAATGGGTATTGTTATTTACTGATGGTAAATAATAATACATATTATGGAGATTTAATATGTATTACAAGATATTCAACATATAACACGGTAAAGCAATTTGACTTTAAACAGTCATCAAGGGAAACGAATTGTATCAATATAATAGTAAATGCTGGGACCAACCTTTGTTTATTGACTTATATGAGATGTAAGAGGAATAATGTTGAGCAGGAAAATGATAACACTCACTCATAAAAAATTCATATATATGTTATTTGACAAAGGGGAAGGAAAATGATCTTATTAAATACAAAGAAGCCATAAAATTCCCAGTGTAATAATTCTGTAAAAAACCAAAAATGTAAAAGAAAATTCAAAATTGAAATCTTTCGTTTAGAGATTAATAAATGTAATTATCGTACATCTATAATTATAAATCATCTTAAAACAACATGTTCTTCACTGTTTATGATGTTTTTCAGAGAAAAAAAGGGTGTTTTCCTGTTTTAAATTTGAAAATTTTACTTTAATATTCAATGTATAAGGATGTCAAGTAAACGATGTAAGAAATCCACTGGCTATTTCAACAAAAGCCATGTTCTCTTGTAGAAGAATATTTCGTATCAAAAAATGTTCACTTTGGTTTTTCAAAAATGTTATTACTGCTGTAGTTCTACTAATGAAATTATTTGCATCAGCTGTGTGATGTACAAAAATAATCTTATATATTGATATGTCCTTCAATCACTATCTGTACTACCTCAGGAATGAAAGACTAATAATCATATCCCATTTAGATGTTTACATTATGCTTAAATGAGACCTTATACATTATATACTCTAGAAATTTAATATTAAGTTACTTATAGTAAAGCTGAGTGTAGGCCACTCCAGATTTTCTTACATGTTTTTGACATTTCAGATAAAAACTTTCTAATGTTTTTAAAATACTTAAAATATTTTCAAGTTTTAGATGGGAAACTTTGTCTTAAATCTTTAATGTAGAAGTAGGTCAGATAAACTATGTAAGTGATCCAATGGTTATTGGAACAAAAGTAATACAAAGTCCGCATTTGAATACACTTCCGCTTTTCAAAAATGTTATTACAGCTGTAGTTATACTAAAGATATTACAGGCATCCGTGGTGTGATAAACAAAAATAAGCGTGTATATTGATAAGTGGATCAATGACTATCTGTACTACCTCAGGAATGAAGGACTAATAAACTTCTCCCATTTAGATGTTTACATTATGCTTAAATGAAACATTATATATTATATACCCAGGAAGATTGATATTAAGTTTACTTATAGTAAAGTTGAGTGCAGGCCAACTTTACAATACAAAAATAAACAGAAAGTCAGGGAAATACCCCTGACAGAATTTCAGGGATTTTTCCCTGTATGACACAAAGGTGAAAGAAGTCCGGAGACCATCCTACGGCAGTGCAGAGTCCCTAAGGCGTCAACGTCAACTAGTGGGATCCAACCTCCAACAAGTGCACCTAAGGACCCGAATAAGACGGAAGGAGGTAACTTTCTCCCGAAACGAGGAAAGCCCGGGGGAATGGATGATCCTCTTAGAATTGGTCTCATTGGAGTTCAGGTGAAGTGGTACCTGAGAACCCTATCAGAAGGGAAGACTCCGGAAGAGGCCAGGAAGTGGCTGATGAGCGAAAGGTCACCAGCAAGCAGAATTGGTACAACCAAAGAAAAGGGGCAGGACACCCTCTCTGTCACCAAGAGAGAAGATATTGAGTAGTCAATATATTCAAGAACATTATGGAAAAGTAGGTCGGATATGATTCCTTTTACTTTTATGTTTGTTAAATTTAAAGAGCATAAAATTCTGGTTAGTGGTCAAGCAAGAGCAATCCCTCATTCCATTCAATTTTTATTCAACAGATTCATTCAGATTATAAATTAATTGCGCATTTTGAATGTTATTAAACATTCAAGTTAAAACTGTTCACTAGGTTCTTTACATTTGTCTTTCAATTTGGCAACTTATTTCAAACCTGCAAATAGATGTGTAGAAGGTTACTTATAACCTTCCTTCTGAAGTTATGTTTTTATTTTTATTGTTTAGTGGCATATTCTAATATTCTTTAGTGGGATACTTCTCATAGACCCTTGATAGTGGAATAAGAGTCAATTAATGGACATTATGCCAAAGTTCACTTTAGTATATATTATTTATGCTAAATTAATTGTGTACCCCTGATGTGAAAGTATATTTGGCTTTCTTTTGATACAGTTCAATAAATTAACATAATAATTATTCTTTTTCTGTAAATTTAGAACATTTGATGTACATGATTATTTCCACAGTATTAATAAAAACTAAAATCCTGTTCGATGATTTCTTTATTGCCAAAGAAACGTTCTTTGTCAATAAACAATCGAAAGGAATCAGAACTTTTTCATTTTTCTGTTGATATTGATGTGGTATTTTTGTATAGTTTAGTTCCGAAATCAAACTTAATTCCGATCAAATAATTATTCGTTATTATTAGTAATGCCTTTCTAAATTACTTATATCATTTCTATAATCTATCGTTCGATTCTTATAGAAGAAAAAAAAGTTGTAGATTTATTTACTGTAGTGTATCTGAAACATTACATATTGATTTATGAATTTAATTGTAATTTAGTTACTGTTTAACTATTAACTATTTAATTTTTTCGTAAATAGTTTAATGAATATATTAATTAGAAAGATCAAAGAGAATTGTTTACTTTTGTGACTTTCTTGTTTACTAATCCAGACCTTACCTGAAAATAGTAATACAAAGTAGTAAGTTTTGGTACAAAGGATTGGAGATACGACCCCAAATTGCTTTCACACCACAATATGGTGGGACTCGAAAATAATAGAATCCTTGTTGTGGAAACTATAAGGTCAGTTGAGTAAACATTTACCTGTGAAAATTTAAATGGTAGTTGAGTTCAATCCTAAATTCTTCTGTGTTATTATTGTGATAACCGAAATATACTGGTGACCATCAAAGATAAAAAGCAATCACAAAGGTATTCTATTTTTCTTTTTTTAGTTCTATGTTGAATGAACTTTAGTTTCAGTTAAAAGTGAATTACCAAAATAGCTAAAATATCATTAACTTATTAGTATTTGAGTCCACTTGAAATAATTTACTCAATTTATTAATTAGTATCGCAGAAAGCTTACTATTGTTATATATTAGCTACACATCATTATCAGGGGAACAAGAGACAGTTTCTTCTTGCTGTTAGACCTTGTTTCTTCTTCTCCTGATAATGATCTGAATCGATTTATATATTGGTGCCAAGCACAGTCCAAAAAGCTATATACAAATATAGTTTATTTAGGATTCTTAACAATATTGATCATAATTAAGGTTTTTGTGTATAAACAGGAATATATATGCACACTTTATTTGGATCCTAAAATTTTGTCGAATTTATTTATCATCGTCAGGTTAAAAATAAATTACAACAATTAATGTAAAAAAAAATATTCTACTAACTACTTTGATATTAAAATTTATTTCTTATTATTTCAATTTTCAATTTCAAAAAAGGTAGTATTAATGATTTTGTTGTATATTAAGGCTATATTAATTGTCGTAACTGCCCCTGATAATGTCAAATAAATTTGACATAACTTTATTTAATTGACATAACGTTATTTATCAACTGAGTTATTAAATAGGAAATCAACTGAGATTATTTCATTTCCTATTTAAACAAAATGATCAATAAATTCTTATCCGATAACGATATATTTATGTAAAAACATAACTATGGAATATAGAAATGATAAAGTTAATAAAGATTTAATACTGCTTATGTCATTAAAATTGAATGTTTTCTGCTAGAATAAAATGAATAAGTTATAATGTTTATTTGTTTCCGAGTTGTTAATTAAAGATTTTTATCTTTAATTCAAGATATTGAATATGTGATAATGTTTTATAAAGAAAGAAAATGAAATAAGACAACATTTAATAACATAACATCAATTTTACTATGATTTGTAAACTTTGATAAAATTAGTAAAAAGTATCGTAGTTAACTGATAAATATAAAATTAAATTAATATGTAAGGCAATGGAATAAAATTAAGATTTTAACTGAAAAATACTTGATATTATTGAATAACTTTTATAGGTATTTGAAAGAATTTATTGGTTGTTTCTTTTAAAATATAGATATAATTATGTTAATTGAATGAAATTAAATAGTGTTTTGAATATGTGTACAGTTTATTCACATTATAGCTCTATATTCCTTGCAGGGTAATGTAAGGAAAATATAATTATACAAAATGTCTACTAACCTCATAGATGTATATATGAGTATATTCTTCTTTTTTCTTATTTTTAAGTCTCATACATTTATAAGAACTCGTAATAAAGTTAAAATTTAACCAGAACTAAATAATTTCATTGGTACTATCACTTTTTATGTTGTAGAAATGTTAAGTTCATACTAAATGTGAAAAAAAAGAAAACCAACGCCGCTAACATAGAAACAGAAAGTCATGAACGCTTGAAGGAAGACATATTGGATTTAAAGAAATAAATGAAGACCAATGATTGGTGGAACTGAATCGATATTTATTTGTTGAATTTATTTATATTTGGTTGTTTTCTTATCAAATACTTTGGAAAATTCAGTTATAAATATTTAAAAAACTAATTAAAGAAAAACTTTTTTTTGTTTCATTTTTATTTATTATATTTATATTATATTTCCTTGGCTTTCCTCCTTCTCTAAGGTGTCAACACCTATGGAGTACTTCTGAAAAGAATACTTTAATCCTATCTTCCTTCTGAGTGGCTCACGTCTCAGAATTTCATATGCTTCTTTTACAATGAATGTGTATTAATGATTTCAATTGAAGCATATTTTCATATTTAGGTTCTACAGGTAGTTCATCTAGAAGAGAATAATCTTTAATTTTCTTTATATAACTCATTCGACGTCACGATGCTGGGATGAAACGTAATTTGCAAAATGTGATAGTGTTTTCTATTTCTTTTTAATGTTTTTAAAAAAAATAGACTAATCCTGTTATAATGTTGTGGCTCGATTGGGGCTGATTTTTACTTTTGGGTTTATTTTCTTTAAAGTTTGTTTTTATTTATTAACAATAAATATATTTTCTAGGATATCTGTTAAATTTCACGTGTTGTGTTAACGCGGTCAATTTCTTTTCTTCTCATAAAGTTTACTTCTTGTTTCTCTACATAATCATTTATTAAATTTTCCAAGTCCGTACTTAATGGTGGCGAAGTATCTATGTGTGAGGAGATAATCTCAAATGGTGTTAATTTTGTTGTAGAATGTATAGAGTTATTGTACGCTAACAATGAATATTTATCTTTCATTTCAGTGGGCTCATTTTTAAATTCTTTTTGACTTTTTAATAGTCGAGTGTGTTCTATTATTGTGGAATGAAAACGTAATGTAATTATCGTACATCTTTAATTATAAATCACCTTAAAACAACATGTTCTTCACTGTTTATGATGTTTTTCAGAGAAAAAAAGGGTGTTTTCCTGTTTTAAATTTGAAAATTTTACTTGAATATTCAATATAGAAGGATGTCAAGTAAACGATGTAAGAAATCCACTGGCTATTTGAACAAAAGCCATGTTGTCTTGTAGGAGAATATTTAGTATCAAGAAATGTTCACTTTGGTTTTTCAAAAATGTTATTACTGCTGTAGTTATACTAATGAAATTATATGCATCAGCCGTGTGATGTACAAAAATAAGCTTATATATCTATATGTCCTTCAATAACTATCTGTACTACCTCAGGAATGAAAGACTAATAATCAAATCCCATTTAGATGTTTACGTTATGCTTAAATGAGACGATATGTGTTATATACTTAAAAAAAATTGATATTAAGTTACTTATAGTAAAGTTGAGTGTAGGCCACTCCAGATTTTTTTTTAAAGTTGTACTACATGCTAATACAATTAGGTATTATCTGCTCATATCCAATCAGTGATTCTATGGTAAGACACATTAGGAAAAAATCAGATACAGAATTAGAGAGCGTTAAAATATTGTAACTTCAAACATTCGTTTTGAATTTTACCTTATCATTTTGTTTGGTTGGGTGACAATGTTGTTTGGCGTCACGTACTGGTTGAATATATCCGTAACTGTTTGAAAAACCTCCTCATCTGAAGCTTGTTCCATAAGTACGGCTCCTTCACCTGTAATCCAGCAACAAAGGACATTCTTATTGCTGTTCTGTGTCGAAAATACCAGAATTTCGTGACCCCATTTTTTCTGAAAAACAAGTTAACTACAATTAATTTACCATTATGATTTATGCAGTCGATAACTTGTCCTATGAACTCCTTTTCTTCCCTAGTACGTTATTACTTCCTGTGTTTTCAATACTGCCTCAAATGACTTGTTTTTAACATTTTCATTTCTTTACATCATTTACGGAAATGTTTTTTGAAATGTTGTTAATATGGAAACATCTGGCACACAATTACTAAACCAACGCTGACACTATATTGGCAAAAATACATCCGCATGTTCATATTTCATCTACAAAGTGTATGACTTACCCATTAATAACAAAAGCGTTTATATTTTGAATTCCATTATGTCATTTGGCCATTTCTATAGTGTAACGGGCCACAGACGAACAGATAACTTAATTTTACATTTGCCGATGAATATTTGGAGTATTTATTAAGGTTTTTATTTGTACATAACGTACAAGTGAAATATATATGCATATCAGATCCGCGAATAGATTAAATTGATTTTGGATGTTCAATAAAATCAAAATTATTTTGTATCTTTTTTTAGAAAAGAGTACTAACCTGTTGCAGTTGCTGTTTTCTAAAAGTCGAATTTGAGATTAAATGGAAAACATCTCCCTGTTTCCACCATGGTTGATCAAAAAGCAAATATATTTTGTCTATTACATCCATTCTTAAAACCTGAAATAGATAAATAAGATAATTTCGATAGAAATACATTAATCAATTTCAATAAAATATATTAAATATCTAATTTTAAAACAGACATTGTCTACAAGAAAAAAATATTTAAAATATAAATGTGTATATTACATAATTCGAAAAATTGTTGTGCTTATAAAATTAAAAATACAGAACATAGCTAAGTGTTCTATTCTTATAATACGATCCACATCGTCGGTTTTCTTGTTAAAGAAAATTTTTAACATTCAGTTTTTTACTCTTTATTTCTCTGATTTTTCTTTATTTATTCAGTTTTTGTATTTAGTTTTGGTTCCTATTTATATATTTTTAGTTGTTTATTTTTCATTTCTTATTTTATTACAACTTTTGAACAATCTAATAATGATTATAAGATATTTTAGAGGTATAGATAAGCAGAGCTGGACTGTATGTTTAAGTCAGATGTGAGTGAGATATTTGCTGCTATCTTCCTCTGCTATTAATTGCGGGGATAAGATAAAAGGAACACCTTCAAGCCCGTCCACTCTATTGTCGATTAGAATGACTTGTGGATTTCATGTTGAACAGATTTCTTTAATTGCAGGAAACAATAAAACCTTTCTTTGCTAAAGAAAATGTAATATTCAGAGCTTACTAAAACAACTCAGTTCAACGAGGTTGTTTTCTTTGCTAATTACACACTGCGATACATTCTTCAAACATGAAATAACAAAGTTGCGGAAATGATGTAATATTAATATCACACCTTGTAAAAATATCTTTTAAAGAAATTCTATAGATTGAATTCTATGTTCTATAGATCTGAATAAATTAAACTGAAATATTTCATACTTTTACAGAAGCACTTTGCCAGTTTAAATTTAACAAATGAAAAAAGAGAGAATGCACTAAAGAAGTATTCACTGACAATTGAAAATAAAGAATTTAATCCAGGAGAAATCGGAATCTAGATCCTGCACTATACTCATGGCATATGTGTATACTAATTTTAAAGAACTTACATTATCAAAGTTCAAATGTACTCAACTTTACAACTTAAAAATGGATTTAAATGTCTAACAACATGCACTTGAAAAGACGTTATGGACATGAGCAAGTACGAAAAAATTACACAAATGAAGATGAGAGGAGCTATTTCACTTGAAAGCTGAAAAAATCTTTCAGAATTGAATTATTTACGAAACCATGAAAATCTTAGGTAACTCTGTCGGTCAAGTTTAATTGCTCGTATCCATGTGAAACACTGTTTTTCGATTTGAATTTCATGAAGAAGTACTAGGAGTAGCCTTGGAGTAGTTTTGATATGTTTTCAACTAAAACTGTTCGTTAAGAGCTTCAGATCAAAACAGTATCAGGAATTTCTCATTGATATTGAAATTGTAAGAAAACTTTTGGTTTTTATTCCAAAAAAGTAATTCACACAAATAAAAAGATACTTTAAATTATACAAGTTGATAAAAAATTTAAAAGGTATACCTCTATAACTTCTTTCTTCTCTGCTGGAAGTTCAGGATCAAAGAAATTCTTAGTAATCAGGTCTTTGAGTACAGACAGGGAAACTGTAAGAATCACTACGTCGGCTTGGTAGGAACTTCCGTCTTTGCAGTGAAGTCTGACTTGAGATCCATTCCAGTCTATTTGATCAACGACTTTGTTAAATTTAATGTAGTCATTAATATTAATTTTTTGCGATTCATTTTTGGCGTAAACATGCTGTAAAGATATGGATTAATTTTTACCTTAATGGGCATAAAACCAATATGTAATTGTAGTTCATACTGTTAATAAGTCAAAGATATTGTTGTATCCCTGCTTGGTCCATTGCATGAGGATATCTCCTGTTACATTGCCATAGAATAATTCATTTTTAATGGACAGGTTTTCTAGTCGATTACAGCCATGATCTATGCATATGAGACTTTTCGCATGTTCCAATAGACTTGCTTTGTCTGAAGCACTCACTCTGAGATTACCGAACTCCTCAAACCTAGGACAACACAGTAATTGAATGTTCTGAGCTTACAGTTCACAACATGAAAAGTTTAATAGTCATTATGCACAATGAGAAGTAATTAGTTTACAAGTTCTAAATCAGGGTTTCCCAAACTTTTTCAGGCTGGCGGGGCGCCTTCTTGTCTTCTAGAATAGACTGCCAGCGCCCCCTTGTCTTCTAGAATAGCCTGCCAGCTCCCCCTACCACATAAAAAAGGACTAATGTCCAGAAAGGGATGTTTGGGGAAAGAAAGAAGTACAGTAAGAAATAGTAAAAAACCATCCTCTAGCTGTCATGCAATCTACAGCCACAATCTATCTTTACAGAATTGAGATTGCGGTCTACTATTTATATAGGTAACGATAATTTTATTCTTCTTATCTCAACCGAAAACTCATTTACTTCAGATCAAGGCTGACCTCTTAATCCATAGGACATACGTGAAAGAGCAGCTTATCTTTTTATTCCCTTTATTTTGACCGAAAACTCTCTTTTACTTTCGACCGGGGCTGAGCCCTTAATCCCCAGGTAAAAGAGCGGCATATCTTTTGAAATTCTTATTTCTAATTTTTATTCCTTGTATGGTTTTTGATGGTTACCGCCAACAGTTTGGAACGACGGTGTAAGTATTGTAGCAGCGCGCTGCTACATTAGCTACACTGTCGCCACCAACCATCTATTTTTTCGTTACCGCCCCCCAAACCGCATATTTTTGCGTTACCGCCCCCCAACCGCCTATTTTTGCGTTACCGCCCCCCCATATCCAACCATCGCCCCCAGGGGGGTGGTATCACCCTCTTTGGGAAACGCTGTTCTAAATGATACTGAGTTTGTAAAGGTGCTTTAGTAGGAGAAATGATATGAACAGTCACCATAAGACAGGAGACTTATGCCCATAAGAATTTATATTTAAGAATATACCTTGGCAAAAGATTTACTTCAGTTCATCTTATCTTTTTTAATGTCAATAGCTTAATCCAACCGAAACACGATTACATCTTTGAAAATTATAATAGCTATAATAAATAAAGCATATCAATTTTCTAGTAAGAGTACTTTAAAAGTCGATGAAGTTATCATTCACGATTTATAATGTTAATAAAATTTAAACCATCTTTGAGTGTTTTATTTTAAATTATAAACCACAGACCTTTTAATGAGATTGTTTATTACTCAGAAGATATAATATAGTGCAACTGAATTATCGAGATATGACGAGTGTTGGAAAGGAGAGAGAAGAAAAGGTCTTGCTCCGGCACATTTTTTTCCTCTGATGGCGCAGAATATGAAAGGAACAGCAATTATTTTCCTGGCAGTGGTGAATCATATACAGAGATAAATTATTCAAAGAAAGTGACACTTTTCTAAGAGTGGCAAAATCTATATGGTTGATTTCATGTTAAGAAAACTAGAGGATGTCTTACTTTGTTAAAACAGCAAAGCTAAAAACGTCCGCAAATACTAATCTGCCAAATACATGTTGTGCTGCTCCAATGAAGTCTTGTTTTTCAACAACACATGCACAACAAAGTTTAGTTAAGACATTTTATATTCTCTAATACCATTCTCTGTTGTTGCATACTGGCTTAGATCGTACTGTTAGGTGGTTTGTCAACCAACAGTCAACTTCGAAAAGAACTGAAGCAATTTGAGAGTTTAGGAACCCATAGGTGTCAGGTCGGGGTGTTTTAATAGAGGAGGCGTCTAAAGAGTGAGCCTAAATAAGATGGTGATTCTTGAATCTTAAAACTTTTAGGGAAGAAAAAGTTTTAGGTTTAAACTTTGTTAAAAAATGTTTAAATACGTGTGAAACTTAGTAAAAATGCTTCTTATAATAAATACACCGTTCGACATTTACAATTCAATTGATAAATTTCACACAATTAAGAGAAAACGGTTATGAGATTACCTCATAAACCAAAATTAAAAACCACTACTTGAGGTATTTTATTCTATTAGAAATATTACTCCGAAAGTTTTTAAGATTATTTCTTTTTATAAATCTATGTTTAAATAGACGTAGTGTCTTCTCTGGCTGACCAACCTTGGCAAGTAAGGTACCAAATGAAATCTCATAACCGCAGGAGGTCCAGATTATATTATTATAGGCCAAATAACAACAAACATTTGTAAATTCAATACAAAACGTTTGCACCTTTTACAGCTCCTTTAAGCAACAGTAGCGCTTTAGACAAAACTAACATTCGCAAAATGGTTGACTGCCACCAACTGATGTAAAGAGGAGCTACAACAAAATTAAGTTCTAGATTCAAAACCAAGTAATCCTACCAATTTTTGTTGTTTAAATTATTTTCCTTAAAGCTACTAATTAATAACCATACTTCATACATTGAAATCTAACTAATATATTTTACTGAGTCTCTATTTCTCATAGCCTTGCAGCCAGTCGACGCTTGGCGTAATGATGCGCCATTCTATCTAAAAGACAGTAAATTTAACTCAACAAATCAATAGAGACTTTCAGGCTTTCGGTGTTTGAATGCAACAGGTGAATAAGCTTTTATATAATATGATTAGTACATTTACTGATTTAGTTTTATGCAGATTTAAAATTACTGTATTCCTCATTTGATACAAAATAGTTTCAAGTCTCTTAACTGTTTTTTGTAGAACTTCTATCGTATTAAAGGAAATTTGAGAGTTTATTTTTAAAACAGAATCATACTCATAAGTATTTCATTACCTTTTACTGATGACATCAGAATAAGAACCAGTTTCGTTCTGAAGTGTAACCTGCTGGTATAAAATACTTTGATAGAAGGTCCTTTCATCGCTATTGAGAAGAAGTTTTGATCCATCAGGTCGGTAGAGATTCAGCTGATTTGCAGGCCAGTCGTGGGAATGTTCTACCAGACCAAGGGGAGCTGCCATTTCGTGAACGACGTTGCCTTCTTGACCATGGACCCAGTGGGCTCCCAGATCAACACCACTGTCGCCTATAATTAGAATCTACTTCGCAAGTCCAAAAATTCAGTAAAATAATATTGAATATCTAACCAATTATCAGCTAACGGTAGGTTAAGAAACTAGTCGAGTATTCCTAGCAATATTAAAACTATAATATACCGTCTTACCTCGTACACTGTTGCTGAGAGCTTCAGCAGCAGTGTACGAGGTAAGACGGTATATTATAGTTTTAATATTAATAATAATAATCTCTGTGGTAATGACGAAATGCATGAATTCCCAGCAAGGTACAGCCTGGCAATGTCGGTGTAGTAACCTTTCTGGAATGAACAACTATTATTAACCTTGAAATGTTTAGAACCCACTTCTGACACTTTGAATTTTAACTGTCATTTTTTTCATGTAGCCTTACCCAAGACTTAACATTAAGTTCAGATTAAGACAATATGCATGATCCACAATTTCACTTATTTCATGAAGTTCATTATGATAGAGTCTAGATTGGATAATAGAAGATTTGTGTTCCTCTAAATTTTTTTTAACAAAAGATAAAATATATAGAATTAAATTCAAACGTTGCGTAACCAGTGGTATGTTTATAAAGTACATGAGCTATTTACTTAGTGGTGCAGGCGAAATTATACAGGTTTCTAGGTACACATATTCTGACCAAACAAAAGGTATATCAAACATCTAGTGTTCCTCTTCAGGTCATATCCAGAATACAAACAAACCAGAGACCTAATTAAGTAGTTTAAAGGTATAACAAATGATTTTTAACTCAGCAATTGCTCTAGTTATTGTGAGGGTATGGCAGACCAATCTAGAAAACAATAACAATATATCAAAGAGTAGAATCAAAAAAGTAATTACAATAATTGCAAACTTTCTACCTTACACTTCACAAACCATTTAGTTATAAACAATGACTGCATCAATCGGGGTATAATGTAGATATATTTAATTAAAATAGAAAATTTAGGTAAATATGTCATCTTCCCCTAATTATTTTCTGATGAAATTAACAACAAATATACACCAAAATACTACTTTCTCAATCAACAAATTCCTCATTTCTAATTACTGTAACTATTTATATAAATATGTGAAGTTTTGTTTCTTCTTCCGTGTTTTGATATGTTCATTGTTGTAATTCTAGTGTTAGTTTAGAAGGTCCAAAGCCCTTAGCCTTCCTGATAAGTCTAGCTGTTTCGCTAATACATCCCACGTTTCCTTTACTCTCCTCTTCTACCACCCAAACACCTTCCAATGTACAGTCCTTTTCGTCTATCACAACAGTTAATAAGTAATAAATTAACTCTATATATCTGTTTTCATAATTTCAAATTAAATTACTTTATTATAAGTGCTGTCTGGTTTGTTTATATTCTATATGTCGCCTGAAGCACAACACAGCGGGATTAAAATCCCCTGTTGGCATGAAATATTTATATGGGTATTACCATTTTTTATCGATATAAGGAATAATATATGATCAAACCACAATAAGAAATGGGAAAACAAGACTAAGATCTTTCAACCGTAACAAGCGGTCTTCGTCAGAGTCAAAAACCCAACTGCCAGTTGGTTGAAAGATCTTAGTCTTGTTTTCCCATTTCTTATTGTGGTTTGATCATTGATTGTTATTTAACGTGTTTATGTGAAATCTTTTTATTTAAGGAATAATACATATGTAAAATACTTAGACGAATTTAGAATAAGTCAAATTTTGGAGATTTAAGGTTAGGCATTGATGATAGGTACCAAAAGGTTTGTAGTGAATGCGGCCTCCGATCCGGTCGGCAGCCTCCAGGATTGTGACGTTGCTGAAGCCCTTGTCCAGGAGTCTAGTGGCTGCGGCGACTCCGGCTGCTCCAGCGCCCACGATCACCACATTGTCTATCCGCCTGCTGACCGCCCTAGACAGCTGAAACAGATTGCCTTCACATAACTAGGCTGCCACATTGTCTATCCGCCTGCTGACCGCCCTAGTCAGCTGAAACAGATTGCCTTCACATAACTAGGCTGCCACATTGTCTATCCGCCTGCTGACCGCCCTAGTCAGCTGAAACAGATTGCCTTCACATAACTAGGCTGCCACATTGTCTATCCGCCTGCTGACCGCCCTAGTCAGCTGAAACAGATTGCCTTCACATAACTAGGCTGCCACATTGTCTATACGCCTGCTGACCGCCCTAGTCAGCTGAAACAGATTGCCTTCACATAACTAGGCTGCCACATTGTCTATCCGCCTGCTGACCGCCCTAGTCAGCTGAAACAGATTGCCTTCACATAACTAGGCTGCCACATTGTCTATCCGCCTGCTGACCGCCCTAGTCAGCTGAAACAGATTGCCTTCACATAACTAGGCTGCCACATTGTCTATACGCCTGCTGACCGCCCTAGTCAGCTGAAACAGATTGCCTTCACATAACTAGGCTGCCACATTGTCTATCCGCCTGCTGACCGCCCTAGTCAGCTGAAACAGATTGCCTTCACATAACTAGGCTGCCACATTGTCTATCCGCCTGCTGACCGCCCTAGTCAGCTGAAACAGATTGCCTTCACATAACTAGGCTGCCACATTGTCTATCCGCCTGCTGACCGCCCTAGTCAGCTGAAACAGATTGCCTTCACATAACTAGGCTGCCACATTGTCTATCCTGCTGACCGCCCTAGTCACTGAAACAGATTGCCTTCACATAACTAGGCTGCAACATTGTCTATCGCTGCTACCGCCCTAGTCAGTGAAACAGATTGCCTTCACATAACTAGGCTGCCACATTGTCTATCTGCCTGCTGACCGCCCTAGTCAGCTGAAACAGATTGCCTTCACATAACTAGGCTGCCACATTGTCTATCTGCCTGCTGACCGCCCTAGTCAGCTGAAACAGATTGCCTTCACATAACTAGGCTGCCACATTGTCTATCCGCCTGCTGACCACCCTAGTCAGCTGAAACAGATTGCCTTCACATAACTAGGCTGCAACATTGTCTATCCGCCTGCTGACCGCCCCAGTCAGCTGAAACAGATCGCCTTCACATAACTAGGCTGCAACATTGTCTATCCGCCTGCTGACCGCCCTAGTCAGCTGAAACAGATTGCCTTCACATAACTAGGCTGCAACATTGTCTATCCGCCTGCTGACCGCCCTAGTCAGCTGAAACAGATTGCCTTCACATAACTAGGCTGCCACATTGTCTATCCGCCTGCTGACCGCCCTAGTCAGCTGAAACAGATTGCCTTCACATAACTAGGCTGCCACATTTCCTAAAGCTTTATAGTGTGTAGATGCTGCATTAATTTCGAAAAAAAAATCCATCACTTTTGAAAAACAAAAAAACAGTTCAAAATTCTAGTTGTTAATTCTAAACATACTTTTTTATTACATTTTTTGAAAGGAAACTATATTAATTTACCAGTTGGAGCAGTAAAATAAGAAGCCCTTTGCAGAAGTGTTGATTTAACTTCCTAAGTTCCATTGTAGGGAAAATGGAATCAATTGAATGTAAAAATTAAACTGGGGTTCATATGACTCAAGGCAGTCAATTGAGATGACCTGCTAAGGTCATCAAAATAGATTAATATCGGTTAGCCGAGTGAAGCTTCCACAGCAAAATTAGCTAATATATTGATCATTGTTAACACATTATTTTTTTTTGTTTATACAACTACTAAATTAATGGTAAAGTAAGAAAAATATAAATCATATGAATTTGGAGCTTGTATGATATATAAGACGCCACAAAGAGACTTCTAAATTAATATTTACAAATCTATATTATAAAAAACAATATTTTCAAACCAGTTTAGTTTACTTCTACCATAATTTATTAAAAAAGCTATTTGATTTTGGAAAACGATGCTCTGTATGTAAGTTAATCACTTTTTAATAAATTGCCAATAAAACTGATGGACCAAAGAAAAAGTTAATTAATGGTCCTATAGTTTTGAAAAAAAAAATTAAAAATGCTTTTACTGTTCTATATATTTGATGCGATTTATAAAAGTAACTTAATAAAAATAGCAGGGGTAGTATCTAAGAAGTCTTCATTTTGTGCTCAAAACATTAATGTTTGTAAATAATATATATATTTGTTTTAATGTTTAATTTTTCACTATTTTGGAAATCATTATTTGAATAGGTTAGGTTGCAGTGACATAACACAAGAGAACACACATTGGCCGAACATTGACCCTTTGTGGTACTGCACAATGAACATTCTACATTGAGAGTCTTAAATTATGCATAACTCAAGTATATTTAGAGTAGGGATCTTTAACAAGTATCTGTTGTCGTACAGGTTTGGGACCGACAACTTAACCTCCCGCAAGAATAAATCGAGTACCAGAGTGGGTACCGAACCCCGGATCTACTAGTCGGGACGTTGCAACTAGGCTAACCTGGCACCTATTACTTGAGTAATAATAATTATTCTTATTACTTTAAATTGAAATCTAGAAATTATAATTTGATTAAACAAAAAACTTCCAAAATTATTAACTGAATCCAGTACTTCTTTTAACTGTGTTACTTGCTCTTGTATTTTCTAGTGTTTTTATTTTGTTCTATTGTTGTTATAAAGTTATATCAGATTAGATTACAATGTTATGATTTGATTAGTCTAATGAATTAGTATAATAAACCTGAAAATAATAAGTAAATTTTAATGCATTAAGTAATAATAATTTATTAATTTATTATTATACGTTAACTCCTAAACGACATTCAGAAATTCGAAAATGGGACTAGGATCTTTCGACGGAAATAACTGGTCTTGTTATAGTCATGCGATGAATAAGATTTATCTTGTGACCCTTAAAAAAACCAGTTATTTTAGTCGAAAGATCTGAATTCCATTTCTGAATTCTTACTATGGTTTATGGTTGAGTTTTATTTCAGGAATATATTTTAAAATATTTTTCAAACACACATTATATATAGTTCAAAGTAAGTAAAAAACACATATGAAAGGAAAAACTCATCGATTTACTTGATAGGTGTATCTGACTTTTTTATAATTAATTTAAAATTGTTTTCAGCATGTTATTAGATAACCTGACCAGAGGATAACAATTACAGCATTGGTAGATATCTATCTTTGGATTTAAGAATGGAGTTAAACTGTTATATCAATTTCATTTCAATCAATAGTACTTTATTAGTTCATTTGATTTCACGATATTGGCTCAAATAATTTCTAGGCACATTAACGGTTTTTAAGACTAAAATAGTGTGATTGTAAAAGTTTTTTTGTTTTTTTTATTTTACATAGTCACAACAATGCAAATGTAACATTACCAGTGACAATGATGAAGGAAATATATACATTACACATGGAGACAGGAGGGAAGAAATAATTCAGTAATTATACTTCCTGGCGTGAGTTGTAAAAGTAAAACAAAATAAATCCTACGTTTATTAATAATTAATTTTGAACCTGTTTGAATCAACTGTTTTAAACTTGCATGCAATTGGTATGAATTTAAATATTATATATATACATCTCAGCAACAAATATTCCATAAAGAAGTTTTGGATATCTCAGTTCTTTCAGAAGTACAGTTACAAAGCAACTATGTTCCATCGTCTTATCAGTTATCAAATAGTAGCTTTATAACCTTGTCGTAACGTCCCCCACGTGTGTCAGCTGTTATCGCAAAAGTAAATAAGATTCTTTTTTTTTTTGGATTAAGTCATGTTTGAATGAAATCAAGAAGTTGTTCAAATAAAGAAAATAAAAGCAGAAAGAAACAGGTGTGATATTTTCATAATTCTAAAACAGTTTAAGTATTCGCTTTGAATAGATCTACACTATTTTGGTATAACTTTGATGGAAAGTAGTTCTTCTTGGACTTTGTATTTCATGGTTTATGTTTCCCACAAATGAGTAAATTACCTTAATATTGGTGAATGAAACATTCTCTCTAATGTAGATTAAGAATATATGTATTTTGAAAATTATCTTTTACAGCTTCTTTCTTTTTTTAGATTTTGAAATGGCTAGATGTTTGGAAAGAGTATTCATAATAGGTGCAGGAGTATCTGGAATAGCAGCAGCTACTAGGTTACTAGATAACAAGTTTACCAACGTAACAATATTGGAAGCTGACTCAAGAATCGGAGGCAGAATACACTATTTACCCTTGGGTAAAGAATTTGTCATTGATTAATTTCGATTTTGATCTGGTTCCCTATTTCATTATACTTATTACGATTTGATAAATGTTATTAAAATTAAATTAAAAAAGAAATGTTTCTTATCCAAACAAAAAAGTTACTATTTGTTTAATGTAAGTGTAATAGTGATCATGAAAATATTCAGAGATTTGAAGTTTCAGAACTCTATTTTTGTTTCTTTTTTTTTGTGATGTCTGTATATGTGTTCTCAGATGGTTGAACCCAAGTACACATATTTCGGGTGATTACAAAATTTTGGAATCCAAAATTTTATAATCCCTCCACACACCTTTTGAAATGTTACATATTTGAAGTCCTTTCTATGGAAAAGAACCCAGTTGTTTTTGGGTAATATTGCAGTATAGGAAAGGAAGGTATTTTATCATGGTTTATGTCACATCGGGAACTACTTCTCGCCCAGGAATAGACTAAAAATTTATTAGAAATATATATATTTTAAATGTGAATAAACATAACACTAAGGTTGAGGAATATTATGCTCAACTTGTAGGTACTTGTCGGATTTCTTTACTTTAGTTTTATAAATCCCAGAGTATAAATAAGTAATTTATTATAAATATATATTATATATTGAAATAATTCATGTTGAAGATCAAAAGTTGAAAATTACTTAACTAATTGTTAACATCAATTACATTATTCCATTAAATGATTAAAATGATTAATTAATTCCTTTCTTATTAAATGAAACAATAAAGAGGAATATTGGGTGAGTAGGTGAAACCTTCCAAACCCTCTTTGATATGATTTCTTTAATATTCCTTAATTAATATTTATTAAACCGTTCCAATAAAGTTGAATGGTTGCTTGTTAAATATTTCATCTCAAATCATTTTTCCATCGTGGCCCTAATTAATCTGCTACAGCTAATATCACTAAATAATTTGTTATGTCTTATACCAATCTTATGCAAGAGATATGGTCACCAAAGTTATTAAGACAATCTCGGGATATTTACTTAGTTAGATTAGGACTATATACATCAATTTGTGTTGGACACGTCTCAAGGGAGAAGAAGAGGTTTTCACTGTATCTAAAAACACAGAATTACTGTACCAAACCGCGCACTAATTATTTATATATTACGACACATTCGCATTTAACCATAATTCAGAAATGATGTTAAAAAAAGTGTGATGTTTATTTTGTAAAAACCTTACAAAAAAAGAATTATTAAATGATTCTTAATGTGGAACATCTATCAGACCCTTTAATCTAAAAAAAGAAGATATATTTATTCTTTTTCCAAAATTTCAAGAATATTTTTGAGACTTTGAGGAAAACTCACGTTTATTCCATTAAACTTTATGAGTAAATAATAAAGAAATCATGAAAGTGTGTACTTTCTCTGCGCAAAAAGTCTTTCAACATTATTGTAATGACTGTTATGGTTAGCTAGAGATATTTAATTTCTGGTCGACTTATAATCACATTTTGCTTGACTTTGTTTATTATAAATAGCGTGAGGTCCACCTTTAAGTTCAGAGTAACTTTTAAATAAGTTAAATATATTAATGAAATCTTTCCTTTAATTTAAATTTTAGGTTTTTAACTCCAAAACCTAGTTTTATAAAATTGTAAGAATTTAATTGAGATTTATGAGGAAACAAAAATATCAAAAATATTACAATTCCGCAACTTATTACTGTAATAATAAGCTTACAATATAAATTGAAATAAACACGATCGCGAAAAATGATGTAACAGTTTAAGGTAGTAAAATATTATTTACTACTTTTTTGCTTGGGCTGTATTTTATTTATTATTTGTATCCCATTATTCAAAACACAACTCACTGTTCGTGGAGCGTAATATCATCTTTGGCAATCGTTTATAATTATATTACCTTTATTTGTACCGAAATTGGACCGCTGCTCTTGTGTTGACCACCTGTCTTTTACTATAGAGAAGAGTTATTATTTATGAAAGGCTGGTTATTATATGATTATTCTATTTCACTGGATGGTTTGGGACAGGTTGATAAGAAGAGAGCAGCCCTTCGTCAAGTCTGTGCGAGGTATCACAAAGAGTCTTATTACATGTATGAGTTCATCTTTTGGAAACAACAACTCAAGTATTTCCATATTTGAACTTCAGTTGAAACTTGAGTTTGAATTTTCATGAAGTTAAACTTAAAAACGTAAATACTTGCCTCGGATTATTAATATTTCGTTCCCAAATGTTATATTTGTATTTTTATGTAAAAAGTAATACATTGTACTTTTATAGATGAGAAAGGTGTGGATCTGGGTGCGCATTGGGTACACGGACAAGCAGGCAATATTGTGTATGAGTTGGCTTACCCACTAGGTCTGGTCGATCATTCTCACGATTTTCCTGAAAACTTCACATACTTGAGACCTGATGGCTCTCAGCTTCATCTCAACGATGCTACTAAACAGCTTCTTTCTCAATTTTTCTTTGATGAGTATGAATCTTCAGAACCGACTAAGAACCATGCAGATATAGTTCATCAAGTGTAAGTTTTTTACTTTACTATAAGTAAAGTATAGTGATCGTGAAAAAATTCGATCTCGAAATTTTGACGGAATTACATGTTTTGAGGTCCCAGAAGTCGTTTTATGATGTTTTTACGATGATGTCTGTGTGTGTGTGGGTGGGTGGTGGGTGAGTGTGTTAGCATTGCTTGTTACCACGCTCGGTCCAGAATCTTTGATGGATCAAGTTGATATTTTACACAAAAATGGGCCCCATAAAGACGAAGATCCCTATTGTTTGGGAAGAATTATGCATGATGGGAAAGTCACTTTTTTTGCCAAAAACCGTTTTTTTTTTAAACATTTATTTCTCCTATACTGATAACCCTAGAGTTTTGAAATTTTGACATTATCTTTGAGGTTACAAATGGAACAAACGAAAAATATATTCAGAATTTTAAATCAACAGGAAATATTTTTTTTTCAATAAAATGTACAAATTTTGACTTATAATTCAATCTCAAACCTTGTGAGAGCGATACAAGCCATACTGTTTGACGGACAAGAATGAAACTATGCCTATAAATAGAACATTATGTGCAGAATGAGTTGAGATATATTTTTTCAAAATTACATTCGCTAATGGGGCGTTACAGTACGATTTCTGTTTTCAGAAAATGTTTTTTTGACGCTAAACGGCTCATTAAAAAATAATGAAAATTATCCAAAAATGGAACAAAAAATTAGCAGTTCATAAAAAAAAAATCATGAAATTTCACTTATGGGAAAGAGCAATAACGCTATAAAAACTGTTTGTTTATCTTAGACTAAGAGATCACCTGTTATACTTGTCATATTTTTTATATTTTTTTTCATTGTTTACATTGACTTAGAAATTTTTTTGAGCGAATCTACTGAGATAAAATTGATTTTATAACGGAACAGTTTAAATTGTTTATTGACGTATATGAGATGTAAGAGGAATAATATTGTGCAGGAAAATGATAACACTCACTCAGAAAAAAATTGTATATATGTTATTTGCTAAAGGGGAAGGAAAAATGATCTTTTTAAATACTTAGAAGACATAAAATTCACAGTATAATAATTCTATAAAAAACCAAAAATGTAAAAGATAATTCAAAATTGAAATCTTTCGTTTAGAGATTAATAAATGTAATTATCGTACATCTTTAACTATAAATCATCTTAAAACAACATTTTTTTCTTCGCTGTTTATGATGTTTTTCAGAGAGAAAAAGGGTATTTTCCTGTTTATGTTTGAAACTTTTACTTTAATATTCAATGTAGTAGGATGTCAAGTAAAAGATGTAAGAAATCCACTGGCTATTTGAACAAAAGCCATGTTCTCTTGTATGAGAATATTTCGTATCAAGAAATGTTCACTTTGGTTTTTCAAAAATGTTATTACTGCTGTAGTTATACTAATGAAATTATTTGCATCAGCTGTGTTATGTACAAAATTAAGCTTATATATTGATATGTCCTTCAATCACTATCTGTACTACCTCAGGAATGAAGGACTAATAATCATATCCCATTTAGATGTTTACGTTATGCTTAAATGAGACGCTATGTGTTATATACTCAAGAAATTTGATATTAAGTTACTTATAGTAAAGTTGAGTGTAGGCCACTCCAGATTTTTTTGTACATATTTGTATTTGTTTCCTCTACTTTACTTTAACTTTTACTAACTGTATCTACATTTCTCAAGTACATTAACTAACCCATTCAAATCTAGCCAATTATTTCTCCTTACTTCGTTAAATAATGGATCAGATATACATTGAACTGTCGTCCTGATCCAGTTTGATATGAGTACTCATTAAAGATCCGCACTCTAATACACTTGAGTATGTAAAATGAAGGACTTCCAATGTACGATTATCCCAGTAATGTGGCTTGCTCATAACAAAATGGTGCTGTATAACAATCGAGCCATACTTTCACTCTTAAAACAGCACTGAAGATATATATTGTAAAGAAGTCCATCCGTGTGCGTTTTTAATTTTGAGTACAATATTATTATACATATTGAGTTTAATATTAAACATATAAGTAGCAGATTCAACTATTTCTTAAAACAACAATAGCTTTGTAGTAAAACAACAGTAATCAAAGTTGTAGTTTTCCTGAATATGTTTCTTTAATAAAGTCATAAATTTCAATAATATACAATTATTGTTGTGCACTTGTGTAAAACAAGCATAACAATAATAAACAAAAAGACCTGTTATGGTACAAAGTTGTATTATGATTTCAATATTCCAAGATTTATTGTTAAATTTTGTTTTACTATTTATGTTTTGTTAAAACCCTGTTTATCTAAGCTTACATACACATAAGATTCAAATATAAACTTGCAGTAAACTCTTTTCTTTGGTTTAGATTAGTAAGCATAACTAAGAGGATGAAAAGCAAGTCCTTTGTAGTGATCATTTTTCTTAATTGTTGTAAATATGTGTTACAAATAATGTTTTAATCTGTTTTTAGATTTGAAGAGGCTAGAGGGAAGCTGGACTTGAAAAAAGAAGATGGTGATAGTTTACTGGAACACACTAAAAGGTTTTTGTGTTCTATTGATGGCTGTGGTTTACTCGAGGATAGTTCTTCTAAAAGATTTGGAGAGTATGTGAACCCAGATGGAGATTCTCTTATACATTGGATTAAAGGAGGCTATAACAATGTTTTTGACTTATTGACTGTAAGACATGTAACTATTTATTTATAGTGATATATAATAGACAATTATACTATATATTTATTATAGTAATGTTATAATAATAGTTATTTTTATTATAACTGATTAATATTATAATTAAATTTTATAAATAAATATAATATTGTTTGTATATCTCTAACGTATATTATTCATGAATGAATGATCAATATTATAGCTCACAATATTTGTAAATATTCGATTACTGAACTACAATTAATATCTCTATTCGTGCATTTCGTCATTACCACAGAGGTTAGTATTATTAATATTAAACAAATAATATACCGTCTTACCTCCTATACTGCAGCCGTAGCTCTCGGATCGGTTTCGGGTGTCACCCATCTTCAACAAGAACTGATGTAAGGAATCCTACCTTTCTGATTATATACCTTAGATACCTACCTTAGATCAGTTCTTGTTGAAGATGGGTGACACCCGAAACAGGTCCGAGAGCTACGGCAGCAGTGTACGAGGTAAGACGTTATATTATTTGTTTAATATTAATGATATCTCTATATTAATATTAATTCTTTTTTGTTAAAAAAATACTAATATTTAAAATTATAAAACTTTTGTTGTATAATTAAAATAATTTGGATAGTAATTCGGATGTTTTATAATACTAATGTCATTTTTTGATATATTTTGAAATGAACTTGATTGCTTCATTCTTAAAATAATCTTTCGTGAAATTACATCAACATATATTTTTTAATTCTGCTATTGAGGATGAAATAAATCTGGTAAAGTAAATTTGTAAAATGTAATATTGTTCTAGACTGTCGGATAATATTAATACTTATGTAACTGTAGGGGTATTTAAATAGAAAATCAATAGTAAAGTCCACTTATGTTTATGATTGTTTAGTTATTATAAACATTTTGATATTAACTTGTGAGTGTGTACTTTCCCTGCTAAAAAAGTCATTCAGCATTATTGTAATGACTGTTATGGTTAGCTAGAGATATTTAATTTCTGGTCGACTTATAATCACATCTTGCTAGACTTTATTTATGATAAATAGCATGAGGTCCACCATTAAGTTGAGAGTAGTTATTGAATATTATGTTTTGTTTAGCATAGGTATTCTACAAACGAGAGGAAAATAGACATTCATGACTACATTAAGTTCAACAAAAGGGTCTCTAAAATAGATTGGGATGGCCCGGATGTAAAGCTGCACTGCGAGGATGGTACTACTTACTCAGCTGACATCACCATTACCACAGTCTCTCTGGGGGTCTTAAAGCACCAACACTCAGATCTCTTTAATCCTCAACTGCCTCCAGAAAAAGTCGAAGCGATTAACGTAATTATTAATAAATTTCAGTTTTAAAGGGTTCAGTTTTCTATTTTTTAATTATTTTAAAAAGAGTGTCAGTATCTTTCATTGTAACTTTTTAAATAAAGCTGAAAAAAAATCATTGGACAGGGAATTCGAAGAAATCAAAATAAATTTCAAACAGGGATAAGTAGAGTGCATACGTAATTATTATTTTCTAATAATAATTAGAAAATCATTAGTTGTGCTATCCGTAATTGTGTGGTAATTGGTATTTTTATCCTTCTGAGGTAAAAATGGATAAACAAACAAAAGTCTCCACACAAATGAAATTTTTTTCAACAGCAACAACAATTATTTCACTCTAATTTTGTAACTGATTAGATATAATTTGTATTATAGTGTCTTCCTGATGATGAACACAAAGTGTTCGAAACGCGTTGTTGCTGTTGAATAAAACTTCATTTGTGTGGAGACTTTTGTTTGTTTATCTATTTTACCTCAGAATGATTAGAAAAGCTCAAAAACTAACTAAAGGCTCATATTTGTATATGGTTCGTTCATTTTCAAAGATTATAAAAGTTTATAAGCGGAAGAGATAGAGAAAGTCTTAGTGGAGAAGGAATATTATCTCAATAAGTGATTTTGAAGACGTTCAATACCTTGAGTGGTGTTGAAGTGGTAATTTAGTAAAGGATTGATGGCTTGGGGAGTTCATATTACTAATATGAATTCTAATGATGTCCTCACTTATGCTATGTGGAGTACTTTCAGATTGTTACTTTTGGAAGTATTTGCGATAATGACACTACTATCTCAGAATTAGGCTTTGAGTTTATTGACTATTTGTTTGTTCTGCTTTTATTCGTAATACTACTTTTCGTATAACGCTGTAAATCAGGGCTAAGTTACCACACTTATTGTTTTAGCTACTTGGTATAGATGCTGTTGATAAAATATATTTGATATATGATGAACCCTGGTGGCCTTCAGATATTGGTGGATTTGCACTTCTTAAAGATCTCACCTCCTCGGATTCTCTGGTAAGTATCATTCTACCACTTTGAAACCTTAGAATTCTATGAAATATCTTCGAAATCTATTTTTTTTTTTGAGTTTTGTTTATATTTTTAAATTTAAGTGAACTGGATTTCTTTTAAGCTGCCTTGACATCATTGTGGAAGTAAAACTTTTTTACTTTTTAATTTTTTTTTTGAGAAACATTGGGGAAATGAGATAATTGGATTTATTCCTGAGAATAGCAACAAGAATGTGCTTTGCGCTTGGATTGTTGGAGAAGCAGCTAAGCAAATGGAAAAAGCTTCTGATCAAGAGGTTTGGCAGACTTGCACATCTGTCATCAATAAATATATTGCTCCTAGTTTCCGTGTTAATAAACCAAAAAAAATCGTCAGGTGACTTTTTTTTATTATATTTTTTTCAAAAGCTGAATATATATGTAATTTCTAATGCAAATATTTCTGTTCGAATCCCTTAACCTGCGTGTTGTGTGGTGTGTGTGTTTGTTGGCTTTTTTGTTTGTGTATTTAGGTTTCAGTGGCTGATTTAAGATTGCATTAATAACAGTTGATGTAGTTGCACTTAAATAAATAATATTGTATTATTTAATAGTAACACAAACACTAATATCATTATGAATTGTTGAGTTCATTGGATTCTTTTATCTTCTACTTATAATACTGTTCAAAGTTAATACTATAATTTTATTTTCATTAAAACAAAAATTAAAATTATTCAAAAATTTTGTTATTATGCTTACAAATCCAAAAATTTTAATATTTTTAATGTAATATGATGTTCTGTTTCGATATTATTTAATTAATGTTCTACGTGGTATATTTAGAACCACAGCGTAATATAGAAGCATTTTTTGATATATAACCTGTATGAGAAAGGAATCAGAGATGAATAAGGAAATGATAATATTATCAAGAATCATTCCTCCTTATAACCGCTAATAATTAATTTTTATAGTTTCTTTACCCTTCTTGATTGAAATAATGAAATGGTCTCTGTTTGTATTAGGAGTAAATGGTTCACGAATCCCAACACTCGAGGGTCTTACAGCTTCTACTCTGTGGAATCCGACCGAATAGACAAACCAAGAGAAAAACTAACTTCTCCTTTGGTTAATAAATTTGGTCACGAGGTAAGTCAAATAATACAAACATATATATATTGTCATAACTTTTAATTTTACATTAAACAGCCGCTAATGTGTTCCCCCTAAAACACCTTATGAAATTCAATGGTGAGGAAGTGCATCGCCTCTGATACTGATTCCTCCAGGGAATATTGCATCTTGCTATTTGTTTCCGATCCCTGCCAATTATGTTCTGATTCCCTAAGAAACTAAGGGGGAGTTTTACAGGTTCTTTGTGATTTTTTTCAATTGTTTGGGTCTAAATTTACTCCATCATACTGTAGAGCTTCACGTTAAAATAGAATATGATGTTTCCTGTTTCCTCCATCATATTGTATTTCCTCTATCATATTATAGAGCTTCATATTCAAATAAAATATGACTTACTGTTTCCTGTATCCTACGAAATGTAGAAATTTCATTTCCTACATGACCCCCATTATATATAGATTTTTTTTAAAATGTTGTGTGTGTTACATACCGAACTTTTACCTTGATATGATTTTTACTCAGACTTGGTAAGTGATTTTTAGTTTTTATACACGTTTTCTTGATGATTAGCCTTGCATATTTTTGGTCAATGGTTGTTAAATTCCATCGTTGCTTCATTTTGGTAGCATCCAGTACTATCAAATTCACATCTAAAGGTTTCAGTTCCTTGAGGCAAACTCTCTGCTCCTCTTTTTCCTAGCCTGCCTGCTATCTCGTTACTTCTATTCTGCTTGATACCTATATAAGAATAAACCTATTATGAGTCAATGCTACCACTAGGAGGAGTTCGCACCACCACTCTAATTTTAAATTAACCTGGTAACAGTTAATTATGTAAGTACTGCTTGACTATCACTGAAGATAAGGTTCTTTTTATTTTCATAGGATGTCCTTATACGAGTACATTCAAAAAGACAGCATATTACAACAAGCAGTTCCACTTGAAAAACTGTAGTGCATTTTGGCAGTCAATGTAGATGTGATTTATGCCCCCTTCTTGTGATGTTATTTGCCATAGATCTATCTGTTTACCACATGGATGGTTTTATTTCTCTTCATTCCAGTTCTCCCTAAGATTAATTACTACAACATAGGATCTCCATAATAGTAGTTTTGTAATCACGATATTTCGGGGCATATGTAATCTAATATATGAAATTTCCCGTTCTATGTTAGTATGGAATCTAACACTTTAGTGCCTTTTCCATGGAGTAACATTTTTTAACAGTAAGACTCCGCAGATCAAAATATCTAAAGAAGTAAGAGGAGTAATGCACTACATGGTTCTATTGCAGTGGTTCCCAACCATTTTGTTGCCCGTAAAGAAATATCACTCCAACCTTACAAACTCTGATATTTATATTATGCTTAATGATAAATATTAAAAAAAAATACAACTTGGAGTATGTAACAAAGGAAGTATACTTTACAAAAAATTATCATTTCCTTAAAATATGTGCAAGATAATATCAAGATTCATACTTCCAAAAGATTGCTAATTTGGACAATGTTACTTATAGAAACAAACAAGTCTCCCTGGGCATTCAAACTATTCCTGCATCTTGTTTTAATTGACAAGAGATTCTGAAACCTTACTCGCAAAAGTATATTTTACAAATGGAATTACTACAGCCAGATCAGTTTTGGACAGTCTAGGAAAAAATGTCCAAAACCGAAATAGTATATATGTTTATTAAATAATAAGACCACGTATTTAGAACTAAGTATAACCAAATTTATTTACACGAATTAACAACAATATATTATAAATATAAACTTGGTTTAAAAACTTATTTCTGCTTGGTTTACAGTCTTTCTTATTTTCATATAAAATAGTGAACGAAAAGCTAATAATTTATGAATAATCGGAAATAGAAGTAAATCTCATTTATTTAAAAAGGACACTGGTGGACGTTAAAAACATTTCCTTATGATTTTAATTGGCCTGACTTTGTTGAAGGCCGTGCTGTTTGCTGGGGAAGCCACTCACCCTCATTTCTTCTCGACGGTTCATGGTGCATTAGAAACAGGATGGAGAGAAGCTAATAGGATCCTGTCTTTGAGGTATCTTATATTTATTTTTTTAAAATTACTACATCCTGTATTATTGAAGTGATATTGTGATTTTTTTCAGCATTTTTTTTTCAATAATCATTTTTTCAAGTTAATTATAATTAATTAATGGAAGGTTTTTTTTCTTTTGCAACAAATAATTTTCATAGCTTTTCTTCTTATTTTGTTTTAAAATAAATAAGCTTGCTGTTTCTATACATTTTTTTATCTTTTACAATTTCTTGTTAGCTCAGGTCATTTGATTTTTTGGAATGTGAAAGTTACTGGAAATGTCAGTATTTTGCATAAATTTGTTTTAAACTGCTTGCCTCTTTGAAATATTGAATTTGCTCTTTACATAACCTTATGTTGCAACATTTCCTAACCAATAATGAATTCTGGTACATTACTTTGCGCTGATTTTTTTTTTTAATAATGATTACTTCTCTAGTTTCTTTCGCATGACTTTCTTGAACAATGGTGATTACAAAGTAGTTTAACTCATTAGTTATGCAATCCGTAACTGTGTTGTATTTACTCATTCTGAAGGGAGTCACACAAGGATTTGATAACTGATGAAATATCATTTATATTGTAGTTTCTTCCTGATGATGAACACAAGGTGTTCAAAACGTGTTGTTCTTGAATAAAAAACTTGATTTGTGTGGAGACTTTTGTAGAACTACTTTACCTCAGAACAAAGTAGTTTATAATGTCTTATTTTCTTTTTCTTTTCCTGAAATTTGAATATATTTGAATTATGGAGATTTAGAATATCTCTTTATAATTAATATTTCTAAGTTCAGTTTGACATTGGAGAAAGGGTTGCATTCTAAACTGTAATTCATAAATAGATACTTTTGATGTACTGTTCTATTGTATTGGTGCATGTGTTGGGTGAAATTCTGAATCGTGATTGATGTTCAGCTGTTTGATATAGATTTTCCTTGATGCCTGTCTGTCACCTTCACGCCACCTATTTATAGTTGTGTCATCATCCCTACTACTTTAAATAAACACTTTTTCATAATCACTATCACTTTGATAAATTGTAAGTACATAAAAATACACATAAAGTTAAATATACAATTTAACACTAACAGAATTTATCGTTTAACTTACATTTCTATTTCTAACCCTTATACTAATCATTAGGAGAAGTTCCACTTTGAGGAGAAAACTAATTAAGTGAAATAAATAATAAATTATTACTATTCGTATTTAAGAGAAAGTAGAATGGAAATTTTGGTCAAAAAGCCAAAAGTTGTTTATATTCGACTATTATTACGTCATATCAAAATATCAGATATATTTAAACAAGTTTAAATATAGTTATGCTTATATAATTAATAATAAAGTGTAATAATACAGTTTAATAAAGTTAATTAAAGTTATAAATAACGTTATTAAAGTTATAAGTTAATAAAGTTTAATAATTCTGAGGTAAAATGGATAAACCAACAAAAGTCTCCACACAAATGAAGTTTTATTTAACGCGTTTCGAACACTTTGTGTTCATCATCAGAAAGACACTGTAATACAAATTATATCTAATTAGTTACAAAAATTAGAGTGAAATAATAAAATTCAATTAAGAGAATTCAAGACATACCCAAGGATGTGGTACTGACGGGTTGGTCAAGTGAAAACGACTAGTAGGAGATCCGTTGTTTTCACTTGTCCAACCCGTCAGTACCACATCCTTGGGTATGTCTTGAATTCTCTTAATTGAATTTTATTATTTCACTCTAATTTTTGTAACTAATTAGATATAATTTGTATTATAGTGTCTTTCTGATGATGAACACAAAGTGTTCGAAACGTGTTGAATAAAACTTCATTTGTGTGGAGACTTTTGTTGGTTTATCCATTTTACCTCAGAATGAGTAAATACCACACAATTACGGATTGCACAACTAATGATTTAAAGTTTAATAAATATATATAATATTATATTTGAACACAATAATATACAATTATATAACACTATTTTTATATAAAATAGGTTTATCTGAACATCTGGTGTTATATAAACACCAGGTTTAGAGGTGTTTAAACAGCAAAACACAACCAAATCAACGTTTCATCTATATTTGTAGACTTATTCACAGCTATATTAATATGGAAATTAATTAGAGTAACATGAAAAAATATATAAGACACATTATTTATATGAATAACATGTACATTATTACCTAGGTATTTATATGAATATTAATATATAACTTATATACGTTTTTTCATATTACTGTAATAAATTTCTGTATTGATGTAGCCCTGAAGATGTCTACAAATATAGACGTTACCGTTTAACGCTGGGCCAAACCTCTATAAGGAATATTAATGTTGAATATGTGTGGTTGAGATAAGAAAACATACAATTATATAACTATTTAGACAGCTGTTGATGTTACTATTCCCATTCGTTGTTCAGGAAAAACCGTTTCCTAGAGAGTTGTTTTTTATTATATGTAAATCAAATTTTAAATAAATAAACAGAAAAAACTTTCAAAACTCACGTCTGTTTGTTTGTTCTTTTTTTTTTTGACATACGTTGTCATCACTAGAATAAGCGATCTGATAACTAAAATTATGTACATATTGGATTAAAAATACTAAAATTTTGATCAGTTATAGTCACAATACAGTGAGATCTTAATTTAAAACGTCTAGGAACTACGATACTGGTTTTAAAAATATACAAATTATTAAGGGATAATAAATTATAATAAATATACAATATAATAAATGTATCCTTTGTTCAAATGATTTTATTTGTAAAATGACTGACCATGACCTCAGGATAGGATTTAAGAAGTTAAATTTTCTCCTGTAGATCAGAAGCATTTGTAGTTGAGATTTTTTTGTCATGTTAGATGGGAGGTATGAAAAAGATTGCACTCGCTGATAATAATAAAACCAATGAAAGATAACCATTATAATCTAATTAAAAGATTGCTGAATATTATCGTCACAGAGTTTCTATTATTACTTACGAATAATATTGTCCATTATCTTCGTAAATTATACATCTACTTATGAGTCGTGCAACAGAAAATAGCAAGATTGTAACCGCATGTATATGGTTCTTATTTTTTTGAAATATTGGATATTATTTAAGTGTATTATTTTTCTTGGATTTAGAACAAGTATATCATCGATCACCAGGTAACATTAACAGTTACCACCAGTAATTTCCCTGTAGAAGACATATTTTTTAAAAAAACTCGTTTTGAAGAACGAAATGTGCGATTCGCTTGAGAACTTTGTGTGTGTAGATAGCGCAGATCTCCTTCTTCTTTTCTTCATCACTGTTTGTTATATTCTTCTGTGCTTTACTTGCCTTTTTAACAGCTTTTCCACTAGTTTTAGAAGACATTACGGTATTTGTTTTTTAGTTTCTAACTCTGTTAAAAAGGCAGGCAAAGCACAGAAGAATATTAAAAAGGAGGGATATGTACGAGTAAAAGAAGCGGAAGAGAAAGGACAGCTATGCTATCTACACTTACGAGAAAGGACAGCTATGATATCTACACTTACAAAGTTCTTAAGCAGAGGTAGGCAACCTTTTTGAGAATGCGTGCCAAAATCAGCCAAGTCTCTGACACAAACTTTTTCCTTGCAATGCTGTTGCAAGGTTTTTTAAACAGACATAATTTTCTGGAATAGTATTCCAATTCTAAAAAAAAGAAGGAAGGTAAGTATGGCACAAGATCAACTTGTTTTTCTTGAGACCTCTTTTGCTTCGTAGAGCTTAAACCTCTTCACCGCCAGGACGTACATATACTGTCATGACATGAAATATACCCCAAGGAAAGTAGTTTTTTTTTTGTCTGTGCTTAGTGTAACATGTGCTTGCATCTGTGCTAAGGGTAATCTGTGCTTTTGCGTGCCAGAAGTTGCCCACCTCCGTTCTAAAGCAAGTCTATCCTGATACTGGAATTTCTTCTAAAGCCATGAGTGAACAGTGTGATGTTCCTTTATGTTATTTTGACACCCATTTACTTGAAGGTAACTTAACGGCTGTTTTGATATAGGAAGTCCTAAATTTTACCTCATTCTTATTAAAAGAGTTGAGTTCTTTAACTTGTACCTGCCATTGTACAGAATCAGGACTGACGCCTCATCAACCGACAACACGAGAAATGTTTTTCATTTCAGATATTGATATCTGGTGTCACGACCAGAATTGAATACCAGTGAACCTAGGCATACTATCCACTAGACTTTTTCTAATACATTACCCTACATTCTGTAGTAATGTCAGTGTGCCGGCTTTACATATACTTTCAATCAAACACAAATAGTAGCAAAAATTCCTAACGCTGAAGTGCATTCTTTTCAAGCTGTTTATATGAACGTAAATATAAAAAAACATATGGCTAAATAAAAGTTTATAGAATTCTTTAATTAAGAAATAGCTTTTTAGAAAATGTTATAAACAATGCATTCTTCATGTTCAACGAATACGGTTTCCTTTAATCTCAAGGCACCCTATTCAGGTATTGGTATATCATACTTTACAGTAGCTTTCTGTATTATTTTTTCAAAAACATTTTTCGTTATAATTATTTACCATTTTTCAGAATGATTCCATCTTTATAGTTGCTTCTAAATTTGGAAAACATAAGTTATTATTTTTTTTAACTAAAATACTTTTTAAGTGGGTTCTTTATGACAAATGTTTATGAACTTACAGTAAAAAAAATTCACATATTTCTAATAAATTGAAAAGATAGACAGTTATTTTATTTAAGTAGTTTTGATTTTAAGCAGTTATTAAATTTTAAGCAAAGTTCCACAGCCAATTTTATTTATTCTTTTTGAATTAGTTCGAGAGGTAAATTGGAAAAAATCATGGTTTTTTTGTTTATTAGGCACATTTAAGTTTTAGTATTTCGTTCGTAAATCTGTATGTGCATTGTTTGATTTTAATATTTGTTTTTGTAGGTTGAATAGATGCGCGCTCTGACCGTCCTTAAAACAGACAGCCTCTTCTTCTGCCATTTTGATTTTACAGAAAAAAAAATTACAAATAAATTTTTATCCTTGCTCAATATTGGTTTAATGGTGCTCTATTGTTATTTATATATTTATTATTATATCCATTTCCTTCAAAAGGGAATTTTATTTTGTTGTTGGTGATTAAGCATACTATTTTTAAAACATTAATTTATTGATTAATGTAAAATATTGGAATATTAGATAATCCTTCAAAAGGTTTTATTAGTTACGGATGGGTGCTGCTTTTCTGAAAATATATTTTTGAACAATTCATATTAAAGTATTCGATAATTAATTTCTTATTGTTTTGAGGTTTATTTTTTTTTCAACTTGAACCTTTTGTCACTTGACAAATAAATAACCCTAAACTTGACCTCACAAAGAAAGTTAAAACATTGTTACTTTTGTTGGGCAATGATCATAGAACCTTGAAAACTGTATAGACAAATATCAACATCTATTACTATTTTTAATGCAATAAATTATTGTTCCAGATTTGTGAACTTAAGGTTTTTATAATTATTGGGTACACTAGAGTATTGCTGTTATTTTTAGAACAATTATTTTTTTCGTAATAGATTACAGATTTCAAGTAAAATACGTAGAAAAACTTGTATAAACTGCAATATAGTTTACTCATTCAGATATTAATACTAATTATAATAATAATCAAGTTGTTTCTTGATCGAAAACTAACATCATGTCTATAGAGCTGTTATTTTTGAGAACATGACCATTCATTCAAGAATTCATCTCATATGAAAATTACCTCAAGAAAAATTCTAATTTTTTTTTGTAATAAGAAGATTTCTTTAAGTTTGCAAAACAAACAATCTGACTTAATTTGTTTTACTGTAGAAAATAACAATATTTATTACGGTTTCAGCGCTGCATTATCTTTGCGATATCAGATTGATTTATATAACATAGGTAAATAAATATGATTTAGCTAATAGATATTATCAATCAGAATTCAATTATGATATGTTCAATGAAATAAACACAGAGTAAAAAGTAAATAAAAGTACCATAATAACACAAATACAGTTATTTTAATAATACAACATGTTTTTATATCATATTATTTTCCAAGTATGTATAAATGTTTTTTTATCTCAACCACGTATATTGAACACCATTTTTCTTTTTTATCGAGCTAAACCAAACCTTGATAAAAAAGATAAATAGTATTAAATATATATATATATATATAAAATATAGTAGTGAGTTTTTGTGATTTCTTTTTGTGAATATACTTTATTTAGTTCGTAGAATCGATTTTGAATATATATATATATATTTAAAAACGTTATGTCAGATTTCACCTTACTTAGCTTTGTTGAATGTTTTTCCAAACTTCAAAACCTTTTCTTTAATTTAAGGTTATTCAAATCAAAGATTAGATCACCATACTTGGTGATTATATATATATATATATTTGTGTACAATGGCAGCAGGTCTTCCCTTAAGCATATGTTATTAAAATAAGCAGCAGCTTCTGCATTGACCAATTTCTTGTTGACACTCTCTAGTTTGTGTGTTGAAACTAGAGAGTGTCAACAAGAAATTGGTCAATGCAGAAGCTGCTGCTTATTTTAATAATAATAATAATATATATATATATATATATACACTTTTTTTCGTTGCAAATACGATCCAAAACGGACAAATATAGTTCAATATAGATAAAGAAACATAGATAAATCAAAAGAACACACTTACAGTCTCTAATTTTCGGTTTGAACCGTCTTCTGGAGAGATAAGAGAGGGTCTCCAACCGTCTCTGAACCAGTGCGCTTGGTTTCCCTCTCTTATCTCTCCTGAAGACGGTTCAAACCAAAAATTAGAGACTGTAAGTGTGTTCTTTTGATTTCTCTATGTTTCTTTATCTATATTGAACTATATATATATAAGTTCACAAATGATGAAAGGCAACACACAGAGAAAGAGACACACTTACAAACTCAAATTTTCGGATGATCCGTCTTCAGGAGAAAAGAGAATGGGCGACCAAGCACGCCGGAAACACAACGGCAGGAAACCGTCCCGGCAACCGACTGTGCTGCCACGCACGCCCGGTTCAGGAAGTAATGTAGTAGAGACGATCAGAAGAAAATTAATATTAAAATTAAAATTAAGAAAAGCAGTTCTGGTTGATTGAAGGTAAAATAAACAGCAGGAAGATAAATGAAGTATGAAAAGGAATACCGTGCAAAAAATACCTAAAAGCATGAAAAAGGAAGATAACAGAGTTGGTAAGGCTTACTTCATTACTTCCTGAACCGGGCGCGCGTGGCAGCACAGTCGGTTGCCGGAACGGTTTCCTGCCGTTGTGTTTCCGGCGTGCTTGGTCGCCCATTCTCTTTTCTCCTGAAGACGGATCATCCGAAAATTTGAGTTTGTAAGTGTGTCTCTTTCTCTGTGTGTTGCTTTTCTTAATTTGTGAACTGATTTGCGTCCAGTTTGGATCGTTTTTTCGAATTTTAAGTGGATATATATATATAAATTAGTAATAATATAAAAGGATTCCACGAACCAATTGAACTAAAGATATCGCAAAAACTCACTGCAGTGTCAGATTTTACACTGTAGGGTAAAGCTCACTGGTCCAGTGAGTTTTTGTGATTTCTTTTATGTGTGTTCTTCCTATGAATTTAGTTTATATATATATATAAACCAATATATATACATATAATATTTTTTTAAATATTTAGTAACTATAATTGAAAAATGAAATAATTATTATAATGAATATCAACGAATACCAATATTTAATGTGATTTAAAAATATTTTACTATTGATAAAATTGTTGTGGTGTTGCAACGATTAGTGAGTATTACAGGTATGCTTTAAACAGACGTTAGGAGTGTGATAAATAGGAAAAAGTAAATAAAACATTCAGTATTAAATACTTGGCAATATAAAACCTATTTTTTGGATAACAGTTAAATTAACGCTTGTTTTCATTGCTCTGAATTTCTCCTTTTTGCATGACAATAGTGGTTACCAATCTTGTTTGCTCTTCTTTTATTGCATGTATTATTAATATTTTCGGAATGGTATTTTAGTTATATAACGAAAATTTCAGTATTTTGCAATGCATGAACTTTATATAATTGCTTAACTTATGTAATTTATTAACTATTATAATTACCTGGTTTTACTACTTGACAAAGCTTTATGATTTGTTATATTGTTTAGAATTTTTATTTTTTCTTCTTAATATTTCATATTCTTGTTTGAAGTAAGTAGAATATATCTTTTTAAATTGTATTTAAAAAAAGGTTTATTTTGCTATTTTGTTTTAAAATATTGTTATAACTGTTGTACTGTTTATTTATTTAAATTAATACGAATGAGTTAACTCAGTAATGTTTACCAAAATATGTTATATTTATATTCTGTATTTCTATTCAGTAACTCAATCATTGTTATATCTTATTTGTTTGAATCCTTTTTCTTTTTGTTTATTTTTATGAAGTTACTTCCTTATTTCTCTGATTGCAAACGCCATACCTCTAACATAACTTATATGTATGTTTATTTCAATTAAATAAAGAGTAGAAGTTTACTATTACAAATAAACTGTGTGATATGTAGAAAATATAAACATTTCACTTGGGAAATAAATTGTTAAAACTAGCTTATTTTCTTAGTTTTTTAAAGAGTTTTGTCCCTTAAATATGAAAAACATTTGTTCGTGAATTATTTAATATTTGAAGGGGAATTACGTAAAGCTGTCGACTTACTAGTGTGTCCACCTTTTTTGGCATCTACTGAATCTTCAATGTTTATACAATCAGGTGTTCGTCATTTCTTTTTTGTTTTATTTCAGTGCTGAATTCACGTTTTTATAATATTGCAAATTTTGTTTTAATTTTTTGTTAACAACTCCTGTGGTTCTAACAATATTATTATTTCAGTCTTTAAATTTTATCCTTTATTTAATTTCAAATCTTTTCGTGTCTTTTTAAATAAAACGGCAACGAAAATTATAGTTACTTTGGAAAAAAATAAACAAAAAATATTGGATAACGTAAATTAAATAATAAATATTAATTAATAATCCGTTAAGGAAATAAGATTTCTTAAGAAAAAAACTTTTTCTTAAGGTACAATTAAGTAAATATGTAACAAGATAAATTACGCACATGTAGGCCAGTTACTTTTGATATCAATCGATCTTAAGTTGGTCCAGATCAGAGCTTCAGGACCTTTCGATCCTGATATCTTTTTGTAACGGTCTTTATAAAACTAACAAATATGCAGAACAAAAATGCTTATTTCATCGGCATTTCGAACAACATTTCATCATCAGGAAAGGATCAGAAGGAAAGTTGAAGCGAGAGAACTGTTCTATTTTAGAACACTTGCCTACACTCTTCACTATTCTCATTTCTCCTAAGATGGCGAATTGTCCGAATTATTGTGATAGTGAATGTTTGTCTCTGTCCACCGGGTTCACCAAGAAATTGACAAACAAAACACGGACTTATAAATATAAAGCGTATACCATACACGCAGAGATAACATTTAGTAAAACACTTCTGCTATGTTAATCCTATACTTTATAGCTCTAATGAACCAACTCATGCGCTGTGTCATGTTAACGATTTAAATAAGTGAGTCAATAACGTAAAATAAGGGCCAATGACCACTAGTTCTGAACAACTGTTGAAAGCGAGGTGGCAATTACTTCAGATTTTTCCCCTGATTTTAGAAATTAAAAACGTTTTGAACCTATTGAATCAAATTCTGATTGAAATATAATTCTTTATATTTAATTTAAATGGCATTTCAGGAATAATGACAACTGACATTGATTTAGTAAGAACTATAATTTAAATTCAAATAGTATTAATTTTCTTTCAAAAGAATCAATTTGTTTGTGTTTTAATGAAGTTATTTAATAAAATAAACATTATAAATTTATTAAAATAACTATTAATTATTAAAAATTACGACTGACATCAAAATACAACAAGCCGAAACGATTAAAAATCGTGAGTGATTTTTCTTTTTGTATTTCTCAATAATTAATTGAATCATATATACCCCGATATTTTACATTTCAATGTCGAACAGCGTTCAGGGACTGCTGCTAATGCTCGACTCTTTAGGGAGGATTTTTGTTTTCATCGACTAAGTTCATTCCAGTGCTTGGGGTTCAACTGATATTGCACTTAATAAAAAATTTAGCATATTCTTCTCATACTGGGCCTGCTTTTGCACCAGTTGATTACCAAAACATGTTTAATGGGATTGTAACTGAAGAGACTAATTATACCTATACATGAAAATAATATATTCATAACTTAATACAATTTCAAATTAAACTTATGATCATTTAAATATAATAATGTTGCCTATAAATCAGTTTATTGCTAATAACATTATTTTTTTTAAACATGTAATTGCTCTCTTTGAAATTTTTTATGAATATATACCAAAAGTATATTCATTTTTTTTAAATTGAATATACTTTTACTTAAATACATATATTATGTCGTAGGAAGGAAGTCACATTATTTAAGTCCTTCATTAACTTTGTGACTTTGTGTTTCAAATAAATGACGGTTGTGTCATGAACTATATGGGAATAATATGTTGTTTGTTTTTCAATCGTCATTTTTATAAGGCTTTCATATTTTGGTGCTGTTTTAGAGATGGGAATTGTGGCTCAGTAATTATTTGGTACCAATTTTAAAAATGGGCTCGCCACATTACCTCTCCAGAGGCGACCACCTTATGGGTATAATATAGTGGACAGGAGAAACGTCGTGTAAAATGTTACTATATATTCATTAAATCTATACAATAATGGGTAATTAATAATTGGCATTGAAACGTAATATTAAGGATGTCCATAAATTACTGTTAGAAGGGATTTTAACAGCGTAACAATAGTTCAGCATATTCCTTCTATTTTGCAGGTTAAAACTGGGCAATTAAACATTTTTCATAGTTATTAATGGTTTTCTTGTAAAATCGTTTTTTATTTTATCATTCCAGAAAAAAATTGTAAGTGCTACAACTTTTTCACAGAAATGCGCTTCTTCAAAACGGTATCATCGGTATGTAGAATGGAATTTCAGGAATCATTGCAACCGACATTGATTTAGTGACACGATAACGTAAAATTCATAATATTAATATTTGTTCGAGAGGGTTGAGTTGCTTGTATCTTAATGAACACTTTGAATAAAATAAACATTGCAAATGCATTAAAATAAACTATTAATTATTAAATATATTAATTTATTAACATATATATTAGCTGATTTTTAAACGTTTCTTTATTTTTGTAAAAATCTTTGTGATTAAACAGAGATAGAAACCGCTGCGTTGCAATCATTGGAGCTGGTGTAGCTGGTTTGGCTGCAGCTGTTACATTAATCGAAAACGGCGTACATTCTGTAATGCTTATTGAAGGTAATTCAATTATTATGGCATTTTCATAATCATTAAATACCAGTAATAGATAATAATATAACTATATAAATATAATAATTTCGAATTTTAGGTACCTATAATATATAAGTACCCACAAAAAATGACAGAATATTTCGCAGAGTATTCGAAATACATTATTCATTTTGATTTATAATTAACATTCATGTGAGTCCTCTTTTCATAGCGATAAAATACACGCATTTTCGTGTACTTATGCTTTAAAGTACACTTTATATGAAAGACATACTTTAAAGTGTGTTTTATTTTAAATTCAAAACAGTTATCCTTAGTTCTTTTTTTTTGTACTTCGGAGTGAATAAATAATTTGAAAAGCCACTTGATGTTAGCCTTAATTAATAATATTAATTAGTTAGGCCACATATGATCTTATGAGCATTATGCATCACAAAAAAATTTCGTTTGCATTGTATATTAGTAGTTTTTTGTCTCGTCATAGTTCTTTCGGGTGTAGTTTTATACATTGTAGAGGTAATAAAAATGATTAAATTACCATCATTAATGTATACACAGACTTTGAATAAAAGAAATAATACATTAACTCAGTTTATAATAATAAGTGTAGTAGAATTGCTAACTTATTATATATAATTAAAAAAGAAAACGGACAAATTTGACACATGTAAATTGCTTATATCGTTTTTAAATGGTAAATAATATTTTTTAAACCATCAGTGCAATGCTTACAATTAAGTGAATAAACTTTACGCTTGCACATTTTCATTTATCAGTCTGGGAATTCCATATGACTTATTGGCAATTAGTGCCCGAATATAAAATACTGAAAACTCTTTTTCATCCTCAAACTTACAATTTCTGCCTTTAAATTTTTATTAAATAAAATAAACACTGAATTATAATAGTTTATTATAAATATTATTTAGTAAAACTTTTAATTGTATTTCCACCCTTTCAGCTGCAGATGAACCAGGTGGAAGAGTGAAATCAATTCACTTAGAAGCAGGAAGCCTTGAACTGGGAGCTCAATGGCTCCATTCTTCTGACAGTTCACTTTATCATTTTGCCAAATCATTAAATCTAATTTCTAATAAACAATCCCAAGAAGCAAAAGGTAATTATTTTTATATGAATATGATTCTATTTCGTTTTTTGAAATTTGTTTATTTAAATTATACTTTTTTTCGAATGTTGATGAAATCAGGGCTTCAAGGTTTATTTACCAAATCTCCTTAAAAGATAAGTAAATATGGAAACTTTGAATGTATATTTATGCTTTATATGAGTAATTCATATGATAATAAGAGTAGTCAAATGTTTTCTGTTATAATTTTGCATTTATATTTGTATAAACAGATAACACAATAAATATGTAAAATACAAATGTCAAACAAAGAATACAGTCCGAGTTATTTGGAAATAAAAGGAAATTAAGGTACTTGGCCTTTACAATATTGAAGTTCCAAAGAGAATACTTCAACGGTAAAACAGTATTCTCTTTGAAACAAATCTTATTTGAAACAACAAAAGTTAATGGTCTAAATGCGTTTAGTTCTTTTTTAAATAATAAACATTTATATAGACTTCCGAAGTAATTATAATTATTAAAACATAACAAGGAAATGAATACTTCTAAAATTTACTGTGTTTTTTTTTATAAAGCTTGGAAGGCTAACTAACTTCAAAGCAATGTACATTAAAAAACGTTTGCATTTACATTAACATTTGCATTTAGTTCATTATTTGACTTATTTCACTGTTTCTAGGATCTTACTATTGGGGAAAAGGAGAGAAGATTAGGAAGGGGATAGTAGAAGCAGTGGGTGACAAAGTTGAGTCTATTTTAGAAGAGTGTGAAGATTTCGTGTTGGACAGTAAATATAGACAACAGTCTGTCGCAGACATACTACTCAGGGGCTTTACAACCTTCCTTCATCACAGCTGTTTATCAAAGAAGGACTTAGTCATTTCGCGGGATTTACTGGAATGGCATTTAAGGTTGTGTTTCATCTCTTTAATAAAGAAAACAAATAGCATGGACCTTCAATTACCTATACTACTACTACTACTACTCGTTGGCTCTACGTCCCGTGGAGGGACTGGGCCTGACCAATTATTGCCCTCCAGGCTGCCCGGTCTGTGGCGACGGTGCGCCACCGACGTACCTATACTAGAAATAAATAATTATTTAAGGCAGTACATGTTTAAAATAAGAAGTAATAAATAAAATAGATGCATATAATGACGCAGAACACCAGACGTTCTCCTATTTCACAGTTTGCTATTTTCAGAAAAGAATTAAAGAAAAAGAGTACAAATATAAACCAAGGAAGAATAAGAAATAATTGTCTGGCCTCAATTACTATTGAAAAACATTTCTTTAAACTTGTATTCTTCTATTCCCAGCTTTTACAATTTTCTGAAATAAATTATTAATACGATTTATGCATTTTGTTCAAACATTCCTTCTAATAATATTACATGACTTCTTTCATTTTGTTTTAGAAGCTCCAATTGGAAAAACAATTGTAATGTTGCATAAAAACTTGATGTATAACAAAATTATCTAGTATCTATAGATGTATTTTTTTATTTTTTTGTACAAAAACTGTTTAGATCAATGGATATAGTCGTAGTCCTACTAAGAATATAACTCGTGAAAAACATTGTGCTAATTCGGAACAGTGTCAGTTATTCTGTGTGAATGAACACCACTGGTTCTTCTTGGACAAAAATATTTTTTTTTTGTAAAACTTTATATGAGACCAATTCATTTAATTTAAATTTCACTCTGACATTCTGAAATATCACAATTAAAAAGTATAAATATTTGCAAATGTTACAGGAAAAATAAAGTTCGTTATTTTATTTTAGATGAACAAAGATGATTTTCAAAGATTTGAATAAATTCATCATCTGTAAGGATTTATATAAAAATGTTTATATAATACTAGATGATCTACCCGGCTTTACCCGGGAAACAATTTAATTCCAACTCTAATAATAAATTACATGAAACGAAAACAATTTATATTTTCTATAGTTCCGTTACACTTAACTTTTTTTGACATAAACGAAATTATTACAGAATTAAAATTATAGATTACGCAAAAAAGATATAAACTAACACTGATTATAAATTGCACACATTGTCTAATGCAATTGGTAGTTCATAGATTAGATTAAACAAATAATAAAAGGAAAATCTTTTCCCCAACAATATATCAAGAAATTTTGAAAGAAGTCTTAGCTCATTATATGTGATAAGTCGTATCTGTTAAATATAATGACACGAATTTTAAACCCACAAATCGTTTTAATTAGGAGCCAGTTAGTTGAAGAGGCTAAACCATATCACATTACATTTTATTCAATAATTTCAATTTGAAGACTTCACACAGTTTTAATGTTTAATTAAAATTATATCAGTAAACAAAATTGTCTCTTAAAAGTTTGAATAATATTTTGATGAAATATTATTTGTTTATGAAGAAGCATTGTATTGAAAAGTGTCAATTGAGTTCTAAATGTTAAATTCTACCTACATTTTTCATTATGTAATGTTAAGAGTTATTAAGTTATTAAAAGTTTGAATAATAATATTTTGATGAAATATCATTTGTTTATGAAGAAGCATTGTATTGAAAAGTGTCCATTGAGTTCTAAATGTTAAATTCTACCTACATTTTTCATTATGTAATGTTAAGAGTTATTATGTTAAGAACTGTATTCATACACACAAATACATACAGTGATTAAGTTTTATATATGTACATTCTGATTTGAATATTTCTTCATTAATCTTTTATGCTGTATATATTCCCTTATAAGTTTTACTGATTTAGACATTCATAAACGTCTTCTAGTTAGATATCATCAATATATATAATAACTTATCATTTTGCCTATATGGAGTAGGGCCGGATACTAATTAGTAATAATTAAATATTTTAAACAAACGAATTAATCAATCAGGAATAAATAAAGAAGTCTTACATCCATTAAACTTAAACAAAATACTTTAACTATTCTATTAAGATTAGAATTAATGGTTCAAATACTATCATTATTATTCGTAATACTATCATGCACACTTAAAGTTAATAAGTTATTATTTAACGCATAACATTCTTTAATGCTTAAAACAAGTTAAACCAATTAGATATGAAAAGTTAATTGTAAACTATTGCTAATAACTAAAGCTTTGTTAAAGTTAATAGGAAACCCATATAAGATTACAATAATTGTCTTTAATATCAATCTGAAAACAATAATAAAATTTCTGATACCTGGTTAATTCCAATTGAACAAAGCGTGTAGAAGTATTATCATAAAGAATAATCTACTTGCGGCCGCCATTACCAATTAAAGTCAAAATGTAAACAAACAGGTTATACAGCAAACCTTATCTATTATAATATTTTTGGGATATTACCTGAACCACAACTCTGGTTTTTAAAAAACTTTACAAAAACCTTCCCGGGGATATACCTAATAATTTCCTACATTTTCACGGCGATTGAATGTATGGCTTTTTAAACTATCGAGTACAAACAAACAGACATACATTCATTTTTTTTATATATATTTATAATAATAAATTATTATTCAATAAATATTTCCATTAAAAAATGAAAACAACTCTTATATTGAACTTTAGCACATTTTTATAAACGGGTTCACTATAAGTAAAAAAAAAATCTTCTTTCAGATTTCAAGAAATTGATAACTCATGCAACAGTTTGGAGGACTTGAGTGCTGATGGTTGGGGTCTTTACTCCGATAAGGGTCCTCCAGAGCACATAAACGTAGAGGGTAGCATGTCTCGACTCATTGACTCTTTAGTGGCTCGGCTGCCTTCAAAAACACTCAGAATGGGATGCCCTATTGACAAAGTGGAGTGGGGTCCAAAGGGAGTCAGACTACATCCACTGGGGAGTAAGGACAGTCCTTTGTCAGCAGATCACCTCATTATCACTTCCTCAGTCGCTTTTCTTAAAGCCAACCCATGCTTCTTTAGCCCACATCTTCCTCAAATATATTACGAGGTAATTTTAATTTGCTTCGTATGCAGCGAATTATATAGTTTTCCCAACAAACCAGTATACCAAGCATTACTTCGTTAGCATAGTTCAGTAAAAACGTTTCCATATTACCTCGTAAATGCCACGCAGACAGTAAGCCTCAGCAATAGACAACTATTTATTTTAGACATCTAAAACTGGAGAGTACGTTTTCTCAGCAATTACGATCTTTTATATACAAGTTATGACTGAACATTTTGCATCATCACATATGTACTAAACTATGTAACTAACAAATCCTACTTACATTCCAGGAGAACAAAATAACTTATAGATACAACCAAATGAAATTATTCAATTTCTTATTGGATAATAAGTAATGAAAACTTCAATTTATTTAGGAGATATTTATTTTTTCACGTTTCTTTAAATTATTTTAATGGTTACGCTGTCATTATCAAATAAACGTTTGCATTTTTCTTTCGATTAAGTAATTTACAGCCCAGTTAACTAAGCTGAATTATCAATGGTAGTATTTGAAATAAAGTTTTTGTACTTTATTTGATACAATAAACAATTTTGTTCACCCCTTATATATAATAAATGCAAGTCCAATTTCTTTATAAATTCTTCAAGTTTTTCGATTGAAAGCGCATGGTTTCATTTATTGTTACTTCTATAAATTATTGAATAACATTCATTTACTGAAATGTAAAAATATCTGTGGTCAAGTGTTACAACAATTCCCTCTTTGGGATACGAAAATTACTACTAAATGATTCAACTGTCTGATGAAATTATTAGCTCTAATACTATTTGTAAAATATTGTTTGTTTTAGGCTTTAGAAACCAGAGGGATGGACGGGATTGCAAAGATTTTTCTGATTTATGATGAACCTTGGTGGAAGAGCGAAGGGATTCAACTTGTTTGGTCTGGTCCAACAACTCCGTCTTCTGTAAGGTTTTCTTTTCATATGAAAGTGCTTATTGTGTAAGATTACTAATGTACATACTGTTTATCTTATCGTATCATGGTTAGAGTATATGTAGGCTTTCTTAGAGAAAGATGTAAACAATCATAAAGTGCTGAGCAAAGCGTTACTTGAAGTTGTGAAAACTATTTAGTAATTTTAATGGTTACTCGTAGGTAGTGTAATGACTTTTTCGAGATTAACATATTGAAGGTCGGGTGTTTTGATGATGAATAACTAAGATACCTTATCGACGAATTTTTCCTTTCTTCTGAAATTTTCTTGCAATGAAACTGGGTGAAGTTTTCTATTATATCCTCTTCACAGACTGATATTACACATTTCACTTGGCTACAGATTGTATGAGAAGATTTCACAATAAACTTCAGTTGAGATTTGACTCTGACTAAGACCGCTTGTTACGGTTGAAAGAAACAAGCCTTCAGAAAGTAATTTAGTCTTTTTTCTGATTCCTTACTGTGGTTTGGATGTAGATTGTGTCAATAGAAGGAGAGGAGTCACATTACCTGTTGATTCTACATTGCTAATCTAATTTAGGAGTTCTAAATTTTGCCAAACCCAAATGTATTTATAGTAGGGATCTTTAACGAGTACGTGACATCGTACAGACTCGGAACCGACGGCTAAACGTGCTCAGATTTATTCACCTCCTGCATTAATAAATCAAGGACCAGAGTGGGTACTGAAACTCTGGATCTAACTGTCCAGAGGTGACCACGTTGCTACTATGCTAACTTGGCCCTCACAGATAATACTACTATTTGTTCCCCTTTCTTCTTGCAGAGCTGGGTGAGGTTCATAACCGGCTTCGACCAAGTGGACACCATTCCCAACACCTTGCTGGCTTGGCTAGGCAGTCATGGAGTCGCTGTTTTAGAAGGCTTGTCTGACTCCCAAGTGGCTCACGACGTTACTCAAGTTCTTCAAAACTTCACATATAATCCATCAATTCCAATGCCAAAAAGAATCATCAGGTGTGTAGCAGACTTTTTAATTATATAACTTTGAAAAAGACATAGTAGTTGAAACAGCTTTGTAAGAACCATAGGTATTGCAATTTGTTTTCCGTTGCATGCACTGCTAAACCTACCCGCATAAGGTGAGCATGTTCATTATGAATAAAATATGAGCTTCATTTTTTTTATATTAACCGAATTGGAATTTTTTTTATTTCATTTCAATCTGTTTTAAAAGTAGTTTATTTTGTGATTGTGATCGTACACAGATCACAGTTACTTGCTACCCTGTAAGGTTGGTTCTAATAAAAAAAATTATGAATTTTATTATAAACGATTATCTGAAAGCTAATGAACCGTCTGTATTTATTGTTGAAAAAGAATACCTTGAGTAAACAGTTAATGTTATTGTTAGATCATATTAACCGAAAATAAACTAAAAGCCAACTGGAACTCAACGCCATTTCACTTAGAATGTCACTTGCTTATTGTTAAGAATTTGTCGTAGAATTACTTTTGGTCTTACCTAAGGGAATTATTGAAACTTCTACACAGTATTCTATATGGATTAATATTCGCTAAAGGTATACACAAATATAAATACGAGTGTTCATCATAAGATAAAGAACCATTAAGCTGTGAAATCCAAAGTTGTCATCCTCAGATTTTGGAATGACATCACTTCTCCTTTATAATTTCAAACATTTAAGTAAATTAGAACTAATAATATTGCCTCAGTCAAAGATTAATTTTTCCAATTAAACAATTACCATGAAAACATCTGAGATTATGCATTTTTGGATCCCTAGTCTTGAAATAGAGGTGAAAAGTCTTAGGTGGTATTCGATGATTCTTGCAGATGGCGAAATTCGAGTAAAAATGAATATAGATTATTAATAATCTGCATTATTCATAAGCAACTTACATATCCATGTATTGTTCATAATAATGACAATTTATTTTTTATTTATTATTTTACTAAATGAACTAATTATGTTAGTCAGCTTGACCATTTGAAATAATAACTTTTCAGATGCTTTCTTTACCTCTATCTAGGGATGTTTTTCATTTCTGATTTGCAAAACGATGTCGACTATGAGTTTATAAATATAAATGACTATTTATAAAAAAAAACCTATGAACTAATAAGTTTTTTCAGCTATCAGCCAGAATGAAGAAGCACCTATTAAAAGTAAACTCCTTTTTAGGTCGAATTGGTTGTCTAACCCTTACGTTTTGGGATCTTACAGTTACATAAAAAAAACTTACCTTTCTGATAAACAATTGGCAACGGATATTTTGTTAAAGGAAATTACGACCGCAAGTAGTGATGGAACCAAGGTAAATATTTACATAAGTTATACTTTGATTCTTACTTCTAACAAAATTCTACAAATCGTGCCTGAATAAAAAGTCCCAACACCCAAACAACAACCAAAACTATTTGTGCGAATTCAGTAAATGACTTTTTAATTTGAATATTTACGATAGCAATTCCATGGTGAATTAGCTTTCAAAACATTTACCAGGTTATTTTTTTAAATTTTTACATAATAACTGACTAGGCAGCCCTTCTAGAGATCAGATAGTTTTGGACTTTACGAATTCTTGAGTTAGGTCATTCTCTCCAAAGGAGAACGGCCGTTACCTCAGATTCGAACTCAGACCTAGGTACCAGTGTTCTAGCTTACTCTCCACAAAACTCATCCATACCTCCTGGAAAAGGCAGCGGAGTCCCAGCTCACCACTTCCTAAGCAGGGTAACTTCGGAAGATGTTGTACCTGCAGGGAGTACCTCTGTACCACTCCCGTACCATATAGACATTTGTTGTCAAGGGGCTCTACACCCCTGATCCCTTCGCTATTTCACCTAACTGATATCAATTAATTAGCATTAATCATCCACATACTATGTTGTTTTATTAAAGATAATGATTTCAGGACCATCACATGCTGCTCGCTGGAGAAGCCTTAAGTAAACACCATTTCTCAACTCTTCATGGAGCTTATGAATCGGGAGTAAATCAAGCGCTTAAGTTAATCAATTTAATAAAAGTTAATGAAGAATAACCTCTATGTTGATTACATATCTTTTAAATATATATATTTTTGTAAATTGAAAAAGCCTAGTCTTTTCAACCCAACAATTTAAATTTAATATACATTTAAATTCTTCTTTTCAACTATAGACAGCTTAAAATTAATAATTAATAATCATTAAACAACAATGAACATAAACTTCATAGATTTTTATAACATTAACTTATTCTAAGGTAAAATGGATAAACAAACAAAAGTGTCCACACAAATGAAGTTTTATTCGACAACAACAACGCGTTTCGAACACTGTGTTCATCATTAGGAAGACACCAAGGATGTGGTGCTGAAGGGTTGGTCCAGTCCCTTCAGCACCACATCCTTGATGTGCTCCTAATGATGAACACAAAGTGTTCGAAACGCGTTGTTGTTGTTGAATAAAACTTCATTTGTGTGGACACTTTTGTTTGTTTATCCATTTTACCTTAGAATGAGTAAATACCACACAATTATGGACTGCACAACTAATGATTTAACATTAACTTAGTATGTAATTCAGTATGAGAAAATTGTTAAATAGTAGCAGAACTTCATAGAGTGGTTTAAATAAAAAAAACACAAAAAAAACATGGTTTGTTATTTAAGTAAAAAAAGAGAAGAGTTTATGAAGAATAAGACTGTTAAAGAAGATAGAGATAGTAATAAATAAAGCACGGGATTATAACAATAATAAAAATCGTTGGCTGCATACATGTATTTAAAATACATTTCCTTTGTTAAAGTAAGTGAAGCAAATGGAAAAATAGAATATGGTAAGGACACTTCATGGCAATACAGAACTTTTTCCCTTCCACTGATCATAATAGAGGGGTAGGTTATGTTGTGACGGCGATCCCACAAGAGAATACACATAGGCACAAACTAATTCTGCCTAACTCAAATGTAACTTTAATGAGTACATGACATCGAAGAGGCTCGGGTCCGACAGCTTAACGCCCTTTCCGACGGACGACGTTCACAGTTTTATTCACCTCCCGCATGAATACATCGAGAGCCAGAGACTGGGTATTGAACCCCATAATAGAGGGTTGAAATCTCACAATATTGGTATACTGCGACACAAATTTTATTAATTTTGGATCTGAGAAGCCAAAATGGTCTTTATGACTCAAAGAAACTCAATAGTGGTGCAATCAATCAATTACTACGTGATATTTACTTAAATAGGGTAATTAAAGAAACCGAACATAAAAGAAAGTACTTTCCAGTTGAATATTCCATTACAGTTTAGTTATTTTGCAAGGTCCTAAACTCTAGTAACCTTACTAGAATTTAGTAAGGTTCCTTCCATAACCCTCCTGGTTTTCTCTTGAAAAACTGTCTGCTCTTCCTCCCACTACTTCTATTCGACCAACTAACTCTCTTCTCGATAATCAGATATGCAGATAGGTTAGGTTGCAATGACAGTCCTACAAGGAACAAACACAGACCGACATTGGCCCTTGGTGAATACACACAATGAATATTAATTCTACATTGAGAGACTTAATTTTGCCAAACTCAAGTGTATTCAGAGTAGTGATTTTTAATGAGTACTAACATCGTACAGACTCGGTACCGACGGCTTAACGTCTTTCGCGGAACGACGTACTCAGATTTATTGACCTTTCGCATGAATAAATCAAGGGCATGAATGGGTATTGAACACCGGATCTATCAGTCCAGAGAAGAGCACGTTGCCACTGGGCTAACCCCCCCTCCTCCCACTAATTGACGTTACTCTCATTCTTAACTTCGTTAATATATACAAAAAATAAATCTCACACTACTCTCTTACGTTCTTACTAATTTAACCAAAATTCAAATGTAGGCTTCAGTTCTGTTATGATTTATTAAAACAAAAGAAGACAACAATCCACACAAGTTCGATAAACACTGACTAGACACTTGTTTTTTTTTCAATAGTTCAATAAATAAGCTTGATTTTAAAAAAAATATATATTGTTTGGATCATCACTTAAATAACTACTCGTTTATAACAAGATTATTAAATTTCTCCCTTTTATTTATTAGTGTAAAAATATAAAAAAATGTAACTGTAGATTAATAAGTCAAGTAATTTAAAAATAATTTTAAAGAATGGCAAAGCAAATATCAGACATGCTTGTTTTAATGACACTTTGGAGGTGCTTTCGCTATGGTTAGAGCAAGTTTTTCAATTTGAGACTGAGGTCTGTAAACTCTGAGGACCAGGTCAATTTTCATATGAGGATGTGAAAGAACCTTTTCAGAGTAAGCATCAGCAATAATACAACGTACTTTGTCATTACGGCAAGCATTGTCAACATAGTATTTAGACATTAAATCGTGTATGAATTGAACATAATGACAATCTAAACAGCCTGAATTTTCTTTTGAACTGCTCGGAATAGTGTCCAGTTGTTCGAAATAACCTTCAGTTAAAATTGGTATGATAAAATCCATCTAAAACACAAAATGAATACATATTTAATTAATATTTCATATTTAGCATGGAATTGTACTATCCATCCTAAATACATTTATATTTTCATAAGGATTTTACAATAAACATTTGTAATAAAAGTCAATGGTTAAATCATAGTAAGGAACTCTGATAAAAAAAATAATAATTTTTGTTCAAGTACCGGTTTTCGTCAGAAAAGCAAATTGATGGATGGGTTGAGAAGAAAGTGGACTTGAGACGGAGCAAAGTATTTTAAGATCAGCAAAAGACAAGAGAAAAAAACAAAGTTATAGCCAGAACAAATGCTTATAAATATTTTGTTTGCCATGTCTGTAACAACATTTTCTTCTATTTCTTTCTTTCAAAATACCTCTCTTACTCTTCTCCAACTCTGTACTATACCTACGCTTTCTCTACCTATCCATTCAATTAGTGACTCTGGCGAGGATGGGTCTAAAGATTTTAGACCTACTCTTTTATTTCTTTCTGCGGTTTATACATTCATATATGCTTATAGGCTCGAGTAGTCTTGGCTTGTCTTCATTCATTTACTTCTACTGATGAACTGTATAACTGAGTCTTCTTTCGGTGTTCACCTGTTGTTTTTATATTTAATTTTCTGATTTTCTTCATCCTCATTAATAAACAATCATACCACCTTTCACTCGTAATCATTGTTTACATGAAATGTCCGTCTTGTAGTAAATTTGTTTCTTATTAAATTATGCCCATTTTTATATTTATATATCTCTAGTCCTGATATATAAAGCCTGTGCTCTCTTTGTCCTGTCTTTATTAGGTCCATTTTCACTCGATTTATTAGAATTATTAAGATAATCTTTAATGTTCTTTAGCAGTTCAATCACTATTATTTATTCGTTATACGAAAATATATAATTTATCTATAAAAATATATATGTTAATATACTTCAGGACGATATTCTACCTCCTATAATTTCGGAAAGTCATTATTGTGTTCTTCAAATCTTTGTTTTAGAACTCTTCCACTTGCCCTAGACGTATTTATTTACAATCTTACATTTTGATTAATAAACTTAGATACTAATTTAATATATTGATCGGTTTTCACTCTGCTGTATAAGTTACTATTTTGGTTACTGAATTATTATTTCTAAATCTTACCTTTGCATTGTTTTACTAAATCAGCAATTTTTTTGGGTGATCATTGCCATGTGTATATGATAAACGCCTGCTTATTAGTGTTGAGAGATTTCATTAGTATACGTATTTATATTTGTTATAGTCTATTTAATACTTTGCTTAGTAAGCATCAGATACCAGGAATGTATAAGCAAACCTACAATTAAAATACTTAGACCAGTTACGCTTGAAGATGAACAGCGTTGGAAATCGGGCTAACATAAACACTAGCAGTAAACGAGGATCAGACGACATCAATGATTATTGATACACCATATACTACCTCTTAGTACCCAAAGATATCTTAGGATTTAATATTATAAATGCTATATGCAAGGAAAACAAACACAACTGAAATTTGATTTAAGAGATATTTTCAAAATTTTTGTCTTCTTTCAGAGAAAACAGGTTTTTTTTTTGTTTTAAACACACTGGTATACAATACGAAATTAGTATTTTTTTTAAAACAATTACCTTAGCAAATTGATGAGCTATAAATGATTCTGGATTAGCCATAACTTTTTCAAAGTGTTCATCCAATATTAGGACACCAACTGGAAGGAAACCTCTATCTTGACGAAATTCTTTAGCAACTTCTCTAGCCAAGTTTTCACCATCACTGGCAAAAGTAAGCATTACTTTTTTGCAATACAATCTCTCCTGAAAAGTAAAATAAACATGAAATTAAAATTACAAGCTGAAAAACAATTCAGTTATAGGGACTACTAATTTATTAATTAATACACCAAATAATGTATATTTCTTTATTAATTAAATATAAACAACATAATATATTATTATCTAATATAAATACATTAAAAATTATTAAACAAGAAATTGTTTTTCAAATCTTACAATTATGAAAGAATCTACGATTTAGAAAAAATTCAACTTAAAAAGGTTTCATAAATTAATTACACAATTAATAACATTTAAATACGGTGTAGAATTAACTCCTTTTGAATGATACATATTAAACATTTATTCTATTCTCTTTTCAGTAAATAAAAAATGTGGCGTTACTTCACTCCGAGAACTATCAAGGTTGTCACTGAGAAAACTTCTTTTTTTCATCAATTTTCTTTATTCATCAACATTTTTTTTTCATTTCAAATTCAAATTTTTTCATTTTCATCAACAAACAAAAGAAATTATTCAACAAACTTTTCATTACTCTTGTTTTTAAAAATGGAAATCTTTTATAGCATTTTGCCATGATTTATTTATAATTCTGAGAATATTCCTATCAGGAAGATAAATGAACTCAATTTTATTGTAAAATTCAAATGAATTTACTGATAAAATAATACCTTCTTTCCTTTCTGAACACAACTTGAAGTCTGTTTTGATTCGGACCTGATTCTGTTTGTAGTTGTCCTTGAAGACGTACTTATCTCAATTTGATTTTCAGTAGATAACTCTCTCAAAGTGATAGGCAAACTGTTTTTAATTTTTCTCACTGATTTTGGAACCAACAGGAATCCTTTTGATTTCCTTTCAGCTAAATACCAAATCAAAACAAATATTTAAATGTATATAATATAAATACAAAGAAATAATAAATATCTCCTTACCTTCAGTCCACGAATAATAACCAGTATCTGTTTCTTCCGTATCAAGTCCATGTTCTTTTATGGCAACCTCAATTAAAGCTGTAATTCAAATAACACATTTCAAAATTTCACTACTCTGAAATACCAAAATAGTTTGCAAATGACCATCTCCAGACCAGGTTTGATACTGAGATAATATAACTGTCAAAGATCAAGTACTATAATAAAAATAAAAATTGAACAAATGAGTGCAGTTAAAACTCGACAAACTATTAACTATTCAATTAAAATTATTATTATAAGGAGGGTAAACAATGTTCTAGGGTTCACTTGTACAAATTGAACAATAACAACCATTAAAATATCAGCTGAAAATTATACTGGCCAATAGGTACAAATCAAAATCAAGTAACATTTCTGTAATCTAAAAACCCTTATAGTTCGCTGAAGAGAGAGCAATGAAAATAATAAAATTGTATTTTGTAACTACCAGGAAAAAACCTATTTGCAGTATGAATAGCGTCATATCTTTCCAATATCTTGAGTGCCTTCACAACATTCGACAAGCTGGCTTCTTCTTTTTGCGAGAACGTTTTCAAGACCACTTCAGTGAAGTCATCTCGGTGACCAGACTGGTTCTCAATGCACTACATTTGAGAAAGAATTATTTCATTATTACTTCAAAAAAAAAAACATACAATATTGCTTAACAACTAACCACCTCTACTGTTGTTAGTAACTTCAACAGTTGGTGCTTGTCAATGTCTTTAAATGCTAAATTCTATTTAGTTATTACAAGTTTTGTAATGACAAAAAATGTATTATAATTATTCATCGTGTTGATGTATCTGTCACTATTTTGAGCAAAGAGAGAAATTGTCATTTTTAATGAACATTTAAGCCCAATCAAGATTATGTTTTCTAATTGATCATTAGTAACTTGGGCTATTATTAATAAAACCTAATTACATAAAACATTACCTTCCTTAATATTCATACTAAATTGAACTGTCTCTTGCTAATATCATTACAAATCAGACTATTAAACTTAAATACGAACAGAATACACTGCTTACTAACACCAATCTGATGGAAATCAAGCCCAAGTAAAGCACCAAAATCTTTCCATGATTTCCCAAGAACAAGTGGGGACGTAGATGACATACAACGACATAAATTCGACAATGCTACTCTTCCTTCAGGGTGAAAAAGGTAGGAAGAATGTATTCTGTTTACTTTCTTGCTTAACCTCTCTGCAATTTCATTGTAATTGGGAATGCTACTTAGTACTTCTTCCCTAATTTTCGATAACTGAGGATCTTCTTCTTCAATCATATTATATTACAATTCACATTAAATATTATAACACAAAACTAAGCCAACTAGGTATTTGCATAGTTATTTCACAAATAAATTACATGAAATCAATTTCATTCGTTTCAAAATTACAATCGACTTTAACAACGCTCCTGCCTCTGTCCTTGCAATCAGTCAGATAACAGTTATCTAAAGGAAAACCCTTCAGGAAAGTTCATGGTTCGTTCAGTGTAGCAAAATCCAAAATTACCCAGTTACGAACATTAATCAATTATTATTTTAAATATAATGTATTAGTAAAAAAGGTAACGCAAATTAAAAAAAAATACTCTCACTGAAAACTTGTTACTTTGATGGACCAGCCATAGCGTATAACCATCCTAACGATGTTTCTCATTTTGCGTCTGTACCTATAAGAATGGCCTTAAACAAATCACGGTATAAGGGGGGAGCGTTATAATTATTTTTTAAATTATACAGTTGTCAACACTTCTTGACCCTGAAGAAAAATTTGACGCTATACATATTCAATGTCAACGAAAAGGCAACAATCGCAGTTATTTAATCAAGATGATTTGTAGAAACTTTTATAAAATTGCAAATTAGATTTTTTTTGGTATAAGTTACTTATTACAAAAGTGGAATATTGATCCCGAGCTTCTATTCCTTCCTAAGACTAACAGTAACTAAAATATAAAATTTGGACTATATTATTTAGTTTTTAAGATATATTTCTCTCTCGCTCTCCATCTTTCACCCAAACAAACAAAGAACGCAGACTAATTCGCGGAACCTAAGTCAAATTTTATTCCAGTAAGGGGAGAATATGTATCTTCTATATGTATTTCATATAGAAGATAAATGAAACTGAAAATAATAATGAAGTAAAATATATTAAAATTAATCGCTTCCATGAGTTTTGTGATATGATCATTTATAAAGTTGAGTGTAGAGTACTCCAGATTTTTTTACAATCCCTTTCCTTATAATAAAGTAAAATCCGATTTATAACTATATATTTTTCTCTGTATGAAAAAATTACGGTACTTGTTAATTCTGCCGTCGGTTGACTGCAGCGCGCCTTGTAGTAAATGTAAAATTAACAAATAAAATTCACGATAATTAATAGAACTAAAATTTTTTATGCCAGAGTATAAAACACCATGCTGAGTATAACAATATAAATAAATTCTGTAACAACAACTTAAAAATGAACCTAATATAAGGAAAAAAAAATCTAAATGAACACCAAGATATAATTCTATTAATTAATATAATTTCACCCAATAAATTTAAAGAAGGGGGACAAGCCATATTATTAGAACAAAAAAGAAATAAAAAAAAAGATAAAGAAGGAATAATAGTAATTAAGCCCTTATTAATATAAAATCTACGACGGCGATAAAATCTGCAGTCAACCGACGGCAGAATTAACAAGTACCAAAATTACGTACTATATAATTTTTTGATATATTTATCTAACATAATAGAGTTGAAGCATCTGTCTGATTACTAAACTTCTCCTAGGGATTTGGAGGTAGACTCTCATATTTTGAAACTAAATGAACAAGGCTACTTGAAAGTGTGTATATGTATTTAATGTACACATTATATGAAGCTACTAATTAACGAAATCGGTATCATTTCATGTAAAGTTCCAAAGTCACAAAAACAGTACAATGGCTTAGATTTATAAACATACAATATAAAACACGTAATTTATATATATTACGTTTAAACAACAGTAAAAAATTAAAAATGATGTATACTCCCTCAACCAAAATCACTGTTAGAATCACACTCGTACTGATTAACCTACGAGTTGTTTTAGTTAAATAATATTAGTCCCATTTATATATTTCTTACTGTGACACAGGCATTCATTTTTATTTCATGTGATTACAGTGAAATATCGCTATACATATTACTTTGCCTTTCAAGCCATGGATATGTCTTTCGAATGTTCATACTCATTTGAAACAAAAATTATTCAATCAACAATTAACTAGGAATAAGCAAAAGAATTAGTATTTATTTTTTCTGAAAGAAAAATAAACATTGTTCAAAGCGCCCTCATAAACAGCTATTATCAGTTTAGTCAACAATGGCCCAGGCGTTTTTTACTTGGACGACATTGTAATTGAAAGAAACATAACCACTGACTTTGAAGCTGCTAATTTCCATGCTATTTTAAACTAAATTCGGTAAGTTGTTTTTTTACTTTACTATAAGTAAAGTATAGTGATCGTGAAAAAATTCGATCTCGAGATTTTGACGGAATTACATGTTTTGATGTCCCAGAAGTCGTTTTATGACGTTTTTACGATGATGTCTGTGTGTGTGTGGGTGGGTGGGTGCGTGTGTTAGCATTGCTTGTTACCACGCTAAAGTCCAGAATCTTTGATGGATATAGTTGATATTTTACACAAAAATGGGCCTCACAAAGACGAAGATCCCTATTGTTTGGAAAGAATTATGCATGATGGGAAAGTCACTTTTTTTGCCAAAAACCGTTTTTTTTTAAACATTTATTTCTCCTAAACTGATAACCCTAGAGTTTTGAAATTTTGACATTATATTTGAGGTTACAAATCCAACAAATGAAAAATGAATTCAGAATTTTAAAACAACGGGAAATATTTTTTTTTCAATAAAATGTAAAAATTTTGACTTATAATTCAATCTCAAACTTTGTGAGAGCGATACAAGCCATACTGTTTGACGGACAAGAATGAAACTATGCCTATAAATAGAACATTATATGGAGAATGAGTTGAGATATTTTTTTTCAAAATTACATTCGCTAAAGGGGCGTTACTGTACGATTTGTGTATTCAGAAAATGTTTTTTTGACGCTAAACGGCTCGTTAAAAAATAATGAAATTTTGACCAAAAATGGAACAAAAAATTAGCAATTTATAAAAAAAAATAATGATGTTTCAATTACGGGAAAGAGCAATAACGATATAAAAACTCTTTGTTTATCCTAGACTAAGAGATCACCTGCTATACTTGTCGAATTTTTTGTATTTTTTTACATTGTTTACATCGACTTAGAAATTTTTTGAGCAAATCCACTGAGATAAAATTGATGTTTCTAATGGAAAAATGAAAATATATTATTGACTTATAAGAGATGTAAGAGGAATAATATTGTGCAGGTAAATGATAACACTCATTAAAAAAAAATTCATATATATGTTATTTGACAAATTATTTGACTTATTAAATACTAAGAAGCCATAAAATTCCCAGTATAATAATTCTGTTAAAAACCAAAAATGTAAAAGATAATTCAAAATATAAATCTTTCGTTTAGAGATTAATAACTGTAATGTACATCTTTAATTAACAAATCACCTTAAAACAACATTTTCTTCGCTGTTTAAGATGTTTTTCAGAGAAAAAAAGGGTATTTTCCTGTTTTAAATTTAAAAATTTTACTTTAATATTCAATGTAGAAGGATGTCAAGTAAACGATGTAAGAAATCCACTGGCTGTTTGAACGAAAACTATTCTCTTGTAGGAGAATAAATCGTTTCAAGAAATGTTCACTTTAGTTTTTCAAAAATGTTATTACTGCTGTAGTTATACTAATGAAATTATTTGCAAATAATAAATAATTTGTGATGTACAAAAATAAGCTTATAAATTGATATGTCCTTCAATCACTATCTGTACTACCTCAGGAATGAAAGGCTAATAATTATATCCTATTTAGATGTTTACGTTATGCTTAAATGAGACGCTCATAAGCATAGTTTTATATACTCAAGAAATTTGACATTAAGTTACTTATAGTAAAGTAGAGTGTAGGCCACTCCAGATTTTTTTATTTACTATTTGTTTTCATTTCCTCTCTCATCCATGTAATAAGAAAGGCTTCAGAGTATTAATACCTTATTTTTTATGGTGAGTTACTGAAACATTTATTTACATTTTGGCATTCATCTGTCAGTGCTGCACGGTTTCGCACCAAGCAAATACTATATTCTTTTTTTTTCTCAATTTAAAATCTGTTGTATCATTTACTCGCACTTCATTACATTGGTGGAATTAAGGGCAATAAGTTAATTGATAGCACTTATTAGAAATGATTCTTTTCTAAATTCATGTACATACCAATAACAAAATGGATAAACTTTTATCTACATGAATTATAATTTGTATTTTTTACGAGGCTCGCCCGCAACTCAAATAGGTGGTAAATAATAAATAGGAATTTTCCACTCCCTGGAACCGCACTAAAAGGTGAAAATTTTATGTGCGGGCATTGGTAAATTATCACAATATACTCGTTTTTATTTGATAGTTTAATTCTGACAAATTCCAATCCACTTAAAATTTATGGCGGATACTCTACAATACAGAGGTAAGAGGGATGATAAACCAGTATTCTAAACAGTAAAAAACTTGTAAAAAATAATAACTATTATTATTTTTCAACTGTACGAAGCCGGGGAGGATTGCGCAAGTATATTATATAAGAGTAACCATTTATTTACACTTTAAGCAATAAATATTTACAAAAAAAAACTATCATTATTCGATTTAAGATAACATGAAATCATTTTATGTATTTCATTTTTCGATTCCCTATCTTTTAAATAATTTTCACGAAAAAAAATACAGATAATAATTTTCGAAATTAGGTCCATTTAAGATCAATCAAAATTCTATTCATATATCATTTTTTTTTTGCCAAATAACTTCAAAGAATGCATTCCAAATATTATTTTAATAGAAAGGTATCATATGTGCCCAAGATTAGAAACTTCTCACAGATGGGACTAAGTTAGGAGCTCTTATTTATCCACCTTAGATTTGTAGTTACTTAATGTTGAAAATAACTAACCAAGGAAATTATAAAACTTGAGGTAGGCAACAAAAACAAATATATGCTTGCAACATAAATATAATTTAAAATCAATATTTGTTTTGACTAGAGCAACTTCCAAAGAAATATGTACAATACAGAAAGTACTGAAAAAATACTGAAAGTATTTTTAGCATACAATATTCATTCCTTAGTTTCTTAACTTTTATATAATTTACAGATAATAAATCCTGCTTTTAAAAGAAAAAATCCATGAAATATACAAAATAAATAAAAGATAACAAAGGATTGTACATAATACATATATTTAAATTTAATTTAATTTAAATTCATGCAACACCATATAAAGGCCAAGTGAATAAATATTTATAAACATGTTATAAGTTTACACAATTATAAAAACAAATATCTTTACACCTAGTAGTCACAAAGTAGCAATATGCAAAACAATAAGTACCAGAGCATAGTGAGTTATCACTCCTAGGCCGACCTTATATCACCTTAATGTTCAAGTATTCAAAGCAGATTTCGCTGATTAAATATTTTATCCATTTTTCTTAACAAAACAATTGAATTTATCATTTTTTTAATCTATAAAACTAAATATCAAAGTAAGAGTGTATTTTTTTTAAAAAGTGTGTTGCCTTTACATAAACTGAGTTTACATAAAAATAAATTATTAGAGATTATTAGACAGTCATAAATTGACTGTCTTTTATGCATGGAACATAGTGAACAATTTATCCTTACGGATATAGTCTATTTATTACGAATGAATAGGCTGAAAAAAATGCTACGCGAAACCTATCCTCTTTTATCTCTGCCAGTGTCTATAATTAACTGAAACAACCTCAGTCCAAAGTATATTCACTTTAAAAGAATAGTGAATTATATTTCTATACGTTAATTGTTAATTATAAATAATTGTCCTTAAAAATTAGATAATTTAGTGTGGGGAGGGGGAGGGTTTGTAAGTAAAGGATTTACAAACAATTTGAGTTACATGTTGTCGAAAAAAAATAATTGAAACTACGATTACTTGATTGAGCTGTTCTCCGCATACAACAAAAATGTTTATGAAGGTCGAAAATATGTTTGTTCTTTATTTGTTATTTTAAAATGAAAAACTAAGGCCTTTTTTATAACATAGTATCCACTAAAGTGTCAAAAAATAATAATATATAAATAATTTAAGTTAAACAAATATGTTGAGAATAGCTAGATCAATAATATTAAAAAAATAAATATTTCTATAAAACTAATTTCTTAAAAATTGTTAATAAATTGAACAATTAAACGAGAGTAGAATGTTTTATCAGATATTTTGAATGTTACATGTTTACTTTATTGAAGTTAAATGGAATGTAATCATGATTTCACATTTTCAATAAACCACATGTTCTTAGATCCCATGATTTATAGTTGTGATAATAATATTGTGTACTTATAATACTATGTTCCCAAAGTCTATCCATACTAGAGGCTGCAGAGTCTTATGGGTCAAAATGAAATTTGACAAATAAATAGTCTTTGGTAGTATTAGGAAATGTTTAAACATAGTCAATACACAAACTACTTTTTTGTCTTTAATATGCAGTGGATATGATATAAAAAAACTTATGAATTTTGGTCCGTATGATCAGTTTGTATAAAACTAAAGACAACCACAACGTAAAATAAATAAATTTTTGAGGATATTCCTAACTTTTCCATTTTCATCAAATTGAATATATTATTACAACTGATTAAATGAATTTAATTTGATTTTTAATATGTGGTAATTAAACTAAATGTTCGGAATGATTCACGAGATACACTTTTATCCATACATGCTATACTTTTCTTTAACACTCTTAACTTTAGTTCACTCTCAAATTAAAACTCAATTTATAAGCCAGAAACATAAAAAAAAACCGCTCTCACGTTTCACGACAATTTCAGCATCTACCCAATTGTCTTTACACAATAGTGGACAAGAAAATGAAAGAATAGAAAATCCGATGGAGTACACATACGGTTGCAATATGACACTTTTTTTTCATGGGGCATAGAACACAATTTCATAATAAATATGTAAAAAAAAAACAAATCAATGTATAAACAACATTTTAATATTTAAAGAGAAGTCAAGATCTTTCGAATCAGTCAACTGTCCCCGTCAGAATCTCATTTAAATTAAAAACGTACACTCTAAGCTGGTCTAACAGGGAAATAATAACCGTTAGTTTATAGACATTAATTTAGGAATTTAAACAATGAAATATTAAAATTATTCAAACGAAAACTATATTAATGTAATTGATCAATAGATACCTTTAATATGTCTACTTTAACACTGTATTATAGGGCGCCAAGGTAAAAACACGAACCATTTGCTTTTACAAAAGTATATATTTTTTAAACGATACACAAATATAGGAGCAATTCTGATATTATATATCAGAAAATAATATTAAAAAACAAAACAAAACCATGAATATCTTTATATAATTTCATTGATTTTGGAACACATTATAATTAGAATTAGAGTGATAACATTTTAACTAGAGTTATTACTGTTCCTACAAAACGAGATCCAACATTTCAGCTTCTTGGGATAATTCATGATCCCTCAACAATAGAGGGTTCGATTAATACCTAGAGGCATAATTTGTACATATTATTTGTAATATGTGGTTATTCATCACATTTTCCCTACATTTGGCAATATGATGTTAAGCACATTCATTGTATATCACATCGATTTTTCATCAAGAAACAACAATCTTTTTCATATAATACTTATTTTTTTCTTAAATAGGTATTTGATCATTACCGCTATTAATACTAATCACAAAACCATTTTTCATTTTTCTAACAAAGGCAAAACTACTATATAAATTTAAAAATAGAACAAACAAAACCAAAAGGATTTTAATAATTCAATGAATTGAATGAAATTCAGAATTTTCATTGACAAAATCTGCATTTATATAGTGAGGAAATGTTTTCATTTCCATTTTACTTCTCAAACATAACAAAAACGAAAGTATTTACAAATGTTTTTATCAGGAATTTTACTAAATAATTTATTAATATAATCAATAATAATAATTATTAATACACAATTTATAACAGGGTAAATTTTCTTGGATTATTAGATGTTTCGATTATATTTTGTTTCACTCCGTCAATATCTTTGATAAAATCCACTGTATGAATCAGTCGTCGATTATCTATTTTCATTGACAGTTTTCAAACTTTATTCTAAACGATTTCTCTACCCTGTTTTAAAATAAATTGAAAAGTGAGAAATAAATGAAAATATTTTCAAAAATTCCCAATAAAAATACTAAAGCAGGTAAAACGCCTTAACAAATAGATGCTATCCTTACGTTACTGACCTAATAAATATGAAACACGGGTGTCACACGTTTTTATTTATAAGTGAGAACAGAGATATTAAAAAAATAGATTATATATACAGTGTATTTGCAAAGCTTTTCATCACAGACTTAAATGTTTTTAAAGTTATTCAACTTTGCATTTGGCAACAATAGAGCCTAGTTTAACAAAATAACACAAGTATATTTACAACATAGTTCGAAAATGAATTATCTAAACATATACATACAAAAAAACCGTTAATTTAACTTGACTCGATGGTTTTAAGTTGGCCACTTAAAAGAAGGCACTGGTGATCATTAAAGTAGAACTTTTCACAAATCTTCTGTAAAGTTAGACTTGAAGATGCAAAAGTCACAGAAAGATAAGTGTTTATTTGCTAGCATGATAAAACAAAATGTAGACCTCTGGATTGTTTCTGACTTCATGAGGTGAAATAGGAGAGATAACAGAATCATCAAACACATACCACCTAAACAAACATCAACATATTATATAAATATTGTAATTAATATATTTATAAAAAAAAAAGAAAAATAATATCAATTAGCCACGATAAATGGCAAATCAGGGAAATTGCCTTCAACTGATTAACACTTGCTCAAATGCAAGTAACCACTGCAATGCTGCCCCCCAGCATTGATATATATAGCTGGGGGGCAGCATTGCAGTGGTTCCATGAGTTACTCTGGAGGCCAGTAGCAGTTTGCTTCTCAACGCGAGTACTTCCCACTTCTTCCCGATGATGACGGATGTGGAAATATCGAAGTGAGTTCTGTAGTGACTTTCTGTGTTCTTTCCTATGTGTTAAAGTTTTATATATATATCAAAAGATTAAAAGAAAAGAAAATGGAAAAATTACTTCAAAACTCGCTTCAATTTTTCGAGCTTTTCCCATAAGGATGAGAATAAGAGTTTTGACGACTGGCAAACAGCAACAGCGGAACTCTTCTTCTAATCTGCTTCTTCTTCTGATAAAGAAAAGGTCGAAATATTGAAGTTTTGTTGTTTTTCTCTGTTCTCTTTTATTTAATCATATGATAAGTATCATTTTTTATATATAAATTGCGGTATCATGTTTTAATATATATATACATATATTTTAAGATAAAGAAAATGATCTACAAAGAACAACAAACGTGTCAGAATAAACTATAGGTACACAATAAATACTCAAATTTTCGGGTAATCCGTCTTGAGAAGAAAAGAGAAAGAGAGACCAAGCACGTTGTGTCTACAACCGGAACTCTTTCAATCGGAACAAGCGGTCTTCGTCAGAGTCAAAAATCCAACCACAAGGTCAGTTAGGATTTGACTCTGATGAAGACGGTGTATTAAATATATCACTGATCAAACCACAATAAGAAGTGGGAAAACAAGACTAAGATCTTTCAACCGTAACAAGCGGTCTAGTGTTTCAACTGAAACACTAGATGCAGGACATATCTGGTGAGAGGTTGAGAAGAGTGGGAGGGAAGAGTGTTATTTTAAAAGGGTGAAAGCGCAGGAAAGGACAAATGTTCAGAAAGAGATGTTTGGGGAAGCAAAGAAGTACAATAAGAAAGAGTAAAAAACTATCCGCTAGCTGTCAACCCTCTTAGAAGAGGCTATTGCACCCGTAACGAAAGTATCAAGTTTGAAGAGACTGTTACTAATGTTTATAATATTTGATCTATTGAATTTAATTGAGACGATTCAATTATATTTCTTAACAACATCGACGATTTCAAATTAATTGAATCATCTCTAATTAAATTTAATAGATCAAATATTATAAACATTACTAACGGTCTCTTCAAACTTTATACTTTCGTTACGAGGGCAATAGCCTCGTCTAAGAGAGTTAACAGCTGGCGGATAGTTTTTTACTCTTTCTTATAGTACTTCTTTGCTTCCCCAAACATCTCTTTCTGAACATTTGTCCTTTCCGGCGCTTTCACCCTTTTAAAATACCACTCTTCCCTCCCACTTTTCTCAACCCCTCACCAGATGTGTCCTGCATCTAGTGTTTCAGTTGGGTTTTTGACTCTGACGAAGACCGTTTGTTATGGTTGAAAGATCATAGTTTTCCTATTTCATATTGTGGTTTGATCATTGATTGTTATTTCACTTATGTGAAATCATTATATATATATATAAAATAAATTCAAAACGAAGGAAACACACAGAAAGACACAGACATAACTCACATCGATATTTCGACCATCGTCGTCATCAGGAGGTGTGAAGAGCGAAGAGTCCCGCAGGAAGACAGGGCAGCCACTGAACTCGGAGACCGCAGCCAGTACCCCACCATTTACCACCAAGCGGGAAGGGAGGGAAGGAAATAAAGAGCCAAATTAAGACGTAAAAGGAACGAGTAAAAATCATAATTATTTAAATAAAAATAAGTCTAATGAAAAAATTATAAAAAAAAAAATTATCGGTTGAGGTTGAGTCCAGGGGAAGAGCGAGCATCAAGTAAGCACATGTATGCTTCCTCTGAAGCTCTTAGGGTAACTTTGTTGTTGGCTTCGGGGATCTGTTTCAGGATCTGAACCCTGAAACAGTTCAATTTCAATGATCCTGAAATTGAAGCTTACTTGATGCTCGCTCTTCCCCTGGACTCAACCTCAACCGATAATATTTTTTTTTTATAATTTTTTCATTAGACTTATTTTTATTTAAATAACTATGATTATTACTCGTTCCTTTTACGTCTTAATTTGGCTCTTTATTTTCTTCCCTCCCTTCCCGCTTGGTGGTAAGTGGTGGGGTACTGGCTGCGGTCTCCGAGTTCAGTCGCTGTCGTGTCTTCCTGCGGGACTCTTCGCTCTTCACACCTCCTGATGACGACGATGGTCGAAATATCGATGTGAGTTATGTCTGTGTCTTTCTGTGTGTTTCCTTCGTTTTGAATTTATTTGATTTAAAAAAGTCGCTGGACCGTTTCTTTTAATTATATATATATATTCGCGCTCCGTTCTTCGACGTGGGGAGATCTCTCTCACTTCGTCCTCTCTTCTAGTCTACTCTCCTGATGACGAACAACAGTTCGAAATATTGAATTCTGTAAGTGTTCTTTTTATTCTCTTTTCTGTGTCGTGGTTTGTGTAATTTAAAGTTATATATATATATATATATATATATATATATATATATATATATATATACAATTAAAAGAAACGGTCCAGCGGACTTTATATATATATATGATTTGTATTTTTAATAAACAGAACCATTGAAACCACTTTACTAAAGAGCTGGAATTTACCATTTATAATTTAGCTGGAAACTTATCCTGCGCGTGGATATCATAACTTCTTTATACTAGTTAACTATTTAGAGATTAAGAAGGTTTATTCATTACTCCTATCATTGTTTTGACAAAAAATAAAAAAAAACTATAAATTGATTGGACATGTGAATGAATGACCTACTTGAGATTGATATGGTTCCGACAGATTGCTCTGTAGTGACCAGACCTGAGAGTGCCACTGTGGGTTGAGAGGGCGTGGAGATTATAGTTAGTGTACCTTTGTTCGCTACCCTCCGCTACGAACCTAGACATATCCAGATTTTCAAGTGGATATGTAACCAGATTTTCTTTTTTCTCAAGCCATGAATATTGGCCTTCTTGACAGAATCTGTAACAAACAAATCATTAATCTAAGCAAATCATTCCTGGCAATATTTTTACTGCTTGTACATATTACTGATCTGCATATATTCAAATCTTGATAAACATTTGATAAAGACTAATAGATAAGTTTCCTAAAACTAATTTAATATCTCTATTTAATACTCTAATTTACAACTATTTAATATAGCTTGGTTTATAATGCACACTGAGTCTAACCTTTTGATGGCAATAATAAGGATAGGCGGTAGCCTGGTGACCACTAACTTCTTCTTAGCAGTTCTCGTCCTTTCACATTTGGGACACTGCCAACCTGATATTTCTTCCTCTGACGTGTAAAGTTCAAGGCAGTTCTGTAAAAATATCAGTCACATTATTACATGTATTATGCACTTATTGCCAGCAGATTCTCTTGTAAACATATTTTATTAAAGTAGACGGCAGCTTCCACATTCACGACTTCTTTATTTACTGATGTTTTCTAGTTTTCTTTTGTAGGACGAGATTTCATAAAGGAGTTGTCCCAGAGACATGGAAGAAATAATTCTGTAGATTACTAAATAATATATTTTACTCACAAGCTTTCAATGTCACTGAAATCATCATCAGGTATATGTCACAAACTAATTGAATGTGAACTAATACAATAAGAATTTTGAAAAAAGTTAACCAAACATTAAAAACATTAAAATTAATAGTTTAAATGAAAATAACTTTCCAAAATTGTTACCTATTTTCATTTGTGCCATACACCTGATTATGATCTCAGTGAAATTGAAAGCTTGTGAGTAAAATATATTATTTAATAATCTACAGAATTATTTCTTCCATGTGTCTGGGACAACTCCTTTATGAAATGTCGCCCTAGCAAAGAAAACTAGTTAGAAAACTAGAAACATATAATTAGAACGCTTCAAAAAGTGAGAATAAGGTAAAATTGTTCTTATATCGAACAGGATGACAACGTTCACTCAGATACAAAAAAATGAAATACCACAACTAGAAGAGAAGAACTTAAAACGTAGCAATTCACTACGTGTTTGTTTAATTACAAAATAAACTAAAGTTCTAAATATTTGTCGAAGTAATTATCTTGTTCTGAGTCACGAGTTATGTTTAGTCCTTAATAAGTCTGGTTAGACACCAATATCGTGATTTATATATATTACAAACGTTAAAAGTCCAGTCTAACTGGACTTTACACGAATGAAGTATGGTATATGGAACAAAGAACAGATCAAAACACTTACTCAGAAAATATTTCAAAGCAAATAATATAAATATATTATATATTCTCAAATTGTTCTAGATCTCTTAATTCAACGCAGTATTTGATATGTTTTTTGACCTAGTTCCAAGACCTAGCCCTCAAAAAAAATATTAAGAAAAAAATATAAATATATTTTATCTTTATGTTATTATATATATATATATATAATATATATATATATATATATATATATTTATTTAATATTTATTTATATTTTTATTTTATTTATTTTTATTCCTATTTTTTAAATTGCTTTAATTATTTATTTATTTTATATTATTACATTTATTTTTAATTGATCTTATCCTTGTATTTCATTTGTTTCTCATCGCCTTACCAACTCTGTTATCTTTTTCATGCTTTTAGGTATTTTTCACGGTATTCCTTTTTATACTTCATTTATCTTCCTGCTGTTTATTTTACCTTCCATCAACCAGAACTGCTTTTCTTAATTCTTAATTTTAATTTTAATATTAATTTTCTTCTGATCGTCTCTACTTCATTACTTCCTGAACCGGGAGCGCGTGGCAGCACGGTCGGTTGCCGGGACGGTTTCCTGCCGTTGTGTTTTCGGCGTGCTTGGTCGCCCATTCTCTCTTTTCTCCTGAAGACGGACCATCCGAAAATTTGAGTTTGTAAGTGTGTCTCTTTCTCTGAGTGTTGCTTTTCTTCGTTTGTGAACTGATAATATATATATATATATATATATATATATATATATATCAATGATCAAACCACAATAAGAAATGGGAAAACAAGACTAATATTGGGTTTTTGACTCTGACGAAGACCGCTTGTTACGTTGAAAGATCTTAGTCTTGTTTTCCCATTTCTTATTGTGGTTTGATCATTGATTGTTATTTCACGTGTTTATGTGAAATCTTTTTATATATATATATGCCGGGACGGTTTCCTGCCGTTGTGTTTCTGGCGTTCTTGGTCGCCCATTCTATTTTCTCCTGATGTCGGATCATCCGAAAATTTGAGTTTGTAAGTGTGTCTCTTTCTCTGTGTGTTGCTTTTCTTCGTTTTTGAGCTTATATATATATATATATATATATATATATATATATATATATATATATATATATATAAGTATATATATATACGTATATATATACGTTCATATATATATATACCAAACTAAAGTTTATCGATACTAGGCCAGTTCTTCAGTTTCAAATTAAACTCTCATTGCCAACGTTTCGGTTTTTATTTAAAACCTTTTTCATAGGCAGAAGTATACATTTTGGAACAGAAAAACTAAGTATTACATTATTTGAACCTGAAGAACTGACCGAGTCCCGATAAACTTTAGTTTTGTATATATATATATATATATATATATATATATATACACTTTAACACATAGAAAAGAACACAGAAAGACACTACAGAACTCACTTCGATATTTCGACATCCGTCGTCATCGGGAAGAAGTGCGAAGTACTCGCGTTGAGAAGCAAACTGCTACTCTTCTACCACTTCTTCCCGATGACGACGGATGTCGAAATATCGAAGTGAGTTCTGTAGTGTCTTTCTGTGTTCTTTTCTATGTGTTAAAGTGTTTATTGTCCACACGGACCTTTCATTATATATATATACATGTATATGCGATTACCGAAAACAATTGAACGAACTAAATAAATAAACTCAGAAAAAGAACACAAAAAATCATTAGAAAATTTCGACATCCGTCGTTATCAGGAGGATGAAATGATTCTCTCGGAAGAGAAGAGAAGACTGAATTTCCTTTTTTCAATTACTTCTTTTAAAAGCGCTTCTGATGAGGAGAATCAGTCATAGATTGTCCTATGGACTCACTTCACCCTTCCGATATCGCCAGATGTCGAAATTCGTATTGTCCACTGTGACTTAATTAAGTCCACGAGGACAATAAGTCAAATTACACTTTTTTTTTTAAAATTACATTTTTTTATTATACTAATTTCGTGAAGACCACATGGTGTCTAAATACTAGACATGAGTGATTATTTCTCTTTGTATTTCTGAGTTTTAGTGTTAAATTATAAATGTAATAATTTATTTAATAACTTTATTCCAAAGAGAACAAATGAATTAAATTTGCCACTATTATTACTTTTAGTTTCTTTTCGAATTTCTCAAGATACATGTCACGTTGTTATGAACTAAAATAAGACGCTAATGTCAATTATAGATAGAGTCAGTTTATTCTACAGAGAATTGCATGGCATTAAATAAGTTTTAGATTCTGTTTTAACAAATAATATTACAATATCATTACCTCCAAAGTTACCCTATCTCTTGTATCAGGTATAGGAACAAATAAATTAAAAAACTGTCCAAAGGTAACGGAGGTGTGGGAGCAGACGGAACATGTGACCGTCGACCGATCCTGTCCGTAGAATAACCTCTGGATCACCGACGAGTTTTTCTTTTTGAACTTTCCCCAAGCCTTTTCCCCACTTGTTTCAACAGCTCCTGCCAAACTTAGGTTATCACTCGGCTAAAACAAACCACAACATGCACATTAATTTCTTTCCGAATAGACAGACAACCCAAAACAGATACGTTAATAATAACATTGACGTACAGAAAACGACAGATAACAATCACCATATTAAAATTACATTATCACAGCAAGTACCTAATTTTTTCATTAAGGCGTGTAAACCTGTAGTATGTGTGAAGTTCATTCTTTTTGACCATTATTTAAACAATTTCATATAATCTAATTCAAACAAAATTTGAAGTAGTTCGATAAACTTTTATAAGATGTTTAACATTTCATTTAATTTTCTCGGAAAAGAAAAAAAATAGGGTATAAAATGTAATTTCACTTTATCTGGCTTGTAGACTATCTTGATGTTGACAAGTAGAGATAACATGAATTGTCCGTTTGACGTTAGTTGTTTGATAAAAACTTTTTCATGATGATCATTAAAATGAATGAAAAAATAAAGAAACAAAATCTTACACCAAAGCCTATAAGGCTTATACCAATTTTTATTTATATGCTTTGGGCAAATCTAAGGCGATCTACATGCAACTTAACCACAAGTAAACTTCTTGTTTGAACTAATGGATATATTAAGAAAGAAAAGAATTATTATAGATATCTATAAAACGTGCCAGAAGAAGTTTTTATGCCAAATATGACGCTATTGATTTTATAGTATCAATCAAACGGTACAAAATGTAGCAGTGTCCACGAAAATCAAACACAAAGCACTCAGCAAGTGGAGGAGAGAATGCGTGATATCAGCATGATATATGAAAAATGTGTTCTGGGACGAAACTCCATATAGATTTTTTGTTATATTACTATATTGACTACAATAAAAAAAATGGATGATTTTTGATACGTTGTTTTCTCTTTTCATCCGCGGTCCATGACGGCTTAACCGTCGTCACCATTTTGCACAATTGATGCCACTTCATTACAGGTATTTATAAAAGATGCAAAGAAGTAGTTTTTTGTCACATTGATAAACTAATTAATATCAATAATTAATTTAATAAATTAAATACATCAGTGCTGTCACTGCTACTCTCATTTGGCTCAAAAGTTTTGTCAATATCGGAGTCGTCTACATTTGATCATTTCAATAACATTTCACTAATTTCTGTATCATTTAGACTTCTTTTAGCCATTATTCTAGGTTTATAATTGATAAAATACCTATAAAATAGAAAAAAATTAGTAATTTAAAATGTATACGTCAAAATTCAGATTATAAACCGGGTTACTTCTTGTGAAACAACAACAAAGGTTCATATGGGGCGCATGCAAAGGACAACCTCATTCATCAACTGAGAGCGCACTGACCTTGTGATGTCACATACTTCTAATCGTTTTGGAGAAATTTACATAGTTGCTACTGAAATTTGTTCAAAATTCCGACTGAGTGGGCTAAAGTAGTGCACAACATACACACCTTTAATATCTTTGCCCTAAATAGTATTGGAACACGACGGCATGGCACGTCTGGGTTATTTTATGCAGGCTAAGAAAAGGACGGATATAGACGTCTATCGCTTTTGCGCACGGCGAGTTTTGCTTGGTGGACCACGAAAGGGTTAAGAATATACGTACCTACTAATGTTTGTCGGTTTCATTTAAAAAGCGTTAGAAATTTGAATTACATTTTCAACGATTACAAATCACTTCCACCAATGTAATCAAATTCCTCAGGCTTCACAGCTTTGTAACTCCTTTGTTATTCAATATTCCTCCACGTGATCGTTTGAACAGATTACAAACCTTGTAATGGAGGCTTAAGCCAAGGTTTGTGTAAGGTTTCAAGGAGGATTATGCAAACATGGAGACTCAATAAAAGTTTATAACGCTTTTTCAAAATGCTCCAAAGGGATTATATTAAGGAAATTACTAACATTCTTCAAGTTTGAAACTTTAGTAATCTTATTTTAACTTCAAACTATGGAAAGGATAAAATAAAGTTTATATTTAAATTTCTAAGTTTGAAAATCGAAACTACTCTTTTACAAATGAAATTCACCTTTCCCCGTAAGTCAAATCACTGTTGTAAATCATCTTTATACATGTCAAATTCACTCGTTGAGAAAATTAGAAATCAAGTTCATAGAATGCTATGAACAATTTAATTGGAACAAAGAAACATAAAAGGCAATAAATCAATAAGAGGGCATATTATTACATAAATATATTAGCAATTAATTATAAATTCATTTCAATTTTTAATAAATATAACGTATACATATATAACTAATGTACGCTATAATTATTTTATTTAAAGTATGTACATAAATAATTAATTATATATGTGCACATTTTTTTAACGTAAAATTTGAATTCAAATTTCACATGAATATGTAATATTACATCTTTTTGTAATACAATATTTGGTCTCGTTTTAAATAAGTTGTTTTTTATTCCCAAAAATTTTTAAACGGTGAATATAATATGTGAAAAGAAAATTTGATTTGAGAGAAAGTGAATTTAATTTGTAAAACCTATATTAGCTCCATGACGGCTTCTGTAAGAGTTTGCCTAACTACTTCCCAAATCTTTAAGCAAAGAACCTGCAAGAAGGATGAAGAGAACAATACCATTACAGTAAGTGGTACATTAACACTAATACAGAAAACTACACTACATTCAATCAATGAATAATAAGCTGCTCCACTCATTGTCATCAATGCTTACATTTCCAAACACTATTTTGTTGTTGTTGTTTAAACCGATCCCCTAGCGGGTGATAACTTCAGCCGTTTACGGGTTTTTTGTTTGATCGGTGATTCTACCTTGGGAGTTCTAAATTTTGCCTAACTCAACTACATTTCGAGTAGGGATCTCCAACGAGTACCTGATATCGTACAGGCTCGGGACTGACGGCTTAACATCTTCTTGGAGGGACGACGTACTCAGATCTATTCATCCTCCCGCATAAATAAATCGAGGGCCAGGTGGGGATCAAACCCCGGACTACCAGCCCAGAGTACGTTAACCACTGAGCTAGCCTGGCCCCTTTCCAAACACTAACATACAGAATCATTTCAAATTGGAAGTGCAATTTATAAAGGCAGGTAACAAAATTATAATTTTATCCATTTAACATCAATTATTAATTGTTAATAATATAAATAAACTCAATATTTTTTGTTACATTTAAAATTATGCCTTTAAATATTTATCTAAGTGTCAGAATTCAAATATTATATATTATAAATATGAGTTGCTATTTGCCAGTCAAACATGACTCAGCTTTTTCTTCTCCTGACGACGACTAGTCGAAATATTGAAGTAAGTTGTATATTGTTTTTACGTGTTCTTTTCTTGTAATCGTCTGATAAGTTGATCTAACGGACCGTTTCATATTTTGAATAAACTAAATATTTATTATCAATAGTGCCTTTTAAAAATTAATTAACTGCACCATTTTTTTTTTTTTTTTTGGTAATATGTGTTTGGAGTTCTTTGGGCTTGAACAAGATTTACCATGCGCTAGTATTTCTGAGGCTCGAATTAGACTAGACTACAAATTTGAACTCGTTTCGCTTTGTTTCAAGTCTTTTTAATATTCGTTAAGGTTTAACTGGTTTAAAGATCTTGAAACATCGTGAAGCTTCCGGAGCACTACATAATATATCTATCGCTACAACAAGAAAAACTAAGTCGATGCGTTTGAATTTTAATTTATTAAAATTATAATTTAAACCAGGCAGCTAATATTTGAAGTATTGAGTACAGAAACCTTAGAACATTACTAATATCAACCTCAAGCTATAAAAACATAATAATTGAAATTATAAATGTAATGTAATTATTACTAATAAATAATTTAATACGACAAAAAGAAATTATAAAGAAAGCAATTAACTCTTGATGAAAACGTTTTAAAGCAAGTATTGTACATTTTAATTACCATGTTTAGGTCTTCATGCAGGTACTCGAGGAGGATAATGAGGAATTCGTGAGAGTCTTGGTGATTAGAACCTCGAAATATTTCTTTATGATTTCCCATAAGAGTCTGAAACAAATGTATTATTTTATAAGCGCGAGTGACATTAGTTGAGATTAAATACAAGCAAATGCATGTTTGATGAAAGAGGCATTAATTCTTTATAACTGATGTGGCTTTTAAACATTTAAAATATGTCAAACAAATTGTTTATGAAATTAGTCAACTCTTTACATTAGTTATTGATAATTTTTTTAATGAATTGTTTGACATAATAAAAACCACTCTAAATTAATTCATAACATCAGAATATGATCAGTAAAAAAGTGGACCTAATGTCTCTCTGCCAAATGCACTTGGTTCTGTCATGGACAACCTTGAGATCCCTATCATTTGAAACATCAAGACCAAATACATAAAAGTTACGTTATGAACTCAGTTTAGGATCTCTAACACTTCCTTCAAGGTCTGCTGTCACGAACTCACCTTGAAGTTAATATAGGACTTTGGTGCTTCTAAAGAAACTGACCCAGTTCATAACAGAACCTCAAGTCTATTAAACCTTGAGAGCCCTAACAATGTAGACTTTGCTATCACCTGGTAGATACATCTCAGCTCTGTTACGAACTTTCCTTGAGATTTGTAACAATATGTCCTTTAAAGTATCGCAACTTAATCCATCTCAGTTCTGTAATGAATCCATCTTTAGAACTATAACAATGTGGTCTTTGATATCCTCCTGACAAAATACACCTCAGTTTTGTTGTACACCTTGAGGTCCCTAACACTGGAAATCTTAAGTCTCCTGATAAATACACCAAAGTTTTGTTATGAACTCACCTTGAGATCCCTAACACTGTAGACCTTGATGTCTCCTGACCATATATATCTCAGCACTGATATGAATTCGTTAGCTACTTTTCCTTTCGTCGAACTGTTTCTATTTACCGTAGGTTTGTTCAAGTTAGTAAGCTCCTTCACCAACTCTTCTGTATTACTCAGACACTGCAGTATCGAGTTCATGTAGCAGTTATTGGCAAAGTTTTTAAGTCCAGTCAATCCAGAAGTCTGAAAAGAAAGCAAAAACTCTTATTATTCAAACGAGTTAAAACATTTTAAAATATTAATTATAAAATCAAGTACATATTTGATAGTCGTTTATTAGCATTCATGTTTGAGATAGTGTGGACTGCTTCACGGGTCATATCAAGTCAAGCAAAGAAGTTATTACATTCTTGATTCCAGAACCTATTAATCAATTACGTACAAGTATTGCTTCTTACAATTATCAGATAAGCAGAAACCTTGAACTTGTTGAGCATAGTGTAAGTGTAACAATTATTTATAAGCTGATAAACGACTGTAATAACGATACACTTAGTTTTTTCTTCCCAACAATAACTGTTTATTATCTGACAATAAACGTGAGGGAACAGATAACCTCTGTTATAAGTCCTACTGTCCAATTCTCAATCTGATATTTAGTATACTTCAGAAACTGTTAAATAATTGTAATTTCGACTCATAACATAATATGGCCTACGGGTTTCAATGGATACTGAAGTTTAAAAAATTGTAATTGAAAAGAAAGGTAAAGGAAAGGTAAGTAACCTTTGTCTTCATGTCTTCAACCTCTACCCCCATTGACATGATTCTATCCCCCAAGACAAATGAGAGTATCAAGGAAAATAAAATCAATATCTGTAGCAGACAAATAGAAAAAACGAACACCCAACCACCAAAAAAATCAGATATAGAAAAGGAACAGGAGTCACTGCAAAGTGAGGCTCATGTTTTCTGTCAATATTCTTATATCACAGAGGGACTGTGCAACCTCTATACCCATTGGCGGAATAACGGAGGCTTCCCTGGGCAGCGGGTAACTGGGAATTTCTAAGAACCACACTCATGGACCTACAAACTACTCTCCTATTGGTCACCATCGGTAAGTTCTTGATATCGTATAGGCTCGGGACCGACACCTACACGTCCTGTCCGAGGGACTCGTCGTACATTTGTTCCCTCTTACATGAAACATCTAGAGTCATGACTAAGATTTGAAAATCCCGCCTCCAACTGTAAAGGTAAACCTGTTAGACCATACCTCACCAAAAACAAAGTGCACCCAAACAGTATTTGTTAACAGTTTTAAGTTATCTGGTCTTAATTGTGGTTTTGGAGAATTTAGTATCAACATTTTGGTTTGGTAGTGACCGTCATTTAAATATCTTAGGTACATCAAAATGGAGGTAGTACATGGACATGTACCCATTAGTTGCACTGATGCATAACCTAAAAAAAATTCAAGAGTGGATATATCACGGGAAGTTTAACCTTTGAAAATTTTTCTACAAGGATATTTTCTCCCATACACTAGTGTCAAATGAAAATGATTCAAATAAGAATAAATAGTCTTGGACCGTTGAATAAGAAGTTTTGATCAGAGAAAGCACACAAACTAAGTCCCCTGACTTATATTGTATGCCTTTCCCACTTAATTGCTCTCCCGAAGAAAGGTTGAACTAAAAATTTACCTCTCTCTCTCTCTCATTTTCGATGGATTCATTAATTTTTCTGATTAATTTTGCTCTTTGAACTTTCTTTTTGGTAACTTCAGATATACCGTATAAAAAGCTAGTAGTTGAATAAAAGTTCAGTGTTCATTACATATACACTAGGAGCTTAAGTTACAATTGCAAGAGCAATAAAAGAATGACGTCAGGCAAGTGATTGTGGCAGGCAAACAGTGCCCTCTTATCATCATACCCTGACCTTCATTTTACCTGTTTGCTTGGCCTTACTATCAATTTTACTTTTCTCTCAATAAATAGTTTTAATTAGCACCGAAAACACCAGTGATGTTAAAGTATTTATCTCATATTTACACCAAAAGTAAGACACTAATATAAATAATAGTGCATACTACTTGCTTTGATGCACTAGATACAAAATTAAATAAATGTGTTGAAAGTATTCATTTTGATCTGTAAAAAAGACATTCAGTTTGGACTTTAATTTGTTCAGGCCTACCTTCAATTGAATTCAGTTGAAGTAGTACAGTGAATAGTACAGTGACCAGTAGTCGGTCTCAGTGTTCGACCGACTTTGAACTCGAACAAATCGGAGTTCGAACAGAGTTGTCGAGAAATCATGTATAAAGAATCAAAAATAATTTTAGAACTCGAACAGTCATCCAAACTTTTAGTAGTTTATATACGTTTTTATATAGAGAAACCAACAATATTTAAAAAAAAAAAAATTGTATGTGATCTGACCGAACGGATTATCCAATTTCTCATTATATTTTCTTATGGGTAAATTATTTTTTCGTTTTTCGACCAAACCGGTTGTCAAATGAAATTCTGGTATGAATTATGATCGAGAATCATACTTTTCTTGAATAATTTACAAGGTTGGTTGTCTGTAATAAACAGGGATTTTATTGATTCCCTGACGGCAGAAAGTGCCGTCAGATTCTGTTTAGCAATGACGTTAACTAAGTCGCAAGGGGAAACTTTATCTAACGCAGGAATTGAAGTAAGTGAGACTAAGTTGTTCTTAAATGGTCAACTGTAGTTTGCTTGCTCAAGAGTCAGAGGTACCACTCTTTGTTCTTCTATGAACCTGAAGGAGAGACATTTAATGTAGTGTATACAGAAGCATTTGTTTAACACTACACTAATAGTGGTATTTTGTACTATTCTATAATTTCTAATGATATTTTAGAATACCAAGTACAATCGAATTTTTGATTCCGTCAAAGACGGGTAGATTTGCTAGTATAATATAAAACAATAATACATTTTTGAAAAAAATCACTATTGATCACAATATGGCTTGAATGATCCAATCATAAACTCAGAGTGTTAGTTTGTTATTTTCTAAATTACATTATCAATTATATTTTCTTTTTGAAACTATACATTTAATTTAAAAATTGAATTTGATTTAAATGAGAATAAAATGATTAATTAAGTTTCTTAATTTTACAAACTACATCTGTTAAACAAATGTGGCATACAAGAGCTACTGAAACCAGATTCCAAAAACATTTTTAAAGGATAAGATTTCTATTTCTTTCATCTTTAACAAGGTTTGGTAATCAAACATAAAGAAGTCGGATGTCACAGATGTTTGTAGTATCTGATAAGGAAATACATACATTCCAAAACAAGATAGCAGAAATCTGACAATAACAATCTAGCGAAAGCAAACAGAATTTAAATTTAACATACCTTAAAATATTCTTGTCATTATATGAAAAATTAATAAAAATAAGTTTTATTAATTTTCAAACAATGCACATTAATAAACAAGGAATTATATTCAAACTATATCTAAACAGAACGAATTTCATCTACAACTGTCAGAAGCTTTTCGTTCTTATAAGGTGGAAAGTTATTTTTTGAAGAAAATTAGTTCCATTATCAAATAGAATACTTTTGAACTACATTAAGTTAACTACTTTAATATTAAAAAAATAATTTAATTAAATAACTTCAATTAAATTTAATAAACTACTTTAATTAATTTTAAAATTTAAATTATACTGATTTAATCCATACAAATTATAATTATAATTAAAGCCGATATATACGATCGTATTATCGAATCCTCTATAATTAAATTGAATAGATCAAATATTATAAACATTAGTAACGGGCTCTTCAAGCTTGATACTGTCTTGACGAGTGCAATAGCCTCTTCTAAGAGGGTTGACAGCTAGCGGATAGTTTTTTACTCTTTCTTACTGTACTCCTTTGTTTCACCAAACATTCCTCTCTGAACATTGTCCTTTCCTGCACTTTACACCCTTATACAATATCACTTTCCCTCCCACTCTTCTCATGCCCTTACCAGATGTTCATGCATCTAGTGTTTCAGTTGGGTTTTTGACTTTGAGGAAGACCGCTTGCTACGGTTGAAAGATTTTAGTCTTTTTCTCCCATTTCACATTGTGGTTTGATCATTAATACATATATATATATATATATATATTACTTTTTTCGTTGGAAATACGATCCAAAACGGACAAATATAGTTCAATATAAACAAAGAAACATAGAGAAATCAGAAGAACACACTTACAGTCTCTAATTTTCGGTTTGAACCGTCTTCAGGAGAGATAAGAGAGGGAAACCAAGCGTTGGGTCTCCAACCGTCTCTGATCCAGTGCGCTTGGTTTCCCTCTCTTATCTCTCCTGAAGACGGTTCAAACCGAAAATTAGAGACTGTAAGTGTGTTCTTCTGATTTCTCTATGTTTCTTTGTTTATATTGAACTATATATATACACTGATAAAAGTATCGACAGTGAAATAGAAACAAAATTAAAATTTATCAGGATTCGGTCAGTTCTTCAGGTTCAAATTAAACTCTCATTGCCAACGTTTCGGTTTTTATTTTAAACCTTTTTCATAGGCAGAAGTATAAAATTTTGAAACAGAAAAACTAAGTATTACATTATAATGTAAAAAAAAATTTTATGAGGTGGTATTAAAACCTCTTACTAGCCGTTGTGTCTACAACGTGCTCGGTCTCCCTTTCTCTTTTCTCCTGAAGACGGATTGCCCGAAAATTTGAGTTTGTAAATGTGTTTCTTTACTTTGTGTGCTATCTATCCTCAATTTTGAACTGTTCAATATATATATATAGTTCAATTAGAAAAAGAAACATAGAGAAATCAAAAGAATAAATTTACAGTCTCTAATTTTTGGTTTGAACAGTCTTCAGGAGAGATAAGAGAGGGAAACCAAGCGTACTGGTTCAGAGACGGTTGGAGACGGATTGTATTTCCAACGAAAAACTGTATACACATATATAAGATAAAAAAAAAGATTTCACAAAAACACGTGGAATAACAATCAATGATCAAACCACAATATGAAAATGGGAAAACAAGACTAACATCTTTCAACCGTAACAAGCGATCTTCGTCAGAGTCAACAACCCAAAGTTGGGTTTTTGACTCTGACGAATACCGCTTGTTACTGTTGAAAAAGATCTTAGTCTTGTTTTCCCATTTTCATATTGTGGTTTGATCAAATAAGATAAAATGAAGAATGCACAAGGTTGGGAAGAAATGAGGTCTACAGATTGTTTCGGAATGATATATATATCGTCTCACTCTTGTGCATTATTCATTTCACCTGTTTGTATCGGATTTATTGAAAATTGTGAGAAATCGTCTTATTTTGTTCCTCTGAGTTTAGAGTTTTTATTCACATCTCTCTCTCTCTCTCTCTCTCTCTGTGTTGTGTTTGTGTGTATGTTTTGAAGTCTGAGCATGTTGACTGTCGCAGTACAGTATACATTCTCAATTTGTCGATTTTAACAAAATCCTGACGGATATAATATAAATAATTGTAAATTTAATCTGAAATGGAATAAATGAAGCTCGGCTGCCTGTATATATTTTGGCAGAGCACTGGTTGACTAGCCTGGTTTGGATGATGGCAACATACAGGAAGACCTGAATTAATTGTCACTAAAGGCTATTGCTGAACGCAAGGTCAGACTCATAACAGGTGCCCCAAACATCTCTACATCCCGAATTAGAGTCAAAGCGGTGCTGAACGAGCATCGTCGACAAAATCAACAGCATCGTAAAGACTTCGGCCTAAAACCGGCATTTCTAATAACACAACAGTGTATGGCTCAGAACAACAAGTGAACATGAATATCAGCACTAACTGACGTGACGAAATCATTACTCATGCCATTCCAATAAAGGCAAAACTTTTTAAAAACTAGATGATATATTGGCTCTAAAGTTTATATATAAAGAATATAATATCATTATACCAAATGACGAAATCTTGAATTCTAGTACAGAGGTAATCGTTTGGTGGTATGCGACATATGCTAACAATGAAAAGGTACAAACGCGGCTGTATAATAAAGAGAGGCTATAACTAGTGAATAACTTAGCTAATTTTGTTCGATAAAGTCAAAATTAGCTAAATTAATTTTAAAAATTAAAGTATACTGATGCAATTAAACTCGTAATGTTTGTTAAACTTAATTCATAGAAAGGAATTTGATATTTGAAACAAAAAGCTACAAATTATTTATGCAAATCCGGTAATGAGTCACTTGTGAAGACTGTTCTAGGTTCTAGTTGTCATTTTCAGTTCTTTTCTATGAGGTAAAATTTTCAAAAATTGAGCAAGACATGAAAATACTTAATTTGAACCCTTATGATTGGTAGTTCAAGGAACAAGAAATAGTTTAAGCATTGCATATAGTGACTTACCTCAAATATATAATGATAAAAAAAGTAGAAACGCTTCAACCAACCAAGTATTGCTTACGTTTAATTTTCGATTTATCACACTCTCACTTGTGGTAAGGTTACAAAATGCAGGCTGCCTCACACAGACAGATATCATCAAAAATTATTAAGAATGGGTTGCAAATATTTTTTTTTTTTTTTAACTCCTAAGAAGGACTTCGGGATGTAACGAACATCGTAACGAAATCTCCGAAAAAGCTTGTCTCTTTCAAAATTTTCTCCTCAACTAATCCCTTACAAGTCGTTTTTGGTCATTCCTCGTTTTCTGTTTTCTTGTGGGTTCCATTCTAGTGCCTGACAACTCATGTTACCAGACCTTCTCCAGGTTATGCCAGACCAGCAACATTACCTAAAGCTGAATAATGGCTATGACTCCTCGGTTTTGCTCTTCGATAATTATAAATTGTTATTTTCTTGAAATTTCCCATGTCTCACAAACACACAGAGAAGTATATACAGAAGAAGCATATTTAATGTAACAATAACTGTTTTGAAAACTCGAAACATGAAAATTGATCACAATCTAGAACACCACTTTTCGTGACTACTATGCATTGCATCATGTAAACTAAAAATGCCATTTAGAAATGTCTTTAAATGCAAAATATTTGTACAAAAAACACAACACAGTGTGTTCAAAAGTTCAATAACATTTTTAAATTAGCGTTGTATTACCGCGTGGAAGACAGTTTAACGAGGAAGTTGTTTGTTTGTCCTGACATCTTAAGACTTTTTTATCAGTCACTAATTTAAACAAAGAAAGTTATATCGTTTCACACGTAATTATTTTGCATTGCATCAGTGACAATCAAATAAGGTATAATCAAATATTTAATAAAAAAAAAAAGAAGTAAAAATAAAATTATTTGCATAACTAGAACTAATATTTTGAAGATTTAAAATTGTTATATTTAATTTTGTTCAACGTGTGCAATATTGTTTAAAAATAAATCATAACTGTGCAAATCTTAGCTGAACCTTATGTTATTTATTGACTGCTTCATCATTACTTAGCTGTTACTGTCTTTTATTTGGTTCTAGTCCCAAATTATTGTTCACCTAATGCATAATTACGTAACCAAAATGATCAAGCGGAAGCATGTAATAATCTAGAATACAATTCTGACTATACGCAATGCTAAATTTGGTCAGCACATGTTGCCCGAGGTCATAATTACGATATGTTATTATTGACCTAAACATATTACATTGTCAATATGCAGAGATATTGAAAGAAATATTTACTTCCATACCGCAAAACAGTCTTTACAATCGCGTTAGAGTAGGTAATAATTACGAAATAGTCTTAAAAAATGCAGTGTTGAAGGTAATTACAACTACAAGCAATAATTGTGACTAACTTAACAGAAAAACTGGACTTACTCTATGGAATTACAAAGGTGAACATAAAGGTGACAGTAATATATTTATTAGTTACAGACTATTTTGATGGCAACAAAAAGTAGGAGTGTACCAAAAATTGATCGTTGATGTTATCGGGCGTTGAAGGTTTCTAATATTCTAATATGGAGACGATTGATTGTGACTACCGTTTTGTATCGTACATATCATATAGCCAAAACGAGGATGTATTCAGTTTTAAATGTATTGAATTGTCCTTTAGCTTGTATTAACATGGGAGTGAGATTGTTGGTACTTTTCCTGCCATTGTACGACGAATCTATGTTTGACAGAACAACAACTTTTTCTTTCTAGTGAAAGCATCGCACAAATGTCTCAAAGTCGACTACTAAGATTATCTTCTCACAATCGTCCACAGATTTATATTTTCACTTACAGGTTGTATCCGACTTACGACCGGTTTAGGTTACGACGGACCTAAAACTATTAACTTTAATAGTGAAGTTGAAGTATGGAGTCAAAATTTCAATTGTGAAACGGAATACACATTTTGAGGTCCTCAAAGTCCAATAAAATATATTTCACAAATTGGTTTCTCTCACTATGTGTGTATATGCGCGTGTGATGCATGGCAGAAACCAAAAGTGCTATAATCAGTAATCTAGACTGGCGTGAGATCTATATAAAAAAAGGTTATAAACGTGTAATTCTACTTCCTTCCCCTCTCATCCTGACTTCTTTTAAAGGACTCAATAATAAAAGAGTATAAATAAACAACCGAAAATATAAATATATGAACATATTAAGAGAATATCAGTAATGAAAATGTAAGTGACAGGAAAATACATAACCATGCATATACGCATTATGTGCTACTTGAATGAAAATCGGACATAGATCGAGGAGAAACTGCATTGTTTATCCAGACATATATCAAATGTAAGTATTGATAAGAGGTCAATACTTGAGCTTTGAGACTTCTCATGCCCTCGCTGACCCCTTTAAATCTAATTGTTTTATCATAAATACACGGGGTAGTCTAGAATAAGTGGGATTCAATTCAGATTTCGTATGTACTCATTAGAAATTCTACAGTTATGTTATCAGCAATTATGTGACTTCAATTTTCAAATTAATGGCCTCCACAGAAAATGTTAAATAATGTACATATATATATTTCGAAGACCTAAGTTTGTTCTTGTTGAAGTTTCCTTCATGAAGTGAGCAGAAAGGATGGAATCACCCTCCACCTCCTTACAATATATATATATATATATATACGACCAAAAGAAGAAAACAACACGTTTGAAAAACCTTATTTCAAAATACATTTTTTTTTATTGTGTAAAATTTATCAATAACTAGCTGATCTACCCGGCTTTACCCAGGAAACAATTTAATTCCAACTCTAATAATAAATTACATGAAACGATACAATTTCAATGTTCTGTAGTTCCGTTACACTTAACTTTTTTTGAGAAAAACGAAATTATTACAGAATTAAAATTATAGATTACGCAAAAAAGATATAATCTAACACTGATTATAAATATCAGACATTGTCTAATACAAATGGTAGTTCATAGATTAGATTAAACAAATAATAAAAGGAATATTTTTTGCCGAATATATCAAGAAATTTTGAAAGAAGTCTTAGCTCATTAAATGTGATATCTCGTATCTGTTAAATATAATGACACGAATTTTAAACCCACAAATCGTTTCAATTACCTGCAGCTGCCATTACCAATTAAAGTCAAAATGTAAACAAACAGGTTATACAGCAAACCTTATCTATTATAATATTTTTGGGATATTACCTGAACCACAACTCTAATTTTTAAAAAACTTTACATAAACCTTCCCGGGGATATACCCAATAATTTTCTACATTTTCACAGCGATTGGATGTATGGTTTTTGAATCTATCAAGTACAAACAAACAGACATACATTGATTTTTATATATATAGATAGATTTCTAGGTAGCTATGAAAATGTCACAGTTCTATGAAGTGAAATGAAGCAAGCCAGATAAAAGCTAAAGAAAGAACAAGAGAGAAGGATGAGAACGCTTGAAAAAATGAATGGATGCTGGCCAAGAGTAGTTTTTGTGGACATTGGGCAATGGACGGCTCAACGATGAATGGCTGAACGAAGAAAGAAGGCATCTAATACTCATAACGCCTTGTCCGAGACCAAATAACTAATACCTCATTAATGAAATCATAAGCTCACCTAAGTAGGCAAGTAAAATAAATGTTAATCCTATTCATTACAGTTCAAATAACACAGAAATCATAGAATTAAAAATTATGCATTACATAAAAAAAGGGGTACAGAAAAAATATAAATTTTAAGGAGAAATTGAATATTATTAGAGTGTAGCACAACTATACTTTTAAATAATTGTTAAAAGACCGCCATGTAATGAGCTAGGTATAAATTCAGAACCATTAGGCAAACATACTGTAGATATTTTATACTAAGGTATTGTTTTCTTGACCACAATTTACTAATAAACACTTTTTCTTCTTCTTGGAGTTTGGTCAGGGCGCTGACCTAACTCCAAGAAGAAGAAAAAGATATTTTATACTATAATTTTTTTTTATAATAATCTTTAAAGGGTGCAGTGTAGTAGCTAGATAACTGAAGACAGTTGCAGGTAGTCATGTCGCGAACGATTTGATTCTGTCTGATGTACGAGTATTCTATGCTAGACAGTTTTTATAAGTTCACACTTTGTACCACTGGTAGAGTAGTACAAGTGAGAATAGATGGACATTTTTCTCACGAGTAATGCAAGCAGTCGTAAAATAAATTCCTATTGGTGAAGACGTAATATATTTTCCTCACTATCAGGTCATTTTTTTTTTTACTTAACCATTGATTAGTTTAGTAGTATACTACAATCTGTAGTGGTCTAACATACACTCAACTTTACTACTAAATGTGTTACCTATTAACAAATAAATTCATTCAAAACGCTTCACTATTCCACATAAGTTAGAAAACCTGGAGAGAATCCAAGAGAAATAATTTTTGAAATTATATGCTATTTCATTACTTATGCAATCTGTTATAGTGCAGTCTTTACTCATATTGGGGAATTTCAAAAATTACACCTCCACACACACACAAAAGAAAAGAAAAAAATATGTAACTAACAACGCGTTTGGAACACTTCATGTTCTCCTTCAGGTTATCATCTAAAAAAATATACATATCCCTCAGCTCTAAGAACATCAGAGCTGGAGCTCATAAGAAATAACTTATAAAAAAGGTTGATTGCTGTTCTTAAAGCTCACAGATATATATATACTTTTTAGATGTTAACCTGAAGAAGAACATTAAGTGTTCGAAACGCGTTGTTTGCTTCAATTTTTTTTCCAGAGATGTAATTCTTGAAATCCCCCAACATGTATGCTATTTCATTAACACTGGTTTGGAACTAATCCCTATAAGTTCCTGCTATAAGTCAATGTTCGTTTCTGCTGTTTGATCATATTTCAGCAGTAATTCAGCCATCAAGCTTTCTAAAGAAGGTATTCTTTAGGTCATAATATTACTTGTAGTTTTCACAGTAGAATGAGGTAAGGTTTACCTTTAGTAGTCTAGCTTATCCTACTTATAGCCTTTTAAGAATTATTTATTGACTCTCTCTGATATAGAAATAACGCCTTATCTCCAGTAAATATCAACAGTAAAATATGACCTTGAATAATTAGCCAACTGATAAGGAGAGTTGACAAGTATACTATGTTCAGGACCTTGGGCACCAGTTACATTATGACATTTTCAAAATGCATATTAGAAAGTACCAAAACAGGAATAATTCTGGATATAATAAATTTATATACCAACAACTTCGATCCCTGAATATACCTACTTAAAAAAACTGTATGATTATTTTAATTATTATATTTTTTCTACGCAACCTCTTTTAATGTTTTTTTTTGTTAAATTACAATTTCTTGAATTACTTAATTATTTCTAAGTAATCTGATAGAAACCAGAATACTTCTTTTCATAATTGCTATTTTTGGAAAATTCCAATTCAAACTTCAAGATTATAGAAATATTGAACTTTACAAATTATATACAATGATTAAATAATAGTGGAACTTTGACACACGAGGATGATCAGTTTAACTTTACAAATTATATGCAATGGTTAAATTAATAGTGGAACTTTGACACACGAGGATGATTAATTCGGGAAATGTACTAAAAATGCGAAACCTTCGCCACACTGCCACCCATACCTTTCAGGTTACCTTAATCCAGTTTAAGACTTTCTAAAACTCTTACAGAGTGAGATGTCTTATATTATAAGTCTAGCCAAATGAACGGACACTAAGTCAAGATGACTGCATTACAAAGTTTTCACTTTCTTAAGTAATATATGAAGGTCAATAACTAGGAACATCAGAAGGAAAGTACTAGAATTCCCAGAAGGATTCTAATTATAAAATAAAAAAATCAATTACGAGTGAGGGGAGAAGGAGTAAACAGGTTTCAAGCAAAACCCAACACCTTTGGTCAAGTCGGCAGGGGAATGGTTCTACAAATTAAATGAAGGGCTACTCCAAACACATCCAATAAATGATAGGTGCTAATCAAACATCACATCCAGTCTTAGGTATAAATCACTTAATAAAGCACACCGAAAGATATATCGAAAAATATAAAAATATATTTTTATAATAAAATATATAATATATATTATATTAAAATATATCGAAATATTTTTGCTAACTTTTATAACGAATCATGGTAGAGAAGCCAGGGTAGCCCAGTGGGTTACGTGTTCACCTCTAGACTGGTAGATCTGGGGTACGTGGTAACCACTTTGGCCCTCGATTTATTTATTTGGTACGTGAAGGAATCTGAGCACGTTGTCCCTCGGAGACAAGTTGTCAGTCTCGAGCCTTCACTCTGTCAGGTATTTGTAAAAGATCCCTTCTCTAAATACATTTTGAGTTAGGCAAACATTAAGATTCCCCAATGTAAATCATTAGGACGACACAAACTCGCTAGAGAAATGAATATCAGAGTGTGACTTCCCAGCAGACCCCCCAATCACGATCATCCAAAGAAAAAGAGACTGGGATCACGATAGTCCAAAACCGGGCAATTGACTTTTATTAAAATAAGCAAATGACAAAAGTCTTAAAAATACCGTCTTACTGAAAACTCTCAATTTCAGGTAACCTTTACCATTGCAGAAGTCTTGTGTAACTAAACAAAGCAGTGCATAAACAGTTTATAAAAAGATTTCACATAAACACGTGAAATAACAATCAATGATCAAACCACAATAAGAAATGGGAAAACAAGACTAAGATCTTTCAACCGTAACAAGCGGTCTTCGTCAGAGTCAAAAACCCATCTGATTAAGGGATGCACGAATACATTTCAATTATTTTGCATTCGATTAAATTATAAGTTTAATCATATATTATTCAGTATAAAGTTTAAATTCGTATATTATCTGAAGGCTATTTAACACTTAAAATAAAAGGATGAATATTTTTATTAATAAAATTTCTTAAATAATATTAATAATCTAATGATTTCAAATCCCATCCAAAAGAATCCTATACATTTTTGTAAACCTCATTTTTATGAAGTTTAAACCATGTGAAGGGAACATATTATATCCAACTTTTTTAAGGGAGACAATGAAAGTAACCCTAAATTTTTAAATACATCTCTAAGAGAACTGCAAATAGGAAAGTAAAGAGAAAAAAAAACTCCGTATATTTCAGCTTGTCGATTAATTTCAAATAATTTCTACAAGATACTCAATTATATGAAATCATGTAATATCATTATGTCATAGTCAGCATCTTTAAATGCCCCTCAAGATAGGAGGGGGGGGGGGGAGTGAACAACCTTATACTCGTACCTTCAATCATATATTCTCTTTATGAAGAACGTTAAGACTGTCATTTTCTCAAGAAAGATAATATAACTGTATTTTCATTTTGATCAACATCTATTTCAGGACGAAATCATTCCAATTAATAGAGAATAATAATTAACCTAATGCAATAAAATTTGACAATATATTCTATTCACAAAGTAGACTTGTGAGCTCCTTTAGTTTTTTTAAAAAAAAAACGAGATAAAAAAGAGCCCCACATCCACCAATATTGTTTTTCTTTTGATTACTGGTATATACAGTTTTCCAGTTAATCTTCATCACAACTACAAGGGTCAAAATAAATTTTCAGTTTTTTTATTCTATACTACCAACAACTTTCAAAAACAATTATTGGATTAGTCTGTTCATTACATTTGAACCTTTAATACATCTCTTATCTTATTAATATATCTCTTATTTAATAATTAAAATCGTCTAAAAATAAGCTCATATAAATTTTTAATAAAAATAAATTCGTTCTGAAAATTATACAAAGTAAATTTTTTCACATATTACCTATTTAATCATTGGAATTTAGATCGATTGATTTACAAACCATATTTGCTCATATTGTACATGCATTTTAAATGTTGAAAATGTTCGAATTTTCTGACATTTTTCATTTTTTGATCAATGAAGAAACTTTTTATTTATTAAGAACTTAACTTGTGCTTTGAAATTTAATTCTATTAGTTTTCCCTGCAATGCCAGTTTTATCAGCTAATTATTCGATAAATCTTTTTTAAGAACAGTCTTGAATTGAAATTCAAAGTTTATTAAACTATTAAAATCTAAATAAAAAAATTCCTTTCATTAAGTTAAGTGGAAAAGTAATTGCGTTGGGAATGAATTAGTTGAATGGAAGGAAAATATCGGGATGAATGTTTTCTTTTTTTTACTTGAAGAGAAGTAAGAGAATAATGAAGGTTACGTAACCGAAATGCCATTCCGAGTTGGATGCTTCTCTAAACAAGAGTGGAGAAAAAAACTGGTGTGTCCTTGAGATGACGTGCAACAAAAGTACATTCAATTCCTTTGGACTTGGACTATGCAAGTATGAGAAATATAAATCACGAAAGCACTTGACAGCGGCGCAGACACGTCAAGGTTAAAGAAAATCCCAACAAACAGTCAGAAATGCACGAACCATCACAAGCTTCTGTTAATGAAAAAATTTAATGTTAAAACTGAAAAGTAGAGAAGGTTACAATGTACTACTGAAAACTATAATCATCGAAATCATTTTTTCAATACCCGGTTGATTCAATATTGGGAACCCTACATGTACCTCACTAGCATTATTATAGCAAGTATCTTTACAAAGTATCTGATATCCTACATGCTCGGGACCAACAGCGCTACGTCTTCTCCGAAAGACGCATCACGAGATATTTCTCTTACCACATAAAACAACTTAGTCATGGCCCTGAATTAGTACTCAATTCAATACCGAACAACTTCCAGTCTTCAGAACTAACCAAATGCACTAATTACTAGAAATCCTATCAAAGTAATGTTACCAAAAATGTAATAAACCTTAACCTTTGTCTACAGTTTTACAGACGAATGTGGAATAAGTTTACTCTAGATTTTTAAATAGTGATTGGCGTGATAAGTATCATTATAATTTATAAAGTTTAATATTGAGATATAAACCTTATTAGCGATTGTTTAGAATTAAGCACTTCTAAATTTATTTCATTCCATTTTGCATATATGGAATGATAACACATTAATTTATTTTTTGCACACATAATACTCGTTTGAACTGGAAGTTTGTTCTAATAATTCCTTATTTAAATATTATCTCAAATATTAATACATTATTTCTTCTTATTTTGTTTAATATGATCGGAAACAATAACCCCCATAATTTTTTATTGAACATGAAAACATTTTTTAACAACTTAATAAATGTTTTTACAATAAAAGTTTGTGATGTTCTTTTACCTGCATTTCTGACGGTGGATGGCAAAATTTACTCATACTATTCGAATGCATACAGTTTTTTTTAAGATTTTATAGAAAGAAATATTTCAAATAAAAGTTGTAGAGAATAAAATTTGTAACCACTGTCTTCAAAATTTTTCAAAAGTTGCTGTTTCAATAATATTTTGAATATTGGTTTACATTTTTTTTTAAAAAATCTTTCATCATTTTAATGATATAGTGTGACCAGGTTAGGCCAGTGGTAACGTATTCCATCCAGACTAGTAGATCTGGAGTTCAATACCCATTCTGACACTCGACTTATTCACGTCGGAAGTGAATAAATCTGTGCACGTCGTCCCTTGGAGAGGACGTTAAGCAGTCGGTCCCAAGCTTCTATGATGTCAGATACTCGTTAAAAATCCATACTCTAAATATATTTGAGTTAGGCAAAATTTAGGACTCTCAATGTAGAATTCATTTTGTGGTATCACAAAGAGCCAATGTTCAGTCTAAGTGTGTTCTCTTGTGAGACTGCCACTGATACAACCTATAATAATTATTAGACAATACCTCGGACGTAACTACTGATACGTATTTTGTTTATTAGTAGATTGTCTTAGTAAATATGGCCCGTTAAAGTTATCGGAAATAGTGCCAATAGTGGGAATAGTTATAGTACAGAGTACATGAGAATATGAAGCACAACTATGATATTATATAAATGAAACATACATTTTGAAGTAGCGTGGTTCATGTACACAGTTTCAGAATGTATATGGTTATGAAATCCATCTATGAAAGTTCAAAAATTTGACAGAAACAGTCTCTGAAACTTTATTATTTGAGACAAAAAGAATTAAAGTATGTAGGGTGTAAATTTGTGCCAAAGAAAAGTTTTGAGCAACTGTAATGTTTAAATCATTTCTTTTCCCCAACCTTTCTTCAGTCTTTCATCCTCATTGATTTTTCTCCCTTCAAACCTTGGTAATCTACTATGCTAAGTGACCACCAGGCTTGTGAAGACCTCTCGGCTGGTGTAGGCCGTGCAAGCCTGTCTTTCCACATCAAGAGGACTATTTCTTATCCTCATCGCAGAGAATGGTCATTGTTGCAAAGGACCTAATGGTCATTGTTGCAAAAGGGTTCCACGTAAAAAAAAACCATCAATCTAGTCTATTTTATCATTGAATGACTGAAAAGACATTGGTTTTCCAAGGAGTTTCCATGTATTATTGACATATAGACAAACTTAACATAGAAGGCTAAGTTTTTAAATTTTTCTCTTGTCTGTGACTTCACGTATTCTAAAGAAAAATATGTGTATTATTTCAGTGTAAATGAATCCTTTAAACATAATAAAAGCTGTATTAAGTTGTTTTCAGGTTTAAAAGGCATTTTGAATGATGTGTTGTTTTGTAGTGTCATTTGTATTTGTTTATTTTCTTTCTAAAAATTATATTGTCATATTGATAAGTGAGTGATTTTTAATTGTTTCTGGTTTTGAGCAGGTAAACGCCTGTTACATCGGGCCGTACAAAGTAATGTTACATGCGACATGGTGTATTGAAACAATATAACATAGAAGAGGCCAAGGTTACCAAACGAAGATTCAATAGGAGTAAAACCGTTTAAATGAAATCGTTAAGTAGACATGTCTTATTGAAATGAATGGGTATGTGCGACGTCAATCAGTTTTAAAGAGAAACTCTCACAATGGAACAACCACTAATGATGATAATACTAATACCTCTAATGAATCCTTGTATCTAAATTGATTAATTTTTATTCCCTTGAATTGACAAACAAAGAGGCATGTTTAAAAAAAAATGAGATAAAAATCAGTTTCAGTGAAATCATCTAAAAAATGTTTGAAAGCCTCTTGACTCCTGCATTCCATGCTAATCTTTGTTTATGCAACACGTCCATTCATCATCTCTTCAGAGTTGTTAAAATCTGTTTCTTCAAACCTGTTTTGTTTTTTACTTCGTTTACTCCATTTAATAAATATAAGCAAATCCGTCTATTCACTCAATATATTCTTCACTAAATTCGTAAAGTGAAGTACGAGGGTCGTCCAGAAAATAAGTTCTGTTTTGGTCTGTAGGGCGGTAGGAGTGGTTTTTGCCAAATCCGGCAACACCGCTCGAAAGAGGAGAGGTGGGGGAATAGAATGAGAGGTGGGGGACCTCAGTCGGTCAATTACCAACGTCAGGCAGGTAGTTGAAATGGAGCCCTCCAATGTCACGTCCCGCCACCTCGATCCCGTTCCCTCTCGAGTTGTTTTGCGCGGAGTGATTCAATTTCTTTATGCACAGGGTTTCAAATCAGTTCAAATTCACGAACAGCTCATTTCTGTTTATGGAGAAGGTGTAATGAGTGAATCAATGGTGAGGAGATGGGTACGTGAATTTAAGGCGCGAAGACATTCACTTGAGGATGAAAGTGGGAGAGGCAGACCCTCAGTTGTGACGGACGAAATTGTCGCAGAAATCGACAATGCAATTCGCAAAGATCGTCGTTCAACCCTGGATGAACTCCACCTGAGTTTTCCAGACATCTCACGATCCCTCATCCATGAGATCGTCTCGAAGAACTTGACTTTCGGAAAGTTTCCGCGGTGGGTCCCTAGAGAGCTGAATGTCTTCCCGCCTTAAATTCACGTACCCATCTCCTCACCATTGATTCACTCATTACACCTTCTCCATAAACAGAAATGAGCTGTTCGTGAATTTGAACTGATTTGAAACCCTGTGCATAAAGAAATTGAATCACTCCGCGCAAAACAACTCGAGAGGGAACGGGGATCGAGGTGGCGGGACGTGACATGGAGGGCTCCATTTCAACTACCTGCCCTGACGTTGGTAATTGACCGACTGAGGTCCCCCACCTCTCATTCTATTCCCCCACCTCTCCTCTTTCGAGCGGTGTTGCCGGATTTGGCAAAAACCACTCCTACCGCCCTACAGACCAAAACGGAACTTATTTTCTGGACGACCCTCGTACATCGTTCCATATAAAACAATGAATTTTGGTTTGGTTTGTCTCCGCCAAAAAAAATTAATCTCAACCCTTCTAAAACTAAAAAAGGTGCAATACAGAACAATCAAATTCAAAAATGAATCAAAAAATATAAATAAGGATTAGAGTTGAGTTTCTCAGTCATTGCCATTAGGGTGAATTATTAATTGTGCATGTAAGAGTGTACAAGGAATCTCATACTGCCTGCTAAAACCAGTCTTTTATAAAATAAACAATCATGTAACTAAAATCAAGATCTTCAATACTTCAATGGAGAGTTGATAGTGATTGATATTGGAAAACAATCGTAAAAACCTGTTTGTTTTCCAACACCCACACCTTTTAGTGCTAATTGAGGGGTGGAAATTGTGGCTCATTTATTATTTGGCACCCATTTTAGTAATGGGCGAGTCTCATTACCTGTTGATTCTATATTATCAATCCTAAATTTTTCTTAAATTAAATCTGTTTAGAGTAGGGATCATCAAGGATTATGGGACATTGTACAGGTTTGGGAATGGCGGTTTAACGTCCTCTCCAAGGGACGACGTGATCACATTTCTTTACTTTCCGCATGAATAAATTGAGGGCCAGAGTGGGTAGTGATCCCTGGATCTACCTGGCCATAGACGAGTACATTGCCACAGTGCTAATCTAACCACTTATCACAAAAACATGGAAGGAAATCCCTCAATAAAATTTTAAAATTCTTTGGTTTTGTTTTGTTGAGGGTTTTATAAGACCACACCTTTATTTTTGATAATTTTGATAACACATAAGCTGAAGGTTGAAAGCTATTGAAGACGTAAATGTCCAACAATCCCCAATGGCTATAAAATAATAGTAATTTTCAAATTCTTTAGCAGGGGGAATCAGGTGTAGTTTAGATGTAGTGCGCCTGTCGTTAACAATGAGGATTATTCATGTGGGTGATGAAAAATGTTGTGAAAGCCGTCCCTCAGAAAGGATGTAAAACAATTAGTCCTGCGCCTGGACAATGCCAGGTACCCGTGAAAACATCCCTATTGTAATGAACTTGATGCAACGTTTAGATCCCGATGTACCATAGAGAGTGACTGGTATCAACCTCATAATTGAAAAATGGGTTTCAACTGACAAATGAGTCACACTTTCCACGCCTGGTATAACATAGAGGATAAAAAATTTTAAGTACGGGCATTAAAAAAAACCTTTCAACAATTCATTAGCTGGATTTTGGCATAAGTTAATTCTCAGGCATTTGTAGCTCAACATGCTCGCTTAGGCAGTCAAACTGGTTTTCCAATAGGATACAAGCGTAATCAAATGACAAAGATGCCAACATTGCTCACAGCTGGGATTTCTTCCAATGCTGACTAGCACAATATTAGGCTGCCTTCAAATCAACTAGTTCTCTTCTCTCAACACAAATAATGCTATTGTCTGAAATTCCATTCAGAAGGTGAATGGTCGAAGCCTTATCGAACAATATGCCACTTCAACGCGACTGACTCCCTCTAAACCTAGTCACATCAACAAATAAATATTTCTGCTTTTCTTTTAAATCAATGATGAACCCATACTAGAAAGGGAATTGAATCTTAAATCTTATTCTATTAACAGCAGATGTCCGCACCGTCACTCTCTTAAATAACAGTTTCCATTACTTTAATGGTATAATAAAAAACATCATTTAATTTAAAAATAATGATTAAAATCGTTACTTGTGCAATCCATAATTGTGTGAGTGAACGTTCGACGGTTGTTGGTCCTACATTCCTTCCATTGGATGTTTACCTGGCGGTGAACACCAAGTGTTTGAAACGCGTAGTTTGAATTAGAAAAGTTCTTTCTGTGGAGACTTTGTATTATCCCTTTCCCCCAATATGATTTAAATAATATTTATTTATTTAATATGATTAAATATGTATGTACGATATGAGAACAAAAAATGGAAAAGATAAAACACAAAGTCGGTAATCATCAACCTACTGTGCTTCCCAATAAGTTATAATTTCACGTTCAATGCTTTACAATTAAACAAAAAAACTACTTGAGTTCAACATTATTAATAAATAAATAATTATATTTCTTAGAAAAGTAGTGAGACTGATTTTTTTTAAATTTTCTATTCAAATATAATTACAATGTGATATTGTCACCTTCAAAATAGTTCCCTTCGGAAGCCACACAGCGCTGGAGACGGTCCTTCCAATCATTGTAGCATTGCTGGAACTCGGATTCTGGAATGGCCTTCAGCTGGTCGGTTACAGCAGTTTGTATGTTTTGTAGTGTCCCGAAATGAGTTCCCTTGAGGTGATTTTTCAATCTCGGGAAGAGGAAAAAGTGATAAAGACTCAAGTCTGGTGAATAAGGAGGCTGAGGAGCAACAGGAATGTTTTTACTGGCCAAAAACTCGTTTTCATTTCGGAATTTTCGGAACCATTTTCGCACAAATTTTTCTCATCTCCAATTCATTGGTCAAAATGTGATGAACGGAGGTGTGATTCAAATTCAACTGTTCCCCGATCATTCTGACTGTCAAGCGTCGATCTGAACGCACAAGGTTCCGTACTCTGTTGACATTTTCATCGGTGTTTGCACTTGAAGGCCTTCCGCTTCGTGGTTCATCTTCAATCGACTCTCTTCCTTCTGAAAATTCCTTAAACCACCGAAAAACCTGTGCCCTTGATAAAACACGTTCTCCATAGGCCTCCTGAAGTTTTTCAAAAGTTTCGGTTGCATTATGTCCAAGTCTGAAGCAAAATTTGATTGCACACCGCTGCTCAACTTTGAGGTCACTCATTTTTAAAACGCTCAAGAAAAAACCATTTCACGAAAACCAACGCTACGGACAAACAAATGACTGTGGCGAGTTCAGATTCATACTGGAGGCGCATCACACGTGCACCTGACGCTACTCAAGGCCACGCGTCTCCAGCGTTGCCAGATCGAAAGCGACGTTGCCAGTCTCACTACTTTATTTATACACCTCGTACTTATAGAAGAAAGAACGTTGATTTTAAATGAATCATTTCTGCAAACGTGGCGTAAAGTTAATTTAAAACTTTATACAGCATCTTTGGAACCCTCAAGAAGGGAATATAAAAAAAGGTAAAAAGAATAGTGGGCTTACAATATGTGCAAAGGGCACATGATACACGTCACATATATAGAGATTTAGCAACAAAGAGGTTTAACCTTATGCGATAGAAATGGTGCTTTATCTCATACTTATTTTATGCAATTATTTGGTTTGGAATCCGTCCATCTCGTACATTACATTTTTAAAGCAAAGAGATTTAATACTGCTATGGAGAAGACACTGCTAAAACTCGTAGATTTGGAGAATTTCCAAAAAGGGTAATGTAGAGAAAAGAAAAAAAGGCAACACGGTTTAACGTTGCCATAACAATCACAGTACCTCAAGTTGTAATGTTTTCATATGGAGTTTTAAGGCATTAATTAGGTATTTAAACATAGCTATAATTTTTGTTCATCGTTATTGTACAAGTGAACAGAACGTGTAAGAAGTTAATATATCGAAGGAAGTATTGTTAGGAGGAAATCATGTGACTATTTGAGTTCGTAAGTTATGAATAACAGAGTAGGGGGAGACGTGAATGTTTGAATGAGCGTCGGCCAAGACGAAGCCCACCTACTCCTCTGGAAGTGGCTTTCTTCAGTAACCTTGCCAGCTGTAGGTCACCTCTTAACCAAAATATTGAACCCATTAGCTACTTAACGCAATAAACAAAGTGAAAACTCGACTACACTTAACTATTAGTAAACCATTATTAACAAACATTCGCAATAAATTTATTTTCTGGTTATCGTAGAGACATATTATCAAGCTTAGTGGTGAAAATATAATCAAACTTATAAATGTATAATAAGTTATATGTAACTTATATGTAAATCAATTAAATGACTATACTTATTTTGATGTGTCCAAAATGAATTTATATCCATTTTGTCAGCCACAACAAAAATTGAATTAAAATAGTTGTGATCTAACAATTTACTAGATATAGAACTTTGTAGTTCAAATGTCTGAACAGAGTCCAAATTTTCTTTGGTAGTTCAAATATTGAATATTCCAAATTAATGAAATTTTTGTAAGAGACTTTGTTCATAATTCCCAAGCCAGAACTGGTCGCATTGCCTAGGATGTAGGCAAGCTGAAATTATTATTTTAGGTCTAATAGAATCGAAGTATTTCTTTTGAGTACTATAGGACAAGACTAAGAACACTGGGTGTAGTTGAAACAGGTTACTGACAACTGAGAGGTAATTTCAAACCTTCATAGCTATAAATGAAATATGATATGTGTGTAGAAGGGTGATGGGAAAGATATTTCACGTTAGTGAGTGAAGCATGGAGCGTGCCGTGCCGACTCTTTAGGCTTCAAACACTGGTACAGTACGAGCAACGTTAAGTGAATTCCAAAGAAATCCTCCAGAGAGGAAAGCCTCCTGGTCTATACTGAGTGGAGTAGGATATGGTTGTTCTGGGTTGGTCAAAAAAGTCTTAGTTTCGACTCATAACATTACCATCAAACAACATTTATTTAATCTTAAGAAATCGTTGCGGTAATAGTGCAACGAATATTCCTGTTGCTGAAAACAACAGCCCCTCACATGTTCCGCTCAATCTTCAAAGTGAACACTATGCGGTTGTTTTAAACAATATTTATGATGAACCCTGAAGTGATTAAAACAGAGGTACCGCAGTTTGAATCAGAATTTTATGATTACTTAAAGATATCATTGAAAGAAATCCACTATTTACTGGTTGAGATTTCCGTTCACGAGAAATTCCAACTTCTCGTTGAATTAAGTAGATTTTCTTAAATTTAGAGCAAAACCACTTGTTAAGTCCCCCCCCCCCCCCCCCCCCTAGGACAGCAATTATAGGGTCGTGTTTTAATGACGTATGGCAATTAGGCTCTGTTTTGCAAGCCTAAAAAGCACACCATAAAAGTGTTGGGCAAGCTACTCACCTAGTGATGTAAATACTTCAGAATCGATTGATTTCTGCTTGTGTATCTCGTGAACAGGGAATTTCTTTTTTAAAGGAACATTCATTTGTGAACAAACCTTTCAATATTCAATATATATAAGATATGTTTGAAAAGTTACTTGTACTGGAAATATCTCAAGATAGGAATCAAATATCAATTTCAGGTCGTCACCAGATAACTATCCACAGAAGCAACTCCAATGTATCAATTTAACTAAACTAAGTTTTATATAAGATCCAGAAAATTCAAACATTACCACACTGTTATGGCGCACATCATATAAAAAGAATATTGTTCTTAAATTATTTCTCGACTGGACATCCACTTTTATCTACATGTTTTTTTTAAATTCCAAACACGCACAATTCATTCATAATTCAATTGATAATTAGGTGATTTATTTTATTTACTATAAATAAGTACAATATAATATTGTACTATCTCACTATTATGAATGATATATCTAAATACATAAAGAAAAGATTTCACAGTAAACTCGAGAAATTAAAATCAACATAAAAGTTTTGGTTGAAAGATCGATTAAAAAAACGGACAAGAAATGGAAAACTAAAGTTAAAAAAATATAGACATATATAATATTAATGTTTTTGAAAATAATGATTATGACGACATTTGTCGAAATATGGAAGTGAGATATGTCTATGTCTATCTTTCTGTTACTTTTGTTGTAATTTATACATATATATATATGTACTTATTTTATACGAATAAAATGAAATGACCATGTGGACAATAAAAACTTTAACACATAGGAAAGAACACAGAAAGACACAACAGAACTCACTTTGATATTTCGACATCCGTCGTCATCGGGAAGAAGTTTGTTTCTCAACGAGAGTACTTCGCACTTCTTCCCGATGACGACGGATGTCGAAATATCAAAGTGAGTTCTGTTGTGTCTTTCTGTGTTCTTTCCTATGTGTTAAAGTTTATATATATATAGTTCAATATAGAAAAAGAAACAGAGAAATCAAAAGAACACACTTACAGTCTCTAATTTTCGGTTTGAACCGTCTTCAGGAGAGATAAGAGAGGGAAACCAAGCGCACTGGTACAGAGACGGTTGGAGACTGTCTCCAATATATATATACAGGTTTTATATATTGGACCAGTGCGCTTGGTTTCCCTCTCTTATCTCTCCTAAAGACGGTTCAAACCGAAAATTAGAGACTGTAAGTGTGTTCTTTTATTTCTCTATGTTTCTTTTTCTATATTGAACTATATTTGTCCGTTTTGGATCGTATTTCCAACGAAAAAGTGTATATATATATATATATATATATATATATAAAGAACACAAGAAAAGTTATCACGATCAAAGTTTCGTTGTCAGCAGAGGGAATAAAGCGAGAGGGATGCATTCAGAGTTCTGTGGATATTATTATTAATAAGGCATTGCTATAAAAACAACAGTATTACTCGCGTTATGATATATAAGATTCAACATTGTCTTCATATTCTCTCATCTGCTATCTTCATAGTCTTCATTTGACGATGAAGAAATGTTCGAAATATCCATGTCGTAAGTGGTTTGAACCGTTATGCGTTTTAATTTTTATAAACTACGGGTGGACCACCATATTCATAATTGGAAAAAATATATATTTAACATAAAGATATTTAATATATGTTATTATATATATTAATTTTGAGAATAATACTATTATGTTTTCAGATAAGTACAATATGCATAAAACATATATTTTCGAATTACTGGTAAAGGAAAGAAAAGGTAAAATAAATTAGTAAAAGTTCCCATCTGTTGTTACGATTAAATAATTTATGGCATATTTTTAAAAGCCTAATAATGGAAAGAGGAATTGTTGAAATTAGAAAATCTATTAATGTATACAGTACGTTGTTTAATGAATATATGAAACATAAATTAAGTATTTTCCTGGAAGAAAGAAAGATATTTTAATTGAGGAAACGAAATGTTCAGGAATTATAATGAGAGTAAGTAAGAGAAATCTTAAGGCTGCAGTAGGTGTCTGGAGAGAGTACTGGGTAGGACAAGGAAAAACCGAACTACACCAGTTACTAGAGCTATTATGTATTGACAATGGGACGAGTGTTACGCAATCGTAGAGACCTCTCCGTAAGAGGCAGAGTAGCGCAATGACTACAACTTGGTCGGCATAACCTTTATTTGATTGACTACCATCTATTCCTAAATCCAGTTTGTAATGGAGAATGAATATTATCTTGCTTAATAACCTGATTTGATTGGTGAATATTTCTACAGGAATATTAGTGGCAGAGTATGAAATTTACGAAATGAATGGATCAAATCATTTTGACCCAAAACACGATACACAACTCAATCATAATTTTAGATCAATCGTCAATTTTGACTATTGGTGTCTTTAAGACTTCATTCTTTCATAACTTTTCCTTCACATCGAAGGGAGAAAATAATTTTGGACATGAAGGTAATACACATAAATATAAAAACCACATGTCCAAGTTTGCGTATTCCAATAGACATTCAATTTGAAGAGGAATGGTATTATTTTCTTCAAAATTTACTGGTCAATTTTTTTATATAAATAAAATCGAAAATTTAATTGATATACTTTCAAGAAGTGTTGATACGTATGAAGTGCCATTTTGATTCTATTTTAGGCCACTTTAACGAGTCGAACTACCTGCATGTACGCTACAAATGTACTATAATTAATGATTAATGAATTAATTAATGAGTATAATTAATTTGTCTTTAAGAGATCCATGTGGATCGTGCTTTAGTCAAAATCTCTTGATAATATAAGAAATAAAAGATATAAAACAAACAGAAAAACATTCAGACTAAAATATTTTAAAAAGCAAATGAGGTTAAAGAAAATCTGATATGCATAGTCAATTACAGATTTCATCAATTTCTCGACAACTCTATACCAAGAGGTTTTTTTTTTGTTTGACGTCATCTAACTAAGTCTTCAAAATTAGCATCAGGTTTTGTTTTCATTTCGTCATTCATTTGCCATTGTGTCAGGCATTCTTATTTTGCATTATATTTACTTTTATTCAGTTTTACTGATGAAATTCAGAACTGTAAGTTAATTCATAGTCACAGTTAAATTATTCTTTTTTAAATTCATGGGTACATTTTATACAATTAACCGAATTGTATTCCATATTATCTGAAGTTTAATAAATTAACAAATAAATACTTTTTCACTTGAAATTTAACATAGATATTCTAAAATAAAGGAATGGTAAAACACGTAAACTTTTAAACAAAAATACCATACCTCTAAAATTAATCATTATTTTTGTTGAACATTGTTAAACCAGGGAAGGGTTGATAGTAAAGAGAGAAAATAATACGTAATTCTGTAATTAGTTAGTATTTTATGTTCATGAAGAATGTTTAAAACATTGGAACATAGCAATGAATCATCAATGTTTCATTAATTTTGGCGAAAAGTAAGCAAGGTGTTGACTATCATCGTGAAAATTAAAAAAAAAAAGATAATTTAAAATAAATAGATTCTTTTTTTTTCAGCTATTTTTACGACAGTTTCCAGCCCTTCTCATACCACTGAAGCTCTCTCACAGCTATCTAACAAGGTGTTCTCCTGGTTACATGAAATCAGCAGAGAATACTCGTACCTATCTAAGCGATGCTCGACTGACCTCACATTGTATTACGAGTAACTGACTGACCCTCACATATTCATATCGATGAATGCTACAATGGGTTTATAGTTAAATCACTGATACTGTTTTCTGTTACATACGAATTCTCGCAATAAAGGTTGTTTTTGTTAAAAGTAAAGGCAAAAGAGGGCTGTTTCTAAAAGTGCATCATGAGATCGAGAAGTCTTTTCACTAGAAGATACCTTTTTCGATGCATCCTACACTAACAGAAATCGACATTTCTTGAAATAAAACAATTAATTCGAAAATGAGATAAATACCAAAGAAAGCAAAAAAAACATAATTCTTTTTAAGAAATGACTAAAAAATTTATAAAAATCTTATACAGAATATAAAAAATAATATCGAATAGTTAATACAATGAATACTCAACACAGGTATCTTATCTAACATGCATTGGGCATGGGATATGCATTATGAGTTCTGATTAATACGCTGCTAATGCCCCACACATAGAAGAAACAAGCAATCGTCGAGTCAATCATATGACGTGCCAAACAGTAATCTACGACTTTTTACGTATTGACTTGGCCTTATAACGTCAGCTAAAGAACAAAATTGGCTCATATTGTTATCACAAACTAGGTACCTGCAATCAATATGAACAGAAACCCTGCGTCATCAAACAGCTTCATTATATCATCTCGTGTATTAATCAATATGGTTAATTAAAAACCAATTCGCTCTATGTATTCATCTCTGCAACTGAATCAACACTTTCAGAGTGTAATATAAATATAAGCAATGAATATAATTCTATAACCATACAGAATCACAAGTCAAACTATCTGTGCTGGTGATTTTCTTTTAATATTAGAATTTCCATCTGACTATACATATCGGTATATATAGAAAGAACACAAGAACACGTGACTTCTATAATTTTCTAATGATTTTGTGTTTCTACCTATTAAAAATATAATAAATCAAACGAAATGCCGGCCTCGAGATGTTGATTTAAATCTGTAAGACTGAACGAACTCTGATTCACTTTAGATATATTCTATTAGCAGAGGTCTTTAGAGGTTAAATATTCAAGTACTACCACAAAAGGTAGGAGATAAACGTTCTGAGACCTTTCGAAGACGTAATACTCGAAAGGCTTGATACTCTTGAGGTGAGTTTTATATATGTGGTTTTAAACTCAAACCAAAATATGAAACGAAAAAAAAAAGACTAAGATCTTTCAACCCAAGAGTCAAAAACCCAACTGATCTTAGACTTTTTTTCCCATTTCATATTTTGGTTTAATCATTGATTGTTATTTGAGCCGCTTATTTTGAAAGTGGCCTAATTCCATTTATGTTAAAATCGAGATATTTAAGGGTTTGCGTTTTACAAAATTTAAAAATATTGCCATTTTATTTATCAACTAATTTTTGTTACAAAAAAACTTAGTAATTTTAAATAAATTTTGTACAATTTGCTGCAAAAGGTAAAGATAACGTAAAAATGTAATTATTTAAATAGCTAGCCAAAATTTTTTTGGAAAATGGAATTAGGCCACTTTCAAAATAAACGGCTCATTTCACGTGTTTATGTGAAAGCTTTATATATATATATATATATATATATATATATATATAAACCAATTAAAAAGAAGATAGCACACAGATAGACACAGGAATCACTCACTTCTATAACACACACTCTGAGTCGTCGCTCTGCCTTCCTGCGGGACTCTTCGCCTCCTGATGACGACGATGGTTGAAATATAGAAGTGAGTTATTCCTGTGTCTATCTGTGTGCTATCTTCTTTTTAATTGGTTTTTATTTAAAAGTCTGTTGTACCGTTTCATTTAATTACTATATATATATATATATTATCAATAAGAAAACGACCCACAAAGGACAACAAATGTTTCAGAGTAAACTATAGATACAGAGTAAAGGGACGATCATAGTTACAGTCTCTAACTTTTTTGTCTTAACTAAGAGAGCAGGTCCTCTAGCACAGCCTTTTCCCCAAACCTTTAGTCTTTCCTTTATTTTCTACTTTCTTTTAGCTTATTGCTTTCCTTCAATCCTGTATAAGAGATGCCAATATGCGGTAGTTTGGAACATTATTCATCGCAGAAAATATAAGATAAATAAAGCAACAATTCTGCTGAATTTGATAAGGGTTACTAATGAAAATAAACTAAACATTAATATAGGTTTACAAATTGACGTATGTAATTAACATAAACGCAAATAGCCTGAAATCAAGGTAGGGAATGACATCAGTACCGCTTCATTCTGACATGAATGTAAAGTAGCCAATTCACTTTTGATTAAATCCTGTTTTGAACTCTAAAATAATAAGTACTTTCCCTATAACTATGTTCAATTTATTCTATTAATCAATTTATCTCTATTATTTATTCTATTAGTAATTTATTCAATTACTTTTTAAATTCTACATGAAACAGAAAAAAAGTAAAAACATTCCATTAAGTAACATAATGTAGACAATATTATAACTGTTATACCACGAAGATGTCAGTAACAATTAAAGAAGAATGAAACATCTTATCTCGCAAAGTTTTTTTATTCTTATTCGAAAAGTTTCACTCTGGAAGGTGGACAAGTTCAAAAATACCGGTTGAGTGAGAACAAATTCTTTGATTCTTAAGATAATTTAGCAATTACATGAAATCAGTCTCGAGAGCCATTAACAAAATATCATTTGAAAGATAGATAATACATTTGTTTGTATTATATCGCGATTTATTTGTTTAATTCGGAATTTTAAAATCTAAATCAAAAATATTCCCTTGGAGTTAATTAAAGCTTATGGAAACATTTGATATTGGTTCAACTCTGTCAAATACCTCATACGAGTAGTATGGAAAACAATATCCCTAAAGTCTATGATTTATTAACTTGTATGGAATATTTATTGTTTTTACCTTTCAAGGATAGATACAGTTGATAGATAGGTGATTCAATCCGATTGAGGCTCTAATCGAAGCAGTTTGTGAATTAAAGACTTCTCAAAAGTGATGAACATGTCTCGGTACCACAAGTCCATTAATGTTCAAACTATCACAGGTCCGATTATGATATTTTTACACTCAGTGATCACCACTTCAGCTGTCAAGGGTAGTTTTAGTTAAGTGACTATTTTTACATTTTTTATCATCTTAATGAAAACTTCGATTAAGTTTCATTAAGTAACAATTTTTATTATTTACTATACCTGAGGTCAGTCATTTCGTCTCTTACAATCTATTTTTACCAACTTCTATATATTTAAATGTTGCCAACATTTTTACACAAACGTCAGTCTTGACGACAATACACAGTCCAGTTACTCTCTCTACAGGTTCCGATTTACTTAACTTAAAGTATTCAATTGCATTTGAAATTCACAAGTCTTATTCACCTAGTCGAAACGAGATACAATGAAAAACAGGGAAATCAAAGCTTCGTATAAAGCGAAACAGACCGACTGGGACATTAACTCAAGCTAATTTATAGCCATTTTACATTTACTACCTGAGAAGTACAGTTTTATTGCTCTTATATAGCTGTTAATCTCAGTCGTAATTTTCATTTTTATTGCTTACCCTTTAGTTCTTTAACCCACATGTAATCGTTTTGTTTTTAAATTGCACTTTATTATTGTTAATGTCAAAATTCTTTGTACTTGATAAAAGTTTACAGTTTCCTACTTACTTTAATAAATGATCAAACCACAATATGAAATGGGGTGGGGGGGGGGGGAAGACTAAGATCTTTCAACCGTAACAAGTGGTCTTCGTCAGAGTCAAAAACCCAACCAACTTTAATAAGAACTCGTTACTCTAATAAGTATCAAACTTCCAACTTGATTTTTTAAAATACAAGCATCTATCCATTTTTAAATTAATTTCAAAAAGTTGTGGAATTAAATTAAACAATTCAGTGACTTATGACTGTGAACTACATGATTTGGTATATTTTTCGTTTATAGTGAAGTTTGAAAAATCATTAAAAATAATATAATTCAAATGGAATACATGCATATTGTTAGTGCCACAGAGATTAGTAAAAATAATATTATTATAAACTTTCGCCATACTTCGTATCTTGTTCTAATGGAACTCCAATTTCATGAAGCAGCTTATGCGAAACTAGTCGGACGACTCCATCAACAACTTACGTGGTATGTTAGAAGTTTATAATATTAATATTTTTTGCAAGAGTAAGTTGAAATAGCACAACTTGTAGAACGCATAGAGTCAGTGTCAAATGGTTGAAATAAATTTATGCTAAAATGTAAAACCCCAGGGTAGAATAGTACTGATTCGTATGGGTCAAAACGAAAAATATCAAACCAAAAAATATTTTACGGAAAGTCATAAAAATGACTGAAGAATAAAATGATGAAATGACTATTTATATATACAAGTAATAACTTATTGACTTATAAAATTGATTGACTTATAAAAGGTCAATCTTATTTCTACGTTTTTAAAATGTTATACATTTAAGTCCTAATAATAATTAATTAAAAAAAATTAATAATATTAAACTTATTTGTACAATTATTAAGTGTTGCTGCCATTTTACCAAATATAACAGCATAACAAACTAAACGACTGAGAAAAAAATCTACTATGTGGAAATAACAGTACTAATTATCTTATAGCACAGTGAAGCAATTGTAAAAAACAAATTTTAGAAGAACCAGTTCTGACTAGTTTATTATCGATAAGTTTAAACGATATTTACGTAAGGTCGTTAATAAGCTAGCATCAATAGGTTAGTAGTCGTTTTGAAACAAGATGATCCAATTTGTTTTAATAGTGTTACGAGCTCCTATTAAATGTATTCCCCACAAAAAAAATGATACGGGTTACCAATTTGATATTTTTCTATTACACGTTCATGTAACTGCATCAAAGATACTTGGAAATAAATACAATAGTACATTAAACTCTGACTGAATTAAATCTGCTAATGTAAAAAAACAATATTACCTATATATATAACAAGATTTCAATAAAAACAAATGAAATAACAATCAATGATTAAACCACAAAAAGAAATTGGTAAAAAAGGTTAATCATTTCAGTTGTAACAAGCGGTCTTCGTCAGACGACGAAGTCAAAAAACAAGCAGGTTTTTGACTCTGACGAAGACCGCATGTAACGGTTGAAAGATCTTAGTATTGTATATATATATATATATCACAGAGAGTCACCGCCCTGCCTTCCTGCCGGACTCTGACAAAATAATTTGTTCAGCGTCAAAGAATTACTTTTCTTAAAAAAATTTTAAGAAAGCGTTTCATCTATACTTCTAGACATCTTCTGTATTGTGTAGAGCTAAAGATATCTGAAAATATAGATAACATGTTGTCTTAAATTGTTCTTTTGGTGAACCTCCATAAAGAACAATAGTGCAAAACATATATGCTAGAGATAGGAAAGGTTTGATATATATACTATAAATCTATAGTACAGGTACAATCAGAAAATGGTCCAAAATGGATACCAATTTGTGTAAATGTACACGAGTAAAAATACACAAATAAAAGAAAGACTAACTATTACAATCGCAAATTTTCGATTTCTTTCGTCATGAGGAGAATAAATAGAGGGACCAAGTGCACCTATACAGAAAAGCTCGGAAACCCAACCGTCTCTGCCTCGGTGCACTTACACTTCCTCATTTCTTCTCCAAATGACGAATGAAATCGTAAATTTGAGTGACTTTCTTTGTGTTTTATTCTCACTTTGAACTGTATACATATATCTATAGTTTATTTCGGAAATTTAGTATGAGTTTATTTAGAGTCATACTTTATAACATATATATTTAACCACATATAGTTTTGCCATATCTTGAGTCATTGGACCCCCTTCCAAGATTAGCCAAACAACTTGATTTTAATATAGTGTTTTTTGTAATCGTAATAACGTTGGCAATATGTTAATAAAAAACTCTCCCAGCGAATTGGAGTCCGCTGGTATTTATAAAATTCCGTGCAAAAACTGCCATAAAATTTATATTGGTCAAACTGGTAAATCATTAAAGACACGTGTAAAACAACACCAATATAACGTAAGTAGACAGGAAAAAAGTAGTGCCTAATTCTTGCATATAAAAAATGAAAATCATCATATTGATTGGACAGGAGCTAAATTTACTACCTATGAAAAATCAATGCTGTTAAGAAATATTATTGAATCTTCTCTAATTAAATTTAATAGATCAAATATTATAAACATTAGTAACGGTCTCTTCAAACTTTATACTTTCGTTACGAGGGCAATAGCCTCTTCTAAGAGGGTTGACAGCTAGTGGATAGTTATTTACTCTTTCTTACTGTACTCCTTTGTTTCCCCAAACATCCCTTTCTGGACATTAGTCCTTTCCTACGCTTTCACCCTTTTAAAATACCACTCTTTCCTCCCACTTCTCAACCCATCACCAGATGTTTTCTGCATCTAGTGTTTCAGTTGGGTTTTTGACTCTGTCGAAGACCGCCTGTTACGGCTGAAAGAACTTAGTCTTGTTTTCCCATTTTCATATTGTGGTTTGATCATTGATTATATTTAACTACATATACTCGTACAACCCACGTGTTGTATTTCAACTCCAGCAACTAGCTGGATAGTTTAAAGTTGTAATTAACGTATTTTTTATAACACATAAGATCTCTTGTTACCGCCTTGTTTTCTAGTACCAGTGTAAAATTTGTTGTTGTCGAGGTCAGAGATTTTACGAGAGGAGAAACCCATAAATACAGCCAATAATAAAAGAAGTCTTTAAAAGCTTATTAATTATTCTTACTATTTTAATTCAGTCTTAAATATTTTCTTGTCACTAACCTTGAAAACGATGACATTTTCATGATAAACTTATATATTGTCATATACATTAATACATATTAATATATTAATAAACACGTAATTATTAATATTAATTTATTAATTTAAAATCCGAAATAGATTAGTAAAAATCGTCAGGACCAGGAATGGTTGCAATGGTGGCGATTGTAGTGTTTCTTGCTAATAGAATAGCACCACATTCAAATACAAAGGGATTTGAATATGACAGGCAATCTAAATAATGTACTGTAAGGGAATATTGCTACCCCATCTTTTATTACCAGTTCATTCTAGATCGGGAAGATTAAATTCACATACTCATGTTTATCAGGAATTTTTACTGAGAACCTGAAAAAATAAAGTCTCGGAACGAAAAGTTTCCCATTTGGGAAACTTTCCAAGTGACGGCGTCAACAAATACTGACGATTATAACACAATCTCTACAAATTATTCACAAGTAATGAATTCCTCTCTAAAGAAAACTCAACAAATTATGAGATCGTCAAAGAAGAGGTGTTAAGGAGCTATAACTAAGACATCTGTATTTCTTAGTATAATGGAAAAAAAAATGTAGGAGGTTTTAACGAACTGCTGGAACAAACGAACTGCTAAAAAAAAAACGGTGCTGTAGGTTTTAGGGTATCACACTCGTCTGTCTAGGTGAGAGTGAAGAGCACTCCACTGATTACAGGACTCACATCACCAAATCTATTTACTAGAAAATCCTATAAAAAAACTATGCCGGAGGGTTTGGAGCAGGAGTGTCAAAGTCAAAATGGACGGAGGGTCACATAAGAAATGTAGCAACAAGCCGAGGACCGGTCTGATCAAATCTTTATTGAATTTTTTTAAAATGACCACATATAGTGTAGTGAACGAAATTGAACCTACTGAAAACCTAACAAATATATTGCAATATGATCGGATAAATGAAGCAATATTTTCTTATGGCTTTGTCAGTCATTTCTAATTTTCAACAGCACAAAAGATATATTTCCTTTATATATAAATACCCATAACATGAACATTAAATGTTTGAAGCGGTATTATTCAAGACAGCATCAGTATATTTTCTCATTTAGACATACAGGTTTTCCAGCTAGCTCCGTGAACATGTACTTCGACTCCCACCTTGTTTGAAACCACCGGTTCTCAGTGCCCGCCTTCCGTTTTGCCATTTTTGAAGGGTATCTGAAAGTTAACTTTTCCTATTATGCTAATGACTGCTGATAAATTATGAAATGAAGCCACGCTCACTGTGTCGCCTTTGCATTGTAGGAAATGTAGTATTGGTGCATGTAAAACTTCTGTAGCCTGCGGGTCGGTTTTAATAATAAACTAATATCATCCTCTCGCTATAGAAAACGAGAGTTTCTATAACTATAGAAAACCCTCTCGCGGGCCTTGACTCTGACATATGGAGTTTGGAGGATCACACTATACCGTCTAGGAATGAGTGAAGGATACTCCAATAAACATCGGCTTTCATCATCCAGTCGTATTCTAAGTTCTACAATAAACTCTACAGAAGATTTTAGAAGGTTATTTTTATCTATCTAGAATGAGTGGAGAATATAAAGATAACAGGACTTGCCTTATCGTAGGCACTGTGGACTATGAGGTCTCATCATACAATGAAAATAGAAACTCAAATAATATAGATGTAGACGAGAGGCATGAAACAGAAGCCACATTGTTACCCTGCTGATATGAACGAATTCTTATCAATCTCAATTTTAATCTGCTCTGCCCTCTGAATAAGAAGAGGTATCAATACACACCAAGCTCGTTAAAGACTGAAAATTGATATGAGACTCAGACAGGCTCCACTGAATGCTCTACCACTCAGCAAGTAATACAACTAACAGCGAAAACAAATCTTTTAGAAGATAATAAAAAACAAATTAAAAAATTTGAACAAACTAAACACAAATGACAAAACTAAACTTGTCTTTCATTATAGCTCCTTATAAAAACTTAACTTTAAATACTAAAGAACTAATTTTAAGTAACCAAACATTGCAACCTTGGACAAGAATCAGTTAAAGCTGAACTTATGTAGATTATCAAATCAATAATAAAACTTGATTTCGGCAAAGTATTAACTACATAACGTTTAGAATTTTCCACAATTTTCAAAATAAACATTTGTATGAATTATTTACTGATATATCAAAAGGAATATAGATACCAAATAAATTTAACTCACAGTGAATGTAACAATTAAAATAATATAGTATGTTATAGCCCATTTTTGGTGCCGGGTAGCCTAATTCCGACAGCAGTTTTGGTGTGCCCCCTACATTAAATAAACTGAGGGAACAGAGGGAGTTTACGAGCCCCAGAGTTGACAAATCAACAATGACCAAAATGTTTCTAAAACTAATTTGTTTTAATAATTTCAAAATGTAAAGATGGATGGATTTTGTTGTAATTGATAATTGCCGGTAAAATAATGTCCATTTATTAGACCCAAAGAAGTGTTTGGTCTTCCCCTAAACGAGGAATATAGCAAGAACTAATTAAACTTATATTGATTCAATAAAGTTATATTGAAATAAACATTACTGCAATATAAGTATGAGTTACCATTTAAGAAAAAGAAATGACTCCAAAATCCCTACTGGAGAATAGGGAAACCCTTATAACCTCTGTGTAAATGTCCGTCTGTGTAAACGCTGGGGCTCGTAAAGTACACTCTAGCCAATTTATTATATGAAAAGCTTATAAATAGGATACAGGTAAAATAATTTACGGCATTGTGTAAATATGATTTAAAGAGCTCACATCAAAGCTAAAAACTGATCTTCATTTGATGCTCTAATCTTCAGCATAGTCCATTTATCAAGCTCAACTTTACGACCCTTCTGCTGCAGAAACCCTTTGGCAACATCTTTGCCGAAAACTAACAGCTTCACTCATAGCCCTCCAAGAGCAAGAACAAATTTATTTTTCAAACTAAATACTTGATCTTATTAAAGTGCTTAACTTTCTCACTTTTACTCCATGTACAATTTGATATTGTTACCTTAATCTGAATTACAAATTACGAAAAATGTATCGACCTAGACTAAAAGGGCAGGTGGCAGGTATGAAATGCACGAAAGTAATTAAGGTGCACCGGCATCCATATAGCAAAAATTTATTGGACTAGTGTTTACACTTAAAGAGATGTTGATGTTGAAGACATACCTTGATTTTAAGTTTAAATACATGGTAGAAGAAGAGATGGTATCTTCTTTCAGTGACAACCATGGTGGAAGGAGTAGGTGGGAGTCGTCAGGTCACAGGGAGCCTTGGCAAAGAAGTGAACCTCTGGTAAGAGTGCCGCAGACTGAGACCCCACCTTCCCCCACCCACAGGCCACAACCGCCCACGCTATCTCCTACACAATATTTCAAACCCCCTCCCCCCCTTTGACCTTTCCTTAGAGCCCTAACTTAGCTTTATTTAGATTTCTTAACCGTCAACAGCAAGCAACCTGTACTTAATGAAGGTCAAAGTGATTCATGGTCTGTATAACTCGTGTCAATTGAATGACAAGATCATGCCAAAGAAGGGTCAAGGTCTGCACGGCTGCAGCACTTGACTATTCTATAAGCCAGTGATCGGCAAACACTGGTACATTACCCAAAAAAAGGGGTAAATTAGAAATTTTGGAGGTGTAATGAACGTGTTACCATGTGAATGTGCTAAGTAAGGGAAAGTTGGAGAAAAGAATGCATCGAGAATTCCACGATCTTTAAAATTATGGCAACGGAGAAATAACAGTTTGAAACTGCTTCATGGCTATTGAATCAGTATTAGAACTGTTTTTAACCCTCAGTGTGAACTATATTTCAGGTCTCTCTACTCCAGATAAATCTAAAAACAAAATACAGAAAACGGTTGAATCCTCAAAACAGTATCCTAGCAGCTGTAACATCAAGAATCCCTGATATTGAGTTTTTTGAATCCAAGATGAAATAATATCATTTTTCCAAAGCATGAGATAACTGATATGAAAATATTAAAAATTTCAATCTGATGTTAAAACATTAAAGTTTTCAATATTTTCTTCATTATTCTTATGCCAGAAAAGGATCAACATTTTTCTCCATACTAGTGGATTCACTAAAATTTTCTTTTGTTATTGCATGAATTTGAAATACATGATGGTCAATAGTTTTGCTTGTGCACTATGTAATGCTTTTGTTTGCTGTTTCCACAACAAAAAGACAGCTTTTTATTCCCTATCATACATGAAATTAACAGTTAAACATTTTTCTAATATACATTTTTTGTTTATATATTATCCATGAATTCTATAATTCCATTGGTTTGTCTACGAGAATACTTCCAAGTATGGAGGTAAATTCATTACACTATAAATTCTCTTGTGCTAACACTCTCACTAGTTCGGGTTTACTTTAATAGGAGTCTCTACAATGAATGTGGTCGGGAAATTCTTAGGGATATGCTCTGAGCAAGGGAGTTTGGTTGAGTTGGGAGTTGTGTGTCCTCATTGGTCACCAGTCTTTTAGTGAAATGGTCAATTGATTCCATCCTGAAGTCTTCTTGAATATCCCCATTTCTAGCATAACAAGGTATCAAGCATAGCCATAAGGCGTGTACATTTATTCTGAACCACCTGTATGAGAGTTTTTATTAATTGTTGCGCCTTGTAACCAGGTCGAGAGTCCTAAGGCTTGCTAGTCCGCACACGCCAGGGTGTTTAGAGGTAGCTAAGTAATAGTAGACTCAACTAACCATCCTCACATTCACTAGTCAGGAGATGACATAAATTATTTCTTCCAAAGTCAGATATATAACTATAAGACCATTTATAGGTCAAACAACTTGGTTTTTGGAACAGTCTGACAAAGCAATCTTAGTCAAAGGAAAGTTTTATTTAATTTAATGAGAAAAAAATGTAATATAAATATATAAAGGCTTTAAAACAAAATGAATGGATGAACCTGGTTTGAAAAAAAGATATACGGCATTCTTAGACAACGACGACCACATAGTTATTGTATATAAAATATGAATTTCACATTCAAAATAAGTTCATGCGATAATCATTCAAAATGTATTCAAGTGGCCAAGAGATATATATTTCCAGAAGTATATACGATTCAATACAAAATCAGGGCAACAATTTAACGCAGTAAATATGGAAGTAAAAAATGACGGGCTTCATTAGAAATCTAAGTCGAAATCAATAACTCACATTCACAAAATAGTAAAACATCAACATTTCACAGCGTTTCGGAGCCGAGAAAATGTTTATTTTTGTAGCTGGGGTGGACTGCCTGAAATTACTTATCCAAAGTTGTTAGCAGTACTTATGCGAAGAAGTATGTAATTAGACATGATAATTAGTTATTGAAACTTTTCTTTATTTTTAATTAATAAAAATATAACTTTTATAAGACCTTGCATCCGAGGTGGAGTCCTATTTGTTTCAACTGGTCCTAAAATATTATATACTTTCAAACATTAAAAGATTCCAGTTCATTGAAAACTCGTAACATTCACTAATTGTGGGCTTCTCTGCTTCAAAAAGAATATAAGTAGTGATTAAGTCGTCATGTGCAGGTTTGGCTGACGTCTGGGCTTAAGATGTTTAGTATGGGAGAGACCCCAAGGGCAGGTCTAGGTTAAAAAAAGAATCACGTAAGAACTTGTTGCAGCAAATTTATTAGTTGAGACATACGCTAGACCTTATTAAAGCTCATTCATGTGTCGCGACGCATGTAGAAATTTCTTTAACCATATTTGTTAGCTGTGACATATGTAAGACCTTGCTAAAGTATAATTCGTTGTTGTCTCTATAGACGTAAAAACTTGATGAATCACTTTGAAGTCCATGGGACATATAACAACTTGTTGAAGCTTATTGGTGTATCACACTAAGAGTAAAAGTAATAGCTAAAACTAAATAAGAGGTTCTGCAGTACCCCGAGTGAAATTCACTTATCCATGAAGCAACCTTTAAAGGCAACCATGTAATGGATGAGATCAGAATTAAAGAGATATTTCCCCCACGCCTCCAACTTTGCATTTAGTATGCTCATTTGTTCTGATAAATCAGCCAAAACGTCGATCACTACGTAAATCAATGTAATCCATCAATCTACTCTTTCAAAATAAAGTAATTGGTTAGTCCAATTTAATTTTCCATCATACAAAGAATATTTCAAAAACTATTAATCTACTGAACCTAATGACCTTTTGTCTTCTTATGCCACATGAAACTTGGTCGATTAATAATCCTATAATTTAATTAAAAGAAATATTTCAAATTATTATTATCTATTTCCTACGGAATATGGTCTTTTGCAACTTTTAAGCAAATGGCATTTCACAAAGAAATCGTAATGACAATGGTCGTTTGAAATGTACTCTAGTATACTGCTGCTTCATACTTCTAAAGTAAAAAAAAAGATAAAAATATGTAAAAAAAATCCATAATAAAAACAAATTAGGTAGGAAAGCAGAAACTACAATATAGGCAGAATTAGCGAATAAGTGCATAACACTGATAAAGGAACTGGACTGGGACCCTGTGATGGAGAGTTGGGTCTAAATTAAGGCTATTTTTTGAGTTCGAATAAAACAATTCTGTTTGTGAAACATTTTGTAGAATGGTCCCATCATTTGTGGCTAGTAAATAGGTGAGTCTAGTGGTAGTGGGCTTGCTTTAGAACTCAAGATCAAAGTATGAATCTTGGTCATAACTATAGAATTTTTATGTGAAGTATAGAAAACCTTGTGGGTCATTCTTCGTAAAGAGACACATTTTTATATAAATAAAACTGTTGTTGTAGAACTTGTATGATGTTAGGTAACTACTCGCTAAACATAAGCCAAATAGCGCAAGATCAGAAATAAGCCGGACTTACTGCCTCTGACCAACGACCAACGACCAACGAATATAACCGCGCACTATAGTGCACGTCATAACTAGCAGTTCCAGACCAGAGGCCTTCTACTGCTTGATTACTGTGCTTCTATAACATGGAATGTCAGTAATTCATGTCGGATATGAATAAAGCTGAACTCTGTCAAAGTCCTCAGTTGTCTAGCTATAGTGTTATGATAGGTTTTCATTTGAAAAATCAACAATTCTGATTTTTCAGAATTGTTTATTCCACAGTATTGTCTAACTCAAGTTTACTTAGAATCTGACTTGAAACAACGACCATAGTCCTTTTCAAGGGACAATGTGCATAAAATTTCTTTCTATGGTACCTCTACAAAAAAATGTAGGAGAAGAAAAGAAAAAAGGAGAAGAACATCCTCTTACAGTTACCTTGAATTTTCCACTTTAGGTAACGCTACCAGTAGACCTATTTCACCTCCTCTCTCCCTAAAGGAAGTCTCAAGTATCTTGTAGGGAGTTAGTCAGTTTGTATAGGGCTCTGCAAGAAATTGTGAGACTACTAAAATCTTAAGTACGAATCATAAGTTAGTTTCATATGAAACTTTCATATAGAAAATGACGGTAAAGACTCAATCCATCCAAGTATATCTCATTTAGCTAACTTGTAATAACAGTCTTATTCAGACTATAAAGTGCTTTCCTATGAGGACTTGTCAAGAGCAATAAAACATAACTTTATAAAGAAATTATTTACGGAGAAACAAACAAAGCTGCAAAAAGACATTTATTTTGACTGCGATAAAGGGAAACATCAGTGCTCCAGACTGTAATATAGGAAAAGAGAAAATCACTAGTTATCATTGTTAAACCTTATCTAAATTAAAGGGAAAAAAAGCAGAGAGAAAAGAAAAGAATTTTTTTTTTATTGTTAAACCTTAGGAATTTTTCCGTAAAAAGAATTTAAATGATAAAGTTATCTTGAGAAAGGCGTGTACAGTTGTAGGTATAAGTCAGTTAAGGGGAGAAGCGTGTAATTCGGTTGTGTAAACGCAGTAGAGGCAATTATGCAGTAGCCAGCCAGTAGACACCCATCAGACTTCTATCACGGCCCTGTTTTTTTTTTCCTTTAAACAACAAACCGCCTCTCTCTATCAAACTCAAATAATATCCACTGACAAACACAAACAAACACAGTCAACACAAGTAATTTGGTTATTTCCAAGAGAAATTAAACAAGCTTGCTTACATCAGTAGAATATTTGAAATTCTAATTATCACAATTCTCTTCAACGTTTCTGAGGTACATTCAATAAGGCCATATAATAAAAAAATTGAATTTCAATATTTTTAATCACTTGATAGACTCACTACGATACCTATGATTATCTGAATCAAAATTATTAATTATTAATATTAATAATCTAAATCGAAACTAAATTATTAATAAATATTATAAATATGCACTTACAATAACAATAATTTTATCTAATCTAATGTAAAATATATTCGTTGAATTTGTATTTTGAAGTTTTAATAAACTTTTTCCAGAAAAGTTTCGACATATATTTACGTCCTCTTTAGCTCAGAGAATTCAAATTATCTGTTTTGTTTCTTTTTTCATGAAAATAAAATGAAAGAAAAAAATGAAAACAATTTGAATTCCCAGCCTTGAAGAGGGCGTCGAAACATTGGCAAAAGGAGTTTCTTGAAACCTTACCAAAATCCTCAAAATATAAATTCAAGGAATCTATGAACAATGTGGTCAGGAAAGAATACCATATGATTACTTTATATCAGTGTTTCCCAAACTTTTTCGAGCGACTGCCCCTTTGGGTCCGTAAACCTATACTCAACACTCCTCAATAATAATCAGAATCTTAGACTAAATAACGAAATACGTTACACTTTAATAATTAAATTAATACAATGACTAATCGAATATTTATTTATAATCCAATATATTTATTGTTTCATAGCATATTTATACAAAAGAATTAATACGTAATAAAAGAAACTTAGATGAGAATATACTTTTAACATAAAATTATCAAAACAAATAATTTCAAGAAACCTTTTCCTAGAAGTTTACATGTGGTGTTTTCACTTAAATTTAGAAATTATATTGCATGAACATTTTAATTTATAGAAATAGAATGGCCAACTCCTTTTTGCATTAGCGCCCCCCGATATCAAAGCACCGCCCACTTTAGGAAACACTGCTTTATATCTCCCTTACTGACTGACTCCCCCATTCTTGACATTGTTTACTGACCCAACAAAAAACAGCAGGTTGAGAATCTAGCAGTAGTGGGCCTCTGGTCCGGAACTGCTATTTACGACATGCACTGTTGTGCATGGTAATATTCGTTGGTTGCTTTATATCCATATCAACGTCCAAACCACGGTAAAAAATCAGGAAAATGACTAAATCTTTCTCTTCTTCAGGTCCAAACTTACACTATAACGTTATATTTCACATATATATTCAACTAAACATGTGAACACCATGTTATTTAACTCTTGCATTAAACAATAACTACTTTGGTTTCTATACAACTCTGTCTGCATAGTTAGAAATATATCAACCTTGCAGATAGGTTAATATCCAGAAATCCATTGCGGATTTGTAATCAGTGATAACTGTAGCGGATTTAGCATAATTATGATATTATTTTAATCAAATCACATTTTGTGAAAAATAAATTACGAAAGAATAAACAATGTATTAAATTAAAATCACATACCATTATTATATATATAGATATATAAAAAGATTTCACATAAACACGTGAAATAACAAACAATGATCAAACCACATTAAGAAATGGGAAAACAAGACTAAGATCTTTCAACCGTAACAAGCGGTCTTCGTTTTGACTCTGACGAAGACCGCTTGTTACTGTTGAAAGATCTTAGTCTTTTTTTCCAATTTCTTATTGTGGTTTGATCATTGATATAGATATATATATATATATACAAAACAGTAATGAATTGTCGTCCGTGGGACAGATATGTAACATAAAAAGGATAAATCGGGATGCGGTCAGTTCTTCCACTGACAAAATAGGCATTGAGAGTTTGATTGGAAGTGGAAGAAACTGACCGCATCCCGATTTATCCTTTTTATGTTATATATATATATATGAATTAAATACCACAATAACCACCATTAAATACCACAATTATTGTGGTATTTAATTCATATATTATATCAATAGTTATTGTTGATTATTAATTTATATATATATATATATATATATCAGTTAGCTTCAGCTTTTCAAAGGAACTACTTCTGCCCGATGACGAGGAATGTCGAAATATCGTTGTGAGTCTTTTTTGAGTGTGTTTTTATTTGTTTTTCTCTTTCCTGTGCGAATTATATATATATATATATATATATATATATATATATATATATATATATATCAGTTCACAAACGAAGAAAAGCAACACACAGAGAAAGAGACACACTTACAAACTCAAATTTTCGGATGATCCGTCTTCAGGAGAAAAGAGAGAAAGGGCGACCAAGCACGCCGGAAACACAACGGCAGGAAACCCATGTATATATATATATATATATATATATATATATATATATATATATTGACTGTCGTCCCTCCGTCAATTCACTTCTTCTCCTGAGGACGACCGCTATTACGGTCGAAATGTTGAAAAGTGAGTCTTTTATTATGTTTCAGTCTATGCGTCACTGTTTATTTTAAGTATATGTATATATATATATATATATTTGTATAGGTAGGCAACAACTCTTCTTTGAAACAAGTTGAATTGAAATATGCAGCAGCCTCTGCATTTACAACTTTTTACAGACTGTCTCTAATTTTCTGATTATTTTTTTTGGGGTAAATCCCAAAATGAAAGAAAAATAATCAGAAAATTAGAGACAGTCAGTAAAAAAGTCGTAAATGAAGAGGCTGCTGCATATATATATATAATCAGCTCAAAAACGAAGAAAAGCAACACACAGAGAAAGAGACACACTTACAAACTCAAATTTTCGGATGATCCGTCTTCAGGAGAAAATAGAAAGGGCGACCAAGCACGGAAACACAACGGCAGGAAACCGTCCCGGCAACCGGGTTGGTCTCCCTTTCTCTTTTCTCCTGAAGACGGATTGCCCGTAAATTTGAGTTTGTGTGTTTCTTTACTTTGTGTGCCACCTATCCTCAATTTTGAACTGTGTTTGTGTCCAGTTTAGATTGTCTTTCCGTTTATTAAGTGAATATATATATATATATGATATCGCACATGGTATTCATCGATAAAAAGATTTCACATAAACACGTGAAACAACAATCCATTTCTTATAGTGGTTTGATCATTGATTGTTGTTTCACGTGTTTATGTGAAATCTTTTTATATATTTATATATATTGCCTGCTTTCCCTTCCCTACGCCATTTGCGTCCTGGATCTCCTAGGAACAACTTCGCCCGTCGATGACATCTGTGATGTCGAAAGCTTGTGCAATCAATACGTTTTCTTTTCTTATATTTATTATTATTATTTTTTTCTTTATTTCTAACTAACTATACCTTCCCTATTAATTCTTACTCTCTTTCAACTCTTTATTGAAAATATATCTTTTCTCTTTTACTATTAATCTTAATTATTATTATTTTTAATTATTATTAACATTATTATTATTATTATTATTATTATTATTATTAATTTAATCTTTATTAATCTATGTATTACCTATTAATCTATTTACACTATTGACCTCTTAACTCTTTTATTCTTATCTTTATTGTACTTTTCTTTATTTCTAATTCATTTACTTTAATATTCTTAATCTATTTATTCTCTACTAGCAAATGTACCCGTCTTTGACGGAATCAAAAATTCTATTATACTTGGTATTCCAAAATATCAATTATAGTATTATACTAATACTATAATTAGAAATTATAGAATAGTAGAAAATACCATTATTAGTACAGTGTTAAACAAATGCCTCTGTATACACCACATTAGCTGTCTGTCCTTCAGGTTCACGGAAGAACAAACAGTTGGAACCTCTGACTCTTGAGCAAGTAAACTATAGTTGACCACGTGAGAAAAACTTGGTCTCGCTAACTTGAATTCCTGCGTTATATAAAGTCTCCCTTTGCGACTTAGTTAACGTCATTGCGAAATAGACTCTGACAGGACTTTGAGATCATTTCAACGGAAACAGACAGTGGCTCGGAATCAATGGTATGTGTGGTATACACACAGACTCGACATTCCACACCCAGTCATGATGTCCGCCTCTACGGCACATCAGTGCAGAGCACGAACTCAGAGTCGTGTCCCGTTGCACAGTTTTGGGGCACTCATGTTTCGTAACATGAAATTTGTTACTGCTATAAATTGCAGCATCATTGGTTCTCCTACTTTAAGTTTTTACTCATGAGCAGGCAGTCCAGGAGAAATAAATTCAGAGTCAAGAAATTCAATTAGATAATGAACTGCTTCTTCATCACTAATCCAATCTCTTTACTGACTTGTAAGTTCTTTCCTCGGTATGATATAGCGTAAGAACTTGTTTGATGATTTTTCCTGCCTGTTCATATTAAGAGGAGAATTGCTCGTTTACAAAACTATTTATTCGTAATAGATAGTACACCTCAACTCTGGGAAACACCTTTTCAAAGATGTCAAATACGCAATATATTCATATGCTCCAATGAAATTAAAATCAACTAACAATACCTACTTGCCACACCTGTGTATTTTCAAAACAAATTTATCTGTGAAGTTAGGAAAATACGCTTAAAGCCCTATAACTTCGTTTCTGTACTGAATTATGAGTCTATTTAGAGCACGTATTTTAAGTTAGGCATACACAAATCCAGTGTCAAAGTTTCAGCTCGCCATGTCTTATGGTGGCTGAGTTTACTGGTGACAAACGTTTTTGCTTTAAACGTCCATAACTTCACTTCTACGTTGAATTTCCAATCAATTCAGAGCCTATATTTTAAGTTAGACCTACACAAATTTACTGTAAAAGTTTCAGCTTTATATGTCTTATAAAAGCTGAGTTTACTTGTGACAAAGTTTGGCAGACAAACAGACAAACCGACAGAAATTTTTCTAAGGGTGGATTCGGTTTCTCCAATGTATGAAACGTAAAGAAAAGTTGAAATGAGTCAGTTCTAATCAATGTACAGACAAAATCATTATTTTATTTATATAGGTTAGTCCAGTTATACCGTTGAACTTTCAACTCTTTTATTCTAACCGCTTGTTTCTTGTTCATTATTGACCTTTGACCTTCTCTTTATATTAACCTGTACTATCCTTTTAATCTATTTATAGCAATGACTAAGCATGAGTCATCGATTTTAATTTAACATGTCACTTGGTCAACTCCTTTTCCAATTGAACCCTGTTAGCAGGAGGTTAGTTCGTAGGATCGAATCTCTCAGTCTTAAGATCGGGAATGCCGAGACTGCGGTTAATTTTAATGATACCTGTTTAAAAGAGGATCTGCTGCCTATTTATACCAATATATATATAAAGATTTCATATAAACATGTGAAATAACAATCAATGATCAAACAACAATATGAAATGGGAAAACAACCCCCCCCCCCCCACTCCACCAACGCACCAACCACCTCAATTCAGCCAGTAGCTCTTGAGCAACAAGACTAAGAGCTACTTAAAAGATTACTGTAAACTGTGTCTTAATACCACCACTAAAGAATTAACAAATTTTTATTTACCCTGAAGATGACTGGAAGCCATTCAAAACATGTCGGTTCCACCCTAATTAATATTCTCGAATGTTTGGATGAAGGCAAGAAGAAGGTATTCAAAAACTTCGAAAAACTGGTGAAAAAAATGAGATCAGTAAAATATGGTCAGTTATTCAACGAAATATATATGTTTCACTTAAAAATCGAAAAAAATGATCCAAACTGGACGTAAATCAGTTCAAAAACGAAGGAAAGCAACACACAGAGAAAGAGACACACTTAGAAACTCAAATTTTCAGATGATCCGTCTTCAGGAGAAAAGAGAATGGGTGACCAAGCACTCCGGAAAAACAACAGCAGGAAAACCAAGGATCATCCGAAAATTTGAGTTTGTAAGTGTACGAGGTGTGTAAATAAAGTAGTGAGACTGATTTTTTTTTTAAATTTTCTATTCAAATGTAATTACAATGTGATATTGTCACCTTCAAAATAGTTCCCTTCGGAAGCCACACAGCGCTGGAGACGGTCCTTCCAATCATTGTAGCATTGCTGGAACTCGGATTCTGGAATGGCCTTCAGCTGGTCGGTTACAGCAGTTTGTATGTTTTGTAGTGTCCCGAAATGAGTTCCCTTGAGGTGATTTTTCAATCTCGGGAAGAGGAAAAAGTCACAAGGACTCAAGTCTGGTAAATAAGGAGGCTGAGGAGCAACAGGAATGTTTTTACTGGCCAAAAACTCGAACCATTTTCGCACAAATTTTTCTCATCTCCAATTCATTGGTCAAAATGTGATGAACGGAGGTGTGATTCAAATTCAACTGTTCCCCGATCATTCTGACTGTCAAGCGTCGATCTGAACGCACAAGGTTCCGTACTCTGTTGACATTTTCATCGGTGTTTGCACTTGAAGGCCTTCCGCTTCGTGGTTCATCTTCAATCGACTCTCTTCCTTCTGAAAATTCCTTAAACCACCGAAAAACCTGTGCCCTTGATAAAACACGTTCTCCATAGGCCTCCTGAAGTTTTTCAAAAGTTTCGGTTGCATTATGTCCAAGTCTGAAGCAAAATTTGATTGCACACCGCTGCTCAACTTTGAGGTCACTCATTTTTAAAACGCTCAAGAAAAAACCATTTCACGAAAACCAACGCTACGGACAAACAAATGACTGTGGCGAGTTCAGATTCATACTGGAGGCGCATCACACGTGCACCTGACGCTACTCAAGGCCACGCGTCTCCAGCGTTGCCAGATCGAAAGCGACGTTGCCAGTCTCACTACTTTATTTATACACCTCGTATCTCTTTCTCTGTTTGTTGCTTCCTTTCCTTCGTTTTTGAACTGATATATATATATATATAGTTCAATATAGACAAAGAAACATAGAGAAATCAAAAAAATACACTGGACGTATTTTTCAAAAAAATGATCCAAACTGGACGTAAATCAGTTCAAAAACGAAGGAAAGCAACACACAGAGAAAGAGACACACTTAGAAACTCAAATTTTCGGTTTGAACCGTCTTCAGGAGAATAAGAGAGGGAAACCAAGCGCACTGGTCAGTGACGGTTGGAGACCAAATATATATATATATATATATATATATATATATATATATATATTGTGTGTGTGTGTGTGTGTGTGTGTGTGTGTGCAGAAAAATCACAATAAATAAACACCTGATGGAATCAATGAATTAATATTAAACACATAATCTACCGTCTTACCTCGTACATTACTGCCGAGGTAAGACGGTAGATTATGTGTTTAATATTAATAATAGTAACCTCTGTAGTAATGACGAAATGCAGGAATCAATGAAGTTTAAACCACAATGGAAATAAACTTATTTCTATTGTTTTCCTTTTTCCATTTGGGTTTAAACTTCATATATATATATATATATATATATATATATATATATATACACTAATAAAATGAAACGATTCCACGAACTAAATAATCTAAAATCACAGAAAGAACACACATAAAAGAGATCCAACTCACTACTATATTTCGCCTTCGTCATCATCAGGTAGAGACATAAATAAATAAATCGTAGGCAACGACTCTTTCGTGAGAAATATATTTTCTACCTCAAGATAGATACTTTTATCAATATTTATATATTTGGGATAATAATTATATATATATATAAAAAGATTTCACATAAACACATGAAATAACAATCAATGATCAAACCACAATAAGAAATGGGAAACAAGACTAAGATCTATCAACCGTAACAAGCGGTCTTCGTCAGAGTCAAAAACCCAACTGAACACTAGATGCAGAAAACATCTGGTGAGGAGTTGAGAAGAGTGGGAGGGAAGAGTGGTATTTTAAGAGGGTGAAAGCACAGGAAAGGACTAATGTCCAGAAAGGGATGTTTGGGGAAACAAAGGAGTACAGTAAGAAAAAGTAAAAAAACTATCCACTAGCTGTCAACCCTCTTTGAAGAGGCTATTGCTCTCGTGACGAAAGTATCAAGTTTGAAGAGTCCGTTACTAATGTTTATAATATTAGATCTATTAAATTTAATTAGAGAGGATTCAATAATATTTCTTAACAACATTGATTTTTCATAGGTAATAAATTTAGCTCCTGTCCAATCAATATGATGATTTTCATTTTTTATATGCAAGAATAAGGCACTACTTTTTTCCTGTCTACTTACGTTATATTGGTGTTGTTTTACACGTGTCTTTAATGATTTACCAGTTTGACCAATATAAATTTTATGGCAATTTTTACACGGAATTTTATAAATACCAGCGGACTCCAATTCGCTGGGAGAGTTTTTTATTAACATATTACCCACGTTATTACGATTAGAAAACACTATATTAAAATCAAGTTGTTTGGCTAATCTTGGAAGGGGGTCCAATGATTCGTGGTATGGCAAAACTATAGAATTTGACATTAAAAGGGGCTCTGTTGAAGTATTAGAGAAAGTTTTTTTAGCATCCTTCAAAGCTAAATCGATATAAGATGAGGGGTATTTTAATGAAAGGGCAATTGACCTAATGTTATTAATCTCTTCATTAAGGAATTCAGGAGAGCAAACTCTTAACGCCCTCAAAAACATATTTCTAAAAACAGAAATTTTAACATTTTTTGGATGCGAAGAATAAAAGTGAACGTATGCAAGTACATTCATAGGTTTTCTATATACACTAAAGCGTAACTCATTGGGTAACCTATGGATCAGGACATCTAAGAAGGGCAAATTACCACTTATTTCTTCTTCCATTGTGAATTTGATTGTCGGCAATAATGAATTCAATTTTGTTAGGAAATCAACTTTATTTAAAGAATTGGGACAAATGACAATTGAAAATGACAATTAAAAAGCGTCAACATGAACAAAAATTATAGATTAATCAGTTTCTATGTGAAGTCTCTTTTTACGAATGTACCTGTAACTGATCTGTTGAGCTTACCCCAGGACGAATTAATTAATTATTCCCTTCCCCTTCCATCTACCACTATAATAGAGTTAATTAAGTTATGTGTGGTAGATTGTCATTTTCAATTTGAAAATACAACTCCTCACCAGATGTTTTCTGCATCTAGTGTTGAGTTGGGTTTTTGACTCTGACGAAGACCGCTTGTTACGGTTGAAAGATCTTAGTCTTGTTTTCCCATTTCTTATTGTGGTTTGATCATTGATTGTTGTTTCACGTGTTTATGTGAAATCTTTTTATATATATATATATATATATATATATTATGGGTTTCGGGTTTCTATGAAAAATATATATTTAATATATTTAAATATATATAAATACGAGTTCAAAATTCAAGAAGAGTAACACACAAAGTAAGGAACCACACTGACAGACTCGAATTTTCGGGTAATCCGTCTTCAGGAGAAAAGAGAAAGGGAGACCAAGCATGTTGTAGACGCAACGGCAAGTAACCCTTCAAAATTCAAGAAGATTAACACACAGAGTAAGGAAACACACTTTTCAAAATTCAAGAAAAGTAACACATAGAGTAAGGAAACACACTTATGTTTGTTTCCTAACACACTAAGTGTGTTTCCTTACTCTGTGTGTTACTCTTCTTGAATTTTGAACTCGTATTGTTTCTAGTTTGGATCGTGTTTCTTTTTGTTATATATATAGATAAATATATAATTAAATATTTACAATAAACATTTATTGTAAATTTAAACGTTTAATTTGATTCTGAAGAACTCACCGAGTCCTGATTAAAAGATAATTTATTTTTTGTATATGTATATATTGGATTACATGGAAAGAAACAGATACTAATAAAAACTAAAGGCTGTAATTTGGATATCTGTTCTGAATCGGAAAAGAAATGGTTTGCCCAGTAGGAATCCTTTCTAACCATGTACACTGGTTAGAAAAGTATTGAAATGGTAGCCAATAAATTGTATTCATTCTGTCATACATATAAACACATCTTTAATAAAGTGGAATTACAAAATTACTAACCTTAAATTAGAAAGTCGTATTAGTTACTCAAATTAAAATTTTTTGAGATTTAAAGATGTTTGAATCTATCTTTTCAAAATAAACATATAACTTTCAAAAAAATTTATTAAAAATTTAATATTAATGTCAAATATGTATTACTTTCGGGTAATACTGAATCATGGGAAAGACACTTTTTCGTTCTTTATGATAAAACGGATGCCAATTTGAAGTCACTTCTCCGATGATTGAGAAATTTAAAATTGCTTACTAGGCATTGTCTTACTATGAATATTGTATTTCAGGAGTTTAGAAAGGTAGGAAGAGTAATATTACACTAAAATAATACATTAGTTGTGTAATCCGTAATCGTGTGGCATTTACTGATACTGGGGTAAATAGATAAATCAAAGTCTCCACAGAAAGAAGCTTTTTTTTATTCTACGTTTTCAAACACTTCGTGTTCCTTCATTGGATGATGAAGGAAGCATATGAAAGGTAGCTACAACAACCACGCCTAATTTAGTTTAAAAAGCTGATTCCATAAATTTTATAAAGGAAATAATAAATATTCAAAGGTAGGATTATATGTGCAATATCTAACCAGACATTGCCCTCTCTACTATCAATTATGCAAGCTACAATTAACATCATACAGAGATTGCAGACTGCGTCTGCAAGAGGAGGAAACCTTTGAATACATTTTATGCAAATAGACGACATAAAATTTTAGAGGTTTCCTGACAAAATCATTAATTATAAAACCAATAGAAGTAGAGATTCTCTTCCAAGGACAAATGTAAAGTTCAATAATGAATTTAACATCAAAAGTTGATTTAGAAACGATAGGAGGAAGCACAATAGGATGGATATGGCTACGATTCGCACGAGTTTAATAATAATAATAAAACCATATCAGATTGTTCGAGAACATTGATTTTACGTTTGTTTTAACTAATTTTACAGATTTTAATATCAATTAAGTATTCTAAGGTAGTGCAATCAGTTATTATGTGTGGTATTTACTCAACGTATGATGGGCCAAATTAGCTCAGTGGTTAACGTACTCGCCTATGAACTGGTAGGTCTGGGGTTCGTTACTCACCTGGCCCTCGATTTATTCACGTGGGAGGTGATAAAAATCTGAGTACGTCGTCCCTCGGAGAGGATGTTAAGCCGTCGGTCCCGAGCGTGTACGATGTCAGGTACTCGTTAAAAATCCCTACTCTAAATACATTTGAGTTAGGCAAAATGTAGGACTCCCAATTTAGAATCAATCTTCAAGGTGTTGTGTTGTAGGGTAAAAAAGTTAATGAATAGTCTCCGCATAAAGAAGCTATCTGATTATTTAACTTAATGACTACTTCATTAACTATTTTACCCTACAATGAAATAAGTACGGTAATATCAATTCACAGTAGGAGTCTTAGAAAAGGTTCTAACTCAATTAGTTTATAATTCTCCGGAGCATCTGATGGGTTAAGTAAGTGGCTCTGAAGCTGATTTTTAGGTTTAAAACTTCTCCGGAGTGCATAATCGTCAATTATGTTGGACTGAGAAGATGGTTCCTATATTAAAAATTTTCCAGAGTTCCAAATGGGTTAAGTAAATGGGACTGAACAGTTGATTTCTAGCCAATAATTTTCCGGAACCTTCAATGGGTTAAGTGGTCTGGACTAAGTGGTCTGAAAAGCTGATTCAACTCATCTCCGCACTTCAGATAAGTTGAGTAGTGGGGTTATAAAGCTGATTCAACTCATCTCCGCACTTCAGATAAGTTGAGTAGTGGGGTTATAAAGCTGATTCAACTCATCTCCGCACTTCAGAAACGTTGAGTAGTGAGGTTATAAAGCTGATTCAACTCATCTCCGCACTTCAGATAAGTTGAGTAGTGGGGTTATAAAGCTGATTCAACTCATCTCCGCACTTCAGATAAGTTGAGTAGTGGGGTTATAAAGCTGATTCAACTCATCTCCGCACTTCAGAAACGTTGAGTAGTGAGGTTATAAAGCTGATTCAACTCATCTCCGCACTTCAGATAAGTTGAGTAGTGGGGTTATAAAGCTGATTCAACTCATCTCCGCACTTCAGATAAGTTGAGTAGTGGGGTTATAAAGCTGATTCAACTCATCTCCGCACTTCAGATAAGTTGAGTAGTGGGGTTATAAAGCTGATTCAACTCATCTCCGCACTTCAGATAAGTTGAGTAGTGGGGTTATAAAGCTGATTCAACTCATCTCCGCACTTCAGATAAGTTGAGTAGTGGGGTTATAAAGCTGATTTCAATATTATTGAATTAAACATTGTAACTTCTCCAGAACCTTTAGAGAATGGGTTCTCAACCTTTGTATTCTTGTAGACTACCTGAGAGTTATTTTACAATCTGTGGATTATTTATAGTATTTTGAGAATACCCTCAAAATATTGTTTTTCATCATGGACCTCTAGTAATCCTCTGTGGACTCCTGGGGATCCAAGTACGTCGAGAACTACTGCTCTACAGGGTAAGGAAGTGAGGCTGAAAAGTTGATGTAGGGTTATAGTACAATTTTGAAAACTTTCCAAATATTATATTTTAGGGTGCTATTGGTTGAAGAAATAAATAATTAAAAAAAAGAACCTACTCTGAAGTTGCATTCAACTTCTATATTGCAATACAACAAAACATCAAAATACAGCTAAGTAAAACAAAATATTGAGTTCTTCAAAATAGCTATTTGAAACAGTTTTTGTGACAAAATTACAGTTTTGTAATTGAGTTTACCAGTTACACTTTTGACTCCAAGAACCGCTTGAAGGAATAAGCTCCTTAAGTGTGAGCGTTATAAACAAACACTTTTTGGCGTAATGAAAGTGACAAACATGCTCAATTCAAGAGACTGAATTTTGTTGAGGTTATTAATAATCCAAAAACGTTTCCTGTTATTTTTTTGAAACTTAAATTCTTATTACTAGTATTGTCCGTTTTGATGATTTTGTGTCACTTTATTTTTTTAAATATTAATAACTGTGTATTATGTTTCACTCAAAAACATAAAGTTGAAGGTTTGAAATAAATAGAATGTATTCAGAATAATTTAAATTTGATTATATTTGAAAGGAAGGAATTGAATTATAAATGAAGGGATGTTAGGCGGCGTTTCCGGACATCGTCTCGTCCATGTGATGATGATGTTGTATAACAGTGAAGGGAACAGGTCCATGTGATCTAGTTAAAACGTGACCACAGCACGAGTTCTTATTTCAAAGGCTTCTTAACGTCACTAGAGCTCTTTTGCTGACTCATACTAATTCCCTTGACTTTATTCGCTTAAAACTATTACTAGTGTTCTGCCACAGACTGTTAAAGTCATTATGAATGAAGTTATATATAGACAATAAACCATTAAATTTACACGCTCGAAAATGTAAACCTAATATCAATCACTAACTAAAATAGAATGGAAATAACACTAAGTATTTTTGAGGGACTAGTAAATAGATTGTTATGTTCCTTACCAGTACTTTACAAAGTGGGGCAAACATAAACAAGCGGACAATTATATTTTCCAGGAGGAGAAATAATTTTTTTATTGTGGTGTGTGTGTGTGTGGGGGGGGGGGGGGGGTGTTAATTCCACCAATTTTTTTCCCCTTTCTTTTCAAACTAACATAAAACTAGTCAATGTTAATATTTTGAAAGTACAAATAACAAAGATATTTATGCTACAATAGCACAAACCCAAAATATTCTCCACGATTTTCGTCTTTAGCATTCATATCTGCACGCTAAATAATACCTGTTTTGACTTTATATGTGTTCCTAAGCCTTAAGGCCATATAACCACAAAAATCAAATCAAGCCGACTAGTTTAACGTGCTACCCTTTAGCCACTTTAGATTACTCCAAAGTGCCCGAGGTGACCACGCGGAGGCGGGCCCGCACGGTACTACGTCGCACATCAAGACTTACTTCACGCATCAGTACCAGGTCAGCGTACTCAAATCGGGTATCCAGAAAAAACAATTTGCCTGATACTTAACTTTTTACCTTACCAGCAGGGAAAAAGGGGGGGAGGGGAGCTTTACACTAAATAATACCATTTTGTGATTCCGATTAACTTAAAGAAAAATTCTACGTGTTCAAAACGTCTTGTTTTGTTGGAAATTTTTTGCAGCATAAGATCATTATGCATTCGTATATCCATCGTTCCTAATAATTCAAATATTGTTTGGATATTCAAAACGACACTATCCCAAACCGTTTGAACTCTGAGATTTAAGGCAATATGGACAAAGCCTGCATTATTACGAGCAACAAAGAAATAGCCTGCCTTACACAACGACATTAAAATAGGGACTAATAGCCAAACCTCACAATTTGTATATAATTATTTCAAATACGAAGCTTGCTTTGATTACTTACTATTGTATATTGCATTTTTATTGTATTTTCAGAAGGAATATTTTTTTATTTATTTTTTACTTACTTCAATACTTCATACCTGTGCAATAATCAGTTTTTAATTCTGAAAAATATAAATTTCTCCTTCTTATAAGGAAGCTCAGAATACTGAAAATCAAATAAATTTTTCAATTAGGACCCAGATGAGTTATTTGCCTGAGAATATGAGATTCCGATTTAGAGCTTCATAACCAAATCGTCATGAAAAAAGAACGTTCATATGATCTCTAGTACAATTTTTATTCCTGAAGCAGATAACATAGCTTTCGAAAATAGAAAATATAATAAATAATGCTTATGTTATTATCAAAGAGATATAGAGAAACCATTTATCGTTTGAATTAACAATTTTAAAATAATATAAAAATATTACGTAAAAATGAAATATTACATATTAGTATATATATGTACTAAATTGAAGAAACGCTCCACACGGACTATAAAACTTTAAATTAATTTAGTTTTAATATACATATAATTCACTATTGTTGTTTAAATATTTGTTTATAATTAATAATAATAGAATAAACAGTGAAATTTGACATTACGAATCTAACACATTTGGTTCATTATCTTACACAACTCTCAATGTATTGTAAATGTTATTTTAATAGATGTATTGTTTAACATGTGTGTCTTTTCTCTCGTATACGGGTTTAATTTGAACCCATTTCTCCAAATTTGGAAGACATTTTTCTCCTCTAAAACTTGAACCAAATAAACGAAAATTGAAATTGGATCTTAATTGTAAAAAAAAAAGATAAAAATTCACCAAAAGTTAATTCGCCATCTTCATATTACCTAACATACTATGGCAGTGTAACGATTACCCGATAATGATCCAAACAAAAATGCCACAGTTATTTTGTACGAAGTTTTAAAATTCATTCAATAATCAATAAAAATCTAGTAGTTATTAAAAGTTTGTTGTCTAAATTTGATGCTAATTTAAACAGCCTAGTGATCGTGAGTGATCGTGGAATTGTTGGTCTGCCTGCATGGGCAAACTGCGGTTCCTTGTCATGTTTGTTTAAGCATACGTAATACATACAAACTTCTACAAGCAAATATCTGTCCACTACTCAGATAACAGAGAATCGTTAAGTCGATTGGATAAAGAGTATAAATATTAATTTATACAGAATAATGATTTTCGGACAAAAAAAAGTGTAATCACTCGTAAATGATTACACTTGTAAGTTAATATGTACTGGAACTACGTCATCTGCTTTATTCAAAGCTAAATATGTAAGTTCACATTTAGAATTGAATTCAACATATTTAGAAATTTGAAATAAATTATTACAACTGTTAGCTAATGAGAAAGTTATTCAAAATGTCTAAACTAATAAATAGTAGAAAATATGATTCTGCATTTCTTATTATTTATTTTCATAGACCTTAGGCACTGAACTGAAGTCTAAAACAACATAATCTTATTTAAACATTTCATGTAATATGTAGAAAAAGCTTCTTTCTTCGGGAATAATTCCCCGATAACCTTTGCTCGTTGAAGGTTACACATTTCTTGTCTTTCATACTTCCATTATTACTTACAGTAGGTTATGATTGATACCTGTCTCTATTTGATACTTACGAGTATGCCTTTTATATCTCAACCCAAAAGTGAATGAAATTGATGTGAATGGACTTTACTTTATTATTATAACGATTATTTTACAAAAATTCTCATTAACACGAAAATGACACTTCTTGCATTAAACATAGTGATACGTTAATTATAAATAGATTGCATACATCGTTGTCACTATCCTTGGTTCGTACACAGTCATATGTGTCAAAACTTTTTTGGCTTAACTAAATGATGGAAATTCATTAAATGGAATTAAATGTGAAAATCTTTTAAAACACATCATAATTTAAGAAAATGAAAACCTATAAATATTTTAAAAAACCAAAGCTTAACAAGATTTCACAATGAAGATGTGTAATAAAATGAACGTCTAAACGATAATAAGAAAATCATAAATGGGAGTAAAATACTTTTACTAACGGTCCTCTCAGAGTCACATAATGAAACTGTTGAAAGATACTAGAACTTGTATATATATGAAGTTTAAACTACAATGGTAAAAAGGAAAACAATAGAAATAAATGCTCTGAGGCCTTTCAATTTATGCCATTAGAGAGCAAAGAAAGTAAAAACTGAGAAGATAACACAAAAGTAAAGTAAAGTAATACTTTGGCATAATTGATGATGGCATAAATTGAAAGGCCTCAGAGCATTTATTTCTATTGTTTTCCTTTTTCCATAGTATTTTAAACTTCATTAATTGCATCACGTGTTTATTTTTGTGATTTTTCTGCATATATATATATATATATATATATATATATATATATATAAAGAAAACCTGCTAATCTTCAATCTATCTTCTCTCACATCTTTTCTCCAAAGCCTCCAAAAACTGCTGGTGGTATGGTTCAATGTGGACGTCGTGGATGTCTTACTTGTCCTATCATCAATCCTGTTCCTTCCTTTACCTCTGTCCATAGTAAACGCACCTACCCTATCTCTCACAAGACCTCTTGTACCTCTGGTAACTGCGTTTACCGTTTGGATTGCACCCAGTGTGATTCTTTTTATGTGGGTTTGGCTTCCACCAAGCTAAGCCTGCGTATGAATAATCACGGGTCATCCGTTGGCAAACGCAGTGACCTTCCCGTTGCTACTCATGCCAGTTTTCACGGACTCAGTTTTAATGACTGTTTCCGTGTACAGGTCCTGAGGCAGATTGATCAGACTAATTCAAAAGTTACTCTGAGAGCTTCAGAAGAAGCACTTATTAGTCTTCTGGGCGGTAGATCGGCTCCTGGGCTTAACCTCAATCGTTGATTTTTTTTTTTTTTTAAGTTGTTATCAGCTTTTAATTTTATTTTAGTTAAATGTTTTCATTTTTTAATTTTTATTTGGCTTTTATCTCTTTATCTTCCCTATCTACCTTTCCTCCGAAAGTTGGCTACACTGTTTGAGTGCTCAGTTCGAACGCCAAGTCAGTCGTTATCAGCCTTTGGAGAGATTCACTTCTTTTCCTGAAGACGAGGACATCGAAATATAGTAGTGAGTTCAGTGGTTTCCTTTCTATGTGTTCTTTTTAAATTCTAGTTTATATATATATATATATATATATATATATATATATATAATACGTTTCACGATGAATCACAAACACAGAACTAAGGAACAAACACACTTACTGTCTCTAATTTTCGGTTGAACCGTCATCAGGAGAGTTGAGATAGGGACACCAAGCGCACTTGTGAAGCGACGGTTGGAGGCCGAAAACTAGAGACAGTAAGTCTGTTTGTTCCTTAGTTCTGTGTTTGTGATTCATCGTGAAACGTTTGTTGTTCTTTTGGATCGTTTTCCTGTTTATATATATATATATATATATATATATATATATATATATATATATATATATATATATCTTAATCAATTAGGATTAAGAAATAATATGGACTTTTTATAAACCTTATTTAAAACAGATTATAGAAACCACTGTAATTGGGGAATTTATTTGCAAAAAGATATTCTATATCGATAACACAGATTTTTCCACACATAAAATTTGGGTGAAACTATTTTATACGGAATGATCACGAATGGGCCTGATATGATTTCTTATTGTTGTTTCAAATGTAGGGCATGAGTCGATACATCACAGAGTCGAGTACCTTCAGACTAGGAATTCAACATTTCATGATAATAGTATGGTGAATCTTGCCACATTAGAATCAATAATTAATTAATTAACTAATCATCAGTTTGTTTAATAATAAATTTGAGTTTTGTTCACAAATTTTTTAAATGACATAGTCACTGTTAAAAATTGATCTACCTTTGCATATGATAATCTTGAATGATAAGATTCGAAACACTCACCGTTTTGCCATAAGTGGAGTCTGTTTTCTCACCAAACGTGAGGGTGTTGATATGGGGTCTGGCAAGAGGTTTGTTGTCCCTGTCAAATGAAGGTTTCAATCTACTTGTGTTGAATATTTCTTCCGAATCTTCTTCCTCGATCAACTGATCAACAAAAACAAACTTTTCGTTATCATCCAATTTCAGAAAGATAAAAATCAACTACAACCTTTTCTTACATATATATTATCAAAACAAAGTCATAAAATCATTTTTTCGATGTAGAAATTTTTCTTTGGAAACTTATTGAACAAAAATAAACCAAACAAAAATTTGAAGAAAACTACTTCTTTTAATACATCCGTGATATATTATTATACACATATATAGACATCAGAAGGTCAACTACAAGTAAACAATAAATAGATATACACACTTATAGTCTAAACATTTCATTTTAGATGAGAGTGATACACCAAACACAATCTATTCTCTCCTAATGACGGTCAAGCGGAAAATTAGAGACTGTAAATGTGTCTCTCTATTTATTGTTTACTCATAGTTTACAAATGTTTGCTGTAATTTTAAGATATTTTTTACAATTTTCTTATAGTTTCTTATTTAAATGCTTTATTTATTCATTATTATTTTGCTATTGTAAACATTATCTACCTTAATATTTCGACCGTTATAGCGGTCATCCTCAGTAGAAAAAGAGAATTGACAGAGGGACGACAGTTACACAGATTAAGCATAATCTGTTCTGCCGGACCACATATCGTTTATCAGGTACATATATATAAAGTTCAATATAGATAACGGAACAAAAAGAAATAAAAAACACAGACTTACAGTCTCTAATTTTCGGTTCAAACCGACTGTAATTGTGTGTTCTTTAATTCTTTTTGTTCCGTTATCTATATTGAACTTTATTTGTCCCTTCGAATCATTTTTTCATCTTAAAAGGATGTATATATATATATATATAGATTTCACATAAACACGTGAAATGACAATCAATTATCAAGCCACAATAAGAAATGGGAAAACAAGAAAAGATCTTTCAACCGTAACAAGCGGTCTTCATCAAAGTCAAAAACCCAGCTGAACACTAGATGCAGAAATGTTAATGAAACGCAATATGTTAATAAAAAAAACTCTCCCAGCAAATTGGAGTCCGGTGGGAGAACAAGAAATGGGAAAACAAGACAAGATCTTTCACCCAACTGAAACACTAGATGCAGAAAACATCTGGTGAGGGGTTGAGAAGAGTGGGAGGGAAGAATGGTATTTTAAAAGGGTGAAAGCGCAGGAAAGGACAAATGTCCAGAAAGGGATGTTTGGGGAAACAAAGGAGTACAGTAAGAAAGAGTAAAAAACTATCCGCTAGCTGTCAACCCTCTTAGAAGAGGCTATTGCACTCGTAACGAAAGTATAAAGTTTGAAGAGACCGTTATTAATGTTTATAATATTGATCTATTAAATTTAATTAGAGACTATTTAATAATATTTCTTAACAACATCGATTTTTCATAAGTAATAAATTTAGCTCCTGTCCAATGAATATGATGATTTTCATTGTTTATATGCAAGAATAAGGCGCTACTTTTTTTCCTGTCTATTTACGTTGTTTTACACGTGTCTTATGATTTACCAGTTTGGCCAATATAAATTTAATGGCAATTTTTGCACGGAATTTTATAAATACCACTGGACTCCAATTTCCTAGGAGAGTTTTTTATTAACATATTGCCAACGTTATTACGATTAGAAAACACTATATTAAAATCAAGTCGTTTGGCTATTCTAAGAAGGGGGCCCAATGAGCCATGATACGGTAAAATTATGGAATTTGACAATGAACGGGGCTCTGATGAAGTATTAGAAAAAGTTTTTTTAACACCCTTCAAAGGTAAATCGATATAAGAGGAGGGGTATTTTAATGATAGGGCAATTGACCTAATGATAATCTCATCATTAAGGAATTCAAAATAGCACACTCTTAATGCCCTCAAAAACATATTTCTAAAAACAAGTTTTTACATTTTTTGGATGGGAAGAATAAAAGTGAACATATGCAAGTACATTCGTAGGTTTTCTATATACACTAAGGCGTAATTCATTAGGTAGCCTATGAATCAGGACATCTAAGAAGGGTAAATTACCACTTATTTCTTCTTCCTTTGTGAATTTGATTGTCGGCACTAATGAATTCAATTTAATTAGGAAATCATTTTTTTTTAAAGAATTAGGACAGATGCAAAGTATATCGTCAAGATATCTATACCATTTAATATGTCTAGGCAATATTGAGCTTAACATTTTACTTTCAAAGAATTCAGTATAAATTACTTAGGAGGGGGAATAAGCAGTTAACCAATGCATTCCCAAATTTTTGTTCATAAAAATTATTTTCAAACTGAATATATATATATGTATGTGTGTGTGTGTGTGTGTGTGTGTGTGTGATGTGAAAATCCTTTCACGTATGCAGCTTTTTTTTTTTTTTATTTATCCTAAGGAAGGTATAAGCCGAAATTATCATAAACAGTGGGTACCTTCGTATTACGATCATAAATAAACCATATCAGAAAACTCAAAACTTTCACTTTAACATACCCAGATCTATTAAAGGACCTAGTAAGAATCTGAATTATACTGACACATGGGGAATTAATATTTCCTCGTGCTATTATTTTACTTTCAAGATACCTGTCATTGGTTGAAAGATCTTCGTTCCTCTCTGTATTTTGAAATATAGTTTTATGGGAGTTTATAGTGAAGTTCTTTCACATATTTATTTAGACTAATAAGGAATACCTTTACAATATCCATGCATTTAAATCCACACATTTCAGTTTTCTTCAATATTCTGTGAAGGATAATGCAATGGATTAGAGTATTTTAAAGTATTTGTCCTTTTGTTCTACCAAATATACTTGAATTTGGCAAACTATAGATTTAGAGATAATACATTCAGAAGACTAATGGTTGCTAGGGCCATCTCCAGTTAAACTTGGATAGCTGCCAAGAGCAAGTTGGCAGGACACCAGATCAGACAAGGGTTAGCAGTTCATCGGAACCAAGTAGATTCAACATTGTACTCCAAATAAGACATAACACTTATTCAAATTCTAGTTTGTTTAGCGATAAAAAAAAGGGATTTGTTAATAAAGGTTTAACGATTTTTCATTTATATATATATATATATATTATAATAGATATATATAAATATATTTATGTATATTTAAGACGATTGAATACCTGGAAGAATATATAGATATATAGAATATATATATATATATATATAACAGATTCAATAATATATCGACCGTTTAATAGAATAGGTGTGTTCTCTAATCGGGGTTCGGTCAATTTTCCAGGATAAAAAATCAAACTCTCGTTGCCAACGTTTCGGTTTTATTTAAAACCTTTTTCATAGGCCTACAAACAAAGGATAATAAGAAATCACATATCAACATCAATAGACTGTGACAAGTGTTACTATGGTGAAACTAGTCGTTTTCTCAAAGAAAGGTTGTACCAACATAATTATTCCATAAGAACAAATAAAAGTAACGCAACAGCCTTAGCTGGGCATGCAATAAACGAGGGTCACACGTTCGATTTTGAAGATACAACTATAATAGAAAAAGAAAAAGATGAGCAAAGAAGGAAGACACTTGAGATGTTATATATTAAAAAGGATCTAAGTTCGATTAATCATAGAAGTGATATTACTAATTTAAGTAATATTTATTCTGGAGTGTTGTGCTGAGGTTTAGTGAAATTTGATTTATTTAGTTCCCTTGAGTGAACAGTGTTGAGGTTATTTGTAATGTTATCTTATTAGTCTAGTCGAAGGTTTTGTCCGGCTAACATTGTTGTTCCTTTAAATAATGTAAATTTCATTTTCTTAGTTAAAAAATTCTTACTTCTGTAAGTAATATTGTTTTATGTATCTCTGAAATATTTCTGCTTGTAATATTCATGAGTTGTAACAATCCATTTTCATATTGTGTATATGTTTGATGTTGATATGTGATTTCTTATTATCCTTTGTTTGTAGGCCTATGAAAAAGGTTTTAAATAAAACCGAAACGTTGGCAACGAGAGTTTGATTTTTTATCCTGGAAAATTGACCGAACTCCGATTAGAGAACACACCTACTATGTATATATATATATATATATATAGTTCAATGTAGGAAAAGAAACATAGAGAAATCAAACATAGAGAACACACTTACAGTTCTAATTTTCATCATAAAAAATTGGGTCTCCAACCGTCTCTGAACCAGTGCGCTTGGTTTCCCTCTCTTATCTCTCCTGAAGACGGTTCAAACAGAAAATTAGAGACTGTAAATGTGCGCTTTTGATTTCTCTATGTTTCTTTTTCTATATTTATCCGTTTCGTATCGTATTGCCAACGAAAAAGTATATATATCTATATACTTTTATATAACGACTATACTTATATGCTTTTATATATAACGACATATGTACTGACAAAATATATATATGTATATAAAAAGATTTCACATAAACACGTGAAATAACAATTAATGACCAAACCACAATGTGAAATGGGAAAACAAGACTAAGATCTGTGAACCGTAACAAGCGTCTGACTCAGGTTTTTGACTCTGACGAAGACCGCTTGTTACGGTTTAAAGATCTTAATCTTGTTTTCCTATTTCACATTGTAGTTTGATCATTGATATATATATATATATATGAGTCGTTATCAGCCTTTGGAGCGATTCACATCTTTTCCTGAAGATGAGGACATCGAAATATAGTAGTGAGTTCAGTGATTTCTTTTCTATGTGTTCTTTTAAAAATTCTAGTTTATATATATATAATATATATATATATATATAACATTCTGAATAGGCTAAATAAAAACATTTTTTTCTTTACCTGATTGATATTAGGCGAGGAAGAAGACCTTTTCAAAGATGACGTAGTCATTCTCTTCTGTGCTCTCTTTAGTAATGAACCGAATATAGTCTCTAAAATAACCAAAAAATATTTTTGAAATAAAATAACAATCTCAATTTAAAGGATTCAAATTAAACATTAAACACTTTGATAAATAATGAAAACTAACTTTAAACGTAGTAATCAGATAAAGTGTAGCTATTCTTCAATTCAGAGGGATAAATACTGATATAAAAACCCTTTTTAATAAAAACATTTTCCTGGAAGTAGAAAGAATACCGTATTATTCCTGCTCTACAAACCCTTTATATTGATTACACCAACATCACCAGAATTCTACACGTGACCACATTTCAATCAATTACCTTAAATATAGAATTATTTGCAAGTTTTCATTCAATTCATTATCTTACAATCCAACAACTAACACAATTTGTTTCAGGATCTTCTTCAATGCTATTCATCCAACCACACGTTTGAGTATTCCTAGGTATTAGACCTGGTTACTTTTATTAAATTACTTTAACTCAAAAACTTTCTCTTTTATTCACGATGAAATAAAAATCAGGAAACTATCTTCATTATTATTGATGGACTAGGGAATATGAGCTGAAGTGAGTAGTTAAACGCCTGAACTCTTACACTAAACAAGTTTTCCACACTTTTAATGAATCAACAAATATTCCTTCAAATCATTACTAAATATCTTGGATTTCAACACAATCAGAAAACGATCTAAAACTAATGACATGAAAAAAAAATCTGCCGTTCCTAAATATTATTTATTGGAAGCTATAACCCTAACAGTTTATACTCATGAACGTAAATTTTGGTTCATCTAGTCATTCTAATCCAATACCCTACAACATCCTTGCAGCCTAAAATGGTAAAAACCAGAGTCTAGAGTATTATCCATTAAAATGACTTTTCATTCCTTCCATAAAAGAAATCATTCTGTATTCAATCCATCATAGAATTTTCTCACTAATCATCAATTTTCAACAATTTCTGAATAATATACAATTTACTGTAGTAAGTCAAAGATATTTTGTTTTCTTTCCTTTTCCAAACAAGTCATGTTTTTGACTACCTTCATTTCACAGTTAACATACCCTTCACTAGGAAGACGTTCCTTTTAATAAATTTTCAGGATTAAGCATTTGACTGAATTTAAGCCAATGTTTTGGTTTCAAGATTTTCAAAGAATTCTTTATGATTACCATTACCACCTCAACTCTAGTTCATAAAAGCTATAAATACAAAAATTAAGTCTGTTCAAATGTGTCTGTTTCCCCTAGAAATGGCCAAATGATATCAAGTTTTGAATGGGAGGGATCCCTGTCCCATTCAAATTTTCTTGAAGAATTGTCCGGTCAAGTTTGGTGTACAAAATGTCTAAACTTAGTTTATATAAATTAAAGTATTCTGGATAGAAAGCTTTTTTTTTAAATTACTTTAAAAGGCCGTACTCCCTGTGTAAAGACCCTACTAATGAACACAAATCTTATCGTTAGTTACTTCTGAACGGTTTTATTTGAACGCCTTCAGATATCTGTAAACTTCTAAATCAACAAAAGATACAAAATACCGACACCAAAATGTTCAGATTAAAATAGACTAAAAGTAAATTATACAAATTCATAGGAAATCTGAAAGCACATGGTTCTTTACTACTTTTATTCGAAATATTTTTCCCTGTGATCTAAAGTCTTCAATTCTGAAAGAAAAAACTAAAAAAAAGTGTAAAATTGGTGTTTGCCATTTGTTTACATTTTTGCATTTACCCATCACAGATGAAGGTAGTGCTACTGAGCAAGTAATATATATTAAGTTGAAGGTAGAATAATGCTATATCCTTATTTTTTACTTCACTATTATAATAGCGAAGTTCTAAAATGAAGAAATGTAAGTTAATTGCTCTGCACACATAGACTTTTCTTTACTCAGTGCCATAGCAATCATTTTTGCCGCCCGGGACGGTCGTAAGATTTGAACCCCCCCCCCCCCCCCCCCCGGGTGGTCGTTGATAATTCGCTAACTCTCAAAATTCCAGAAAGTCCTCAAAATATTTATTTTCTTGTCATTACAATCAAGAGTCTAATTTTGGACGGCTGTTATTAATCCCAAACTTTCATCTTATTACAGTACTCGTATACATATAGTCATCATCAAACAAACAAAAAATTTTTCAACACAAAAATGTATAATCATAAAAAAATTGTTAAATTAAATTAACTGGCTACGCAAACAAATATTAATAAACTTTCAACCTCATTAAAAAAGTCAATTTTGAAAAATTTAAAATCAATTTATTTTTAATTTGCACATATTACAGTTGAAAATCTGTTTAAAAACAGTATTACACAAATAAAACATAAAAACAATTACGATTTTAAAACTTATTTTGGTGTACAATTTCAGATTTTTTTGATAGCTTTTTATTGTTTTATTTCTTCTATTTTTACACCGACAAAATGCCACCCCTTGCACGTATCGCCCTGTGCGGACAGCCCCCACCTACGCCACTGCTTGTTCTAGGGGCGAAAAGTATAACTCATTTATTATTTAACACCTACTTCAGTTATGGGTGAACCATATGACTTGATAATAGCATTATTGAACATAATTATTTTCTGAAATAATGCGTACAACAGTATTTCATAAATAACTTTTACTCTAATAGTATTCATTGTATTTCAAAACATTAAATTTGTTTCTTTAATTTTAGAAAATCCCGATTTTCCTGAACTTTTCAAAAGTATAGAAATTTAACTCAGATACTCTATAACACATAAGTCAAAAAAAAAAACTGTACAAAATATAAAAAAAAAATATTTTTTTGCCCGGTAGAACAGGGGAGGGCTGCTAGGTCTATAAATAATTCTATGGAACTAGGAAAAAAAGTAACCGCAACAGTTTTAACAAGATGTTACACTTCGATCCGCTCAATATATATTTAAAACAAATATGCAATTTAAAAAAATAAGTTTTCACACTACAAGTTAATAATGTAATGATTGGATCATCTCATGAAATTCATCAGTGAATGCCAAAATGTAAACAAACAGTAAACGGTAACTTAACACTTTTTCAGGTTTTTTTTTCAGATTTTAAAACCTTCGGTTACAGAGAAAAATGTTTGGAATAAAGTTGTAAAGAATGAAATTTTTAATCGACAAAGTGTTTTCAGGTTTTCAATAAATGTCCTTAATTTATTTTTTAAATATTTTAATCTGAACATTTTTCTAACAATATTTTGTATTTTTATTGATTTAGACTTAGAAACGATTAAAAAAGTCATCAAGAAAGTGAGCTACCTAGAAGGAGATCTGTACTTCACAACAGAGTTCTGTATTCTTTTTTGTTTTTTATATCACGTATATATTCTACTTGTTTAATTATAAATTAAAAAAGAACTGATTATTTTAATAAATAACCCTAGCCTTGTATTTCAGTCATCCAAATAACCATACTTAGGCTACTTATTTTACATGGTATAGGAAGTTAGGCAAAAAACAATAAAAATCAATTCATTATTATGGTAGAAGGAAAAGATGAGAATACTACACAGGAAATGAAAGAAAATTATATCTATACAAAAAGAGGAATGTAACAAATGTAATGTAAGTTTAATATCGTAGAATAAAAATAGATTTTAAATTCATACAGACGTCGTATGAATTTAAATTGGTCTTCTTTGATAAACGTAATTTATGAATATAATAAAATTTGTAGAATGAAACGGAAGGTAGACTCTATGGACGACAACAACAATAAACATAATACCATAAAGTGATTATTTTTAAAAATATGTCAGTTGTAATATTTTAATCTACTCATGTATTAGAACAATTTAATCATGATTATAACAGTTCATATTTCCAATTTACGTTAAACCGGTAAACTGAAATGTTAAGTTAAATATAATGAACTTATGTAATTCCACTTTAATCAATGAACTCTATACTCGTATGTATTTTCAAACCAACTAAAACCAATTTTACATTAAATCTAAACTCCTGGTAGTAACAATGAATTTCTGCTTTTGACATTTCAATATAAACGCTAATAGAACAAGCAATCTCGTTACTATTTCAATAATTTACTTTATATCACAATCTATTTTGAAAGTAAAATGACATCCGTACAGTTATCAAAATTTGCGAATTATAGCACAAAAATGATGCTTGATAATAATTTATATCCAGGATAAATAATAAAAATGTTATTATTTGCCATAAACAATACTGTACATTTTGAATTAAAAAAATTCTAGAGGGGTTTACACTCAACTTTTTTATTAAACGTGTAATCAAACTCATTGATATCAATTTAAATAATTGATTTATTTTAATGTGGCTACATCAATTTTGTCAATTATATCAAAAATGCAATTATTGTTATAGAACAATTGGAAAAGTAACTGCAGGCAGAACTTAACAGTTGTCCTTTTACTGTAAAATTTTCTATTCCAATATTCGAAATTTATTAAAGTTTATTTTACAATATTCAACTGAACAATAATTATGAAGAGATTTATACCGATAAGAAGAAATGGCTAAAAATAGTACGAGTTACTATATTGAAATAGACTACATTTACTATATCCGAAAAACAATAGGGTTCTACTTTATCAAAGGGGTCAAACAACGGCAACAAACTAACTTGTTGAGTGTTTAGACAATTTCCCATTGACCTCCACCTAGTCACAGGAAGGCATATATCATGTAAATGGATCCGGGGACTTCATAACGTAAAAACCCGGTAAAATACAGAATATATTGTTGTTTTAAAAATTTAAGGATTTTTTCAGTACTTATGTAGCCTCAAAGATAATGACAACATTTCAAGACTCTAAGTAAGTAGTTTAGGAGAAAAAAATATTACTGAAAAACATATTTTGGCAAAAAAAAAGTGACTTTCTCAACATGTATAATTGCTCCCAAACTATACAGCACATCTACACTATGAAGCCAATTTCGGTGTAAAATTGGATCCATCAAAGATTGTGTGTGGACCGTAGCAACTACACAAACCTTTGGATACACACTCACTTACCCACCCACACATACACAGACATCATCGAAAAAACTTCATAAAACGACTTTGGGGACCTCAAAATTAGAGAGGTGAAATCACCTGAGATAAGACTTAGTAGTTTAAAAGGAAAAATTGGATCTAAATTCACATAAGGAGCAAAGGAATTAGATATCCTGTGATTCAATATTTCCCAATAGCTATATAGGAAATCTTCACATAAGAGTTCATTTCGGATTAGTCTCAACTTGGTCCATCAAACGTGTTACCTCAAATGTGTCTACAAACGGGATATCCAACTAACTAACCACTCAAACCATACTCTTCAAAAATGGAACCCGGGAACTTCAAAATGTTTGATTAGTAAGCGAAAAAGTAATGTTTGTAAATTTTGACATCAAAATTTTCCTGACTCCTCTATCCTTTATTACAGTAAAATATTCCTATAAAAAGAGGACCTTAGGAAACCTCAAAACGTGTCAATCCGTAAAAATGTCGAAATCCTATTTTTCTCTTAAAATCCTTAAGAAACACTGAATATATTTTACCGCACTGTAAATTAATTAATGTAAATTAAAACTCCATTTCAGTAAATTACCAGTATTTCAATTCTGTAGCATTTTAACATAAACAGAGAGAATTTAAATCTATGTTTACGTGAAAAACTAATTATAGCATATCCTATTAAAAAAAGATGAACCATGAAAATCCACTAAAATAATGGTTCTAAGTTATTGTACAAATGAAAAGAACACAACAGCACAAAGAGGTTATCTTGTAAGTATCATATTTTAAAGTACTACTTTTTTATTTTTTAAATTATTTTTTTAATTTCTTAAATTGGCATGTTTAAGAAATATGAAAGACTACAAAACGTAGCAGTGACTCAAAATTCGGACAACAAAAGCAACTAAGGGTAAAGGAATCGAACCCAGTTCTCTCTGGCCGAAATAAACCTCTGACTTAACCGACACAAGCCACCGATCAAGGAACCTTAAATTCAAAGGTCCATTTTTTAGAATAAAGATGGATTAATTTTGTAGTTCAAATATTTGTAGTCATTATAATTCTTTGGCGGTAAATTCCACCATAGTTAAATACCCCCACGGTACCACACCCAATGATGCTGAACTTCAACGATATAGTGAAACAATTAAAAAACTTAGAGCGGTCTGCAATCTCAATGTTACCAACACACATTTATACAGTTAATAAATTAAAAAAGTACGCTAGTTAAATAGATAGCACTATTGTAAAAAAATTGACTGTATCTTAATTAGTGTTCAGAACGGAATAGAACAAGAAAATTATGAATTTCAAATAATGCTTACCCTCATCTTCTGATTCACTTATTGAAGGAGATCTGAAACAATATTACAGTCATTAAACTTTTTTCTATTATATTTTATTATAAAATAACTTTATTTATTATATATTTATTATTTTATTTATTATAAATAACTCTCAGAAAAGTTATTCCAGAATATTTATTTATATTTTTTTATAACCTAGAATAGTAATACTGGGTGAAGTACCCATTCACTTCAATGTATAATTCACTTTACATAATGCCCATTCAAAAGATATTTCATCTTGATCTACAAAAAAATCTTGAGTGGTTTACACTCAACTTTACCATAAGTAAAGAAAATATAAAACTTCTTGACAACTTGAAGAATTAGCTTAAATTTATTATCCGTTTGGTAATATAGAACGAAAGAATCCCATTCTTCATATTTCAATATTACCGAAAGATAATGATTCAAAATACAAGAAAATCAACATTTGATATCAAGTATGGTTCAAGGGTGGAACATTAGAGCACTTTGTTAGAAAAACCCATTATACTCGTACCATGGAAAGCATCAGAAATTATGTATCTGAGTACGTTTTTTACATGTAAGGATTTTATTCTTCTTATACCAAATTAAGTCATATCATTAATTTATAAGTCAATGTAAATAAGTGTAAACAAATCCGACAAGGTGATCCATTAGTCCGGAATGAATATTAATTTTTTTTTATAACTTTATTGCTCTTTGCAGTAATTAAACTTTCATGAAATTTTTTTATAAATTACTAATTTTTAGGCAAAATTCATTGTTCTTTTATGATCTGTTAAGCATTAAAAAAAATTCTGAAAACATAAAATGTACTATATTGTCACTTTGGTTAATGTAATTATGAAAAAAATTACTTCAACTCATCCCTCAAATAATGCTCAACTTTTAAGTATAATTTCATTTTGATCCGTCAAACGGTATGGCTTGTATTCTCCTTATAAGCTCTCAGATTGACTTTTTTCAGCAAAAAGATTTTTTCAGCTATTGCTTTTGTAATCCATGATAATGCTAAAATTTCAAGAATCTAAATTAATCAGTTTAGGAGAAAAAAATGTCTAAAAAAACATTCTGGCAAAAAAGTAACTTTCCCTTGGATAATGGCCCCCTATAAACAGGGCTCTTTACACTATGAGACCCATTTTTGTGTAAAATATTTTAATTTGATCAATTTAAGATTTATTGTAGGGTAAAAATCTAATGAAATGGTCCACATATAAAAATTTAAAATGATATAAACAACGCGTTTCGAACACGTAGTGTTCTTCCTCAGGCATTAACTAAAAAATACAATGACACCAGAGAGTTATCTATAGTACAAAGTAAATAAGTACAAAAATTAATATAAAATAAAATAAGGCAGAAAGTACGAACCTAAGGATAAGTGCCTCTGAATAAGACTGACTGGAAATGGAATGGACATGGGTGGGGGTATAGGGTACATCTGTTTCTTATTAGAAGGTAGGTACATTTTTCTCTTAAAAGTTAGGCTGAGCCTTTAAATTTTCTTTTAGACTAAGTGTAGGAAACATATTGCAAAAATAACACACAGAGCTATAACGAAATATAAACCAAATATATGTATAAGGAGAAAGTAGAACTTTTTTTTTTTAATTTAAGATTGTAGACTATAGCGTCCCCAAAAACTTTTTGATACTCACCTACCCATACACACAGACGTCGTCATTGAAAAAAAGTCATAAAATGACTTTGGGGACCTCAAAACATGTAATTTCGTCAAAATCTTGAGATCAATTTTTTCATGATCACTATACTTAATTATATTAAAGTAAAAAATTGTCTATATCTACATCACAAATTTGATGCGATGATCCACCTTGCGAGTTTCTAGGAGATATATACTTCTCCAAGCAGTGCTACCAATGCTTCTAAATCTGCAGATTCAACTGCTATGTTGTCGAGCTCTGCTGTCTTTTTTCTTTTTTGTTTTTAATAATAATTTCTTCTTTCACGTGAGAGCTCTTCAATTTGAGGGTTGTCAGATGTCTCAAATCAGGAGAATAAGGAAAGTGACAAAAAACAAGTGTTGTGTTGTTTCTTGCTAGGTAAGATCGGATCAGGTGGGCCATAACGACGTTACTATAGCGCTGCGATGAGGGGGAGAATTGTCATGGTGGAGTTGTTTCTAGTCTTCCACTAGCAATTTGGTTCATAACCATTGCATAGCAAAATTTCATATTATATGAACTAATCATCTGATTATTCCTACTTTTTCAACGATTCCGATGATGGTTTATAAGGCGGTCTTCATTCCACACGTTGTGGGTGCGGAAGACTGACCTGGGTTGATCTTAATTCTTTCTTGACTATTTAGTTAACATTTATACCACTCAAAATCACCCGTATGTTATACTAATTATTGTAATATACTTTTTTATAATGGAAGATAAGTTTCAGTATACAATATTTCCAAGTTCCATATTAAATTTGATAATTCCTTGCTATATCAAAAGACTTATAATTTTTCCAGTAAAGTAAAAAATGATTCTTTTACAAACGAAAGCAACATCCACAAAATATTTCTACAGACATAGAAGAGGTGGTAATCGAAGAAGAATGGTAATGTTACACAGTTGTAGTTAAAATTAACTTAAATTATATGAGCAATTCATCTTTAGTAGAATCAGTTGCTAAGTATCTAAGTATCTCCTAAGTACCAGCTGTAGAATCAGAGATGAGAGATTATCACTTGTTAGGTAGTTAGTGCCAATATTCTACACAAAACATACGTGCAGGTCACTTACCACTGCGTCGTTCCAATTATGAGTATCACAGCGCACTGCCACTAATAAATACATTACTAATAATAATAATATTACATCACTAATAACATACAAATTGGAATAAATAAATGAAAATGCTAAAGCAAATACACCAATCAGAAGCTCAAGTCACCACACAATTCGACATTGATCTAGCCTAGACTCAAAACCAGTCATGATTAATATTTTAGGCGTTTCTATTTGAATATCAAAAATGGATCGAATCCATCACACTGTTTGATTCCAACAACCGCACTTATTGGCTTTCATCTTTAGATTTGTTTTAAGAGCGAAAAGTGTGGCTCATTTGTAATTTGGCATACATTTAAGTGATGGATGATTACTCGGTTGATTCTATTTTAAATCCAGAAGTCTTAAATTTTACACCATTCAATTTTATTGGAGTAGGGACCATTAATGAGAACCTGTCATTATACATGTTCAGTACCGACAGTTTTGCCTCCACTCCGAAGGGCAGGAAGTAAATACAGGAAGTTAACTGCTGTAAGACTTTGTAGTTTACAAAATTTTCCAACTCCTACAAGAAAAGTCTAACGTCGCAGGCAAGATTGAAACTTGCAACCTGCAATACTAAAGGGGATCACTCGCCTTTTAGACCACACCTGACTCCCCTTCATTCACAAAACATACACACTTTGTAATTATAATTCGATTAAAATACATCGCCGACCCAAACTAATATACGGTCAACTATTGAAAGTAGAACGATATATTAATTCCTTAAAAAATCATCTGAAAGCCCAAGGAGTTTCAACCACCAATCTTTTCCATTAAGAGTTGGTTAAAATAAAACATAACTCTTCAAACATAAATGAAACCGTTATTACACAGAAGGCCTTATTTTCTCATAAACATTTTTATGTGTTCAGTGAGTTCAAGTAAACCTGTTATTCTTATGAATATGAATAAACTAAATATTTACAAGATTATTTCACTACAAATATACATTATTGTACAAGTAATACTTGAATACAAACCTTTCTGTATTCACAACACCCTTCGGTGAATACGGAAACTGGGGTTTAATTTTCCTTAAATTTTCTAGAAGTTTTTGTTGTTCTTCTTCAGAAATTTCCATTTCCGCATCATTGTTCTACAAAACATCGTTAAATATCTATAAATAAACATATTAATATCCTATGAATATTTTTAGAAAAATGTGTCACTCTTTACAACTTAACAACGTAAATAATTCTTACAGATTTTCCTTCACTTAGAATACTAAGAGTGTATACTATAAATGTGAATACTGTACATGTATACATACATGTGAATATATACACACATTCAGTGTAGTAAATGTATGTACTTCTTTCAACAATATTCATGTATGCTTCTTTCAACAATATAATAACTAATGACAGTTGATCAAAAATTAGAGATTCTAAGTACGAGTCTTTCGACTGGTTGTTTCTCTAGTTTATTTTACAACTGTTATCCGTTTTCGACATGTTAATTCTACGTAAAAGTAATACATATTAAAAAATATAAGAAATCACGAATGAAAACGAAACACTTTATTTATATATATATAATATTACCAAATAAAAACAGGGAAGGGACTGAAATAACAATTCAATAAAAGAGAGAAGCGGTCAGTAAAGTAGATAGGTGGCTGCATATGACATAATATGAATGTCATCTGTAAAAACTAGACACTCACGGGTTTCAACTTATAATATGATATTACCGTTAACAATAAAATACAACTTTTATGCTATATATGAAACCTTTATTTAATCAATAAACAAAAACACAATATAAATAGTTATTCTTTGATAAAAGTGTCTCTATAATTCTATTAATAAGACAGAAAGTCGGAGTGATCAAAATAAGAAAATTGCACCAAACTTCTTTTAGAATCTAATATTCGAATTAATGATGACTTTATGGATCATACCTCAACAGCAGTCGTTTTGGTAGCCTTTTCGTTAGTTGAAGTTTGAGGAATTTGAGTCTTGGAGGTTGAAGGTTCGTCCACCTGCATAGGAGGAAGAGAATCAATGCGAGAAGAATCACTTGATAATCCCTCAATATCAGGAATATCTTCAGAGCTGCCTTCATCTCCAATGCCATCCGAAACTACTTCGGAATTTAAATCTTCAAACCTCTTTTGAGTTGGTGTATATGTTGGCTAAACATATAAAAACCGAAATAATTAACAAAGCCATCAAGGATTTTTAGAAAAGAAAATTATTAATTTCTAGAGAAACATTTATACTACTTTTTCCACAATTCAGAGCTAATAATACAAAAAAATGCAACAGTGAGTTTATTACCATTGTTCTAAGGGTCAAAGTGGTCTAGTGATGAGTACTATTAATTTATTACCACTGTTCTAAGGGTCAAGGTGGTCTAGTGATGAATAGGTGACCGAGAAGAGCAATTGATAAGATGGGCGCTTCAAACTTGGCAGTTTGAACGTACGTGGAATCCACATACAGAAACGCTTTAAAGAAGCACAGGGTTGCGTTTCTTAAATTCGTCTATGCTACATGAAGATGCAAGAGGACAGCAGTATTGCCCCCAAGTGACCTTCACGTTGGCTAACGTCCATACCATGTTCAATACACCGGTTCTCGTAAGATCTAATACGAATGAGAAATGTTAATGTTCTTGTTTTTCTTTTGTTTTCCTTTACATGAAAGCCTAAAATAACGGGAGTTTATTTTCCAGTTTTGTGATATAAGACTAAATGTTAGAAGTTAAAAAATATCAAGAAATATGCTTCTTTTTAAATTTTATTAAGAAGAATATTTCTTGTTTAGTGGGACAAAGGTCCCATGTATTAATTAATACAACTTAAAAAATCTGAAGTGGCCTTCACTCAACTTTACTATAAGTAACTTAATATCAAATTTCTTGAGCATATAATATATAACGTCTCAATGAAGCATAATGTAAATATCTAAATGGGATATGATTATTAGTCTTTCATTCCTGAAAGAGTACAGATAGTGATTGAAGGACATATCAATATATAAGCTTATTTTGGTACATCACACAGCTGATGCAAATAATTTCTTTAGTATAACTACAGCAGTAATAATATTTTTGAAAAACCAAAGTGAACATTTCTTGATACGAAATATTCTCCTACAAGAGAACATGGCCTCTGTTCAAATAGCCAGTGGATTTCTTACATCGTTTACTTGACATCCTTCTACATTGAATATTAAAGTAAAATTTTCAAATTTTAAACAGGAAAATACCCTTATTTGCTATGAATTAATAAGGGTATGTTTGCTATGAATGTATATTGAGAAAAAATATATTAGTAATTAGCCAGTTTACATACTCAAATCGAAGTCAAAGCCAGTTATTCAATATAATTTAAGTCTTTTATAGTTGGGAGCTTCTAATTTTTGAAAATAATAAATATGAACTATTAGACCAGAATTGTAAAAAAAAACTGGATATTTCTCAACAAACATAAGCCCTCTTTCTTGAGGAAAGAGTCCATTCATTATATTTCAATATCATGGAAAGGTACTACATTCATAATTATAATGTAATTGTAACTGATATTAAGTTTTGCTCAAGACGGCAATATATAGATTTATTAAAGCATTTTATGAGACAAATCCATCATGCCATGGAAGACAAAGGTAATTTATTTATGTTTATTGGCGGTGAATTTTTACATGAAACAATATTATTCCTCTTACATCTCATATAAGTCAATAAACAATTTAAATTGTTCCTTTATAAATATCAATTTTATCACAGTGGAATCACTCAAAAAATTTCTAAGTCAATGTTAACAATGAAAAAAAATATAAAAAATTCGACAAGTATAGCAGGTGATCTCTTAGTCAAAGATAAACAAACAGTTTTTATAGCGTTATTGCTCTTTCCCATAACTGAAACTTCATGATTTTTTTTTATGAATTGCTAATTTCTTGTTCCATTTTTGGTCAAATTTTCATTATTTTTTAATCAGCCATTTAGCGTCAAAAAAACATTTTCTGAAAACAGAAATCATACTGTAACGCCCCATTAGCGAATGTAATTTTGAAAAAAATATCTCAACTCATTCTACACATAATGTTCTATTTATAGGCATAGTTTCATTCTTGTCCGTCAAACAGTATGGCTTGTATCGCTCTCACAAGGTTTGAGATTGAATTATTAGTCAAAATTTTTACATTTTATTGAAAAAAAAATATTTCCCGTTGTTTTAAAATTCTGAATATATTTTTCGTTTGTTCCATTTGTAACCTCAAAGATAATGTCAAAATTTCAAAACTCTAGGGTTATCAGTTTAGGAGAAATAAATGTTTAAAAAAAAACGGTTTTTCGCAAAAAAGGTGACTTTTCCATCATGCATAATTCTTCCCAAACAATAGGGATCTTCCTCCCTATGAGGCCCATTTTTGTGTAAAATATCAACTTGATCCATCAAAGATTCTGGACCGTAGCGTGGTAACAAGCAATGCTAACACACTCACCCACCCACCCACACACACACAGACATCATCGTAAAAACCTCATAAAACGACTTCTGGGACCTCAAAACATGTAATTCCGTCAAAATCTCGAGATCGAATTTTTTCACGATCACTATACTTTACTTATAGTAAAGTAAAAAGTTGCTTTGCTTTTATTAAATTGTTATAAGATTTTTATTTTTTTTGTGATGTAGGGTCGTGGAAGCTCGCCTCCGCGTGGTTTACCTCGGGCGTATCTCGGAGATTTTGTTTGCCTCTATTCTAGGCTAGAGCTTGTAGCTCCCGAGATGCGGCAAAAGAGCTTTCACGTAAAAAAGGCATCAGTCTGTTTTGTTGTTGTTTTCAGCGATATGGCTGAATAAGCTGGGAGCGCTAAATAATACCAAAACAGGTCTAGTGATGAGTACTATTAATTCATTACCACTGTTCTAAGGTGGTTAAATTAAGGTGTACAGATGAGAGGTCCTGAGTTCAGAGGTAGTTATCGCTACAACTTTGTTAATGTGTGATAAGGAAAATCTTCATGCCAAACCTAATATCCATAATGTACGTTATCAGGTAGTTAGTTATCAGTACGTTAAAGATACTGCTCTAAATAATATTGATTATGAAAAAATTAGGTCTCCTGATGTAGAATCAAGACGGCTGTTTGGTATTTTTAGATCTGGCAATGACAATGCTACATTGGTGTTTTGTTGCCTGGTTAATATCCTACTGCTACTGCTAAGTAATTCAATGGTTCATCTCAGGTGCCGCACTTACTTCTCAGAGGAGTTTTTAAAATACATCTACACTTTCAGAATTTAATTAGTAGTGTAAACTGACCACTAATTGTGTTGCATATCACATAACGGTATCCAAGAACTTAAAAAAAAATCTTTATTACATTTTAAAGGAGCCAAAAACCAAGTAAATCAATATTGGGACCCATCTGAGGGGATTTTTCTGAACATCTCCAACAGTTGTTTTCTCCTTTCTATTCAAACAATTTTTTTTTAAATAATTGATATTTCGATGTTAAATAATTATACACATAATATATTAATTATTAATATGAATATAGTTTCTTTATAAACAGAGGCAACGTGAAGCTAAAAATAAAGTCTATTGACTATACTCGTATTTCAAATAAGAATACAAAATCCTTGTTTTTTCCATAAAAGATGATTGAACTGATGATTGAACTCACCCAGTCGCTCAAATCCAAAAGTAGAAAATGATTTTACTTATTATTAAGTATTATTATTATTATTACTGAATTTTATAATTTATCTTTAACCTTATTACAATTTAGTATGTATAACAGTTATTATATTGGCTATTACATATACTGGCTATTTTAATTTATGAAGTATTTTTTGGGGTGGTAAGGGGGCTTGGAACACATTATGCTAAATAGATGTTATTAGCGTTTCATCTTACTGCTTCAGGAACGAGTTAATTTCGTATGAATGTACAAAAAATTCCACGAAAAAATGATGAAGTTACGAAAAAAAAATGAAACAGGAAGTGAATATCAGGAAAGATTACGTTGGGGGGTCCGCTTATCTTTGAAGTAGTACAAGAGGTAGTTCAACAAATATCGTAAAAAAGGAAACGGAGATTTTTTCACCAAGGTGCAGAAGTAATATAAATCTTATAAGAAAAAAAACAGGAAGATAAAAATTAAATCGAGGGTACCAAATTTTTGGAGAATCGTTTTCAAAACTCAAATTTCAGAAAATTAAATTGAAATAAATTCTCATTTACTTATTAAATTCTCCTTTTACTTATGAAGGAAGCATAAGCCTTCAAATAAAAAGGACAATGAACGCTAGTGCTATTTCCAACACTATATTAATGTTTTTGAATTACAAAAGTAAATTTATATTTGATTATTCTGCAGTCATGACCTTTGTTGTCATAGATCATACTGTTTATACGTTTATAAACAGGATTTTATTTTACTGTTGAAACATGGAGGTGTGAAAGAGTACTGTACGTAATGTTACTATTTCGCATTTTCTAGTCAAGACCTAGATTATAAACAGCCCATGCATTTACCATAGAAATTGCACACTTGAAACTTGAAACTAGTCAGTGGTTTATCCAAACCTTCTATAGAATTGTTGTAGGAACAAAAACTACAAGGCTAACAAATATTACCCTTAGTTTTTTCATACTTTTCTACGGAAGTACATAGTAATAGTTCAACTGTATCATAGTTCGTATCAAGTGACTTGAAGATATTGTACAGTCACCTATCAATAAATATTACATTAATGACTTCAAATTTGTAATTAAAAGATCTATTTTCTGTCATAACTTTTTGAATCTATCACACATTTTTCGAGTTTGTTTCCTACCATGGTGGCAGTTCGCTAAATATTCATCCTATTACGTGAACAAGGTCACGAATGGTGACTAAATTGTTGTAAAATGCATTCATAAGACTAAGCCAACTTATAGTTATTTGAAATCAGGGTGACGCTTGAAAGCTCATTGAACTTTTTCTTTTACAGGTCCTTACAAGAGTCATATTATTTTTGCCACCTTATGCTATTTGTAAGAACTTATTTCCTGCACTATTGATATAATAGTGGTGAAAAATACATTCAAAAAATCCTTGCATTTACTATGAAAAACACGATCACGGAAAATGATTTAATAACAGATATTCTGATTTCATAAAATTTAAACTAATATTGTTGCCTTTATGGTAATACTCCTCCCAATATTTTTATTTTGTGATTCTCAGAAGTGAAAAAACTAGTTTTCATTTATGAGCTATTACTATTGAACATATTTCCACCATAATTGTGGAAATGGCGCTAGTCACATTAAAATTTTGATTTAATTCATTGTCCATGAGTTTATAAGACAATTATACCTCTTCATACGAAAATAATTCGTTCCGGAAGCGGTTCGTAAAATGAATCCCTAATTACATGTAAATAGCCTAATGCGTTCCAAGACACCAATATCCACCCCAAAATACATTTGCTAACTTAAATTAACCAATATACCATATGTAATAATCAATATAATAATAGTAATACATGTTATAAAAGTAATAACCATAGAGATAAATTATAACATTAAATAATAATATTATTACTAATATATAATAATATTGAGCAACTGGGTGCGTGAACGGGAGGGTATGGTGGCAGGGGTGCAAAGAAGGAGATAAACGTTTCCTAACTGCAAAACACGTATATACTATACAAACACATGTGCACAACTTGCTTTAAACTTTAATTAAAATTATGAAGTGAATAGATAATTATTGTTTAATTTCTTATAACTATTTTATTCATAATTTTTTTTAATTTCTTAACTTTTATCACTTCTTTTTACTCTTCTGTTTTTTTTTTCATTTCATTTTCCACTTGTTTTAACTGGTATCGTCTGATATAATTTCCTCATTGTCAGAGGGAACGACCAGATCATACTGGGGGTTGTCCATTTGCGATAACAATTAGAAAGAGTCACTCTCAAACAAGATAAAACAAAGATATCTGGTGTTACAAAAAATCCCCGAGACCTTGCCAAAATGCCAAGAAAAAAATTTCTATATTTCAGATGTGCATAAAGTTTACATCTAAAATCCCTTTTCATTTCAAGAGACTTCGAACTGAGGAAACAAGCGCACACTTTGATAATTTGGCCTTTCGTATGATGAAACAAAGTTCATAAGATGATGCACTTTTTCCCCAGGAAGACCTTTCGTAAGAAGAGGCTTTCGTATGACGAGGTACCACTGTACTTATTAGTCCCTAGTTTGAATAAAATGTACCAGTAGCTTCAAGTTCTTCCCATAGTAAATTATGAATATAAGCTAAAATAATTATGATGACCAGCTTAATTATTATAAAACGCAAAATAGTGCATATTTTGCTTATTAGTTAAACATAATCTGTATCTTCCTTTTAATATTTGGAATAGTGACGCACGGAATGCTGTTGCCTGGCTTCACCGCATTACACTCTTTATTACATCAGAACTACATCTGCATTCGTTCGGTTGATTTCAGCGGGGTAGCTTGAAATTCTGGTTGCTCAAACAAAAACTATGTATTAGAATTAGTAGTAATACTGTCCGTCATAGCTCGTAAATTCTCAGAAAAGTTCGACCGGTTTCGGGTCCTTCCGGATCCCATCTTCAAGAGCAACTAACTGACTGTGTATTTTTGTAATACACAGTCAGTTAGTTGCTCTTGAAGATGGGATACGGACGGACCCGAAAGCGGTCGAGCTTTTCTGAGAATTTACGAGGTATGACGGACAGTATTACTACTAATTTTAATATTACTAACTTCAGTGGAACTAACCCATTAACTATAAAAAACTATGTAGTTACCCTAATAGTTTTCTAAGGAAGAAATAAAACAATTTCAACCGCACATATGCACGAAGCAAATACTTATTAATACAAATACTAAATAATTATTCAAAGTTCTTAGTTTAATATTTGTCATGTCAGAAAGACAGTATCCAAATTTTTTCTGATATGTATTTTGTTCAATGACCAGTTATTCAACAGAATATCTTTTATAGTTTTTATTAATTCGTAACTTATTAAAATGAATTTCAATACTCTGATAAGGTAAGATAAAAAATAAATATGACATAGATTCGCAAAAATGACTTCCTAAGCAGAAGGTTTTCTTTAGATTTGAATTTAAGATCTTTAATGAAGATATCGAATTGAAGTAGATTACTCCGAGAAAATTTCTAGCTCTTTTGGAGTGTTTTCACAATATTTTCTTCTGATGAATTCATAACTTTAAAAATAAAACACTTAAGTAATCACTTTTTATATCACACAGTTTCAGAATAGATTTGCAACTACTACTCCCAAGTAGGGCTGGTCAGTCGGGACTCTAAACATCCAATCCCGACTCGTTAATAATAACTGGATATTTATTCATATATCATTTTCATGAGAGTATGTTACTAAAATGGTATTTGATCAATGCCAAGTAAATCATCAGCTAATATTAAAGTCATAAATAACTTTATGGCTATATATATATATATACATATATATATATATATATATATATATATATATTATTATATATATATATTATATACATATATATATATACGAGTATATATATATATATATACGTATACATATATATATATACGAGGGTCGTCCAGAAAATAAGTTCCGTTTTGGTCTGTAGGGCGGTAGGAGTGGTTTTTGCCAAATCCGGCAACACCGCTCGAAAGAGGAGAGGTGGGGGAATAGAATGAGAGGTGGGGGACCTCAGTCGGTCAATTACCAACGTCAGGGCAGGTAGTTGAAATGGAGCCTTCCATGTCACGTCCCGCCACCTCGGTCCCGTTCTCTCTCGAGTTGTTTTGCGCGGAGTGATTCAATTTCTTTATGCACAGGGTTTCAAATCAGTTCAAATTCACGAACAGCTCATTTCTGTTTATGGAGAAGGTGTAATGAGTGAATCAATGGTGAGGAGATGGGTACGTGAATTTAAGGCGGGAAGACATTCGCTTTAGGGACCCACCGGGTGGAAACTTTCCAAATCAATTTTTCCGAGACGATCTCATGGATGAGGGATCGTGAGATGTCTGGGAAACTCAGGTGGAGTTCTCAGGTTGAACGACGATCTTTCGAATTGCATTGTCGATTTCTGCGACAATTTCGTCCGTCACCTGAGGGTCTGCCTCTCCCACTTTCATCCTAAGTGAATGTCTTCCCGCCTTAATTCACGACCCATCTCCTCACCATTGATTCACTCATTAACCTTCTCCATAAACAGAAATGAGCTGTTCGTGAATTTGAACTGATTTGAAACCCTGTGCATAAAGAAATTGAATCACTCCGGCAAAAAACTCGAGGGGAACGGGACCGAGGTGGCGGGACGTACTGGATCCATTTCAACTACCTGCCCGGTTGGTAATTGACCGACTGAGGTCCCCACCTCTCATTCTATTCCCCCACCTCTCCTCTTTGATTTGCCGGATTTGGCAAAAACCATCCTACCGCCTACAGACCAAAACGGAATTATTTTTGGACGACCCTCGTATATATAGGTGTATAATGTAATCGGGATTCGGTCAATTTTCCAGGATCAAAATCAAACTCTCAATGCCGACGTTTCGGTTTTATTTAAAACCTTTTTCTAGGCCTAAAACAAAGGATGACAAGAAATCATATATAAACATCAAATATAAACTAACATCAAAATGGAATATTACAGTTGTGAAAAAACAAAAATATATATACAAGTAGAAGTAATAGAAAAGCAATAAACATTTTTATGAACTTACAGAAGTCAGAATTTTTGAATTAGAAAAATGATGAAATTTACATTATATAAAATGAAGTAACAATAGATAGTTAGTGAACTAACATCTTAACTGGTCAAAACTTGGACCAGACTAACTGATTACAATTACATGTAAACCGAAACATGTTACTCAAAGAACACAAAAAGGAACTAAGGAAATTAATTTCACTAAAATCAACTTAACACTCCTGAATAAATAGTGTTCAAATTGGTAATGTCACTTCTATGATTAACTGAACTTAGATCTTTTTTAATATATAGCATTTCGAGGGTCTTTCTTCTTTGCTCATCTTGTTCTTTATCTACTATAATTGCTTCTTCAAAATCGAACATGTGACCTTCGTTTAAGGCATGGAATGCTAAAGCAGTGGCGTTACTTTTATTAGTTCTTATTGAATAAGAATGTTGATAAAGTCTTTCTTTTAAAAAACGACTTGTTTCTCCGTAATAACGCTTGTCGCAGTCTTTACATTTGATCGCATAAATGAGGTTACTTTGTAACTCCTTTGGTATTTTTTGTTTCAAATTTGAAAATAAAGACTTGACTTTTCTTTTGTTATAAAATGCCAATGTAACTTCAGGTACATTTCGTTTGAAAACTTTTCTAATTGATTGTGATAAGCCCTCAACATACGGAAATTTGAAATACTTTTTATTTAAAACTTCAAGTTCAGCATGATTTTGATTGGAATGTTCTGGTTGTTTCTTGTATATTTAAACAATAACGTTCAATTAAGTTGTTTGGATAACAATTTTTCTGCAACAATGACTTTACCCTTTTCTTATTTTTCTTTTAGAAAACATGGACTACTAATTTCAACAACCTTCTTAACTAAATTTTGAACGCAATTCAATTTTTGGTTTATAGAAGAGAGGAGTGATAGTTCAGTATTCTTCCTGCACTGGTAGGCTTTCTATACCAATCCGTTAAAATAATGCCATTTTCACCTCTTATAACTTTTACATCTAAAAATGGCAGATTTCCGTCTTTTTCTATTTCATAGGTAAATTGTAGACGATTATGAAAAGAATTAAACGTATTTAATACATACTCTTCTTCTCCTCTTTCAATAATTAAAAATAAATCGTCTACATATAATTGAATAAATTTCACCTTCGTACCTAATTTATTAATACAGTCTTCTAATAACTCAATCATATCTATATTAGCAAGGATTGGTGAAATTGGAGATCCCATAGGTAGTCCAAATTTTTGTTTATAAATAATATCATCAAAGGTGAAATACCTTGCTTCACATATAAGATCTAGTATGGATAGGAAAACCTTCTTTGACATTCCAACCTGTGATTTTATCTTATTCCATTGCTTATTTACTAAATTAAATGCTAAATCCAAAGGAATGTTAGTGAATAATGATTGAACATCTAGTGAAATCATAATTACATTATCAGTTAGCACTTGGTTTGACAGCGCTTGTTTGAATTCTGAAGAATTTTTTACGTTCAACTCATTTTTGCTTGTAATATAGCTAAGATATTTTTCCATATATTTAGTATTGGAAAATTATTGAAAGAGGAGAAGAAGAGTATGTATTAAATACGTTTAATTCTTTTCATAATCGTCTACAATTTACCTATGAAATAGAAAAAGACGGAAATCTGCCATTTTTAGATGTAAAAGTTATAAGAGGTGAAAATGGCATTATTTTAACGGATTGGTATAGAAAGCCTACCAGTGCAGGAAGAATACTGAACTATCACTCCTCTCATTCTATAAACCAAAAATTGAATTGCGTTCAAAATTTAGTTAAGAAGGTTGTTGAAATTAGTAGTCCATGTTTTCTAAAAGAAAATAAGAAAAGGGTAAAGTCATTGTTGCAGAAAAATTGTTATCCAAACAACTTAATTGAACGTTATTGGTTTAAATATACAAGAGAACAACCAGAACATTCCAATCAAAATCATGCTGAACTTGAAGTTTTAAATAAAAAGTATTTCAAATTTCCGTATGTTGAGGGCTTATCACAATCAATTAGAAAAGTTTTCAAACGAAATGTACCTGAAGTTACATTGGCATTTTATAACAAAAGAAAAGTCAAGTCTTTATTTTCAAATTTGAAACAAAAAATACCAAAGGAGTTACAAAGTAACCTCATTTATGCGATCAAATGTAAAGACTGCGACAAGCGTTATTACGGAGAAACAAGTCGTTTTTTAAAAGAAAGACTTTATCAACATTCTTATTCAATAAGAACTAATAAAAGTAACGCCACTGCTTTAGCATTCCATGCCTTAAACGAAGGTCACATGTTCGATTTTGAAGAAGCAATTATAGTAGATAAAGAACAAGATGAGCAAAGAAGAAAGACCCTCGAAATGCTATATATTAAAAAAGATCTAAGTTCAGTTAATCATAGAAGTGACATTACCAATTTGAACACTATTTATTCAGGAGTGTTAAGTTGATTTTAGTGAAATTTAATTTCCTTAGTTCCTTTTTGTGTTCTTTGAGTGAACAGTGTTTCGGTTTACATGTAATTGTAATCAGTTAGTCTGGTCCAAGTTTTTGACCAGTTAAGATGTTAGTTCACTAACTATCTATTGTTACTTCATTTTATATAATGTAAATTTCATCATTTTTCTAATTCAAAAATTCTGACTTCTGTAAGTTCATAAAAATGTTTATTGCTTTTCTATTACTTCTACTTGTATATATATTTTTGTTTTTTCACAACTGTAATATTCCATTTTGATGTTAGTTATATGTTGATGTTTATATATGATTTCTTGTCATCCTTTGTTTGTAGGCCTATGAAAAAGGTTTTAAATAAAACCGAAACGTCGGCATTGAGAGTTTGATTTTGATCCTGGAAAATTGACCGAATCCCGATTACATTATACACCTATTCTATCCAACGGTTGATATATTATTGAATTTTATATATATATATACCTTTTTGGCTTGATTTTAACAACATTAATGAAAAAAATATATTAAATAGCCCAATTAATAATATAAAATTAGTCCAAAACAATGGGTTTTTTATTTAATACCAAATCACCCATTAATAAATTACTCTTTAGTAATATTATATATTCAACTCCATGTAAAAATTGCGATGCAGTTTACATTGGTCAAACAAAACAGTATTTAAAAGGTAGGTTAGCTCTACATAAATATGATATTAAATAAAAAAAAATTGTGCTTTAGCACATCATTTAATTAACGATATGCATAACTTTAATCTAGACGACAAAAAGATTACAGATTATGAAAATACTAAAAATAAGAGGCTTATTTCTAAAAGAAATGATTCACACTCAGAAAACTACAAATGCATGTAACAAAAAAACGGATACTGATAACCTAAGTAATGTCTTAATGGGCGGGGAGACCAAAGGACTGGCAAATAGGCCATCAGATGGGCCTTTTTGCCTACCCTGAGGTGACCTAGACCTACGCTGTGGAAAACCTACCTCATCTCTCCATAAAGATCAGCAGACTTTTACACTCTAGTTCCTTCAATTTATCTTTCCTAATTGTATTAGATCCATATACATTAAACCAAAGTAGGCTGAATGCAGGGCAGTCAGCCACATAGTGGACAGAAGTTTCATCTTCTTCTCCACACTTCTGACAGACTGCACCGCTCTCTAGGTCCATTATGTTTAACTGTCTTCTAAGTCTACAGTGTCCGGTAAGAACTCCTATTAGGTTTCTCAAACTAATTCTTCCAAGCCCTAGCAGAATATTCCTATTTTTTTCACCGGGGTCCTCATAACCTAAGTAAAATATATAGTCTATTAATTAGTAATTAAAAAAAATATGTCTGTAGTTTCCAGTTTCTTTTTTGATGTAGTTTTCATGGTTTTTTTTAAAATTCTTTTTTGACTTATCAAGTCTAATATAGAATGATAGTAACACTGTCGCTAAGAGTAGCACCATAGGCTGAATTCAATATAAAGGTTATGTAGTTATTTCCTTGCAATAGTAAAATACCAAGGTAATAATGTATATTAATTAAACTAAATAATGTAACTTATAAACATTTTTTCATGTTATCGTAATTGAATTCTGTATTGATATAACCCTGCAGATGTCTACAAACATTGATCAAACCACAATATGAAAATGGGAAAACAAGACTAAGATCTTTCAACCGTAACAAGCGGTCTACAAACATAGACGAAACGTCAGCTTAAAGGTGCTGTATTGTTTGAAGCTAAACCAAACCTCGATAAAAAAGAAAAATAATATATAAATATAAACATTGTAGGCTAAAAAGCTAATGAATGAAATAGTCTCCACATATAGAAATTTAAAGTGTTTCGAACATCTAGTGTTCTTCTTCAGGCATTACCTAAAAAAATACAATGTCATCAGAAAATTATCTGTAGTACAAAGTACTTTGTACAAAGTGATATTATTCGGGCATTACCTAAAAAACGACAATGTCATCAGAGAGTTATCTATAGTACAAAGTACTTTGTGTAGTACATTGTATAGTACAAAGTACCTTGTACTATTGATAACTCTGTTGATATTGTATTTTTTTAGGTAATACCTGAAGAAGAATACTACGTGTTCGAAACGCGTTGTTTATTCGTTAAATTTCTATATGTGGAGACTATTACTTTAGCTTTTTACCCTTCAATGAGTAAATATCACATAATAACTGATTGCACTACCTTAGAATTAAATATAAATAAAAAAAAGTTCAGGAGGACAAAAAGTCAAATTACACATAAGAAGAACTAACCCAACTATCATTTTCTGACTCTCATCGTCAACAGGAGTAAAAGTAGCTCCTCAGCCAAAGATTAACAAATAGGAAGTCTTCCAGATCAAACAATACTACTGCCAAGGGAGAAGGGAAAAAGGATTAGATAATAAGAGATGGGATAAAAGTAAAAATAAACTAAGACAAACAAATCAAGAAAAAGAAATAATAATGCTACACGAAAAAGTAATGACAAAAAAATAATTATTAGCATACAAAAAAAAAATGTGAATCACAAATCAATAATGATTGAGTCCGAGAGATGATTTAGCGATAAGGAGGAACATATGTGCCTTGTAGGTCTTAAGACCACGTGAGAGTCACAGTCGGGGATCTGAGTGAGAATTTAAATATGGATAGCAATTGTTAAGAAAGACATCGTGAGGCATTGCGTCAAATATATAATATTATATAGTCATTGGCTTAGTTCCACTGAGGTTATTAATATTAGAATTAGTAATAATAATGTCCGTCATCCTCGTAAACAATTCGAACATAATTATGGAATTCCATAATTATATCGACTAGAAAAGTCGTCTAAGTTGCTTTAGATTTAATAATGCACTTTGGTACAGGTTTTATATTATAAGTTTTTAAATAGAGAAATTTACAATATTTAAAAAAATAACACCTATATACGAGTATGATCTGACCGAACGGATTATTCCATACCCCATTATGTATTTCTTATGAGAAAAGTAGTTTTGGTTTTCGATCATATCGGTTATTCACCAAAATCTTGGTACGAATTATGGTCAACAACCAAGGTACTAATATATATATATAAATGAAAATACTAACAGTCCAAACCGGACAGATAAATAAATGAAAAAGACAACGCATAGAAGAAATGAGAAAACTTACTGGATCCATATTTCGAACTGAAGTTCGTCGTCAGGAAGAGAGTAGAAGGAAAGAAAAAGATGTAAGTCCGTTCACATGTATCTCTTCTTCTTCCCTTCTACTCTCTTCCTGACGACGAACTTCAGTTCAAAATATCGATCCAGTAAGTTTTCTCGTTTCTTTGATGTGTTGTCTTTTTCATTTATATATATATAACAAGATTTTACATAAACAAGTGAAATAAGGTGAAATAAACCACAACTGAATTAGGTTTTTGACTCTGACGAAGACCGCTTGATACGGTTGAAAGATCTTAGTCTTTTTTCCCTTCTCATATTGTGGTTTGATCAGTGATATATATACAGGTATAGAATATAATAGATAAAGATAAAATGGATATTCATACAACATGACACTTTATACAGCAGAAGACTAAAAGAGACTAGAATTGTGTGCCATTATTCAGACAAAAACGGACGGTACACTGGCACTTCCACTCATCTCGACCGTTAGACCCGAAGCTACTAGGTGAAAACAAAACAAACTGTAAAAATGAATACTACAGCATTGTACTTTTCATTTCTGTTTTGTTTATTCTAACGACCGAAATACGAGTAGTGCGTATTTCTTCGGTGTTTGCTTGAACTATTGCTTCTGCAAGACATCTCTCCCACTCTTCATCATCTCCTCTACTCTTCTCCTGAAGACGAACAACCATTCAAAATTCGACTGTACTAATTTTCCCGGACTAAAACGTGTCTTGGTTTATTTTTCACTTTACGTTAGTTTTCATACATTAGCGGCTCCCTGGAACGGGAACGGGAATTAACATTTCTGAAATTTGTTGTCAATGAAAGATAATAATTTTTCTCATTCACTTTTAAATAAAAAATTAATAAAACAAAAATTGATACAAAATTTTAAAAATACCTTAGTTGATCTGTCAACAAGAGTGTCACTTAGACAATGTGAACGAAGATTATATTTTTTAGAAGAGTACGTCTTAGTAGGATATTTCACGTTCAATCTTTCTTCACTGTCTTCTTGAAGTTCATCAATAGGATAGCAAAGTGATGACACTGAAAATTAAATCATAAGTTCAACTTTAAAATTATAAAATAAATTTAACCTTTTAACATATTTATAAATTAGTGAAAATTCTCGGTGTAGTGAGTCCATTCACTCACTAACTGAAGCATTCATTCACTCACTTAATGAACAGCTACAAATTTTATTAAAGAAAATAAATTTCCATCTTTATGTTCTTCAAAAAGGGAGGCATATATAAAAATATATAAAGAGCAGTTCTTTAAACATAGAAAAATTTTTCTTACTGTTAGTAATTGAAGAAATTAAATTGACAGAGGGTGGAGTAACTTTAGGGTTGGTTGTTGTTTGCGGATAACGACTCAAGATTTCTTCAAAACCACCATCTAGAATAAGCAAGTGTTTAACACTCTGAAGGTCCCACTGCAATAAAAAAAGAAAATCAACGTCACTTAATAGCAATAATAACAATTTCACAACACACTAAAGACTAAACTAAGACAAATAGTGGAAGAAAATAGCACATTTTTAAATATTAAATAATATATGGGCATAATAATAGTAAAATTACTCTAAATTCATTTATAACAACTCAATGTCACTTCTAAGTCAGCTCGTCTAGTCTCCTTTTCTGAGGAACCTTTGTAGAAATAAAATTATTTATATTCGAAACTAGATTTTCTGATGACATTATTTTATCAAAACATAAGAAGAGAAAAACTTCTCTTTTATTTAAAAATTTAGTAAAAAAACCTTGACAAAATCACTTTGAAAATTTTCCCCGAAACAGTGGTTTCCAATGAAAATCATTTGTTTTCGTTGAAACAACTTAGTCATTTTTCTGATTTTTTCTGTAGTTTGGACACTGATTTTTATTTCACGTATTTATTGTGAAATATATAATATATATATATATATTAAACGTTCTAACAGGACTACCAGTTCACAAAGGAAAGAGAAAAACAGATAAAAACACAGACAAAAAAGACTCAACGATATAACTGTGAGTTAGCTTCAGCTACTCAAAGGGACTACTTCTACCCGATGACGACGAATGTAAAAATATCGTTGTGAGTCTTTTTTCTCTGTGTTTTTATCTGTTTTTCTCTACCTTTGTGAACTATATATATAGATAATCAAACCACAATAAGAAATGGGAAAACAAGACTAAGATCTTTCAACAGTAACAAGCGGTCTTCGTCTGGGTCAAAAAACCCAACTCTGACGAAAAGTGAACTCTGACGTTGGGTTTTTGACTCTGACGAAGACAGCTTGTTACGGTTGAAAGATCTTAGTCTTGTTTTCCCATTTCTTATTGTGGTTTGATCATTGATTGTTATTTCACGTGTTTATGTGAAATCTTTATATATATATATATATATATATATATACACGAGTTCGAGATTAACAAAGAACAACACACAAAGTAGGGAAACACACTTACAGACTCAAATTTTCGGGTAATCCGTCTTCAGGAGAAAAGAGAATGGGAGACCAAGAACGTTGTAGGCGCAACGGCAAGTAACCAACCCGGCAACCGCCAGTGCTGTCAACCGTACCCGGTCTTAAAGTATAAAATTAGGAGAAGATATAAACAGAAGCTCAGATAAGCAGTACTGGTTGGGTAAAACTATAAGTAGGTGAAAAATTATAAACAATATAAGATAAAAACAAACTATAAGAAACAAAAATAATGATAGAGAAAAGAAAAAAAAAATAAATAAAAATAAATACAATACAAAAAACTTGCATTGGTTGTTTTAGTAAATAAAAGATAGAGACTGAATAAAAGGGTAAGTATGGGAAACTAGTTAAGAATAAGAATTTAGAAAAATAAAATAGGATAAAACAAACTAGTAGTAAGTGAAGAAGACAAAATAGATATACACAAAATATACGAAAGAGGAAAAAAGAAATAAGTACTAGAGAATAAAGAATACTGGAAAAAAAGTACAAAAAAAAAGTACAAAAAAATTATCTTTTAACGTTAAGTCCAGGTGCACTGCGCGCCCCGAGCAACCAGATGTGAGCCTCCTCAGAGGCTCTAAGGGTCACGGTATTATCACCAGGGGGAATCTGACGCAGAATCTGCACACTGAAGCAGTCGTTAAAAGACAGACCGTGGGATTTGGCGTGTATGGCGACAGGTAAATTGGAGTTGTTGTTAACGGATGCTCTATGACCGTTCATACGGAGGCTGAGCTTGTTAGAGGACTGTCCTACGTAGAACGCATCACAACGAGTACAGTCCAATTTGTAAACACAATATAAATATATATATATATATATATATACACGAGATTTCACATGAAACGTGACATAACAATCAATTATCAAACCACAATATGGAATGGGAAAAAAAGACTAAGATGTTTCAACCGTAACAAGCTGGTCTTCGTCAGGGTCAAAAACCCATCTTTCTTTTCAAGAAAAGAAAACTACCTTTTTTCCAATTTCATACTGTTGTTCGATCTATACTACTGAAATAGTAAAAATCAAAACAATCCCAAGAGGACCAATTACAACAAAGTAACGGATACAAAAAATCACAGCTAGGTTCACTTTTCGATATACATCGTCACCAGGCTAAAAAGAAGATCACTATTAGAGTACCACTCCAGTTGTGTACTTCTTTCTACTTCATAACGACGGATGTCGAATATCGAAAAGTTAGTTTATCTGTGAAGTTTTTTATATGTTTCTTTAAATTCTTTGTTGTATATATTATAATAATATATGATCGAAAGATAAACAATAATTAAAAAAACCATACAGTCCTGTTGCTTTTTGTTATTTTTACATCTTCCTGGGTACAGAATATTGATAAATAAGTCATTCGGTAAATCATACCAAAATTGATTTCTTCTTTGAAAAGTATAAATTTTATCAAATAATTCAACACAATAAAAATGAACGCAATAATAATCATTAAATAATAATGATATATCGGGAAAAATTGTTAAGGCTTTTCGAGGTAGCCCATTTTTATAAGAGCTAACACAAAGTCCTGAGGATGCCTTCAAATTCCGCATCACCATTTTCGTGATTCAACATGAAATTCGTCGTCAGATGAAGAAGCAAAATGTAAGATGAGCCAGCAGATATGTATTCAACTTGACGTAAGAAACCGAGTCAAATCACTGAATCATTCTTAATAAACACGTCTAAAATCATAAATAGCCGTGTCTACTAACCACATTAAAATAAAATAATTAATTATATTAACTATTCATTACTTCTGATGAAAGATTTACTTCTAAGTTGAACTTTTATTTTTTTTAATTGGAGTGTAGGCTACTCCAGATTACAGTCTTAATTATTTTCAAATATAAACATTCAACTGGCAACAGATTATTGGTTATTACTCTAATTTTGAAAAGACTTAATTTAAATATATATATATAATAATTATATATATATAATATAAATATAATATATATATTATTATATTTAATATATTATATATATTGATATATTTTTTCGTATGGCCTCATGGCAAAGATTCTTGGAAACTTTTATTGAAGCCTTCAAAACTTCTGTTCATCACTCAATTTCACCCACTCCTTCTCCTATACCTCCTTAACCTTCCTAGATGTAGTAGTGTCCCTAAGCGGCAGGACCTTCACCACCTCCATACACACAAAACCTACCAATGCCCAACAATATCTACACTTCAATAGTTGTCACCCATCCCACACAAAAAAGTCCCTACCACGTTCCCTCTCCATCCGCATACACCGTATTTGCAGTGACCTCTATCAACGACAGTGTCATATCGACAAACTTAGGGAGAAATTCGTCCAGCGGGGCTACTCTCCCAGGTTTGTTGATAAACGCTTAATACCTGCCACAATCAATATCTTCCTAGGACTGCCGCTGAACCCAACAGTTCTCCTTCCTCGTAACTACTTTCTTTCCTGGGGTCCATAGGATCGGAAATATCAAGGACATTTTTCCTCTCCTTCCTCTTCCCCCTCCACCTCCTCCGTCTTCCGAAAACCCCCTCGCCTGTCCTTCAGAAAGCCTCCCAATTTAGGAAACCTGTTTTCCCACAGATCCCTTGAAACTCCTGGGATTGGGGTGGTGCGTGCTGGTATGGAGAAATGCGCCGTCGCCTCTGCCTACCTGTCCTTTAGTTAACCCTTCACCTTTCTTCTCCTCACCAACCAACTCTTTCCGCGTCCCACCTAACACCTCCTGCTCATCCAGGAATTGCGTCTACCGACTGAACTGTAACAATGTGGAGCATTCTACATTGGTATGACTTCTACCAACTCAATGACGTTTGAACAACCATAGAGCTTCGGTCGGTCAGCGCAAACAGCTTCCTGTAGCTATCCATGCCAACAGCCATAACCTTTTTTAATGACTGCTTTTCTGTTCAAATCATTAACTAGTGACCACTGATGCCATTTCATTAAGAGCGTCTGAGGAGGCCCACAATGGTTATTGGGGGCCCGATCAGATCCCTTTAAATCAGAAGCGTTAACTTTATTTGTTTTTTCCTTTTATTTTTAACTTATATATTCATATTTATATTTTTTTTATTTTATTATTATTTTTTTTCCTTTTTTTATTATATATATTTTTATTTTATTTATTTTTTTTTTTTTTTATTTCCTTTTTTGTAATTTTTAATTTTATAATTTTATCTATTTTTTTGCTTTCTCCGTTCTCCGACGTTTAGTGCCTAGCTCCTTTTTTACGCTAGTCTGCTCTCTTCGGTTGACTCTTTATTTCTTCATTCGCGCTCCGTTCTTCGACGTGGGGAGATCTCTCTCACTTCGTCCTCTCTACTAGTCTACTCTCCTGATGACGAACAACAGTTCGAAATATTGAATTCTGTAAGTTCTTTGTATTCTCTTTCTGTGTCGTGCTTTGTGTAATTTAAATTTATATATATATATATATACACGAGATTTCACATGAAACGTGACATAACAATCAATTATCAAACCACAATATGGAATGGGAAAAAAAGACTAAGATGTTTCAACCGTAACAAGCGGTCTTCGTCAGGGTCAAAAACCCATCTTTCTTTTCCAAGAAAAGAAAACTACCCTTTTTTTCCAATTTCATACTGTTGTTCGATCATATATATGAAATAGTAAAAATCAAAAACAATCCCAGAGGACCAATTACAACAAAGTAACGGATACAAAAAATCACAGCTAGGTTCACTTTTCGATATACATCGTCACCAGGTAAAAAGAAGATCACTATTAGAGTACCACTCCAGTTGTGTACTTCTTTCTACTTCATGACGACGGATGTCGAAATATCGAAAAGTTAGTTTATCTGTGAAGTTTTTTATATGTTTCTTTAAATTCTTTGTTGTATATATTCATAATAATATATGATCCGAAAGATAAACAATAATTAAAAAACCATACAGTCCTGTTGCTTTTTGTTATTTTTACAACCTTCCGGGTACAGAAATATTGATAAATAAGTCATTCGGTAAATCATACCAAATTGATTTCTTCTTTGAAAAGTATAAATTTTATCAAATAATTCAACACAATAAAAATGAACGCAATAATAATCATTAAATAATAATGATATATCGGGAAAAATTGTTAAGGCTTTTCGAGGTAGCCCATTTTTCATAAGAGCTAACACAAAGTCCTGAGGATGCCTTCAAATTCCGCACACCATTTTCGTGATTCAACATGAAATTCGTCGTCAGATGAAGAAGAAAATGTAAGATGAGCCAGCAGATATGTATTCAACTTGACGTAAGAAACCGAGTCAAATCACTGAATCATTCTTAATAAACACGCTAAAATCATAATTAGCCGTGTCTACTAACCACATTAAAATAAAATAATTAATTATATTAACTATTCATTACTTCTGATGAAAGATTTACTTCTAAGTTGAACTTTTATTTTTTTTAATTGGAGTGTAGGCTACTCCAGATTACAGTCTTAATTATTTTCAAATATAAACAATTCAACTGGCAACAGATTATTGGTTATTACTCTAATTTTGAAAAGACATTTAATTCTAAAATTACTGGATAACAAACTACAGATTTAAATAACATACAATTTTAAGAGCAGGAAAAAGTAATACATATTTTGATATAAAGAACATTTCCAATTATGCATATGGCTCAAAAAAAGAATGAAATTTTTACATCAAGTATTACAACAATGACAAATTTCATCAAGGTCTGTCAAACAGTGCGACTTGTAGAGTAATTACAAAATCTCGGGTACACATCTATTGACATACATCCAGGCATATTGGTATCAAAATGGATTTGGGGTACCTCAAAACGTGTAAATTTGTCAAATCCTTTAAATTGATTTTTTTCAAAATAACTTAATTTACTTTCAGATTACCCTAAAAGATTCACAGCCTATTCATTTTAATATTATCATTCTTTTGTAATATAAATCAAGTCATTTTTGAAAATATACAAACATTTCATGCAATTCAACGTTTCTCTATGCATTAGACATATACCCCTCTAACCCCAAGTCAATAAACTACCGTATGCATTCTTGCACCTAAATGACACTGAGCAGGATAGGACATACAGTTTAAACGTAATACCGCATAATGAATTTTATACTTAGTGAATTCATTTAATCAAAAAATTATAACTAGTCAATATATGAAATGATTACATTCATCATAATATCTCTCAGAATGGAAATTTTCGAGTTCTCATGAAATCTTTTGCTTCCTGAATTCCAGTCAACAAGAACAACCCACTCGAAATGAGATCTGACATTCCACAAGTCTCTGGCTTTTGCAGAGATTTCCCTTGTTAAAACATTTGCAGATTTCCTGAAATATCAATATTACATAATAATAAAGCATTTAAAATCAATTATTTAAGAAGAAATAAAATCAATAGGACAAAAGAAGAAATGCATTAAATCATTTTCAAAATAAAAAAATTTATATACTCCCTAACTATGTAAAGGTGGTTCTAGAAATCAAAGATTGGGATAAAACGAATGACCAATATGATTAATTTACTTTATACAATCAAAGTCAAATGTGTTCCTGTGTAATTTGACACTCAGATAGTTTATTAATTCGTGTTTTCCTTTGTTATCCTCATCTTATTACAAGAGTATATTAAGTTAAAATAATATTTTTTTCATTGTATACAAAATAACTATGTTTGATACACCTGTCATGATGTTATGCTTAAAATTAAGGTAGATACAAAAGGTCGATAACCGTCTTCTAATGGTCGGTAACATTAAAAATTTTCAGTTTAATCGTCATCCAATAGTTGCTTCGCAAGCGCACTTAGCGTCCCTTTTTTTTCTCTCCTGACGACGGTTAAACCGAAAATTAGGGACTGTAGTGTGTTTTTCTATTTACTGTTTGCCTATAGTTTAATCTGAAACGTTTGTTGTCCTATTTTGATAGTTTTCTTGATGATACTACATATATATATATATATATATATATGTATTTTTTTATTTAGGAGTTTCATGTAAAAGTAGGCTTTCGAATTAATTAATCTTTTCTTTTATCATTAAATAGTTACTTGTTTGTTTTCCAACGCCCGCACTTATAAGGCTTCCTCCTTTTAGTGCTGTTCTATGGCCGTCAATTGTGGCTCATTTATTATTTGACACCAATTTTAGTAATGGGCGAGCCACATGGCCTGTTGATTCTACATAGAGATCTAAATTTTGCCTAACTCAAGTGTATTTAGAGTAGAGATCTTTAACGAGTATCTGACATCGTACAGGCTAGGGACCGACGGTTTAACGTCCTCTCCCAGATACGATATGATCAGATTTATTCACTTCTCACGTGATTAAATCGAGTCCAGGTGGGTATCGAACCCCGGACCTACCAGTTCAGAGGAGAGTACGTTAACCGCTGAGCTAACCTGGCCCCTACCATTAAATAGTAATGAGAGGATATGTGATCTATGATAAAGAGGTATGAATTTCAGAAATAAATATTTTAACCTAATTCAACAATATGTCACAACCAATTAGTTGTACCCAATATCAAATCTGGTGTGAGACCATTTAGCCAGTAAATAGTTTTCATAATTACCTCATTCCAATAGATGTGGCGAGTCAAACCTTGACAAACACATCATCTTGATTTATGTATAGATAACAAAGTACTAAGTCGTTAACCGTACTCGAAATCAACTAATTGGACCATTGGGGCTCATATAAACTTGGGATTGGACATGTCCATATCATGAAATTTAGATATATATAACTCACTAGTTCACTGTACAGTGATATAGTTCACTGTACAGAAAGAAACATAGAGAAATTAAAAGCACACACTTACAGTCTCCAATTTTCGGTTTGAACCTTCTTCAGGAGAGATAAGAGGAGACAGTCTCTGAACTAGTGCGTTTGGTTTCTCTCTCTTATCTCTCCTGAAGACGGTTCAAATAAAAAATTAGAGACTATAGGTGTGTACTTTTAATTTCTCTGTTTCTTTCTGTACATTGAACTATATTTGTCCGTTTCGGATCCTATTTCCAACGCAAAAGTATATATATATATATATTCAAAATGAAGAATTGTAACACACAGAGAAAGAGGCACACTTACTAACTCAAATTTTAGGATAATTCAATTTCAGGAGAAAAGAGAGTTAAAAACCAAGTTTAGAAAACTGGAGAAATTAAATAAAAAACGAACGAAAATGAAGATCGACATACTCTTTAATAAATATATATATATATATATATTATATATTACGCTAACATACTTCGTAGTACGAAGATAACATACTTCCTACAGTCAACATGTTTCAACTCTTTCCTAGAGCCATCTTCGGGACTAGAATGATTCTCAAATGCTTTTGCTTTTATATAGGCAAAGTAAAGTCAATTACGACTCTTTGAACAAACAACCTTAATATTCCTAATTGACTCTACTTTGCCTATATAAAAGGAAAAACATTTGAGAATCAAATCATCACCTTAGTTCCGAAGATGTCTCTGGAAAAGAGTTGAAAATGTTGATTGTAAGAAGTATGTTATTTAGTTTAGATACAATAACGAAATCGTTATTCAGGAAGACAACGAAACTGATCAAGAAGCAAGTTTCTGCAAATTATGATTGCATTTTTAAAAATATGTGCTTAAAGGAAGCACTGCTACCAACATTTACACTTAATATATTCTTGTTATATGATGAGGATTATATATATATAAAAGTCCCTGCAAGTCTGTTTCATACACATTCCCAAACATCCTTACTAATCATTACGAAATTTTACAAATAAGTCAAATGGATTGTAGGATAAACAGGTAATGTCATAGTGAAGATATAATACTATTTTAATATAAGTACATTGATAAATAGAATTGCCAAAAAAAAAATGGCAGTAAAATCTAATCGAAATTAACCGAAAAATCAACCTGAAAGAAAACTTCTTAGACAATAGAACAGCCTTCGAAACACGTTATAACTTTCACTTCATCTTTCGATTTCGACGTTGTTTCTTTAATTGCCCAGTCACATACTCGTATTTTTCCTGTTGCATTTCTGTAACTTAGAACTTAGGTAGTTGGTATTTGGTCAATTTTTCAGGTTCAAATTCAATTAGGCAACTCGGTTTTACATTATCTTAGGCAGCAGTTATAAGTTTTCAAAAAGAATAATCCTGAACATGAAAGGAAGAATGGGATATGATAGTGACAATGTCATGGAATTTAATGGATGAAAAAATTAAAAATGTTTACTAAATATCAATACAATAATTTTGAAATATTATGAAAATAACACTAAAAAATACAAAGTTTTTGTTTTCAATTAAGAAGTGGGGGCTAGAAAGTTTCTCCCTAGACTTTTTTCTCACTTGTTCACTTTCCCTAACTACCTCTACATTTCTTATTGTCAGTCTCTTCACTCCCCCTCTCTCACTTTCTCTAAAATTTATTTATAACTCAGGCAATCGGAAATTACTGACTTCCGGCGCCCCCCCCCCCCCCACCACTAACCCTCAACAGCAGTTGATTGATGTTAATATTGTCTTATCCTATAAAAACCAAGAAATAACGTTATAAATGAGTAGAGAAGGTATAATCGAAAATTAATTTCAATTTTTTACCAAAGTCTATAATTTTCTAAATATGGTTTATGTACATAATATATGTTCAATATTATCCGAACAGAACACGTACGTTTAATGCAATACTATTATATATATATATATATATAATATATATCGTTTTAATATAAACATTGACCTAATTACAAACAAAGATCACAGATTAAACAGGTATAGATGATAATAGAATATAAAATGGAGATTATGCAGATGACATTTTAATTACAGTATTATTTATTTGAAATGTTTTTAATTAAAATTTAAGCTTAACAATAACTCAGTATACAAAATGTAATTTAAAATGATTTCTTTAGTCATCATTTACCACTCAGTCTGGCAAAAACATATATCTGGTCACGGCTAAAGGTGGCTGCGATTTGCAGGGCGGAGAAATAAAATTGCACGTTTATCTCTCTCACTTACAATATATATACTATAAAATCGGAAAGTCGACCCAAACAAGTTCAAAAACGTAGAATAGTAACACACAGAGAAAGAGGCAAACTTAATAAACTCAAATTTTCAGGATAGTTCGTCTTCAGGAGAAAAGAGAGTGGGAGACTAAGCACGCCGGAAACGCAACGGCAGGAGACCCTGCCCTGCCTTTGACTATAGTCTCCTGCTGTTGTGTTTCCGGCGTGCTTAGTCTCCCACTCTCTTTTCTCCTGAAATTGAATTATCCTAAAATTTGAGTTAGTAAGTGTGCCTCTTTCTCTGTGTGTTACTATTCTTCATTTTGAATATATATATATATATATATATATATATATATATATATATACTTTTGCGTTGGAAATAGGATCCGAAACGGACAAATATAGTTCAATGTACAGAAAGAAACAGAGAAATTAAAAGCACACACCTATAGTCTCTAATTTTTTGTTTGAACCGTCTTCAGGAGAGATAAGAGAGGGAAACCAAACGCACTAGTTCAGAGACTGTCTCCTCTTATCTCTCCTGAAGAAGGTTCAAACCGAAAATTGGAGACTGTAAGTGTGTGCTTTTAATTTCTCTATGTTTCTTTCTGTACAGTGAACTATATCACTGTACAGTGACTGTACAGTTCACTGTACAGTGAACTAGTAAATTATATATATATAAATTTCATGATATGGACATGTCCAATCCCAAGTTTATATGAGCCCCTATGGTCCAATTAGTTGATTTCGAGTACGGTTAACGACTTAGTACTTTGTTATCTATACATAAATCAAGATGATGTGTTTGTCAAGGTTTGACTCGCCACATCTATTGGAATGAGGTAATTATGAAAACTATTTACTGGCTAAATGGTCTCACACCAGATTTGATATTGGGTACAACTAATTGGTTGTGACATATTGTTGAATTAGGTTAAAATATTTATTTCTGAAATTCATACCTCTTTATCATAGATCACATATCCTCTCATTACTATTTAATGGTAGGGGCCAGGTTAGCTCAGCGGTTAACGTACTCTCCTCTGAACTGGTAGGTCCGGGGTTCGATACCCACCTGGACTCGATTTAATCACGTGAGAAGTGAATAAATCTGATCATATCGTATCTGGGAGAGGACGTTAAACCGTCGGTCCCTAGCCTGTACGATGTCAGATACTCGTTAAAGATCTCTACTCTAAATACACTTGAGTTAGGCAAAATTTAGATCTCTATGTAGAATCAACAGGCCATGTGGCTCGCCCATTACTAAAATTGGTGTCAAATAATAAATGAGCCACAATTGACGGCCATAGAACAGCACTAAAAGGAGGAAGCCTTATAAGTGCGGGCGTTGGAAAACAAACAAGTAACTATTTAATGATAAAAGAAAAGATTAATTAATTCGAAAGCCTACTTTTACATGAAACTCCTAAATAAAAAAATACACAAAAATAAAAAACGGCCAAGTAAGAAGGAAGAAGGAGTAGGTATAGATGCTTCAAACCTTCAAAAGGAAACACACGAAGTCAAACAGTCCAAGACAAGTCTTGAGACTAAGTGAAATATAGGTAGGTCAAAGGTAGTTCGCCAACGTGAGACAGGCTTCATAATAATTGATAGGTAACTAGCTTATAACTGTAGTTACCAGAACAGGGTAAGATAAGACATAAAAACATGCGGGAAGAATATGCACTTCAGAGAGAGCAGCAGACTACTGATCAGCGTGAAGAATACCAAACAAACCAATACAGACAGCTGGAGACTCAGAGCCATAAGAGGTAAGAAAGACTCCAGGTTCATCAGTCGGGAAAACAAAAATCATCCTATAACTTAAAATCTGTAGCTTTTTTCATACTTGTATTTAGTGTGTAACCCTCATTTGTCAAAGTTCTCAATTATTTGAATACTATAATGAATCCAATAGAATTTTTTAAAAGTTATTTTCAAAGTATCTAGTATAATAAAGTAAATGGATGACTAAATCTAGAGAATAAAAAGAAATAATACTGTAAAGTGTATGTGGGCGAAATAATATAGCTTTTGATTAATAAAATATAGACATCCTAAAGCTTATCTGAGCTCCCGTTAAAGTTTGCTCACATGAGTTATTCCACTTGAAGCTTGTTAAACTAAAATATAATCATTCTGAGGTAAAATGGATAAACCAACAAAAGTCTCCACACGAATGAAGTTTTTTATTCAACGCGTTTCGAACACTTTGTGTTCATCATCAGGAAAACACCAAGGAAGTGGTGCTGACGGGTTGGTCAAATGAAAACAACTCAACTAGAGTTGTTGTTGCTGACGGGTTGGTCAAATGAAAACAACTCAACTAGAGTTGTTTTCATTTGACCAACCCGTCAGCACCCCTTCCTTGGTGTTTTCCTGATGATGAACACAAAGTGTTCGAAACGCGTTGAATAAAAAACTTCATTCGTGTGGAGACTTTTGTTGGTTTATCCATTTTACCTCAGAATGAGTAAATACCACACAATTACGGATTGCACAACTAATGATTTAAAATATAATCATTCTTTTCTATTTAAACATTTCTTCCTATCTTCATCTATCAATAACTGTACTAGAAGCTTTGTTTTTTTTTATATATATATGGCGTACATGTACACACAGTACTAGTTCAATATAAGCGTTACTACTCTAGTAACTCAGTTAAAACACAACCAGCTGCTTGCATTGAAGGCGAAAAAATGTAACTGTAGTTAAGGAATTTGTATGTGTTTCTGTGAATGGAACCTGAGAGGGAGTTAGAGCTCACCGAACTGGAAGTCCCTATCCCGACACGGGCTAACATGTATAGTTATATTCAAACTTTTCATCATCTATACAGGAAGGATGTTTCAAGCTATTGGAGGAAACAGCGTTGATAGTGACCGGGTTAAATTAGTTAATGAAAATCATTATGATGGATAAAAATGTGCATTCTACGAGTATGCTATTAAACGGTCAATACCATTCTAAATTTTTATACATAAATAACCATGTTTATATAGGTTTAATAATTTTTTTTAACAAGTCAGATGTCTTCATGAACATAACGATACTCACACTAAAACCATTCTATTTTTTTTTTCTAAAGAAAAGTTAGTAACTCCTTCTTGTATTAATTCTTCGTAGCCAAATTACAAACCTCCTAGTCACTATGACATCTTCATAAACACAATAAAAAGTAGAAGCCTAAATAAAGGAAAACCCTGTGAACCTCGAGTATGAACAGAAATAATTCAACTTCAAAAGAAATGAAAATAAAATACCCACCCTTTAGAAATAACTTCATCTGGGATATTAATACAAGGCTTGTATTTGAGACAGGACAGTTTGAAATCATTCTTAGGGCGGCAATCAATTACTAAAAGATTTCTTTTATTAACTACAACTGAAATTAGAGGATGGAACACTTCCCATTTCATGAAAACCTGCCTGCTGCTCAACTCTGAAACTGAAACATACCAATTCATTAAAACAAAACACTGTTTTCGTTTTCAAAATTGAAAATTGTACACATGCTACACGAAACTTGTAAAATTTGTATTACTTTCTGTACTATTAAGGAAAAATTGAGATTTAATGTGATAAACTGACAGTCACTAAAACATAGAGAACAAAACTACGGATAATTTAGTAAAAAATATTTTAAATATACTGCATTCAGGATATTCCTACTCTAAACGCTTAAACTTAAAAGTGCAATTAAAAAAAGGGAGGGTACTAGGAGTTCTGGCTTCAATAGTTAAGTAACTATTGCATGTCCTGCTTTTACAGTTTTATACCTTGTAAAAAGGGTAACTAATCTGCCAGACAAAGAGAAAGTCATCAGTAAATAAATGAACGAGGAGATTTAAGGGTACGCCTCAGTCATTTGACTCTAATAAGTTGTATAGCAACTATTTTTGCCGCCAAGGGCCGTCGTAAGATGTATCCCCCCCCCCCCCCTGACCGTTGATAGACCGTTAACATTCACAACTCCATAACACCCTGAAAATATTTATTTTCATGGAATTACAATCAAGGATGTAATTTTAGACTGCTGTCATTGGTCCCAGACTTACATCTTATTACAGTACTCATATACATATACAGACAGTCGTCATCAAAGAAAACCAAAGATTTTTCAAAACAAAAATGTATAATTCAAATCATGAAAAAATAACTGGTTACGCAAATAAATATAATAAATTTTCAACACCATTAAAACTAGTTTTGAAAAATGTGAAATAAATTTATTTTTAATTTGCAAAATTACAGTCGAAAAGCTGCTTAAAAACAGTATTACAAATAAAACATAAAAACAATTACAACTTTATAAACTCATTTTTGCATAAAATTACTGATTTTTTGTTAGCTTTTTATTTTAATTTTTTTTTCTATTCTTACTCCCTCAAAATGACGTCTCCTGGCACGTGCCTCCAGTGGCGGACCCCCCTGCCTCCCTACGCCACTGACCCCAATGATTAAGTAATTGAAAATTATAGCATCAGGTCCGTCACACCTATAAACATGATTAATTATTGCATTTTCTGTTAGGCACCTTATCTTTAATTGAAAGTTTTATTTCCTAATTATGATTTTTCTCCGAAATATATAGAAGTATTTACACATCTTTCAATGTTCCTTTTTTCAAAGAGAATATTATTTAGCTTTTTTTTTATCTGATTGGCTCACAAAGGTATGAATATAACAATCCTTTTCCTTTTATGTTCTTCCTTTTTTTTCCTGTTCGCTTTCTTTTAATATATAGTTTCCCTATTTTTTATGTTGTTTGTGTGTGGGCAGTTAGATTTATATAAGATAAAAATAAGATTTTGTAAACATGCTACATGTCAGTCAGTTGGTCTGTTTTTACTTATTTTGAAAGATCTATATTCTTATGTTCTTGATGTGGAAAAGACACTACAGTTTTTGGGAAATATTTAAAAATCCTTGTCATGTAAGATTCTGAAACTTAGATGGCTGAAGATTTATTAAAACAATTGCACAACGCAGAGAGGGTTTGAAAACGAAAATTATAAAATGTAAATGTGTTTTTCCTTTTATTTGTTTTTCTTTGGTAATTTTGAACTACTGCTGTTTCTTCAGATCCTTTTCACAACATTTAAGTATTAAATAATTATGGTACACAAAACACCTTTGTGTTTTTAACCGATTAACAGACTAAGAGGTGTCTGTTAATTAACTTAGAAAATCCTGTGACCAAACATTTCATTGGTTGTTGTTTATTAGTTTAGTTAGTCCCTTGTTCATCATTAGTTTCAATAACTGATCTTAATATCACTATCTTCATAGCTGTTTATATAATGTAACGAAATTTCTGTTCTACCGGCAAAATTTGTATAAAATTTCCACATTTTCAATGGAAATTAATGTCTCCAGGAGTTCCCTCAGATCAATACAACAGTTTTTGGAAACTAATTTACCTATGCGTGTATGTCCAGTAAATCTCTGAAAACAAAAGTGTCAGCTAATTTCATAAACTTAATCTTAACTTTGAAAAGAAACAGCAATCTCGGGTTAATATCCCACTTTTTTAAGTGGCGCTTAATCCGTAAAGAAATCTTTTTTGTGTTATTTGTTAGAAATCTACCAACACAAATGTGATTTCTGGTTCTGGTTTTTCAGATTACGTTTAATATCTATAACGTGAGATTCATGTAGAATTTTTTTTTTTTTTTTTTTTGGTTAAATTTTACAAAACTCCTGAATAATATTTTCTAATTAGGATAAATTAAATAACAAAGCTTATAGAGGCTCTGACTAAGCTGGTATGCAAATTAAACAAAAGTGAGTAAAATATGAATAATAAATAATAAATTTGATTCGATTTGGATTAAACCGAAACAAATAAAAAGTTCTACTTTGGTAAATAAAAACTCGCAAACAAACTGAAGTATATCCTTCTACTAACACTCCTGGGGAGACAAGAGAAATGCATTCCAGCTTTCATGTATGTTGGAGTTATTTATTTAACGAAATTCATTGAATGGTAATGAATTTTCTAATTATTTAATTCATTTTAGTAAAATTTATCATTTCTAAAGTGGCAATTATTAGTTTCAATCATATTAATATCAGTCCAATTAATATATTAGTCAAGATTATAAACAAGAATTTATTCATTTATCAAGCGATTTAATTTAATTCCAAAAAAAGTGTGAATTATAATGAAGTAAATACAAGTCTTGTAGTGTATCACACCATATTTTTTTTGTTAACTATTCCCTAAATGGAAAGAAAAGCTGCTAACGAACCCTAAAATAATAATTAAGGAAATATTGCAATAAAACTGGGAAAATAAATAATAATATTAAAGCGAATAGAAAGACAGTAACAATGAGTACATAATTTTAACATTCATCAAGAACTAACTCACTGGAAGAACTATAATTTTAATTCTATTGAACTATCATCATGGAATACACTAAAAATATAGTCTGCCTTACTTATTTCAAGAAACAATAAATAAATTAGGTGTAAGACCTTCTTCTTGGATTGAATGGGTAGATGGTATCTTTGAAGCCACCGAAGGCTCAGTGACAGTAACACTGGGATGACTGAAAGTCATCTGCTCAACATGTAATGCAGAATACCTGGAAAACAACAAAATTCAAAAAATCTGAAACAAGTATCGATACTTAAAAAAAAATAGTAATACCGTTCAATTAAAGTTTCTTTAAGATACATTAGACGTGAGATGAAATCGTTCCCCCGTAACAGGTGTTTTTTAATATACGCATCACACTTATTATTGTTTAACGCCTTCCTTATATTCTCGAGCAGTGAATATATTTCCATATACCTAAAAAGAGTAACATATTCCATTTCTTGGTCACCATAGTGATTTCTTTCCTTCACTTTTTCTGCCAGAGAATCCATTAAGTGCATAAGCCTAAACAACATTAAAACAAATATTGAGGTAAAAGTACGCAAAGAATTCTCTTCAATAATAGTTAAATAATACTACAAACCAGGGGACGTAACCAATTGATATAAAAATTGTTTTAGTTTTTTTTTTACTACATCCTTTGGTTCCAAAAGAGTAAAATTCTAAGTGTAGCAGAATTTAAAACAACAATTATACATTATATCTATGACACTTGTATATTCTTAAGTACGTTAAGCACATTAATTTAAATATTAAATAAAAATATTAAAATGTATTGAAACAAATTAAAACAATATGTTAGGTTTTGAGGAATAGCATTTCAATCACATGTCACAGGTTTTAGCAATGACTTGAAATCAGTTATTCTTTTAAAGAGGTCGTATTTTATAGGGGCAACCTATGTCACTACACACACAGCCTCAGTTGCAATCACGTTTTCATTTACAGCTCAGTTCTAAAAAAAAGATGCCATCTGAGGGTGTCATATTTTTATATTCTGCATTTCTTTAGCATGATAGGAGTAACATTAGGACTAATTCACTCATAAGAAATGTAGATCTCAAATTTTGGTGATAATCCCGATAGCAAAAAATCGATTGTGGATTAATTCAAAAATTTTTGTTATTGAACAGCATTTCCTGGCATATAGTAGGCATTTTCATATGGTTATACAACTATTAGTCGAAATATTTAAAATTGATATTTTAAAACAACAATAACAAATCAGTTATTTCTAATCTAATCAAATCAGGATATTAAATCAAATGTTTCACACTGGCTCAGAGTTTTTTATTTGTTACAGTTACCTAACAGGAAGAGTGAAATGGAGGTTCCACAGTGACCTACAGTAGTCACCATTGCTTTCATGCTAATATAATTTAAACAATACACTAAAACAAGAATCATACATATAATAGAAGTGAAAAAGTAACCAACTAAAAGGTGCTATTTTTTAAGTTTTTTTTTAACCATACATAATAATACATTAAACTTTTGGATTAAAAAAATGTATTTAGAAATGTAGAACATCACAAAACTATTATAGTAATTAATACATGTTAGTGAAGTTTATTACAAGTGTATATACTTAAAATTCTTCCTTATATCTTAAAAAATGCTTTACTCAAAATATACACAGGAATGGTTAGAATAATTGTTGAATTTCGTTAACATTAACCTTTGTTTGCTTTCCAACTCAATTGGTTTTTGATTCATAAAATGTTTCATAGATTTTAAGCCTTCATCTAGTGGTCAACATTTGTTTACTTGGCTTATTTAATTGTACAGCTCATTCCAAATTTAAAAAAAATGCTTTATCCAGAAGTTACCAAGTATTTGAACCTAAATTAAATATTTAAGAAACTCTTTAAAGATAAACAACTTTTATGATAAAGAAAACCCAACTGTCAAATTCACTTATGTATTCTTTGGGAGCTTCTTAAATAATAAATCTTATAAAAAACTAAATATTCTTTGGGATCGATTAACAATCTAGGGAACAAAATGGAAGAAAAGTGTAGAAGAGGAGAGTATCGTAAGTACTTATTGATTAAAGATACCATAGATAAATACTGTTTGACGAAATTAAGTAATCTCATATCAGGCATAACTCACGAATATATTCAAAGAGATGACCTAAACTGATCTACAAATCAGTAATTCATGTTTATTCTAAAGACTACAATTTAGAAAAAGTAAATATAAAAGAAACACAAATCGATTATCCCGTGCTACATTATTCATACCACCAAGTTTTTAATCAATTAGTAGACGAGGTATAATTTCACAAAAGGAGATAGGGGTAGACATCAATTTCAATAACTTTTACGTACCGTTGCATATTCCTTGTCTTGGGACAAACAAATTTCTCTGCTCTGTTTTGCAGACCTTCATATGATGACTCTAGATAAATAGGGATAACTTTCTCTTCAGGAATCTTTTCAGGAACACCCATTTTATTTTATAACAATCACATTTCACATAGCAAAGTCCAAATCAAACTATGTTGAAACCTTCCCTGAATGGTATCACCAGTGTTCATCTTCGGTTACTCAATACTCTTAAAGACACTAATCCCGGGTTATCAATAGAAAAAAAATTTAAGGCTTTAATTATTTGCTTACACCAAAATAAACGAGGCTCATAGAATAAGTTTTATTTATTTTTAAAAAGTTTGAATAGGTCATTATGAGTGTAGTAAACACTGAATACATATAATAAAAAAATGTCTTTTATTCCTCAATTCTTTAATACTCAGGACTCGATTTCACTATAATTATGAAAAAGCTCAGATCTTTTCTTCATGATAGGAAAAAAGCTCATTTGAATCATATATATGGACACTGGTCCCATATAATATCTTGACACACTTTGGAATTGCTATTAATTAATAAGTTTTAAGAGTGAAAGTTATTTAAAAAAACAAAGTCCTTTAAACTTTTAATTTCCCTCTGTTATATTTGGTATAGAATTGAATGTTGTCAATGACATGAGTCCAAGGGAATAGTCGACAGCGTCATCGAGTCGTATTAGAGGGAAATATTCACAGGAGAATTTGCTGCTATTTCCTTTAATGATGAATATATTAGACATGGTTACAGTCCTCTTGTTCTTTAAGAATAAATGTTAACGCAAATGAACCAGAATTATATGGTTTACTGGTGTCTCTCCCGGTTGAAACAATCTTGCATCCATTCATGTATTTGATGAACTCTGGAAATGGTGGGAGGTTACCAAAACTGTTGTAATAATGCACTAAATTGTTGCTGCTTTTCACATATGCTACCCAATGGGTGCCTGGATTGTTGGATTTGTTCAAGTTGACTATAGAACAATCTCTCTTTTCCACAGTCTCTTTGGTAGAATATCTCTTGAGAATACACCTCTAAAATGTTTCAAGCAGTGTTGACTGGCCAGTTGTAGAATGTCAAGGTCAGTTAATGCCCTGTTGGTGGGAATTTTTTTTTTTCAAGTAGAGAAAAAAGTAGAGTAAAAAGACTCCTCTGTTGAGTCTTTTTAATATACAAACCCCTACCACTTGTGCTGCTATGTTGTTGTTGCACAACCATCTGCTGACCCAGACTTTCCAATTCCTTCAAATGTCTGCTGGCATCATTAAATTTCTCCCTCTCCATTTGCATTCGTTCATTTTCCCTTCTATTATCGGCAATTGTTTTCGCAGCAGTTGCACCTGTGCTAACAACTGTTGAGGGTCCGTTATCAAATAATTTAACGAAAGGAGATTCTTGATGTCAGCTTTTATTTTACACAGTTCAAAACAACACATTCAAAGCTACACATTTTGTCAACGTATACAGAAACACATGGTTCATTTACAGGTTATGCAACACTGGTTCATTACAGGTTGTGCAGTCCCCTCAGGCATGTTTTTAAATGTCCCACAACACTCTCCCTCATTTAACATCAAAAAAAAAACTGAAAAACAAACAATGATTTACATATCTACAAGTCCCAATCGGGAACACAAATCAGAATGTCGGGGCCTAGGCAGAGCTTTAGTTAAAATATCGGCAAGTTGGGCGGTTGATGGTACCTTTTGTACCTCCACTTCTCCATCCAGGTGTTGTTGTCTTGCAAGGAGCGAATCTCAGAGTCCATTGCCTGTCTCCAAAGCTTTGACTGACGACTCTCAATAGCTTCCTCGTATGAAGTAGGTTCTTCAACATCTGAAATGTTTTCATTAATCATGACAAAATCCGAATATCTTGCCGGCTTTTTCAGTATGTTGCGATCCCGAAGAGCAGTCCTATTTTCGACAGATTCGTCTTCTGAAACGTGCTTCTCAAAAGCACGTTTTGGAGATGTTTCAGAAGGCTCGTTAGGTGTCTTGTCACATTCCTCTTTAGGTATATTATCACGTTGAACTCGAAGGGGAGTCTCTTCAAATGTAACGTCACGAGATCGTATAAGCTTGTTAGTGCTTTTACACCAAATCCGATACCCATCCGCTTCATATCCAATCAAAACACCTTTGAGAGCCTTAGGATCCAACTTGTTACGTTTTTCTTTAGGAACATGAGCGTAACATTTTGATCCGATTATTCTTAGGTGTTTCAGGCTAAGTTTTCGTCCTTCCCAAAGCTCAAATGGGGAGATACGCGGTTGACTGGAGGTACCGGTCAGGTTCAATACGTACACAGCAGAATTTATCAGCTCTGCCCAGAGTGCTTGAGGCAATTCTTCATGAGCGTGCATCATCGCTCTTGCAGTCTCCACTACTGTCCGGTTGTCCCTCTCTACGCAGCCATGTTGTTCAGGGGTGTAGGGCATAGTGAGCCTCTGTTTTACTCCATGTTTTTGTAAAATCTTCTTTACAGCGAGGTTATTGAATTCCCCTCCGTTATCGGAAAGAAGCTCTCTCACAGTGTACCCAGCAGTTTTTACTTCAGCTAAAACAGTTTTCAAAGTATTGATCACTTCAGATTTATGTTTTATGAAATAGACAAAGCGAAAACGTGTATAGTCGTCCTTGAAAAGAACGAAGTATTTGTATCCTGAATAAGAAGGTACAAATGGTCCACAGACATCCGCATGTAACAGGTCACCCTGTTTACAGGATCTAACCCTTGTTCCAAAGGATTTTCTATGTGCCTTACCGTAGATACAGCCTTCACACAGTTCACTGTCAAGTGGAAGGTCTATACCAAGCTCTCTCTTAACCGTTTCCCTTACATGGCGTTTATTCTGATGTCCCATACGTTCATGATGAAGTTGAAGCAGGTTTTCATGACAAGTAGAATAGAGCGCGGGTGGTTGAGTTGTGACAATGTGAAGCTTATAAAGGCCTCCAAATCTATTTCTGGAACCAACCAGTTTGGTCTCACCATCAATGGTCAAGCAGCATTTCTCTCCCGTTGACTCGAACTTGCTACTCAGAATTTTATCTTGAATAGACAAAACAGAGAATAAGTTTTTCTTTACATCAGGTACATACCACACATCACTCAATGTGATATTTTCTTGTCGCCCATCCACTAGAGCAACGATGTCCACTGAGCCCTTCCCAAAGGCTCTCATCAACTCTCCATTCGCTATTGTCACCATGTGATCCGTCGAGAATGGTTTGAAATCACGTATCATATCTTTCCAGCGGCAGACGTGGTTCGTGGCTCCGTTATCAACAAACCAGTCTTGTTGATTGCACTCAGCTGACAGTTTGCAGGAGGTGGTGGCCAACAACATCATGTTAACCCCCTTTCCATGAGATTTTTGGGTAGATTTCTCTGTTTTTGGTGGTCTTCCATCAGAAATCCACTTTTTACAAAATATTATTTTATGTCCAGGAAGCTTGCAGTAGTTGCACACTATCTTCTTGGATGGATGCTTTAGAGAACTGTTAATACTTTTCGATGACTTTGAATACTCAGTTACCAATAATTCATTGGCATTACTGCTCTCTGCTTTTCCAGACAGGGCCCTTTCATATGTGCATAGCTGAGTGGTCAAGTTTGCCAAGGACCTCTCAGACTTGGCTATCAGAGTCCAGCTAGACTTGAATGAAAAATAAGACTCAGGCAGAGTCTCTAAAATTTTGCACATAAGGAGCAAATCAGGGAGTTCTCCATTATTCTCCTTCGACAACTCAATATTCAAAGCATTCCAAATATTCTTCAATTTGGACGTGTGTCCCATTATGTTATCAGAAGGATCCATTTTATAGCAAAAAAATTGAATACACAAGTCAAATGCTTTGTCCTCCCTGCAGCCATCAAATAACCTGTGTAATTCCAGCCAAACATCCCTAGAATTAGAAAAGCGCATCACCAACTTCAAAGTGTCCTCCGTCATGTTAGTAGTAATAATCAATAGAGCAATACTATCTAACTTGGTAAAAGTTTCATAATTTTTTTCAAATGCCTTTACCACTGATGGATTTGCATCCTTTGAAGGATCTTCAGGTGCAACCACTCTCCCTTCCACAATATCCAGTGCACCAGGAGTACTTTTCAATAAAATTGTTACTTTATATTTCCAGGTAGACCAGTTTTTCTTTCCTTCAAGAAGGCCAATGTTTACTTTTGTCGCTTCCATTGTTCAAAAATACAAACAAAACAAATTGCAACACGAGTCCAAGTTCAAACACACAACTTTGCTCAATTAACAATATTTAACGGCCTGGGCCCATAACCTGTTGAGGGTCCGGTATCAAATAATTTAACGAAAGGAGATTCTTGATGTCAGCTTTTATTTTACACAGTTCAAAACAACACATTCAAAGCTACACATTTTGTCAACGTATACAGAAACACATGGTTCATTTACAGGTTATGCAACACTGGTTCATTACAGGTTGTGCAGTCCCCTCAGGCATGTTTTTAAATGTCCCACAACAACAACACTATCCAGCGCACCTAAACCAGGCAAGATTAGTGGGAGGAAACCGCATTCCTATTGAGGCAGCGGGAGTATACGAACAGATTTCCTCTTTCTTCTTCTGGTATGCTTCTTCTTCCTCTTGACAACGATAAGAGTCCATAACAGTCACCGTGCAGTATGTAAACATGCTCATCATTCATGTTGACAGCTTATATAGCTTTTGTTTGTCGACCACATTACCTGGTCGAATATTCCTGAAATTGGCTGTTATGCATAATCAAACGTGCAAGATTTGAATAAAGATGATATAAAAAGTGGAAGCCTAGTCCTGTTTAACGATATTCCCCTCTAAGAGAAGATAAATGTTATCAAATCACTGTTCACTTATGGACGTCATGATCACATCAACTGCTTATTGCTGACGCAATTGTATGGTGAAACCTATAAACACTATCTAAGAGAAAACGCGAATGTCTTAATTGTACTACCAGGACATGGATTGAATTTAAAACATGTTTATAGCGATCACGTCAACACTGACATGAGTTTTAGAGAATTTTACATGTGTAAAGTATGTTGGAAATAACAATATGGTTTCTTAAACATTGCCAAAGACTGGATATAGGGAGATACTTCGTCGTTATTGACGATATATATATATTTGTTTAAAGGGATATAAAGGATGTCTTCGTCTTTTGTTGCTGTCGGTGTGTTTGGTTCCGTGAAGTTTCATCAATGATAATTTACTCAGAATTTGATTCTTAAATACATTTTGCAGGTAGTCAGTTAAAAGACCGAATAAGACAATGTCGCTATTCGATAACAGTGTTGTAGTACTCACTTTGTTTTCAAAATATTCCACCTGATCTAATAAATATTGCAAGGTAAATTTTGTACTATTATCTAGATGAGCAGCTGTCCAAATTTGCTTCGCATCTTGAATGAGTTTTATTCAATATGTTTAAAGTATATATAGAAGATTTTAAAAGTTTCAATCGAGGGGTGGGCACCAGCTGACCTTCAGCAAGCATGCGTGACTGAACGAGGAGGGAGGCTTTGGGGAAGGTAATGGACTGGAGTAGACCCGGCTATTGACCTTGAGCCAGCTAGCAAGGACTTAGGAGAAGGACGGTAGAGGTTTGTCTGGACAGGCCAAGGTCAATGACTCCTAAAAAACTTGGTTGCTAACAGTCTCGAATTGAAATTATTCTTTAATCTGTGCATACACTTTAATTACACTTAGCCTGTGCAGACCCACCTTGAGCCAGTGTCTGTACAGGCTAAGGTCAATGACCCCTCAACTTGGTTGCCTAACATTCTCGAATTAAAATAATTTATATTAGATATTATTATCAACCGTCATACCTCTTATATCGCTGTTCAAGTCGCCCGACCGGTTTCGCAATGGTTGCATCATCAATGGGATTAATGTTACCTTCCAAAATCACGGATATAAATACCTATTTTAACTCAATGGTGCCAATATATATGCCTAAATTTCTTACGTAACAGTTTTATTTTATTTTGTTTGGGACCATTGAGTTAAAATAGGTATTTAATCCGTGATTTTGAAAGGTTACATTAGTCCTATTGATGATGCAGCCATTGAGAAACCGATCGGGCTACTTCAACAGCGATAGACGAGCTATGACGGTTGATAATAATATTTTATTTACTAACGTCTGTGGCACTAACAATATGCATGTATTTAATTTATATGAATCTAACACAATATCAATCCAATATTGGCCTTTTTTCATGACTAATACATTTAGATTTATTATTAAATTGATACAATTTGAATTTATATTATAATAATACGAGCCTTTATCGCCGCGATTATCTATGTCATTAACACCAATATTATTCTAATAACATTTAAAATAATATAAAATAATGACGACCCTGCCTGGTGCTGCCATCTGGTGGACTTTACCTCATCTTGCAATCATAACACTACCTCGTGGGCAGTGGGTGACCTTGAAAGTAGGTCAGTGTGTCACCAAAACAATGGTGGTCAAACAAGAAAGCTGTCCTCGTATTGACCAGGAAGAGGGCGTGGTGAAGCGGGGCAAGGCCGTGTTGAGTCAGGCAAGGCGGTGCAGAGTGGGGAAGGGGGCATGGCCGCGCATGCGTTGTTCCAGGATTTATACTCTTCTACTACTAAGGGCTTTTGCTAATTTTGCAGGATTTTCAAGTACTATTATCTCGGAGACTACTGGGCAGACATCAAAGCGGTTTTTACTCCTGGAATTCCATTTTTTCCTTTTTAACATATTGAAAATGGTAAAAAGGAATTTCAAATAAGTAATAAAATCCTTTGTATATATTCATACATATTCCTAATGTAGCGGTAATGGTGATTATAAGGAAAATTGTACATAAAATTACAATCAATATAGTTTTACAATAAGTGGATCCTTCGAGCATACCCAAATGATTGAAAACAACAAAATTTAATTATTCTTTATAATGAGTAACTTTAGTACCTAATATAAAATAAATAAACATACAAATTAAAAATATATAGCCAAAAACGTTCAGTGGGACGACATTACAAAAAAGGGATTAGTATTTCTAAAATATTTTTAGGGTTTTATTGCTAAATATTAGCTGTTATTTTCTCTCAATTTTTCTTTGTAACCTTTAAGTTTTTTAGCTGCTTCTGTCTTTAAATAACGATTATTGTATTGAAAACCGAACTAACTACTTGTAAGAATTTCAACTCATACGGACAATAGTTCAAATAAAAAATTTCGATTAAAAGTAAGATTAATGCATGATTAACATTTTTAATCGTTTCCCAGCTTTAAATATTACATTCAAATTGATGATATTGCGAGAACAATAAAGACTGCCTCAAGAGAGTTATGAGTACGATTACCTTGCTTATAAACATATTCCTCTTTCATAAATACGCTACATAGTTGAAATAACATATACTACGTTTTAACAGTTTACTACAAATCCGACAGCGGTCCGTTGAAATCAACAATAGTGGATCATAACGCGACACCTCGTATACAGAAGAGTTGGTGGACCAATGTCAGAAGTTGTCCATCTTCAAGTGGAACCACTTAATACAGTTTCTACTGTTTGATTCATAATAGTCCTGGTATGTTGGCATAAAATAAGAACCAAAATAAGTGTTATTGTAAATAATATTCTAATTAGATAGAAATTTATTATTCATTAACCAACTTACAAAAGGAATACAAATTATTGAAAATTACAAATAGGTCGTGGTATTATTTACAAATCCTTCTAAATTAGGAAAGTTACATGTTGTTGGTATTGAACGGTATTGAAAATTATTTTACAATTTCATATATTTCAGGAAATGTACCATGAAAATATAAGGCCATTCTACAAGAAGAGAATCAATGAATTTACAATTCCTCAAACCTAATACTCTTTCAAGAATCAGAAACATAATGTTAATGTACATATGAAATATGGTGACATACAATACCAACAGTGAAGGTTTTGAAGGTGATTCATCTTCATTCTGACTAAGCGTCTTTCAACTCATTAGGCTGTGAATACTATGAAAATACAGTGTTGAATATTTCCTAGTGATACAAGTTAATTTCTTATTTTAGATATATCGTTTTATAGAAGACTAGAAGATGTTCCCGCCTTTGTCGGGTATTTAACGAAAATTCTGAGATGATATTCCAAAATATTATTAACAATTATACATGAGAAATTATAATTATTATTATTATAGTCCATAACTGACACTAGAGCTGGAGTTTCTTTTACGTTTTGCAGCTTTAGGCACTGATCTCAAATCTGTTTTTATTCTAGGCATACTTCTTATTTAGTACGCGAGTAGGTATGACGAACTTTTTTAAAGAGAGCAAATTATGATATAATTAAAGGGAAAAAACTAACAATACCTACTTGCTACAGTATCAGGCACCTAAAAACAACTGCATATTTTAAAAATAAAATTGTTTGTATAGCTAGCGAAACACAGCTTAAAAATTCAACTTATTTTTTAGATTGATTTCCAATCCATTCAAATACACAATTAGATATACAGAAATCAACTTACAAAGTTTCAGCTCACTGAGTTTACTTGTGAAAAAATTTTGCGGACAAACAAATAAACAGACAGACATTTTTTTATAAGGGTGGATTAGGTTCCTCAAATGTATTAAACGTAAAGATAACTTGAAATAAGTCAGTTCTAAGCAATGTACAGGCAAAACCTTTTTTTTATTTATATAGATAGAAGACTGAACTTCAAAAAATAGAGGAAGTAGTTATCTAAACCCTCAATTTTTATTTTAATGATTTATAATATCTACTTTGGAATATTATTATTTTTAATTTTATAATAATTAACAAAACAGTTCAATATTGAGGAATATCAAACACATGTCGTACCTTAATCCAATAAGTTTAACTGATTTTGAACTGCAGCAGGTTCTATGCCAATTACATCTCTTATGGCAAAGGGAATATGATTTACGATAGCAAAAAACTGTTCATTATGAATAGACATTACGGATGAGAAAAGAGATTAGGTTAATGTTATAGAAAAATAATTTATAAAAAGTACAAAGCACCGGATGATGTACAAAAGTTTTGAACCCGTTGACAAATAGAAGATCAACTTAAGATAAATTTCTCAAATATCCTTTTTGTATTAAAGTCTGTAGAACTAATAACCAGTTCTGTGAAGATTGAAATATACTCAAAAAGATGAATTCCTTCTACAACCTTTCCTAAACGAACAACATTATTACTTGGTAACTTTGGCATCCAACTGCATACGAAATTTCTAAAAAAATGAACATATAACATCAGCATTAAATACAATTTAAAACACAAATAACTTCATTAATATATATATATATATATATATATATATATATATATATATATATATATATTCTCTTACATCCAGAAAATAATTTCAAATAAATTTTTAACTAAATTAGAACACGTAATTTAAAAGACTAGATTAAAAGCTAAGACAAGACAAAACAATTTTTACATTTTAAACAATATATTTAGGACTGCACAAACTTTCAATATTTTAAAGACTTCGACAATAATTAGACATTTTATTGACATGTTATTTCTGAACATAAAAACAATTTGGAAAATTTTCTTTATAGTTAAAAGTTAACTAATTGAAACAAACAGGCATACAATTTTTTTCTGTTATACTTAACTTTAACTTCAGCATCAACTAAAAGAAAAAAAAAAAAGATTTCAGATGAAACTTAATTTTTGAAAATGTTAATGAAATATAAATAAGTATAAAAAATGCAATTAGTTTTCTACAGTTTAACTTTCATTTATTATAAATCAGACAATTAAACATTCTACTTCTTTAAAAAATCATATATAATAAGTATGATACAAATGTACCCATTTAGATATGACAACAAACGTATAAAAAAAATTGTCTACTCACTTAAAAATTTTTATTTCAAAATACACACTAAATTATCTTTTCCTAAACTGACAGACTGTTTTGTTAAAAACCTGCTTTTTTACATAAAAACTAGAATACAATTCATTTTAACAACTCTCAGAACACACTCACTAAACAATAAAATAATTTTTCTCAAACTTTTAATACAAACAAATATGAGATTACAAATTAGTAATATAAAATACAAATTTATTTAACAATTATAGAATTTCAAAATACGTTTGGTCTGTCTGAGACTGGATTGATTTCTCTACAAATGTTTGCTAATTTATTAAAGGTGATATACTTTTATTATTGTTATAAACAACGGGATAAAAAGTCTGTATATCTCATTGAGTTATTCTATAAAACAGAAATAAATATTTTTGGAAACCACACAATATCATATATTCAAGAGCTAAACATTTGTAATACCATTACTAAAATCCTGATTTTCACATAAACATTTATTGCTTTAATGATTCTGGAACTTATTTATTTAGTTCCTTTTTAAACTCCTCAAAACTTCAGTAGGAAGGTCTTGAGGAGTATCAAACATAAGTTTATGTGTATGGTGCATTGCATTATGGGATGCAATGAGATGGAAATTCACTTCGTTCACTATTTGGAAATAGCAAAGTGACTAATACGTAGATTTAAATATTGTTTTATTAATTTAATAGTGGAAATAAAAATATATTTTTAGTATAAAGTTCATAAAACCAATCAGTTTTTAAAAACGCCATTAAAACACAGCTATTAGAAACAATACAAATCTTCTTCCTTCATTTTGGATAATAACAATGATTTGTTGAAAATATTGGTTCTTTATCAGTTTTAAATGTCTTATCTTTTATAAAATGTCACACTATACAAACGCAATGATACGAACAAAATATCTAAACCAGGAATATAACTGAATACAAAAATAAATGTAATGTATGAACTGAATACTAGTTTCAGGATCTAAATTAATTTCATATTCACAAATAACAACAAAAACACTACTCACAAATACAGTTTATGCTCACATTCTTAAAAATCAAACCTTATCCGAATAATAGAAAATAATCATTTCCCTTTTTATTTCTTCAGAAAATCGGAACATTTTAATTATTAAAATAGGAAGATACACCACAACACACACATAAATATTTGTATATCTAGGAAGCAGACCTTCATTTATGCAAGTCTTGTTAAAATTCATTGTTGAATTTGTTAAAGTCTTTTAAACAACAAACAATGAAAGATATGTTAACCGCTTGCAAAACTACTAATCCATTATGCCACATGGGAGCTTATACTACCAGATGGATTCCCACTAGGAATCATATTTGCCAACTTTTATATGTGTTATGATGACATGGCTAAAAAATTTAACTTGGAAGCCTCATATATATTACAGGTATGTAAACAATTCTTTTGTGATGACTGATTCTCCTCAAAATATAGAAGACATTAAGTTGTCGTTCCAAGCTACCTCAATATTGTAATTTACCTACGAAATGAGTTTCAAAAATAGGTGACTTTCTGGATCTTAGAATTATAAAAAAAAATGAAGAAACCAAACAGTGTGAAACTGTTTTTTTTTTGTGAATCTTACGAATAGCGAAATTCATCTGGACGCTAGAAGCGAATGCTCTGAAAGATACATGGATGGAATGATGAAGACACTCATTCATAGGGTACAAAGTCTCTTCAAGTTGGGTTTTGTTCGATCAAGAGGAAGAAAGGCTAAACAAGTCTCATTATTAATGGCCATGACAATGAACATTTTGACTCCATCTTAAACAGTTCCATAAGATCCTTCAAAGTGCCCAAGAGATGGTTTTTACGTTGGTTATACCTAAACTTCTCATAAATTGTTAAACACAATACAAATGATTATACTACTGGAGAAGTAAAAAACCACATAGTAAAAGATATTCAGATACAGGAAGACATATATAATAAATAAAGGTTCATTCTGTAATTAATAAATAAAGGTTAATTTAAAAAAAAAAATTACAGCACCAAGATAAAAGACGTATACATTGGAGTAGGCCTGCAACTAAACAGAAGGTGTAAAGTGTTTTGCTTTAGGAATAGATTTTTTAAATAATTGGTTTGTTTGCTTACCAGTTAGACTAGACTTCAACATTTCCTAATATGTTTAGATTGAAATAATTCAATAAATCTATGATGATGTAATAATATGATCTCTTTTAAGCCATCCTGGGAGACCAAGAAGGGATTTTTTAAATATTCAATTAAATATCTGGCTGTAGATAATGACTTACGGACAAGACCGTTTAGAGGAGGAGTGAGGTAGTTATTAAAAGGAGAACGCGTTTCCCTAGAACGGTGTTCGAGACGTCTCTGGAACCGGACACTAATTTGTGGGAGATTTTTCAATAGCGGTGACAGTCGAGAGTTGATAGGAAGGAACCTATGATCAACGTTGCGGAGTACCAAGTACACGTTCGATGTCTGTATGTAATTCGCATTGATACCTGTATCGGAACAATCAACGAATTCGTGATGCATAGTCGATCTGCGTAAACTATTTTGGCTCACAACAACGATATTACTGTGGATTTATATAATTGAAAAACCATCACAGCTCTCTGCACTACTCCTATTCCCAACTCCCAAGTCCTACAGGGACTATCTTAATCACAAAAACAAATACTGACTATATTAACAATATTATCCTTCAAAGTTTCCGCATGACAGGTTTCTTAAACAAATAAAGTTAAAATCAACACTGGTTAAACAATTCACATCGATTGCAACAATGGTGCTTCTAATAATGCTACAAATCATTATAGCTCTTAAAATATTGTCGGTACCACGGGGACGAGGCTATCAGCCCATGAGTGAATTTCATTTTTATTTTCATTATTTTATTTTATAATATTTTCTGTCTCTTCTTTGCAGGTTATTACTCATGCCTTGTCTTGCGGTCGGACTCGTGGTGGCTGTGGTTCCTTACTCAGGTAGAGTAGACACAAATGATCGTATGTGATGTGTCGCTGTGTGAGAAGCAGTATCTTCTCGGGTGGGTGTCTGCATAACACCAAGGAGGAGCTAGACCTCCGGCCCTCACCAGTGGGTGGGAACATATATTGGCATATGCTCTTATACTGGTACTCATTCTTAATGAGCCCTGGCCCGGGGGAAAGGGTACTTCCCTCTTCGGAGGGGGACGACCCAGGTCTCTGACCAGTATGGTAGTCCTTAAACCATTCAGCTTGTAGGTGCTGGCCATACAATATTTAACAAATAATCTCAGATGGTCCCCACCCCACCCCCCAAATGTTCTTATCTCTAGAAAGCAACTCCAGCCTCTACTGCATTTATTATTGTAATATTGGAAGGGAATTGAGTGCTACAAATTAGACATCAAGAAAGTAATATTGACATCTGACAGTACCACCTGATCCATAGGATCAGTTGTTACCCGTCTGATGTGTTGGATATTTCCCTGTCTAGCAGGCTCAACCATGTGTTCACTATTGAGGTTTTTCATATATTTGATTATTTTCATCATTCCGACTCGTTTTCCTTACATATATTAAAAAACTATCACAAACTTGTTCAGCATATATGCTCTCATATCTCCAATTCCGACAAGTTAATGACGCCAGTCAGAACAGATCATTATGCCCACATTAGCCTTGATTGGACAAGTTAGAATACTATACACAAACTACGAGTATATAAGACTAGCAGATGAAAGACTCAATGAAAAACTAACTGTTTGAACAGGGCAATCTGAATACGGTCAAGACATAGTTTAAGGACTTGTTAAACAAAATCGAGTAGTTAGGTTAGGTTAGATTGCAGTGGCAGTCCCACAAGGGAACACACGTACGCCGAGCATTAGCCCTTTGTGATACGACACAATGAAGATGGGAGTCCTAAATTTTGCCTACTCAAGTGTATTTAGAGTAGGGATCTTTAACGAGTACCTGACATCGTTCAGGCTCGGGACCGTCGGTTTAACGTCCTTCTCCGAGGAATGACGTGTTCACTTCCCGCAGATATAAATCGAGGACCAGGTGGAGATCGAACACCGGTCCTATCAGTTTAGAGGTGAGTACGTTCACCATTGAGCTAAACTGGCCAACTAAATCGAGTACTTAGTACGTCCCCGAGTTGTACAAATTCACTTCTAGTTTAACCTTCTTTTTCGGTGGGATAGAGTGTCTTCTAGAAAGCTACACCTCTGACGCTGATTCCTCAAATATTATTATCTCCCTAATAATAGCATAGAATTACATATAAGTCCTACATTTTGCCCAACTTATATGTATTTATAGTGGGATTTTTAACGAATACCTGATATCGTACAGTCTCTGCACCATAGGCTTAAAGACCTCCCCAAGAGACGAGGTGGCCAATTTTTTTACTTCTCGCATGTAAACATCGAGGACAACAGAGACAGTCGAACCCGGATATATCAATCTAGAGGCGAACATTCAAGCCACTGGGTTTGATTGGGAATGATTCTATCAGATCAGATAGAAATCGATCTGATTTCTATAGATCGATATTTAAAATCCCCCTCACTACCCTCTCTTATAAAAAAAGATGCTACAAACACAACCTAGTAACATAAAATCCTTTAATAGTCACAGTTTTAGTATATAAAGTAAATTGGACCCACGGCCTAAAGTTTGGTCACAATATAGACGCTACATAGTTTTTATTAAAGTCTGTTTAATTTGAACCTGAAGGACTGACCAAGTCCTGATAAATTTTATATATATATAATTTTTGTTTGTTGAGGGTTGAAATCTTATGATTGAAACTACTCCTCAACAACAACAACAACAACAACAACAAAAATTATCATGAATATTGGGTCAAGAAAACAAATCGTGATATACATACAAAACTAAAGTTTACCGGGACTCGGTCAGTTCTTCAGGTTAAAATTAAAATCTCATTGCCAACGGTTCGGTTTTTATTTAAAACCTTTTTCATAGGCAGAAGTATAAATTTTGAAACAGAAAAACTAAGTATTACATTACAAATCATTTGTAATGTAATACTTAGTAATGTAATGAGAGTGTAATTTGAACCTGAAGAACTGACCCAGTCCCGATAACTTTAGTTTTGTTTCTATTCAACAGTCGATACTTTCGATATTTATATGGAAGTTAACTTGGCAATTCAAGTGATTAAAACAAGGGCTCATCTCTGTCGTCTAGCCCACTTTCCCATGGGGACCCAAGAGTCAGCAATGCTGAGTCGCCTAATAAACTCCATAAATAGGCGTCCGGCCCCACCCTCTTCGAAGATCATTATCAGAAGCCACCGGAGACGTTGTCACTCATCAGTCTGCCCTAGGACCTTTGGACTACCACGATCTACCTCTGAAGCCAGCCTGTTTTCCAGTCCACCAGTTTGATGGTCAGGACCTGATACTTCAAGTAGCTTATCTAAGTCTGGTTTGGCCAAAGCTCCATTTATTTTTTAATGCAGACATTATTGTAATTGTGACTCTCTCTATTTAAATGTGGCATTTTTCTCAGACTTCCCTGTGTTTAACAAACTAATAAATTTGTACACAGTATATTTTGAATAATTGTTATCTATTAGTAATTAATAAATATTGTTTTTTAAAAAAGCCTTTCACTCGACCAAAAAGATACTTATATATATATATATATATATATATATATATTGTTAAAATAAGCAGCAGCTTCTGCATTGACCAGTTTCTTCTTGACACTCTCTAGTTTTCGTATCACTTTGCGGTGAGACTCTGGTAGCTTCCAAAGAAGGTTAGCAAAAGACATTAACACACACAATGAACTTTAGGTCAAACACGAAAACACTTAAATAAATCACATGAACTTTAGGTCAAACACGAAAACACTTAAATAAACCACGTGATTTATTTAAGTGTTTTCGTGTTTGACCTAAAGTTCATTGTGTGTGTTAATGTCTTTGCTAACCTTCTTTGGAAGCTACCAGAGTCTCACCGCAAAGTGATACGAAAACTAGAGAGTGTCAACAAGAAACTGGTCAATGCAGAAGCTGCTGCTTATTTTAACAACATATGCTTAAGGGAAGACCTGCTGCCATTGTATATATATATATATATATATATATATATATATACCGAACCAGTGCTCCTGGTTTCCCTCCTTTATCTCTCCTGAAGACGGTTCCAAACCAAAAATTAGATACTCTAAGTGTGTGCTTTTAATTTCTCTGTTTCTTTTCGTACAGAAACATAGTAGTAAGTTTGAGTGATATCTTTTGCGTGTGTTCTTTCGGATATTTAGTTTATTTTTTTTGGAATCGTTTTACTTAATTGCTTATATACATATATGTATATAATTTTCCATTTCAACGTCTAAACAACAGTAAGAAATTCGGAAATGGGGATTAAGCCAAAACTCTCAAAAATTACTGATCTTAACTATAGTCACACTCAAACTTAAAAATACCATTTGTTTTGGTTGAAAGATTTTAGCTACATTTATAATATAATATATATGCACCGTTACTTGCCGTTGCGTCTATAACGTGCTTGGTCTCTCTTTCTCTTTTCTCCTGAAGACGGATTACCAGAAAATTTGAGTCTGTAAGTGTGTTTCCTTACTCTGTGTGTTACTCTTCTTGAATTTTGAATTCGTGTTGTATCCAGTTTGGATCGTTTTTCGTTTAATTAAGTGTAATATATATATATATATATATATATATATGAATGATCAAACCACAATAAGAAATGGGAAAACAAGACTAAGATCTTTCAACCGTAACAAGCGGTCTACGTCAGAGTCAAAAACCCAACTGAGTCAGTTGACGTAGACCGCTTGTTACGGTTGAAAGATCTTAGTCTTGTTTTCCCATTTCTTATTGTGGTTTGATCATTGATTGTTGTTTCACGTGTTTATGTGAAATCTTTATATATATATATATATATATATATTGTGTGTGTGTGTGTGTGTGTGTTTAAATTAAATACGATCGAGAAGGTCTGATTACAACTTAAAATAAACTGTGACACAGAAAGAAACGAAACAAATAGAACTCACTTTCAATATTTCGACCTAAAGAAATATATATATCTTTAACTTAAAAGTTTTTCTTAAGAATTTCTGACTGTGGTTTAGACGTCGATTTTCACTTCAGGCATTTACTGTGAAATCTTGTATATTCATATCTACTGCAGTAAAACCGGCTAGAAGCCTAGTTTATTTACAAAAATAGTCTAAATGATAACTTTAAAAGATCCTATTCTTCCAACAAGGCCGTTAAAATTCATTTTATGTTACAATTTTAAAATTAGATAAATTATTTTGACTATAATTATTAATAATTATTTGACCAAATTTGTATTATTCCAAGTTTTTCAAAATACAAAGAACAGGAATATTTCCAATATAGAGGTCTAGTTCCAAGAAATTATACTTTAAAAAGAAGTTTAATTTCATGTTAATAATAAGAAAATATATTAAATTTAGAAATAGTTTTGCAAGAAGGTCCTTGACATAATCAAGGATTGCAATAACAATGGTGGAATAAATTACAACTCTGCCTAAACGTCACCATCACAGCTTCAAATACTTGTTGACTAAGGAAACTAACTATCGTTATTATATTACTAAAGGACACATAAATATCAAAAACAAACAGTTATTATTAAAATACATTTTTGAAGCGCATTTTTGTTGCTGTATATTTCATATTTAATTGTTATTTAATATATTTTGTTTGCTATCTCTTAAAACACATTAATCTCTGAAGTAACATTGACCGTGCAAACTGTTGCTTCATAAATTACACCCAACGATATAATAATGCAACTTTTTTTAAATTTACTCATGTACTTGTAAATTATATAAAAATACATTGAACACTACAGTTATTGTCACGGAGAGTAATTATGGTAAGCAATTTATATTTAAATTTAGATTCTCATTTGAAGAATCTAAAATCAACAAAAAAAAAAGATATATAGTTTTTTATTTGTTGAAAGATTATATCAATTTTAATATCAGTTTATACATTGAATGTGACATTGCCAATATGAATGGCTCTCCATTGAACAATACTCACGCCTACGTTTTAAAGGAAGCGGTGGGAGGGAGAGTGACTTAACTAAAATTTTAAGCTTCCTTGACATTGTGTAGAGACCAACCTAAAGTAAGTCGATCAAACCCACTGGAGAAGAAGGAGCACGGACCATTGTCGTCTGACCAGGCGACACTGCATACCATCCTGTTATGACCCTGCAATTTAAAATAAAATAACTCTCAAGAAAATCTGAACAAAACATTCTACAACTTCTTATTACTTTCAATAGTTTTAACTATCAAACGAACTCTTTTTAATAAAATATATTTCAATGAAGTTTTTTTTTAGATCATAGATTAATTCAAAATTCAAAAAATGTAAACCACCAGGAATAATAGTCAATTCAAAGAAAAAAAAAAAAAGAAAGAAAAAACCACTGTAGTTTATATTTTGAACAGTAGTTGACCATCAGAAAACCATTTTGTCACAGATTTATTTGCACTATAATTGGAGCTTACGAGTACCTCTACAAAAATTTTCGTAAAAAAAAATACAAATTTATAATAAAAAAATTGAATTTTCTAATTTTTATACATGAAATACACTCCATTGAACACTACAATAAAAAAAAATATCTAATACGATTATGTCAGTAGTTCTTACTTATTGTTTTTCACAAGATGTGTTGATGTTGAAATGAAAAAGGTCTACAGTTCTAAAGCTCACCGTATCCTTTCCTGAATAGAGTCCAGAAGATCACAAGTTCTAATTTTTATCTTTACTTTTAGCTACATGGTTCCAAAAAACTATGCATTTTTAATTCTAACTAGTGCAATCAGTTATTATGTGGTATTTACTCATTGCAGGGTAAAAAGCTAATGAAATGGCCTCCACATATAAAATTTAATGGTATAAACAACGCGTTTCGAACACGTAGTTTATACCATTAAATTTTTATATGTGGAGACGATTTCATTACCTTTTTTATCCTACATTTTTAATTGGCATGATCGGATTATTAAAGATTAAAAGATTATTAAAAGATTAAAGATTATTAAAAGATTAAAGATTATTAAAGATTAAAGATATTAAAAGATTAATCTCTAAAATATTGATTGAAGTGTCAGAATGATTATGGATAGAATAAGAGTTTTAATTTCATCACCATCTTTAATAATAAGGAAAAACGAAACTTTGAATTTGTTTTATTCGGCTATAAAAATTAGATAGGTCAATATTCATTACAAAACTGACATATGGGTTTGTTTAGTGACGTTTACTTGAAACCAACATTATCATCGCACTCTATTCATATTAAACGGCAATTTATTTTTATTCAAGAGTAGAATTTATTTTTGAGCTAAAGTACACAATAAAAAACTGCAATAATCGTATCAAAGCATGACCAAGAAGAAAATGGAAGAAAGAAATGAAAAAAAGTTTACAATGGAGATACATGAAGAGGAGCAGCAAACGACAGAATGGAACGCAGAAACTCGAAGCAGCTTATTTAAAAAAAAAAAAATACAAGATGAACCAGAACACTTGGAATTAAATTTTCCAACCTTTATTTTGAACGCAAACTTAGGTTTTACAGTAATATATTTCAAAAATATTTAATCATTAAAACAAATTATGCTAAGATAAATATTGTGTAATAAGTATGTAAAACTAACCATTATTAGACGGAAAAATCCAGTCCAACTCAAAAATCCATCCAGACCATAGCTCTACTGATTTGTTTTCACAAACAATAAATGGTTCTTATTATTATTTTAGAAGTTAGAAAGTTCGCCAATTCTATGAAGCATAACTTTTGCGTCTAGTAGAGTTCAATAAGAAATCAAATTATAAACAGGTTATAACGATCTCATTCTTTATTATTATAGTTACACTAAGTAATTGCAGTAATTATAGTAAGACCAGTTTAACAAGATTAATTAATCCGAATAGAAGAAAGCTCTTTGTGTAATATAATTAGAAACATCAAGAACAAATTTTATTAATTAAATGCACTTCAATTATTCTTTAAAAAACTACCTGAAGTCTTCTAGAAAGTATTGGACAACGTTGTTTCATCCAACTTTTAAGAGTTGAATGTGCTTATTAACTAAAACACTAATTTCCAGAAAACTCACCAGTGTCTCCAAAGCATTTAATAATGATAGTGTTTTACTTTTATAATATCTTAACTGGGAGAAATAAGATTCTGGTTAAAGTCCTCTATTCAGATAAACATTAGATGTTGTTTTAAATAAATTTACTTACTTCTACTGTGAGTAGCTTGCATAGATAACAATTTGAAATCATGTTCTTTTCTTTAATTATCAAAAATATTTGAAGAAAATAGAAAAACACTCAACCGATATATTTTCTCTCTTCATTCTTTTAATAATTTCGAATTTTCGTTCTAAAGAACCACTTTCTACCTTTGAGCTGCTCTTCATCAATAATGTAAAAGCAGATTTTAATAAATAAAATAAGTGATTATGGATTGACAACAAACCTTGGACACGTGACTGGTCTCCTAGAATTCCATGCAGTGTTACATGTATGGATTACATGCAATGTAAGGATTACATTACATACTGTGTTTCTTAATATTTATGTATAAAATATATGGAAAAATTATGTGGTTATTCTCAATTAATCGTACGATCTGAAAAATCATATTCGTATAAAAGAATAAATTCATTTTCCTTCATAATTGTGAATCACAATCTAATTCATTTTATATCTATATTTTAAACCGGTACAAGTTAATGTACAGTAAAAGCTCCTTATTCGCGCTTCCTTCATTCCGTTTTCACTATTCACGGATTAAAAAAACGCGATCCAATTCCTATATTTGAGGCTAAAAATTTCTTTATTCGCCGATCTAATAAGTACATACGTAATAATAGAAGGATTCCAATAGGTATCCAACTTACTATCCTTTGACGAAATGACGAAGAATCTGTGCAAGGCCAAACTTTGAGTGTAAACATAGCAGAAATCGCGAATGGAATAGGACGAGATGGCTTCGAACAGATAAAATCAAGTAACATTCAGGAATTGCTTGAATCGCAAGATGAAGATTTGACAGAAACCGACTTGGAGGAAATGAAAAAAAAATTACATTAAAGGAAGAAGCTTCAACAAGCACTGGAAACGTGATCATTTAATTTGAAAAATCTTAGTAAAGGTTTAAGAATGAACGAACAATGAATAAACATTGATCCGTCTATGGAACGAAGTCTTATTTTTAAGAGGCAAATTGCTAATGCGATTGCTGTGTGTCAGTCTAAATTAAAGAAGCTTTTAAAAAAAGCCAAGCAAGAGAAAATTACAATATTCTTCAAACCATTGCCTAAACCTTATTAATCAAAATGTTCAAAAACTTCAATTAAAATGATTTTTTTTATATATTTTTTTTTTTTATTTTGTCACCTAGGAAAGTTTATAATCCCATATAAATTGCCATTCCGTATTCACGGTTTTCTGTATTCTCAGCATATTTCTGGAACATATACCCCGCGAATAAAGAGCTTTTACTGCTTATGTAATAATTACATATTGTTACCAGTTATAGCATCCTTTCAAGTTTCAATTGATAGTAAACAATGAAACAGTTAAACTGTTGCTATATAATGGTTGAAGAAAGAAATAAAACAAGGAAGAATAAGTAATAATAATTATAAAAATACGATTACCTGTCTGCTGGACCGAGGAAGCCTGGCGATTCGCTGGCCTAACAAATCATAGAGCCTTATCTGCCGGTTGTCATGTGGCACAGCAATAACACCACCAGTTGAAACGGCAAGTCGATTAACTGCTGAATCAGATCTAATCATTATCAGAGGTGACCTCATGTTACGCAAATCCCATACCTATAAACAATATACATTCACTAAAAGACAACTAACAACTACTCCCTATATTAACTTTCAGATTTATTTCTATTAATTTTATTAATGTCCCAGGTCCAAAAATAAGGACTTTATTAAAAGTAAATTTCTTTGAAAAACAGACTAATAATAAGACTAATAATTGAAACAATTTATATCTAAATACAATTCATAAAAAAACTACAGATGTTATATCATTAAAATAATAATTAAAAAAAATATAATCAAATGGTATAAATTATTGTTTGCATTAATTTATCTTTTTCACATGTATTATTTTTAGAATGAAAATTATAATATTTTCTGGCGACCTACTTGGTCGTCAGTTTTAGGACTCTCATAGTGGCCAAGAGACCTGGGACATCCTCCCGAAGGGGAAGAGTGCCCATTTCCCTGGGACCTCGGTCCACTTTCAGAGTGAGAACCAATTTTCAAGTCCACCTGCCAATCCTTGGTCTTACCCAATGGTAAAATCTTTCGAGAGAACTAAGGAACTAAGTCCTACTGAGCCCATCTTGGCCACAGTTGAGATCAGTGGCCACAAAAGCCTTCCGCCTGTTAACAAATCCATGCAATCAGTTTAAACTGTTTCCCGCTGTCGTGGCGAGGACGCTGATGGATAGGAAAATAGGAATCAGGAGGTCTCCACACAGAAGGAAAACCCACCCAGGGGAGCGCACAGTCATTAAAAACAAACAGCTTCTAAGTGTTCATCAAATGTCCCAAAGAAATATGTTAATTTGAAGTTGATAGTAAAAAAAAAAGAAACGACATTTAAAATAAATAAATGTTTGAAATTCATTATTTCTTACAAGGAGGTATCTTCAGTAAAGTTGAGTGGAGACCACGCCAATTTTTTTTTACATGATTGACTGTTAAGTTATTAATACTATGTTGCAATAAATAATATATGATACATAAAAATTTCAAATTGGACTTACTTTAACAGTTCGATCGTCAGAACCGGACACCACTTTATCATCCCTTTTGCTAAATACAGCCGAATTGACGGTACTAAAAAAAAAGAAAAAAAATCACATGGCAGAATACATATATCGATAGTAAATTAGTACAAATAACAGCTTTCAACAACACGATTCTTACTGGGTATGTCCTTGAAAAACAGAAACAGAATGAATAGGGTCCCTGAAGTCCCACAATCTAAAGGTAGTGTCTTCAGATGAAGTGACAATTAGTTTTTGCGATGGATGACATGACGTGTGGGTCAACACTTGGTCATGACCTGCAAGAAAAAGTAACATGTAACCAGAGGAAAGGACAGTATTTTTTTCACCTTATTACTTCCTTCAATAGTTATGTACGATTCTTTGAAAAATAACTCTGCTTTGATTGTAAAAATTAAAACTAAATCAAACTTTCCACAGACCCACTCATTGGATCTCGTAGACCATAGCCGAGAAAGGGGTAGGGATCTTGATATAAAAGTTCCTTTCGATGATAAAGGCTAAACATTTCTTATACTCTATATATTCTAAACATTTTATCAAACATTCTACTTATTTTTCAATTCTAATTCACCTAGGTCCCCTGTTATGGCATGCCTATTCGTTTTTTACCTACATCACTCCAGTGTATAAAGTATTAATTTATCTTCTATTATTACTGGTACGAATAATTAACCATTAATTGACTCCAAAATGTATAATAATAGTATTCTTAGTGTATTCCTTAAATGTATAATACATAAATTATATAACCAAATTATTTAAACAATTTTTTCCCATTAGATAGTGTTACCATAAAATTTGAGATACTTAGATGGTACGAGGGAACAACTTATTTTTAAAAGAAAGAAAAATGCATAAAAAATGACAAATCACGAATATCTTAATTTTTATTTGAATAACTAGTTCAGTTGAAGAGAAGCCTAAACTAGTTTTTATAAACTCGCAATTAATATAATTTTTTTTTGCTACTCCAGATTCATCAGGAAAGTTTTAAATCAGCTTATGAGCACTGACTTTTGATTTTTTTATTTTTAGAGTTATGGGTAATACAAAAATTCAACATCATGAAACTTGAGCATGGTCAAATTGTCATTACCTGAGCCCAGTGATAATGTGCTCACCTCTGGAATGTTAGATCTGGGGTTCAATACTCACTCTGACACTCGATTTATTCACGTGGGAAGTAAATAAATCTGAGCACGTCGTTAATTGGGGAGGACGTTAAGCCGTTGGTCCCAAATCTGTATGATGTCAGGTAATCGTTAAAGATCCTTACTGTAAATACAATTGAGTTTAGGCAAAATTTAGGACTCTCAAAGTAGAATGTTCAATGTGAGGTATCACAAAGGGCCAATGTTCGACCTATGTGTATTCCTTTAGGACTACTACTGCAACCTAACCTATCCTAATATTATCAGGAGTATCAACACCCAACGTAACTATAAGTAAGCACATAATGAACAATCAATTTCACTGATTTTTTTTTTTACAAATTTGGCTAATGCAGAATACCATCAACTATATAAAATGTAATTAGCATGTTTATATAAGCAGCTGATGAAGGCTTGGAAGGTACGTCGCTATCAAAAACTGTATTTGACGATGAAAAGAGGTAAAATTACCGTTTTAGATTTTAATTACTCAAAATTAAACGGAAACTACATCTAATAATATGGATTTGTAACACTCATTGCCACTTTATTATCTATATCATTAAAACACTTTTTTCCAATTCCCACACTTATAAGACTTTCGACTTTTAGTGCTGTTCTAGGGTCGGATATTGTAATCATTTATTATTTGACACCCATTTTAGTTTTGTTTTACTAGTAAGATCGTCTTCCTTGACGGGGGTATAAACTGATGAGGGATGGATCACTGGAGGCTTCAAGAGAGATTCAGTAAACATAATGGAGTATACAATTAATTCGGATACGAAAAATTAGCAAGTGCTATTATATTCTTATTATATTTAATGATATTAAAGTTAAGAAATTTTCTTCAGCATGAAAGATGAAATGTCTGTATCTTTATCACTCTATACATCATATTGACGTAATACACCATGATTGGAATGAGGCAGTAATAAAGCATATGCCTCGGGATTCATATATATATATAATCAATGATCAAACCACAATAAGAAATGGGAAAACAAGACTAAGATCTTTCAACCGTAACAAGCGGTCTTCGTCAGAGTCAAAAACCCAACTGAACACTAGATGCAGAAAACATCTGGTGAGGAGTTGAGAAGAAGATTCTTCCCTCCCACTCTTCTCAACTCCTCACCAGATGTTTTCTGCATCTAGTGTTCAGTTGGGTTTTTGACTCTGACGAAGACCGCTTGTTACGGTTGAAAGATCTTAGTCTTGTTTTCCCATTTCTTATTGTGGTTTGATCATTGATTGTTGTTTCACGTGTTTATGTGAAATCTTTATATATATATATATATATATAATCAAACCACAATATGAAAATGGGAAAACAAGACTAAGATCTTTCAACCGTAACAAGCGGTCTTCGTCAGAATCAAAAACCCAACTAAACTGTTTAGTTGGGTTTTTGATTCTGACGAAGACCGCTTGTTACGGTTGAAAGATCTTAGTCTTGTTTTCCCATTTTCATATTGTGGTTTGATCATTGATTGTTATTTCACGTGTTTATGTGAAATCTTTATATATATATACATATTTCACTTAAAATTCGAAAAAAAACGATCCAAACTGGACGTAAATCAGCTCAAAAACGAAGAAAAGCAACACACAGAGAAAGAGACACACTTACAAACTCAAATTTTCGGATGATCCGTCTTCAGGAGAAAAGAGAAAGGAAGACCAAGAAAGTTATAGACGCAACGGCTAGTAACCGAGTAACCGTGTGTGCTACACATGTCATATGCCGTTTGTGTGCTACCTATCTTCAATTTTGAACTGTTATTATGACCAGTTTGGATCGTCTTTCCTCTTATTAAGTGAATATATATATATATTAAAGAGTGTAAATGGAAAGAAAAGTTATCATACCAGTAAGGGAATGGATAACTTCTTTCTTTTCAATGTCGTAAATATTAGCAGTTCTGTCCCAGGAAGCAGTCACAACTGTGTCCCCTCCAGTCATCCAGTCTGCATAGATGACTACGTTCGAATGGCCAAGCAGCTCACAGACAGGAGTCCGAAGAAAAGGCGCCTTCTCTAGTTGCTCATCTTCTTTGTCATACTGTTCTACAATATCTTCATCTGAAGAAGCAGCTCTCTACATACAAATTTAACCACCATTTATCAAGCTTTTATTCAAATAAAGCCAACTTAAAAACATTAAGGTTTAGTTAGAAAACAATAATTTACACTGGATGAAATGGATAAAATGATTAAGAGCGAGTATTCTTTAAACTGTCTACAAAATAAAAAAAATATAACATTTATAAAAATATTTACTTTAGGAAAACAAATACATATTTAAAAGGAGTAGACTTACAGTCATTTTGATTATAATTCATCTCAACATGCAGGTAAGGCTAGCAAAAATAAAATAAAGTTATGATATGAATATTACTTCTAATACTAGTCTGAACCTTGTCTATCATCGTAGGACAGTTGGCAACACTGTTAGAAAGTATAATTAAACACAGAGACATTTATCACATGACATTAGTGGGACAAAATCCGTTTGGGATTCCCACTAAAAACTACCAACAGAGAGATTATGTAAATTACAAAAAAAAACAATCGTTTTTCAGTATGAAAATTATGCAAAAAGTATGTGTCACACAATTCCTTATTTGGAAAATAAATTCAAATCCAATATAAAACATTTGAGTATGTTTTTTAATTGTATTAATCTATATAAGCTTGAAAATTTTTCACTACGATAATTTCTAGGGTAACAAATTAAATAATAGTTCGATTTTAATATTTAATGACAACTATAAAGAGGTAGTACATACATCTGTGCGCAAAGATTATTAGTATTTACGTTTTCCTAGTAAACCTATGCAGGTTAGAAGAAGATCGATCAACAATGATATCCTTGATTTCTAAATAATGATCGCTTTCAAGGTCACGTAGATGATATTATGGAGGTATCTGTGGGCTACTGATAGGAGGATAGAAGAAATTCAAGATAAACTGATAGCTACACTCATGAACATTAGAATCCCAACTCTTAAGCGAAACTCCTACCAGGAGCTCATTACAATGACTTGTAAGTATTGTAAGAACTTCGTACGAAAAAAAGAAACTAATTCCATTGGTCATGGTAATTAAACAATTTTGGAAATCATTTTTGTATTGTTATATACATGGATATGCAGAAATCACAATAAAACACGTGATGCAATCAATGAAGTATAAAACCACAAGAAACAAGGAGAATAATAAAAATAAATGCTCTGAGGCCTTTCACTTTATATCATTAGAGAGAAAACAAAGTAAATACAAAGAAGGTACTGAAACAGCTGATTCGTCACCTTCCTTCTTCATCACTTTTATGCTATTTTCTTTGTGTTTACTTTGTTTACTCTCTGATGGCATAAAGTGAAAGGCATCAGAGCATTTATTTCTACTGTTTTCGTTGTTCCTAGTTGTTATATATGCAGGTCGGCCAAAAGCTTATATAAGCAAGCGATGAAACTGGACAGCACTGGTAGACTTTTTCATTGAAAATTGTATTACTAGTATTAAACAGCCCTCCGACTTCTAAATCAGAAGAACTAATAAAAGAAAATGAAATAAGTACTGACAACTATAATTAAATCTGTATACCGTGGGAAGGACTAAAAAAAAAAAAAAAAAAAAATGTGGTATGTTTAATATATTCAAAAAGGTAAAATTCAAACTTTATAGAAATAAGAAAACTATCGAACCAACCAAAGATATTAAAATGTTAGCTGGGAGGAAAATTGCATCACTTTTATGTGAGGACACAGAGGGTGACTAGAGGAATTAGCAATCATTTTAAGCACTATACAATATGTGTCCTGCTCGCTATTATTATTATTACTCTGTTGAGAATCAATAAAAACTAACTTCCTATGAAGGACAGTGGGAGTGAGAAGTGCATGCAACTACAGTTTGATAGACGTCTGTAACCACTGAAACAATTTCTACATAATACTCGCGCTGTCCAGAAAAATGTTTATAAATCAGCTAAAGCATTAACTCACATCACTATTTTAAACTTTTGACATTTACATTAATCTACCACAATCAGATGGTAAAAGCCAATATGAAAAGGAAAACTTGTAAATCTGATTACCACAAGGTAATTAAACCAGTTAATTAGTATACGCCTGGGTTGTGAAACATACGGTCCGACGGTTGGACCAATCCGACCCTCCGTATCAATCTACAAAGTTCAAAAATTAATGACGAACCAATGCACTACTTCAATAAATGTTTTTTAACACTTAAAGCACTGATTACCAAAACTTACCAGATAAATTTAACACATTTACGAAGCTCTTATTTAGTTTTTCCATTTACAGGTATGTAATGGGGCATTGTGAAAAAAAACATTCACCCATCAGATGGGTAATGCATTGCATTCGGTGAATTTAGGTATGATTACATTATTGTACAGACGTGAAATATTTTTTTTCCCTAAATATTATCAAATCCTTTACCCAAGTGTGGCATTGCTTATTCTTTTAACTCTAACACATCTAGATTGTATGCTTTAGTGGATCAAAAGCCGCCAGAATTGCATTATAACTGATAAACAGGTACAACAGTTATTTTCCCGTAAATAGTTTATAACAATAGTCATAGAATGTTCTATTGTTTGAATAATGGATAAATATTAACATTATTTCCAGCATATTTGAATATTATAGCCATACAGTCAAATAGAGATTAGACTGGGATTACGCGACTCCAGAATCACAATGAGTTGGAAACCCTAAGTAAAGACAGTATTCTTAAATCACATAAGATGCTAATCTTAAAGAGAAGGAAATAGATAACAAACTCTTTGCGGATGACTTGACTCCTGGTCAAGCCTGGTTTGGCTTCTTATTCCACTTTATTCTCCCGTTTACTCTGGCCCACAAACTAACTCTTACCTCTAGCTATTGCAAGAATTTACCCATCATATCACCTCTGAAAGGATTCTTTCAACTGGGACTTTTTAATTTCTCTTTCACTGTCAGTTTTGAATTTCTATTTTACCAACCAAGTTTGAAGAATGTTTTAGCAAAGCTGAAAATATTATCATGCTCTGCCATATTTTGCTTTAGGTAAAAATGTTTTTTTTTTTAAATTCTGAAATTATGTAATCGTAAGGTTAAATATCTGCAAAAAAAATCCCTTTTGAAAACGGGTATCACGATCTGATCTGTAACTAATGTAGCAACTTTATAGTCTCTGCTCAAAAACCTAACTCTCCATCAACGTTCCCTGTAAGCTACGCGCATGCGCAATCGCGCACTGTTCGCACATGCTCTGCGCACAACAAAACTAATCCAGCGCACAAAAAAAGTCGACATAGTCGCCAAAAAAAAAATTTCTAACCTTTGAAAAAAATGAAGTAGCATTTCGAAAAATACACCATTTTTCTTATGTTATCAAGTTAGTACAATCGCTAAATGCGCTTTTTTTCTAGTTTATTATTTTTTTTTAAATTCAATAGGATATAAAATAAAATCAAGATCAAAAACATTTGCAAATAAAGTATTTTTAAAAAATTTTCCATAGTCACTTTTGTTTTTTAGACAAGACATTTTTTAATTTCATTAATCATATTTCAAGATCTAAGGAATTACAATTTTCTGTGAGTAATATACATACATATACACTTAAAATAAACTGACACATAGACTGAAACATAACAAAGACTCACTTTTCAATATTTCGACCGTAATGGCGATCGAAAAGTGAGTCTTTGTTTTGTTTCAGTTTATGTGTCACAGTTTATTTTAAGTGTAATCTGTCCTGCCGGACCGTTCCCGTTTATCATGGTGTATATATATTTAAAAGTTCAAAATTGAAGATAGGTAGCACACAAAGTAAAGAAACACACTTACAACTCAAATTTTCGGGCAGTCCGTCTTCAGGAGAACAGATATATATATATGTAAAAAAAGTATATATATATATATATATATATATATATATATATATACAGGAGAAAAGATATATATATGTAAAAAAAGTGATATATATATATATATATACTGAGTTCTCACGGACTCAGTTTCAATGACTGTTTCCGTGTACAGGTCCTGAGGCAGATTGATCCGACTAATTCGAAAGTCACTCTGAGAGCTTCAGAAGAAGCACTTATTAGTCTTCTGGGCGGTAGATCGGCTCCTGGGCTTAACCTCAATCGTTGATTTTTTTTTTGTTATCAGCTTTTAATTTTATTTTAGTTAAATGTTTTCATTTTTTAATTTTTATTTGGCTTTTATCTTTTTATCTTCCCTGTCTACCTTTCCTCCGAAAGTTGGCTTCACTGTTTGAGTGCTTCAGTTCGAACGCCAAGTCAGTCGTTATCAGCGTTTGGAGCGATTCACATCTTTTCCTGAAGACGAGGACATCGAAATATAGTAGTGAGTTCAGTGATTTCTTTTCTATGTGTTCTTTTTAAATTCTAGTTTATATATATATATATATATATCACTTACTGTGGTCCCTAGTCTCCTCAGAGAGCTTGTGTGTGTGCGCAGATGCATGAAAATTTAGAGGGAACATTGCTCTCCATACGAGTATTTCTTAACCTTTAAACTCTTGCGTAACGCTTAAAATAAATTAAATGCCACAAGGAATGTGAAAATAGCTGTCTGACTATTTCATTTACCCCAAAAAAGGTAATTAAAATGGGCTATTATGCTATCATTATTTGTATAACCGTGTTATGTTTTTAATCTGCAAAACTGGTTTGTAATTGAAGTGATTTATATTACAAAGAGGTCAAAATTGGGTAAATTAGGAGTAAAATTTGAAGTCGGAGCACTAATAAGAATTATTACCGAAAGTTTTACACTTCGGCTATAGCGACGCAAATTGGGCGTGACAACAGAGGGTTGGGTATAATATCTTTTGCATATAAGTAAGTGATTATAAGTAAGTGCATATTATAATAAATGCATTATAAGTAAGTGATATTATATAACTATAATACATAACAGTCTAGTCGAAGGTTTTGTCCGGTTAAGATTGTTGTTCCTTAAAATAATGTAAATTTTATTTTCTTCGTCAAAATAATTCTTACTTCTACCTATAAAAAAGGTTTTAAAATAAAACCGAAACGTCGAGAGTAGGAGTTTGATTTTTGAACTCAGAAAATTGACCCAATTCCGATTAGATAACACACTTATTCTATCAAACGGTCGATATATTATTGAATCTGTTATATAATACATAACTGTAAACGTACCGAAAGCAGATACTTCCTTCATCAGTTTATAGAATATGTTGGGAGTGCATACAATGGCAATATTACGTATATGAAATCAAAAGTGCATTATCTTATTACACAATTTTGATTAACCCTTAGAAGCCATCGGGAAATTATTAGATATCATCGGGGACCCTTTATGATATACAATCAACATTCTACATTAGGGGTCCTAAATTTTGTCTAACTCAAGTGTATTTAGAACAGGGATCTTTAACGGGTACGACATTATACAGACTCGGGACCGAAGGCTGTGAATAAATATAGGACCAGAGTAGGCATTGAACCCCGGATCTCCCAGTCCAGAGGTGGTGACGTTGCCTCTGGGATAACCTACCTGGCCCCTTACGTATGTCTATGAACTCCCGATTTAATTTCCAATATTAAATTCAGTTTATTCAACTAGTGTGTGATAATAAAAACAGATAATAATGGTAATCTCGTATGTATTTTATTACCATCTGTAGTGAATTTAATACCTGACACACATTCGACTACAAGAATGAACAGAAGCGAAAATATTATGCTGAAATTATTAATTCATGTACAATTATATCATCTTTTCACTGAATAGTGAATACGTAATTAAAAATCTGTTCGAAATTCATCAAGTAAGGTATGAATTACGTGGGGCACTTACCGTATGGTCAATGGTAACTGCTGCTTGCCAAATATGAGTAGTTTTATCACCTGAAGAAGTCAATACGAGATCTTTGTAGGGATGAAACCTGATTGAGTTAACTGAACCAGTATGACCAGTGTATCTTAGTAGAACCTTGCAGGTATCTGTATTCCACACAAAAGCAGTTCGGTCTGAAAAGAATAAACAAACCTCAACTGCTGTGCTCCTTCATTAAAAGTTTAGTCATGAAAACAATTTTTGACATAAACAAAAGAAGAAAACAAATTCAGATTTCCGGATTCCAATGATTTTTACATTATTCAATTGGTTATTTATTAATACAAATCATTAAAAAATTTTACGTAATTATTATTCATAATTGACCATTTCAAAATAGTTTATTAGTTGAAAAAAAAAACAAAAAAAAATATATATTATTGAATATAGTTCTACAACTCAGAAAAAGCATTTTAGTTTTACTGCATTCTAAACATGAAAATGTTTAATAAAATTCTAATTTAAAATCTTTCATAAGAAACGAGAAGTCTGGTTCTTAGATAAGAAGAATATTATAAGATCCAAATTTTGACAACACCAATGTGAAGTGAAAACTATAACCATGCAATTTTTTATAATATTTAGTTTATAAGATAATACTGAAGTTCATCAAACCAATTTCATGACATCTTATGAGTTTATATATATAAAGAAAAAAAAATTATGTTTAATTGAAGTAAATATCAAAAATTGAAATTAGAGATACGAGTGTTTTTATCATGCTTTATCTGATGTGTGAACAATTTCAGGGCAGCGCGTACATGTATCCGAGTAGTATGTAGAAATGGTCTCAAATTTGATGGACGTTCATCAAGCTGTAGGGGCATGACACCTACATCTCATTCCCACGGGGCTTCATAAGAAGTTCGTTTCACTGATTTTCGGAACAGGACGCGGATAGTATAGTGTTTTAAGATGTTAATTTTGCCAATCATCCCACTAAAGCAGAAATGTTAATGCAATTTACTTTCAAATGATCACATTTTAGCATATGTCAATGTTTAGTAGTTTTATCTCTATAAAGATTTTTTACTTTTTTTTTCAAGTATACTCGTACGAAACCAAAGAAACTTTTTTTCGTCCTTCTCAGGGTAGATCACAGATTTGATTATGTTCGTCTCTAGTCACTTAAATCCAACTTCAATCACTATTGAAATTATAATCACCCTACAATTTATTACATAATGCACACGACATTCATCGCATATGCATTAGTATGACAATATCCTACGATTGCTTGCGTAACATTACACTAAATATGAATTATCTACGCATCTGATACTGTATTCAATTATGAAGTATCAGACACAACAGATATCACGATCTGTCGAGTTTGTTTGTCTGTCAAGAATTTTAAAAAATTTTCAGCTTCTTTTTTTTAAAATAATACATAAAAATGATTCTTGCTTATTTTAAATTATAAAGAATTATAATACTTTTGGCAACGCCTATTGATATCGCCCATACTATACATAAGTATTATTATAAATAACTTCACAACTTTCTATTTTAGAAATAAAACTGCATACATTTATATTGTGTAGGATGGAAATTTATCAATGCGTCAATGGTTGTCACTTAAAGAATAAAACAAGGGATAAATTGTTTATTTTTAATTTTTTATATTCTAACATTAAACTAATATTTTTAAATTTTAATGATTAATTTATATACAAAATATATTAAAAAAATTAGTTCAATAATATATCAAGGTTTGATTAAATAGGTGTATTATATAATCGGGATTAGGTCAATTCTCTAGGTTCTAATAAACTCTCATGCCGACTTTTTGGTTTTATTTTAAAACTTTTTTTTATAATCAGAAGTAAGAATTTTTTTAATTAGAAACTAAAATTTTCAATTTATTAGAATGCTTCAACCAGTCAAGATTGTTAGTTTGATTATATAATGTAAATTTCATTTTCCAAAACAAACATTTTTTATTTGTACCTATGAAAAAGGTTTTAAAATAAAACCAAAATGTCAGCATAGAGAGTTTGATTTTAAAACTACAAAATTGACCAAATCCTGAATATATAATGCACCTAAAAATATTAGCATATTGTAAAAATGGGTAAGTTACGACAGCGATGGATGGCATACTCATGTTTGACATATACACACTTAAACTGAAACCTAACTGTGGACCTATACTTGATGGGTGACCGGTTCACCGAATCATAGCCAAGCCATTTTTTTACCGTATTTATTAGATAGCTTAAGCGAAAAAACTTACATGATTATAATTTAAAATAAAATGAAAACAATAAATTAATATTAACCTGCGGAAGCTGTTCCAATTACAGGAACTCCAGGCCTCGCCACTGAAACGTCCCATATGCCATCCTTCTGGCCTAAATACTCCCGGACAAGAGTACAACATGAGCTGGCTCCTTTGAAACTCGATACAATCTTACTTGTTTGTGCCTTCAACTTGTGGGCAGTTTTTAATTTCTGCGACGTAACCGCTGAAGAATAATAACAAATATATGTTAAACTTTATTATAATAAATACAAACAATTATATTATGTATCTGAGTGGCCAAAAGTAAGTTATCGTAAAACTTGATGTATATCAGTAATAGCAATAAAATGTAAAAACATAAAAACAACTAATTAATAAGTTGTAAAAAGAGTTATTCTGATGATAATGTTGTTCAATTATTTTGGAAGCAATAATTAGCGCCATAAGTAAAGCGCCATGAGAGCTTAAACCCTGGTCTTCGGGAGCCAAGAATAAAGTTACTGCAAAATTATTAACATTTTACCTAGTATACTCTTCTTGAATAAGTACATTCAAGAACTCAACAATGACACTTTATGAGTAATCATTCATTATAACTAATTAATATCACTATTAACATACAAAAAGAAGAACCAGCAATAGTGGTCATATACCTTATAGACAGGCAGTTCAAAAATGAGTCATAAACGAATTTCCTTTTACTGGGCTTGCATGAGTGTGACTGTGTTATTAATCATAACACATATTGTTAGCACTAGGTATATTTAAAATAATTATAATAAGTGAGTTGTGTACTACACTAAGTGATAATATATTCTGTATAGAAATTGCTATTTTTTTACATATATTTATTATTCCTATCTAGTAGAATATGTTTAGTCTGTTATTTATTATTCTGGTGTTTAATTTTAAATATTGTTAGTGTCAAATATATGACATTAAACCCTATTAAATGAGTTATTAAAACTTAATATTTTTCTTTTATTTTCGGCTGTATATTCAGGAGTATCAACTGTTAAAGTTATTAATGTCATTCATTAAGATAGGAAGTCCTAAATATTACAATACTCAAGTACATTCAGAATAGAGATCTTTAATGAGTCCCTGACTTCATAAAGATTAGGACCGACTTCTGAAAAACCTCTCCGAGGGACATCAAGCACAAGATTCCCTCATTTCCAAAATATAGACTTAAAGTGAGAGTTATATGAACTTGTGGCCTTCAGTAACAATGGTAAGAACCCATACCACTCCTAGAACTTATTTAAAAAATAATTATCTAGACGGGTTGTTTAATACTTAATGCTAAATTAAATTTCGATAAAATTAAATAGTTTAAAAAACATTGGATACATCATCAACCTAACTGAAATCTGTTTCACAAAGCACCGTAATGTTGAAAATCTAATTGAAAACCATATTTTTCAAACTGTAAGTGAGGCAGTTGTGCGAAATTCAGTCTAGGTCAACGATTAAAACAACTGCATTAATTTAATTACACTTGTCTGCACTAAATCCATTAAAGGTAAACTAAGAAAAAAGCCAAATACGTTGGTCGATAACCTGAAATCATTTTGAAATAGTTGAATGATTGAAAGAGGACAATGACTGTTTTCAACATAACTATATAATACAAAATGACACAATTGACTCAGAAATTGAATTGCATATAAATATTGAATGATCAAGAGTGCTGGGAAACTGACATTTATGCTTAACTTTGATGGAACTCAAATCTTGTTCATTGAGTTCATTGCCTTTATCGGAAGTAGCCAGTCCTTTCTCAAGTTTATCATTCAAAGTTTCCACTTTGTAGTGTACTGAAAATCAGATTTTTTGATATTATTATTAAACATTTTCCAGAAATATCTTGAATGGATAAAAAAGAAAGTTAGAACATTTTGTTATCCTATAATATCCAGATCCAATTGCTTATGCAGTGATACATTTTAATCAACATTCACAACTTTTAGTGTTGCTCAAAAATCTATTTTCACACAGAAATCAAAATATAATAGTTGTGTCACACCACTCTTTCTTTTTTTTACTTGAAGTATGTTTGACTGAAACAAATAAGCCCCAACTGACTGTTTTGTATAAGTGCCTACATCTCTTTACAAGTATTCTTCTCCTTAACCACTTCCTTATTCATGACCTCTGCTGCGTCACCCAGAACCTTCCTTTCCCTGTATATTTCAAACTAGTGTTTCCCAACTCATGTTAGCTTCCCTTTACCTTAGCGTTTTCCTATTCAGTGAAGTTCCTTTCTTTTACTATTTCCAAAATAGGACACTGATATTTTTATAATAGTTATTTGTAATAGATAATGTCAGCCCAATGGACATCTACAATTTTCAACAGGGGTTGATATGAAGTTTACTGGTTCCAGGGGGTTTTACAACAGCTTGTTTACTGAAGAAAAGCATTTCTGCGTATTGTTTACAAGTTACAATTTTTAGTATTATTTGGAAATTATGGTTAAAAACCTCACAAAAACAAGCATTACCAATCTTAGGGGTGAAGGATTGTAGACCAGTTTGTAAGATAAAAAGATAAAACATGACAACATCCTGAATTTTATAAGTATCAAAACATTCTGTAAATAAGGCTTGATTAATTTCACAAGTGTCAAAACTAATCTATCGAGCAAAACCGGGTACATAGATGTCACAATGAGCTAAATAAATACTTGAACCCCCAGTACTCAAACATTAAGATTCATTAGATAAAATAAGAGTTTCTAAACAGTCATTAATGATCGTTTCTACAGATTCTTGACATGCAGCAGGAATTTACTAAAGGAATTCACTGAATGGTAATTCCAGCTGCTACCACCACCATAAAGTTGCATCATAGCTCTTAGTTTAAACTTTGAAAACAAAATTAATTGAAGTAAAGTCCATATGTAACCAATATATTCCGGAAGAAATTTCAAAATTGTACATCACTCATTTTTTCTTTATAAGAATGCCAATTGTGTTTTATAATACTTAATAAACACATTTAAAACCGAAGGTAAATAAATATTTTATAGAATAGTGAAAGAATCAAACAACTTACATTGAATATTTTCGGAATATATGGCTTCAAATTCTTTTTCAATTTGTGAAAACAAATCATGTAATTTACCCCTACAAAAAAAAGAGTTAATTACACATCATTTAAATAAAAAAATAAAATAATAAACAAAATTGCACCAGTTAGAACATTAAAACTTAATTATTTGTTAACACATTACTTACTTGAATAGTAATGTAGTATTCATCATTATTAAAATGGTCCAAGTTTTTGTATAATAAGATCATAAACTTTACACATTGGGATTACATGAATCAGGAAAGAATACAATCCAGCATATATACAAGTTATTCATACCTACTGGACTTAAATAAATTCAGAATGAAATTCTTCACAGCCATTTCATTTCCGGCTCTGAAGAATTTTCTTGTATAACTGACTAAATTGTGCTTCTCTATGTTATCTCTTAGACTGAGGATGAATTGTTAGATGATTGACATATAAAGATTAAGCTTATAAAGGTTTAGCATTTTTCAATTATTCTTTTGTGCATTAAAAAAACGAAATATTTGTGTCCAGGTTTTTAAAAATATTAAAAACTAATTAAGTTCTCTTCAATCTTTTTCCCACCATATAGAAATAATTTACACAGTGCCACATATTTAACATGACATTCATTATAACTTTTAATTATAAAACTCCAAATTCTAAAACATGACAAATCGTTTCCAGATTCACAATCCCTATCTACTTATCTTCCAATGACTACTACTACATCCTACGAAAAATTACATTCCTTTAAAGATGTTGCTAATAGTGCCCATGAAGTTACAAATGCGCAACAGTTTATGCACGAACTCTGTATGTTACAGCTTTCAAAATTCGAGAGTTGTTCATCGTTTTAAATCGAAAAAATTGTTATATCCACGAAACCAATCAATCAAGAACATACGATGGATAGAATAAAGTCACTAAAACTAAAATAAACTCTCGTTAATTATGATATAATCCACGTACCTAAAGATTGGAGGCAAAGGAGAATCACTATCAGCATCAGATCGAATACTTGTATTAATATACAGATTCGATGTATCTCCCATATGCTTAGCAATACTGCTTCTTTTACCTTTCTGTACCTTGCGTACTTGGGATGAAATACCTTCCAGAGGCATATTTATGGCAGGATTAAGAATAACTGGTAAAGAACAACAAATAATTCTGAGCAACTGCAATAAAAACATTAAATATAGTAAAGTATCATGCAGCAATAATAGTTCTACCCATACAGCGCACATAAATGTCCATTTATTCAGTATATTAATGTTGTAGTGAAAGGCACGATAAAATGGTCCAAATAAATGTAATATTAATTTTTCTTTTACGTCATAACAATTATCAGTCATATATTTTTCAAACTGTTAATGCTTTTTTTTCACAATTCCGACGTCAATTTACATTCATGCATATTGCTCTAAGCGGAATATTTTAATATTAATACAACCATGATATAATATAACATAAACAATAAGTTATAATTTAAACCGAAATAAATCTTTGACTGCTATATCACATTTGACTGCACGAAAACATACATATCTGTAAAGCATAACTACATGATAAACATGGGTCCTAATTTCGAATATTCATTAAATACAAATAAGTTTTATTATTATTAATCAGAACTATTCAACAACATTCAATACAAAAACAGATTACTTTAGATGAAAAATGTAGTTTTACTCACCCTTCAAGACAATTAAGTAGGAGATAATACACCGATAATAAAAGAGTAAGAACAATAAGTAATTTTATTCATTGTATATTTAAAAACTGAATACACAAAATCATACAAATTCTTTAATAGTTTACCTAAGCTTTATCGTAAAAAATTAATTGATTGTATTAAGCTTCAACACTTATTAACCCAAAAATTATATTTCATTACATCCTCTGCAAAGGTGTGGCAAATATATTACAACCTATAAGTTAGCGGCTACTAAATGTAAATTGTAAACTTCTTTAGCAGAAGTGGTGGGGAGTCTTCACCAATCAGCTGATACTGTCTATATAAAGCCAATTTAGAGAGACAAGATAATTGACAATTTAGTAAACATTGACGTTGTAAACATTTTTTCATGAAGTAAATGATTGTTAGCTTTACTAGGTGTTAAAGTTTTTTTTTTAAAATGAAATAACTGTAAACATTCAATACAAACAGTCCTTGAATAACCGATATATTTCTTTATATAATTGCATAATTAGAAATGAAAAACATAAGTAGAAGATCTATTTTTAAAATAAAGTTTTGTAATTATGCTATTATGTGATTTTTAAATCCCTGTTAAATGTTTATGACGACGTTTCAGTGTAAGCATTTGAGTTTTGAGGAATATTCGATAAGTGAAGAAGCCGATCATTATCTTGAAGTAGTTGATAGGCTTCTTTGCAAATCATGGTATTGTTTAATCTATGGTAGGAGTAGATCAGTTAGTAATTTATTACAATGAGGCTCCTTAAATATAAAACTCATATTTAGTACGATTTCAAAATCTACCCCTTTGCTATTTTATTATAGGTACTATATAATGTGCATAATGAATGTCGGTGTAAATCAAATCTATTTTATCAACTTTCTACGAGAGGATAACTTTGGTCCAGTTTACATTTTAGCTTATTAATACGTGCATCAGACAGGGGCCTATAAGCAGTAAACTTTACTATTAAACACTTTTATCAATGAAAGTAAAAAAATAGTCATTTTTGTTGTTGTAGAATGGGAGGGGATTTCATATAATCCACTTAACTAACTGATTTGAAATTTATCAAGAAATTTGAAAAATAGTTTCAAAGTACAACGGAATGCATAATGCAACATATTACGACAGAATAATCTGGAAGTGTAGTGCAGCATCCGATATCTTTATGGAAACCCGTTTTCAACAAAGAGAACGATGCTATAAGTAATTTTGTTTTTGTTTCTGGGCGCATCAGTTATCATTACTAGGAGGTAAAGTAAAAAGCTTTACTCAATTGATTTCATAACCTAAGTTCCACTAGTCTAACATTTTTTGGAGGGTGAGAACTTTTAGATCTATCAAGATAAGTTAAAATAGATTAAGAGTAATGGATGGAATCAGTTATAGAAAAATATTAATTTTGCATTTTTTATCTTCATAAACTGAATACAACCATCATGAGATAAGTTCATGCTAATGGTTACTGAGACATCCATAAGGAACGGCATATAAAGATAGCTCAAAATGTAAATTCTAAAGGACGGTTGCAAATGTATTGTGTCACATGTTCTGGTGATAAGTATTTAATAATTTGTTTACCGTGCACATCCTTATTGCATTCACAGAGGCTACTATTGTTTTACAGACATAGTTATTCTCTTTTACAAAAGGTTTGTTTTCCCTATTAACATTATTGTCTCTAAGAATTTTCATTATTGAAATTATTAATAGTTATATTATGGACTTAAATTCACAATGAAAGAAAGGATTCATTAAAAAATAGGGGCTGAAATTAAATATACATTATTTTTTTATTTTTAACAAATTTTTACCAACTCTTAATCACAGTAATTTTTTAGTGCTAGAAAAAAATATTTCTAATTTCAACATTGCCACTGCCATTTGAAGATCAGGCTAGAAGAAAAAGTTTATTCGAAACAATAGTGTCAATGTTTGGATGACTGTTACATTGTCGGGCACTATTTTGAAAATACTGAAATCAAAGACTTTGTATATAAATAAAACAATTATTATTAGAGTACAAAATAAATTAAAGATTTAAGAATGATATCATTTAACATATTTACTTCATTCATTATAGTAAACAATCAATTAAGAACAATATAAGACAATTCATTGATAACAAATTAGACATTTTTACGTTCTGCACTTTATGCTTTCTTATATTCAATTCTTTCCACTTTAACTTCTTCGGAAACAAGTTGATAAATATAAGTTACAACTGTGGTACTTTTTATATCCATCAGAACGAATGATGGTGTGATACTGGCTTCCAATGGATTGAAGGCGCCAGTCGCAGATCCAGGATTTATATAAAACTTATTTTCATGTTCATACGCTTCAAATTTATGGGTATGTCCAGAAATAAGAATATCTACGTCTAACTGGCGTTGAACAAGAGCCAATGCTTCAGGATCACCCCAAGGAACCACCTGATGACCATGACACAACCCAATTCTAAACTGTCCAACGGTTACTACTTTTTGCTCAGGATAGTTTACACTTTCATCGAAGTCACCTCGTACAACATGCACATCACTGGCTAAAGTTTTCAAGTAGTCGTAAGAATCTTTCGTACACAAATTCCCTGTACATAAGATATGTTGAATTTTTCCGGGAACAAGCAGTTTTTTGAATTTGGCCGGTAAGCTGCTACACCTATGAGGAATGTGCAAATCTCCTAAAACTAAAACTAACATGTTAAGGAATTACATGAATCAATTAGCAACTATCACAATATTTCTAACACAGGCCAGTGTTGTTATATTTATTATCTTCTGCACTTTAAAGAAATTGCCAACTTTAATTCATTATACAACTCTTAAGTTTTTAAAATCAGTTATTGAAGGGAAAAATTAGAAGTTAAAAATAAATAAAATATTTGTTTAGGGTAGTTAGAACCAGTGTAGGTTATAATGTGACTCGCTGATCGGCTCTTGCTCTTGAAAGTCCACGAGGTCCATGAACACGTTTGACAATGGCTAAGAAGAAAGATTCTGATAAAACTACGGCAAATAGTGATAGTAACAAAAATGCAAAACAAGAGTTGAATGAAAATGAAGAACCGAATTTTGATGACCCGGAAGACTTCATAGATAAAATATCAGATGAAGGTAAGACAAACTTAACCTTATGTTTTGGCCAGTTCCAGTGGAGATGTAAATAATTTATTGTCTATTTAATTTCAGAATTGCTTGGTGATATATTAAGTGAAAAACCTAAGGAAGCTGAGGGATACGATTCTGTAATTGTTGTAGATAACGTTCCAAAGGTAGAACCAATCAGGTTTCACAAATTACAGACTGTAATTAATAAACTATACGTAAAGTTTGGACAGATAGTGAATGAATTTTATCCTAAGGATGAACAAGGCAATACGAAAGGGTGCGTTTGTTTTCAATATCCATTTTTATATGATTCTGTGTTTTGAGGGTTGTGTTCTTTTTGTTATTTTTTTTTTGTTCAAACTGTAACAACCGTCAGGTATCTGTTATTCTTTAAGCTAAAAGAAAATTGAATGGTGTTATTGGTCTGATATCCATGACAATTTTGAAATTAATTTAATGACTAGTTTCTAACAGGAAACTTGCAGTGAAACTGTCTCTTAGCATATTCTGCTTTATAGTTGGAGGTGGTTAATTAGTGGAATGTTTTAACATAGTTTTGTGAACTAGGAAATCAACTTACAAGATATGTTATTATATAGAGTGTATCCTGTCGAATTCAAATCACAAGATGTTTGAAAATTTGGATTACATAATTGAAATTTCTTTACATTCAATTTGGATATGCTAATAATAATATTTTCCTTCGTTTTGATGTTTGGTATCCTGTGATGTCTATAAGGACTGTTGAAATCACTGTTCTATTATATATGAGTTGGCTTTCGTCTTCTCACTGTAGCACTTCCTTTCTTGAGGACGAATGTTAAAAGGGTTAACATATTGAAAGTGTAGTCTTTCATAGCGTGTAGTTTTCATTTGTGTTTTTGTTTGTTTTCAAAGTATATGTATTTGTATTCTTAATATATATATATATATAGAGAGAGAGAGTTGAGTTAGTAAATTAGAAAGCAGATTTTCGTTAATTCATATTTCATTAAAACTCTTTTTGAATCATTGTTCTAGTCACATTAGGAATGTTACATCCCAAGATTGGTCAATACATTCAATAACGACATTCCAGATTGAAGAGTATATTTTTTAAAGTTGGACATGGAATGATGTATCGGAAATGCAAATTTCATTTAAATATTTTTTTAGAGTAGCGAGGATACATTAAAATTAAATGGTTCTATTAACAACTACAACTGCACTTAGTAGGCACTAATCTAATCTCTCGTATTGTAAACCTTACTTCTGCTTATTCCAGTATCTTTCTCATTTGCATTGTACTTATTGTGACTCCTTTAATGTAGGTTTAACAACTACATTACTTAGTTTTCATATGAATGGTCGGTCGGTCACATCTCATCAGGTGGTTTGCCTGTTCCTATTCATGCTAACTCCCAAAAGCTCATTTGTGAAGTGTTCAGATTACGTAACTACTTCCCATTAAGGGTAAACTCACAAATTTAAGACTTTCTGGGGAAGCTCTCATTTGGCATGTGTGTAATCTGCTCCTAGTCTAAATTTAAGCTAATAATTTTTTGTTGTTGTTAAAACATTATAATTTTGATAGAAATGTTGGTATTATTGAAGAATTGTTTCAGTTTTGTTTATCGTTTTATTTTACTTTACTGTGTTTCATTAAACTATTTTTCTGTTACTTTTGTTTTCTTCTATTTATTTTTCTTTTGTTTCTCAATGCTTTTCACTGCTACTTTATTTTCTTAATTATTTATGTCTTAAGTATTTCTTTAATTTCTCCCATTCCCGCCATTGCTGATATTCTTTTGAAGACAGTTTTCAGTTGGCCTTCTTTTAATCATACGTTATACGATTTCCTACTAACTTCCCAAAATTTCTGCTCCTTCATCACTTTCACTCGTCAAATTTCGAGCAGACATTTCTTTCCTTGAAAGTGAGAGTACCTTTTGCAATCACCTCTCCTCACTTCTGTTCGCTTAAACCTCCAAAAGCGTCTTTATAAATAGTTGTCATTCTTGCCAAGGATATTTAGATCTCTGAACTTTAACATCTATCAAATTTGAAAGTCTTAAAGAGAAATAGGTTACATCTAAAAAGCTAAAAGACAAATTTTCAGAACGGGATTCCCTCCTCTCTTTTATCGAAGTATGTGTTCTACCTTGTGAAATGCCTAAACAATCTGGATCCACGACGGATAAAAATGATTCTTTCTTTTTGATTACTACTTATTTCCTAGATGGCCTTAGGCTTGGCACTGTTTTTAAAGAGATTATTGTTTGTTACCAAATAATTACCAACCTGAAGAGTATTTTTTTCTCTGTATCTCTCATAAATGTAATAATCATGTTTGGGAATGGAACAATGTTGATGCCTCAGCTGCCAAACTTACTTGTTCTATTAATCTCAGTACTTGCTTCACTTCCTTTCTCAGTCATAATTCTTGAACTGTCCAAACTAATACCTCCTTTATTTACCACAACTGTGTCTGTCTACTGTGATACTGATTTTTCCGCGACTTTGCTTCAACTAAACAGAGTCTTCTTGTAAATTTCATAGTACTTCTGTCAGTAAAGACAGTAACCTTCCTATTACAATCCATGCGATCTCAGGGTCTCTGTTTTAAAGACTGTTCGGTGTTTAACCTTAATCAGGTCCTTGACTCGTACTCTAATATTAAATCCATAACAAGATACATTATTTGCCGCCTTGGGCTCATATCATATACTGGAATCAATCTTTATAGGTAGTTTTTTTTTATTTTTTCATGTATTTTGATTATTAATTTTACTTTGCTTTAATTGCCATAATTTATTTTTACTTTCATCCCTTCTCTTCCTCTTTTCCTCCCTCCTCGTTTGTTGGTAGCTTAGTTGGCCGTTACGTGGGTCATTTCTACTCCTGATGGTGATGAGTGTCGAAATGTAGTAGTGGAGTTGTCAATTATTTCATTTATAGTTTTTCTTGGACCATGTTTTTTTTTTGCATTATATGTTTATATTTAATATTGATTTGTATGAGTGTAGAGGAAGAGAAACCCAAAGTAATTGTATATTCAATATTCATGTGCTTTATTTTAATGCTTTGTATAATATTGAGGAACATTCAAAATAACATATAAATGACTTATTTTACGGAAAATGTTTACTTATTATTTTTAAATATGAACTAGTCTGTTCATAAGCTATAATTTCTTTTAAAAGTGTATTAACTAATGTAAACTGAAAAATAACTCATTTAATAATAGGAATCCAAAAACAGAAGTAATTATTTTTCATATTGTAGGTATATTTTCATAGAATTCAGTGATCCAGCTAGTGCTCAAGATGCTGTTAAAGGTACTAATTACTACAAAATTGATAAACAGCATACTTTCTTAGTGAATCTCTTCACAGATTTTCAAAAGTATGGAACTATTCCTGATGAGTGGGAACCCCCGACACCTCAACCTTTTAAAGAGCAGAAGGATCTACACGATTATCTGTTAGAGCCTGATGCATATGATCAATTTTGTGTTCTTTGTCAGGGCGGAAATCCTGTCCAAGTATGGCAAAACACTTTACCTCAACCTACCAAAATAGAAGAAAGGATTGTAAGTATATTCAATAAATCTAATTTTTTTTTAATTAAAATTTTAATTTAGGTGCTATTTCATGAGTTACTTATATTTTGTAAATAACATTCTAAGGCATTGTGAGAAATAATGTGTATCCTCCGACGGTGTAATATTGCCCAAAGAAGTGTACAAAAACTTTCCAATAACTACAGATTGTCAATTTCTTTCAAAAGATCCGCCTAATACATTGGCGTATTCTAGAAATGTAGATATCACCTGTACCACATATAGACATGCTCAAACAATATCCAAAATAGACTCATGGAGCTCAAAATGTTGAAATCTGGCAAAATCTATTTTTTTCAATATTATCATACTTTACGTATAATCTATGTAAATAATCTTAGTAATAAATAATATTAATATAATCTATATAATAATTCGAATGAAAAAAAAAAGTAGAAAATAGTTTGCACGACGTTATTCACTTTGCATACATATACATATTAACGAACTTACATTTCCAAATAGACTGGATCATGTAGGTTCAGAATATATATGGTTATGGTAGTATATCTTTAAAACCCTAGGATTTGGATTACAGACAGACTTGACTACTTTATTATAATAGGTACACAGTGACCTCAGTATTTCCTCCTCAAACGGTTTCTAACCGTGTTCGCCTTCCATATCAAACTGAATATACCTCAACTGGAGTCTGCTATGTGGAAGTCCTAGTTAGTTCTCTATAAAGCATATTGTTTTTATTTCTGTACTTTTAAACAAATGTAAACAATACTTTTTTTTATTTATTTTGGGTTCTGTGATGATATTAATTGATGTTTATGAAGACATCTGTGAATGTTTGTGCTTAAGCTTTTCTGATGAACCCGTTAGCAAATTGTATTTATAAACTGACGCTTCTTTCCTTAACTAAAATTAACTTGTTTAAAGTTACTTTTAATTGGAATTTGTAGTATCTATTCAAGAAAAGTTATATTTCCATCAGAGTTTTGAAATTAAAATCCATATGAGAAATATAAGTTGTTTAAAAATATGGTTAAGTATTTATAATTTTGCAGTTTAATAAACAATGTTCTTGAGAACTCATAAATTTTAAACTTAATTAATTTTGTTTCCAAATATCAATCTTGAAGATCAATGTATTATTAATAATTTAATGTGTGAAAGTTCTTCAGTTTTTGTTAAAATTATGAGGCTGTTAAACAAAGGATAAATATTATTTAGTTCTTTTTCGTTGCAATTGAGCTTTGTAAGTTACGGAATACTTAGTAGAGGTTGAAATTGAAGTGTCATAGTGGTTGGTTTGTTTTTGTTTTTTTTTTTTGTTGAAAATTCTGTTACTAATTTAGTTTTTCCTCCGAAAATTAACCCGGTGTTTTTAAAATCACCTTATTTGCTGTACTGATGTGAAGCAGATAAAGAATTGTTATTGAATTAAATAGATAATTAATGATTCGTTAAGACCTAAAGTTTATAATTTTCAGCTATCTGCAAAACAACTTTTGTTTTTCTTTTTCTTATTTATGAAGGACAATTAAAGTTAATAGAAACAGTGTTGGTTTCAAATGTCGTAATGCATTAAACTTTTCTCTTTTAGAGGTGGACTGAAATGCAAGTTCAGTGGTCACCCTTGGGAACCTATTTGGCTACTCTCCATACAAAAGGTGCTGCTCTATGGGGAGGACCTCAGTTTGAACAGATTATGAAGTTCACTCACGTAGAAGTGCAATTTATTGAGTTTTCTCCATGCGAAAAGTAAGTCGTTTTGCTTAATGAAACTTATCTACCTTAAATATAGTATTACTAAGGTATTTTCCTATCGGATGTAGACAATTCTTGAGAATATTGTGAATTTTCCTTTTCTGAAGACCAGCTTGGGAAAATAGAGTTTATGTTTCCTTAATTCGATGACCTAAGAACAGAAAATTATTTTACTAACTAATGGAGTGTATCATGAAATTGTCGACTAGATTCTATTCTATGTTCTGATCAATGGTATGGCTCCTGTCTACTCCATTTTACTCCTTCAATCAAAGGTTTCAGTTATCCATTGTCCCTCCTCGAGGCAGTGACCTCGCATCTTCATCGTTGGAGTTATCTGAACTATATATAGACGGACATCCACTATAACACGATCGCGTTTTAGTTTTGAACAATTAATTTAACTTATTTAAAATTGAAAAAATATTATTTGAGAACTTTTTCTCTCACATCTGGGATACATGTCCTGACCAACTGAGTCTTGGAAGCCTTCTCCTTCAGTCCGTGTTAATCCAATAGTTCTTTGTTTTTCCGGAACCTCCAGTCTTGTGTTCAGGGATCTGATAAAATATTGATTCATTTTATACAGCATTTACTTTATATTAACATTAAGTATAATTACTCATATTGCATTAGATTAAAGTAACTCTGTGACTAACTTTCTGCTCTGCATAACTGTAAAGTAAAAATGAATCATTTACATAAAAAAGATTTGAATTATACTCTCTTTGATAGGATATGCTTTTTGTGTGGGTTAAATCAATTTAATTTAACGCACGATTAGGGCATCACCCCAAAGACAGGTTGGGCGCAGTGCCTTCAGCATTTCGTTGCCACCTCTTCAACTTCTGATTGAGACTTATTTTATAGAAATGGAAGACACCTAACGATAATTTCTTTATATTTTCATTCTATTCCAACTAAGTTCTTCACAACTGCTGTATCCTTAGAACAGAACTTAACCATAGAGTGAGTTTTAATTCATAAATATGCTCTTGTATGAGAGATAATGATTTAGTTATAGATAGATTTAGCTTCGCTCTCCCAAAGTTTCCAGATTGCTCCTCCCACAATCATATACCCAAGACCCTTGATTAAGAGTTATTTGAATCCCTTTAATCTTTGTTTTGGATGGTAAGCTCCAACTAGTTTTTTATGCTGCAGTTATACTCGAAGCACGCTCAGAGTTATCCCCATGATATTTCTTTTAGAGGTTTTAAGGTAAATGCATAGAAAACTATAGTACCTCCTTTCAATTGTAATATCCTTTACCCATTCCCTCATCTTGACCATTAGGTCTATTTGAAAATACTTTGGCAACTTGCTGTGCGAAACCGTCTGCATGAGAACACTTATGAGCAAAGGAATGAGTATTCACCTTGGTTACTAGGAGCTTACCTTCGTCCTCATATTGGTTATCCGCGGATGTCCCAAGTTTCAACAACTCAGGAGTATTAGCTCTTAGTTTCAGTTCAAATTCTGAAATCCACACTCTTTGGCACTAAATTCATAATTTCATTTCCATTGCAGAATGTTAAAATATTTATTTTTTTTTTTTTCAGTTATTTAGTTACATTCTCACGAAATAACAACATTCACGATCAACGAAGACTTATTATTTGGGATATTCGAAGAGGTGAAATTAAAAGAGCTTTTGATGTTGATGGCCTCATAACTTGGCCAACTTTCAAATGGTCAAAAGATGATAAGTATTTCGCACGAGTTGGTCAGGATGCCCTTAGTATATATGAAACACCTGTGAGTTATTTTTTACAAACCATTTTGTATGTATTTGAAATAGAAATATTAATGTTTAATATGATTTATTCATATTTAATGAATTATCTCGAAATGATTAAAAGTAATTATGAAAGCACAAAAAAAAGCTTTTTTGTTTTAATTTTTTTTTAGAACATTTTGAAGTAATTCGTACTGTTTGTTTTCTTACTTTATAAAGTGTTTTTCTTGCATTTCTCAATTAAGTTTATGACATAGCCATAATACTATGTCATAGACGTTGGGTAGAGTACATACATTCTTAAAATTGAGTATCTTTAATTAATTCACTTCATTTTGTCGCATTATTTTTTTTCTTATATTTGTGGTAGGTCGGTAGAACCTTAAGCACTGATTATTCAAGGTATATAGCCCTTCTCTCCTTCGTTTGCATTACTGGATAATTCCATATCTGGCGTCATAAATTATGCTCCTGCAGTTTATTAAAGTAGAAAGTTTTATCAATTTTTGATATCTACCTTACAAGAAAGTATTGTATCAGTGCAGTAATGATCACATGACGAATGGGCAGTTATTTACTTGATTCAACATAAACCTTCCCTGCTCGTCGTGACAAACACTTTCAATCTGTAGATATGTCTGATTCTCTATCTATATAGTTCTGTAAAAGATTAATATTGATTTTAGTCGTTTGGCCTGTTGGATAAGAAGAGTGTTAAGATCCCTGGTATAAGGGACTTCGCTTGGTCCCCTACAGACAACGTCTTAGCTTACTGGGTGGCCGAAGACAAAGATGTGCCCGCTAGGGTAGTGCTCATGGAGGTTCCAAGGTAAGCACACATCGAATTTTCTAGTTGTATCGACTCCATTCAACCTTTCTATGTAATCATTATGGACAAACAGTAATTTTCATTATACAGATCTATATCAGCTGATAAGTACAAACATTTCAATTCAATTTGGCAGATTGCAGAAATGATTATCTATTTTCTAAAGTTTCATTTATTTTAGTAACTTATTTGCCATGTGTAGTATGCTCGGGATCTAGAAACGTATATGTATTTGAAGAGAACAGAATAAAAATATAGAATTCCTAGTATGTTTGAAGCTCAAAAATATTGAAATAAACTTAAAGGTTGCAATCCTCATACGATGGCAAAAAAAATGTAACAAAACAAAATTAAAATATGTAATTTTAACAGTAAATAATGACAAAAATGATTCCGGGTATAAAGTGAACTAGTATGGGCTATTGTTGATTTGTCAAAGTCTGTTGGACTGTTTTGTCCAGCAAAAATAATTCATGCCGGTGAGAGTTTAAAAGGAGGTAAGATAAGCTTCGATATCCAAGATCCCCTGGAGAGGTCAGAATGCCCTGATAAACGTTTAGAAAAACTATATTACACTGTATACATTAGATTTCAGGAGTAGTCATTAAAGTTATGTTAGAAACCATTCTATTTGTCTCAGCACATTATTCGTCACAGGATAGATGGATTGAATACATATAAGAATTATTTATTATCGTAACTCTTAAATGTTTAATTTTAGCCTTAAATTAATAGTGTTATATAACCGGACAATGTTAAACCTATTAATCTACTGGTGCGTGTAAGCAGTTAAAAAAATTAAAATTTAAATAAGTGCCTATTAAACGTAATTCACCATCCGCATCCATAGAACACCCTCCAGCGACTTGTGGAAGACCTAATGCTTCGTATTTTTTCGGGAGTTCAAGCTGCCTCAATTTTTCGTAAGATCGTTAGCCAAATAATATAGGTCACACTATGCTTGATTTTTTTTTTTTTTTTTAGTTAAATGTAAGGTGTGAACATTATGCTTGATTTTTTTAGCTAAATGTAAGGTCTGAAACTTTTAAGGGGCAATGGAATAGAAAGGTAAAATTCAAATAAGTTTAAAAGAAAATAAGATAAATTCGATTAGAATGTATATTTTCTAGCAATGTTCATTCACATCCAGGCTGGAGTGGAGTTTTGTTCATATCAGTTGAATTCACCTTAAAAGTTTTGTCGGTAAAGCAAATAAAGGAAAAGTGAAATTTTATAAAAAAAATGACAACTCTCCGAATTGCGTAATTAACTACATATTACATGATATCAACAGCATTCATGGTCTAAATGTTGCGTAGAAAAGATAAATACATTTTAATGATTCCTGTTGTTCATTATTATATTGTTTGCTACTCTTTCAAAAACCAATTAGGATCCAAGATTAAAGATTATTTTTATGATGACGTTTATTGGAAGTACATGATTCTTTATGAATGTGCTCATTGGCTTAAGCTTTTCTGAATGACTTAATTACTACTTTCATTTTGTTAGTATATCTTAGATGTGGTTTTTAAAAGTTAAATTCCTCTTTCAGTCGAAATGAAGTAAGAGCAAACAATATCTTCAATGTTTGTGACTGTAAGATTCATTGGCAAACTTCTGGAGATTATCTGTGTGCTAAGGTTGACAGGTACACAAAGCTGAAGAAGGAGAAGAATGAAAGTAAATATACCGTAAGTATGTAAGATTTACACTTATATAAAGGCAAGCTAGTTAGTTATGGCCAAAAACTCTTGTTGATCTTATCGCAGACATGTCTCTAAAGATGATTCAGTTATTTGCGACGAGAATCTCCTTTGCAATTCTATTCTTTAAGCTGAAATCAAAATTGTGATATCATGGGTGAAAAAATGAGTGATCATTAAATATAATAGAAAAATGAAGAGACTGTTATGAATTCTACAGTGGGCAGAGTAATCAAAAGTTATTTCCTATTACGAGAATATTGATTGATCCTAGGAATGAAGCCGGAATCCGAGATTATAACGATTCTCTGTTATTCCGTCTGGTTTCATGAGTTGATTAATTCAAATTTAACTGTTGAATTTTGTATTTTTCAAATGAGATGAGGAATACTCAAGAATTTCTTCCATAGGACTGATGGTTGAGAGACATAAAAAGATGGAGGACTTGGAAAAAGAGAGAAAATAAACGATCGGAAAGAGGGAAAACAAGAAAACCAGGAACCCTATTATTGTCATAAGGAAGTACATTTCCCTTCTGGTAATTTTATGTGATCCCTCGTATGTCTCGTTCGTGGGATATGGTGTCCCACCTGTACTATAAGAGATACAGAGTGATGAGACATTTCTTCAGCCAGAATTCAATCAGTTTTCTGTGAAGTACTCATTTAGAGAATACAACTTGTGTTCTAACCTGTGTGGCACGAGTTTGACGTATATACTGAGAAATTTTCAAAGCGACGAAACAAGATATATAAAAAAAAGTATTCAAGTAATATAGGTTTGAAAAATTATTCCAACAAGATTTCACAGCAAACACGTGAAAAAAAACCAACGTCCAAACCGCAATAGGAAATGAGAAAAAAGACTAAGATCTATCAACCGTAACAAGCGGTCTTCGTCAGAATCAAAAACCCAACTAACTGAAAACAGTTGGGTTTTTGACTCTGACGAAGACAAAGTAACCTCTAACCGTAACCTCTTGTTACGGTTGAAAGATCTTAGTCTTGTTTTCCCATTTCATATTGTGGTTTGATCATATATTGTTATTTCACGTGTTCATGTGAAATCTTGATATATATACAAAACTAAAGTTTATCTGGACTCGGTCAGTTCTTCAGGTTCAAATTAAACTCTCATTGCCAACGTTTCGGTCTTTATTTAAAACCTTTTTCATAGGCCTACAAAAACAGAGGAAATATAAGAAATAATACAATCATTCAAAAATCAAACATACATAAAAGTGCAGTTATAATTGCATTCCCCGTAAACTTTAGTTTTGTTTCTGTTCCACGGTGGATACTTTTATAAATATATAAATATGATTGGCTATTTTTGACCAAATTGTTTTTATTTTTCCTCTTTGGACTCTATTGTTTCCGGCTCTGACAAAAGCCATTACTCAGTGAAACTCTTCCATGAAGTCACTCCCACCGGAATGACAGATATTGGAGGGCTCACAGTCCCTCGTAAAACCAAACTGTTGTCCTGCGGTGTCAGCTTCCCACTTGGAGGTCCCCCGGTGCGGCTCCAATTAGATCCGAAGTTCTGTAGTTGTGGGCTCATGGAGACTGGAAACTAAACAATGGAGTGGCTTACCTTCATGCCAGGAAGTGAAAACGGCTCACAGTCCCTTTGTAAATAAGAGTACTGGCAAAAATAGCCAATCATATTCGAGATCCGGACCACTCATGCAGTATATATATATTATATATATACGATGAGTTTACATCGGCCAGTGGACGCATTTACGTCTCCGTTCCTTCATTCTTTCTCCTTTTATTTTATTTTCTTTCTTTCTACTCTCCTGAAGACGGCAAGACGCCGAAATAATCGAGATTCGTGAGTGTTCGTCCTTTTTCTTGTGTTCTCTAGCTGTAACTTTAATTATATATATATATATATATATATAATTCAAAATTGTTAACAATAGTTCAATTGAAATTATTAATAACTAAAAATAACAAAGAATTAGAAAAGGCCAAAATACTTTTGATGTTTTAAACAAAGGTTCTTCTTTGTGTACATATTTATAACATTTCAACGATGAAAAGTAAAACTTTCATCCAAAGAAAAAAACTCTTAAATGTTTGGTTTGGCAAAAATTGGAGATTTTCTATTTTATGAAAATATCAAGATGTTTTGAAGTTATATATAAATATGTACTCCATTACTAATGTCATTTTAAAAATAAATTATGAAAACTCTATTTCAATTAACAAGTAATTCTTTTAAATTATATTGAGTCTGATTTATTATGTTTAGTGCTATGTTTAACGTTTTATGATTTCAATGTTGAAGTTGCTTGTTATATTGTTTCAGGGAATGTATTATAATTTTGAAATTTTTCATATGAGGGAAAAAAATATTCCCATAGATAGTGTTAAGATAAAGGAACCAATCCATGCATTTGCATGGGAGCCTATAGGTTCTAAGTTTGCTATAATACATGGTGAACAGTCTAGTGTTTCAATATCATTCTATGGTTTGAAGACAGTCCACAAGCCTGATCAGCTCAGTCAGTATTTCAATATAAATTCTATTTATTTAAAATTATTATTGTTTTTTAAATTAAGTAAATGTGAATGCTTAATTTCCCTGAAAGTTTATTGATATGTGAATTATTCCGCTGTGCCTTTAGGCTTTGTAGTTTTTTGTTTCATGAGCAAAAAACTGGAAAAATTTTGTGTTGAGTTGAATGTCAAGAAATTTTAAGTTTATTCCATCAACAGATAAACAGAACAAAATCTCTTACTGAGGTAAATAGATAATACAAAGTTTCCACACAAAACAAGTTTTTTTAAATTCAAACTAGGTGTTCCGAACAGTTAGTTTTGTACGGAGATTGTATTATCCATTTACAACACAAGTAGTTTTACTGCATAATTTATATATCTATTGTATGTTAGAATTATGTGAGTTGTTCTTAAAGTTTCGTATGTCCCGGTAATCCTTTTTCCTTTAAAACCTATCACCTTAAGATGTTATCTTTCATTCTTTTATAGAGAAAAATCTTTTTTATTTTTGTTTTAGAGAGACTTGAAAAAAGGCCGCATAATACCTTATTCTGGTCGCCTGCTGGTCAATTCATTGTTTTGGCCGATCTTCGAACTAATGGAACTTTGGAATTCATTGATACTAATGACTTTACTATAATGAATACAACAGAACATTATGCCTGCTCGTGTGTTGAGTGGGATCCTACTGGAAGATATGTTATTACTGCCACGTCTATGTATAAATCTAAGGTAACCCTCAGAGATTCTTTTTTTTTAATATTTCAATTTACGTTTTTACTGTAAAAAACAGGATTTGTTTCAATTCGGAGTTATTTAAAACTTAACTAATTGTCTTTATCAGAGTTCAGTGCACTGACGTGTTACAATAAAGACTTCTTCATGGTTCACATTTTTTGAAATTACAATCCAATCAAAGTTGAAATTCGCAAACAATAATTTGTATAAATTACTATTCATAGTAATTTAAGTCCCACAGTTTATTTTATTCTACTATTATTTTTTCAGGAAGATACAGGGTACTGGATATGGACATTCCAAGGTAGGATTCTGTCGAGGAATAATGTTCCAAAATTTTGTCAGTTGCTTTGGAGACCAAGGCCACCTACATTATTGTCATCTGGGCAACAGTTGTCAATAAAGAAGAATCTTAAACAGTATTCCGGACAGTTTGAAAGCAAGGACAAATTGAGATTAAGCAGAGCGTCAAAGGTAGGACTACATCAGTTAAAAAATTCAGTAGCCATAAAAAAGTATTTTTGGTTCGCTTTGGTATTTAAATACTTTTTTCAGTTTTGATTTTTTTATTTTTTTTATTGTTGATTTATTATTAATCTATCTGTATTAGTAATTTTTGGTAGCAGTCCTTCCTTAGAGCATACATTATTGAAAATAACACCAAACTTAGCTGATATCTGTTTCTAAGCAAGCTTCTCTATTTTCCTAAGTAATATTCTAGTTACTTCGCCTACACAGTAAAGTATATTTCCTATAGTCGACATGTTTCAGGACATGAATAGCTTTCTGAGTGATTTTTTTTCGTTTAACTAAGCAAAGTGAAGATAATTTTTTTTTAAAGTTGACGATAAGCTGTTCGTTAATCCTGTGGAGTCATGGGCCTCGCGGTTTGAGTGACTACCTGCAAGAGCCCTGCTTGTGCTTGATTATGATTGAAATAGCTTTAAAATGTTACGAATTTCAGATTTAAATTGTCAGTAGTCTACAAAATGCCACTGCTATGTATTATTATTTTTTACCCCATAAAATGGAGTTCCTTAAATTAAAAAGTGTTTTCGCTAAATCTACTTAAAATAATTAGTTCTAATTACATTTTCTTACAACAAAATATAGAATAATCCAGTGTTAGAGGTCTTAAAGTTTGGCTAGTATATAATTAATGCTCATATGCTTGTATTTAATTTAATTTAAAATGATCGTATGTCGTCATCAAGGTCTAAAAGGAGATGTGTTGCACAATAATTGTATTGAAATGGGGATATAATATTGCTTTTAAGAATTAATGGATCCTATAATAAATCATAGGATTATAGAAATTATAATGAATTTTTTCATTATATTTTTATAATTTGATGAAATAATTTTGTATAATTTCATTATAAACGATCTTTTATTCTTACTTTGTCTAAAAATTGTTAGTTTGATTTAAGGAATTTCCTTTTTTTTTTGTGAAAGGAAATTGTCTGTTTGTTAGAATTTTAGTAACGTTGCACTGATTTTTACATGTATATTGTAGGAACTAGTAGAAAAGAGGTCTGGTGCAATGAAAAAGTTTGAAGAATACAGACAACAAAGACTGGATGTGTGGCGAAGTCAGAAGCAAGAACGTCTCTCAAAACGTGAAAGTCAGTTTAAATAATTCGTTTTCTCTGAAGAAAACTAATGTATTTATTTTTTGGTGTTAGCATTTTCAATTTGAGTAAGGCACTTTTTATTCCAAAGACCTACATATATGTTAAAACATTTTCATAGCTTATATACAGATGTGTAAATTACATCATTGATATTTGCACTTAATTTTATAATTATTCAATGTAGAAGGTATAAGAAATAGAATTTCCTGTTTTAGCCATCCTTATGCTAATATTATTATGCTTCATATTTGAATTTGTGGTTAGAAGTTGAGTGAGCTAATAAGCTTTTATTGGTCGCATTCAATAAAATTTATCTCCATGAAAATCCATATAGGTTCTTAATTTAAATTTGTTATCAGGCACATATTTACTTCACAGTATTCTCTAGTTATCGAAATATGTAGTTTTAATATTTAAGGCAAATTATGTTGTACGGATTTTATTTCTAATTGTCATTAGTAGTGTTATGTAGAAAAGTTGTTTTTAAAATCCTTTGCTTCTGATACCTTTTTTTGGATTTTAAAAACATAATTAATTAATCACTAATAGCGAACCATATAAATAGTTAATAGAATTGTTTATAATCAAAGAAGCCGTGTTTAGTTTTGGATATTGTTTGTTTCCCTGGTAACATAAATTTAAGGTCGTAACCGACATTACTAATAGCAAGACCTGTGACGAGACCAGTCACAGCTTCAACTGATTCGAGAAAAACTAAATATTACTATAAATTGTACATTGAAAAAAATGTTAAAAGTTCTCTATATATATTGATATAGCTTCTCGACCTCTGATTCTTAAAGTTCAAAGATGAGTTTTTTGGTCTAAAGAAATAACACTCCTGTTTATATGCCGACATTTCGGCAAATAATTATCAATAATTGTTTTTAGCCTTGAAAACGCCAAACCATTTTTGGCGAAACGTCGGCTTATAAACAGGAGGGTTATTTCTTTAGTCCAAAAGTCCTCAAGAAAGTCATCTTTGAACGTTATCTGTATATTTGTGAATTATATCGTAAAAAAATAAGATACATTTATGAAACAAATTGTGCCCTTGATAAATCTGTGATTTTTTAATTGGGGGCTGACATATTTCTTTAATTTTTTTTTCAGATATTGACACTGATGAGCTTGATGCTCATACAGAGAATTTAGATGAGGAAGTAGTCGAATTTTTTGTTAAAGAAGAGAAAAGTATCATATCTTAAAGGTAAGTAATTAGCATATTCAACATTTACATTAAATAAACGTAGGTGTCTACTTCGATTATCAAAGTTATAAATATGATATAAATAATATGTTAATTTAAAAAATTCTTTTAATGAACATTTTTCAATAAATAACAGTGTGGTTAATTATATGTGTTTAATTAGGAACCTTCATGACTAATTGAATGTTTCATCAGATAACTTTTTAAATTCCCACAAGTTATAATGTTAGTAGTTATATAAAATTTCTTTAACAAAGTTTGAATTCCATCGAGTGGTTGACTAAAAGGGTAGAATAAGCAATTTATTGGAGGTAAAAGACTCTGTCCAGTGTGTTATTTAGATCATTTTCTTTATTTTATTGCCTAGAAAAATCTTTAGCTATTTTATGTGGCACCAATAATTCTCTTCCAAAAAGTAATAACTACAATCCCACAAATCTTCCAAGAACACTACGTTAGACACGTAAGAAATAATTTAATTATCTACGTGTGTTGGTTCCCTTTATGCAAATTCCAAATAGGTAACGTCACATAAGTTTGTATGGTTAGTATTATTAATTATAGAATAGATATTCCGGTAAACTCTGTTCTTGAAACAAGATTATTTAATGAAATTAATGTATCTTGTTTTTAATGGAATTAAAAACAGTTTACATTTGTATTGTTGTTCTACTCTATGGGGTATCATCAATCAACATTGCAAATTCATCTACTCCCACTGGGCAAAAGATATTTTATTAAAATATTACATGCTTGAATTACTTAATATAGGAGAATGACGATTACCTAATTCAAATTTATAAAATATATTATTAAACAAAACAAATCTTGTAGAGTTCACTCCTGGCTCTTAATTAAATTAAAAAAAAAATTGAGCAAATCATTAACTCAGGGTTATTAGTGAAAAAAGGACTTACTAAAATTCATTAACTATCTTTGATTGAGGCATTTATGAATTTCTTAATTAGATCAACGTTCCTTTTAGTATTTTGTTTTCAATTGGATCCAATTAATCTGTTTATTTAGAAAGTGGCAGGAGTGATTTACCGCAGTAAAATAGTGATGATTTTTCGAATTACATATGCAATTGTCCTCCTAAGAATATATAAGTATCACGTGGTAAAAATACTAGTATGGTTAAATTAATTTTGAACATGTTAAACCGAAAACCCCCTAAAATCTCAAAAGCAAAATAGTCCTTAGTTTCTATTTAGATTTTCAAAAAGTGGTTTACGTTTTTATGGCCGACTACTTTCTTCTTGCTTCCTCAGAAGTGACGAACAAAATGTATTTACTTTTGTGAAAAAATAACCGTTATTTTCGTCACCAATGATAAATATGATTCCACCATGAATTGACCACCAATTAATTTCCACCATGAGGTTTGTTATTAATAATTATTTTGTTTTAGCTGTCAGCATTACCTGGTTTCATCAAGGTTGTTTGTGGACTTTGTGGACAATTTAAGAGCTTGAGTTCCTTATTGGATTTGGAACAATAAGGGTCGTATTAAAGTTGATACTAGTTGGAAGCGGAAATGCTTCCTAATCAAACTAAACGCTCTACAATTTCGGACTCAATTTATAATATTTCATACACACTTTTTAAAATGAATTTACTTCATTGTACAGTTTATTGTTTAAAATTTTATAAGCGAAAAAAATATTATTTTTCTTGTACTGGATTTGATTATTACCACATTCCTTATAGAATATCATTTTCTTTGTGATAACTTTTGGAATGTGTGCAAATCCTTTATTAATAAACAATTGTCCCAAAATCTTTTTGGTTTTTACATCCTCTCTTTCTGCTTAGAATATGTGTGATTTGAATGTTAAACATCAATACTCATGTTTTGTTGGTTGATCATTGCTTTGCTCTATTCTCATATGACCGTTAAACTATAGTTCCTTCTATTAATAATTGAACTTTTGTAAATTATTTGGGAGGAAAATCATTCATTTATGATTGTGTCACACTTAAAATTTTAATATTTACGTTATGATGATTTTTATTTCATATAATTTAATTATTAATTATTGTTGAAATATGTATTAAACAATGTGAGGTGCTCTCATTTTAAGCCCAGCATTTTAAATATCTACCAACCATATTTTTAATTTGTTTGCGTATGTGCGAACTAACATTGTAATTTATTCAGTAACATTTGAAACAAGTGAAATGTCACAGTCCTATACTAGGAAATATAATTGAATGCATTTGAAATTAGTAATGTGCTATTTGATTATCCGGCTTACGTGTCACAGACCCTTTGTACTTATCTAAAACATCTTGCATCCTATATATCAGAAGGGTTCCTTTCCTTGAGTTCGAGAAAATAAATCAATAATCGTAGACAACCAAAATGAATTTTTTAAAACGTAACAATGGAAATATTTATCTTTATAATTTTATTTTGTATCTACTTATAAAATAATATTTATACCAATATTAAGGTCAATAAATATAATTACAAATTGAGTAATAGTGATCCGTTTCCCGTCAAATTTCTGGCATAAATCTGGGATTATATTTTCAGTTTTAACTTCTAAGTTAACAACTACTGTGTGGTGTTTACTAATAATATGAAAATTAAAGAACCCTGTCTACTTACAAAAGCAACGCGATTTGAACAGTTAAGATTTCTTCTTCAGTTAAGATCCCAAATTCGAATTGTTATGAAGGATATTAGTTAAAAAAGGAATGGACGAAAGCTTAGAGCCCTATATGGTTTATCTGTGTTCATTCCATCTGTGAGACAGGAACATACTCATAGATGATAGTAACGAAATTTTCCTTTATTTACAATTTTATCTTTCTTGCAATTAAAATGTTTTTAGTTAAAATATTCTATCTACTTGATAATTCAAACCGGAAATTTTTCCTGAACTAAGGAAATTTGCCCTAAGTTTGAAAATAAGTAATGGTAATATGTCTTAGAAGATTTTACTTAGAAATATAAGTAAACGGATAGTTTGATGGCGTTAGTAAGAGGAGGAGAAAGGAATGTAAATCTAGGTTGGAAACATATTCACATAAGAGTATCAGGTTCTAAAGTAAATTCAAAGAGCAAATGTTGAGGGGAAGTAATAGGGATTTCAAAGTTTGTATATAATCAGATGAAGCAATTCAGTGAAATCTGTATTTTCCCATTTAGACAAAAATAAGATAAGGATTACCCATTGAAATTCTTTTAAACCGGTTCTTTCCCAAAATTTGAAATTTAAATTCCCAGGTTTTTGTTAGGATCAATGCTTCCGATTGTGACAAGGTATTTTGTAAAATATTAAAAAAGAAATGTTTGTTACTACTGGTGTTACTTTTTTGATCTTATATTTTAAGTTATCCATAATTTTTTTTCTCCAACGTACTGCCATTCCATGTAAAAATATTGGTAATTTCCGCGATAGTTATAAAACTCGTACAAACATACTAAGAAGTTTTTTAAAAAAAAGGATGGTGAAAGATGGAAGTGATATATTTGCACACCTTCTAATAATTTTTACTTTACTATAAGTAAAGTATAGTGATCGTGAAAAAATTCGATCTCGAGATTTTGACGGAATTACATGTTTTGAGGTCCCAGAAGTCGTTTTAAGTTTTTTCGATGATGTCTGTGTGTGTGTGGGTGGGTGAGTGTGTTAGCATTGCTTGTTACCACGCTACGGTCCAGAATCTTTGATGGATCAAGTTGATATTTTACACAAAAATGGGCCCCATAAAGACGAAGATCCCTATTGTTTGGGAATAATTATTCATGATGGGAAAGACACTTTTTTTGCCAAAAACCGTTTTTTAGAAAATATTTATTTCTCCTAAACTGATAACCCTACAGTTTTGAAATTTTGACATTATCTTTGAGACTACAAATGGAACAAACGAAAAATATATTCAGAATTTTAAAACAGCAGGAAATATTTTTTTTTCACTAAAATGTAAAAATTTTGACTTATAATTCAATCTCAAACCTTGTGAGAGCAATACAAGCCATACTGTTTGACGGATCAAAATGAAACTATGCCTATAAATAGAACATTATGTGGAGAATGAGTTGAGATATTTTTTTTCAAAATTACATTCGCGTTACAGTACGATTTCTGTTTTCAGAAAATGTTTTTTGACGCTAAACGGCTCATTAACAAATAATGAAAATTTGACCAAAAATGGAACGAAAAATTAGCAATTCATAAAAAAAAATCATGAAGTTTCAATTACGGGAAAGAGCAATAACGATATAAAAACTGTTTGTTTATCCTAGATTGAGAGATCACCTGCTATACTTGTCGAATTTTTTATATTTTTTTACATTGTTTACATTGACTTAGAATTTTTTGAGTGAATCCACTGAGATAAAATTGATATTGATAAAGGAACAATTTAAATAGTTTATTGACTTTCATGAGATGTAAGAGGAATAATATTGTTACATGTAAAAAAATCACCGCCAATAAACAAATAAATTACCTATATCCAGTTTTTTTTTTACAATTCTAGTCTAATAGTTCATATTTATTATTTTCAAAAATTAGAAGCTCCCAACTATAAAAGATTTAAATTATATTGAATAGCTGGCTTTAACTTCGATTTGAGTATGTAAACTGGCTAATTACTAATATATTTTTTCTCAATATACATACATAGCAAACTTATAACAGAGTACAGAAGGCAGGAATAGGGGAAGGAAAATGATCTTATTAAATACTAAGAAGCCATAAAATTCACAGTATAATAATTCTATAAAAGACCGAAAATGTAAAAGATAATTCCAAATTGAAATCTTTCGTTTAGAGATTAATAAATGTAATTATCGTACATCTTTAATTATAATTCATCTTAAAGCAACATTTTTTCTTCGATGTTTATGATGTTTTTCAGAGAAAATAAGGGTATTTTCCTGTTTTAAATTTGAAAATTTTACTTTAATATTCAATGTAGAAGGATGTCAAGTAAACGATGTAAGAAATCCACTGGCTATTTGAACAAAAGCCATGTTCTCTTGTAGGAGAATATTTCGTATCAAGAAATGTTCACTTTGGTTTTTCAAAAATGTTATTACGGCTTTAGTTATACTAATGAAATTATTTGCATCAGCTGTGTGATGTACAAAAATAAGCTAATATATTGATATGTCCTTCAATCACTATCTGTACTACCTCAGGAATGAAAGACTAATAATCATATCCCATTTAGATGTTTACATTATGCTTAAATGAGACGTTATATATTATATACTCAAGAAATTTGATATTAAGTTACTTATAGTAAAGTTGAGTGTAGGCCACTCCAGATTTTTCTTAAAGTAATAATTGATTTTTGAATCAGTGTCTTGATTTGTTTACAAACTGTTTAGGCCGGTGTTCAATTATATTTAGTAGAAATAGTTTCATAATAAACTGTGATAAATTATGATGGCTTGCAAGTTTCATGATGTTTTTATTTATGTCATCGTTTAATTCTCAATGCAGCAGGCATGCTGTCATTATACTCATTTATTAACGTAAGTCCGTTACTTACAATTACTGATAACTTCTATTTGTACTTCAAAGAATCACAATTATCTTAATTTCATCATAATTGAAAATATACCATACATCTGAAGCAGATGTAGATCAGTAATATTATAACAATCATTTTGATTATGTGACATATAAAATATGCAGTGAAATTGCATTATATATATTGTTTTACACTTAATCATTTTAACTTGCTATACGGTTATATATTAAACTGAGTGCCTGAGCCTAACTGGACACGTGTCCTTTCGTGTTGTGCTTTTCTTTATAGTTTCTAAAAACAACTAAATTTTTTAAGTTCTCTAATGAACTTTATTAACGTCCTTGGAGAATTATAACGCACTTATATTGATTTTCCAAAAATCATTAACCTCCCCAAGGCTATTGCCTCACATTTACTTAGAATATGTTCAGAAGTGTGGTAGAGACCAAAAAAGGTAGGTAGTATTTAAAAGGGCAATGCCTTTAGATATTCCACATATATAAGTATCTTTATATGTGTTTATTAAGTAAATTTAAGTTGATTTGGAATGTGATTTCCATTGAGTATGATTTTGGGAAAAAATAAATTATGTATTTATTTTGTAATAAATCCATTTATTAGTAGCTTGGCAATAATCCTTTTCATTCAAAATTACTTCATGATTACATGAAATGAATGAAGACATTTCATGTGTCTTGTGTCTATGCAATATTGTTTAATTGAATTTAAAGTTACAGAAATTACATGAAATACAAGAATTTTGATACGGTTTTTTTGAAATGCATTATTGAGGAAGGGGTAGATGAGGCAAAGGATTTTGGGAACCGATTATAAATTGATAAGTAACAGTTTACAGATCATTAGATAAAAAAAAAACCACATGTATGGTAATCAATATTATAATTAAACTTGAGGAAATATTCCATCAGAATGTTCAAAGTAATTTTTTAAATATTTTTTTTAAGTTTTAGACAAATTGGTCTTATCTGAAAATACAAGAAACTACGTTAGTGACCGTTAACACCAATCTTTAAACATAGCAAGGAATTGAAAGAACAAATAGTCTAGAAATGCTTCAACCAAATTAAATCGGTTAAGGAAGAGCATTTATATGAATACCTTTTCACCAAAATAAAAAGAGGTTAATTATTTAGGTTCACATGAGTATTTTTGAAGGCAAGTTGTAAAAACAGTTCAAAGTAAGTTACGAATTACATTTTATCAGTAACTTGGGTCCTAATTGTTTAAGGAACTTAGGAAAATGAAATGAAGCATACAATTCGATATTTGTATTACCTGATTTCAGAAGCGATTCATATCACAAGCGACAATTATATCATGAAATTGTTTCTGGAAACTTTTTTTAAAGTGGCATCAAAGCAAAATCGAAGTAACATAGAAACTAAAATTGGTTATGATATTTTAAACACATACACTATATACAAACTACTCTACCAAATAATATTTAATATAATTAATACCAATAAGTCTTTCTGGGTATTCTGTCTTCAGTTATTCCTTCACTCTTCATTATATCCATTTCAAATGTACTTAAAGAAGGGTTAAATGTAATTTTGGTAACTTGGTCCTCTGTGGAATCTTTTGCAGATTCCTTGTATGTTTTTTTAGTTTTGTAATCGTAAGTTTCCTCGGCTTGTTTGGGTACTGGAATGATTCTACCAGAGCGAACAGATACCCGCACTCTATCACCACTTTCCGTAAACCTCCATTCAATCTTAGCTGGTTTGAAATCTGAAGGATCAATAAGAGAAACTTCCTTAGTAACTAGTAGTGGTTGTTCTTCCTGAATTACTGTACCAGGAAATGTTGCAGTCTTTCCCATAACTTTAAGTTTGCAATTCAATCCTTCAATTATAACCCAATTCCTTTCCTGAATTACTTGTACAACTGTTCCTTGTTTACCTTTGTCAGGGCCCTTGAGAATTTCAACTCGATCTCCCTTAAAGAAACTCCAATCTTTGATGGGTTCAACATACACTTGTTTTTTATGATTGTCTTGGTCGCGCCAAAAAGCTTCAGTCCATGGTCTATTGAGACCAAAGTATTTTGCTTTACGGACGATATCTTTTGGCATGTACTGAGGATAGCCCCGGGGAGTTCGCCATTCAACTTTTTCTAGACACCTCTTTATGTATGCTTCCGGCAAATTAGAATACTTTAAAGTAAGCTCTGATACTCCTTCTATTTTCTTTAGCAACGGGAAAGTTATTCTCATAATGAAGGCAATACTGACAAGGTGATAACATTAATGGTACCTTCTAAAACCGATATTACATGAAGAATAAAAACTTTGAAATTTTCGGATTTATCAGTTCAGATCTGCTATTCAGATAAATGGTTGAAACTGTAACCAATAACGCTTTTTCCATTTACTAAATTTGATTAGTATATTTTGGGGATCCTCTTTATTATATCGAGTACTATGACATCGAGTGTACTATCGACCCCCTTATCTCTCCTTAAATTACACCATATGAAACTAAGTTTTGGAGGTTACTTAGGTTATGAATAGGTTATGTGAATATTAGTGGTTTTCGGAATATTGTTTATATTTAGAAGCATGTTGGCTCTTAAAACTTTAAAATTACCTTGTAATCAGCAGCTGAAAGTATCAGCGACCCCCAAATCATACTTGAAATGTACATTTCAAGAAAGTGAGGTTGACTGCAGTAGTGGATTATCTCTATGGGTAATTTAAATTACCTTTGACATCTATTGAATTTTAATTTCTTCATGCCTAATGAAACATTAATATAACCTTGAGCTTCAGTATTGTCATTCTTTACAATATGAGATGTTTAAAACTTGTGTTACAGTCATTGTATGCAATTAATGTGCACTAATTGTCAAATGTCTTCAGAGAAAAATATCTATTTATTTAAAATTAATGAAAAGAAATTTAAATTAGTTTTTTAATTTCTTAGATAGCCCTTGGTTCTATTATAATTGATAGTTCTTTTTCATGCTTTTTAACTTAGTTGTAATGCCCTGGTTTTACCTGTTTAATTTTAACTATGTATACATATTTTTAGGTTCCAAAAAATGTACCTTTATCATTGACACCTGTAAGGGAATATGAAGTTGTCGATGCAACAATTTTAGCTGAAGGCGAAGGAGTGAAAACTACATTTGCTATAAAATTTAAATTAAACGAAGTAAGATAAGTGTTTTGAAAAAGTTGTATTAATATTTATTTTTTTTTTAAACCGTTATAATCTTGTTCCAATGAACCATGCTAATAAGTTATGTACTATGTATTTAATTTTATGTATTTTATTTTTTTAACTACATATTATGCACATTTTACATTTTAATCACGTAATCAGTAATGCTGTAAGCACAATTTTTCAGCTGTTGTAATCGTACTATTTTGTAAAAATAGTTTCTTATGATTTTTTGAATTTTTAGACATATATACTTTGAACAGAAAACTACCTGAAACGGAGTCATATGTAGTTCCATATTAGTAAAAATACTCAAATAACTAAGTACTACTCTTACATTATCAAGTTCAACATATTTCAACATCATCAGGAGAATAAGTAGAGGGAGGCTAAGTATTCCAAAGCAGATATGGTTGGATACGTCAATAGTGTGGATATTGGCATTCCCGGTTAAAAGGTGGGAAGAGGGAAAAACACTATAATTAATAATAATGAAACATAATAGAATAAGATATCAGGAAAAAGTTTTTCTGCTAATTATCAGCTGCTAAAAGTTATACATTTTTTTGGGCGTTCTTCCCGTTATCGGCAGTGTCTGGACCAAAACGGACAACAGTTTGAGAACAGGTGGTGAGAAAACAATAAATGATGCTTGTAAATGTTTTACATATTTAAAATAAAATGAACTACAATAAACATGTAAATTAAATTATTTTAAGTGTGTGTGGATTATTTTTGGAGACCATATAAATATTATATACAAAGATTTCACAATAAACACGTGAATTAACAATCAGCGTCCAAACCACAATAAAAAATGAGAAAAAAGACTAAGATCTTTCACCATTACAAGCGGTGTTCGTCAGAATCAAATCCCAATTGAATTCCAGAGTCAGTTCGGATTTGAATCTGATGAAGACCGCATGTTGCGGTTGAAAGATTTAAGTTTTTTGTCTCATTTCTTATTGTCATTTGGACGTTGATATATATGTATAACAAGATTTCACAATAAACACTTGAAATAAAAATCAGCCTCTAAGCCCCAGTAAGAAATCAAAAATGACTTCTAACAGGGGTTTTAACGTTTATAAATATAGGGTTTATTATGTATAACCAAACTATATGTGTAATGATGTGTCGCAATTTTCATTTCTTTTAAGATGAATAATTGAAACCCATATTGTTCATAAAATATTCATTGAAGATATGATTTGGTGGATGATATGAGGTTTTGCATGTAAGTAATATTGTAAAAGGTTATAATAAATAGTATTATTAATATTTGGATGGTGTTCAATAGAAATGATGAAAGCTGATTTTTGATTTCTTTTTTTAGGATGAAGATATCAATTATTTACCTGGAGATACTATTGGTATTTTGCCTGAAAACGACGCCTCAGATGTTGATAAACTCATTGAGGCCTTACATTTGACAGCAGAAAGTAACCTTTCATGTACTGTTACCGTCAAGGATGAAGAAGAAAAGAAATCCGTGCCACATTATATACCCGAGAAATCTTCTATTAGATTTATTTTAACTCACTGTCTCAACATCAGAAGTCCTTTAACAAAAGTATTATGCTATTATATTGCAGATAATTTCATTCGTAGAGGTCTCGGGTAGGATATCCTTTCACCTAGAATAGCTTACTTTACAGTCACTATAAAGTCATATATTTACATTTTATAGTGAGAATATTTTTCTTAATTTTTAAATGAGTTTAAGAGAAAGAAAACTACTTTACCTTGAAGAAATATTTGGTTTACTTCTATTCGATTTTGTAACCATTTTAAAAATTTAAAATACTTATTTTTTTTAAAAAAAATATAAAGAATATGGAGAAATTTATTGTCTCTTAATTAATTTGTTTTATAAATGGGTAATTTTTTTCTGAATATTTAATGAAGGTCTGTAGAAAATCAGTATTTTTTGGAAAGCAGAAAATACAGATAAGTTCTGTCAATTGTGCTCGGAGGCTTTTATGTATTTTTCTTCAAATTAATATATAACACATAACAAATTATACCACTGTAGTTACTATTACTACAGAGAAATCATGATGAGAAGTCGGTTACGGAAGACAGAGGTCTTCTGAATCCCGAGGTATTTTGTATGAGTGTTACATTGATTAAGTTCTGTATAATAATTTGCTTATTGCATTAATTGTGAAAGATAACAGAATCTAACGATCTCTCTGTGTCTGAGTTTTTTTTTAAAGAATTATAGGATTTGCTTATATAAGAAGATTTCACAATAAACACGTGAAAGAGAAATAAACGTTTAAACCACAGTTAGAAATTAGAAAAGAAACCTAAGATTTTTCATCAATTGAAGAGTTGAAGTATTGAATAGTAATTGACGGAACGCAATAAAAACCTTTAAAATTACTATGTTATTGGATTTTTTTTATAAATATTTTGCCAAATTCACGTAATGAATGCAATGTTTTTTCTATTTAAAGAATCCTATATTTTTTATATCATCAACGACTAAACTACAGTGAGAAATCAGAAAAAAAGACTCAGGTCTTTTAACCGTAACAAGCGGTTTCTGTTAGAGTCAACTGATACACCTTAGTATCTGTTTTGACTCTGACGAAGACCGTTTGTTACGGTTGAAAGAGCTTAAGTGTTTTTTCTGATTTCTTACTGCGGTTTAGGCGTTGATTTTTATTTCACGTGTTTATGTGAAATTTTCTTATCATTGTATCATATATATTATGTATGAAATATAACATTTGCAAAATATTAGCAATAATAATAAAAGTTCAAATTGACATATAAATAAGGAACGACTTAATTTTCTATATATGTATATATTATTTGTAGTAGCTCTCTGACGAGATAGTTTAGAAGACCTCAGAGCTTATTTTTCTTCATTTTGATTCTTCTCCACGGCATTTTGTCTCATATACATATCTTAGGTGTTGCCGGTCTGAATACTGGGCGGTGACTGGCTGTTGGCTTGGCGAGTAGAAAGCCCAATATTTGTAAAAGTTGGAAGCAGTCCTTCATTTAAACATATATTGTTAAATAACGCCCCATATTTGGCTTGTATCTGTTTCTTATACAATTTCTCCAGTTTCCGGAAATCTTTCCTCGTCTCTTGATTAAAACTATAAAGCTCATCACCAATATTGCTAGTCGACATGTTTCGAATGTACCACATTCACCATCATTACAATAATGAGAATAATAGTAGGATTGTTAGTTTATATACGATATATAGAGGTAGATTACTATTGGATTGTTCACAGGACATCGCCCTGGATCACGGGGCATTATGGGGGATTAAGGCAGGGTGGTTGGACTCACCTACTTCCTGGCTAATCTGGTTTGGCCTGTTCGAAAATAGTTTTAAAATTCGACAAGAATTATTAAGTTGGATATAATATATGGCAGCCAGCCATAAATATCCTACTTAATAATTCTTGTAGAATTTTAAAACTATTTTCCAACAGGGCAAACCAGATTAGCCAGGAAGTAGGTGAGTCCAACCACCCTGTCTTAATCCCCCATAATGCCCCGTGATCCAGGGTGATGTCCTGTGAACATTCCAATAGTAATCTACCTCTATATATGTAAACTAACAATATGGGGATTTTTGTCCTGATGATGAATGTGGTAGTACATTCGAAACATGTCGACTAGTAATATTGGTGATGAGCTCTATAGTTTTAATGAAGAGACGAGGAAGGAATTCCGGAAACTGGAGAAATTGTGTAAGAAACAGATACAAGCCAAATATGGGGTGTTATTTGACTATATATATATATATATGGGAGAGTATATAAACATGAACAAAAGAGAAACGCACGTTTCAAACTAATGACAATTTAAGTTTTAATCCGTCTAGATGATTTTAGAGTTGTTATGATTTACTTTTAGCTGGCTGAGAGGTACTTTCAACCTTCATGTAGATTTTAATTAATAAAAAACATATTAATTAATTATTAAGTTGTCTTTAAGAGAAGTACATTGGTAACAGTTGTAAAGACTAGTTTTAATAGCTATATGTACTTGTTTTAGATATTCATCACAGCATTAGCAGCCTACACTGAAAACGATACGGAGAGAAGACGAATGTTAGAACTATCGAGCAAAGAGTGTTCTCTCGAGTATCAAGAACTTGTACTTAATTCGAGGACCACACTGATCACTTTCCTTACCACTTTCACCTCGTGCAAGCCTCCCTTTAATGTACTCATCGAAAACCTGCCCAGGCTTATGGTAACTTAAAAGCATATTTCAAAAATCCATGATTATAGCAAATTAATCAGGTATTTTAATACTGCTTTAGTTTCGTTATTAGTTTGGTTAGTTTATTTGAATGCCATTCGTTGTTCAATATATATATAAAAATCCCTACTGATTCTTAAAATTCAAAATATGTATTTTGGGGTTTGGTCAAGGATTGGACCAAACGGCTTATTGGACCAAACCAAACGTCGGCTTATACTCCTATATATAAGCCGACGTATAGTCGAAAATTATTCGGCAATTTCAAGATTAAAAACATTTGTTGAATAACACAGCAGCAACTGCATTCAATATCTTTTGCTGGTTTCTTCAATTTTCCTACCAATCTTCTTCTGGAGTCGCCATAAAATCTGTCCAAAGGACATTGTACTGTAGGGGTACCAGCAATAAAGTCGTGCATGCAGATGCTGCTGCATTATTCAACAACACATACCTAAGAGAAGACTTGCTGCCAATATACAGTAATATATGTATATATGATAAAACCACAATATGAAATGGGAAAACAATACTAAGATCTTTCAACGGTACCAAGCAGTCTTCGTCAAAGTAAAAAAATCGACTGTTTTCAGTTAGTTGAGTTTTTGACTCTGACGAAGACCTCTTGTTACGGTTGAAAGATTTAGTCTTGTTTTCCCATTTCATATTGTGGTTTGATCATATATACATATATTTCACGTGTTTATGTGAAATCTTGATATATGTATATACAAAACTAAAGTTTATCTGGACTCGGTCAGTTCTTCAGGTTCAAATTAAACTCTCATTGCCAACGTTTCGGTTTTTGTTTAAAACCTTTTTCAATGGCAGAAGTGTAAAATTTTGAAACAGAAAAACTAACATTAAAGATTTTTTACAAGAAAAATATAGTCTGTGGATTTTAATAACAACTGTCTAGTTTGAATCAACACGTGACACTGTCACTATATTTTTCTTGTAACAAATCTCTAATGTAATACTTAGTCTTTCTGTTTCAAAATTTTGTACTTCTGCCTATGAAAAAGGTTTTAAATAAAAACTGAAACCCTGGCAATGAGAGTTTAATTTGAACCTGAAGAACTGACCGAGTCCTGATAAACTTTACTTTTGTTTCTATTCCACGGTCGATACTTTTATCAATGTATATATAATGTAATATAGAAACGGTCCAAACCGGACAAATAAGTAACGGATAAAAAAAACCAACACAGAAAGAACGAAAACACTTACTGGGATAAATATTTTAAAAGGAAGTTTATGGTCAGGAAGAGACCAAAAGAGAAGAAGAGGTACGTTCGTTTAAGACGGACGGTTGAAAGTGAATGACAGTTCCAGTTCCAAGGCGATCGTAGCGCTGCAAGCTGATCCACCATTAAAGATACCATTCCACCGTTATCGAGCTCAGTACCGTATAAGAGATAGTGAAGAGAAAGAATAAAGATAAAAAAGGGGATAAAGATAAAAAGATGTATTATCCTCGGAGATACAAAAACGAGGTAAGACTACAATATTTGCAAAATCAATATGCAATTTCAGTATGGACTATAATACTAAAATTAAAACTCAATGTACGTATATTAAGTAATTATCGATTACATACATATGTTAGTATTGTAGTCCGTACTGAAATTGTTTATTGCTTTTGCAAATATTGTAGCCTTAATGTTACCCTAGCCTTGTTTTTGTATGCCTAATGTTAAAGGTAATGTCTAAATATATCGAAACGTTGGAATAAGAAAGAGTATTTCAATTTAATGACCTAGTCCTCAAAAAACTTACCAAATACTGTGTTGAATGAAGACTTTTTGCTGGTGTTTTCTAGTTTTCTTTGGTAGGGAGTGGTTTCATGAAGAAATGTTGGATGTCTCTGATACATCTCCTTCATGAAATCACTCCCTACCAAAGAAAACTAGTTAGAAAACTAGAAAACACCAGCAAAAAGGTCGTGAATGTGGAAGCTGCCGTCTACTTTAATAATATATATAATATATATATATATTATATATATAAATTAATAATCAACAATAACTCTGATATAATATATGAATTAAATACCACAATAAACAAATAAATATTAATTAAAATGCTCTAAGGCCTTTCATTACAACATCATCAGAGAGCTAAATGAAACAAACAAAAAATATAATAACTAGTTATTATAATAACCTGGTTGATTGAAGTCTTTAGGATTGCTGGCATCCCTGTCTGAATTTAATGTTCCTAAAATTGAAGGAGTCTTGATCTGCTTACTTATTTCTTTTATTAATGTTTCATCTAGTTTGTAAAGTCCCGGACTTTAAATTTCATTAAATTTCCATAAAGTTCTTTGTGAGTGCACTTTCAATAATATTTCTCCTCCTTTCTGAAGGTATAAAAATTAATTCCTTTGCTTCACTCCAATTTATATGATTTTTGTTCCTTACATGTAAGAACAAGGCACCCTTTTCATCTTCCCGTCTGATTGAATATTGGTGTTGTTTTACTCTTGTAAAGAGACCTTTACTCGTCTGTCCAATATAAGACATTTGGTAATCAGTACAAGGTATCCTATATACACAACTATAAATTTATAATATATAATTATATTAATATATATTATATTAATATATAATATAAATAAATTTATGACTATAAATTTGTTTAATAGGCTTGTTAATAAAAAGGGGGAGGAAAAAGATAGTTTTGGACAACAGATATTGTGTTTGGTACAGTTTAAAAAGAAAAAAAATAGAATTACTCATTTATGATAAAAGCAATTATTGAATCTGCTTCTAAACTAATGTCATTTTGATTACTTAAGTCAAACTTTTGATTGTGATTGAGGAATAATATTAAAATAATGACTTTGGAATGTTTCAGCCTAGACCATATTCAATCTGCACTTCACAGCTTCTTCACAAAGACACCTTAAGCATAGTGCTCAATTTGTCCGACTCTTCTGCCTTGCCTGTGGGAATTTGTTCTGGATATCTTTATAGAGTTGTTCAACATTTTCTTAATTCTGATACAAGGCTCTCAAATATGACAATATCAGATGCTCAAAACAACAAGAAGAACACCAAGGTTTATTTGTTTATTAAATACTGTTTATGTTTTTTTTAAATTTTCAATACAATGATCGATTCTATAGTTAGACAAGACCTACAGTAAATAAACTCAATTGGTTATCAATGAGATGATATTATGTTTACTTATTGTAAGGTTGAGTGTGGGCGACTCCAATTTTTCTTTTAAATATTTATGCAAAATTATACTAAACATTGAGATGTTTAGTTTTTTTTTAATTTCAATATATTTTATAACTTAAGAGAGAAAGTACATACATTTAAAATAGGCTAAATAAAAACAAGAATAGCTATCTCTTTTTCATTATACATTTAAAAAAAATTGCGTAAGGTTTTTTTATTTCTAAAAACTGAGGGTGATTCCTTCAGGCTTTCCTGTTCATGTTACGGAAATTTAGGTATTCCATTTTAGGATTAGAAATATGAGAAATTACTTATTTTTATTTTATTATTGGAGAAAGAAAGTTTTTTTAAACCAAAAACTGCTTGAAAATAAGAGTAAACTTAATAACTTAATAAATATGCAGTTATATTTATTTGAATATATATTAATATAATTAAATGTTAGCGGATTATTAGGAAACAAGAATTCTAATCTTGATGAAAAGTGAAATGTATTCGTATATTTAGGATTTTTATAATATACTTATGTATGTAACATTATATTATACAGATGTATATTATGTATATATGATGAATGTATTAATTTTAATTATTAATAATATTAAGATAAAATGTTTCTATCGATTCAGTATGTTAAATAAGTTTGTAATAATTTTAGGTATGCTTTTATTTCCGAAAACCAACTATATTTAGATATCCTCTGTGTGACACTGATCCGATGATACTAGTGTGTAACGGCACTGGTCTGGCTCCATTCATTGGTAAACATAAATTAGAACATAATTCCTTTTGAATTTATAATGTCATAATGGTTTTTATTTTTTGTTTTGTTTGTTTTTTTTTTTAAAGGAATATAATGAATTCTTAATCGTTGTACTTTTTTGTTTTTAGGATTTCTTGAACACAGAAAAGCCTTGAAGAATTTATATCCTGACAAGAAACTATCTGAATGTTGGTTGTTTTTTGGTTGTCGAAACAAAACAGATTTTATTTTTAGGTATTTACTGATAATTAAAAATGTTTAAATATAAATGTATTTTCAAGTGAGTTCTTTTAAGAATTTGTTTTCGATTCTAATTCTAATTATTTCAAATTGAAATTGCTTCACTCTGAATAATATGAGTCAGCATGTTTAAATTATTTGTACTTCTATGCTTTCCATAAAGTAGTTTAAATTCTCATATAAAACTATTTTTTTTTATTATGAAATTAATCTTCTTTTTTTTAATCTATAATTTAATGTATTCTTTTATTAGTTTTAAATCACCCTTCTCTTCTTTCTAATAACTCTAATATATAAACTTTGAATTAATTGTTTAATGAATTAATAATTATATGACTTCGAAAATAAAGAATGGCTTATAATGAAGATGCCTATGATATAGATTTAAAAAAAAGTTCTACCGGTTTTTAGATTTCGTAAGAATAAAAAAGTTTTCTTTTCAGTTCATTTCAGAATTTATCCCTGTTTATGTATTTTTATAAGTAAAGTTTTACTTGTCATAATGCGAGCAAGCACGGGTAGTATTTTTTATGTTTTAATAGCTGCTTTTTTTTAAAAAAAAAGAATAGCTGTTTTCTTTTTCCGAGTCAAAATTAATGAAATCAATATATGATATTGAAAGAATTTGGAATTAAAAATATTAACCCTTTATGATCGCTACTTGACGAAAAAAGTTAGTTTTATTCCCATAATTTACCTCCCTCTTGGTGTAAATTTTGGCATAAAAGCCATGCAGCTCTTCTTTTAATCAGGGAGTGATTATATTTTAGATCTCATTACGACCCGTCAAACGGTGTGACAGAAGACAACTTCACTTCAATTTGGTTCTAGTGTAGAAAAGTTGACTGTTCTGTACGAACACTATATGTTCTATACAAGGAAGGATAAATCAGTCAACGGTTAACTGTATTCTACACAAAATGATGTTTTATTATTTTTGTAATACTGTATCATATAGTATTTGTAATTTTTATCTGATTTAGAGGTGCATAGGAGGTCACTTAATAACTTTTCACGCCCTTAGTCAGTTGTGCTTTAGATATGGTTCTAGATACTTTTGGTACTAAAGTTCGAAGGTTTTAATCTTTATCGTGACTCTTCATGTGAGAAATGAATAATCTTGAGCACACTGTCCCTCTGAGAATACATGAAGCCTTTAGGTTGTCAGGTATTCGTTAAAGATTCTACCAGGGTAGTCCATAGGAAGGTGTGGCCCGGGGCAACTCAACCACTGCGATGCGAGGCCTCCCTCTCCCACCAATTATTATATATATAAACAATTATTATATTGTGCAAGTATTAGAAATAAAAAGAGTTTATAGTTTTCAATTTTATTTGAAAATAAAATCTGCCGCTGGTTTGATAGATTAACTTGTGAACAGGTCAATTGTCCGAGGACACTACCATCGTCCTACGGGGCCCCAAAAGCGCGGAACCAGTTCCAAATAACAAATATACCATGCCTTCTCCTCTAGAGCAGCACTGAGAGAAAAAAACTAATAAGCCTGACGATAGGAAAGAACACATTCCAATTTTTGTTTATTGTAATAAAAATAATGGTTTATTTGTTTCAGGAATGAGTTAGAGCAATTTCAATCAGAAGGAGTCTTGTCTAGAGTGTTCGTGTCTCATTCTCGTTTGGATGATGTAAATGGATCCAACGCCAAGTACATTCAGGTGAGTTAATAGTATTATAAGCCATGATTTTTAGATGAAAGCAAACATCCTCTTATAAGAAATGATTATTTCTATTTGCGGGTTTTTAAATGAAACTGTTTTAATGGAGTATATACTGTAGTAAAAGAATAAAATTGTGTTAAAATCATTAAAGTAAGTATTTAAGTTTAACATTTTCATATAATCAAAATGCCACTAAAAAATAAGAAAAATTAATTTTTGTTTACTTAAGAAATATATTTATATATATATAATGTAATTTTTTGAGGGTTGAGGTCTAATGATTTTAAACTAGCCCTTTTGCCGACGTTTCGACATATATATATGTCATCTTCAGGGCTACAACATGATTGTTTTACAATTAGCACTACTACAATGTTGTAGCCCTGAAGATGACATAAATATATGTCGAAACGTCGGCAAAAGGATTAGTTTAAAATCATTAGACCTCAACCCTCAAAAAATTACATCATATAAATATTGGGTCAAGAAAGCAAATCATGATTTATATATATATAAGATTTAACATAAACACGTAAAACAACAATCAATGATCAAACCACAATAAGAAAATGGGAAAACAAGACTAAGATCTTTCAACCGTAACAAGCGGTCTTCGTCAGAGTCAAAAACCCAACTGAGTTGTACATATATATATAAAGTTTAATAACATTTTATTATTAAAATTCAGTTAAAAGTAAAGAAATGCTATTCAGGACTTAAAAAGGTTCAGTTTCTTTTTATAAAATATTAATGCCTTAACAAATTTAATGCTATAAAAACACTTTTTTTTAAATTGAACTTTTCTGAATATAGACGAATATAGAAGCAATTTTTAGTGTGTATATCCTAATCTATATTGTGAAATAGACTAGAAGTTAATTTTTTTATTAAACTATCCTCTGGTGAGAAAGTGCGCCTAAAAAAGAATTCCCTTTGCTTCTTTTTTTCTCTTCAGGACTGCTTTCTCTACCGAGACCTTTTCTGAAATTTTATTATCTTCAGATAATGAACATGTGCACTATGTTTCGAAAAACTATTATTTCTAATATCAAGCCTTGTCTAACAGTTACTAATGTCCTAACTACATATCTTTTTCAGGATAATATTTGTAAATATAAGGAAGAATTCATTCCGTTTATGATGAAGGAAGACACGAAGCTCTACTTGTGTGGTGATTTGAAAAATATTGTCAATGACTTCATGAAAACCACTGCGGAATGCTATCAAAATATTAAGGGTAAATCCTAATTTATTTTCTAATTCTGTTTCAATATAATTTATGAAATTAATTTATCCGTTTCGAACCAGTAAAATAATTTCTTTCAAAAACATTGAACTGTATAATTTTTTGATTTAGGCCATATGTTTCTTGGTTTCTCTTAAGCAGGTCGTAACCTATTCACGACTGTACTATCAGAATATTTTAATCTTCTTCCATATTAGGAAATAAATTAAACATTACAATTAAAAGCAGTTGATCAATAAAATTACCAACATTTAATAATAGTTTTTTAATTGTGAAATAGCTTTTAAACTTTACCGCTCATGACATTCAATTGGTCCTATATGGACAATTGCGGTTCAATGGATCGCAGGTTGATAATTTCAGTAGTCGTTAAATATTTTCACTCCTGCATAAAATTTGAAATATGTTTTCTTGAAAGTAAAATATAAGTATTAAATGAAAAATATGCTTTTTTCTTGCATACTAAGTTGTAACGATCAATCAGTTGAATCGATAAAGTAATAGCTGTCATGGCAAGTGAGTTATTTCTTATTTTAACGTTTGTTATTCACTAAATCTCTGTAGACACTAATGTGTCATCATTTATCAACAGTTATGAATATACTTTTATGTAAGTATTTCATACGTTTTGAATTAAGGAATACAATCGTTTCCTAATTAAGACATTTTGATTAATGTGATTAAAGCTCTATAATACTAAGTTAAACTTTTTTTTAATTTTAAATATATTCTTTTTTTATTATTAATATGTGTTTTAAGTATTTTCTCTTTATAGTCGTCTTTTGTTTGAATCATAAAGTCAGTTGAGAGTTATATAATAAAGTCAGCAGGAAAGTAGGTATTGAACTTGTTTTTCAACTTTATAGGACGACGTCTACACTAGCTTAAAGGAATCCACGATTGACTTTTTACATGTTTTTTTTCTTTTTTTAGGTATCAGTACAGATGAAACTGCAGAAATAATTTGCAAAGTTGCTGAAAGTGGTAGGATAATATGCGAATCATGGAGCTGGGAAAAAGGAAGTAGCAAGTGGAATTTTTCGTCTAATCCATCGTCACCTTTGACAAGATTATTGAACAAATCAAATTTGGTCATATCCGTTTGAATGATTGCCTATTTTACAACTGAAATTAATTTTAAACTCTCTTGTTTATGTTTGTATTTAATTAATATATATATACAGTTAATTTTTTCCTTCTTGGTTTTCTTTATTATTTGCAGAATATTTATTCTTTCTTAATGCTAATTGAGATTATTATTAAGAAAGTTCCTGTTATTATTGTTTTGATTCCTGTTTTCAGAAACAAAACAATCAAAATGGATTTTATCTTCGTACAATACTTTATTATCATCCCTAGTGAATAATATTTAAAAAAAAATATGGTCTATGCTTTTAATTTCACTACTGTTTGCTTGTTTCCAACGTCTACCTTATAACCTTTTGCTTTATTGTTGTTCTAGGGGCGAAAGTGCACTCAAAGTGTTGTTTATCACTCATTTTCTCATTTTAGTAATGTGTGAGCCATATTACTGGGTTGATTATATATCAGCAGTCCGAAATTTTACATCACTCTAGTTTATTAGTGTGTGGATATTTAACAATATTTAACATCTGTTCAGGCTCCTACCCGCACACCTCTACTATCGGTACGATGGAAAGTACTCCTTAAATATCCTTACTGTAATCTACTTTACTAATATAAAATTTAAGGGTCCTGATATATGATCAAGACGTCACTGTGGTTCGCCCAAACTAAAAATGGTGTTGCATAAAAAATGAGTCACACTTTCCACCCCTATAAGAACATTACATGTGAAATTATATAAGTGTGTGTGTTAGAAACAAACAAACTTCAGTACTATCGTATGTATGTGAAGTAGTAACAATGCTGGAATATATATATATATATTGGTTTCTATGAGTAGTTATTCTGGGAAAGTTAAATGATTAGTTAAGATGGTGACCAATAGAAATCGAGTATTTTGTAGGTCTATATGAGTATTGGAGGAATAACATTGGCGAGGCTTCGCTAGGTAGCGAGTGTTAAGACCTTCTAACAACCGCATACTTCGACTCATCGACACCTAAAAATACTCGATTCCCATTGGTCACTATCTTAACTAATCATATACCATAATGGTATATATATATATATATATATATATATATATATAAAAGATTTCACATAAACACGTGAAACAACAATCCATGATCAAACCACAATAAGAAATGGGAAAACAAGACTAAGATCTTTCAACCGTAACAAGCGGTCTTCTTAATTCTTGAAGTCTTGAAGACCGCTTGTTACGGTTGAAAGATCTTAGTCTTGTTTTCCCATTTCTTATTGTGGTTTGATCATTGATATATATAATATATATATATATATATATTGTAAACAGGAAAATGATCCAAAAGGACAACAAACGTTTCACGATGAATCACAAACACAGAATTAAGGAACAAACACACTTACTGTCTCTAATTTTCGGTTGAACTGTCATCAGGAGAGTTGAGAAAGGGACACCAAGCGCACTTGTGAAGAGACGGTTCGAGACCCATATATATAACAGATTCAATAATATATATCGACCGTTTGATAGAATATTCCCAAGTAACTTCTCCACTTCTTCAAACATCTTCTCCATACACTCTTCTTATATCCTCATAAAAACCCATATTTCTTATTATTATATAAACCCAATATATATATATATATATATATATATATATATATATATATATATATATATATACCTCATTAAAGATCTTGCCAACATTAAGTTTAGTATGTTTCCTACATACCTTTTCAAGGTTTCGAATGCTTCTTTTCCATCTTTGTGGTATCATATAAATTAACTCACCGATTTTTTTATCTTTAAATATATTTTTCATTTTACATGTCCGACGTTTCAGTCTACGTTGACCATTCTCAAGGATTCTATATACAAGGTTTTTTTAACAATTCTAATAAATACTTATTTACAATAACAATTACATCACTTCTATCAAACATAACTAATAATACAATATTCTTTTAAAAAAACACTACCTTAATAAAATTGAGTAACAGGTTTGCTACAAAATTCCCTACATGAACTTTTTCACAACATTATTTAAATCACTAAATAGTTATTTTTTACGAATGTAACTTTAAAATTCTGGAAAAACAACAGGACTGATCATTAAGGTTCGGCTTCTTTTCCTTTATGCATAATGATTCAATTATATGCAGCCTCGTGTGATTATTGTCTGCATATAATACTTCAATGTTGTCTTCCAGCATTTTTCTACTTAGCCTGCTTTTATGTATGTTCATTGTGTGTTCTTTTGGTCCTCCGGCTGCGAGATGCATCGTAAGTCTGCGTGAAAGTGTTGTCGTCGTAGAACCAATATAGCTCGATTTTAGGAGCTCACAGTCTCCTATAGTGCAATTATATCTGTACACTACATTGGTTTTTTGTAGTTGTGTTTTTTGTTCTAGGCTGTTCCTAATTATCATATTTGCTGTGCAGGAACTGTTGTAGTAAATACTAATATTTAGCTTGTCTGCCGAGTTAACACATGTTGTATTTCTTTTAATTATAGCCTTCAAAATTCTTTCATCCTTTTTATATTCATTAGAGAATTGATTCTTATAATACACCGTTTGTATTCTTCCTTCTTCACCCAGCTGATGCTCTTGATTATTGTTTGAATTTAGATTCTTCATATATTTCCTTAAAATATTGTCGAAGTGTTGGTTACTATAACCATTGTTGACCAATACTTGTTTAATCCTTTCTACTGCTTGGTCGAATAGAGGCCAGTCAGACGATGTCTTGAATGCTCTATGTATAAGTGCCTTAATTGTTCCATCTTTATATCTTTCTGGGCACTCACTTTGTGCATTTAAATAAACTCCTGCATGCGTTGGTTTAACATATACTGATGTTTCATATTTCCTGTAATTCTGGTTTATTCTTACATCCAGAAAGTTGATATTATTGTTGACACTGAATTCCTTTGTGAATTTTAAAACTGATGCCTCTTCAAGTGCTTTTTTTAACACTCAATTTCTTGTTCGTTATTCACCACTAAGAAGCAGTCATCAACGTAACGGCAGTACACATGGGGCTTGACTATAGATTCTTGTGTTAACACACTATTCTCTACATGGCACATGTAAAAGTTTGCAAATGTTACTCCAAGGGGAGAACCCATGGCAACGCCATCTATTTGATAATATAAGCTCCCATCAATATGTGTAAAAGGATTTTTAGTAGTGTGCAACTACGAAGTAAACTTTCCAGAATTACTCTTGAAAAGGGAGGAGGAGTTAGAGTCGGATGTTCATATGCTAAATCACAAATAATTTCAATAGTTTTGTCTACTGGAACATTTGTGAAAAGAGATTCAACATCTAGAGAGGCCATGGTTCCTTTAGGCTCAGTGGCTCGTAGTATTTCTAAGAATTCATCAGTGGATTTAAGTAGATACTTAGCAGGTAGGTAAGGAGTAATAATTTTATTTAGTGCTTTAGCAGTACCATAAGTGGGTGTATTAACTTGAGAAATTATATTTCGTAAGGGGTTACCTGCTTTGTGCGTTTTGACATTACCGTATATGTAACCAGGACTAAATTCACCTATGATAGGCTTCAGAATTTTCTCCTTCTTTCCTTTATTAGCTTCTTTAATTAGCTTATTAATCTCAATTTTCAATTTATTGGTAGGGTTTCGAGAAATCTTTTTAAACTTAGTACTGTCTTCTAATATATGGTCTAACTTTTGTTTATACTCACATTTGTCTAAGATCACAAATATATTAGCCTTGTCTGCCTTTCTTATAACAATTTCATTGTTAGTTCGGAGACTTTTAGCAGCTTCTTTCATTTTCTTAGTGAGTACTATGCTGTTATGATAACCTCTGCGTTTAGTTGCTTCAGATTTTAACTGATCCTTTAATTCAGGTTTAATCGTGATGAACTTTTGTTCTTGTAACTCAAGTAACGAATTATACAGGATTTCAAGCTCTGTCTTCTTCCTTATACCATTAAACTTGCTCTTAAAATGGCATCTAGTGCCAAGTGATAAGAATTCATGCTCATTTTCCGTAAGCTTATATTTAGACAAATTCAAATATTTATCCGTTACTTGTGGTATGCACATTCTACCACCATACAATCTATGTAACTTCCTTGTTGTTCTACTAGTAGTTACTCTATGTTCTTGATCATTTAATTCCTCAATTCTTACAAGTATTTCTTCTTTCAAACCTGAGTTATCATTCCATGATTCTAACTCTTTTTTAATATCGGATATTTGTTGTTTATATTGTGATATACCTGTTATTTGTTTCTCTATTCATATTTCAGAAGACTTCTTCTATATTCTATGGTGAAACTTTCTTGTTGGACTGCTGGGTCATGACTACGAATATTGGTATACTTTGGGAGCAGACCTTCTTTTAAACATACCTCATTAAAGATCTTGCCAACATTAAGTTTAGTATGTTTCCTACATACCTTTTCAAGGTTTCGAATGCTTCTTTTCCATCTTTGTGGTATCATATAAATTAACTCACCGATTTTTTTATCTTTAAATATATTTTTCATTTTACATGTCCGACGTTTCAGTCTACGTTGACCATTCTCAAGGATTCTATATACAAGGTTTTTTTAACAATTCTAATAAATACTTATTTACAATAACAATTACATCACTTCTATCAAACATAACTAATAATACAATATTCTTTTAAAAAAACACTACCTTAATAAAATTGAGTAACAGGTTTGCTACAAAATTCCCTACATGAACTTTTTCACAACATTATTTAAATCACTAAATAGTTATTTTTTACGAATGTAACTTTAAAATTCTGGAAAAACAACAGGACTGATCATTAAGGTTCGGCTTCTTTTCCTTTATGCATAATGATTCAATTATATGCAGCCTCGTGTGATTATTGTCTGCATATAATACTTCAATGTTGTCTTCCAGCTTTTTCTACTTAGCCTGCTTTTATGTATGTTCATTGTGTGTTCTTTTGGTCCTCCGGCTGCGAGATGCATCGTAAGTCTGCGTGAAAGTGTTGTCGTCGTAGAACCAATATAGCTCGATTTTAGGAGCTCACAGTCTCCTATAGTGCAATTATATCTGTACACTACATTGGTTTTTTGTAGTTGTGTTTTTTGTTCTAGGCTGTTCCTAATTATCATATTTGCTGTGCAGGAACTGTTGTAGTAAATACTAATATTTAGCTTGTCTGCTCGAGTTAACACATGTTGTATTTCTTTTAATTATAGCCTTCAAAATTCTTTCATCCTTTTTATATTCATTAGAGAATTGATTCTTATAATACACCGTTTGTATTCTTCCTTCTTCACCCAGCTGATGCTCTTGATTATTGTTTGAATTTAGATTCTTCATATATTTCCTTAAAATATTGTCGAAGTGTTGGTTACTATAACCATTGTTGACCAATACTTGTTTAATCCTTTCTACTGCTTGGTCGAATAGAGGCCAGTCAGACGATGTCTTGAATGCTCTATGTATAAGTGCCTTAATTGTTCCATCTTTATATCTTTCTGGGCACTCACTTTGTGCATTTAAATAAACTCCTGCATGCGTTGGTTTAACATATACTGATGTTTCATATTTCCTGTAATTCTGGTTTATTCTTACATCCAGAAAGTTGATATTATTGTTGACACTGAATTCCTTTGTGAATTTTAAAACTGATGCCTCTTCAAGTGCTTTTTTTAAACACTCAATTTCTTGTTCGTTATTCACCACTAAGAAGCAGTCATCAACGTAACGGCAGTACACATGGGGCTTGACTATAGATTCTTGTGTTAACACACTATTCTCTACATGGACATGTAAAAGTTTGCAAAGTTTACTCCAAGGGGTGAAACCATGCAACGCCATGCTATTTGATAGATATAAGCTCCCATCAATATGTGTAAAATTTTGGTAGTGCAAGCTACTAAGTAAACTTTCCAGAATTACTCTTGCTAAAACACTGAGGATTAGAGACGGATGTTCATTATGCTAAATCACAAAAACTTCAATAGTTTTGTCTACTGGAACATCTTGTGACAAAGAGATTCAACATCTAGAGAGGCCATGGTTCCTTTAGGCTCAGTGGCTCGTAGTATTCTAAGATTCATCAGTGGTTTAAGTATACTTAGCAGTAGGTAAGGAGTATATAATTTTATTTAGTGCTTTAGCAGTACCTAAGTTTTGTAGTCACATGATTTACATATACGGTATATGTCAAAGCACAAAGCAGGTAACCCCTTGCGAGAATATAATCCCACTATACTTAATTTCCATGTAGAGTAGAAATGTGTGTTAACACAAGAATCTATAGTCAAGCCCCATGTGTACTGCCGTTACGTTGATGACTGCTTCTTAGTGGTGAATAACGAACAAGAAATTGAGTGTTTAAAAAAAGCACTTGAAGAGGCATCAGTTTTAAAATTCACAAAGGAATTCAGTGTCAACAATAATATCAACTTTCTGGATGTAAGAATAAACCAGAATTACAGGAAATATGAAACATCAGTATATGTTAAACCAACGCATGCAGGAGTTTATTTAAATGCACAAAGTGAGTGCCCAGAAAGATATAAAGATGGAACAATTAAGGCACTTATACATAGAGCATTCAAGACATCGTCTGACTGGCCTCTATTCGACCAAGCAGTAGAAAGGATTAAACAAGTATTGGTCAACAATGGTTATAGTAACCAACACTTCGACAATATTTTAAGGAAATATATGAAGAATCTAAATTCAAACAATAATCAAGAGCATCAGCTGGGTGAAGAAGGAAGAATACAAACGGTGTATTATAAGAATCAATTCTCTAATGAATATAAAAAGGATGAAAGAATTTTGAAGGCTATAATTAAAAGAAATACAACATGTGTTAACTCGGCAGACAAGCTAAATATTAGTATTTACTACAACAGTTCCTGCACAGCAAATATGATAATTAGGAACAGCCTAGAACAAAAAACACAACTACAAAAAACCAATGTAGTGTACAGATATAATTGCACTATAGGAGACTGTGAGCTCCTAAAATCGAGCTATATTGGTTCTACGACGACAACACTTTCACGCAGACTTACGATGCATCTCGCAGCCGGAGGACCAAAAGAACACACAATGAACATACATAAAAGCAGGCTAAGTAGAAAAATGCTGGAAGACAACATTGAAGTATTATATGCAGACAATAATCACACGAGGCTGCATATAATTGAATCATTATGCATAAAGGAAAAGAAGCCGAACCTTAATGATCAGTCCTGTTGTTTTTCCAGAATTTTAAAGTTACATTCGTAAAAAATAACTATTTAGTGATTTAAATAATGTTGTGAAAAAGTTCATGTAGGGAATTTTGTAGCAAACCTGTTACTCAATTTTATTAAGGTAGTGTTTTTTTAAAAGAATATTGTATTATTAGTTATGTTTGATAGAAGTGATGTAATTGTTATTGTAAATAAGTATTTATTAGAATTGTTAAAAAAACCTTGTATATAGAATCCTTGAGAATGGTCAACGTAGACTGAAACGTCGGACATGTAAAATGAAAAATATATTTAAAGATAAAAAAATCGGTGAGTTAATTTATATGATACCACAAAGATGGAAAAGAAGCATTCGAAACCTTGAAAAGGTATGTAGGAAACATACTAAACTTAATGTTGGCAAGATCTTTAATGAGGTATGTTTAAAAGAAGGTCTGCTCCCAAAGTATACCAATATTCGTAGTCATGACCCAGCAGTCCAACAAGAAAGTTTCACCATAGAATATAGAAGAAGTCTTCTGAAATATGACATAGAGAAACAAATAACAGGTATATCACAATATAAACAACAAATATCCGATATTAAAAAAGAGTTAGAATCATGGAATGATAACTCAGGTTTGAAAGAAGAAATACTTGTAAGAATTGAGGAATTAAATGATCAAGAACATAGAGTAACTACTAGTAGAACAACAAGGAAGTTACATAGATTGTATGGTGGTAGAATGTGCATACCACAAGTAACGGATAAATATTTGAATTTGTCTAAATATAAGCTTACGGAAAATGAGCATGAATTCTTATCACTTGGCACTAGATGCCATTTTAAGAGCAAGTTTAATGGTATAAGGAAGAAGACAGAGCTTGAAATCCTGTATAATTCGTTACTTGAGTTACAAGAACAAAAGTTCATCACGATTAAACCTGAATTAAAGGATCAGTTAAAATCTGAAGCAACTAAACGCAGAGGTTATCATAACAGCATAGTACTCACTAAGAAAATGAAAGAAGCTGCTAAAAGTCTCCGAACTAACAATGAAATTGTTATAAGAAAGGCAGACAAGGCTAATATATTTGTGATCTTAGACAAATGTGAGTATAAACAAAAGTTAGACCATATATTAGAAGACAGTACTAAGTTTAAAAAGATTTCTCGAAACCCTACCAATAAATTGAAAATTGAGATTAATAAGCTAATTAAAGAAGCTAATAAAGGAAAGAAGGAGAAAATTCTGAAGCCTATCATAGGTGAATTTAGTCCTGGTTACATATACGGTAATGTCAAAACGCACAAAGCAGGTAACCCCTTACGAAATATAATTTCTCAAGTTAATACACCCACTTATGGTACTGCTAAAGCACTAAATAAAATTATTACTCCTTACCTACCTGCTAAGTATCTACTTAAATCCACTGATGAATTCTTAGAAATACTACGAGCCACTGAGCCTAAAGGAACCATGGCCTCTCTAGATGTTGAATCTCTTTTCACAAATGTTCCAGTAGACAAAACTATTGAAATTATTTGTGATTTAGCATATGAACATCCGACTCTAACTCCTCCTCCCTTTTCAAGAGTAATTCTGGAAAGTTTACTTCGTAGTTGCACTACTAAAAATCCTTTTACACATATTGATGGGAGCTTATATTATCAAATAGATGGCGTTGCCATGGGTTCTCCCCTTGGAGTAACATTTGCAAACTTTTACATGTGCCATGTAGAGAATAGTGTGTTAACACAAGAATCTATAGTCAAGCCCCATGTGTACTGCCGTTACGTTGATGACTGCTTCTTAGTGGTGAATAACGAACAAGAAATTGAGTGTTTAAAAAAAAAAAAAAACACTTGAAGAGGCATCAGTTTTAAAATTCACAAAGGAATTCAGTGTCAACAATAATATCAACTTTCTGGATGTAAGAATAAACCAGAATTACAGGAAATATGAAACATCAGTATATGTTAAACCAACGCATGCAGGAGTTTATTTAAATGCACAAAGTGAGTGCCCAGAAAGATATAAAGATGGAACAATTAAGGCACTTATACATAGAGCATTCAAGACATCGTCTGACTGGCCTCTATTCGACCAAGCAGTAGAAAGGATTAAACAAGTATTGGTCAACAATGGTTATAGTAACCAACACTTCGACAATATTTTAAGGAAATATATGAAGAATCTAAATTCAAACAATAATCAAGAGCATCAGCTGGGTGAAGAAGGAAGAATACAAACGGTGTATTATAAGAATCAATTCTCTAATGAATATAAAAAGGATGAAAGAATTTTGAAGGCTATAATTAAAAGAAATACAACATGTGTTAACTCGGCAGACAAGCTAAATATTAGTATTTACTACAACAGTTCCTGCACAGCAAATATGATAATTAGGAACAGCCTAGAACAAAAAACACAACTACAAAAAACCAATGTAGTGTACAGATATAATTGCACTATAGGAGACTGTGAGCTCCTAAAATCGAGCTATATTGGTTCTACGACGACAACACTTTCACGCAGACTTACGATGCATCTCGCAGCCGGAGGACCAAAAGAACACACAATGAACATACATAAAAGCAGGCTAAGTAGAAAAATGCTGGAAGACAACATTGAAGTATTATATGCAGACAATAATCACACGAGGCTGCATATAATTGAATCATTATGCATAAAGGAAAAGAAGCCGAACCTTAATGATCAGTCCTGTTGTTTTTCCAGAATTTTAAAGTTACATTCGTAAAAAATAACTATTTAGTGATTTAAATAATGTTGTGAAAAAGTTCATGTAGGGAATTTTGTAGCAAACCTGTTACTCAATTTTATTAAGGTAGTGTTTTTTTAAAAGAATATTGTATTATTAGTTATGTTTGATAGAAGTGATGTAATTGTTATTGTAAATAAGTATTTATTAGAATTGTTAAAAAAACCTTGTATATAGAATCCTTGAGAATGGTCAACGTAGACTGAAACGTCGGACATGTAAAATGAAAAATATATTTAAAGATAAAAAAATCGGTGAGTTAATTTATATGATACCACAAAGATGGAAAAGAAGCATTCGAAACCTTGAAAAGGTATGTAGGAAACATACTAAACTTAATGTTGGCAAGATCTTTAATGAGGTATGTTTAAAAGAAGGTCTGCTCCCAAAGTATACCAATATATATATATATATATATATATATATATATATATATATATATATAGTGTATATTGGCAGCAGATTCTCTTGTAAACATATTTTATTAAAGTAGACGGCAGCTTCTGCATTTACGACTTTTTTGCTCGTGTTTTCTAGTTTTCGAACTAGTTTTTTCTGGTAGGGCGTGATTTCGTGGAGGAGTTGTCCCAGAGACATCAAAGAAATAATTTTGTAGCTTAATCAATAGTATTATATTTTTAAAATTGATTAAGCTAAAAAATTATTTCTTTGATGTCTCTGGGACAACTCCTCCACGAAATCACTCCCTACCAGAAAAAACTAGTTCGAAAACTAGAAAACACGAGCAAAAAAGTCGTAAATGCGGAAGCTGCCGTCTACTTTAATAATAATAATAATATATATATATATATAACAATTAAAATAAGCAGCGACACATAAACAGATACACAACAAAGACTCACTTTTCAATATTTCGACCGCCATTACGGTCGAAATATTGAAAAGTGAGTCTTTGTTGTGTATCTGTTTATGTGTCGCTGCTTATTTTAATTGTTATTTGTCCTGCTTTACAAAACCGTTTTACGTTTATCATGGTATATATATATATATATGAACCTTAAACCACAATGGAAAAAGGAAAACAATAGAAATAAATGCTCTGAGGCCTTTCAATGTATGTAATCAGAGAGCAAACAAAGTAAAAGAAAAATAGATTGAAATGCCTCATAGCATTTATTTCTATCGTTTTCCTTTTTCCATTGTGGTTTAAGCTTCATTGATTGCATCAATTTTATTGTTTATTTATTGTGATTTTTCAGCATATGTATATGTATATGAAGTTTAAACCACAATAGAAATAGGAAAACAATAGAAATAAATGCTCTGATGACATAGATTGAAAGGCCATTTACTTCTATTGTTCCCTTTTTTCTATTGTGGTTTAAACTTCATTGATTGCATCACATGTTTATTTATTGTGATTTTTTTGCATATATATAAATATTTATATATATATATATATATAAATATTGTTAAAAGTATCGACCGTGGAATAAAAACAAAACTAAAGTTTATCGGGACTCGGTCAGTTCTTCAGGTTCAAATTAAACTCTCATTGCCAACGTTTCGGTTTTTATTTAAAACCTTTTTCATAGGCAGAAGTATAAATTTTGAAACAGAAAAAATAAGTATTACATTACAAATTATTTTACAAAGAAAAATAGTTTTTGGATTTCACCAACAACTATAGTTTGAATGAACCCGTGACAATGTCACTGTCACAGGAGCTGTCCAAGTGACGTGTTATACAAAATCAATGAGATAGTAAAAAAAAGATGGATTTTTTTTAAAAAATAAATTAATTTTGAAAGAAAATAAAAAAATATACAAAACAGTTAACGTAAAATAAAACTATTGAAAGAAAGTAAGAATTAATAAGAAAGCTATAATTAGAAATATAGAAGGTAAGTATAAAAGATAAGGAAATCTTTTCTTATCTTTAATACTGACAGCATTACCACGCCGATATTAGTCGTTTATTGATGCTGTCCTATCAAAATTAGTTATACATGAATTAATTAGTAATGCGTAATTATTAAGATGAATAAGTTTTTTCTAGTGATTTAACAGATAAAAAAATCCGTTCATTGGTAATGCTAATAGAAAATCTACATACCACTGTTAAGTATCTGAAGGACCAGTTAAAAGTGGAAAAAGAAGCTAAGTTAACAAGACTATACAGATATTAGCCTTTTAGTCTCACAGACAGATAATACTCGTAATATACATTTGCAAGTCTACTATCGATAATTGTATCTTCTAAAATCATTGGTTCATTCGCTATAAAACATATAAATTATGTTGAAAAGACGAATAATATTTTTAATAATAATAATATTTTATTGTATCGTGCTGTGCTTTGTTTTCAGTGGCAGAAGACATTCTTTATTAAAAAATAAAAAGTAGTAGGGTTTTTATTGATCTTGTGTATTCAATTACATATTTATAAGTTTTTTCAACCAGCTTTTCTTTTCAAAGGCATCTAGTTTCCTTTTCATGTTGGCGCATTCTGTTTTGTATTGTTTGTACTTCTGGAAAAGGATGGTCATCTTTTCTCTCATTTTCTCACTCATGTCTTCTTTTGCTTTTAACTGCATTTGAAGTTCAGCGCATTTACACTGTAATATAATGTGTTAAGGTTATATAAGGTTATATTTTGAAGTTAACTTAACCTGAAATTCACCTGATTTGAAATACAATGAAAGCGGATATTTGTATTTTTCGTTAACACTTTTGAATAAATTTTGAAGAACTCTTAAATGCCAGTATAGTTCTTTGAATTTGACAATTACACTATTACAATTACTAAAAACTGAATTCCTTGGTTCTTTAGGTTTAGTTGAATGCATGAATGCATTGCAAAGTTTGTCTCTTTATGTTAGATATCTTCTGGGTATAAAGACTCAATACAGTTGTAAATAATCAGTGGTAATAATTTATTAGGTTGAAATAATTAAGCTATAGGAGTTTAATAGTTCCTATTACTCGTACATGGATGGCACCCACAATATATATTAAAATAAGGTCGAAATGTTGCGTGTACCTGTATAAATTATAAAAAGAGCAAATGTAATATTATAATTATTAATAATCAGAATTTAGATTTATTGTAAATAATTTATGAAGCTTGAAAGACCAATAAAACATTACTATAGTTTGGAAATTACAATTCATATTACTGTAATTATGACTGATATCTGAATGCCATGAACAGTCTCATTTGGGGTTCCTGGAGTCCAGCCTTGATCAAAGCTAAGCTATGGAACAATAAAAAGTTTGAAATCTTCTGGAGATGTAAATTTTGATAGCAGTCATTCATGTAAGAGCAAATGTGCAGGAACTTGCTTCATGTTAAGTTTCTCTCTCTTCCTGAATAACGTTTTCATTATTGCATTTAAACTAGATAACATACTTCCTACTGTCAACATGTTTCAACTCTTTCCCAGAGTCGAGAACTTGTGTGGCCGAGAATGATTCTCAAATGTTTATTTCCTTTAATATTGGCAAAGTTAAGCCAATTAGGATTAAAGTTGTTTGTTCATAGGTATACAACTACCTATAGTACTTGATAGTTATACAACTTTCAAGTTGTATAACCATTTTCTAATTATTCTCTCACAGGCTTAAAATTATTGAATCTGTGTTTACGAAATGTCAGTGAGTGCATTTTCAGTCAGAAAATGAAACCATATGTCAGTATTCATTTATAAACTAAATCCCAAATGCTGTTTAAAATTAATTACGTATTAATAATAATTAAAAACAAACTTCCGATTCTTATTATTGTAATCAGATACTGATGTTCGATATAGTGTATACAAGATTAGATTAAGGGAGAGAAACACCCAGTGTGCATACAAAAGATGTTATTCAACGTCGACGCGTTTCCAATGCGTTTATGCTGAAGTTGGATGTTTAAAGACAGTCAATTTTAACTTGAACACTTACCATCACTTAATAAGGCAGAGGATGAACACCAAGTGTCAGAAACGCGTCGACAGCGGATAACAATTTTGTGTGGAAACTTAAATGTTTTTTTTCCTTTATTATAATCATAAGTAAATACCATACAATAAATTATTGTATAGGTCGTGATAGTGGATATAGTTTTAATAACCTAAATTTGATATCTACTACTTTAACAAACAAGACAAGGTTTTAAGCAGCCACTATTGAAAAGTATCAGAACTACATCAGTCAAAGTGACTGTTGCAGTAATATTCTATCAGGTAAGTAAAGCAGGAGTTTTATGATGTTACTATTTAAGGAACTAATTATAAGTGGTGGTGATGCTGACATTTTGGGTACAGTTGTAATAAACTCTGCATTTTCATCAGTCTCATTTAATAAACAATCCTTTCATTTATCATTTTTTTTTTTACTAATTTTAAAAATAAATGAATGTGCCAAGAGATTATACCTTCGCTGACTTACACCACTGTTAAATATATAGACTAAATATATGATACATTAGTATTACCTGCTCTAGATTCAATTTACTCTTTTTCAGTTCATTGACAAATGCGGTCATCTGACTCTCCATTCTCTTTAGCGATGAATCTTGATCTTTTATTTTCCCCAGTTGTTTCTGTAAATATTTTTATCTTATGAAGTTGACATTTATCATTCAAATATTGATGAAAATATATGGGTTTATTACAATTTACAAAGTGCTAATATCGAGCCATTTACCATCGAATTTGATACTATTTTATTAGCTCTATGAAAAGTGCTGTAAATATTGGTTGACCCTGAATAGCCTGCACAAATGTTAATAATCTATTTGTTGCTGAAATAGCTGCTCATAGTACCTCTTTTGAATTTAGAAAATATATATACTATATTTTCTAATATAGTATATATATTATACTAATACTAAAATATAATACTACGAATTACGAATACTAAAATATATTGAGTTGAAATCTTATCGTCACATCTCAACATTCAGGATGGTCCAAACATGCATTGGCAATTTAGTGAGGTAGTGCTAAAAAAACTCGGGAAATCTTAACAGGTATAATAACATTGTGTAATCGCTTAGGACCCTTTAAACAATCAGGTCATAATCACAGAGATGTTTGATTACTTGACGTACATGTTTGATCACAGAGTTGCGTTTGATGTTTTCTGTGTTTGAGTTATGTCTGTGGGTTTCCTTCGTTTTGAATTTATTTTATTTAAAAAAGTCCGCTGGACCGTTTCTCTTAATTGTATATATATATAACTTTAACAAATAGGGAAGAACACAAAAAGTCACTACAGAACTCACTTCAATATTTCGACATCCGTCGTCATCGGGAAGAAGTGCGAAGTACTCGCGTTGAGAAGCAAACTGCTACTGCTATATATATGTAATTCGGTAATTTGTTATTCTTCAATAAACTGGACAATTATTCGATTGCTAAAATAATAGTCCAGTTTATTGAAGAATAACAAATTACGGAATTACAAATTGAATAAAAGTCCCTTATTTACTCTTGGAAAGAATCATAAATCATAACTTCAGACATAATCAGACATAAAATTATTATTTTTAATTACGATTAGTTCTATTGCATCCTCTATACTACCTATTTTTAAATTAACACATATATATATATATATATATATATTATATTATATATATATATATATACTCAATAAATTGTTCTTGACCTCTTCTATTCCATTGTATGTTTTGTTATTGAGGGCTAGGTTTGTGATCAGTTTAGTTCTCTATGTGGGTTGTAGATTGTTTTTGGTAAATGTATTATAGTTCTTTTCTAATTTTAGCCCTGAAGATGATGTACAAATACTTCGAAACGTTGGCCTAGGTAGGAGTTTATTTTCTTTTATATGACTTAGCCCTCAAAAACAAAACATACAATATATATATATATATGCAGATGTAAATGGTTTACAAAAAATTTCTAAACGATTTGGTGAAATTTCAGATGAATTGGATTTGTAAAAGAGATAGTTTGTTTTGAAAAAAAAGATTAATTTCATTTTCAAAAAGGTGAATTTCATTAGCAATAAGGCGAATTTCATTTGCAAAAAATTATTGGTTGTGTTCACTGGCATATTGATCAGTCTGAGGTCACTTTAGAGTTTAGTTGGATGTTCAAGTTCTGGGTTTTAGGACAATCTGTTTGAATAGATTCATACCAAAGGACACACATAAACCCAACACGACTTGGAAAAAAAACGTCAAAAAACAACATCGGGGATCTCAAAACATATAAATTGGGGATCCGTCAAAATTTCGAGAATCGCTCTATTTTACTTATAGTAAAGGAAAAATTCGGGTACACCGAAGTTGTTGATACTCAACTAGTATTATTTCAGACATTGAAGTGAACCATACAGGTCAAAAAGGTCCCATGTAGCAGCGCAGATTCATGCAAAAGAATTTGTACAAGTCACTAAAGAATTAGAAGGTGACTTTTTTGCAGTCCTAAACTCTTTACCCCCATAAGCTAGCGGACAAGTTTGCATCATAGTATTTTTCTCTTATATCCTTACCCCATATTTATGATAAATTATTCGCTTATACTTAAGGATTTTCCTGTATATAAAGTTCCAATTACATTAGTTTTAGTTTTTTATTTTCATGTAGTATTCAGATTCTAAACTGTTGAATAAGTTTCAGGGTGTTTTTAAGTGATCTGAGACTGTAATGTTAGGAGTTTTTAAAAAGGACTAGTTTGAAAGTGGTAACATGTTTCTTCAATGTTTAATTTTGTTATGAGAAAAATATTTCATTTGATAAATTAACTCAAGTGTCTTAAAGCAGTTAAAGTAATTAATATCTTTTCTTTTTGTACCTGAAGTATCTGTTCGAGGCGGTAGATTTCGACGTGAGTATCCTTCAGTCGGGACTCCATGTCAAAACTCTCTCTCGTCACTTCTTCGTACAACTGCACGAACTTAGCCAGCTGACACAGAAAGAAACAAGTTTTAACAGTAGTCAACTTTAAAGCTGTAGTGAGTGATTGCAATCAAATCATTTTTAAAAATCACTTTGCTCCTATGTACTGAAGTGGTCTTTCTAGACAGTAATAAATCTTCTAATAAAACAGGAAATTTGAGTTTGTTATTAAAAAAGAAGGTATTTAATAATAGAAGAAAACATCTCTTAAACCACCCTCCTTTTCTGACTCACGAGTCACTTGGTAGGGCGTTCTTTAAATTACACCACTGTGTCAAAATTATTGAGTTTTATAAAATTATTATTACGTTTGTGTTAATAAATATTGTAATATCAAGTATAATACAAAACTGATGCCTGTTTTGAAGAGGTTTTTCACTGTACTGGTTCTTCATCACTGATCTATGACTTATTCAGAAGGCAGACTATATTAAGATAATTTCTATTGAAAACAAAAAACAATCTATTAACATTTGGAAACATCAACTTTAAAAACAAAGATGATGCAATCATAAGTAAATAGGAGTTGTCACTTGTAAGTCGAAGTCGAGGGTTGAAGTGAGCCACAGTGCCACTTCTCAAAAGAGCTACGGCCACATCTCAAGTATCTTGATGAATTGTAGCACTAACAAGATAAATTTTGTGGACGCCAAATCCAGTCTAAATAAATCTGACTCAAGCTTGCAGTGGTAGTCCCGGAAGAGAACTCACATAGGCCATTAACTGACTCCTGGTGGGACCACACAAGCGAATCGGACTCTCCTCCTTCTTAACTATTCTATTCGAACTATCTCGCGAGAACAATAAATTTGAATAAATCCCTGATACCAGAGGATACTAGACTTTCATAATTGTCAAAGAAGTACTCTGCTAATGTCGCTGTCTTTCTTTGACTCTAAGGCTGGCCAATGACAAAGAAAGTGAAGTACACATTCTTCCTTCTCCTCACTTTGGCTTGCTCAAACAGGCTAAATATCCCTAGCTTTCAACCCATCATTGTGGTGGTTATATCGGTGTATGTTGTCTTTTGTCTTAAAAAAATTTTCTATTTTTTTATTGTTTATATATATATATATATATCCAATATCCGCCAAATACCGTTGTTTATCGCTTACAATAGGCCAACCACTGGTTATCAAGTGATATACATACTACAAGTTGGAAACCGTTTTCTCAAATCAATGAAATGAATCAGTTATTTTAAAGAAAGTTTGCATATTATAAATGCGGGCTGTCATTTCCTACCGACAAGGAAGATTGCTCGACTAGAACAAGTTCTGAGTATCTAAGCTTAAGTGAGATTTCACAACCGACGGTAAATTTAAACTGCCATTACTGTACTGTTTTAAATACAGTGCACGTGATTACATGCTGAAAAAGAATCTGCTACTTGGGTCCTTGTTAGTAGGTGCACTGTCCCTATTTAGTACTGACTCAGTTATTTGAATTTAACATACTGCTTATTTTTAAGTGTACGATATAGCAAATAAAGTGTAAAACATATGTTTATTTTTTTATATAGTAATAACATTAAAGTACAAACTCCCACCCTGAGATGATGTCAAAATACAATGAAAACCCATGCCCTTGTGTTCCTACCAAGTGGATAGCCTAGAACAAGCAGTGCGGTACCATTCATCTTTATCTTGGCCTAGATTTCTCCAATTAATAATTAACTCAGTGTTGCCATCATTTCAAGTTTTATACTCTAACTAATTGTGAATTATTAGTTGAAGAAAACTTTTCATTTCAAGTAAACTATCATTAACGAAATTAATGATAAATCAATTTTCCATGATCCAGTTTCGTAATCTTTAATATTTTTAAACTGCTTATTAAGTTTATTAGGCTACTACAAGATATTCATTTCTTAACCAACATTTAGGGAGCCTGGATTTTGTGCCAGTCCTCAAACTCTGTTCACAAGGGACTGGTCAAATTAAAACTGGCGTTTTTACAGTGTGTTTTTGTTACATTTATAGCATTTAGTACCTTTTTTTATTCAAACTGTTTTACTTTTGAATACTTTGTGAATTATAGATATTATTTTATAATATTCCTGTGTAATTTTCGTAGTACTGCATTCGATGGAACAAAAAGAGCAATACTATATGCAGACGTCTACTTCACAGTTGTAATACTGTTGTGAAGTACTGTTTTAAATACAGTGCACATGATTACATGCTGAAAAAGAATCTGCTACTTGGGTCCTTGTTAGTAGGTGCACTGTTCCTTATTTAGTACTGACTCTTAGTTATTTGAATTAAACATACTGCTTATTTTTAATTCACGTTCTGTTCTGATTGAAAACTATTTACCATATCATTAACCATATATCATTTTTCTAAATATTTTGTTAAATTAATTTTTTTTTTAACTTTTGTAGTTTTTAACATAAAGTGGTTCATTCTGGTAGATAATATATGAGGTAATGCGGATTTGAATAGTTCTGGTATACTTAAAATATTTTTGGTATGTATATTTGGCATCATGATATATTATAAGTTTTAGATGAAAAGCTAATTGATAAATTCATTGGAAGGAGTTGAGAATGACGCAATAAGTTCGCGATAAAAGGTTGGTTACCTGCGTGACGAGGGACTGTGTGTCAGCGCTGTAGTCCACACGGAAGACTCTCTCTTCGTCATCTGAAGGCCTGAAACAAACATTTCGAGATTGGAAAGAAAACCTGAAGCGTTTTACTGAGGAGTAGTTTGCTTATGAGAGGTGGTCTCCCGCTGACATTCTTCACGTCACAGCTGCGCAAACTTCACATGACCCACCCACCACAAGTTAAATTATACTGGCTTTCGTATCAGTATTCTGTCATATTGAAAGAAGTAAGATGTACCTAATCAGATGCGAGCATTTCTCAAAGGAAAAGGTAAACCTTTTATCACATGAGTGAATCTAATTATTTGAAGAAATCAACTGGATGAGATTAAAGAAATGCTGCTCTCAGAAAATCTGCAACATTTCAAAAAATATCTTGGTGAATAAACTTTATAATGGAAATAAGCAAGTCAAAACAGACACAACTCACAGAATCAACTTCAGGTAGCGATAGCTAAAGGACTGTCGAGAGGGGATGTTGGCAGTGCAGTGTTTTGAAACAACCAAATTCTTGGAGACAGAAAAAATATGGGAGACCAAAAATGGTAGGGATAAGGCTTTAATAAACATAGTAGCTCAAATAATCTACAAAAACATAGTCTCTTTAATTTAACTAGAAAAAAAAATTTGACCCACTTTGCCAACATGAAAAATATGCTGCCAATGTGAAATAGTGGGCGGATATAAAAACAATTAAATAATGTGGAAGTTTTTTTAAATTGTATTGCTTTTGACACTATTTTTATGAAGGTTATACTAAGTTTTGTACCTAGGACTAAGATTTGTTATTCCTCCAGGAAATCCTCTCAGTACAAGAATAAAACCATCGGAATCTCTAAACTTGATTGATAGCTGCAAGTTGGGAAATATTGTTTGAATCTATTATCACTGGAATATTTTTACTATTCTATGACTGCTGATTAAGCTGAGGTTTTCGGTAAGTTGAAATTAATTACCAATGTCCATCGTGGCACCATAATCTGACTAGTTAAGTGTTACAAACTCTTGCAATCTCAATATCTTGTAACTCGCCACCTATTTCTAGCCATTGTGTTGTGGACTGCCAATCTTTCCTCCCAAAGACGACTCTTATACCGAAATATAAGATTGAAATATAAGATTAAAAATATAGTTATAGTGATTGAAAAACTGAATTTTTAGGTATATATAAATGATTAAACCACAATAAGAATGGGAAAACAAGACTAAGATCTTTCAACCGTAACAAGCGGTCTTCGTCAGAGTCAAAAACCCAACTGAACACTAGATGCAGAAAACATCTGGTGAGGAGTTGAGAAGAGTGGGAGGGAAGAGTGGTATTTTAAAAGGGTGAAAGCACAGGAAAGGACTAATGTCCAGAAAGGGATGTTTGGGGAAACAAAGGAGTACAGTAAGAAAAAGTAAAAAACTATCCGCTAGCTGTCAACCCTCTTTGAAGAGGCTATTGCCCTCGTGACGAAAGTATCAAGTTTGAAAAGACCGTTACTAATGTTTATAATATTAGATCTATTAAATTTATTTAGATCTATTTAATTTTAGATCTATTAAATTTTAGGTATATATATGTATCTACTTTCTGCATAACGCTGAGGGATTCAAAAATTTCGTTATATGACTGTGGCTTTAAAAAAAAATGTTTTAGATAGGTATTACATGTATCTATTTATCAACGTCTAAACCAGAGTAAACAAATTAGAAAAATGACTAAGATCTTTCAATCAAACCAAGTGTTCTGTGTCAGAGTAAACGAATACTGTATCAGTTTGACTCTGACGAAGACTGCTTGTTTTAGTTGAAAGATCTTAGTCATTTTTCTGATTTCTTACTGTGGTTTAGATGCTGATTCTTATTTCACATCATTATTGTGAAATCTAATTCACAATTGTGTTATGGATTGTTAACACATCCACTATTTATGTTAAATTTAATTTACAACAATCTTACATTTTAATATGAAAGAATATTTAAATCAGCATTAATTATTTATATATAAAGTAAATCAATTAATGTGGAAGTTTTCTTAAATTGTATTGCTTTTGAAACCACTTTTATGAAGACTATAGTAAAGTTGTGTATCTAGGACTAAGATTTGTATGACTGAGTTATAGATGATATTACTTGTACTGCCTAATCCGGGAGATCTCGTCGAGCCTCATCTGAAGGTCCTTGATCCGTTCGTCCTTCTCCATGAGAATAACATTGTAGTCACTCGACTCGAGTAGCTTCCTCTAAAACAACTTGCTCCTTAACTTCACGCCTCTACCTCCCACCACTAACCTGCCTCACTACTTACCAAGCTCTCCATTTCCATCACCATTATTTCCTTTTCAGCAAACATTTTTTCTCTAGCTTCTTTTTCAACTTTTAACTGGTCCTTCAGATTCTTAACAGTGGTATGTAGATTTTCTATTAGCATTTCCAATGAACGGATTTTTTTATCTTGTCCTAGAAAAAACTTATATATCTTAATAATTTTGTATTATTAATTAATTCATGTATAACTAATTTTGACATATTTTGACAGTAATGTAGATTTTGCTATGAATCAGAAGAATTATGTGAGCCACCCTCAATGTGAGCCACCCTCAATATGAGCCACCCTCAATGTGAGTCGTCACCCTCAATGTGAGCCACCCTCAATATGAGCCACCCTCAATGTGAGTCACCCTCAATGTGAGTCACCCTCAATGTGAGCCACCCTCAATGTGAGCCATCCTCAATATGAGTCGTCGCCCTCAATGTGAGCCACCCTCAATGTGAGTCACCCTTAATGTGAGCCACCCTCAATGTGAGTCACCCTCAATGTGAGCCACCCTCAATGTGAGTCGTCACCCTCAATATGAGCCACTCTCAATGTGAGCCACCCTCAATGTGACTCACCCTCAATGTGAGTAGTCACCCACAATGTGAGCCACCCTCAATGTGAGCCATCCTCAATGTGAGTTACCCTCAATGTGAGTCGTCACCCTCAATGTGAGTCGTCACCCTCAATGTGAGCCACCCTCAATGTGAGTCACCCTCAATGTGAGCCACCCTCAATGTGAGTCACCCTCAATGTGAGCCACCCTCAATGTGAGTCGTCACCCTCAATATGAGCCACTCTCAATGTGAGCCACCCTCAATGTGAGTCACCCTCAATGTGAGCCACCCTCAATGTGAGCCACCCTCAATGTGAGTCACCCTCAATGTGAGCCACCCTCAATGTGAGCCACCCTCAATGTGAGTCACCCTCAATGTGAGCCACCCTCAATGTGAGTCGTCACCCTCAATGTGAGCCATCCTCAATGTGAGTCGTCGCCCTCAATGTGAGCCACCCTCAATGTGAGTCGTCGCCCTCAATGTGAGCCACCCTCAATGTGAGCCACCCTCAATGTGAGTCGTCACCCTCAATGTGAGCCATCCTCAATGTGAGTCGTCACCCTCAATGTGAGCCACCCTCATTGTGAGTCGTCGCCCTCAATGTGAGCCACCCTCAATGTGAGCCACCCTCAATGTGAGTCGTCACCCTCAATATGAGCCACTCTCAATGTGAGCCACCCTCAATGTGAGTCGTCACCCTCAATATGAGCCACTCTCAATGTGAGCCACCCTCAATGTGAGTCACCCTCAATGTGAGCCACCCTCAATGTGAGTCACCCTCAATGTGAGCCACCCTCAATGTGAGTCGTCACCCTCAATATGAGCCACTCTCAATGTGAGCCACCCTCAATGTGAGCCACCCTCAATGTGAGCCACTCTCAATATGAGCCACTCTCAATGTGAGCCACCCTCAATGTGAGTCACCCTCAATGTGAGCCACCCTCAATGTGAGCCACCCTCAATGTGAGTCACCCTCAATGTGAGCCACCCTCAATGTGAGTCGTCACCCTCAATGTGAGCCATCCTCAATGTGAGCCAGGGTTTATCGTGGAGAGATCATGAACCAACTTCTGAGCATGTTGTTTTACTTTCCAACGTGATTGCAGATTTTACTCTGCACTTCTTAAATTACTTACTTCATATTCTACAAAAGTATAAAATATGTTACTTGTCCTACTATTATCCAAAAATTTAGCAAATGTTTAACATATTTATGCCTGAAAATATGTTACCTCTTTTTAATCAAACATTCACTTAGAAAGATGTTTTCTTGTTTTCTCTACGTTTACTCCTTTCCAAAATACTTAAAGAATATAATATTTCCTAAAATCATAATATTGATGGGCATATGGTGTATGTCTGCTGGAGAGTCACTGAATGCATTTCTGGTTTCATTGATGCGATCTTCAACGAAACGATCGTGGTCTAGTCGCTTGTAATATGACGGTCATGACCCGAAATGAGATCACAATATTGTTGCAATGATTTGCGGATTGGTTTTAATAAAATGTTTCCACGAGTTTAAAATATTTATATAGTAGGCGAGATATTGTAAATAATACATTATCTCACAGTATACCTCAAATATTCATTGTATGTTGACAAAAGAAAATGAAAAAACATAATTTTGTAAAAAAGTTTTTTAAAAATGTTTCATTCAAATAGAGCGATTTCTGTCTGACTCCATATTGAATACATTTCCTCAGACTTTCTGCTTTAAACTAAACTTAATGAACTCTTGCATTGTTAATAAATAATAACCTAATGAAGATGAATATTAAGTTTATTAATTAATTTTAAAGATAAACACCCATTTTTCTCAAAATTTCATCACCGTGACGTTTTCAGGAAAAAATGTAACACAAGATCAAATAACGATGCAACTCACAAATTAGAAAATTGTAATTTACAATCACCGTGACCAACCTCAAAATTGTTAAAAGGAAAAACAAAAACAATAAGAGTGTGAAAATAAAAATAAAAGAAGTTAAAACAAGTTGAAGTAAATGATTAACTGAGAGAGTGATGAGGGGAGGGAAAAATTAAAATAATAGTATAAAAGAATATATGTCTGAGATATTGATAGTAGCTACGCTCTTAAATTTTAGCTTACGTTAACAATATTTTTGGTCTTATCAAGATACGATGAATACGATAGAAAAGAGATGGAGGGACGGATTTTCTTAATATGAGAAGAGTGGTACTGATAAGGTAGAGGTAATGTTGAGGATTGGTGGGTTTAGAGTCAGGGGTGTCAAACTCATTTTGGTCTGGGAGCCGAATACAGCTTAGTTTGATCTAAGCGTACATATTTTCTAAGCGGGCCGTGCCAGCAAGCTAATTCCAAAATTACATTGAGCTTACAATAAGTCTACCTTTTTCTTTGTACCAGTCACTAATACTAATAAATAGTACAAAGAAGAATAAGTCAACTATAAAAATCTTTATTAAAATCCGACATTCCGTATCCACTATTATCCATTTTGACAGAGATATTTCGCTGGTCAAGGTACGAGGACAAAGGAAAAGTGGATAATACAGCGCGTACTAAAACACTGGTGGATAATATAAGAACTGCAGGTTTTTAAGGAAATTAGAGTAAACTGCTTCTTTTTTTTTATAATAATGCAGATTTATCCCGCCGGCCGGATTGAACCCCCAGGTGGGCCGGATCCGGTCCGCGGGCCGTATGTTAAACACTCGTGGTTTAGAGAATATAGAAGTGGGTAACTGGAGTTGCTTGGTATAGGCATTGCTATATAGTTTGCTTACTTCTATTCGTGCTAATGATCTTTGTCACGTAGAACTCAAAACAGTTTTTGCTAAATATAAGATAAGGCTGATCAATCAAAAGCTTATCTTCAAACCTAAAGGAAATTACAAAAAGCATAAGTCTGCCCGGAGTGTGGTTACATGTACCAGAGGAGGCAATTAATAAATAATTAGACACATACCTGTTTTAGTAGCGTCTCCTGCATCGAGTTGCTTGTTCGCAGTGATTCGCAAGTCATCCAGTAATTTCACTTTTTCTTTATTCAACTAAAATAAATCTTCATTCAAGTTATAATTATATTGGAGAATAAAAGATTTTGCTTCAAATTTTGAAATAGCACTAATAAAGAGAATTATGAAAATGAACTTGATAAATTCATGACTGGGAAGCCGAGTTGTAAAACTTGTTTTTCTGATAGCAAAATTATAAATTAAGAACATTCAGCAGTTTAAAAAGGTTTTTAATGTGTATTTTTAGCAAGTTTAAATGTAATTTTTATCGAAATTTTTAATATAAATATATCTATATAATTTAAAGTAAATTCAAAAATGTTTGACTTGTATCAAACTTATTTTGTGCTATTGATGGGTGCCGGAAAGTTGTTTTCTTGAAATAAATTGTCAAAGTAAATCAAAACATAGCTGCGATTTCTTGTAAAGTTAGATTTAGAGATATGTGCAGCTATCACATCTGACATGGGCATTCTGTGAATACACATTAATGATCAAACGACAACATGATGGGAAATAAAAGACTAAGATCTTTCAACCGTAACAGCGGTCTTCGTCAGAGTAGGGTTTTTATCCGTTAGGTTTTTGACTCTTGTTACGGTTGAAAGATCGTAGTCTTTTTTTTTTTCATTTCATATTGTGGTTTGATCATTGATTGTTATTTTATGTGTTTATGTAAAATCTTGTATATATGAATACACATATGCATAGTACACAGGGTGGTTTAGATCCCAGGGCTTCTCATTTTAAAGTAGAGCCCTGAATCGCATCTGTCTGTCTGCGACATCTCCACTATACCGCTGAGTAACAGATTTATCCCTTGAGGAGCAAAGCTGGCAAAAGGTAGAGTGCTAGACATGTGGTTTACTAAGCAATAGTAAGTCACTGACCTTAAAATAACTTAAAATGACTTAAAATAAGCCACTAATCTTAAAAAAAAGAACACACTAACGGCAAAACCTTATTTTTGTTGTCACATAATTAGCACATCCTCACACCTACCTCTCTGTAGGTCAGGGTAACCCAGTGGCTTGCATACTCGCCTCTGGACTGGTAGATACCGGGTTCGATTCTAACTCTAGCCTAGATTTCTTCATGCTGAAGGTGAAAAAAATCTGAACATATCATCTCTCGGAGATGATGATAAGCCATCGTTCCTGAGCCTGTACTATGTCAGGTACTCGTTTAAGAGCCCTAACCTAAATATACTTGAGTTAGGTAAAATTTTGGACTCGCAATAAAGAATCAACCCGATAATATAACTCACCCATTGCTAAAGTGGATGCCAACTAATAAATGAGTCACACATTTCACTCCTAGTACAAACACTAAAAGGTAGAAGCCCAGAAGTTTGGGCTTTTGGAAAACAAACAAACACCTATCTCTCCTTTTAACCATAGATGCTTTTATAAACTGTCAAGCATTACACACCGTCACTGGGATAGTACTTTGTCAAGACTCTATACAAAAAATAATAATACCTGACTTATGATTTTTCTCAAAGTCTGTATTTCATCTGCATCTCCATTTCCATTTGTAATTTGTTGAAATATTTTCTTCTGTTCTATAAAAAATTGTAATTAATCATTAATTAAACATTCTCCTCCCGTATTTTCTCATTTACTTATTTCATAATATAAACATATTACGAAATAGTATTATAATAAAACAAATTAAATGGTCATTCAGTTAATAAGAATAAGGCCGATATAATATAGTCTAAAGTCTATTTTTTCTTTATAAAACTTCTGAATTTTGCATACAATTAGCTATTCATTTAATTATATTCTATCCATATAAATTCTATTGATTGACGAACAAACTGTTTATGTTTATTGTAATCGTTTTTTAAAATAGATGTTTTAAATACATACCTGAAAAATGTATTTACATTTGTAATTTTTGAAGAATAAGATATTTTACCCAACAGCTGTGTTGGTTTAGTATATGACTTTGGAAAATAATTTTTTTTAATTTAATATAAAAAGTGACATTGAAGATGACAATATCAAAATATTGAGAAACTATTATTATATTGTTACCATTTTTTTTCTACTAACTATTATTCTATAATAAAGTTTTGACGTCAAATATTATTGCAGATAATAGAACAGGGTTTTGAATCGTTTAATCGTTGAAATCAAACTTGAAAACCCTAATTTACGGATTTATTAGTAAATAAAAACTAATAACTAACTAACTTTGTTAGTAACAAAACTAACAAAGTTACTTTTGTTAGTAACAAAAGTAACTTTGAAAAAATAAACTATAAATTATTAAATTAAAAAGGATTTGGAATGCAAATGGTGTTTTTGTTAATAAACGGTGTTCTGTGTTAATAAATATAATAAGGTATTGTTTTCTTGACCACAATGTACTAATAAACACTTTTTCTTCTTCTTGGAGTTTGGTCAGGTTTAATATACGGAATCACCTTATCGCCAACGTTTCGTCTTTATTTTAAGGCATCCTCAGGGCTACAACTAACAAAAAACACTGGACATTTGCCATATCTACTTTAAAATCATCATAACAAATTCAAAAGGATTAAAAAGCTAGCCTTGAGTAAGTAATTTTTTTGAAAGTAGATATGACAAATGACCATTGTTTTTTGTTAGTTTATAGCCCTGAGGATGTTTTAAAATAAAGACGAAACGTTGGTGATAAGGTGATTCCGTATATTAACCCTGACCAAACTACAAGAAGAAGAAAAAGTGTTTATTAATAAATATATATAATATTGAAAAAAAAAATGAAAACAATCAGGAGAACAACATGACCATCTTCGAATTTGGTCTAACAATAACCACAACAACAAAAAACAGCGAAAAGTTTTAGAAGAATTCTTTAATTCTAAAACTTCACATGCTGTGTAATACTATTAGAAGACCGTTATCAGTTTACTCATTGTAACTGAGATTTTAATTATTGAAGGGACTTAGATAAACACACATATCGTTGTTACTAAGCCAATTCTTATAGTTTTCTAGAATCCACGCTCCTGGATTAAGTCAAACTTAAAACTTTAACAGTCAAGGTTTATATTATCATCATTGTTAAATAGAAATATAATAATGATAAGACAAATATACATCTAAAATAAGAAAAAAAAAAACATTCAAGATTGAGTCGTGGAGTTGATAGGGCAAGAGCAATCAAATATATTTCCACTTTGAATCTCTTAGTCGTGCCAGGGTCTGTATAACTTGAGAATATAGAAACTGTCATTACAACTTTGACTGATTGCTTGTCGATGGATTAGAATAGAAAGTTACAGCGCTGAGCAACGGAAGATCTGTGACAAATCATTCACAAACTGATTTCAACTGAAACCAAACCAACAAAAAATAATAACACTGAGACTAATTCAGTTGATAGACGCGATGAGGGGATGTACAGGAGAGATTAAGATAATTGGGATAAGCAACAATATTACTTCAGCATGTGCACCGACATAAAGAAGCACTGATTTAAAGAGTAACAAGCGCTTTTGAACCAGTTGACCAACGACAACAAAAGTCAAAACAAGGACTCATTTTATTTTGTTGTTTTTGTTAGACATCAATAGTTTAAATGCACACCAGTTTACTGAGTTGTAAAGTTTTTTCTTCGATATAGAAGAAAGTTGATGAAGTCTAAATTTCGACTTAAATTGTTACATTAATTATTATTCCATTTAGTAAAAATTTATGAATTGTTTAACTAAAACAATATTAAACTACAATTCAGATTTCATTGTACCTTGATCTAAAATATCTTTTCTGATGATCTCATCTTCTTTTTCCTTTAAGATCTGTCCCAAGATAGTAACGTTATCTTCTAACTTTCTCTTCTCTTCCTCCACCTGAAGTTACATAAAAGTCCTACATTAAAACGAAAAGAAAATCAATTCAGGCAATCATGAATGTATAATAAAATTGTTACTGATTTTGTAGACTACTAACTTGTTTTAAACGTTGATTTTTCACGTCTAAATCTTTTTCCAAGTTTAGTAATTTCTTTCCTTTTTCTTCTTGGTCTGAGTTATTGATGCCTGCAAGAAACAGAACTTATAAAATCAAGTCCATTGTTTATCTCTAGTGGTAAAGATCCCTAGCACTTACGAGTATATATATTTTCATATACAAGTATGAAAAATTGACAGAAGGTAATTATTAATAATTAAATTACATTAAAGATGATAGTAAAGATATAAAATTAGTACTTTAAATGTAAAGTTATAAATTAGTGCTGTATAAAATTACTATTACCTAATAAATGTAATTTTACACTATTTATTACTAATTAAGTTTTGTGCTTATTGTTTTCAAACGCTGTATATTTGTAGATGGGTTTAAAATCAATCCTCTAAGATGATGTTGAACGTAAAAAGTCACAGTATATTAAACAACAATAAAGGAATACGTTATGAAAATCCGAGTTTGCTCTTGTCTGCCTCTTTTGAGAGCAAACAAGAACAGCGTGGTTCTGAGTGAGCCTCTTTTCTTTGTGATTTGATAAGTAAAAATAAATATTTATACAAAACAAACAGAATAGACTGTGTAAATATTCCTGAAGGTGTAACTGAATGAAGTTGTGCTTCCTAAGGTGACAGTTTAAGAAGTAAGTTTTGAAGTATTGAAATGATTACATATTAAAACAACTAATATTTGTAAAAACGCTTTGTTGTCAAAATTTTTAGAATCAAATTAGTTCAAGTTTTAACATTAAGGTGAGTTTATTTTTTTTTCTATTTCAATTAAAAAAGGAGGTTAAGGTTACTTGTATGTTTCGGTTAGATTATACCTTGTATAGGCTTTGTGTACCAATATACAAGGCCTTGCTTTGCTTATCTCTATACTAGGCTATAATTTGCCAACCCCTATACTTGGCCAAGTATTTCCAAACCTTATAATAGGTAATACATTATCTACTCCATTAATAGTCCGTATATTGCCAACATCTATACTAGCAATGCATTGCCAATATACTATCATTACCAGTACACTAGAATCTAGTGTTTCTGTTGGGTTTTTGACTCTGACGAAGACCGTTTGTTACGGTTGAAAGATCTTAGTCTTGTTTTCACATTTCTTATTGTGTTTTGATCATTGATTGTTATTTCACGTGTTTATGTGAAATCTTTTTATACTAGCATGCGTACTATACCTACCCCTATACTAGGTCATGCGTTGCCAACTCCTATACCAGCCTTATATCGCCTACATTATATACTCGTATTGCCAACTTGTATACTTGGCCTAGCATTGTATATACCTATACTAGGTCATACATTGTTTATCTCTTTATCAAACTATATCATCTAAACCTTACATTGGGTTATGCATTGCCAACTCTATATTACATTGTATTTTTCAGCAACTGTAATAGGCTTTATATTGCTACCACTTACATTAGTCCAGCAGTTTAGTCTCTTTTTCATTGTTCTATTAAGTGGTTAGAAATAACCACTAAAGCTAATCCTAAATTTAAATTAATCTTAAATTTATATTTTTTTTTGGAATTTATATTATTGAATAAAAAATGAAATCAATCGCTGAATGGCTGGATTGATTGAAGAGTAAGTATTACGTGCGAGGACGTCCCCAGCGATGTTGTGGATGTCTGGCAGATCTGATGACTCTAACTGCTGATTGGTGTCCAAAATGTCTTTCCTCATCGACACCAGATGATGGTACGATGTCTTTATATTGGTCTAAAACAGAAAATCAAACCAGCCATTTAGCTGTATTGAATATTCACTTTGTCCTTTATTGTCAAATCGCCTAAACAACTTATGAGCTTTTTCAAAAAATAATTCATTCTTTATGGAATTCATTCGTATTAATACATCAAATAATGTTGTCAACAGGAAAACGATCCACAAATGAAACAAACGTTTCCAATTCAACTATAGACACAGAAAATATAGAACCGTCATCAGGAGAGTTGAGATATAACACCAAGCGCACTTACAAAGCGACGGTTGGAGACTGACGGGTGTACCTATCTCAACTCTCCTGATGACGGTTCAACCGAATATTAGAGACTGTAAGTGAGTTCGTATCTTTATTCTGTGTCTATAGTTTAATGTACAACAAATAATGCTAAGACGTTAGTTTTGAAGAAAAAAGTTCTTAACGAAATATTAATGTCAAAAGGCGAAAAAAACAAAAACCGTAAACGTAAAATGATCAAAGGAATCACAAGGTTTTGTTCTATATTGGTCACTGCTATGTACATATGTATCGTTAATCTTCACGAGTAAATGAAAAGTGATTCTAATCGTACTCCTGCATTCAAATCGTGGTGGTTAAATCACCAAGTTCTTTTAGTGTTATCATTTTTCTAAATGAATTATTAAAAAACGTTTATTATGCAATTGGTTGTTTTAATTGTTTGTATGTATTATGTTTTGATTCTTGTCTTAGTTTCATTTTTACAAATGATTAGCAGCTGGTGAAACAATTAGAATTAAATGCTACTGAAGAACTTACTATTTGAATGGGTTTACTTAATAACTGAAATTTTCCAGTAATGTCTCAATAACTGAATATTGAAAAAAGATATAAATTTTTGCAAATTGCAGGAAAAGCCTGACTGTTTGGGAATGTTTTGACTTGAAAAGTCTGACTGTTGAGAATGTTTTGACTTGAAAAGCCTGACTGTTGGTAATGTTTTGACTTGAAAAGCCTGACTGTTGGTAATGTTTTGACTTGAAAAGCCTGACTGTTGGTAATGTTTCGACTTGAAAAGCCTGACTGTTGGGAACGTTTCGACTTGAAAAGCCTGACTGTTGGTAATGTTTTGACTTGAAAAGCCTGACTGTTGGGAATATTTTGACTTGAAAAGCCTGACTGTTGGGAATGATTTGACTTGAAAAGCCTGACTGTTGGGAATGTTTCGACTTGAAAAGTCTGACTGTTGGGAATGTTTTGACTTGAAAAGCCTGCCTGTTGGGTATGTATTGACTTGAAAAGTCTGACTGTTGGGAATGATTTGACTTGAAAAGCCTGACTGTTGGGAATGTTTCGACTTGAAAAGTCTGACTGTTGGGAATGTTTTGACTTGAAAAGCCTGACTGTTGGGTATGTTTTGACTTGAAAAGCCTGACTGTTGGGAATGTTTTGACTTGAAAAGCCTGACTGTTGGGAATGTTTTGACTTGAAAAGTCTGACTGTTGGAATGTTTTGACTTGAAAAGCCTGACTGTTGGTATGTTTTGACTTGAAAAGCCTGACTGTTGGAATGTTTGACTTGAAAAGCCTGACTGTTGGTAATGTTTTGACTTGAAAAGCCTGACTGTTGGGAATGTTTTGACTTGAAAAGCCTGACTGTTGGGAATGTTTTGACTTGAAAAGCCTGACTGTTGGGAATGTTTTGACTTGAAAAGCCTGACTGTTGGTAATGTTTTGACTTGAAAAGCCTGACTGTTGGGAATGATTTGACTTGAAAAGCCTGACTGTTGGGAATGTTTCGACTTGAAAAGTCTGACTGTTGGGAATGTTTTGACTTGAAAAGCCTGACTGTTGGGTATGTTTTGACTTGAAAAGCCTGACTGTTGGGAATGTTTCGACTTGAAAAGCCTGACTGTTGGTAATGTTTTGACTTGAAAAGCCTGACTGTTGGGAATGTTTTGACTTGAAAAGCCTGACTGTTGGGAATGATTTGACTTGAAAAGCCTGACTTTTGGGAATATTTTGACTTGAAAAGCCTGACTGTTGGGAATGATTTGACTTGAAAAGCCTGACTGTTGGGAATATTTTGACTTGAAAAGCCTGACTGTTGGGAATGTTTTGACTTGAAAAGCCTGACTGTTGGGAATGTTTTGACTTGAAAAGCCTGACTGTTGGTAATGTTTCGACTTGAAAAGCCTGACTGTTGATAATGTTTTGACTTGAAAGGCCTGACTGTTGGGAATGTTTCGACTTGAAAAGCCACCGAGCTCACCTCAAGCTTCTTGTATTCCTCCACATACTGCGTGAGCTTCCTCGTCTGAAACTTGAACTTGTTTATGTGGTTGACCGTCAGCCCTCCCGTCACTCCCAGTTTCGCCCGTAGTCCTGTGGGAGGACCCAATTTCTTTGGACCCAACATCTTCTTCTCACCAGTTTCCATCTTTTTCCTGTCCTCGAGGTCTATCACAACATCAAACTCAACTTTTTACTTTCAAATAAATGTCGGTATTTCGTGAAATATTAACACATTATTTCATTCTTCTGCAGTCAGTCACTATGTACTCATTACTAATTAGTAGTTAGTGGCTAATTACTAATTACTGGAAATTAAAGAGCAAAAGCAATTATCACATAAGTCCATAAATAAGTTAATTATGCATATTAATATCTGCAACACTCCTTTTATGCAAAACTATACATTTTTAATAACCTAAGAATAATATTTACTTAAAAAATTAGTTTTGCCTTTAATTCTAATTAATATGTAAAAAGAAATAAAAACCTTATAGAGAACCCCGCTTTTCTTTAATGTTTTTTTTGTGTTTCTAATACGGTCTTTTTAATGATGTACAAAAATAAATTAATACACCCTATTACACTCTTATCTATTAGGAAATACTAAAAATCAATAAATATGCATTGTTTTAGGTGTGAAATTTTTTTTTAAGAAGTTAGGTATATTTGAAAGAAATGAATATATATTTTATTGTGGAAGCTTGTGTCGTAAAATTAATTTTATTACTCTGTTAGGTATATTAAAAGATTGAATGTATATGTAGTCCACGTGGTTTAAATAAATTGTCAGTTTAATTATAAACATTTAGTGGGTGAAACTGAATGAGTCTGCTAGGTGGATAAATAAATAATTAATTTATTTTATATGATTCATTGATATGTTATATCAGTAAAAGAAACTGACTGTGTTGGAAAGCTTTCTTGGGAAGGTTGTTGTTGAGGCGGTTCCTGAAGGCGTACGAGGTGGCCTTCATGCGCTCTTTGTTCTGGGCCAGGATGATCCTCTTCTCGTCGGGAGGCAGCTTGGCTCCTTGGTGCCTCCACACTCTCCCCGCGGTCCCCATCGGCACAGCTGACTGCTGACGTAGCTGCTCAGCTGTTTGCCGCACTTGTTGCTTTCTTGGCATCTTTACATCTTCTACTTTTTCTTGCTTCTTTTCCTTTCCACTAACTTCTTCCACTTCTTTCTTTTCTCCTACTTCTACCTTCTCCTCTTCTTTAACTTCTTCAACTGGAACATCTTCCTGACCTTTGTCTGTAGAAGACTCGGATATAATGCTTGCATCAGCTGTTTCAGGGATCTTTTTGGTTATTTCAGCAGTTGGCTTGATTATTTCACCAATCTTTAAAGAATACAAAACAATATTAACCCGTCTGTTCGGAGATATATCCTAGACAGAGGCTCTAGGCTTCATTCAGATAGTAAAACCTAGTCAAGTTAAATCTTCAGTCATGTAAATCAAAGAATAAGTGCACAATTTAGAAAACAAAACTGTAGGAATTAACTAAGAAACTTAATTTATGTATTTAAAGAGTTAAAATATTCTATAGTTTACTATAGAATAGTTTAAGTTAGAATTTATTCCAACTTACTATTGGAATAAATTGCAATGGACTAAATCTCAAATACGAAAATTTAAATAACTAAGAAGTAAGAAAAAGATGAAAAAGGTAATGAGTATTGTAATTAGGGCAGAGCTGTCTACCTGGAAAGCAATTAAAATATCCTGGTAATTGCCTCCCTTAACATAGCCAATAAGAGAAATGCCAATAAGGCTGAGTTAACTGGAAAGAGATAATAGTTATAAAAGTATAAAATAAAACATAAGATTTTATGGGAATTGAAATGGGCTTTAAGATAATATGATGTTTTAGATGTAAAATTAGTTTATTGAATTCGTTATCATCATAATTTTGTTAAAAATTTCATCTGATTATGATATACTGTTCTGCGTATAGTATATTGCAATATTGCATAGTATCTTTCAATATATGAATACATTGTATTCAATTCGCAAACTGCTTAATTTTAGCGCTAGCTTTGTACTCCCATATTTTTATCAACGATAATAATGAATATTGGAATTGAAGTTTCTACGTTTACAAAATTTCTTATATGCGATCATTTGGATCGTAGCTCAGAATACGGTAGCATGTAGCTGAAAGGACGTGTACTCACTTTGCAGTCGGAACCCGTATCTCCGGCGGGCATGTAGCGCAGCATCTCGACAAGAGGCTCTCTTCATTGAAACACCATCAAACACACACACTCTTCCACTCCTCTGCTACCCAGAAATTTTGTCATTAAAATGTCTTTTTTAAACAAATTTTGATTTCCATAGAATAACAAACAACTTGTGCAGGTAGAAGCGGAAATGTTTATATTAAAAAATGTTTTATTATAGATAATTAACCACTTGTATTAGGTTTATATTTGATAATACGAATTATCAATTTGCTGCTTTCATTCCACAACAAAGGTATAAACAAACAGCATTGGTGTCTTAATTTTGTTGGTCAAGTTTGTATTTCGCTTACACAGTACAATAACGTTTCTTGGTCTACTCAATAAATCAACCACTTCCTAATTCAAACATGATACACTTGTTTTCTTATCTTAAAGATAAGAAGTATCAATGTTAATTTCAATTTTATGCATTGGTAGCTTAAATCGTGGCGTGCATTTGATTGTAAATGACAATATGGTTTGTATTCTCACATTATCATATCTTTTGGCCTCAAATTATGAAGTTATAATTTATTGATATTACCAATAATACTGCGATTGGCACTCAAAAAGCTGATATTTTTAATTTGGTGGCTGCAAATTTTATTTTGTGGTAAAATCAGAGAAAAGATTTCGCGTTTATTTAAAGGGACAGTAAACCTTTTACTTATAGGTAGTGAAACAAGTTATAAGAACAAGAACTCATCCTTTTCTTTCAATTTTTCCTTCGCCACTGGTGTATAAAAGAAAAAGGGCAATTGAAAATTCTGAGAAGAGGGTAAATAGATCAAAAGACTATCCTGAAAGAGGCAAATATGTACTAGTGAAATGCACGAACAAAGATTGTTTAAATTACTGCCACGATATAATAAAAGTAGCCTAGAGAACTCCACTAAGCACTTTAATAGATTTTCTCAATAGTATGATGAAATTATTGATGATTGTATACAAGCACTTTCACAGATTTTCTCAATAGTATGATTAAACTATTGATGATTGTATACAAGCACTTTCATAGATTTCCTCAATAGAATGATTAAACTATTGTTAATTGTATTCAAAGTTAATAAAGGTTGCAATTTAGTTAAATATTTAAAGTATTAAAGTCACTTCGTGCCTGTTTCAGTGTGAGGCACAGGGTCGTTATAGTTGTGAATTAGTGATATTATGTAAATCCTTCTCCGTGACAAATTCACAGAGAAAACTTATTGATACTACTGTAATGTGACCAGATGTTTCAGATGTGAAATGAGGGACAGATTCTATGAAAGACTCTATTTTTAATTATGATTCATATATGGATTGTATAATCTACACAAAAGAAACTTCGCTACCGGCAAGGGATTACAGCTATATATATATATATATATATATATATATATATATAATATATATATATATATATATATATAAAAATAAAAAACGAAGGAAACACACAGAAAGACACAGACATAACTCACATCGATATTTCGACAATCGTCGTCATCAGGAGGTGCGAAGAGCGAAGAGTCCCGCAGGAAGACAGGGCGGTACTATATTTATATATATATATATATATATATAATATATATATTATATATATATAAATATATATATATATATAATATAATAATAATAATAATATATATATAATATATATATATATATATATATATATATATATATATATAAATTATCAAACCACAATAAGAAATGGGAAAACAAGACTAAGATCTTTCAACCGTAACAAGCGGTCTTCGTCAGAGTCAAAAACCCAACTGATTGTGGTTTGATCATTGATTGTTATTTCACGTGTTTATGTGAAATCTTTATATATATATATATATAAATCTTATAAAAATAATAAAAATTCTTTATATATACATATATAAATCTTTATTATATATATATATATATATAAGTAAGTATAGTATAGTAACTATAGTAAATATATAGCAAGCCTGGACATTGACTTTAATCTGACACCCGGTTTAACACTTAAAAGTACTATTGACGTCAAAAATATGACATCATTAGTAATGGTGTGTTTAAACCAAAATTAGTATCTTAAAATTCAAAATATTCATTCATTCCAAAAATTTTAAAAGACAGATATATTGTTATAATAGAGCTTTAGTATTTACCTCAATAGGAGGACAAATTGACAAAGTACATATGGTTCATATTACCGCAAAATAGATTATCATATATATTACATAACTGTACACTTTGTACCCAATAAATGGTGAACCACTAAAATTTGGTCGGATTCTAGTAATATAAGGTACAGAGTTCATGGATAATATTTGTGAATGTTTTTTTGTCTGTTTCAAACACAGCAGAAGCAATTCGTATGGAAGAGTTTTCATTTGTCTGCACATTTTTACATTTAGATTTTTTAAATAAAAAAGCTAAAAAAAAAGGGTTTCATATGATTATAAAATAAAAGAATATAAAATTTGCGGAGGCTTCAGTAAAAATAGTGATTGTTTTCCAGTGGGTGTATCAAGTCTGGAGATCCTTAAATAACTCATATTACATAACTAATATATAATGTTACATAAATAATACATATTTAAAGATTTTCTGGTGGAATCTTAGTTGAAAAATATGTGAGAGGATTTTTATTCTATATTGAATGAATGCTTCTTTGTGCAATGATGAAAATGTCCAGTGAGTTTCAATGAAAGGAAACGGCTTCTGAGCTTACCATTCACGGGAGGGAGATCTGTTACATTAGGACAGTCTTCAAAGATTTCGGCAGGAATATTATGTATTGATTCATAATAAACAAGAGCAGCTTGCATGGAATCAAAGTGAAAAACTCACATTCAGCGTAGACTTCAAACAACAATGGTTAGTTTGAAAACTCAGAGTGGGTTGAGCTGACCCCTTAAAGATGCTTTTAGTTGTCCGTGCCAGCGATCGATTTTGACGTTAACCGCAGGATTGCAAGAAGTTAGTTTGACGTGCTGTACTCACAACATTTCCATAATGTGGCAAGACAGTAAGTAGTCAAATTGTCTGCCATGATCGTGGTGGTTTAGGTTGAATACCAAACCTGTCTATCTAATTATACAATAATGCTTGAGCCACAGATTCAGCTGAAATATCCTGTGGTATTGCTTCTGGCCACTAAATCATCAATCACACTTAGTAGATAAATCTATTTATTAGATCATGGTAGCAGTCCAACTAAATCTACATGGAGATGATGAAAGCGGGCTTTTATTGTTGGGTAGGTACCAATTACATTGAGATGTGGTGTCTGACCTTGGACTACTGCAGGATATGCACGTCTGGTCCCACTGATAGACATCTCGGCGAAGGTCAAAGAAAACGTTATTGAACTAATTTGAGCGTTTATTCCAGGGTGAAGCATATTATGTAGAAACTAACATACTGGTTATTTCAAATTTGGTGGCAAGTAAGTTCTGATATATCATGAAGAATTGTCAATGTTTAAAGTAATACATATGTCAAGGTCATAGGTTGTAGTTGGAGAGATGCATACATCACATCAGTAGAGTTTAACAATTGTTGTTGTTTTTTGACCAAATAACCGAACTGATGCCATATGGTAAATCAGAGTGCGGACAGTATGTCTTAACCCCCCCGATGTGCCTTCACCTTGTCGTGGTGGGGGGGCTTAACATGCCTGGGTGGTTATTTCCTAAATGGCATGAACTAAGAAAGGCACTGGTTACCTTTGAAATGTAAAATTAGAAGAAATTTCTTGCAAGTAGGAAAGAATTTATGTTAAATTAAGTCAGAATACGGTTCACTTACGGATATATACATACTATGGTCGTAGAATGAACTAATTTGAGCGTTTATTCCAGGGTGAAGCATATTATGTAGAAACTAACATACTGGTTATTTCAAATTTGGTGGCAAGTAAGTTCTGATATATCATGAAGAATTGTCAATGTTTAAAGTAATACATATGTCAAGGTCATAGGTTGTAGTTGGAGATATGCATACTTCAGTATAAGAAATGTTTGCTTAATAAATACAATAATAAGATACAATAATAATGTTTGCTTATTATTCTTTACTTCAATAGGAGGACAAATTGACAAAGTACCTGGATATGGTTCATATTGCCACAAAATAGATTATGAAATATATTACATAACTGTACACTTTGTACCCCGATCTAGTATAATCATGTTATACTTGATGACATAATGTATATTATACCTGACTGACATCAAGTATGGTTATGCTATCATTTTGACAAAAATGACACTCTTATTTAAGGGGTTTTGTTAAAGGTAATTTTGTTTTGACGGCTCATTCATCAGGGGATCTCTAAAAAATAAAACAATCGCAAACTCAGACATTATGACTGACATAATGTGGTGTCAAAGAGGGGCGAAGACGAGTACATGGTACAGGACTTCCCTGGTCTCTTAAATAGACGGATAAACAATAATAAAACTAATCGAACAACAAAAATCGAACAACTACAACAAAGAAAGATAAATCAATTCTCTATCATAAGAACTTGCGCATTATAAGCTAAGACATGTCTTAAATTACCAATAGGTAATGGTAATTTTTAGATTACTCGTAAATTATTAAATATTGCCGGTATATGTGTACATACTCGAGAAACTAGAACAAGTTCGACTATTATGTACCGGTTATAGTAAGGTATGATGGGGTTGCCACAATTCATTTTTTAATCAAATAATGGCGCGCGGGTAGTCCTCCAGCTAATGTGGCACTATCAGCACTTGCTCTACATTAGAGCAAGGTCCTTCTTAGGAGCAAACTGTGGGTGGTGTTCTGTTCTCAGACAACTCAAAATTATTGGTTTTTCATCTAGGCGACTTTACATACCAAGCCTTTGTCGACTCTACCCGTGACAACATCCTTAGACGGTAGGTTATCTCTTCTACGATCATAAACTAAAAAACATATAAAACTAAATCACCATTTCTATTCCTATACCCTCGCAATACCACAGTAGCTGCAACGTATATGCAACGACAAAGTTTTATTTTCATGGAGAGCATTTCAATTTTTACTAAACTTTTATTCTCCTTTTGTGAAGACCGTAGTTTTTGATATCGATGCTTCAATATGTAGGTTCATCATATGAACGATATCGACCCTTGAAACTAACATTAATAACTTGAAATAAAACAAAAAATATTCCCCCAAACCAATTTATTCAATTTTTCTTGGACTGCCAGTGTTTCACTGTAACACCCTCATTTTATTCGTATTTCCTGCAAAAAAAAAGAAAATACAGTTTAAATACATTAGACTTAAAAAAAAAGTCACATAATATATGGGACAATAGAAATTATAATGATAAAGTCCTTTTTTGTTTATAGTCTTTTATCTTTGTTTCTCCTTTGGAAAGTATGTCTTAACAATAAAATTTCTATTGTGTATGACATTCGTTATCAATTTAATGGTTAAATTTAAATATCTTCTTGTTTATTTCGTTCTAGATTTATACTTATAAGTTAAGTAACCATCAGTTACTTGTTACAAGTAACCATTGCATTAATTTTAACTTATTCAAAAATAGTTTAAATCTAGTCTTATAAAAACAATGCTTTAAGAATTTAATTGGTACCAAATGTAATTAATGCGTCAGTCAGGTTGATATATTTCTTCTAAAGTCCGTTTCCTTACCATTCTACTTGTATAGCACACAGTCTGAAGAGCAACAGAAACTCTTTTACAATACAAGATTTAAAAGTCATGGGGTTTAATAAAAGATATTTCTGGACCCTTGCTCTCAAGTTGACGTCATTGGTATCGATTCATCAGTGAATTGCTGGTACCATTATTTGGAACACAATTATATTGAATTGAATACTATATTTCACACAGCAACATAGCAATTCACAGCACTTCTAACTTAGCAAGGTTCTAACTTTATTTCGTACAAATTGCACATTAGCCATGAACAAGTAAGTGACATTCATAGCGTCAAACGCCTATGACCCAAGTTCTTAACAACACATAAAGTAGAAAGTTCAAAAATATTTCGTTTCATAGTAGTTTACTATTGTACAATTACTTGTATGTCATTCATGTATGTAATTTTTGTTAAATATTAGTTTAATTTAAATTTCTATCACTACCTAGTTTTTTCCATAACAGTAACCTTGTTAGGAGGGAGTATATTTAAGTTCACACATATCACACAGGGTACAACGTACGAGGTGTGTAAATAAAGTAGTGAGACTGATTTTTTTTAAATTTTCTATTCAAATATAATTACAATGTGATATTGTCACCTTCAAAATAGTTCCCTTCGGAAGCCACACAGCGCTGGAGACGGTCCTTCCAATCATTGTAGCATTGCTGGAACTCGGATTCTGGAATGGCCTTCAGCTGGTCGGTTACAGCAGTTTGTATGTTTTGTAGTGTCCCGAAATGAGTTCCCTTGAGGTGATTTTTCAATCTCGGGAAGATGAAAAAGTGATAAAGACTCAAGTCTGGTGAATAAGGAGGCTGAGGAGCAACAGGAATGTTTTTACTGGCCAAAAACTCGTTTTCTTTTCGGAATTTCCGGAACCATTTTCGCACAAATTTTTCTCATCTCCAATTCATTGGTCAAAATGTGATGAACGGAGGTGTGATTCAAATTCAACTGTTCCCCGATCATTCTGACTGTCAAGCGTCGATCTGAACGCACAAGGATCCGTACTCTGTTGACATTTTCATCGGTGTTTGCACTTGAAGGCCTTCCGCTTCGTGGTTCATCTTCAATCGACTCTCTTCCTTCTGAAAATTCCTTAAACCACCGAAAAACCTGTGCCCTTGATAAAACACGTTCTCCATAGGCCTCCTGAAGTTTTTCAAAAGTTTCGGTTGCATTATGTCCAAGTCTGAAGCAAAATTTGATTGCACACCGCTGCTCAACTTTGAGGTCACTCATTTTTAAAACGCTCAAGAAAAAACCATTTCACGAAAACCAACGCTACGGACAAACAAATGACTGTGGCGAGTTCAGATTCATACTGGAGGCGCACCACACGTGCACCTGACGCTACTCAAGGCCACGCGTCTCCAGCGTTGCCAGATCGAAAGCGACGTTGCCAGTCTCACTACTTTATTTATACACCTCGTATATGCAACGACAAAGTTATTATAAATAATAATAAATAATACAAAGTAAGTATAACTATAATCTGAGTGTAAATAAGTATAAATAGTATTAACTATAAGTAAATTTAGTATAATAAGTAAAAGTAAGTATAACATACAAATATTAATTTAACAGTTAATTTACATACATGTTTAACTAAACTAAAATAATATATGCAAGTATTATCAAAAATTCTTTACACTCATGGTGCTGACGTATATATATATTTTTTTTTAACTACAAGATTACAGTAATTAAAATAAAATTACAATTAATTATGCCTATTAACTAAAAGAAATTCATTGAAAAGAATATCGAAAAGATATCCATCACTACCTAGTATAGTTTAGGTTAGGTTCAAGTTTTGTCTGTCATCCGAGAATAACAGACTTATACTACAAGTATCTTTATGATAAGTAGTCTTTCTAGTTTCGCTGTTGTCAGAGGAAATGAAGGCACATACGCCAGAAGTACATAGTGTCAAGAAGTATTAAACAGAGTTTGGAGTTTCATAATTCTTAAAAGAAATGAGTACACTCGTGCCCACTGGCCAAAGGCTCGCTTATTGTAAGAACTATAACATTAGTGACGAATTAATAAGATAAGCAACTTACGCCAAGTTAATTTCGAGCAGAGCGATGCGTTGTTCATTTCTCGTTCGTCGTTCATTACAGTCGTGGTGAGCGTCCTGCAGATCGTTCAATTTCTTTTCCATTTGCGACAATGCACTTTTGTACATTTCAACCGATCTCAGAGCAACCTGCATACTTTCTTCAGAAGACTGATAACATTCATACATTATCTTAATTTTTTTATAATTGCATAAATGATTTCTTCCAAAATAGGAAGTTCTAAAATCAATTTCGAAAACAACTCCTTTTTTAAGTTTCTCTTACATGTTCAAGCTTCTAAATTACTGACCTTATCTATATTCAATTTTTATTTCATTTTATTCGAAAAATCTTGCAACCATATTTAAAATGCAATTTAAATATTTTTTTCCAAATATTTTAATTAAAACAGTCAAATACTTAATATTCAATTAACTTTATTAGTCATCTTAACTATCTTTGTAACAATCAATGTAACGGGATAAACTTAAAGCTTTGAATAAAACACTGATTAAAACTCTCACTTATATATAAACCAGTCATAATACGTATCAGTCAATTTATAGTATTCCGTTAAGGCATGATAGATAACAAAATTGAATTGAAAATAACTGATATCATTTATGTTATATGAGCTGAAACTACAGCTTTAAAGCAAATGCAGAGAACTATTAGCCACTGTAAATGAAAAAAAAATTGATATAAAAGTATTTCGTAATATTTTGGATTGTAGTTCATGAGTTGATGACTGACTACTATGAGTCATCAACTCATTGGGACTCGTATAACCAAACAGTCATTGACAGTCCAAAATTAACGGAATTGGCTTATTCATTTCAAACACTGATCAGTACAGATTACAATGTAATTCAAACTTTACATATATATTAAAAAGTTTAGAATTATATTACAAATGGTAAAAATTTAATTACATTAAAGTCAAATTTTTCCGTTGAAGGGAATTGAAAACTAGTATTGCATGGGTCGATTGTTTCACTCATCTGCAACATAAACATATATTTGTTAACAGGATAAATTATTGCACAGATAAGACAACTAAATTAAGAGATTAAAAGTTTTGAGATAAAAATTTTGGGAAACTTGGCATTCCTAATTTTTTCCGTACAGATTTCCAACTAGGTATAATCTTTTCCCTCCAGCTTCTTTATATACTTTTAAAGATGAGAAACGGATACTAAGTGTTCAACATAAGTAAAGATACACAAATAAGGAGTAGAAGAGATCAGAACCAAGGCACGTGCCTTATAATTTTACTATATTCTTTTTTATATTCTTCATTAATCTTTATAAGTTCCGTTATTCGTTATTTTTTCATCCTTATTCTTTATAAGTAACTAGTATATTGGCATCCCAGCAGTGGTAATAATATTCTAAATGGAGAAATAATTACATAGTACTATCATGTTTATATGGACCTTAGCATAGACTAGATAAGTAGAGGTTACAGAATATTTTTAACACCAACGTGAACCTCCAGCTGAGAATATCACTTTAGCTTTGTGATGTATTACTAAAATGAATATGTCCATAACCTCCTGAGAAATTAGAAATTTTTCCAGGCGTTTCAGATTCTATACTAAAATTAAATTCATTAGTGCCGACAATCCAGTTCACAATGGAAGAAGAAGTAAATGGTAATTTGCTTTTCTTAGATGTCCAGTCCATAGGTTACCTAAAGAGTTACACTTTAGTGTATATAGAAAACCTACGAATGTACTTGTTTATGTTCACTTTTATTCTTCCCATCCAAAAAATGTTAAAATTCTGTTTTTAGAAATATGTTTTTGAGGTCGTTAAGAGTGTGCTCTTCTGAATTCTTAACAACATTAGGACAATTGCCCTATCATTAAAATACAACTCCTGTTATATCGATTTAGCTTTGAAGGGTGCTAAAAAAACTTTCTCTAATACTTCAACAGAGCCCCGTTCATTGTCAAATTCTATAATTTTACCGTATCATTGGACCCCCTTCCTAGACTAGCCAAACAACTTGATTTTAATATAGTGTTTTCTAATCGTAATAACGTGGACAGTATGTTAATTAAAAACTCTCCAGAGAACTGGTTTCGGGTGGTATTTATAAAATTCCGTGCAAAAATTGCCATAAAATTTATATTGTTCAAACTGGTAAATCATTAAAGACGCGTGTAAAACAACACCAATACAACGTAAGTAGACAGGAAAAAGTAGTGCCTTATTCTTGCATATAAGAAATGAAAATCATCATATTTACTGGACAGGAGCTAAATTTATTACTTATGAAAAATCTATGTTGTTAAGAAATATTATTGAATCATCTATAATTAAATTTAATAAATAAAATATTATAAACAATTAGTAACGGTCTTTTCAAACTTGATATTTTCGTTACGAGGGCAATAGCCTCTTCTAAGAGGGTTGACAGCTAGCGGATTGTTTTTTACTCTTTCTTCCTGTACTCTCTTGTTTCCCTAAACATCCCTTTCTCGACATTTTCCCTTTCCTGCATTTTCATCCGTTTAAAATACCATTCTTCTCAACTCCTCACCAGATGTTTTCTGCATCTAGTGTTTCAGTTGGGTTTTTGACTCTGACGAAGACCGCTTGTTACGGTTGAAAGATTTTAGTCTTATTTTCCCATTTCATTGAGTTATTTTTAATTACATAATGCCACTAAAACTTTCAAATACTTACAAAACTGACTCATTTAATTTATATACAAATCAAGTGTAATTTAAAAAAAGTTTTTCCAACAAAAAATAATGTAACAAACGTCCGTTTAATTATTCCTGAATGTCCTTAATATATATTATCTTTACTTATAGTAAAGTTGAATGTAGACCATTCCAGATTTTTCAATAAGTATAATGAACAAGTTGTTTTGAATAGTTTCGTCTTGGTTTGTTTCCAAGAGTAGTTCAGTTTGAATAAACGTGTTACAGTACCTGAGCAATCTGTCGTTCTTTTTCCATGAGTGAGGAATGTAGATTTCGAATCACCTCTGTGTTTGACTGGACTTTCTCCTTCAGGGTTTGGACTAGCCTATCCAAGTCCTGTCCCACACATTCCTCGGCCTCTCTGCTTTCCTCAAGTTTCCTTATTTGAGTCTCACTTTCTTTTAACCTTTTTATTAACTTTTCCTTTTCTTCTACAGCTGCTATCCACTTCTTATGGAAATGTACAACCTAGATAATAGTAAAACATTATTCTAGAAGAATTATAAATATCTCATGTAAGCAATTGAAATCATGTAACGAACGACAGAATTAAAATAAATCACGATTCGGTCAGTCTTCCATATTTAAATGTAATATAAAATTAACATTTTTCAGTTCAAATATTCTTACTTCTAAGAGTTACTACTAATTTAAATTTGTTTCTGCTTATGACTTTAACAGGATGTAATTTATCTGTGTACTTGTTATATGGATATTAGTTGATTTATAATAATTTATTATTGTTCTCTTTTTTTTTGTAACCCTATCAAAAAGATTTTAAATAAAATCAAAACGTCAGCATTGGGAGTGAGATTTGAAGTCTGACCGAGCACTAATTTACTTTAGTCTTACATATATATGTGAAATAAAAATCAACATCTAAACTAATTTAAAGAATTAAGATGTGGTAATATGATCTTTGAATCGTGTAGCTAATCTATTGGTGTCCGTTTGGCATCGATTTTCATCGTCCAAGTAAATCATCCACAGTTTGTTATTCTCTACGATTCCGTACTTTTATGTATTCTTCATTTCTTTTGAAGATCACATGTTTTAAGGATATCATAATTATACTTTTATCATAGTTTTGTCAAAATAATTAAGAATCTTCTTCTTCTTTGTTTAAAAATTTTAAGATATATATATATATATATATATATTCATTCCAATACAAAAAAGTGTAACTCAGAGAATAAAGAAATACGCTTACTAACTCTAATTTTGAGTAAAATCAATCTTCAAGAAAAAAGAGAGAGGGAGACCAAGCATTAAAGAGACACAACGGCAGTTAACCCGTTTGGTCCTTCCGTCGTCTTTCCGATTTTAATATATATATATATATATATATTAGTAATCAACAATAACTCTGGATATAATGTATGAATTAAAGAAATATGCCTTAGATATGAAAATATGAAAAGCTTTAGAGCATTGTAATTAATATATATTTGTTTATTGTTGTGTTTAATTCACATTTGCGAGTGTTAACCAAATTATGAATATATATATACATATATATATATTTCAATGATCAAACCATAATAAGAAATGGGAAAACAAGACTAAGATCTTTCAACCGTAACAAGCAGTCTTCGTCAGAGTCAAAAACCCAACTGAACACTAGATGCAGAAAACATCTGGTGAGGAGTTGAGAAGAGTGGGAGGGAAGAGTGGTATTTTAAAAGGATGAAAGCGCAGGAAAGGACTAATGTCACGTGTTTATGTGAAATAACAATCAACGATCAAACCACAAGGAGAAATGGGAAAACAAGACTAATATCTTTCAACCGTAACAAGCGGTCTTCGTCAGAGTCAAAAACCCAACTGAACACTATATATATATATATATATATATATATATATATATATATATATATGACATATTAGTGTTTAAATGAATTCCAGTTTTTTTCTTTATTGGCACCACTGAAATAAACAGAGCAGTCAGGAAGTGTAGAAGGAAATTTGTCAAAGTCCACTGACATAATGATAAAAATATCATTAGAATCCTAGTTCAATGTGGGCAGCTCCACCTGCAATGAACGGACTGTGGAAGTGACTTTGTATTAGGGTCTAAATTTTCATGCAACAGTCAACTTCTGTATTGTAAATTGTATTGCAAAAACTATTAAGCAAGCATTCTTTACTGAAACTCAATTAAACGAGTTTATTAAAATAAACGAGGAAACATAACAAACAATGAACGATCAAACTCATATGCTTTCTGTCAACCCTCGATACAGAAGGCACTGTGAGGCGTTTCAGTTAAAAACCACTCACTACCTCTTCCGACTCTCTGACCCTCAAATGTTTCCCGGCATCCAACAATCTATTCGGAATTATAATCAAAATAGTTCTGCAATAGTTGATCCAACCACTTGTGAATTTACGAAAAGAAAACACTAAAAACAAACATAGGAGTAAACATAAATCCGACCTCTTAACAAAGTATTCTATGTATAGTCTATTTTTTCAATAATTTAATCTTAGAAAACAAGTATATTATAAAGGCCCAGATAAATCTGAAATATTTCGTTCATCCCTTCTCATGAGGCAAAAGAGAGGGAGGGTACAGCAGCAAATGTGTGTATACATTAATTTATTATTTAATAAGAATTATAAATTCATACTGATAGTATAATTATTATAAGAATATATTTCAAGCTTTAAGTAAAATTTTCACATCATCAATGAATTAAATATATTATTTGTTTGTTGGTTTTATGCTAGCTAATGTGCTCTTTTTGACATCGCATATACTTTGATTTGTAATATCTTTTCGGTTTTTCAGTCGAATGTAAATGAAGTAATCTATTAGTTATAATAATTTTCAACATAGACCTCTTTTACAATGTTTGTTGGAAGAAAAATAATTTTGCGTTCATAAAATGACACTTTAAACATGTTAATGTTAAATTAAAAGAAAAGACAATAATTTACCTCAGTTTTGAGACTCCTCGTATCGTCAAGGAGTAGTATGCAGTCCAGATCATAATTCTTGTAGCCGTCGTTTTCTGTTTGGCTGTAATTATTTCAAAATAGACATTCCATTTCCAAATGTTGATATCAAATAACTGATACATATATTCTTTATTTCGTAAGATATACAAATAGTTATAAAGTATGTATTAAAAAATGAATTTCGTTTAATACTCTTGATAAACATTTAATGTTAAATTAAATAGTATATATAGAATATAATATTATATTTAGTACACAAACACGACACAGATAAGGATAAATCATACTTACTAAATTCAATATTTCAAACTGTTGTTCGTCCTCTCTTCTAGTCTTCCTGATGAGAACAACAGTTTGAAATATTAAATTTTGTATGTATTATATACTTTTTTTTGTGTCGTATTTTGTGTAATTTAAAGTTTATAGTCCGTGTGGACCGTTTCTTCCATTTAGTGTATATATATATATATATATATATATATATATATATATTTGTGTAATCAGGAAGCAGATTTTTGTTGATACAAATTTCATTAAACACTTTTTGAACCCTTGTAATCGTCTCTTTTCTCTTAGAAAAGTAAAAAAGTTAAAGAGAAAAGAGACGAGAACAAGGGTTCAAAAAGTGTTTCATGAAATATATATATATATATATATTTTCAGAAACTACATGAACAAGGTAACATCAAAATGTATTATATATTTTTATGTATTTCATAAATTTTTAGATCTTATATATATTTATATATTATGTATTGACATTATATTTAGATTTTAATGATTTATTTATAGCAATATATATATATATATTATTATATATAAAAAGACTTCACATAAGAACGTGAAATAACAATCAATGATCAAACCACAATATGAAAATGGGAAAACAAGAACAAGTCAGTTGGGTTTTTGACTCTGACGAAGACCGCTCTTTATAGTTGAAAGATCTTAATCTAACTTTTTCAGTTATATATTTACTATTGCTTTGTCTTCTATTGCCAGAATTAATAACTTTATATGAATTAATAATAATCGCAATTATTTATTTTTTTAAAGTCATATGTGTAAAGTGATATAATTTCATATATGACATTTTCTTTATTAACATATTATAATATATATTGTTTTTTTTATCATAAGAATTAATTTGTAGAAATTCTGATCACTTGAAATTTAGTGCAAATACTCAACAGTTCAGAAATGGCAGAAGTTTATACCAGTATAGTAAAAAAACTGTCAAATTAATTATTGTTTTGTTCATCTGTATAGAGTATGGGTGTACTTTTAATTTATAGTGGGATAAATAATTTTTATTTTGTTTTCCAGTGCTCACACTTTTAAGCTTTCACCGTTTAGTGTTATTTTTAGGGGAAGAAAAGTGTGGATCATTTATTATTTGGCACTCAGTTTAGTAATGAGCAAGTCACATTAAGAATTTTAAATTTTGACTAACTTAACTTTATTTAGAGTCGGCGTATTTGGCAAGTCTGTACCTGACTTTGTACAGGCACTGACGGAGTAACGTTCATCCTTAGACTAATGCAGGTAAATATATTACAAAACTTACATGGCATTCTTCAAAGTAACTAATTCTTCCATTTTAGCTTTCAATTTGAATATTTGATTTTCTTTTCCAAATATTGCTTCTTGACATATCGCTGTTACATCTAATTGAATAACAGATTTTTCTTCTTTCTGTAAAAGAACGTTTAAGTATAAACATAAAGTACTATTCACTATATAAGTTCTACACAAAACAATCATTAATACAAATCAGAATTTGATTTGTCTTTCAAAAGTCATTATTTTCTTATAAACAATGTAGATTACTATCAAGAATTAATGGCTAAATTATTAAACCTATGTTGGAAGCACTAAAAAACGAGAAAGCCATTAGGCTATAACAAATAATTATGAAATTAAAAAATATTTAGATTTGTTTCTAAAAAAAATTATAAACTAGGAAAAGTAATACAAGTTCATAAAGTTTTATCACTTAAAATATCATTGGGCGCATATACCAGTCTAGCATGTATTCTTTTATTATTGAGCAATTACGGAACTGAAACCAAAGTTCAGGAAAACATAAAAATGTCAAAGTCTGTTGTCATTTTTATAACATTAAAAATAACTGTACTGTTAAAAGATATAATTTTATTTAATCTGAAATAATAATAAATAATTCAAGTATTCCTGCAACGGTTCAATACTACAATCATTGGAATTTTGATTGCAGTAACAATTATTAACTATTAATTAATTATTAATTAGTAACAATTAATGACCCATACTAAATAGTGATTTTTTTTTGAAAATTTAAAGTTGCTTTAACCTCACCATTCTATAATTGATGTTATATTAAAATTTATTGAAAATTTGGTTTGTTATAAGAAATAAAATTAGTGAACTTGACCTTTATATATTTTTCACGAAATTTATAATAATCAACAATTATATGTTTCCTTTGTATAATAATAAGATTTCCTTTTTTTTGTCAAAGTCAAAATCCCTAAAGCTGTAATTCCTTCAACATACGAAAAAAAGTAATTTAGTTCTAAATGACTTTCAATTCAAATAAATTTATTAACGTAAGTGACAGTATAAATGTTAACATCTAATTTCATTTTCGTATAAAATTACTATATAGGTTTTCATATATAAGTTATAAATAAAGTATATATCAATTATAAATAATATTAAAAATTAATATGGTCTAATTAATTTACTTTGAATGTTTCGTGACGGATAGATTAGTGTTGCTCTAGAGGAATTAAGTTTTACTTCAGTGTTGGCTTTGTGCAGTTAACAATATTTGCTATTGTTAGGCATTCCTTGCCTTATTGAAACTATACAAAAAGTTTTTTGAACTTTTTGAAAATGTTTTTGAAAATATGTGAAAATCGTACACATTTCTTGATATGTTCTTATGAATTATTCAGTTATTGCATATTAACTGGGTGGATACAAATATCTTTTTAGGTTATATAGTAGATTGGTACAATTGTAAACACTGCAATGTTGGTAAAGCTGTGCAAGTTTAATAAAACTATGAATGACTGTATACTTGGTGGTTACCAGTTCAGTAATTTGCTTCTTCAAGAAGGTATTTTCTGTAGAAACATGAACGAGTTGGTTTTGCGCTTCTTCTACGGCTGATTCTGCTCTTTGCAGACTAGAAACTAACTGTCTCTGCTGTTCGTTTGGATTGATACCTAAAACCATACTTATTCACTGTCTTAATGAATATTGTTTGTTTTAAACACTTAAAAGTCTTCACTTTCAGGGCTATTTTAAAGGCGGAAAGTAGAGTTCGTTTATTATTTGACAACTAATTTAGTACATTGCTGAACCACATTACCGGCTTGATAATGCATCAGAAGTCTTTACTTTAACCTCGCATATTTTTATTAAAATAGGGGCTTCTACTGAATACTTGACACCATACTAGCCTGAGACCAAGAACTTTAACTCCTCGACGAGGGTCAACCTGTACAAGCTGTCCATCTGTTGTAAAGTGAAATTTAGTTCATTGTATTTCAATCCATTTAAATGAATTTAAAATGTTATCGCATACATTTAAATCCATCTAAACAATTATAATCTACAATATATATATAATTTGATTTTGCTCAGCAATTGAACAAGTCTGGTAAATATATTAATTCATAATTAAAAATTAGTTTTATTCCAAGGACTATGTCTGGTACGCCATAAAGATTTTTATTTTAAAAACAGGGATAATATAAAAATCTTGATGCAGAACCCAGGTGATAATGTAACTTACCAATCATAGCGAAAATGGAAGTCAACCAACAAGGACGTTACACTTGCCGTTACAAGTCTTAAGGCATTGGAAATACAAAGTATTGCATAGTTTGCTCAAGCCTGTCAAATATTTGAAAAATATGACTACTCAAGCAGTCATAATATCATACATTTATGTTCCCAAAGTCAATCTATCCTTAAAGAACTAAGATAAAAATCTTTATTAAAGATAAAACTAAATTTTATCGGGACTGGTCAGTTCTTCAGGTTCAAATTAAACTCTCATTGCAAACGTTTCGGTCTTTATTTAAAACCTTTTAAATAAAAGTTTTAAATAAAAGGTTTTAAATGAAAAATGTTTTAAATAAAGACCGAAACGTTCGCAATGAGAGTTTAATTTGAACCTGAAGAATTCACCGAGTCTCGATAAAATTTAGTTTTGTATATATATATATCAACATTATTAAATTTCTTCCCAACTTCTCTATGTATTATTTTCCGATACAGTTTTTCAAGATTTCGGATCTCACATTTTCATTTACTTGGTACTAAGTACAATAGTTCACCAAAAGATTTGTTCGTACAATCCATTTAATGATGAAAAAATTACAAATAAAAATACAGACCAACGTTTCAGTCTGTTGGGAAGTAATTTAATAATGTTTGTATAAACGAAGGTCTGCTACCTAGTTACACTAATGTTAAATTATATATATTATATATATATATAAAAGTATAAGGCTACTAGCCGTTGCGTCTACAGTGTGCTTGGTCTCCCTTTCTCTTTTCTCCTGAAGACGGATTGCTAGAAAATTTGAGTTTGTAAGTGTGTTTCATTACTCTGTGTGCTACATATCTTCAATTTTGAACTGTTATATATATAAGTTTTTACATAAACCCGTGAAATAACAATCAATAATCAAACCATAATATGAAGTGGGAAAAAAACACTAAGATCTTTCAACCGTAACGAGCGGTTTTCGTCAGTTGGGTTTTTGACTCTGACGAAGACTGCTTGTTAAGGTTGAAAGATCTTAATCTTTTTTTCCATTTTTTATTGTGGTTTGAAGATTGATTCTTGTATCACGTGTTTATTGTGAAATCTTGATACATACGCTTTACTTAATAGAAAGTTTTATTTCTGCTACTTACTTGTACTTGTTTCTTGTTCACATGAAATAATGTTCAACTGCTTTAAATTGTCTATCTGTTCTATAAACTTTTGGCAATTAACCTGTAAATGTTTTTTTTCTTCATTCAAATTTTTCAAATTTTCTTCAAACGTCTTCCTGAAGGTTGTTTAAAAGTAAATTAATAATATAATTATAGATTAATTTATTTGTAAAAATGTAAATTATAATGTTAAATTTAAATCAAGAAACAATATAGTATATAATATTTCTCCTTTTATAAGATTAGAAGATTTGTTAATTGAAGAAAAGAACAAAGAAGCCTTTGTTTGCTTTAAGTATACGCTACGATCCCGTTCTTGTGAACCAAATCTTCTCTAAAGAGGGCCTTCTTTCAAGAGCTTTAGTCTAAGTAGTACGCTTTATAGATTTTATTATTATTTCCTTTTGCTTGTGATCTATTACAAATCCTTGTTATTATTAGAAAAAAAAAGTCATATCATTGCAGGAATACTTATCAGTTTTCTTCTCAACACATCAAAAGTCTCCCGATAAAATCATTGACTATTATCAGCCAATTTACAGTTATTATTTTTATTTAAACTTAACTTCGTTTATTTTAACGATTTTTTCCCATCTGATATCTTTACCTTGGTGGCTTTTAAATTGTCTTAAATTTGGAGATCAATAACCAGCCAAGAGACAGAATTTACCAAGAAGAATATAATAAAAAACTGCCAAAACTAATCAATTTTAATAGCAATTATGAATTAATAATTGACGTTGATGAAAACACTGATAATGTCAATCCCTGAGTAATAATATGCACATATAGTCCTTAAGCTTTTGAAGTTGCATGTATTCTCTACTTGATATTGGTGCTTTAATATCGATGCTCTCTGCTTGAGCGAGTGGAAAGGTAAGAAGGTGATTTTCTATTAAGATGCCAACTATTATAAGGCATTATAAGGAATATAATTACATTATTATATAATTACAACTATTATAAGGAAAGACCTTATGATATTAATTACCAATTAATTCCCCAGTTATTTGTACCACTTAAATTGTTTTAGTAAGTTAGATCTGAATTATGTTACGCCAGTATAACTTCACTTAGCGGAAGAAATTTTTCGTGAGTTATGTATAGTATCCCTATAATTAGTTTGATCATCTTCCAATTATTCTAAACAAAAAAAAAAACAACGATAAACTCTTACCTCATCAATTTTTCAGCCTCATACTCTTCCTTAAGTAGTTTTAAACTTTGATCTTTTTTTTCCAATTCTTTTGAGAATTGTAATTTTTCTAATTTGGCTTCATTTTGAATTTTTTCAAGTCTAGAAACACATATACTATTATTTACAAAATCAATTATTTTTAAAGCAACTCTTATCTGTCCATATATATATATATGAATGTTTAAAAATTACAATCAACTTTTAGGCAAAATCAAACTATAAACTATATAATAATCAACTAATCAACTATGTCATTTTTACTTTTCTGAAGCTCTGACAAATTCCAAAAACAAATTTACAATATATATATAATATATATATATATATATAAAGATTTCACATAAACACGTGAAATAACAATCAATGATCAAACCACAATAAAAAATGGAAAAACAAGACTAAGATCTTTCAACCGTAACAAGCAGTCTTCGTCAGAGTCAAAAACCCAACTGGTTTTTTTGGGTTTTTGACTCTGACGAAGACCGCTTGTTAATTGTTGAAAGATCTTAGTCTTGTTTTCCCATTTCTTATTGTGGTTTGATCATTGATATATATATATTTATATTTGGCTGGCCTAATTTCAAAATTACAAAATTTCCTTTAAAATGTTATTTTCATAATTCCTCTTTTATTATTATGTTGATTTATATAATTCCTGTAGGGTTGGTCATCTCCCAAATACTTTTCTCTGTTAGGAGGTCCTGAAGAGAACTCCAGCTATACTATCTTAAATTAATCTATAGCAATAAATAATGCTAATAAAATACCAATTTTTTTGTAATAAGTTTAGTTAAATGTAATACTGAATATCTTACTCTTCATTGAGGGCTTCTCTTTTAGCTTGAAGATTTGACATGTTTTGGAAATCATTTATGAGGTGTTTTACATCTGTCTTGAAGTTTTCTAATTTGACATCGAGAGATTTTTGTTTCACTTCAGCAATTTTCATCACCTCTAACATTTTTGAGTAGTTCTCAGATATCTTCGGCTTTAATCGCAATAAATTATTCAATTATAAATCGTCTAATTTTACTTGTTATATAAATCATTATCAATTAACCCAATAATTAATTTTACTAATCTTTATTAGGGTCAATCAAAGTTTTAATTTGTTTTTATGAGATGAAGATTGCAGAGTTCAGTAATTTTGACAGTATTACTTATTAGTTTATGACAGAGTATTATACCATAGATAATTGAAAACAAATAATAATTATTATTATTATAAAATTAATTATTATAAAATGATGTTGTCATGAAAGAATCATCTTAGATGGTTCAGAACTATAGTACGGAGCTCGTCTATTTTCCAAATATATTTCTTTTACGATACTAAAAATTTACTCCAGGAAAAATTTATTTTTCAATTAGCAAGTTTTTCTAGTTTCTTTCTGATCTCTTAATTATAAATAAAAATACACTATTATGATTGAATTGATATTTTATATATCCATCAGAATTTTTAATTAACATTTAATTTGTAAAATTCTATTATAAACATAGCCCATATAAATTGTTTATATATATATATATATATATATATATATATATATATATATTTCATAAGATAATATGAATTATATTATAAAATATTATGAATAAAACTCTTGGATATTAAATTAATAAATCAAGTACTTTGTCCAACCAACGACCAACGATTCTTTCCGCGCACTGTTGTGCACGTTGTATTAGCAGTTCCAGGGCACGGACCTACTACTGCTGAATTATTGTCCTGCTGTGGTGGTGGGGTCAGTAAGTAAATGTCTGTACTTTTTTTTTTAAATTATTAATTATGTGGTACATAATTAATAATTTAAAAAAAAAAAAAAAAGTACAGACATTTACTTACTGACCCTACCACCACAGCAGGACAATAATTCAGCAGTAGTAGGTCCGTGACCTGGAACTGCTAATACAACGTGCACAACAGTGCGCGGAAAGAATTATTATTTTATTAATAAACTATTATATGAATATACCTCGTTTTCTCAGTGTCTATAATTTACAAAGTATTCTATTTGGCATAAGTTAGAAATTCTTAAAATTGAATACCATAGTGTATTGAATTGAGTAGAATACATTTAATTGTTTCATTGTAGGAATCAGAAAAAAGAAAACAAATGTGGTAACAGTTCAATTTAATATACTTTTAGAGGTTCCATGATAATTATTAAGTTAATTTAAGAAATATTAAGACTATCTAGTTACCAATGTAGTATTTAGGTACATTTTAATGAATGATTGATTACTTATATTTAATTCAGATTATTTATTTAATTCTTCTTGAATGATTAAAATTGTAACTTCGTAACATATTAAACCCTCTTTTATTGAAGCAGAAATAAATAATCAAAGTTTACAACTATCGTATATTATGATATAAGACTCCTATATTACCCTGTATAGGTTTATGGAGTCTAGGGCTAATTGAACTTCATCGTCCTTTTTTTAAAATAATGATAAACAAATTTACTAGGAAATTAAAAAAAATATAGACACTTGTTTTTGGTTTTCCAGTTAGATGTTATACAGTATGTCTTAAACATTCAAGAAAAAGCGCTTTAAATGGAGACGGGAAAGTCGAGATAAGTTGTCAGTTTGCCGTACCGTGTGGCTGCCCGAGTGAATGACGACTGTGGAACAAAATTTCAATTATTAAACATTTATAAATGTGCTTCCTGTATGGATGCTAGTATTAATTTTCTTTTTAACAGTAACTATTTTAATGACAGAATTTTATTGTTATTATTTCGTTTACTGAAATAACTGAATGTACCATTTCAGATTGCACCAGAGATATGTAGGCTTTTCTTTTTTCGCATTTTTCATTTAATTGTTCTATTTTTTGTTTCAAAGCAGCATTTTCTTCTAGTAGTTGGTCATTTTTTGTAGTTAGTATCTTTTCTGCAAGAATACGTACTTTAGTTACATAATAAGCGTTTGAAAAACAGTCGATAAATGAAGTAAAATGAAACACAATATTGAAGTTATGACTTCTAATCAAATATCATACCAAAAAAATGTAATTTATAATTTTTTTTCTGCGGGTGAGGAGGTAGTTTTGCACGTAGTGCGGGGCTCCTAGTAAGCCAGAATACCAACTAAAACACCTCCTTTTCTTCAATGACACTAGCCTGAAACTTCTTATCACATTACTTAAGGCTGGTCTTTCTTTGCCAATAATAATAATAATAATTATAATTTGAATTATTATTTAATTTCGTTATATTCTTAAGTTTTTTTTAATTATCATAAATTATTATTGTATTATGTAATTATATTAGGTATTCAACCCAAAAAATATAAAAAAAGTACCTTATTCATTGTTTAGTTATAAACTTATGTGTATTTAACAAGTGTCGTGTACAATGTGATAAATACAAATGTCGCGGGTGAGGTAATATCTTGTCATCTTTTTAACAATGTGATTAATTGTTAGCACTGGAGAGTCGTTAACAGTCACAGATGTTATTGAATGCAATGTTATTAGAATATTTATCTAAAGTAGCAAAACTTGCACTCTAGTCAAAGGATGAAAGTTCAGATTGTTCATGGTTTGCTACTCAATCAAAGCATGAACGAGGCAAATTACTATTATGGGGTGTCAAGGATTGTTGTGTTTCAGATGTTAGTGCTAAATACGCGTAATATCGCCTATATTTGGTAACCGAGTGGAAATTTGGTAAGTCAACATAGCTGTAGCCGTCTTTGTGGCTTATGCTATTGGAATGTAGTTGAGAAAATAACATATAAAATAATCTCTAATATGAAATTCTATTTTAGTAGTATACTTAGGTTAGGTTGCACAAGGGAACAAACATAGCCTTAACATTGGCTCTTAGTAGTAAACATATTTTTTTTAAAATGAATTCGCATAAAATAATGTTTGATATTTCTTATTATTTATATTATTTATCATATATATTTTATATTTTTTATATGTATTTACTGACCCTGCTCGTTGTTGTTCATCCATGATGGAATCTCAGGAAGTGGCCCAGGGTCTTTATGAGCCTTTTGCATCAAATCATCCCTGAGTTTAGTCAGGTTTGATAAATATGTATCAAGTCTATTCTGTAAGAAGAAAGATTTAATTTTATAAAATGAAATAAGTATAATATTATCACAATAAGAAAACACATTGAGTCTGACTCTCTTTCCCCCCCCCCCCCCCACTCACTCTTTCTGTTCTCATACCCTCTTTATTCCTCTCACCTTTTTTCTCATTCTCCCTGTCTTCTCTCTTTCTCTCTACCTCTCCCTCCACCATAATTCATGTTTCTCTCTTAAACCCCTACACGTGCATGATGGCTTGCTCATAGTGTCTCATGCACGTCTATCTTACTCTCTTTTACTCCTTTACTCACTGCCCCCCCCTCCCAGTCTGTATAATTACATCTAGCCCACTTCTTATATCCTCTCTCTCTCTCTCTCTCTCTCTCTCTCTCTCTCTCTTATATATATATATATATATATATATATATATATATATATATATAGGTTTTATTTAAAACCGAAACGTTGGCATTGAGAGTTTGATTTTGATCCTGGAAAATTGACCGAATCCCAATTACATTATACACCTATTCTATCTAACGGTTGATATATTATTGAATTTGTTATATATATATATATATATTCTTACTCTCTTTCAACTCTTTATTTAATATATCTTTTCTAGTTTACTATTAATCTTAATTATTATTATTATTAATTATTATTAACATTATTATTAATTTAATCTTTATTAATCTATGTATTACCTATTAATCTATTCACACTATTGACCTCTCAACTCTTTTATTCTTATCTTTATTGTACTTTTCTTTATTTCTAATTATACCTTCCCTATTAATTTTTCCTTTCATTCAACTCTCTTATTTTAATACATTTTCTTGTCCTATAATAATCTTTATCCTTCATTTACTTTAATATTCTTAATCTATTTATTCTCTATTAGTCCAGTTATACCGTTGACCTTTCAACTCTTTTATTCTAACCGCTTGTTTCTTGTTCATTATTGACCTTTGACCTTCTCTTTATATTAACCTGTACTATCCTTTTAATCTATTTATAGCAATGACTAAGCATGAGTCATCGATTTTAATTTAACATGTCACTTGGCCAACTCCTTTTCCAGTTGAACCCTGTTAGCAGGAGGTTAGTTCGTAGGATCGCATCTCTCAGTCTTAAGATCGTGAACGCCGAGACTGCGGTTAATTTTAATGATACCTATTTAAAAGAGGATCTGCTGCCTATTTATACCAATATATATATATTAACGAATGACAGACAACAGTTATGTTGGTACGGTAACAGAAGCTAGCCTTGATTTATAGCCCTGAGGATGTTTTAAAATAAAGACGAAACGTTGGCAAAAAAGTGATTCCGTATATTAACCCTGACCATATTTCAAGGAGAAGAAAAAGTGTTTATATATATATATTTGTGTACTTCAGCAGCAGTTCTTCTTTTCTACAAGATTGGTAGTACACAACCGACAATATTCAGTTATGTAAAACCAATCTTGTATATATATCTAACTCCTGTACTAACTCTGTATCCACCTGCCTCAGACTCTTTTTGTCTCTCTCTCTCTCTCACTGCTTCTCTTTCTTCATTTCTCTATCCTGCTCACTTCCTCATCTGAATTTTGTATATCTTTAACTCCTCTCTCTGTTTCTTACTATCCCTCTCTCTAATAGTTCACTTCCTTTATGCTTAGTCACATACTTCGTTATCGACTCTAGTATTACTCCTTTTTCTTACTTAATTCATCTCTTATTCATCTCACTGTCTCTTGCTTATTCACATTCTCTTGTTTCTAAACTTTTTCATTCCATCTATCTCTTTAACTCATTTTCTCTATTTTTCTCTATCTCTCACTCTGTTTTTCATTCAACTAAATATCTGGTGCTGTGCCTTTTCGGGTCACACATTCATTCAAATGTTTACCTTAATGCTAATGAGAATACCTTAAATATAGGTTTAATTTGTTAGTTAATTTCTTTCTGTTCATCTCCTAGTATAACTTGCCATATTTTCATGAACGATTATTCTCTAGTCACACCACTCAGTAGTGTTACTATGACGCCCTAGTAATCCTGTTTCTACTTATAATTACTTCATTAGGGTTCAAAAAGCCGTCAAAATTAAACTTTTAATAAGCTAATAAATTTTAAATATTCAAGATTATTCAAACAAAACTTTGTTACTGATGCTAAACAATTACTTACTCTAACAGCATTGGCTTGACTGACTTCCTGATTAAATTTCGATAGCTGGTTTTTAAATCTAAGTTCAATAGAGATGGAGTTCATCTTTGAGTAATCGAAGGTCTCACTCTTGGGTTTTAAAGTCCTCTGGGATGTTCTTGAAACACCTGTTGACACTGTTTATAATTAAAGAAAAATTTTTCCTTCAAACAATTGAACTATTATTTTTATCTATTGTTATTCTCATTGCAAGTTCAATATTTCAGAAAATAGTGTTTTATTATTCTTATTAATTAAGTTTTAAAAACGCTTATTTGTTTGATTTTGTTAAACATTTGTTTGTATTTTGGCGCACAGTTCAGTTTCTCTTCAAGACAAGACGGTTTCTTCAGACAGTCTCAGGACAAGAAAACTCTCAAGAGTTGTGACCACGATGAAATGATAGTATGCTGGGTTTACACAAAACTATGTAAATAACATGCCTACACTTCTTTTAAGTCCCCATTGAAAAAAATAAATAACAAAAATAAAGATAACTAGAATAAAAAATTCTTCAATAAAAAAAAAATGATTGGATTGAAAGTAAATTTTTTATGCAAGTCAGTATAATGGTTATAGTGGAAATTATTTTAGAGATTTTAACGAAATCGCATAAACTTTTTGTGGCCCTGTTAATTTATTATTGCTATTTTTTGACAATATGTGGATGTGTTGGCTGGGTGGTTGTGTATCTGAATTTGTTGAACATCTGTTCACATATTTTGACAGATCTTAATGATATTTGTAAGGATATATAACTCTATACATATGATTCCATATAATAACAGTTCTGATGTTAACTTAAAAAAAAAACTGATGCAAGTAATTGTAAACATTCACACTTAAATTGAATGATTTTTTGCCTGCAAAATTCTTGTAAAATCCAAAACAAATGATAATGTGAAAGAACCACATTTGGTAAAAATGGTGGCTGTAGTAACTCATCTATGAAAGTTAAAATAGCTTCTAAACAATGGCCAAATTGATTAGAAGTCAATTATGTAACGTTTGGAATAATTGTAGGACAATACTACTACCTTTTCTGTTTTATGGCCAGTCGAAACTTTCGAATTAATTGTGGAATTGTCTGATGCTAGTTCACAAGATATAATTTTACCCCACCACCACCGGGACCAATAAGTCAGATCAATTACCGATTCTTAATTTAGCATTTCCAAAATGAAAGACCCAGGAAATTTGTTGTTGTATCTACTAGGTTTTCTATTTGTTGGCGAGTAATAACTTGTTAAATAACCTTGACTAGTGAGTGGTCTTGGAATCCTCGAATGAGACAGCTGCGAAGGTGTTCCGGTTACCGCACCCTTTCCTCCAGTCTAAATCAAATAATCAGATTTATCCTTTTTCATTCATAAAATCAAAACAAACATTTGTTTTTGGAACGATCAGTTAATGAAGAAAGAAAAACAGTTTTGATTTCTTAAAATAACAGAAAGCATAAAAGTCATGGATATTTATGATCATCGCCAGTTAAGTTTGTTTTCAACAATGTTTTACACTGTTGTTATTTGTAGACTTTGAGTTTTTTGTAGTCTTCAGTTATTTTATACATAGGACTTAACTATTTATTATTACTGTTTGAAGAAAAAAATATGTTTGTATTTAGGAAATGTGTTTTATTTTCAATTAAAACACTCTTCGAAATACTAAGCCAAACAACTTATTGTAGAGTTATCTAGTCATAAATTTAAATATATTTTGTATTATACAAATTAAATTAAACTTGTCTCAGTAATATAGTTCATGGTGATACTTAGAAAATCGTTCTACTTTAAGAAGTAATCTTAGATAAAACTCTATTTAAAAAATCTGGAGTCATCTGCATTCAATTTTTATATAAATAATATAATTATCAAAATTATTGACAAAAACATTGTTTGATTTAATTATCAAATTAAATAAATTAATTATAACGAAAATTTATCAATTCATTATTAGATATAACTACACATAAAATGGAATAGTTGTCCTTAACGTATAACAAGATTGAAAATTTTTAAACGAACACAATTTGATATTAATTTTAAGACAATACATAGTGTTGAGTTTAAAGTCTTCTAGAATCACCAGATGAGCGAGTTAAGTTGGATATTTATTTCAGAAAAATACTGTTATACCTCACTAATATCGAAAATCAATGAGGTTCTACCATATATGAAGGTTCTATTTGAAGGTTCTATATGAAGGTTCTATTTGAAGTTTTTATATGAAATGAAACATATCAAGGGCTATATGTTTGCCAAAAGTTGAGGCATATATATTTATTACAACGGATTCGATAGACAGCCACCCAACTACAAGCAGCAGCCACGCATCATCAGTGATTGGTTAAGTGCTCCTTAAAATGTCCAAATCCTTAAAAAAACCAAAATTATTTCTTTTTTTTATTTTTACCATATTTTCTTACAACCAACTAAAATTAAAGTAAAAATTACCACCTATATGTTAACAAACTACAAAATTATTCTGCAAATGAATTAGTTCAAAACATATGTCATCATAAGATACTTATATTTCAAACTTATAACTCTCTCTCTCTCTCTCTCTCTCTCTCTCTCTCTCTTCTCTATATATATATATATATATATATATATATATATATATATATATATAGTTAATATAGTTAAAATAAACTGTGACAAATAGACAAAGACATAACAAAGACTCACTTTTCAATATTTCGACCGTAATAGCGGTCGTCCTCAGGAGAAGAAGTAAATTGACGGAGGGACGACAGTCAACTAAAGAACTCACTGGGTGAGGGCTAAAGCAGTTCTGCCACAAAGGAGAAAAATAAATATAGAACTAGTGTGAGGGCACTGCTTTAGCCCTCACCCAGTGAGTTCTTTGCTTGACTGTCGTCCTTCTGTCAATTCACTTCTTCTCCTGAGGACGACCGCCATTACGGTCGAAATATTGAATAGTGAGTCTTTGTTATGTTTTTGTTTGTGTCACAGTTTATTTAAAGTTTATATATATATATACAAGACATGCAAATCTTGTCTCCGACCGTCGCTTCACAAGTGCGCTTGGTGTCCCTATCTCAACTCTCCTGATGACGGTTCAACCAAAAATTTGAGACAGTAAGTGTGTTTGTTCCTTAGTTCTGTGTTTGTGATTCATCGTGAAATGTTTGTTGTCCTTTTGGATCGTTTTCCTGTTTACAATATATATATATATATTGTTGAAAATTAGGCCATATTTAGCTGAAATTTTCGAGTTTTCTGAATAACGATCTTGTTACTGTATCCACAAAATATAATAAATTACCAGTTGACATACTAAATGAATACATGTTTCTGCTGTCCTCAGCCATTATCAAGATATGAATGCATTTTGAAGTTTAAACCTATACATAAGAAAAGTGGAATGTGTTGCTGGGAAGGTGGTAGGGGGGGGGGGGGGGGGTATTAAAGTTGTTTTTCTAATCGATGAGGGTTGAGTGACCAAGGGCGTTGTTTCAGCGTCGTGGAAGAGGCCCTAATTGGCTTGGAATTGATTTAAACAATTTCAAAACTTTTGAAATAGTTTCTAATTGTTTATTAATATATGGCTTCTTTTTATTAATAAGTATGGCTTCTGTTATTCTAAGTCTATGCTGATCTCTTTCTTTTTTTATTATTTTGTTCGAGATATATGATATATTAAGAAATGTATATGTATTTTGGGAATGATTTTGGATGTTACATGCAAATCTCAGCTACTTGATTGATAATAAACCCTTTCTTGATTAGTCGATCACCCACATCGATGACCAAGCAAAGGCCGAAGTTGCGTCCATTAGTGCAAAGGTATTCCAGAGAATAAATAATAGATTCCCTTACTTTACCTCAGTTTTGTCATCCAGAAGATCAAAACAATAATAGTTTTTTTTTTTACTTATGGACTGATTACCATGCAAGGGAGTTTTAAATATAATTAATTTATCTTCTACTTTACATTTATAAGACATTTGTTTAATGAAAAGTTCTTCCTTTTTTAACATATTCTCCCTTGATTTCTTAAAAAAATGAAAATAAGGGTAATCTAAATTAGATGGGAAAAGATTGGGATTAATTTAAATATAATTATTTTCGATTTATTATATTTAAATTTACTTAATTTATTTTATTTTAAAGAATCACAAATAAATATATTCTTATCAGTAAGTGTTTACTTGAAGATTGAGTACTAAAGAGATTCAAATTATTTATTCATTCGTTATAGTTTTAAATTGCTTCAACTTAACAATAATAATATTAATAGTTATAACTAATAATAATAATTTAAATTTATTTATTAACTATGTACATCTTGTGCATATAGTACATTTTTAAATTAATTATGTACATCTATATAGAATTGTTAATGTAAACTTACCAAAAAATTGTTCAGAAACAATAAATTAATTAAAAATACATAATTATTTCTTATATTATTGTAATATCGTTGTCATATTCCCTTCTGATGACGACGATTCGTCAAAATATCGAAGTTTTACAGCGTTTTCAAAGTCTTTTCTTTTTGTGTTTAATTTGTAAATTATAATGAAAGTAACACTAAGACACTCAGGTCACTTCTATACTTCGACAATTGTCATCATCAGGAGGTGAAGAATCTGACATGGAGACAGAACGGTGACTGATGTCCATGTGACAACCGTTGCACACTCAGCGAGGATATATGCTCCTGGTCAGGAGCTCTTAGATTAACTTGAATATTTGTATACCTGGACACAATACGAGTTCAAAATTCAAGAAGAGTAAGACATAGAGTAAGGAAACACACTTACAGACTCAAATTTTCGGGTAATCCGTCTTCAGGAGAAAAGAGAAAGGGAGACCAAGCACGTTCTAGACGCAACGTGGGTTACTTGCCGTTGCGTCTACAACGTGCTTGGTCTCCCTTTCTCTTTTCTCCTGAAAACGGATTACCCGAAAATTTGAGTCTGTAAGTGTGTTTCCATACTCTGTGTGTTACTCTTCTTGAATTTTGAACTTTTGTATATATATATATATATATATATATATATATATATATTATATATCAGTTTTTGAATAATTTCAAACGTTGGATATAAAACACTGAATATGTAAGGAAGTGATTGAAACTTCTTCTAAATGTTTTAATAACTTATTCAGAAAACTGAATTGCTGTAAAAGCCTATTTACCGGTATGTCACACTGCCATAACTAAAGTATGTATTAAATAGTATTTATATAAACTTTCAAAAAAATGTTTAATCAAAATTATATATTTTGATTAATATATATATATTGATTACAAAATTTATTTTATATTGATAAAATACTGATTAACTTATATATTTTGTTTATATATTAATTAACAATTAATATAAGATACGGTACATTTTAAAAAAAATTTTCTTAATATTATGAGTGTCTAATTCTCACCTTATGATTATTTCTGTCCATTTCTTAAACCTATATTCTTTATTACCTGAAACAATTTAAAATATCAAACAACTTTATTATGATATATAATAAACATTAAATAGATTCTTTTATTCTGTAGATCATTCCCTTTATTTACTCGTAACATATTACATCACTTTATATTACATCACTACATATACTAACTAATATTATCTAATATTGACTAAATATAATAACAGAGATATTATCATTTAGGAAATTAGATTCATTACCGATGTTGCTAACAAAAAGTTTTATCCATGTCTACGGTTTTTGTTAAAAATAAAGTTTTATTGTCTTGAAGTTTTAAATATCACTGAAATAAATTATTACTTAATATTTATTAAAAAACTAACGTGTTTAGTGTGATGATGAAGGGTGCGTTATGTGCTGCCTAAGCACGCATTGATTGTGTTCATCGACTTGGGTGGATTAAGACTTGGTCTGCAGAGTCGAGTCTCTAATCCTACTCAGTTACTTATCTTATATATAAATATTATTTATTTACAACATAATAATCTTATAGATAATATTTAAAATATTTTTGTGCATTCACAATTTTGATAACCTCATAACATCATAAATCAATTTCAACTTGTTTGAACATGAATAAAGTTTATAATATATTATAATTAAACTATTTTTTATATTTATTTACTTACTTCAATTTAATTTTGTTAACAGATAAACAATTTATTAACTTCTTAAAAACTACGACATGCAAGCCAGCATTTTTCAGTGCTATACAGTGGTAGCGATGTGAATGGTAAAATCGAATATCACAGAAGTTGTCAAAATAGGTCATGTGTTGTACCTATATTTAATTGGGAATTATCTATTGCTTTAGTTGCAGGTTATCAAAAAAGAGAGATTAGTGACTTGGGGACGAAAGTTGTATTTAAAATTCAGAATTGCAAAGAACCTTTCCCAGGATTTCTCTTGGCTTCACCCTGTGCACGTCAGGATCACTTTTCAAAATTAGACTTACACACAAATGAACCCAAAAGAGTATTTTACTGAATTTGTGACAGAAGCTTAGAGTATATGATTCAAATTTCATATGTGGATAATTATAAATCTTGCCGAGAGGATGGATGAAGAATGAATGAAAGAGACGTTGTTAACAATACCCTAGTGTTTCTATAATCAATTTCAAAGTTGTGATGGGAGGGAGCTTTCTAAATAATGGGTAATTGGAAAATCCCATCAAATATGGAAACTTGAAGGCAACATTATCCGCTTTTATGCTAATTAATATCTAAGAGAAGAGAAGAGCATTTAATTAACTTTACAGAATTAACCTTAAGGCAATCATACCAACAGTTCAAAAATAAATTAAAATTAATTAATTTAGTACTAAATATTAATTAAATAAATATATTCTCGTATATGTATATCATGTAAGTACTTATATTATATAGGATATAATATAGGTTATAGGATATAGAACATTATATCTTAATATCCAGTTGAAGATTCTAATAATATTTATATATAAACTTCATTGACAAACAGAACACACAGCAATGAAACAGAAACTCACTACTATATTTCGATGGCCTCGTCATCAGGAAGATAGAAACTATGTCGCTCCACAGGCAGACAACGACTCTCTCTGTCTGTCTCTCTCTCTCTCTCTCTCTCTCTCTCTCTATATATATATATATATATATATATATATATGGAATAATATCCCACGAGAATAATACTTTAAATTACAGGTAAGACTTGGATAGAAGCACATAAGACATGAACTGATATAACTTTATTCATTTTTTTTATTATTATCATCATCAGCAGAAAAATCACTATGAGTAAAAAATGATTTATGTTATTTTTTATGTTATTTCACGTATCCAGTCAATAGACGCAGTTACTTGAAATAACATGCAAAATAAAGGTTATTAAAACAAAGGATCTACAGAACCAACATTCTTTTTCGCTAAATTTAAAACATATAATTAGAAATTGGCCTACGTAATATTTAAGAAAATAATGAAATTTTAGATATAATTAAAAATAGACAATTTCCATTTTTAATTATATCTAAAATTAATAAGTTTTGTCAAATTAAGTTAAATTTATGTGAAATAAGTTTTGAAGCTTATTTGAAATTAGAAAAAAAGTGACCTTATAAAATAAATCTTGTGATTATGGATTTAGGATGAATTATAACATCTTTTCTAAGCATTGAAACATAACCTAATGCTGCCATCGTTATATTGATACTATAATCGTTTTTGTATTGTTAATAAATGCTATTATTTACGAAGTACAGGTTTAAAATTAAACTGAAAATGCCAGTTCTAAAGATTAAATGACATTCAGAAATTACGATTAATTACATAGGGTTATAAAATATTAAATCTGGATGAGATTGAATCTAGACTAATTGATAAATTATAGCTGACAGAACTAAAAAAGCAGTGTACAAGTAATCACCTGGGGTATTCATTAGAAGTCCTTCAACTTGCTGCCATTCTTAAAAAACAAAATACCGAACAGTTTAAGGTACGAATGGTTGTTTAACTGCGCACGCCAGTTTGTTTCTAAATCCCCTGGTTTATCTTTTAGTAATGAACTAATAATTTTTGAAACAACTGAAATATCAAAAGAAAAAAACTATTTACGAATAGCTGTTTTCTTAAATATTCTTTTAAAAAATTTCCCTGATTATAATTTTTTTTTTGTAACAAACTATTGACAACAACAGGTAGACAACGGTAAATTCGCAAATTTTGTAAAAAAACCCAAAGTCAATGAATTATTTTTTTAACTGTTATTTCACGTTTCATAAATAACTATTATTAATTGTTGAAATTGGAGATAAAGTGGACCATACTTTGACAAAAGTTGATTAAACTCTGAAACAGCTCATTTATACAAAAATTAACAAATAATAGATTTAAAAGAGTTAAGGAGGTCAGGCTAGCTCAGTGGTTACGTGCTCGCCTCTGAACTGATAGGACCGGGGTTCGATCCCCACCTGGCCCTCGATTTATTCACGCGTGAGGTGAATAAATCTGAGCACGTCGTCACTCGGAGAAGGACGTTAACTTTCGGTCCCGAGCCTGTACGATGTCAGGTACTCGTTAAAGATTCCTACTCTAAATACACTTGAGTGAGGCAAAATTTAGGACTCCCACTGTAGAATCAATCTTCATTGTGTGGTATCACAAAGGGCCAATGCTCGGCCTAAGTATGTTCCCTTGTGGGACTGCCACTGCAACCTAACCTAAAAGAGTAAAGAAAGTCCATATTGATAGGCTATTAGGGATAGTTTGAATAAAAAAGTAAATTTTATAATATATAGGCTTACATTTAGTTTTATATACATATTTGATGATAAATAGTTATTTGTATATAATAAAATGATGATGACTTATAACATTTTACTGGAAAACAGTTAAATAAATACCGTTGTTAGTTATTCATTTTGGCTGTATCCATTTTTTATTCATAACAAATTTAAAATCCTTGATCTAGAAAAATCTGATATGTTATTTATCATGCTCTCAGCCCATATATTTAGTGCATGGCTTTTCTAGTTTAGAATTTAACCTAAAGAAACTCCAAAGTATTTAATTATAACGTAGTGCAATCACTTACTATGTAGTATTTACTCATTGTTGGGTAAAAAGTTAAAGAAATGGTCTCCACATATAAAAATTTAATTTATCAATACATGTCCCATTTTGCCAAACATTTAGTCACCAATAACCACCAATTTTTCCCAGACCTAAATATACAAATATTACACAGAAACAATAAATTCCGTGAAATAACTATTTTAGAAGGCTATGAAATTAACAAATTAGTGCGCGATAATTCCTCACTTGCCTCAATGAACAAATCCCAAGTGTACAACTATTCTTAATTTATTTATTTAAAAAAAAAGTTCTATTTTCTCCGTATTCCTATATTTGTTTATATTTCGTTATAGTTCTCTGTGTTATATTTTGAATATTTTTCCTACACTTTGTCCTAGAGCAAATGTAAAGGCTCAGCCTAACCTTTAGGAAAAAAAAATAACAATGAATGTACCTGCCGTCTAATATGAAACAGATGTACCCCATACCCTACCCACGTCCATGCTATTCCCAGTCAGTTGTACCACAGACACTCACCCTTAGGTTCGTATTCTCTTCCTTATTTTATTTTATTTTTATTTTGTACTGTATTTACTGTATACTATAGATAACTCTCTGGTGTCATTGTATTTTTTAGTTAATGCCTGAGGAAGAACACTACGTGTTTGGAACGCGTTGTTTATACTATTAGATTTCTATATGTGGAGACCATACTGTGGAACTTTTTACCCTCCACAGTATTTACATACGTTTGAGATCTAGTTAAATATTTTTTAATACTGACTTCTTAAGGTCTACTTTCTTTCTTCTTGAGAAAGGTATAAGGACTGATTTAACTGAATTTATATCCAAAATTTTGCTCTTTACACCTCTTTTACCAATTTAGAAAATATACTGTATAATCTCAAAGAGAATGTCATCGAGCAGTCTTCTTGTTATGATAACAAGATAAGCCTTTTTAATCTCTAAGCCTTTGTGTACCCTGGCATTGATTATGGTATTTAAAACATCTAGTGGGTCATCCACAACTAATCACCACAATAAGGGGAATACCACATATTCTTGAGGAAAACCTTTAATGAACACAATTGTAGTTGTGTATGATAGACCCTATACTGACAATAATTGTTTTTCTTTGGACTTTAGATTGTTGTAATCCATTCTATATTTCTTGAATAAAGCCTCTATATATTAGTTTTGATTCAGTTGGTTTAAAAGAATGTATCAAAAGCCCCTTCAATGTCCAAGAAACAGCCCAGAGTTAATCCTTTAAGACTTAGGAATTTTTATTGTTTGATTAGGAATCTTTTTTTAACTTCCATTAAACTGACTGGCTAAAACTAGTCAATGAAATAAAACAAAATACTATTTCGTTGTTTACATTTATTTTAAGTATTAATTAAATATCATTTGATAGTTATTGACTATTGTTAATTATGTGACTGTTATTAGGTGAATAATTTAATTTTTAACTTTTATATCAGACAAGGGACAGAAATGGAGGAGAGCCTGTGTTTGTTTCAACCAAGGAGTCGAGACTCAGTGATCGTGGATTTATAAGTTCTGACCTCTACTATATACTGTGTGAGTGTAGCCTCTATACACAGGTATAAACAGTAGCATTCATTCATTCAGTCAAATGTATGAATGAGTTCCTTAACGCTGAATAAAAGTTGTCAAATCAATTGTAATCATTAATATTTTAAAAATAATATGTATCAATTTGTCTACTATAGCAAATTATGTATGACATTTTTATATATTTTTTTAATGTATGCCCTTTTATAAATCATATATACGTACACTTTGCAATTATGTACATTTTAAAAATTAAATCCAAGGTTTAAGTATATAAAACACCAGTTGTCACATTTATTTCTTATTTGACAATGACATTTCCATTTATTACAGACTATCTAATAGGTGTTTTATTAATAGTAATACATCAATATTGAAACATCAATGACAATAATAGTATATTATTCAGTATTTTAATAAATTAATCCTATAGGTAAATTAACCCTACAGATATAATATACCTGAGCATGTATTATATATGTATCTGAGGAAATACATTTTAGAAACCTTTTTTTCCGAACAACAAAATTGCATTAAAAGAGGGAATGAAAAAACTACCGAGTCAAGACTGTGAAGCGGTTTATATATTATTCTGTCAGAGATCAAAATCTGTTGCTTTCAGCATACCATATGTGTTATCGTATTGATATTATTTCGATATTAATTATATAAGATGAACAATTCAGAAATTAATATAAATAATAAAACAGTTTTTTAAAATATAAATCTTAAAATTTACTATCTGTATAATGATTATCATCTAAAATATATTATTAGTTATGATCCTACTTCCTAAGGATCGACATCCCGGTATGTGATGAGCATGAATTTGCTTCGAGTTAGTTACACTCGTAAAGCCAGTGTATATTTTGAAAAGTAAATGAATTAAGATATTTCATAATCATTCAAGTGTGGTTAGTAAACAGTTCGTGTATAAGTCTACATAATAACGCAAATACGTACTCTTTTTCCATTTATACTTTGTTAAATGAGTGTATAATATTAGAACCGGACAGTTAAGTACTTGTAAGTAATAAATGTTTGATACTGTTTCATCTCATATGCTGTGTTTGCTGTTTGACCGGTTTCAGACTCATCAAGAACTCAACTCTTGTGTATATTTCTTTAACAATCATATGTGTTGCTGAAGATGAACGGTATACTAAACCGGTCGAACATTTCACACTGCATACCAGGTAAGACGGGATAAAACACACATGATTTAATACTTTTTTTTTGGTAATTGGTTTTTCATGATTAAACAAATAATATGGGCCAATATTTGTGTATATAATATACAAATAAATTTTACAGTTACGTCTCAAGGTTAAATAACAATTATTATTCACGAACATTTAAGATTACAAAAATTTGAAACTGTAATTGTGTTTCTCTAGTGATTGCTCTTTTTTATTTTATTTTTAAACGTTTGCACCTCTTTTTGATTGATTTAATTTGAAATTGATTGCTAGGTTTCTCTCGAAATTATCTTTACTGCAATAATATTTGTGGTTGATTAACACCCACAAATAAAGATAATAAAGATTTCACATAAACACGTGAAATAGCAATCACTGATCAAACCACAATAAGAAATGGGAAAAAAAGACTAAGATCTTTCAAACGTAACAAGCGGTCTTCGTCAGAGTCAAAAACCCAACTAAACATCAGATCTTTTCTGCATCTAGCGTTTAGTTGGGTTTTTGACTCTGACGAAGACCGCTTGTTACGGTTGAAAGATCTTAGTCTTGTTTTCCCATTTCTTATTGTGGTTTGATCATTGATATATATATATATATAATCTATGTTTTCAAATATTATAAGTCACATGTGAACTCCCAGGGTGACACTTCAGGTTTACAAATTTAATTTGTTCTAACAAATATTTCTTACAAAAGACATTATTATCACGTTACAAAGTCAGTGAAAACTTACAGGAATGAAGTTAAGTTGAATTAACCTAAGTTACTTAAAAGTTACTTACAAGTTACTTAAGTTACTTAGAGTATTTACTTGTTATAAGAAATCTTGTCGCAGAGGATGGTAAGGAAGATATGAGTATTGGAAAACTTTAACAACAATGAGAAATCCCGAGAAGATTTGTGGACCGAATTGTCTTCAGTGTTTTAATAAGGAAGCAATTAGACCTTTGCATACTTCATATCGGTTGAACTATTAATCTGTCTTATATTGAAAATTTTTCATGTACTGAAAAGTTACAGTTAAAATGTTCGTTATATAGTGCATTTGCTTTCTTGAGAAGATATAATCACAAAGTTTTAATTTTACCCTCAGCTCTACAAATTTCTTTATTAATACTTCATTGATAGGTCATACTCTGCCTTCTCCTCTGAAGATATAATAAGGCAAGGCATTCATGAAAACTTGGACTTGGCAACACCTTGTAGAGTGAGAGTGATACCAACAAACACAAATTATCTTGTGTTTCCATCCAGCAGTGGCTTTCACTGATAGAATTTTTTTTTATCACAAAAAATAAATCTGATACACTAAACATGAAATTACTTTTAAAATAATAATAAATAAACAATTTTTGTTGATTACAAACAATAATCAAGATTAGTTATAAATAACTTCATAAGAATTGTTCATAATTGTTTTTATCCAATGGCCATGGTAAATGGCGTTGGTCAGGAAAGAATAATCAAGTAGGAGAGAATGTTTGACACTGATTATTCCGTACAGATAGTGGAGTCCATTGTGCATGAATGACAATCCTCCTCCAGAGTCGCCTTCCTCCGTGCCCTTTCCTTCAAATCAAATTGCAAAAAAGGCATGAACTTATCATAAGATAGTTAAGATAACATAAATTTAACTAGGTTAACATAAACTTAAATTGATAAGCACAATAAAAAAATTATAACGCACAACCGTATTTCTACATATATGTCCTTAATAGGAGTCAAAATATCTAAAGAAATCTGCATGAAATAGCAATTAACTTTTATGAAACATTTGGTATTAAAAAGTAAATTGATTATAGTCATTGTTAATCATTTGTTTGAGTCATTCTTACTAGGTATTTTAAATATCTTTTTAAAAATAATTGAAACCTTTTAAAACGTTGAATATCCTTTTTACTTGATAAGTTTGATCCTGACAATTCTAATAAAATTAAACTTTATTATAAATATCCACACAGTGATTAGTTCTTTTTTTGTTCATACTAAGAACTCGTATTTGATATTTTACATTTATAATAATTGTTTAAGTTTTCTATTCACGATCATTTCTACAAAATCTAAAGAGGAATAAAGAAACGATTGTAAATATGTTAAAATGCCAACCTTGACATCAAATTTTCTCAAAATTACAATACTTACAATAAAAAATAATATATAGACCGCAATAAAATTATTTAATTAAACAGTAAAAAAAGTTCAGACAATTGAAAATTAGGACGTACAAAAAACAACTATAGAAATATGAAAAAAGAACTATAGAAATATGAAAAAACAACAAAATTAAACTACCAGCTTCGTAGGTGATGCAAAATTTATCATCTGTTATAAAATCTCGAAAATTGGTTCTTTTTAGCTTGTCGTAGCAACTGGTGTACTCGAGATAGTTGAAATGTCCCTCTCGAAGTTCATCGCTGGCTCTCTTCGTATCATCGAAGATTCCCCAGCCAGGAACCTGAAATGAATGACATACAACTTCATACCGTGTTATATATAACATCAGTTAGTCACTTAGACTTGTAATGTATTCTGTTCTTTATTTTACATGTTCACGTCTTGCTATTATTTCCATATTTCAAGTTGTTTGATATCTATAAATGTATGAACATTGATTAATGAAATGAATAATAATTTAAGTGAGTAAGTGGCCATTTAAAGAACACCTGAGTAGGTTGAAAATAGCTCCTAGTCCATCATGCCTATGTAACGCGGAGACACCCCCAATCTCCTAGACACTTGGTGTATGTATGAGTGCTGTTTGAGGGAACCACAAAAACTGGCTCTCATACGTAAAGTCTTGGTTTGTGGAGAGGAGTGGCCCGTTAGGTCTTCCTCATTAATTAAAAAACGTTATTATAAAGAATTTGTAAAATTATTGTACAGTATAGACATTTAAGAAAAAGATATTATAATGTTGAATTATGAATGAATGTAAAAGAAGTATTTTGTAGTGTTAATGAAAGAAGTATTGTGAAAAATTTGACGATGATGCATGTAATACACAGTAGAACATGCTGGAATAAAATAAAAAATAAAAAAAAAATAATTTAAGTTTATTGAAAACTTATTCACAACACATATTATTTTATTTCTAATATTTTTTTTAAATACATGTTCAGTTTACTGGAAACTGGAAATGTTTTATTTTTCTATTTTTTTGTATTGCGCTGTACGATATGCACAGTTTTGCATTGTGCAGGTTATACAGTCTGTGTGACAACTACTCTTTCACGAAATAGTCAACAATAACTATATTTTGAAGAGTTCTATAGGCTGACTTGTTTAGTTGGTGTCTACGTTTGAACCGGTAAAGATTGATACGTCCATTGTAGGAAATATACCTTACTCTGTAGACCAGAGGTTCTCAATAGGGGTAAATTTTCGGTTTTTCAGTGATCACATTGTGACCACAAGTTTATAGAGTGAGAAAAGCTATTATAGGTTTTAACCTTTTAATTATTAATTAAAAATATCACTTTGATTGAATTAATATTTTATATATCCAGCAATAATTGTACTTAGCATTTAATTTCTAAAATTCTATTATAAACATAATCGATGCAAAGTTGTAAAAGTGTATATATAACCTCGGAAGGAAGAAGGGGTGGGGGGAATGGCATTGTGGGAAATGGCGAGAGGGGTAAATGGTTCAAGGAAGGCTGGGAGAACCCCTGGTGTAAATTTTATAATTTACGCATAAATCAAATAATAAATAATACATTTATTGTACGCTAAGTAACATTTTAATTTAGCCTATTTCAATCGCACATTCTTAAAGAAGTTCATTAAGTATGTTATCTCTCTTACTTACCGTTCCCTTCTGACCTTTAGGAAAACCCCCTAAAGTATTATCAAAGTCCAAACATATGGGAAGGACATAAGTTTCAAAATCAAATTCTCCTTCAATGACAACAACAGCAATATCATGAGCAAACTTTCTCGAAGAGCCTTTGTACATTGAAGGAATTGCAATATCTCTAGCCTGAAAAATCATTACAGGTATTACAGCATCTATACAATTCTTTTATTGATATATAAAATCAATCATCAACAAATAATCTATATGTCATTAAAAAATTCATTTTAAAAATTGTATTTTTTTATGGTACTTGTTTCAATAAATGTTATTACCATTTATAAATACATTTGTCATGTACGAATAGAAATGTATGATACGAATATACATTTATGGATTCAATAGTATTAGACGCCCCTTAAGAATAATCAACAATATTATTCCCTAGACATTATTCGATTCTCCATCTTCCTACAAAATTCGCAGACTCATGATGCCTATGTAAGCCCTGAAGGGTCGTACCTTGAGTGGAGACGGATTCGAGTACCTGTTTTGATTTATTGTCATACGCCATTTAGTCTTTCGACCATTATATGGAACAAAGCAGAGAAGATCGATGTTTTTTACGTGGTGCCCTTTAGCCACCCCTAAAGGGGTCTATCTATAAAGGTCTATCTTTCCTTTAAGACAGGAAAAGCGACAAAAAGCCACTTGTCCAGCAGTACCCGGTGTGCCCAAGGTGGACCTCGCGGAGGCGGGGATCCACGACAGACATCAAACAACATAAAACCAAACTATAACGAAAAAAAAAGTAAAACGAAGAAAAGACCTATAGGGGCTGAGACTGATGGGCTTCATGAGGACGTCAGAGCAGGGAACCGAGCATTCTTCATCCTTCCAATGTCATATACAAATTCTTTGTTGGCGGCAGCGAACCTGCCCCTGAATGCCTGAGGATACAACTGAGCGAGAAAATGACCGGTCTTAACTTCCAAACTGAACCTAGGCATTGATTAAAACGTTGAATAGCCACAATAAATCAAACAATTCAGTAATTAGTTGTTAAAGAGTTTGATATTATGTTTACTTATAGTAAAGTTGAGTGCGGGTTCCTCCAGATTTTTCTACTAACATTTTAAGCTAATTTTTTCTAAGAGAGGAGGTGTTACGATGTTTGAAGGAAGTTTCACGTTCTCCTTTAGTTAATTTTACAAACAGAGAAAACCACCGACAGTAATATTAACATTTTATTTTTTTAAAAAAAAACAAAACAGATTCTAGTATATCAAAGATTGCTAGAAGAGTGAAAGAGAAAAACAAGGTAAAATGTGATTAAAGCAAAGATAGATGTGTCAAACTAAACCAAATTGAAAGGTAAATACCAACGATGTATCTTTGTTCCTTCGTGTCATGCCATTGGTAACTGCTGTGGTATTTTCCAGCCACAATCGCCAGTTTCTTTGGATTTATTTTAACTTCCTCAATCTCACAAACACAATGAGCCGCTGAAAAATAATATAGAAAATAATTCATGGCTCAATAAATAAGTACAACTTTTTTTTTACATTTGTCTATATCAAATTATCTTTATTTGCTTTTACTTGAGGATATACAGTAAGTATTTATATTTCCTACACACAAATAAAAAGTTAAAAATAGGCAATAATATCCCTCTTATTATTATCACTTATATTATAAATGGCGTGACGTGTAGTGAGTGGCAGTGTGATTTCCTTATGTTCTGAAGATTGATTCACAGCCTTTCGTGTGTGGCGGAAAATCTGGTGCAAGATGTCCGAAGATGTCGAAGAGGATTTAGGGAGGTGTGTACTAGCCCACACGATGTGAAGTTCTGATCAAAGATTCACACTCTTATATACAAAGTAAGGTGAAATTGGTTCCGATATAAATTGTTTGAGTTGGTCATCAGGATACATATGTTTGAACCCATTCTCTAAAGACTTTATTTTTATTGTTAGTATTCTGACTAGTTACTTCAAAGTAAATTGTACTTTCTTCCTAGAGATTTCAATATCTATAATTTTTTTTATATTACTATAATTTATTTGGATACAAACGGTATAGTTTGTATCCACCTCACAAGCTTCCAGGTTCAATCATAAGTAAACATTTTTACTTTTTATTGAACTTTTTATTTTATATAACTTTCACTCGTTCTAAAATAAAAGGATTTTTTTCATATATTGCTCCTTTGATTTTCATGATGATACCAACATTTCAAACTCTAGAGTTTTTTCTTAGTTTAAAAGAAAACAAAAATTATATAAAACCACATTTTGTCTAAAAAAAGTGACTTTTTTTGGCATGAAGTATCGCCATCAAACAACAAGGCACATTTACATTGTAAGGTCCATTTTATATAAAATATGAATTAGGTGCATCAAATGGTATGGATTTCTGCGTGCCAGCAAACATTTTAGATACCAACTCACACACACACACGTACACACAGATATAGAAAAAACATCAAAAAAGGACTTCATGGACCTCAAAACATTTCAATCCACCAAAATCACAAAACCGATGTTTTTTATGAACACTACACTTTACTTGTAGTGAAGTCAAAATCTAGATTTACATATTTTCTTGTCAGTTAAATCATATTTTTTTCTATAAACTAAAGAAAAACGAAAGTACATTTTACATACCTGTGACAATCATATTCATAGAAACAATAGAGCCACCGCACTTGTATTTCCACGCGTCCTCTTGTTTCCAATAAAGAGCAACGTGCCATGGATATTTTCCATGTTTGCTGATTTGTCCGTCTTTCAATAAAGGGGTTAATAGTTCAACATTATTCTCTTCTCCACATACTGAAAGGTATATCAGTAAATCAGTAAAAAGCTTTGCATAAGTTCAACTCTAAGCAAAAATATTCTAATTTTTATTAGTTATTCACTTCTATATCGTGAAGAAATTACTAAAAAGGCAATACGACAATGTTTGACGTTCGACAAAACTAAAATTGAGATAACTCGTATATAGAATAAGTGTGCAACAGATGTATACAAGTTCACGAGCGAAGGAAGCAGTTATTGTGTGGTATTTACTCATGATTAGAGAAGAAAAGAAACTAGGAATTCACACATAAAAGAATTTAATCAAACGACGAGTTTCGAACATTTAGTGTTCATCATCAGACTATTTATTTAACATGCATATTTTTGTTCATATTGTAGATGTAACCTGATGATGAACACTAAGTATTTGAAACACGTCGGTCGTTTGATTAAACCTTTCTTGTGTGTGAAGACCTAGTTTCTTTTCCTTTCTCATTATTATTAAAGTTGTCGCTCTCTTTGTACTATCTTCTACAGACCTTTCAGTTCTGAGGATTTTCTAAAGCTCCTCTAGTTTTGCTCTTCTCAAAAAAACTCAAAAAGAAACTAAGACTTGAGGAGTTTCTATTTATCTAATAGATAAAACTAATCTAAAATAATGAAACTTTTCATAGAAAGTTAATTGACAAATTTCATACAGACTGCTTCAATTAGAGGAATTTTTGTAATTACTTCAATATATATATGCATAATTTGTTTTTAATTATAAGATTAACTTGAAATATTCAATAAAATAATTATAAAAAAAAAACAAAAAATAAAGATACCTGGTATGCACTCATGCAGAATGTGTTTGACAGTTCCATCTTCCTGACAGACTGTTTGATTTCTAAAAAACACACCAACTTCGAGTTTGAAGTGGAGTCGACATTTCACTGTGATTAGAGTATTAGGGCGTAAAGGTGTCGAACAAGAAACTCGTTCACCCAAATAATTGCATTCTGTTTCCAGAGTTTTGAATTTTATTCCGTTACAAAGTTCTATAAGAAAAGAGTAAACGTAAATTCATAGTTTTAATAAAAAAAAAAGTTTTATAAATTATTTTTAGAGTTTTTCATCTTCACAAACTCTATATAAACCTCAAAAATTTTTTATAAAATTATCATAAATTAGGAAAGCATAAAAAACATTCACTGATTTATAAACAATCTTGTTCAAAATGGTTTTTGTTTACCAATCCACTTTTTTAACGTTATTTTTTATATTTACTTTTTTCTATATCTCCAATCAAAAAAAATCATTTAAAATTTAACATTCGTGTACTTCTTTATTCATATCTACGAGTATAGTATTATTGTTTTTTTTTGGTTTTTACATTTCTTAAGTAATGTACTAAACATCTTAGAAAGCAATAAATAAAAAAAATTGGCAGGAAAAAAGTAATAACACAATAATCATAATTATAATGCAACATTGCTCTTAGAATTATAAATTTTTTTTTTATTATATATAAAACATTGTAGTCATGAAAAATTCTCCCACAAAATGTTGATGGATTTACATGTTTTGAGGTCCTCAAAATCCTATTCTAGATCTTGAATTAAAGGGATTGAAGGGATTGATGTCTGCGTGTCTTGGAAGAGTGTATATAAAAAATTGTGGACACCTTTCAGACTACTTCTTTTGATAGATTAAATCCGTATATTACTCAAAAACAGGTTTTGTAGCATAGATGTGCTCTGCTGTTTCTGGGAAATGTTGCATGATAGGAAAATTACTATTTGACCAAAATATGCTTTTAAACAGTTTTTTTCTCCTTAACCGCAAAAGTCTAGCGTGATCAACATTGGGTTTATTATAACACTGACAGAAGCAGTAACTGGAAAAAAACCTTAACATTTTTAAAACAACAAAAAATGTAGTTTTTACGATCAATTGTAAAAAAATTAAATTTGATAAATTCTGAGAACTTTTGAACACTGTATAAGTCACACTGCTTAAGAGATTATAACGAATTAGTGCCCAAACATAGCACATTGCTATTTATTGAAAATTCTAAACTCTCAGGTGTACTTTGGAAAATCTTTAGATGAAATGTTAATTGGAAAAATTATCGATCATATACATCTGCCAATATCTCATTTTAATTAAAATAAATAACGTATCAGATGCTCTGGTCAACGATTTTAAGTTTGTTGAAATATGATTTCATTTGAGTTTTGTTAATTCAACTGATAAATGAATACATATAGCTGCTTTAAAAATAAATGAAATCATTAGAATGATTATCTATAAGTTTGATAATACTTTAGCAGAGAGTTTAGATTACGTCTGCCTTGTTATGACTGCCTCGTCATCAGGGAGACATGAGTTGCTCTAAAGACAAGCGAAGACTGAAGTGAAGTCTTAAGAAGAGACTCTTCCAATGAGTCTTCACTTCTGTGTCCAGTTATATTTCTACCTGATAACGAGGCAGTTAGAATATAGTAGTGAGTTTCTGATATCTTTTGTGTGTGTGTGTGTGTCTTTCTGTTTACATACATAATTTTATATACAATGAGTAGCGTAACCCACATAACAGATGCCTGATATTTACTTAAGCATGGTCTGGTGATGGTGGGATGCCACCCACCATTAACACAAATAGTCTCCTGGAATTTGGTAGCGGGGTTCAAGAAGCCATAGCCTTCAGGGCAAGTGACTCTATAGACAGCGAGGTGAGGCGCTTGGTACTTTCTCTTGCAATTACTTCCTTGACACTTGATTTCATTGTATATCTCTATGCCATCAGGAATAGAACACATCACCTGGGACCTTAAACACATCAATTTCACATCTCATTGACTAATTAACTAAAACATCATTTTGTCGAAACTTACATAAAAAAATACTTACCTGTTTTACTAAAAAGCGTTATCCTACACTGAATACTGAGATAGTTATTTATGACATATCAATGAATAATTACAATTTGAGAAATGAAACAAATTATTAAAAATAATTGATTGCTTCTTCAAATATTTACTCTTGGTTAATTCTTAGGAGCACAATCTATAAGACAGCTTTGTTATTCTTTTTATTATATTATAATAGTCCATTTTAATGATCTTAAAGGAAATAAGAATTCAGACGAGAAGGCAAAGAATTGTTTTAATAGCATATTACCATTACCAGTGACTACTGTAATAATGTTTTCCAGAACAATATTGTAGGACCTTAGACCTGTGCGGCTATGTGCGGTGTGATAAGTGAATGTTAAACATTTAATAACACATATTCAGAAAAGGAGAATCGTTAAGTAGCATTTACAATAGTTTATAATTCCTAATCTAAGAAAATACAAATAGTAGAATGAAAGCTTCTGGCATAAATTAATGTTGCTAAAATTAAATCATAGAAAATAAGGAAAGAAGTACATCTAAGTACAAAGTAATATGTGTTTACATACTCATCTTCAGTAGGTTTGAGGTTTTTCCGACAAATTACTGGATCTTCATCAACGCCATCCGGACAGTCATTCCTACCATCGCAAACTCTATCTGAATTAATACAACCATCTTTGCAGCGAAAGATTTTAGTATTTGAGTAGTCACATCTAAAAAGAAGTTACATGTTTATTATAATTTAAGTAAACATGGGTGAGGATTTTTTTACATTTTATTAGCGTTCAGAATCCAAGTAGGATAACTAAAAATATCCTAACATTATATCAGCCATTTAAAAATGTCTATTAAAAAAGATTTTTAGACATTTGTGAAGCATAAATCATGTTAAATTTCATTAAGGGCAAATATAGCCTACTCTGGACTGTTCTGCTACATCCTCTATCTTAACATAACATCCAACTCATTTTCTTTATTACCTTTTTTATAAATAACCATTAAAAATAGAATTTTAACCAAACTTTAGCAAATAATATATTTCTTAGAATAATTTTCCCCCAAATTCAATGAGGTTTCAACTGAAGGAGTTTCAAAACATAAATCATTTTTCGCGACTACACTCTCCAAGTGAATAAAAAGAGCATTTTGAACGAATTTGAATATTCTCAAATCTTTATATATTGGTAAACGAGAGTTGCATTAGTGTATATATCCTGAAATATTGTGTATTCCTACATTTTATACCACTGATAATTGAATTTGTTCAGTATAATGTTTTGAATGCATTGCTCAGTAGGTCAATTTGTTCGGACAGAGTTATTGATCCCCGTGGTCAAGTCAGATGGAGTATAGTTGTAAGTGGACCTGGTGTTGTTACTTTATATTTGAATGTTAGCTACAGCTCTAAGATTTTCATTTGCTGATAGGTAGAATATCTGGCACTCGTGTTCCTTAAGAGGCCATAAAAGCCGTCGGTCACTTTGCCTGCACGATGTCAAGTAAAACCGCTACTCCATAAGCTTGAGTGAAACAAAAAGTTATGACTCCGACATAAAATCAATCTGGTAAAATAAAACTAAAAATCGTTATAATTTAAAAAAAAAAATTAGATAGTTATTTAAATTCTGCTTTTGAAATATTTCATCATGAACTTTACTATTACTTTCAAACTGTACTTAAAGATATAACTACTAGTTAACTACCTAATACCACTTAAACTAAAACTCTAAACATAACTACAGAGAAATAAAATAAATTCTTTGCCAGGTGGATAAGAGCGTGTCTTAGGTATGGATAATCAAGTACCCTCGATTGTGAACAGTTATTACTGATTATAAACTCAGATAAAAGTCATGGATGGTTAATTTAATATAATGATTTATTTTAATATAGCTGTCTTCTTGATAATCATATTTTAAAATATTCGTTGTTACAGCACTAGAAATATCAGACAAGTAGCCATGACTACTATTAGCGCTCACTGAATTATTTGATTGATCAGATCATTAAAAGGAATTAGCTATACACATATTTTTGGAAATGTATGTTATCCTGTTTTCTTAAGTATAGTGATTGAACAGCAGTATCAATTTTGACCGGAGGTGCCGCATTGTTCTTTTTTAAATTTTGAAAAAAATTGAGGTCTTAAACTAAACAGTATTGAATTGTTAGTTTAATTTAAAAAGAAAAAAATAAAATTCGAAATAAGTTTAGTAAAATCTAGAAAAAAAAGATTGTAATTATTTCCCTAAAAAATGAATTGAAATACTATTTCTGGGGGCTCCCATATACTCTATATATGTTCTAGAGAGAAAAAAAACAATTACTTATCCTGTTATTTTATTGAAGTTATCACTAATATTTCACTATAAGAATATTACAACTGAAGTTTATAATGTCATTGTTTAGGGTTTTAATGAAGCAGTAAGGCTTTTGTAAAGGCAAATAAGTAACAAAAATTAATATTGGAAGAATTTAAATAAATTTAGGTGATATAATTGTGATTGTGTAATATAACTTCTTAAAGTTAACTTGTAATTTAACATTCTAATTTAACTTGTGGATGGCATGAAGTTATGGATTTGGACTAAGTCTATTGCGGTGCAGACTTGTAATTACATCGACTCTATGATATTGTGGTCAAGGTTCGAGATTGAAACAATTACCTCGATTAAGTATGTAAAATACTAACTCGCCATGCTGCTTAAGGTGGTAAGAGGTGTTACGTATCCACTCGCTGTAGCGACCAACGCTGGTGGCCAAGCCGAAGTCAGAGCTACCGGGGGCGTTCATGCTGCGGACCGCGATTAGGAAGTGTCGGCCAGCCTCGACCACAGACACCGGACCGCCAATGTCTTCTCTCGACTTTGATTCAATTCCTGCAAATGCAACCTTCTTAAAATGCTTAGCAGTAAATATAGACATGTAATGGACATTTGGCCGTATTGTACCTTTAAAAGATCTGGAAACATTATGCTCGTAAATAATTCCTTTATTTATACTGAACAAGTGGCTCCATTATTTTAACTTATTTAGGAACCATTTCAAATCTTTCTATAGAACCTTCAAAAATAAGAGTATGATTCTATTTTCAGTTTGGCAATTAACTTTACATACACAATTTCAACATATCAACTAAAAAAATAATTTTAAATTACCTATTTGAATCAAAAGACAACAGATCATTGCTCAATCAACTGGAGAACTAAACTGGACCACCCGTGATCAGTTGAGTCATCCATTACCTTCCTTTTTGAGGTAATCTTGTTCACATAAATGCAGATAAACTATAAATAACCCTACTGAGAGCAACATGTAATTGCCCATGTTGAAATACTGCTTTACCTAAATTAACTGACCTAAAACTTTCTTTAGAGACTCTCCTTGAAACTTATGAATAGTCATGACAAAGACTAATTGAATTGGAAATTGAAACCTTGAAAATGAAATGTTGCTCTCTTTAAATAAAACAAATTTCAATCATGGAATTAAAACTATTTCCCCTTGAAACCGTGATGCGAAAATTTTACAAACAATGACTTTATCGTAAAGATTCTCAGTTACTAGTCTTGTTTTATTATATTCGCTAGGTAGATCAGCGTTTCTCATACACATGGCAGTAGCCCTTTCTTGAATTCATACTTATGTTATGGAAGTGAAGTGCAAAAAGTCCCTCGTCGCAGAGAGTAGCGCCAAGAGTTACAAGTAAATATGTGTAATAAAACTCATCGTCTAAACAACAATAAGATTCCATAAATATGACTAAGATCTTTCCTAGACAAAAATTAGGTATTCTATAACAGAAATAGATTATACAACTGGCGTCAGTAATTTTACCTGACTTATGTTGAGAGAATTTATTTTCATTCTTCTTTCTTTTTAATGCCGCTATTTGTAAAATCATATATTACTCACTGTTTTCTTTAATATTTATTTAAACGAACCAGTATAAACTGAAATTAACAGGTATTCCAAGTTTTACCTGTGCGCAACATCCAAGGCTTCATTTACATCATCAACATCAACAAAACACCATTTATATCAAGTTTTGCAAGTATATTATAATAAAACCTCCATAACCTAAAGCATAGCGCACTGGTAAATTCGTTTTCTGGCGTTATTAGACAAATTTTCTTTTATTTCAATATTTTATTATAACAGTATTTGAATGTCAGACTCGAAACTGCAAAAAGTGTTATGAGTATAACAAAATCAATATCAAAGTTCTCACACTAAACTGTCACATTTATGAAATAAACTATTATGAGAATAACCAAGAGATCTTCAATTAACATAAATAAATAAATCAATAGAATACTATTTTCTTCAGTGTAAAATTCAATTAATTAATACTAACTGTTATTTGTAAATCCTAATTTCTCTGGAATTCTAAAGAAAATAATATTGAATTTGAAGTAAAAAGAAAACAAACAATTGTACCAAGTCTGCTAGTTGACATTTATGTTATATTCAACTGTTTACTTTACAGTTGTCTCTTATTTTCGTAAATGCTTTCTTACGATGGTTAGTGATTTTGCTCAGTGTTTGCTTAGTATAAAAAACACAAAGTCAAAATATTAGGGCTTGTGATTAGAGTGCTTTTGACTAATTCTCTACAGCTGCTGAGAAGCTTTGTATAGGGCTGAAAACCTTTCAGTTTTTCATCCTGAAAGGATGGTATAGGTGCTATAGTTACTCTCTGAATTACCAAGTGCACACTGTGGAGCAGTAGTGGTGTACCATAATGATTACTACCTCAATACAGTTAATCACAGGCTGACTTACCACGACTGAACGGAAGGCATATCTTGTCGTACTTAATAAACCTCAGGGTGATTGGATCATTGTAAACTCTGGTACATGTGGTAGCCTCAATGAAGTCCATTGTTAACTCCTTTAAATTGAATGAATAAGTGTTATTCACCCGGAAACCCCAGCCAGTAGTCTGAAAAGCATTTCAAATGACATTAATCTCTAAAAATTTGAAGAAATTTACTGAAAACATATTATAATATTTCAGAGATTTTTTATACATCAGACAGTTTTAGATAATTAATTGTTTTTGCAAACAATAAAAACATGTCTTTTAAAATAAGGTTTAGAAGTCGGAACTAATACCGCTTCTTACCTCCCTCAGTAAATATTTTAAAACACGCTGAATAATTATCAATTTTTTTAATTTGACTTGATTTTTATCTCAAGTTTAAATTTATCAAAATCTTTTTTCGGAGTCTCAATTTTTACGAGGTGATAGATATACATTTAAATACTTTTCTGAAAAGTTAAAATATTTTAAAATGCATTTTCATAATTGAATTCTGATTTTAAATACTAATGTGTGAATAACAATTTGCAATATAAGTATTATTATTAATTAATCTGTATTATAATGATTAAGATTATAAGAGTGTTACATGGGATGATTTCAAATTAACGGATAAAATTGCTTACAATCTTGCTGTATTATGTTTATTAATAGTTAAGTATTACTTATAAGATATCTACAAAATATTGTCTTATGCAAATTAGAGAGAAGTTTTAGTCAACACGTGAAAGAATATATACAAAAAATTGTGAGATTTTAGAGTTTAGGTTGCTTATTTTTGAACTTGTAAGCTACAATGTAAGTTTACCTTAAATGTTTACTTTTGAACTTGTAAGATACAATGTAAGTTTACCTTAAATGTAAGTAATCCTTGTAAGCGATTAAGCATTAAATTTTGCTATATACTAACAGAAATACTATAAGCATTAATACCTTTAAATACCTGTGATAAAGAATTCGTTGGATAAGCCTTTTCTTGCCACAAGCAGATAGGCCTCACGTAAAAACTCTTAACTACGGGAACTTTTAATTTCAATAAGGCAATGTTTCTTGAAAAGTATTTATATTCACCCTCATAGCGATCTATTATAGCTATCTTGGATACCTGAAACAAAACCATTTCAGTAATATTTTTTTGTTTATTGTTCAAGCCACAAGTTTCCATTTGATGGCATTGGTATTTCAGTTGACATTCTAACAGAAATAAAAAATAGTTTCTGAAAAAGAAAATAGTTTAAATTTAATAACAAATAAATTACTTGATAATTTGAGATAGTTTAAGTAGTATAAAACTTTTATAAATGGGACATTATATATTATATACCCAAGAAATTTAATATTATGTTTACTTATAGTTGAATGCAGGCCACTCCAGCTTTTGATGAGTTATCAAGGTCAAAAACTTATTTTCTTTGAACTTTAAATTGAATATATCTATGTTCTTTCTTCTTATTTATCCTTTTTTGTGAAGCATGATCTATATATATATAAAAAGGTTTCACATAAACACGTGAAATAACAATCAATGATCAAACCACAATGAGAAATGGGAAAACAAGACTAAGATCTGACAGTTGGGTTTTTAACTCTGACGAAGACCGCTTGTTACGGTTGAAAGATCTTAGTCTTGTTTTCCCATTTCTCATTGTGGTTTGATCAATATACTTGAACTGTGTATATATACGGTTCTTTAGTTATTACTATATTATTACTACCGAGTTCTTATAATGTTTTTTTTTATTTTTTTCAATGTTCCAATGTATAATAGTTTTTAAGTTTAACTTATATCAAGAATATAAAACTAGGATAACAAAAAAAGGAAGGGTTGAGGGAACATCTCTTGGTCTAGGAAAACAACCTCATAGTCTAAGCGACTTAGGTTTGTGGTTCTTTATCTGATTTTAATCAACACAATCCATAAACACATTAATTCTAAAAGACATGTTTCCCTCTCAGTTTATTAATTAGCAAGTTTAATATGTCTATATTTTATATTTCTTCTGCACAATAAGATTTACTATACAGACTACGGTGAGCTGGCAGTCTTTACTTAATTTACTTAGCATTAAAAATTGAACTAATTTTTAAGTTCCTAATGCTGCACTCTAACACCCTTGAGTGTAATAAACCTTATGATTACCAACGTTTAATCATTCAGCTGAATGTTTGTTGTTCTTGCTTCTGTTTTTACCTTTAGTTATCAAAAATAATACTGGTTGACTTAAATAATTTATTTTTACAAGTATTCTACCTATATTTGATCAATTTTACTTATTTTAATCACTAGCGATAAAGCAATTGGTCCTTGTTACATTTTGATAACCCCTTAAAACTAAAAGTATGGACGTCACTCTGCTAGTTGGTAAATTAATTGTTGCCCATGAGTCACAGCCTTAATCTACCGATTTGGACAGCAAGAATTTTAGTGAATAATCTCATAATATCCACATACTTTACTTGGACGTAAAATAAACTTTACTCAACTACTCACTTGAAACTTCTGATCGTGTTGTTCATCTGTACCGAAGAATTTTTCTGTTTTCCCTGCAACGACCACCAGGAGAGAAGGTTGGATTGTAAAACGTGTTTCAGTGTCATAGACAGTACTGGCAGCTTCAAACATACACAATTTCAATTTTAGTATATTTATTTATGAATTTATTTCAATAAACGCAGTAGCATTTATTCAAAATTTGGCAAATTTTTTTATTTGGCAAAAATTTATTCAGGTTTTGGCAAAATTTTTTCTATCATATCATATAACAAATCCTTAATATGAAATGGGTGAGTCGTAGGCAGGGCTTCTTTAAGGGTGTTAGGTATAGCAATCGCTGTCCTGCAATATTTAACTGCAAAGATGTTAATTATTATATTTATTTTAGTGGCTTTTGTTGTTAAACCAAGAAAATTGAATTGATACTAAAGCTTTACGTTTATAATTACATTTCAGTTTTAATGTTTTACGTAATTTTGAGTCACAATGTGGTGAGTGGTTGGGTGTATACCCAAAAGTTTGTGAGGTTTTACGGTCCACGATCTTTGATGGATCAAATTAATATTTTGCACAAAAATCCTCATAGCCTAGATGAACATAATTGTTTTTGAGCAGTTATGCATGCATGCATGATGTGAAAGTCACTTTCTTTGCCAAAATATGTTTTTAGACGATTTTTCTTTCTCCTAAACCAATAACTCTAGAGTCTTCAAATTTTGTCAATGAAATGAAAGCAAAAAAAAAACAATAATTGCCAAATTCCTCCAGGTTTTGGCAAATATTTTTTCTATCATATCACATAACAAATCCTTTATATGAAACCCTCTATTGCCATTGCAAATTCTTATAATAAAAATGATTTAGAATCAAAAATTTGAAATCATTATTAGCCCTAAAAAGAGCTTTAACATACAGAAATTGATGGAAGAAGGGAGGGTTTTTGGTTGCTTTTAAGGTGTTTCTAATGTAATTTTTTAATTTACTATGTGGTTTTGCATAAGGGTTTTTTTTTAAAATTTAAAGGTGTTGCAAGAGATCCATTCCTAAAATCCATTATGAGTGTCTCAAATATAAAATGTCAATCTCTTACGTGAAAAACTTAGAAAAAAAACTCTTTCTGGCTCGGTATTTTATAAAGTTCCATCCCAAAACTATGATTTTGTTTCTTGAAAATTATAAACTTCTTCTAACGAAGAGTTACTTTTAAATTTTTTAATGACCAATTACATTGAGTGACCTGAACAGGCTCAAAAATAATGTAGTACCTACAAACATACTTCAACAAAAGCGCACACACACTAAAATGATAACATGTCAATCTAACAGGTGTATTAGTTTCAATATGATTGATAACATCTCAGAGATCTCAGTTTGGATAAAGATAAACTTATTTCATGTGAAATAAGATCACACAAAATCAATTTAAATGTGTGACTAAATTTGAAACGTCACTATGTCATGTTGGAAAGAACCACCTGCCAAAATAAGATTAATACTTCTCCATTCCAATTTTTCAAGGACAAAAATTTCTCTTGGACGTTCCACATACTCTTTTATTTAGTTTTACCTCCCAAGAAAATAAATCTGTGTAACGGTGGAAGTACATGTTCGACTGACAACCGACTTAAAAAGTCAATACAGAACATTACGGTTGTTGAGTACCAATAAATATTGTCATTGAAAAAAAAAATAGTTAAAGAAAATAACTTACTATTTGCATTGAAAGTTAAAGAATCCTGTTCAAGAAGAGCCTGTGAACCTTAACACTATTTAGAAAAATTTAAGAATTATACAAACTATTATTAAGGGCCTTAGAAAAGGGACAATATTGTCGTTGATGACAACCAGTTCAGTAAAAGTCATTAATATCGTTATTAGAAGTTGATACCTGTTATAACTATATCTGAATAAATGAGACTTCCAGACCCCACAGGCACGTGACTCGGCTGTCTATAGACACCCACGTGCCACGGGTGAGTCGCAGGCAGGGCCTCTTTGAGGGTGTTAGGTATAGCAATCGCAGTTCTGCCTGACCCGACCGAAGTCCCGCAGTCTAGAAACAAATCTTTTTTAGCTACCTCTCATGTTCTCGTAGCTGTGACAATCATGTAGTTCGTAATGAAAGTGAAAATCTAAAATTTAATAATTAGACTATTTTTATTCAAAATTTAAAATTATAGTTATATATATGATACTTATGTATTATATAATACATTATTTGTACGTATTATTTGTATCGTATTATTTGTACGATTTAATGTTAACACATAATATTTATTTTTAGTTTAAGTAAACCTCATTAATGCTTAATTTATTATTCTTTTTTTTATTCATTACACTATGATTAAAAGTGTCTACTGCATACTTTATTTATATTTATGAATATGAAATTTACAATAAAAATGTGAAATAAAAAATTTATACGCCACATTCGACCATTCGACCAGTAAGAGTCCTCATCAGAGGCACAAAGTGAATATCATTGAAAGAGAGGGTGTCATTTTGACTGGTCTAAATTGTTACAGATCATAAACACAAACACACACACACACACACACACACACACACACACACACACACACACACACACACACACATATATATATATATATATATATATATATATATAGGTGTGTTCTCTAAACGGGGTTCGGTCAATTTTCCAGGATAAAAAATCAAACTCTCGTTGCCAACGTTTCGGTTTTATTTAAAACCTTTTTCATAGGCCTACAAATAAAGGATAATAAGAAATCACATATTAACATCAAACATATACACAATATGAAAATGGATTGTTACAACTTATGAATATTACAAGCAGAAATATTTCAGAGATACATAAAACAATATTACTTACAGAAGTAAAAATTTTTTAACTAAGAAAATGAAATTTACATTATTTAAAGGAACAACAATGTTAGCCGGACAAAACCTTCGACTAGACTAATAAGATAACATTACAAATAACCTCAACACTGTTCACTCAAGGGAACTAAATAAATCAAATTTCACTAAACCTCAGCACAACACAGCAGAATAAATATGACTTAAATTAGTAATATCACTTCTATGATTAATCGAACTTAGATCCTTTTTAGTTATAAATAGTTATAAATAGAAGGTTATAAATAGGAAGTATTTCAAATTTCCTTATGTTGAGGGCTTATCACAATCAATTAGAAAAGTGTTCAAACGAAACGTACCTGAAGTTACACTGGCATTTTATAATAAAAGAAAAAATAAATCTTTATTTTCAAATTTGAAAGAAAAAATACCGAAGGAGTTACAAAGTAACCTCATTTATGCCATCAAATGTAAAGACTGTGACAAGTGTTGTTACTATGGTGAAACTAGTCGTTTTCTCAAAGAAAGGTTGTACCAACATAATTATTCCATAAGAACAAATAAAAGTAACGCAACAGCCTTAGCTGGGCATGCAATAAACGAAGGTCACACGTTCGATTTTGAAGATACAACTATAATAGAAAAAGAAAAAGATGAGCAAAGAAGGAAGACATTGAGATGTTATATATTAAAAAGGATCTAAGTTCGATTAATCATAGAAGTGATATTACTAATTTAAGTAATATTTATTCTGCAGTGTTGTGCTGAGGTTTAGTGAAATTTGATTTATTTAGTTCCCTTGAGTGAACAGTGTTGAGGTTATTTGTAATGTTATCTTATTAGTCTAGTCGAAGGTTTTGTCCGGCTAACATTGTTGTTCTTTAAATAATGTAAATTTCATTTTCTTAGTTAAAAAATTCTTACTTCTGTAAGTAATATTGTTTATGTATCTCTGAAATATTTCTGCTTGTAATATTCATAAGTTGTAACAATCCATTTTCATATTGTGTATATGTTTGATGTTAATATGTGATTTCTTATTATCCTTTATTTGTAGGCCTATGAAAAAGGTTTTAAATAAAACCGAAACGTTGGCAACGAGAGTTTGATTTTTTATCCTGGAAAATTGACCGAACCCGATTAGGAACACACCTATTCTATCAAACGGTCGATATATTATTGAATCTGTTATATATATATATATATATTATAGAAATCTTGATAAAAGTACCGAGAAGTACAAACAGAATAAAATTTATCGTTACTCGGCCAGTTGTTCATCAGGTTCATTTAAAATTTCAATACCAACGTTTCAGCTTTTATTTAAAATCTTTTTCATAGGCAGAAATATATACATAAACATTAAAAAGCGATCAATATTCAAAACAAAATAAATTGAAAACAAACAATTAAAACATACATACTTAATATTATTATAAAAATACGACATATCTCGTAAATCGTTGTTGTAGTAAATTTTTGTGTAAAAAGAACTTTTCCGTGACTAGTTCTTTTTAACGGGACACACGAGTGGTTGCACTGTTTGATTCCATCTGTCGCGAACATGGAGAACCTCTTTCTTTTCTCCTGATGACATTTCGGCCGAAAATTAGAGACTGTATGTGTTTCTCTCAATTGTTTGTTGCTCAAACTTATTTCTGAATTTATATGCATATTTATATATAACATTATTTTACAATGAAAATGTTAAAATTAACGTCTAATGATGAACCTTGTTGCATCCAAATCACACAAAATCATTATATCCACGGACATCTGTTATATATATATATCAGTTGGGTTTTTGACTCTGACGAAGACCGCTTGTTACGGTTGAAAGATCTTAGTCTTGTTTTCCATTTCTTATTGTGGTTTGATCATTGATTGTTGTTTCACGTGTTTATGTGAATCTTTTATATATATATATATATATATATAATATATATATATATTATTGGTATAAATAGGCAGCAGATCCTCTTTTAAACAAGTATCAGCAATGACTAAGCATGAGTCATCGATTTTAATTTAACATGTCACTTAGCCTTTCTTGAATTTCTTGGACTTTCAACTCTTTTATTCTAACCGCTTGTTTCTTGTTCATTATTTACCTTTGACCTTCTCTTTATATTAACCTGTACTATCCTTTTAATCTATTTATAGCAATGACTAAGCATGAGTCATCGATTTCAATTTAACATGTCACTTGGCCAACTCCTTTTCCAGTTGAACCCTGTTAGCAGGAGGTTAGTTCGTAGGATCGAATCTCTCAGTCTCAAGATCGTGAATGCCGAGACTGCGTTTAATTTTAATGATATATATATATATATATATATATATATATATATACTTCTTTTCTTCATCCAAATGTTGAAGAACATTTGTTAGGATGGATCTGGCATGTTTTGACTTGCCTCCAATCTTCTTCAGGATTATGATTATATAAAAATCTAATGTTTTTAGCGATGGTATCAAAACACTGTTTAGAGTATGCATTGTAACGTGGTTAATTATATACATATTATTTCAATGAGAACTCACCACAAGATGTTGGATCTTCATCAAATCCGTCTTCACACTGGGAAACACCATCGCAGATTTCATGCTCTTCAATCACGTTCCCGGAGAGGCAGGTCAGTCCTTTTCTGAAACCAGTACACATATAAACATATTTATATAACAACAATTCACAGTGAACACGTGAAATAAAAATTAATAATTACATTACAGTATAGAATTTAAAAATATTGCCAACATTTCTGAACAAAAATTAAATAAATTGCTCTTTCGATAGTAAAGGTCGCAGATTTCTGAATTAGAAGGAATGTAATCAGTGTCAGAAGTCATAGAATTCTAAGAAGCACGCAAGGACTATTTGTTGTATTTCTCCCACTGATGAGTTATTTACACTTCTTTCAGTTAATGCACTTCTTACACTTTATGCATTTTTTGTATGTATTTTCTCTTACTGGCACTTGTAACACTCTATGTTACTTTTCTTCCTGTTTGAATTTATATATTACAACATTTTTAAAAAAAAAACTTATACATGTAAAAACAGAAAGAAAACAAAACACTACTTCTACTAATTTTCAATAATTTTCAATATCTTAATAGTCCGAGTCTGGAAGTTGTACAATGAGTAGACGATAGCGAAATAAATATACATAATTTAGAGAACATTCATTAAAATATTTTTAAATTGTTAAAAATTATTAATAAAAATAATAAGAATTTCATTAATAAAAACCACTTATTGTCGTTTCTAATGGATAGATATAGTAATTGTAAAATAAAAGACAAATTGATGGCCTTGATATGTGAAACGTGATTTGAATCACTTAATACGTAAATAAAGTCTGTGATTTTCCAGCATTCTCCATCCTATTTCTTGTAGTCTTCTTACATGTGACTTGCAACTTTATCATATTTGATTAAGTATTTTTCTATATTATTTCTTTACATAGTATGGCTAAACATAGTAAAGTTCAATTCAATTTGTTTGGAGATATCATATATTTGTGTGGCAGAAAATAAATTTCTATTGAATTCTAAACTTTCTCATCCTTTGAAAGACTGTTAAAAAGTTGTTAGTTGATAGATAATATATCATTCATCGCACATAAACTATAGTAATATATCAACAAGGTTGAAAATTCAGAACAGCTTTATTGTAAAAAATTCAAAATTGAAAAAAAAGTCAAAAATTTGGTAGTCGTAACAGTATTTTTTACTGTCCCAGTGCTAATGCTATTTGTTGATACTTTTATGTTCCTAGTTTATGAATAGTTGTAATGCAAAAACATGTACTTTTATTTTGAGAATAACAAATGTAAACTTTTATCGTTGTTTGAAATAAAATTGCTAAACAAAAAATAAAAAGCAAGCATCTCTTACGTAATTAGAAAACTTCCAATCCAGGTTCATTTTGATCATTTTGAAGCACTCTGTACAATATTCCACGAAGGGCGTTGTGTCTGATAACATATGACCAAACTATAAACGTTATGTTTTAATAAATTTTTTAAAACTTTCCATAGTAGTATTTCCATTTTTTACTAGTTTCACTGTAAATTGTTGTTTGTAGTAAGTGGTGGATGTTCGATTATTTTACTATGCTGGAAATAGGGCAGAAGCTCATTGCTTCTATTATCCATAGGGGGTAGTAATGGAGTGATTAAGCACCTCTAACACTCAACTCCGACTTTCGGCCTTCACGAGGCTACCCTGTTAACCTGCAATATGCAAGGACAAACGAAAGAGGAGGAGAAGGTGATCAGGGGCTGGGCCTGACCACCTTCGTTTCCCATCCTTACTAAGCCCCAAATCCCCTCCTTTTATCCCAGCCCCAGTCTAAAGTGTTATGCGATCCGTGCCGAAGGATGGATGATACAGGGGTTTCTGTATTATGAACGGAGCCTCAAGGGCACCAGGCGACCTCTTGAGTAAAGAGCCTTACTCCGTTATGCGGTGCTCTGCCGGAGCGGACAAAATACCACCAATAGAGCTTCAGGGATTTTCCCCTGTAAGGAGAACTATTATTTCCACTGTAAGCGCTAACTAGTGGGAACCTCCCACAAGTGCACCTTAGGACCCGTAGAAGACCATCCCGAAGAAGCAGGTAGGAAGTACTTTCTCCCGAAACATAGGGAGCCTCAATGGACATTATCAATGATGGTTTGTGCAGATTCTGCAAAGAGGAAGAAACACCGTTGCACCTGCTGATAACTTGTAAGGTATCTTTGCTGCAGAGAGGCAGGTGCTTCGGGACACTCAAGAAACCATAGAAAAACTTTTACTGCTGGAACCAGCAAAAGTGCTGAGCTTCTTGTAGGCGTTGAAGCTAACTGCTGGGGTACTTTAGTACAGAAGAGGGGAAATACAATAGTTTTTTTTTTAAGACGCAGTGCTATAGTTACCCTCAAATAATAAAAACGATAATAAAATAATTATCCATAGACATGCTTGTCTTTATAGTTTATTATGCTTTGTTGCACCTTTTCGATTTATATTAAGATAACTCACAACTGATGCTTACGATACCATTTGTTATATCAATGCAGTAATACAAAAACTTGCAAGCTTTTCGACGCCCTACATGAAGCATTCTAGCCTCCTGGTCAAACACGAACCTCCGATCTTCATTCTAAAGACAAGCATGCTGTCTGTTAGACGACGCCTGGTTTCCACATGAATCTTAAGTTACATGGATGAGTCAACTTTTCTTCATTCAGACTAATCAGTCATTTTTTAATGTATTATCCTCATGTTGTAGCATAAAAGGCGTTATCATTGTTACCAAGCAAAAGAATTGATTTTTGTCTTATCAATAATATTGGCAGCTCGGCATTAGAGTAGATTAACACGTTGTCGGGATATTCTTAAGATATAAACTTAGTGGAGCATGTAGAAACCTACCAAACTGCGATAAAGAGAATAATTAAGGAGTAATACCTATATGAATAATTAATTAACTTTTTATTTGTCTTGGTTTATGCTTTTCTGAAGAATGAAATATTTATACCTCGGCTGACAAATCTGAAGTTTAATAATTTCTGCATATGTCACTGAGATACTTTGATTGCTGTACTTTGTTTTAAAGTAAAGCAAAAAAACGTTTTTAGCTGTCTAAAATAACTATAAACTCCAGATAAGCGGTACAATATTCATATTTTTGGGCCTCTTAACAAATAATGATTACTTTGCTATGACCACAAGAAATCGTCTTAATATATCTTGCATCATTTTATTTTAAACACGTACGTACACTTTATTCACACATTAATACGAAGTTGTTTAGAAATTCACTGCTGACAAATGTAGTTATAATTTGAATTCATGAATAACTATAAAGATAAAAATTCATGAAAAAAATATCAATTTTAGTTATTGTAAAATATACAACCATTTTTGGAATATACATGGTCTGCAATAATGTATCACTTGGAGATTTTGTATTCTTACAGTATCTCTATCACGGGACTCACCACCTTATTCTGTGAGACTGCAGAAGTTTATTTTTTATGGTCATCTTTATTACAATTATACTTTTTCCTTTGATTAAAGGAACGAACATTTAAAAATTATTCATCATTGCTCTTTACACAAATAGCATAAACACGTGGTAAACTTATTTTCTGTCCGTATAGGAGTGTTTGAAAAACTGCATCTTACTAGGAGCTATTGCATCTTGGTAATAGTTCTTGATGAACAGGGAATAGGAAATGAACTTAATTAAACTTAAAAGCAGAAGGAAATTCGTAATAAAATAATTATTGAAGATCTAAATAATAATTACTTCATTAAAGAAAAGATATTTAAGAACGAAAATCGACAACTGACTTGTGGTTGCTATTCTCGTTTACCACCAATTGGCCGTGGAAACCATCAACCTCCAAAGCAAAGAAACCTAGAAAAAACAACAAGCTTAAGAACAAAAGGAAAAATATTAAAATGTAGCTTATAGTGCCTTAAGTCATTAAAAAGCCAACAAGTTAAATGGAATTATAATTAATATATTATTACAATTATGACACCACAATTATAATCTTGGATATAAAACGTAATCCAAGTGGTGCAATAATTAATTAAATTTAGGATAATACCGGTAGGTTATCAAATAAACAAGAATTTTAAAGATTTATATATAAAGTATTTTTTGAATTATTATAAAGAATTGTTTAAAATCTTGTTTAACGCATTGTAGTGAAAATGTGAAGATTGAAAGTTATATCCATATTTGACCTTGATGGCTTTCGTCTGACTTGCACTTGCTTAAAGCCGGCTCTTGGCAATAAGCCATTAGACGTCGTGCAGACAATAGAAAGACGCATGTCAGATGACAGGTTGCCATTCATAAAAGTGTTTACCATCCATGGCTTCGTCTCGACAAAGTGGTCACTGATTAGGGTTATTGCACTGGAGATGAACCTGACAGTGTTGCTAGTCGGTGGCAATCCAGGAAGCTGGATTATTGTGTTTGACTGTAAAGTGCTCGGCATGTTGTTCTTTTGAGATCTAAAAACCGTTGGTTAAATTTGTTTTCTTCACATCGCTATAACTAGGTCTGCTATAATTCCTTAAATACATAGCATCATCTATATTAATTTTTTGTATTTACTACTAATGAAATCTTACGACTCCATCACATGTAGATAGGTCTGATAATATATAATGCAGACATCTCCGATTTTATCGCATCGACCTTGCCACTCTCTGCCGATAACGTCTTCATCAGTTACTATACATAACAAAAAACAAAACTGCAATGTCATTCAATAAAGAAATATTGTGAGAGCAGCCTTTAATTACGTCTTTATTCTATTATCAAATATGTTTAATTCCCTTCTAAATCATATCAATATTGCATATTGTTGTATCAACGTCTAGATCGCAGTGTGAAATCAGAAAAATGATTAAGAACTTTCAATCAAAACAAGTGCTCTTCGTCATAATCAAACAAACCAAGACCACTTGTTTATGTCATTATTATTTATTTTGGACTGTTGTTTACCGTTGATTTTTATTTCATGTATTCATGTGAAATCTTGTTATATATGTAATTTATCGCCATTTCTTCAACAAAATTTTTGTTCTAAATTTTGTTCATAATTTACCATGGACAACTCTGATTTACCATTTAACATAATTTACCATTTACACTGATATTATATTGTGCCCAAATGTATTGTGCTTTTGATCCATTTTAATTTCTGCTCTTCCAAGATATCGGTGGCTGTTTTGTCATTTGTCATTAAGAATAGCTTTTCTTTATTAATCATGTATCCTGCTGATTTTATTTTGTTATTCAGGTTGAAAATTATCTTTCAGATCAAGAATTGATTCAGCATAATGGCTTATACAAATAAATGCCGTTATTTTGTACACCTTTTTTTGTCACAATCTCTTAAGTCCCCAAATACCTTTTAAGGAACCCAGTTAAAGAGGATGGGCAAAAAAAGAATATTCTTTGACGACTCTCTTTATAGAGAAATATCTAAAACTTTCTTTTCTTGCCTCTTCATTTCTGTTCTCAATGAAAGAAACAATAGTTTTATTTATTCCTTGGCTTGCAGACATTGGTATCATTGAACAAGGTGAAAGCCTTTTGTATAATCGTTAAGGGCCATATACAATAAAAACTGATAATTTTCAATTAACATATTTATGGTATGAAAATTTTCAATATTAGAAATTTCACTCATAAAATCCTATACTGGTAGCTGAAAATTGAGGTTTCTTTTGATTCTAGTTCCAATAGCTTCAGTAAATACTTTCGATATTCGAGAAGTTAAACTTATAAGATGGTAGTTCTTAACATTTGAAAATGGAATCCATAGATAGTTACATCACCCGACTTACTACCAATGAATACAACAAACTATCTACTCATCCAAACCCCCTTGTACAAACTCTAAATCCTGTCGCCAACCTTCCTCAACCTCACTGAATAATTACATCATCCAGTGACTATCTGACTACCTTTCCAGCTCATGACTAAAAACATTGAAAACTATGACTAACAAGACCACATGACAGCAAATACGACATCATTACTGTACAGACTAACTTAATATCCGACATGAATTACTGACATTCCAAGTTATAGTAGCACAGTAAGCAAGCAGTAGAAGGCCTCTGGTCTGGAACTGCTAGTTACGACGTGCACTATAGTGCGCGGTTATATTCGTTGGTCGTTGATCCTATAAGCTTCCTTTGCCTGAAGTTCTCCTTTGCTAATGGTATCTCATTTTATTCAATAATCTATTGAAAACTTGTTTAAAAGAACCTCTTTGTACATTTTTCTCAGACCTAGTTAAGTGCATTTTCTAATTTTAATTACTTATAACTTTCTCTGTGATACATGTTCTGAAATTAAGATTACTGATTCTTAATCCCTTTTTACATAATTTATTACAATGAGCTTATTGATTTCCTGTGATAGGTTTGTTGCTTTGGTATTCAAACAGAAGGATTGAGATGGTATTCAAACTTCCTTGGAGACGAAAATTGTTCCGTCCTTTTTGAAAATTTTTGTAGTTTTCAATATTAATTTGTAGTATTCAATATTAACCTTTGACTGTCCTTCATTAGGGTTCATTTAAATTGCAGAAGTAAATAGAATGTTATTAAATTTTGCCGATAGAGTCATTCTCAAGAAAAACCTTTCTTGTCATAGCTCAATTGAGTATTTGAGTACATAGACCATTTGAGTCATATCTCAAGTGGAAAAACCTTTATTACTAGTAATAACTACTGTCTATATAATTAACTATCTATATAATTCTCTGTATACCTGTCTGTTTTCTATGAATTCCCCATTGGCTTTATTAATCTGCATAAATTTAACATGTTTATTCTGTTATTGTCACAGGCAAGGTTTTTGTTGGTCTATGGTATATTCTTTGGAGGTAAAACAACTAACGCTACAGTGAAAATGTAAAATTTTTATCATTATCTGCTGTATTGACATTTTGACATTTACTCATCAGTCAGTGGAAATCTTTTGGCAAAAGTAATTATGAATCAATTTCATGTATATAAAACATACTTGCAATAACTTTTATTATCTTTCAAATTTATTAAAGTTGATGTTTTGAAGTTTAGATGAAATACCACAAAAAAGGGAATCTATTGAAAAACTGTTGCTTGAGTTTATTAAAAAAATGGAAGAAATTTCAAACTATACTCAGTAAATATAGAAATGAGACTAGCAAATAAAGTGTGAGGATATCAACAACAAAAAACTTCAGAAATTCTTCAAGATAAATCTGATTAGTGAGACATAAGAACCATTAAACAACTTTGAGACTTTAATTACTCGTTGTAAACGAAATACCAAGGTATATACTTAAAACTCATTCAGTAAGGAAGGTGTAATTGATTTAGCGTTTCCAGATATAAAACTAATCTACACGAGTGGAGTCAGCTACACTAGCTATTTACTATTGTTATAGTTTGGCTAGATAGTAAGATCAGGATTGAAAGGAAAAGGCATGTATCTGGATGTTAATGGAAGACAACCCGAACTTTTCAAGGTACATCTACTTACTCTGATACATTGTAAGCGTCTAGTCAATTTAGAAGTGTATATTACATTCGCATATTTATACAAGAGTTGTACAATAAAACAGGTTAGTTGTAGTTAGTTGTAGTGGCTGCCCCACAAGGGAACACACATAGGCTGAACATTGACGATACCACAAAATGAACATTCTACATTGAAAGTCCCAAATTTTGCCTAACTCAAGTGTATTTAGAAAAGGGATCTTTAACGAGTACCTGACATCGTACATGCTCAGGAACCGATGGCCTAACATCCTCTCTGAGGGACCTGCTTAGATTTATTCGCCTATCACATGAATAAATCGAGGGCAACAGTGGGTATTGAACCCCTGACATATCAGTCTAGAGGCGAGCACGTTGCCACTGGGCTACCCTTACCCCTAATAAAATAGTTAAATGCAAGTCAGTTCGGAACCACATTCAAAACGCAAACGTGAGATCATCAGTTCAACGATTTGATAAACACTGTCAAAGACTATTTGATCGATAGTCATGCTTTCTTTTGTGTTGTATTTTCATCCAGTCTTAATTGTTGTTTTTGTTGTTTTCTAATGCCCACACTTATAATGGTTTCACCTTTTAGTGCTGTTCTAGGGGTAGAAATTGTGGTTCATTTATTATTTGGTCCCCATTTTAGTGATGGGCAAGTCATACTACTAATTGATTCTAGATTGGGAGTCCTAAATTTTGCCTAACAATTTTTTTTAGAACAGGGTTCTTTAACGAGACCTGATATCATACAGTCTCGGGACCGACTATTTAACGTTCCTTCCGTTCATTCCGAGGGAGTCATCTTCAAGTGGGTGTATATATTCAAAATTTGTTTATTGCTCTTGATTCTATTCTGCGAACTCTAGTTAAGCTGCAACATTAGCAGCTTCACTTCATGGCTTTACACGGGTCACGAAAAAATAATAATTATTTTGACAATATATTTTGTTATATGCGGTATATAGTGTATGTGTTTCGTCGTTTCTATATATAGTATGATCAAACCACTATAAGAAATGAAAAAAAAAAGACTAAGATCTGACGTTGGGTTTTTGACTCTGACGAAGACCGCTTATTACAGTTGAAAGAGCATAATCTTTTTTTCCATTTCTTATTGTGGTTTGATCATTGATTGTTATTTCACGTGTTTATTGTGAAATCTTGTTTTCTATATTGTAGAATATCTGTTCTAAACTTTAATTGTGTTCAGACCTTTAGAACTGTACTATGTAATAAAAACTAATATGATCATACCAACAGCTAGAAGATTATCTATGAATGCACAGTTATATGAATGAATTTAGAAAAGAACAATTATTAACAATAACTGTTAAATCAACTGCTCATTTTTTTTTAAACGAATGAAACATTATCAGATCATAAAGTAAAAGAAATTAATATGAAACTGTTTGGTAAGAAAATAAGCACACTTGAAAGTAGGTGAGAAAAATAAATCACAAGCAAACCTATTCTTTTAAAGTTTTCAAAATGTGTAAAATGTTTCCCATCAAGTTATAGAGAAAGATATCTATACTCATAAAATCTTTTCAGCTTTTCACTAAAGTCATTTGTTTTTAAAATAATTTAAATAGTTTACAATCTATTTTCGTGTATTTTATCGCTTATAACTTTCACGGACTTAGACGAAGATGTTATCTACAAAGTCATTCACCTATCAAATCCTATCAAATCGTAATAAGAATATTTATTTTGTTCATTAGTTGTGTACATTTTTAATGTTTATGTAAAAAAAAATAGAGCCAAAAACGTAACTTTTTATTCATTAAAATTGTTTAAAATAATATATGAACCAATTTTTAAGATTGCTTTATGCTTAAACTTGTCCAGGAAAATTTGTAAAAAAACAATACACCTTCTTTTCAAATCGGAGGATTCATTTGGCGAATTCTGTTGTACAAACGGACACTCAGACAGACAGACAAACGAAAATTTGATTTTTATATTTATAGATTTGAGATATCTATAAATATAAATAGAGTGTATAGATTTTTTATATTTATAGATTTTATAGATTATGCATTTAGTACTAAAGTGTGTGTAAAGTAGCGTACACACTGCGAGTACAGTTCATAATGATAAAGAAAATGATAAACATTCAAATTATTATAAAAAACTGAAAACATGAGTCATTACGCAAGCCAGAAATTACATATAATTAACAAGTGATATATATATATATATATATATATATAAACTAGAATTTAAAAAAGAACACATAGAACGGAAACCACTGAACACACTACTATATTTCGATGTCCTCGTCTTCAGAAAAAGAAGTGGTTGATAACGACTCATATCGTTATATATATATATATATATATATATATACAAGTTACCTGGTTGACGTATAAATATTCAGGAGTTTAAGTATTCCAATTGTTTATTACACATTAGGTCATTTTATAAAAATATCTTTTAGATCATTTTAACAACTAATTATTTAGCAAGAAGAGCAAAATGTTGAATTTTTATCAGTTTTTTTATTGAGGACTAGCAAATGTACCCGTCTTTGACGGAATCAAAAATTCTATTATACTTGGTATTCCAACATACCAATTATAGTATTATACTAATACTATAATTAGAAATTATAGAATAGTAGAAAACATCATTATTAGTACAGTGTTAAACAAATGCCTCTGTATACACTACATTAGCTGTCTGTCCTTCAGGTTCATGGAAGAACAATCAGTTGAAACCTCTGACTATTGAGCAAGTAAACTACAGTTGACCATGTGAGAAAAACTTGGTTTCGCTAACTTGAATTCCTGCGTTAGATAAAGTCTCCCTTTGCGACTTAGTTAACGTCATTGCGAAATAGACTCTGAGAGGACCTTGCAATCATTTGAATGGAAACAGACAGTGGTTCGGAAGACTCCCCAATACCACATCCAGTCATTATGTCCGCCTCTATGGCATATCTGTGTAGAGCACGAACTCAGAGTCGTGTCCCGTTGCACAGTTTTTGGGTCACTCATGTTTCGTAACATGAAATTTGTTACTGCTATAAATTGCAGCATCATTGGTGCTCCTACTTTAAATTTTTACTCATGAGCAGGCAGTCCAGGAGAAATAAATTCAGAGTCAAGAAATTCAATTAGATAATGAACTGCTTCTTCATCACTAATCCAATCTCTTTACTGACTTGTAAGTTCTTTCCTCGGCTTCATATAGCGTAAGAACTTGTTTGTTGATTTCTCATGCCTGTTCATATTAAGGGCTGAGAATTGCTCGTTTACAAAACATTTATTCTCAATAGATAGTACATCCTTAACTCTGTGAAACACCATTTCAATGATGTCAAATACGCAATATATTCATATGCTCAATTGAAATTAAAATCAACTAACAATACCTACTTGCCACACCTGTGTATTTTCAAAACAAACTTGTCTGTGAAGTTAGGAAAATACAGCTAAAAGCCCATAACTTCGCTTCTGTACTGAATTAATAATCTATTTAGAGCCCATATTTTAAGTTAGGCACACACAAATCCAGTGTCAATGTTTCAGCTCGCTATGTCTTATGGTGGCTGAGTTTACTTGTGACAAACATTTTTGCGTTAAAACGTCCATAACTTCACTTCTACGTTGAATTTCCAATCAATTCATAGCCTATATTTTAAGTTAGACCTTCACAAATCTACTGTAAAAGTTTCAGCTTTATATGTCTTATGGTAGCTGAGTTTACCTGTGACAAAGTTTTGCGGACAAACCGACAAACCGACAAACCGACAGAAATTTTTCTAAGGGTGGATTCGGTTTCTCCAATGTATGAAACGTAAAGAAAACTTGAAATGAGTCAGTTCTAAGCAATGTACAGACAAAATCATTATTTTATTTATAAAGATTAAATATTTTTTATCAGTATTTGACGGTATTTAGTTTAATACTGCTATCAACTTAATCAGAATCACATATTAGTTTGTTTATCTCTATTCTATAACAGTTATCTGAACTTTTGACCTTGAAGGAAAATTTTTTTATAAATCGCACAATATACATATAGAATTACAACTAAAAAGATAGAATCACGGGTATTTTAATGAAAAGATTGTAATGGACAGATTTCTGATAAATCGCAAAATAACAGAGTTTCTCATATAAAATACAGTCTAAGAAATTACAATATTAGTGACGAGGTGGTTGAAATATCCCATGAAGTGAAATATTAAATTCCCCTATTATAACTCTTTTTTTGAAATATTCTGCTCAGGCACACACAGACAGATCAATTTCTAAAACGTATTTCATCGGACTCAGAGGGACCTCAAAACGTCCTCTTCGCTACAAATACGTGCATGTATTATGGATTGCATGTTAATTACATATACATTGTAAATAAGATTAAAAAAAGGAGTACATTCTAGTTGATAGTGGAGTATTTACCAAGGATCAAAACGATATGTTCTACCGAAAACTTGAAATAATATTTGTATCTTAGATTTTTCAAAATTGAATGTGTTCAGGTTCATTTCGTAACGCATTTGCAATAACTGACCTTCTTTTATCTGTAATAACTTTAGTCTAAAAGCGTTATTTCAGAACTTTAGAAAACCTTCTGAAAAAAAATTAGGGTTATAAATGTTGATGTAAGCTTTACTTGACGCAGAAAAGAGCTGCATATGTCTTTGGCCGTAACAGAGCGGGGATTACTGCGACTGAGACAGGTGCAGGCTTTAGAGGCCGCCTGTTCTCGTCCAGGCGGCTAGACGTGATTGACCTGAGATTCCGGCAACTTGACCTCACTGAATACCAAACGAAGGCAAATTTACTTCTTCTACTTCTGCAGTGAAATAATCAAGTTAGTTATGAGTAGTAACAATAAAACTGTTTTATCGGAAAGAAAATAACACACTGCCATGTAATATTGTAAAGTTTTTAAACAACCATTAATAACAATATATATGCTAATTAAATTAAATAAAAATAACTATTTTTTTTTCTTTTACAAAGAAAACTAGAAGCAGTCATCCAATACAGTGTAGGTAACTACAAAATTGATCAGGTTCACTATTTGTCATTTCTTCTGAAATGAATTTCTACATTTAAATAAGTTTAAACTTAATCAAATATTTCAGAATTCTAAAAGATGAAACCTGTATCAATATACTTTTAAAGTAAATTAATTATTTAATTAAACTATTTTTTGCAGTTCTAAAAGAAGGCTTTACTTACACAAATATACAGTTCTCTCTCACTCTCTTTATCTCTCACTGTTTCATATTATATATATATATATATATGAATGATCAAACCACAATAAGAAATGGTAAAACAAGACTAAGATCTTTCAACCGTAATAAGCGGTCTTCGTCAAAGTCAAAAACCCAACTATATATATATATATATATATAGTTCACACAGGAAAGAGAAAACACAAATAAAGACACACACAAAAGACTCACAACGATATTTCGACAGTCGTCGTCATCGGGTAGAAGTAGTCCCTTTGAGTAGCTGAAGCTAACTCATATATATATATATATATATTATATATATATATATATATATATCCATATAATAAAATTCTTCTGTAAAGCATGCGTATATGAACGGTACAGCCATACTAGTAAGCTGAGAATCCAATGGGAAGGGAATTCGTGTTTCCTGTGATGTCACAAAAAACAATCAACACCTGACTCATTCTTGAATTTTTCATAATCAGCACGACATAAATAAGATTTAGTTGTCAAGAATTACATTGCCTAAAATTATATGATAAATATGTGCCATTGTCGTCATAGGAAGAACTAGTAATTTATTTTGAATAAAAACAGACTAGGAATAACAGATCGGAAAAAAGCGAGAACAATAACAAAAGAAATATAAAACCTTCTTGAAAAACTTATATAAGAATTATATTAACGGTGCATTGAAGTATAGTCATCCATTCGCTTGTTTAATTGCTTTGATAATCCTGTATCGTTGATTAATTGTATTGATATATCAATGATTAAAATTTAAATAAAGTGTACAGTAATCTATATTGTATATGAGTAAATTATAAACTCAAATATTTCGAGAATTTGAACCAAAAATAAAAAATATGTTATTTTGAGAAAATTTACTTACACAATAAATAAACAAGTACAACACCAGCTTGAGGTAACTCCATGAACTCAAGACAGAATGAAAAATCACTGACTAAGGAAACATTCCCAATGTTCATAAAAACAGGATAACTCTAACGGTGACCTTGAAAATTAAACAAGTTCCTTCCCCCTCCTATATCAAATTAAACAAAATTATTTAATTTTCATAAAAAAAAGTATATTTTTCTTGAACTATTTAATTAGTACGAATTTTTATTGATGCATTTTATATAGAATATTAAAAACATTGTTTCATGGATATAGTAATTGAAAAATATTTAAGTGTCATGCAATCTACATATATAACTAAGCAGGAAAGGCACAGAGTGGATCCATTACACATACTAAAGGATATTAAGATACTACGTTGGTTTTATTTTTAAATAGTCGAACAACTGTATAGATGTTCTTAATCAGGTGAAGATTAGAATAGGTGACGAAAAGAGAACGAAACTGATATAGACCTTTCAGGAGAAACAACAAATGCAAGTGGCAATAAATCCAGTTAAAACTTAAGGTTTACAACTACGTTTAGTACCGGAGGAAGATGAAATCAAAACAAAAATATCGTAATGTAAAGAGACAGAAGATAAGAAAATCAATGCAAAGAAATTGATTAAAATGATTTAAACTAAAAAAATTAAATGTGTAAAAATAGTAATCTCTATACAGAAATTCTCGTGGTCTTAACTCTTCATTGTTCATTGGTTTGAACTCTTTGTAGAAAGAGTTATAAGAAACCAAAATCTTTTTTTTTTTTTGAAGATTCCATTTGTCAATGTTTTGCTATAATTGACCACATATCCAAGAAATTATACATTGAAGCTTTCATTGAAACTAAAACAGTAGCTATCGGTATGAATGGCTCAGAGACAGGTTACTCCGATATTGGAAAAAAGGTTATAAGAATGCTGAGAACGGTAAGGTGAAGTCCAGTGAGAAAGTGCCACGATGGAAGAGCAATTCCTGGAAGAGCAAGAACTATTTTCTGTGTCATGTTGATTTTTCGTGGATCTGAAGAAGAAAAATGTATAATTCATTTATACATTTATAAGGGGGACTTATAATGCATTATGCAGAACGAAATGCATTAGTGTAGTGCATACACTATCCCATTGACACACGTTCGGATGTGTTGACCATAATATCATAAATTAATAAATACATCGAAAATACTTTTCAAAACGTCCCTCTGGTGTTGAACAAAGTATGTTTAAAACTACAAAAATATTTTAAAATAGAAGTGCTTCTTTGGAATGAAACTATTTTAGAATTATCATATTCTAGATAAAAAAAAACTCACTTTCAATAAATTAAAATACAATAAAAAATAAAAATTTTCAAAAAATAATTCACTAATTCAGGGCTTTTTGAAAGCCGAAATGAAGTCAGATTTCCGTCTTAAAAATCGAGACAGAAGATCTCAAACGAGAGAAGTATTTCAACAGAGTAGCCTCAATATAGATCTATATTCTAAGAATGAACTATGTTTTTAGCCGATTCAACGAGCTAACTTGAATTAAATCAATTGTTTGGTCAAGGCACGCTTCATGAATGGATGGATGGATGGAGTGATATGAGACAGGAGAGGGAGAAGGTTAACAGTCTGAAAAACCCAGAGAGTAAGTGCTTTAATGAAACCCTACCGTTAATGATGGGTTTTTCTTATAATTAGTAGGCTATGGGTTTTTCTTATATATAGAGGCTATAGAATATATATAGAATAGATATATTATTGAATCTGTTATATATATTAATTTATCTCCAATTCTTCTTGATTCCTTTATACTTACCCAACTTGTATTGCTTATCTCAATTTCTGTTTACACTTTTCTTAATTCTATTACTTCAAGACCGGGCGCGAGGAGAAGCACTGGCGGTTGCCGGGTCGGTTACTTGTCGTTGCGTCTACAACAAGCTTGGTCTCCCTTTCTCTTTTCGCCTAAAGACCGATTCTGCATAAATTTGAGTTTGTAAGTGTGTTTCCTTACTCTGTGTGTTAATTTTCTTCGATTTTGAACTCGTGTATACATATATATAGATAGATAGTATATTGGTATATAATGGAGCATGTGAAAATATTGTAATAAACTTCCTCCAAGTAGGGGTATTACTTTGAAGAGAAAAGAAGTATATTGGTATAAACTGGAAGCAAGTCTTCTTTTGATTAAATATTATTAAGAAGCACCACGGATTCTGCATTTACAATTTTCTTAGAGAGATACCCTTTCGCCTTATATTCTTCCTATAAGTAACTGGTAACTCAAATATTAATCAACTTAAGGACATATTGGACACATTTAAACTATTCTAGTTAATGTTTGCAATTGTTCAAATGTACCTACTATATCTTTAGGTAGATTAATTTTCGAGCTACCATTTACTTATAGGAAGTTTCAAGGCAAAAGAAGATCTCTCTAAGAAAATTGTAAATGCAGAATCGGCGGTCCTTTTTAATAATATACATGTATTAATAAAATGAAATGGTCCAAAGGGCAGAAAACCGACCTACCCCAATCGGAACTATTCACCTCCTGATGATGACAATGGTAGAAATATAGAAGTGAGTTATGTCAGTGTTACTGACATAATTATATTTATATTTATTTATAAATTTAAAGTTATATTTGTGTTACTTTCGTTATAATATATATATATTTATATATAATAAAATAAATTCAAAACGAAGGAAACACACAGAAAGACACCGACATAACTCACATCGATATTTCGACCATCGTCGTCATCAGGAGGTGTGAAGAGCGAAGAGCGAAGAGTCCCGCAGGAAGCGCCCTGTCTTCCTGCGGACTCTTCGCTCTTCGCTCTTCACACCTCCTGATGACGACGATGTCGAAATATCGATGTGAGTTATGTCGGTGTTTTCTGTGTGTTTCCTTCGTTTTGAATTTATTTTATTTTAAAAAAGTCCGCTGGACGTTTCTTTTAATTGATATATATAATATATATATATATATATTTATATATATATAATAATACATAGGTGAATGTAGTTACAATTATAATAGATATAAAGAAAAAATACGCAGTATCTAATTATTGGTTGCAACCATCTTTAAAAGAGCAAAGGAAGTTAGACCAATTGCACAATGCAACGATGGTTGAAAACCCAATATATATATATATATATATATATATAAACTAGAATTTAAAAAAGAACACATAGAAAGGAAACCACTGAACTCACTACTATATTTCGATGTCCTCGTCTTCAGGAAAAGAAGTGAATCGCTCCAAAGGCTGATAACAACTGACTTGGCGTTCGAACTGAAGCACTCAAACAGTGTAGACAACTTTCGGAGGAAAGGTAGACAGGGTAGATAAAGAGATAAATGCCAAATAAAAATTAAAAAATGAAAACATTTAACTAAAATAAAATTAAAAGCTGATAACAACTTAAAAAAAAAAAATCAACGATTGAGGTTAAGCCCAGGAGCCGATCTACCGCCCTGAAGACTAATAAGTGCTTCTTATATTAGTATATATGCTTATATATATATAGGTTTATTGTTGATGTGAAAGTATAGTCCAGATGGAATTATATAAACAATAACATAAAATATGATTTATTATAAATATTTGTATAAATTACATAAAGTTAGAAAGTAGTATTGAAGGAAATATGATTTATACTTGCAGACGTTCCCGTCTTTGACGGGTATTTTACAAAAATTCAGAGATGATACGAGGCATTTCAAAATATCATTAGAAATAATAAAAAGTAGAAAATAGCATTATTACTACTGTCCATATCTGGAGTTTCTTTTACGTTTTGCACCTTTAGAAACTGAGATTAAAGTTTATTTTATCCTAGGCATACTTCTTATTTAGTAATTAGGACTCACATTTTTAAAACTAGAAAATTATGAAAACGCAAACAAAATTAAAATACCTACTTGCTACAGTATCAGGCATCTAAAAATGCCTGAATATTTTTATTTTAGCTACATTTCTGTATAGCCGTGTAGCCAGCCAAATACAGCTTAAAAAGTCCATAACTTCGCTTTTACGTTTAATTTCCAATCCATTCAAATCTTAGCTTTTAAGTTAGATATATATAAATCTACTGTCAAAGTTTCAGCTTGGACATTTTTCAAACGCTGGATTCCATTTCTCTAATGTATAAAACGTAAAGATAACTAGAAATGAGTCAGACAAAACCTTTCTTTTATTTATATAGATATATTATATTTTGTATAAATCATACATTTATGTAAATAAATTGTATATTATAAGAAAGTCCCGAATGAACCTCAAAGTTGATCTAGAAGAGTGAATGTTAGCCTCAGTAAAATCCAAACCCAGAGTCTTCATGGAATCGTTAAGATAATTGAGGCAAACCTGTTTCAGACATGATCTAATTAAACAATCGGAAAATTCTACAATTACATTGATGGTCTTCTTCTTTCAACTTATCTAGAAATATAATCCCTCTTATCACACTGATAAGTATATAAAGATGCAAAGTAATGTGCTACTACTAACCATATTATAGAGAAAGTATGAATAAATCATCATTACTCTTTAAAATAAAAATTCAAACATTATTAAAGATGCACTTTTGTGAAATTATTATGTATATGTTATATCGTTTAGGACATTGTTATCGTGAATAAAACGCTGCTAATATACAAACTTCACTTTTATTGTTACAAAATAGTAATAATAGCTTTTTAAGCTTTCCTTTTTTTCTATATTTACATGAAGTTGATATATAAGTTATTTCAAAAATAATATAGTTATCCCATATATATTCAATGGTAATAAATAATAAAGTTGAGCAACCAAAATGATCAATTTTTTGTATAATTAGAAGAGGAGTACGTATGATAGCAGTGTTGTTTGGTATGTGGTATTTGACATACCAGAGATCTCAGCGAAAAATAAATGCAATTACTTCTCATGAACATATAATCAACATTTAGTTAATAAAAATTAAAGAAATTAATCTTAATTCAGATTAAAATGAATGTTTAAGAACTAATATGGTTTTAAATAGGATACGGTAATGCATTATTGTAACTTTTGAGATTAAGTGCAAGAACTTTGCATATAATAACAAAATTCTTAAGTATATCATAAAAAAAATGAAATTATATATATATATATATATACGTTTCACGATGAATGAAAAACACAGAACTAAGGAACAAACAGACTTACTGTCTCTAATTTTCGGTTGAACCGTCATCAGGAGACGATCTCCAACCGTCGCTTCACAAGTGCGCTTGGTGTCCCTATCTCAACTCTCCTGATCACGGTTCAACCGAAAATTAAAGACAGTAAGTCGGTTTGTTCCTTAGTTCTGTGTTTGTGATTCATCGTGAAACGTTTGTTGTCCTTTTGGATCGTTTTCCTGTTTACAATATATATATATATATATAAAGATTTCACATAAACACGTGAAACAACAATCAATGATCAAACCGCAATAAGAAATGGGAAAATAAGACTAAGATCTTTCAACCGTAACAAGCGGTCTTCGTCAGAGTCAAAAACCCAACTGACTCTGACGAAGACCGCTTGTTACGGTTGAAAGATCTTAGTCTTGTTTTCCCATTTCTTATGGTTTGATCATATATATATATATATATATATATATATATATATATATATATATGTGTGTGTGTGTGTGTGTGTGTGTCATTAAGCAAGCAATCAAATTTAATCATTATTAAATTTTGTAATATTTAATGAATTACAAAGTATTGCTATAATAGTAATAACTAGTGCTATTGTTGGACTGCGTTGCATTAAACAAAACAATTACCTTCTGAACACAAACATTCACTGCTTGTTTCCCAACCCTGTTTTGATGTGTTATCATGTCTATCAACCTTCAGCCATTCCATGAACAAGGCACCACAGATCGATGCTTTTTAACGTGAAACCCTTTAGCCGCATCTGACGGCCTACAACAACCCTCCTAGAGCAGAGATGTATTAAGCCGCAGATGTGCCCAAAGTGGACCTCACGGAGGCGGGTCCCACGACACCACATTACACATAAAGACCAAAAACCAAAAACAAAAAACAATAATTAACACTAAGCCATTCGTTCAGGAAATCCATACACCTTCTTTCTTCTTCCTTTGTAATACGCAAAAATTCAATAGGTGTTGACTTCTGAAGAGTCTTCTGTACCAATGATCTATGGGCCTCCTTGTCTCCATTACTACCTGATATCTCTGCAGCTCATAATGAGGGCATGCTTCATTGAGATTTTCAATGTACTCGGGCTCTCTCCCACGCGGACACATAGGGTTATCAGTTATTTTGAATCGATGCAAATAATTTTTAAAATCTCCATTCCCCGCGAGGACCTGGCAAATCCAATGATTCACTTGGATGTTTCTCGTCCTTAGCCGATGTGTTCCCAACATCGGGAAAAAAACGGAATTGATATGCCAACCCGTCCTCAAACTACTATTTCACATTTGGCGATGACGCAGCAATATTATCTAGTGACTCTGATTCTATTCATTCCACTCAATCCCTTCAACAAGGTCTACTCAATTTGGAATCATCGTGCCAGAAGAAAAGAATCAAATTGAACAAGGAGAAATCCATTTATATTACCTTCACTCTACAAAAACAAAGTTGTCCTCCTGTCAAGGAAGAAGTGAAGGATCTACGGCTGTCCAACGTTTGAACACAAAGTTTTCAAAGTGATAAAGTGTTCAAAACACTTTGTTTGAATTAAAAAAAAACTTAACTTCTTTTATGTGGAAACTTTATATTATCTATACCCCAGTATGAGTAAATACCACATAATTACTGATTGCACAACCAGTGAGTTTTTCTGTTATGTATACTATTGATCCAACCGGGCAACGAAAGAAAAATAAACTTAAGAGTAACGCAATCTATTAGATAAGCACACCTACATTGATGGGTTGCTAACTGCAGCTTCTCCTAAAGGAACACATAGTAGAAATCACAGAAACTCACTACTATATATATAGGTGTGTTATCTAATCGGGATACTCTCAATTTTCTAGGTTCAAAATCAAACTCTCGTTGCCGACGTTTCGGTTTAATTTTAAAACCTTTTAAGAGAAAGAGGTTTTTAAAAAAAACCAAAACGTCAGCAACGAGAGTTTGATTTTCGAACCCAGAAAATTGACCGAATCCCGATTAGATAACACACCTATATATATATATATATATATATATATATATATATCTGTGAATATTCAAAACTTTAAAACAGGATTAAAAAATCAAAATTTAACATAACTTAAATTAAAACAAAGCACTTACCCCCGATATCAAACAGTTTATATTCGTCTGTAAATTCATTTGAGAAATTACTGCTCACATCAACAAAGAACTTTTCAGTTTACCAATTATGTTATAATAATTATATAATTTATTGCCAATATAAAACTTGTCATTCAAACTGTCTATGTCAGAATTTTGAATAAAAAGTTCATAGTTTCTCTTACAACAAAATAAATTCCTAATTAAATCATAGTTTTTAAGAGGTTATTTGATTCTTTATAAAGATACAAATAAATTCTACGATAGTTAGTTCGCATTAAATTGAAGGCTACCTTTTCTTGAAATATTTGCTATATCTTCTTAAGTTTAAGGTAAAAACCAGATGGTCCTTTAAAAACGCAATTTTAAAAAATGAATTCAGATGGAGGCTAAAGCACAGTAAACGAATGTTCTACGTTAATCTAACATTTCGAAAGTGCAGCGAAACAGTAAAAACTAACCGGGTCAATACTTTGAATAACCCGAAGACTTGCTTAAGACAGCAGAAAAACTTCGTCTTTTCTTTGATTGCTTTTAAGTCAACTAAAAGTAGTAATGCATTGTTTTTATGGTCAATAAAAATTGAATTGAATTGATTAAACAAAATATATCAAGGTAAAATAAAATAGAAATAAAAAATATCTATATAATATTACAAGACTAAATATTAATTACATTTTGTAAACTGTGTAACTTTTTAATATAAAATAATGACAACACTGCAATCAATTCTCTCACACAAGTAACTTAGACATATAATGAACTTCTAACTAAAAATCTTAATTTTCAAGCATAAATAAATAAAACTACTTACTATATAATAATTTAATAAGTGATTCCAAATGTTCAGTCTCATTTTATACTAGACTTGTAAACAATCTTCAAAAATACAATCCCCACTGCTTTTACTATAGTATCTCACATTCCTAAATTACATCATTCATTTCTCAAGTTTCCGAAAAAACAAAAAAAATTCTACTGTTTAAATTATATATCATAAATTCAATTTCTGACAGAAGCAGAACATAATTTTTTTTTCTAATACATACTTTATTAATTTTTATAATATTTTATCGTTTTGTAGTAAATGTGATAAGATTAATTAGTTATATATATATAATATATATATATATATATAATATATATATAAAAATGAAAATGAGAAGTTCTAAGGTCTTCAGGTAGGCTTGGATTCAAAACAAAAAATACATTCTACAAAAACTACATTCTCTGTTATTAACTTGGTTTACTATCTGTCTGATGGCATCCAATTTTAAAATTAACATTTTAACCGCTTTTTCCAAATTTTCATACCTGTACATTCTTGATAACAATACGTAATCTAGTCATGGTATGACTCCTTGATTCTTGCAGTAACTTATCAGGGGGCTGTAAATCCCAACTCTAATTAGTGACAGTTAAGTATTTTTTACACTTTTTATACCAAAAAGTTATTATGATTTATACAAAGTCTTATCAGATCTAAATTAAACATGAATTTGATAGACCCCTACAAATATGCAAATAAAAACTATTTGTTAAACATATACAATATGTTACACAATAAATGCTTATAATTTCATATGAAAGACCAAAAAGTAACAAATAAATATACATGTAGTGTATAAAAAACCGTATTAGTTTCAAAATTTCCAATTTCAAAAAATTTTGGCATCAGAAAAAACTGAAAAAGGTAAAATAAATATTCTAGTACCTGCGAAATTACTCACATATTATCCGTTCATTAAAGAAAATCAACTAAGTTAAATTTCAGATTCATATGCATAAATGAACCTCAAGTTAATTTCTTTAATTGATGAGCTTCAATTTTACCTTATTTCTACTTTTAATTCAAAAAATAATATTTATTTTTTTATTTTTTAATATTTTTTTTATTTATGTATATTTTATCATTGAGAGCATATTTAAATAAATTAGTTAAACATAATTGGAATAGATAGAGAATTATTTTCTCATCAGAAATGCGGGGTATTAGATTGTCGAGATTTATTTAAGACTTCAGTGATCCATTCACGATGATACGAGATGTCAGTGACGACGGCATACTCGTTGAGTTGGGAATGCTTGGCACTGACAATGCCTTGTAGAAAGTGCAGGCCGTTTACTTTAAACGTTATCCCTCCTCCGGAATCTCCACTCTGAGTGCCTTTTCCTTGAAAATGAAACAAATCAAATTTTAGTTTAAAAAATCATTCTTCTTTTTCTATTGCTTTGAATTTCTAGACTGTAAACCATTCTTTCAGGTACATTAATAAGCAAATATATTAAGAATATGCCATAAGAATTTGTAAAGAAGAGTAAAGAGACCTGCACGGTACAATTTCACTAACAAACAAATCAAATTCGTAATGCCAAACGCTTTGTAAGTCAAACTATTTTCTCAGTACAAATAATTATAAAATTGGATAATGTTTCACTGCCTGCGAAATTGACTGGGTTTACATTTTTTAATAGTACTGGCACTCATTACTTGCTTGAACCAAGCGTCAAACTTTCAATCTAGTATACGATCATTAAATATATTTGATAGAAGATTCAAGCGATCTCAGAAAAACCCATGATAATTTCTTTCGTAAATAACTCGTACGTAAGATATTACGAAATACGGTACAAACACAATTTAGTATAAACTACAAAAGTCAAGAATACACTGGTAATTCACACGAAATAGAAAAACACAACTAAAACAACTGATTTTTGGCTAAAGCATAATCGGGAGAAAAAAAAAAGCTGATTAGTGATGGTTGGTTTAAGGTTACATCATCAGCATTCTTGGGATCACTCTTTTTTCATCTGATGACTGTTCAACAAACAAATTGAGGTTTTTAGTTCTTGTGTTACATGTGATCTCCAGTCATTGCTAAACTTATTTCTTACGTACATACATATATATTCACTTTTTCGTTGGAAATACGATCCGAAACGGACAAATATAGTTCAATGCAGAAAAAGAAACATAGAGAAATCGAAAGCTCACACTTACAGTTTCTAATTTTCGGTTTGAACCGTCTTCAGGAGAGATAAGATAGGGAAACCTCTCTTCAGAGACGGTTGGTCTTCAACCGTCTCAGAACCAGTGCGCTTGGTTTCCCTCTCTTATATCTCCTGAAGACGGTTCAAACCGAAAATTATAAACTGTAAGTGTGAGCTTTTGATTTGTCTATGTTTCTTTTTCTCATTTAACTACATATATGTTCATGTATAAAAAGATTTCACAATAAAAACGTGTAAACAACAATAAGAAATCTGAAAAAAGACTAAGATCTTTCAACCGCGACAAGCGGTCTTCGTCAGATTCAAATCTAAGATTTTTTCAGTAATTTTATCTTTACTCCCCCTTTTCAGGAAAAGAGAGAAATTCTTTTCAAAATTTGTTCCTTAAATTAGAATCAGAAAATTGATTGGGGTAATAAGATTTATTTTTGCTTTTGTACTCAAAATTTCTCTGAATTAGCTTAAATTAGAGATTTAAGCTAATAACCTAATAAGCTATAAGCTATAAGCTAATAATAATAATAATTTAAAGTTAATAATAAGCTAATAACCGTAACCGGTTGTTACGGTTGAAAGATCTTACTGCGGTTTGAAAGATCTTATTACATATATATGATATATATATCATATATATCAATGATCAAACCACAATAAGAAATGGGAAAACAAGACTAAGATCTTTCAACCGTAACAAGCGGTCTTCGTCAGAGTCAAAAACCCAACTGGACTTACTGGGTCTTACTTACTGGACTTACAGTTGGGTTTTTGACTCTGACGAAGACCGCTTGTTACGGTTGAAAGATCTTAGTCTTGTTTTCCCATTTCTTATTGTGGTTTGATCATTGATTGTTGTTTCACGTGTTTATGTGAAATCTTTTTATCATATATATAGTATATATTCGAATATAAATCATTTCTTCCTTTGAGGAAGGTGTATTCAAAGAAATTCAAACTAGATGAAGGAACTCTTTCAACAAAATTAAATTTCTTAATTAACAGAAAATAGGTTAATCCAGAGATATTATAAAAGCCAAAATAATTCTAATTTAAGGAACATTCTTTCCGTCAATATTTCTTACTTTCCATGAAAGAGAGAATAGAGATAAAATTATAGAGAAAAGTTAGTTTCTCTACATGTAAAATTATATATGAGTGTAACTATTGTTGTAAAGAACGATCTAAAGAACAATTAATATTTAGAGTTTGACACAAAGAAAGAAAACAGTAACTAATATTAGTTTTGAACAACTGTGACTAAATAGAAAAGATTGCTGTTAAGTATTTAAATACGTGAATGAATAAAGTAAACATGAATGTACTAGAAGTACTTATTAATAAATATTAGAAGCTGTTTTTTTATCGTAATTAAAATGTTGTGACATCATAGTAAGAGTTATTGCGAACTTACTACTTACTGAATCTGGTAAATTTGGGGTTTAATCAGTAAATACATGCTAAATGTCACTTATGATTAATAACATAAGAAGTGCACTTATTTTTGTTTTAAATAAAATATTAATAAAAAAAAGCATGATAAATAGGATTTTATAGAATTGATTAATCCCAATTATAAGAATTAACAACGTTTCAACTACTGACGCAGGTCACTCCTGATGTACTTACCATCATTATAAATAATGCAGAATTTGTCATCTACAATCAAATCTCTGAAGTAACTCTTTTTCAGTTTGTCGTAGCATTCTAAATTCCGTAAGAACCGGAAAGATGCCTCTCTAAGCACGGGACTGCTATCTTTGCTGCTATCGTAGATTCCCCAACCAGCAATCTGAAAAGATTACTTTGATACAAACAGAAAAGAGGCCACAATTGTACAGTACTCTTGGGACAGAATGTTTGCAGAAGTTCGTAGAGAAAATTTTCTCAAAATAGTTTAAGTTGAAACAACATACAAATATGCTTTATTATTAATAAAATGTGAGAGTTATTACAATGTTTAAAAAAAGATTACATAGAATCCATCATATTAAGCCACATAGAAAACAGCAAAAAATGGTGTAGTCTGTTATATTATTTTAAATTAAACAGGAGTAATAACCCACGGAGGGTTAATGTTGGTAAACAGAAGGTCTTATGGAAGAACGTACATCATTTTTAAGAAAATTATATCATTCCAAAATCTTTACAGAATGTAACAAAAATAAGAAACAGTTGATCCTACCATGGAAGAATAAAAGTATCAGTTCTTATTAAGAAAGTGTCTTTGGTAATTTTCATTGAAATCAACAAGGGAACGCTTTTATGGTTCATGAAGCCAAATGATCCTAGAACGACTATTTGTATTATAAATCATGAACATTTTATCTATACAAGTTAAATAAAGATGATAGTAATTTTAGGATCAATTTTAGTTCTGTTATTGTTTTAAATAAGTCGAATGAATATAACTGTAAAAAATGGGTGTTGTTTGATTCAGATTTCTTTCAATAGAGTTTAAAAATGCGATGTTGGTAACAAGTTATTGGCATTAGATGAAATTATCTAAACTAGATTTAAATGATTCAACATTGAAGTAATATTTTTGACAAACAGTAGAAATAAAATTAGGATTAATATAAATAAATCTTACTTCTCCTAGTTGATCCAAGGGAATTTTGTCAATCGTCAGTGATAAATCTAAACAAGTAGGAAGAACGTACGTATTGAATTGGAAATCTCCATCAATAATTATAGCACAAATGTCGTGAGCAAATTTTTTCGACGATCCTCGATACTTAGATGGTACAAGAATTTCTTTGCTCTATAAAACAAAAGACAGTTAAGAATTGTATATAAATGGCATTTTTTTTAAAAAAAAAGAAAAGAAAATACATAAAATTCATTGAAATAAAGTTACAAAGTGGATGTCTCTAAGTAAGTTATAAATAGTAGTGGGGTAGGAAGGTGATTACAAAGCGAATACTCCACCAGTGAGCTTTCAAAACTACGTTGTTTCCGACTCATAGGCTTTCACCTTTAGTACTAGTCAAGTGAAAGAAGAGTGCTTCATTTCATTTGGCATTTAGTTTCACCAATTTTAGTTAAGAGTAAGCCATATTACCACGTTGTTCTAGACAAGGAGTCATAAAGTTACTTCTCTCAAATCTATGAAAGAGGCATTTTTAACGAGAAACATACATTGTACAGGATTGAAACCCTCAACATTACAACCTCTCCAAGGGAAGGTATGCACTAGACTTTGTACATGCATGTATGGTTTTCATTTAAACATAAGAGAGTACTTCTTTTTTCTTTAAATAAAGCATTTTTTATATTTCAAATCTTTTTTTTTTAATAATTCAAATCAAAAGTAAGGGTTTCATAGTTTTGGAGTCCAGGACACTGGAGCTCAAATCTCAAAATCTCTCAGGATCTCAAAACATCCTTCGTTAATCGGGGTGACTGATAGCCTTATTAAATATGGAGTCCAAGACACTGCAGCAGTGTCTCTGACACTGATCAAAATCTCAAAACATCCTTCGTTATTCGGGGTGACTTATATACTTAGTTTTTATACTTAGTTTATAGCCTTATAAAGAAATACATTAACCTACTGGGAATTTAATAATATTAGAAATCTGTAATTGTTTTTGCACTTAATCAGAAAAGTTGTTCCAAAATAGTGCTAAAAATTAAAATCCGATGATTAAAACAAATTTAATACGATCATTAAATATGGTTTTTCGCAACTCAGTATGAACTTGAGTTTTCAAAAAAAATTATTCATTTTTTAAAAAAAAAATTGTTTATAAAAGGGCATGATAAAAGAGATTGAATTGAAATGTAGATTTGAATTCTAATACCAACGATGAATTTCTGCTCCCATGATTCCTTGTGGATATAGCTACTGTAGAATTTACCAGCTGCGATGCTCACTTCAGAAGGTTGCTTCATAACTTCATATCCACCGTCATGGACGCAGTGGGCAGCTGGAATTTTTTTTTTTATGAAAATAGTAGTAAATTTTTGCAATATAAACATATCAATTATGTAAAATATAAATCGTATACTACATTTATATGAATAAGTATATAAAGATGGCACGAATAATACATGCATTGTTTTGTTTCCCACAACTAAAAAAAAAAATTATCACTACAGCCATAATAGGTTGAAATGTACTTTCATCAAGATAAGCAACCCTTAACAATCTCATTGTCCAACAACACTAAAAGTCAACTATTTCATTTCGCCTTTTTAAGATCGCAGGAAAGCGCAAGAAACGTCCTTCTGAATTGGCACCACGATCTCACTAGTCTCGAAGATAAATCCTGAATTACCAGCTCATCCAGTGCAGGACTTACCCATGGTCTTATAACTGATACATCAGAGGTTACTATCAAAACAACCTATGGTAGCTGTTCTTCAATCTCATAGGGTTTTCTTTTAAGGGGTTTTTCTTTGTAATGATACTGTTATTAAAAAAAAAAACCAGAAAATTATAGATATTAACAGCGATTTAAATCTAAATATATAAAACGTAAAAAAGAGAGAAATAAGAGAAAGAAATTTTGTTTTGAAAATAACATGTACTAGAAACATTGGCAGCACTACCGTGATTCACCTACAGCTACTATAACAAATCTGCTACTGTTTTAATTAGGTACATGAAAGTCATCTTGCGTTTCACATATGTTTTGTGATGCTTTACGGCCTGTGATGTATGTTTAAATCCATCCACATGTGACACCTTCAATAAATCTTAAAAGGCGTGATATGTCTTAAAGGGTCAGATATATAGCTGTTAGGTGTTCAAGAACCCTATTGCTTTTGGGCAATACCGAAGCATGGAAAGGTACTTTTTCGTTCTTTATGACAAAACGGCTATTAATTCAAACTACTTTCCTAGTGATTTAATAAAATGAAAATGTCATTAGGTACTGTCTAACTTTGAATATTTCATGAAATTACAACATTCTTAGTTTATTATTACACTTAAAATTACAACTATTAAGTTTCAAGCAATATGTCAGATTGTCCCATTTTAAATTTTGTAACTCATAAAATGATTATAGCGATATTAAATAAATGATTCCAATAAATTAATTATATATGAATTTGATATTACTTTACCACGAAATTTGATAATTTTCCAAAAATTTAGATATTAAAATAAAACCAAAACTAAATTAATTACTAGCAGAGTTTGACATTATGTTTACTTATAGTAATATTGAGTAGGTCACTCCAGATATTTTAGCACAAAGCATTTCTAAACATAACTTATAATTATATTTTTAATGGAAGACGTTTTAATGAGAATACTTCAGTTTTTTTTTTACTTTCATATTATTAACATATATATAATACTTTATGAATTAATTTCAGAACGAATAAAAAAAAAACTTCTCTATAGAGATAAACATGAACATACCAGTGATGATAACATTACTAGAGACAATAGAGCCACCACATTTGTAGTCCCATTTTCCATCTTCAGTCATCCAGTAGAGTCCTACATGCCAGGGGAATTTACCGTGCTTGGTAATTTTACCATTATCAAGTAAAGGCCGTATAAAACCTGCAGTGTTTTGTTCCCCACAAACTAAAAAAAAAAAAAAAAAGGAAATATAATAAGAAATTTGATCACGACAGCCATAATGGTAAAAGGTACGTTCATCAAGATACCCAAGTCATAACACGTAACACATGGACACATCCTGAGTCCCAGCACAAGTTTATTGCATATCACTGTTCTCGCTAAAGTTATAATGTTTCTGAAGGAACTCATATTTTTTGTTTTCTTTCTACATGCTTCATAGTTGTTGTGGTAAAAAGTTACTTTTCTTAAGGACATCGTCTTATAAGTTTTATTTTATCATTATTTTTACATACAAGTTTAAATAGAAAATAACAATGTATTTTTTTTAAGTTTTTTGAACTATTAAATCCATTTTTGAATAAAGTATGCAGTTTTCGAGGTATTTCGGGTTTTGTATTTTCAGCACGTGGTCCGTACCCGTAGTTTAATTTACATGTATTAGAAATTCGTTTATAAAAATTGAAGCTTATTAATTTATTTAAATAAAAAAATTGAAACAAATGAATATAATAATATATTCAACTATTATACTGGATATATATAACTTTGTAATAGGAAAATTGTTTCTTCATTTGTACTTTATACTTCAGTTCATGGCCATCTGTATCAAGCTAAATATATGGCTTTTTTGTAAGTTACTCCATTATTCAAATTAATTAACAAAACGATCACTAATACTAGACTGTTGTGTTTCCAGGGATTCACTTCATCAGGGATGGCTACATACGAATACTACTGACGAAAACCACAAAGATTTGCATTTCTCATATTTCTCAGATTTGCATTTGCTGCGTATAGATTATTTTTTCATCTTTTTTTCTTATTCTTTCCCTTAATCTGTCTAACACACTAACTAAGATATTATGTAAATGCTAAGAATATACCAAGAATATTATGTAACCTAGAAACCATAGCTTACATAATTCCAGATATGCTGTTTAATCACTCAAAGTTTTGTAATTAATTATAGTCCAAGTTTACCCGTAATAGGGATCGTAACAACAATAAAGGAAATACTGTGACTCCTTTTTTTATTAAGTTGACAATTGACAACCACAAATAGGTTTTTGCAAATCACATTCTCTCTTTTCGAAATAATTGATAATTTACAACAAATTCTAAACATGCAGTTTAAAATGAAATGTAACGATATATTTTAGACAAAATATATTATCTTATAAGATACAATATGTTTTATATAACAAATTATTTTGATTTCAGTTATTAATAAAAAAAATATATAAATAAACATTGTTTAAATTTATAGAAAAAAGCATTTACTATAGTTTCTTATAGTGATATTTTAATTTTTATTACTTTTTGATTTCGTATTAATTAACATCAATTTTTTTTTCTAAATATAATATATATTCAGATATAATTTTGGAAGTCGAAATATATATAATATTATGTTACCTGTGACCCGTTGGGTCATCTATCGCCCTCCTTTTAATGCAATCCTGTTAAGGTAAATGCAGATAAACTCTAAATGATCCTACTGAGAAACAACATGTAATTGGTCATGTCTGGTAAAATCTGGTTAGGTTTATTCCATAACAGAAATAGATTTTACATCTGCAGTCAGTAATTTTACCTGACTTATGTTGAGAGAATTTATTTTTCATTCTTCTTTCTTTTTAATATTGCTATTTGTAAACATATAAACACTGTTTTCATTAATATTTATTTGGAGAAAGAGCAGTTCCTTCACACACCCGGAAATATCGCTCGGTCAGGTAGCTGCGAAGGATGAGGTAGTATGTTGAGGGTAGGATGTCTTTTAGTTGGCATAGTAAGCTTGGGTGCCAAACCCGGTCAAAAGCCTGAGAAACATCAAGAAACGCACCCGAACAATATTGGCCTCTCTCTAGAGCAGAGGAGATGGCGTCTACAACCCGGTGGCACTGCTGTATTGTTGTATGGTGTCGCCGGAAACCAAACTGGTGGTCGGGGATTATATTTTGTTTGTATAGGAGAGGAATAATGCGTTTTAGGATTAGCCTTTCTAGAATCTTTCCTAGTATTGGTAGCAGGCTAATGGGTCTGTAGGAAGTAGGCAGGTGGGAGGGTTTATTAGGTTTGGGTATCATGCGGATATGGGAATGTTTCCATGATATTGGAAAGTAAGTTGTACGCAAAACTGAATTAAAGAGATATGTAATGAGGAGTACAGCTTTTTTGGGGAGTTCTTTAAGAATTAATGGAGTAATTAGGTCAAATCCAGGAGCTTTTTTGGTTTTGAGGTTTTTTATTGCATACTGAACATCGGACGGGGTAAACGCTTTTGGAGGAAGACTCAAGGGAACAGGACAGTCTAACTTCTCTATTGTTTTTGCCACATATAAAGGATTTAGGATAGTAGGGTGGGGGGTAAAGACAGTGGTAAGGTAGGAGGCAAACAGATTGGCCTTTTCTTCGTCTGATTTTGCCCAGTTACCATTTGTCTGCCTGAGGGGAGCAGACACTTTATTATAGGATAGGATTTTTCTGGTTGCTCTCCAGAGCGATTTGTTGTCAGTCGTCAGTCCTTCAGTGTATTGTCTAAACTTTTGGGATCTGTAGTTTCTTAGTACTGTTGTAAGTTGGTGAGTGATACGGTTGAGGGTTAGCTTGTCATTTGGGTAACGAGTTCTCTGCCAGAGTTTTCGAGCATTCCGTTTTGAGTTTATAAGATTCCGTATATAAAAAGGAATGTTGATGTCTTTTGTAAATGTTTTTTGATTGTAAGTGTACTGCGTTGATATATTAATTGAATTTGCTATTGTTAAATTTAGTTGTTCAATTGCGTGGTCAATTTCGTCGTGGGTTTTTAAAGAGACAGTAAGGTCAATATTGTCTTCAACATTCTGTCTGAATAGGTTCCAATCAACTGGACCACTTATTAGTGTTGCTCTGGGAGTAACCAGAATAGGATTAATATCCAGAGTTAAAAGAATAGGACTGTGGTCAGAGGAAAGATCGTTCAGTACGCAAACATGGTGATGGAGAGAGGATAGCTGGGACGTGATGAAGAAATCTAGGAGATCTGGCCGTTTGTTTGACGCTGCAGGCCAGTAGGTAGGGTCAGGAGGGGAGATGTAATTCAGAGGATTACTGGAGAGCACAGAAGAGAGGACACGACCACGAGGGTTTGTTATTCTACTGCCCCACTGTTGATGCTTTGCATTGTAGTCGCCACCAGATAAGAAGCGAGGACCAAGCGAATTGAAAAAAGAAAGGAATTGTGAATAGGTAATTTTGTGTTTAGGTGGGCAGTAAACAGACGCTAGATTGAAATTAAAGGATGAGGAGGACAGGTTAACAACAGTGTTTTGCAGTGACTCAGAGGAATCATTAGGAACGAGGAAGTGGGATAAGCTGTTTCGTACTAGGATAGCTGTTCCACCGCAGGCAATGTCTGAGGGATGGTCAGTTCTGTAAGTTCTGTAGTTCCTTATGTAAAAGTAAGATCTGGAAGTAAGGTGGGTTTCTGTTATTAAAGCAATATCAATTCTATTTTGTTGTAATAGTACATCTAGTTCGTTATACTTGGATCTCAAACCGTTAGCATTCCAAAGCAGAATGGTGAGAGATTGAGGAGATGGCATGGTTAAGGAAGAGGTCGGGAAAGTAAGGGAATTACTCTCTCAACTACTGTGGTAAGCAGAGTCACCAGCGGGCCGATGAGAGAGCGAAATTCCGAAAGAAATGAGGACATCATTGTGGTCATGTCAGAGGATGCGGGTGGGGGAGGAATAAAGGATGGCTTACTTAGCGGGTGAGGCTCCTGAAAAGATGTTGGCCCTTTGAGTGCTTCTGCGTAGCTTACAGATGGCCGGCATTCGCTTGTCGAGGGTCGTTCAGCTGTTGGTTGAGTTGTTGCTTCAGCCACTCGGTTGTTAAATGGCTGCCTAGTGGCAGTGTGACTGGTTTTCCGTAACTTTTGAAGCTGCTTATGGGTGATACATCCCCGATAGTTGGCGGGGTGATTACCCTTACACAGGGTGCACTTCGCTGGAGTTTCCCGGGGTTTTGGGCAGTTGTGGCTCCAGTGGCTGTCTGCACACTTGACACAGCGCGGAACATGATTGCAATACGCCTTCGTATGACCATATTCTTGGCAGCGCTTACACTGGGCGATTAACTTGTTCCTGTAGGGCTCCTCCACCCTAATTCGGCAACCATACAGGTGTGTCACCATGAAGATTTCGTTATTTTTTGGAGAGGGCTCCAGGTCGAGAAAGAAAAGTGGCAGCTTTTCTTTCGATGGTGACAGAACATTAGAAATGTTCCGTACACTGAACCCGAGTGACTTTACTTCTTCTTTTAATTCTTCAGTAGGAATTGTAGGGTGGAGGTTTCTCAGCACTACTCTGTATGCTTTATCTTCCTTTACCTGGTACGTATGATAGTTGCACTTTTGGTCTTTTAGTGCGCGTATTAATTTTCTATAGTTTTCTCCAGTGTTGACACGGACGATGGTTGTGTCTGTTCTTGCCTGACAGGAGAACTGATTTGCTCCTATCAACTCTTTTATCGTTTTATAAAACGAACTGAAGTCAACTATGTTTTTTATAAATATTGGAGGAGGCTTTACTTCTTTTTGGGTTGGTTCTTCTTCTTTCCGGGTAGTGGTCGCTGATCTGATGCTGAGCTGGGGTGGTTCTTCTTCCACTGCTAACACACCAAACCTATTTGGTGATATAAAATTAATTGAGTGGCCTGCAGAGGTAGAGCTAGTAATACTTACGGTATCACTTTTCATACTTTCTTGGCTGAGTGACCTTTGTCTACTGCTGCTTGTTGCATCCTTTTGGTAAGTTGTATTAGCCTTTTTTGATTTTTTTGGTATGTTGCCTGTAGTTCCTTGTCTTTTCATTTTTTTGTTATTATTATTTATATTTCTTCTTTATGTAGCGCGCGCGCTTGCGCGCACCTCACACGGAGTTGTTATTGTTATCACTAGTGTAAATACTTGTGAACAATAAATATCAAGTAGGTGATACAATACAAATTGAGCACTTAATACTTGAGTGTAGAAACACCACCCCTAATACAAACAGCACTACTGTAGACGATCTGCAGAAAATCTCCACACTCTAAGCTGACCTTCACTATTTTACGGGCACTTATTGCGGAGCAAAAAATTTTACTTGTTTACACTTTCAAACATTATGCACAAGTCAAACACTTTCTCCCTATTTTCCTGTAAATGCTGGTGTGCCTCAGGGGAGCGTATTGGCTCCCACTCTTTACCAAATATACACTGCTGATATCCCAACCCATTCCAAAACTACTATTTTCACCTTTGCAGATGACACAGCAATATTATCCAGTGACTCAGATCCTATCAGCTCCACTCAATCCCTCCAAGAACATTTACTCATTTTGGAATCTTGGTGCCAGAAGAAAAGAATTAAATTAAACACTGAGAAATCCACCCATATTACGTTCACACTACGAAAACAAAGATGTCCTCCTGTTTATATTAACCAATCTCCCCTCCCAGTTGCTAACGTAGTGCGATACCTGGGGATGTACATCGACAAACGACTAACATGGAATCCACATACAAGACTGAAACGACAAGACCTACTGAGACGATACAAGACGCTATCTAGACTTCTTGACAACAGATCAAATCTGACACTACAAAACAAAAGACTAATATACACTGCTATACTTAAACCGATCTGGACTTATGGACTAGAAATCTGGGGATCAACCAAGCATTCAAACATCCAAAGAATTCAAGCAGCCCAATCCAAAATCCTTCGCAAAATTGTGCAAGCTCCCTTCTATGTTTCGAACGATACCATACACAAAGATCTTAAAATTCCCTTCATCCACCAAGAAATCCAATCCCGATACCGCAAATTCCATGAATCTTTACCACCACTATAAATCCTTTCATTCACGAATTATCATCTCTCCAGATTCCTAGTAACCCTATTAGAAGGCTGAAAAGATGTTGGCCCCGAGACCTGCTCTGAAATGTTGGCTGTCAAGTTCACTAGTAGGATGTCAAGTGAAATGTAGGATCACTAGTTGCAAGTGATCCTAACAGTCTATATGGAGTACTACCAATGGGTGGTTTCTCCACTCTTTATTCGACCTTTATGTAGCATGGATCGTTGTTACTTGTTACCCCGATAAGGGTAGTTGTAATAGAAAAAAAAAAAAAAAAAAAAAAAAAATTTATTTGAATGATCCAGCATAAACTGAAATTAACAGGTATTCCAAGTTTAACCTGAGTGCAACATCTAAGGCTTCATGTTTAGTTGACCTATACAAACCATACGTTATTTAAAACAGGCTTTTGAATTGTATTATAAGAAAGCCCCCATAGCCCAGAGCATGGCGCACTGGACTTCCAATGCAAAGATCGTAGGTTCGAATCCCACACGTACGTTATTTATTCAGACAATGTACAGTAGCAAAAAAAAAAAATTAAACAAGATCGGTCATATCAGCGTTTTATAAGTATACTATATTAAAAGTTTCTAAACGGGTGAATCTGGCTGGTAAACAGCTGAATTTGATACCAAAAGAGGGAATTTTATACGTAAACGAATGAAATTGACATGCAAAAAGTGAATTAGACTTGTTGAAATGTCGCAAGACAAGGATAAAATAAAATATCGCAAGCTAGCATAATTTAGCTTGGAAAATAAAAGATCTTTTGGACAACTTCTAAGAAAACTTACAGGTCTCATTCATACAGATTACTAGAGAGAAAGGGCCTTCAGTTTTTTATTCAGCATTACTTGTATGTAAATTAAAATGGCAGTCCACTTTTTATGAAATGCATATTTCTAATTTGAAATAATCAATATAAAATAATTGGATTGTTTTTTGATATTTTTCACCCAACTAAATAATGATTTTTTTTTTAAAAAAGGAATTTAATTTAAAAACTACTTACAGTTTCAAAATTGTTATAGTACACATTTTAATTAACCATATAACTACTATGGTGATGAAAAGAATAATAATTTAGGCCTTGACTTTATGATAGCAATTTTTAAAATGATCTTTAACGTACACAAGAGATACGTCAAAATTAAATAATGAATACAGAAATAGATGAACAGCATATGCAAATAAGACGATTAATACAAAGTTGAAATTATTTAAAATTAGCATTTATTCATTTATAATGTAATAATTGAGATTAAAATGAAAGTAATAATTAAAATGCCTCACCTGGTATACAGTCATGAACAATATACTTGAAAGTGCCGTCTGATTGACAGACTGTTTGTTTTCTAAAGTATATGCCTGGTTCGATTTTGTAATGCTGTTGGCAATCAACATTTATAATTGTGTTTGGTCGCAAAGAAGCGCTGCAGGACACTCTCTGTCCCTGGTAGAAACACTGTGAGTTCAACGTTTTAGAAACCAGACCTCCACACAGTTCTGTAAGCGGTATCAACAAAGTAATCAGTTCATAGTTTTTTTTTAAAAAACTGTGATGTTCTGCTGTAAGTTTTTGAAAATATTATAAATAAAGTCTAAGCATATAGTAAAATGTTTAAAATGAATGTCTATACAATAACTAACATTCATCAATATGTATTGGCCTCTTTATTTGTACCTAGTGATTTTTATCACCAAATGTATTTTATTTTAATGCAAGTAATGTATACTGATAAAAAAGTTATGATTTTAAAAATTGACGTAGTTATACATTTTAAGGTCTCTTGAAATATTTTTCGAAAGTTTTGCATTTGTCTCCAATATTTGTAGACTGTTCGTACCATTTAACAAATCATGCCTTTAGAAGTATAGTCCCTTATACAATAAGAGATCGTACAATACATCATATATCGAGAAGGATTCCTTGTGATATTGTTGTTTTTCTCTCAAAACAGGTCATTTCGCATTTGAGAATTCTAAATTGAAATTCCGTATAAATTGAAATTTCCTATTCCGAGATCTGGCATAGTAGTTAGTATGTTGGGAAAGTGAGAGTATACAAAGAAATTTGAAATTACGATACAAATCGCATTGTTTCAAGAATGTTAATGAAATATCACAAACATATAGTCAGTTCTTGGAGTGAAAAAAAGTCCTGTTATTTTGTTGACAATTTTTTATCGTAAATACACACTTAGCCATACTTAAAGATAAACAAGGACTATTTTTGCCCACTCATGGCACTCTATTAATTTAAAATTTTGATTGCAGTATTTTTAGAATGAATATGAAAGAAAATATTATTTATTTTGTAATTTAAATTATTTTCTATTATTATTATTATTATTATATAAGAGGCACTGTTACACTTAACCGTTGTGCAAACGGTTTCCGTGTCGGATATTGCCAGCAAATAGGATGTGATTTTTTAGTGGGTCGGGACCCCCAACCCCACATACCCTAAGCAAGACGTTTTGCTAAGGGATCTGCTGAACAGATTTTCCCACATCCTACGACGAAAAAAAAAAACACTTAAAAATCTACTATGAAGTTCCACTTGTAATTTGTTTAATTTTTTTATCTCATTTCTATTAAAATCACTAGACGTAGAAATCAATAATTTGTAGTTTACTTAATGATTTATTGTTTTTATTTTGCTTTCATTTTTGTTAAACAAAATCATTATTACATGTTGCAAGATTTATAATAAAACATAATAATAGTACCAGACAAGATGAAGACTCACTCAAACAGTGGTTTTCAATGCTAGGGTGCCACTCGGATTGTACACATATTGTTTCCTTGACGTTAATATCTGCATTGGAAAAGCCGTAACCATTGGGGCAAGTAACCCTGTAGACTGCTAGGTGAGGTGCCTTGAATTTGTTCTGGCAGTCACCAGTCTCACACTTGACAGCAGTATACTTATCTCTTCCAGTAGGTATGACACAGCTCCCCGTGTCTCTAAACAACCATCAGGGTTTACTTTCAGCACCTCATATATCAGTATTAAAATTACTATTCATATAAAATTTTATTCTAAGGTTAATATATGATAAATATCGTAAATAAGTAGGGTGGATAATGATGGAGCCTTATCATTTACGTTACTGTTTGAACTATGTTTCACTGATTTTTTTTGCAGCAATAGTTGGTCTTTTTATTTTATACTGTTAGAGTATACATTAATGATTTTATGTTGTACTTTATGTTGTTTACTGTCATGTTGGTGAAGATCTTAAAAGAAGGGTTGTAAGTATACGAGTATATATTAGTATTAATTATTATTAGTTGCACATCAGTAGAAACAGAAATATAAAGTCAAAAACTTTCATGAACGTTTTCAAAGAACAATCGGAAATCAGCAGATAAAAATAAGAGAACGAAAAAATGTAAAATGTTCACTCTGTAGCCTACAACATAAACAGAATAAGTATAAGTTCCCGGCTAAAAACAAGGAGTACGGGTATTCCAAAAAAAAAAATAGAAAATTGTTATAGTTTATGATTTAAAAGAGTTGATACCGAAAGTATTCTTGGAAAGTCTTTTTGGTTTAGATAAAATAAAAGTAGCAATGTCCGAACAACCGTGAATACTGATTGTTAGAGAGCCATATAACTAACTGTTCTTGTAAATACTGAAAATTTCTACACTCATTAATTATTCAGGCGATGATAAGTCAAAATAATTTAGCACTATTTCTGTACTATGATTATATACACCCACACGCATATATATATATATATATATATATATATACATATATATATTACTGTGTCCAGATTGGATCTCTTTCCGATAATTAAGTGAACTCTATATATATATATATATATATAAAAAGATTTCACATAAACACGTAAAATAACAATCAATGATCAAACCAAGACTAAGTTCTTCCTATGGGAAAACAAGACTAAGATCTTACTCTTGTTTTTCCATTTTTTTATTGTGGTTTGATCATATATATAAATATTTCACATAAACACGTGAAATAATAATCAATAATCACAACAAAATAATAACAATAACTAACAATAATAATAATAATAATTATAATAATAATAATAATAATAACAATAATAACACAAAATGAAATGGGAAAACAAGACTAAGATGTTCAACCCTAACAACGGTCTTCCTGAGAGTCAAAACTCTGACGAAGACCACTTGTTACGGTTGAAAGATCTTAGTCTTTTTTCCCCACTTCATATTGTGGTTTGATCATTGATTATTTCACGTGTTTATGTGAAATCTTATTACATATATATATATATATATATATATACAAAACTAAGTTTATCGGGACTCAGTCAGTTCTTCAGGTTCAAATTAAACTCTCATTGCAAAAGTTATGGTCTTTATTTAAAACCTTTTTCATAGGGAGAAGTACAAATTTTGAACCAGAAAAACTAAGTACTACATTACAAATTATTTTTCAAAGAAAAATAGTATGTGGATGTTAACAACAACCGTAGTCTGAATAAACACGTGACACTGAACTGAAGAACTGACCGAGTCCCGATAAACTTTAGTTTTATATATATATCAGCTCAAAAAGGAAGAAAAGCAACACACTTACAAACTCAAATTTCCGGATGATCCGTCTTCAGGAGAAAATAGAAAGGGCGACCAAGCACGCCGGAAACACAACGGCAGGAAACCAGTTTGGATCGTTTTTTTCGAATTTTAAGATATATATATATATATATATATATATATATAATTAAAGTTACAGCTAGAGAACACAAGAAAAAGGACGAACACTCACGAATCTCGATTATTTCGGCGTCTTGCCGTCTTCAGGAGAGTAGAAAGAAAGAAAATAAAATAAAAGGAGAAAGAATGAAGGAACGGAGACGTAAATGCGTCCACTGGCCGATGTAAACTGGCGCGATACAATGACACGCAGTGCAGCCACCTTACCAACGTGAACCAGTGTAGGCTGTGAGTTAAAAAAATTATAAAAGTGATATTTAAGTAAAAGGGAGGAGAAAAGTAAAAAAGAGAAAGGAAAGGAAAAAAACATAAAACTAACTAAAATTAAACGAGAAAAAAAATAAAATAAATAAATAAATGAATAAATAAATAAAAATAAAAATAAAATAAAAAAATCATCTGATTAAATTTAGACCAGGGGAATTTCTTGCACCCAATAACCAAATGAAGGCTTCCTCAGAAGCCCTTAGAGTGGTCTGGGTGTCATCATTTGAGAGTTTTCTTAATATTTTAACCCTGAAGCAATCGTTGAAGGGAAGGTTATGGAGATTGGCGTGGGTGGAAATATATATATATATATTTCGTTGAACAGCTGACCGTATTTCGCTGATGTCATTTTCTTCACTAGTTTTTCAAGGTTTCTGAATACCTTCTTCTTTCCTTCATCCAAACGTTGGAGAATGTTAATTAAATTGGAACCGACATGTTTCGACTGGCTTCCAGTCATCTGTTCAACGAAATATGCTTAACAGAAGGACTGCTTCCAAATTTTACAAATATATATATATATATGAACATCGTCGTCATTAGGAGGCGAAGAGTCCCGCAGGAAGGCAGAGTGGGACTCTTCGCCTCCTGATGACGACGATGTTCGAAATATAGAAGTGAGTTATTCCTGTGTCTATCTGTGTGCTGTCTATTTTAATTGGTTTTTATTTAATAGTCCGTTGGACCGTTTCATTTAATTATTATATATATACAATATAATAATATATATATTATATAATATATATATATATATATAACAAGATTTCACATAAACACGTGAAATAACAATCAATGATCAAACCCACAATATGAAATGGGGAAAAAAGACTAAGATCTTCCAATTGTAACAAGCGGTCTTCGTCAGAGTCAAACATTATAATCATATAATAATAATAATAATAATAATAATAATTATAATTATAATAAGTGTAATATATAATATGTGTAATATGTATAATACATAAAAAGATTGGATTTTTTACTCTGACGAAGACCGCTTGTTATGGTTGAAAGATCTTAGTCTTGTTTTCCCATATCTTATTGTTGTTTGATCATGTATAATATGTGTAATATATAATATATAATTATAATATGTATCATTATAATTAATAATAATTATGATTATAATAATTATAATTATAATAACAGTGCAATCAGACTTACGTTGAAGTTATATTGTTCTGGGAATTGCGACAAATTACTGGATCCTCATCAATCCCATCAGGGCAGTCTTTAGTGCCATCGCAAACCCTCTTCGAACTGATGCAGCCTTCCTTGCACGGGAAGATTTTATCAGTGGAATAGTCGCACCTTCAAAGAAAGCATACTTGTTAACGATTTAAAAAATGGCTTAGTGTTTATTAAGTAGATAAAATAAATAACTTAAAAAGTCAAAGATAACATACCAAAAGTATGTACCCAGTAAAGAATGTTCACTGTTAAACAACTTATTAATTAAATTAATTCATTATCATACTAACTCTCCATGCTGCTTCAGTTCATGTGAAATATTGCGGATCCATTCACTGTATCTACCGACTGTTGTAGCCAAACCAAAATCAGAATTACTCGGAGAATTGACGCTGCGAATGGCAATCAAATAGTGTCTGCCTTCGTAAACGACCGACACAGGGCCACCTATATCATCTTTGGACCTCGAAACAACGTCTGCAAAACCATTGCTTCAGCATTAACTCAAAGCAAATCATTCATTATTAACAAACAATTGTTATAATTATATAGTTTACTTAATTACTTTATGATAATAATGCTTTTTTGTGAAAGAACACTCATTAATTTTAAAAAAAAATAGAAATATATATAATTTTTTAAAAATATTTTACTACAAAAACTTTCATAATAATATGTATGTATGTTTCTAATATTAATGCTACACATTACTGTTATTACATTGAACAATATTCAATTGATTCAATGAATTAATTAAAATAAATTAAATTAATTTAACAACTGCACCAGAAATATATTCATCTTAATAAAATCAGCTTGACATAACTTTGAATAAAAGGATTATAGAGAATTATGACAGTACCCAGCATAGTTAAGACACTTCACGTTCATTTATCGCCGATTTATGAAACCACCTGGCCCTCAATTTATTCATGCGGGAGGTGAATAAATCCGAGCACGTCGTCCCTTGGAGAAGGACATTAAATCGTCGGTTTCGAGCCTGTACGATGTCAGGTACTCGTTAAAGATCCCTACTCTAAATACACTTTAGTTAGGCAAAATTTAGAATATCACTGTAGAATCAATCTTCATTGTGTGGTATCACAAAGGGATACTTGCTTGTGTTCCGTTATGGGACTACCACTGCAACCTAACCACTTAAACCTCAGCCCACTGGAGACTACTAGGCTTATGTTTTATAGCATTTGTTGTTGTAGGTCGTAGAAGCCCTCCTCCGCGAGATCCTCTTTGGGTACTTTACGAAAACTGTCTCGTTTTCTCATTCGTGAGGTAGCATTTGGTTTCTCTAGACGTATTAAAAGTTTAAAAAAACATCAGCTTATCCTGCTTTATTATAATATGGCTAAGGTGAATGAATGAATAAAATAAGTAAGGCAGAACCTTGATATCTACCGGCAAAGGATGGTGATTTATGTTAAATTAACAAATGGTGTTTTTACATTCCTTTAAGCCCTACTTGGGATAGTATTGGATCGGAGAAATGCAGGTAATGACAGTTATAATTTTGTTTAACTTAATTTGAAAAATATAAGATCACAATTAACAAATATTTCGGAAATAATAATAAGTAAACAAGGAATGATATTTTTTTGTAAAATTTAGTGATTTTTTCTTTATGTTACTGAAACTATTAGGAAAATTGCACTTTTTTCTAATTTATTAGACTAACTAATTTATATTATATATCAAAAATAACGTTTTTTTATTTAAAAAAAAACTAATTTAAAAAATAAAGCATATAACGTCAAAAGAGGCTACCTTTATCCCATTCTAGGCACAATTTGTCATACTTGATGAATCTCAGGCTGATAGGGTCTGTGTAAGTCCTCATACATTTCGTGGGAGAAATGAAATTAACTGTCATTTCTTTCAAATTAAATGATAGACTATTATTTATCTTCATTCCCCAACCAGTTACCTGAAACCATTTTATATTTCATCACAAAATTGCAACTATTTTGTTTTAATTATTTATCATAAAACAACATCAAATACTAACGCCTATTTCCTAAGATATTTATAAAAATTATTTTTATTTTAGAATCAAAGCCAAATTTAACTTCTTGAGCTTTTGGTTGGGAATTATTACTCAAACAAATTACTTTTTCACCGTATATGTAATTTTATAGACAAATTGCCGTCTTTGAAGGCGATACTTTTAGTAAAGTCTAAAGTTGAATGAATAAAAAAAATCGTGTGATTTTTTTGAAACACTGGTTAAGATTTTTTTTTGAAATTATCTACAACACTGATTCTCCTTAAAATAGTCATAGAGAAATTATAATTATTCACCCAAATACATCAATAGATATTTATTATTAATATTAATAAAGCTAGTAATAGTATTAATAATATTAATATAATGTTTATATATATTAATAAAGCTATGGTAGCAAGATTTTTACCGTAAAACTAATAACAAAAAAATGCATAAAATTTTTTACAAAACTTAAAGCCCTATTTAATCGAAATATATGCTTGCACTTTGGTCCTGGTTCTATTTCCCACACTTTCAAAAAAACTTTACGTATATCAATAGATATTTTATTTTTAAATATACAAAAACAGCAAGATCTATTATGTCTTGTTGATTTAAACTGATACTAACAGAAAATGTATTTTACTTCAATTTTTATGCAATAATATCGTAATATCTGAAGATTAAATTTGTTGCAATCCCTATTCTATGACAAATGTATCATTAACACACTCATAATCGCTTTGATTCAACTATAATTTTATTTTATTTTGTGGCAATTTTGTTTCTATTTTTAGTTCAATTTCAGTTCAATAAACGAAAGTTTAACCTAAAAACATTGATTAGTATTGTTATTATTCTGTGTTGAATTGATTTTTGGGAAGATATGTACGTACCTCTGCGGTGCTGATATTATTTGGCAGAGTCTTCTCCTCCCAAAAGCAAATCGTTCTCACAAGAAAACTCCTCACTGCGGGCTTCTTTAGTTTTAAAAGTGCTAAATTTTTACTATAATATGAAAACTCTCCTTCATATCGATCAGAAATTACAATCTTTGACACCTGTATACAAATCAATTGTCAATATATATTATGAGGTACAATGGATAAACAACAAAAATCTTCAACAAATTTTTAACAAAAAAAATTAAACAACAACAACGCGTTTCGAACACTTTGTATTCATCATCAGGAAGACACCAAGGATGAAGAACTGACACCAAGGTGGTGCTGAAGGGTTGGTCCAGTGAAAACAACAAGTAGGAAATTAGAATTCAGAATGAGTAAATACTACACAATTACGGATTGCACAACTAATGATTCAATATATATTATATTACATTTGAAAAACAAAAATAATCTAATAGAACTAAGCCTCGAAAAAACTATTGTATTGATATTACTATCAAAAACTTTGAATAACTTTCTCAATAGGGAGTATCATTTTCTAAAACTACTATTACTATGAGTATTTACACTGTTGTTTTTTTAATATTTATCATTATTCTTTTATTTTTAATAATTTCACTTTATAAAGAAATAGTTTACGATATCACTAATATAATAATACTGAATTAATTAAAATATTATCTTATCTAACATAATTTAATAAATTTAAAATCAAGTAGACATAAAACTACATGAAGCTACTAGAACAACCGTAAACCTACTTTTTAGAAACTTTGCTATTTAAAGGATCATAAACTCTTAAAACACCTAAAATATTTGTTTTAACAGTTCGCACTACCGCTAAATAGTTTAAAAAAGCATCGGCTATATTTTACTGGTGCTAAGTTGAATAAATATATTTAAAAGTTCAGAAAAATATTTGAAATTTGGTAACCTGTAATTTTATCAAAATCAATAGTCATACACATAAGTATTCTGATGAGATACTTATTTGTCAAAGAATTTTTGCATAAAATTCTCTTTCCATCTCTCTCTTCATCTACACTCTCACTTGCTCAATGTCACCCTCTCGTACAATCTCTGTCTGTATCATTTTCCCTTCTGTATCTCTCATCATCTTTCTTTCCCATCTGTCTCTTTAACCTTTTTTCTCACTCTTCTCAACTCTTTATCTCTGTCACTTTCTCTCTCACTCCTGCACATATACCTCTATAATCTACCTTTTTTTTTTAATTGTGTTTAACCTTTCCCTCTCTTTCTCTATCTTTTCCATTTCTCTCTCTCTCTCTCTCAAACTCACACATACGCACACTATTTAACTCTTCCATTCTATATATATTCTTCCCCCCCCCTTCAAGGTTCCCCCTCCATACTTCTCCCAATGTTCTACTTCTCTCTCCACTCCCTCTAACGCTCTCATTCATCCCTCTTTCTGTCTTCTTCTCTCTACCCATTTCTTACTCCTTCGCGCTATCTCCCCACCCCTTACTGTCTCTCTTTTCTCTCCCTCTCTCTCTCTCACTCTCTCTCTATCGCTCTCTCTCTCTCTTACTATACCATTCTCTACTTCTCCCTTTCACTTTCTCTCTTTTTTTAAGTCCAACCAAGCAACATGGCATACATATATATTAGAAACTGTCATTATGTAGATAATATCAACCATTTGATTTGACTGTTTTTCCTCTGACTGCTTTATGTTCTAATGAAAAAATTATATATTCGTAACTATAAACAGTTTCCCTGTTAATTGCAATAATTAAATTCTTGACTAGCATTACAATCATTCAACCATTTTTTAAAAGGACTAAACAAAATAATAACCTGGTAAGTTTTTAACACGAATATTTATAAACTGGAATCATAAATACTTTAAATAAACTACTTTTGGCTACATAAGAACCTATCTCACATATTTCTAAGATAATTTAATCTAACTAGAGCGAAGGGAAGTATGTAATATTTTTGAAATAAAAAGAGTGGTCTCAGGTCAGTTCGAGTGAGTGGGGAAGGAATAACGGTCTTGAAAACAGCTTCATTTTAAATTCAAACACTGCACATATCAAGACCTCACAGCCAACCAACCGGTTTTTGCCTTATATTTCATCTTTCACGGAAAATTTTCAAGAATGAAGTAAATTATTAAAAATGCGTAAATGCAATAATTTTATTTTAAAAACAACAAATAAGTTGAAGATTGTTTTCTTAAGTGGATGCCACTTATCTGATACATTATATTATTTGATCTCGATTGTTGAATTAAACAACTTGCCTCAAACTTTTGAGAATTCTCTTCTTCGGTTCCCAAGAATTTGTTTGATTTCCCAGCAATCACTACTAAATTATAGTGATCAATTGGGCGCCGGGTCTCGCTGTCATATACACAACTGGCAGCTAAAATCAGGTATAGTATTAGAAAACATCCAAATTAAACGAAATGCAAAGGTGGTGCACACAGTTCTGAAGCATGGCATATGGCCACTGCATACTCCTCGCCTACCCTTCTAATTAAATTGTCATCAGTACAGTTGTGTAGTTATATATTAGTACAAATATCTTAGTTATGTCTTAATTATATATCTATTTTGTGAATTAGTGACATTAACTACATCGTGGAATGAAACTCCAGATGTTCAACTTATCTGTGTTAGTTTCGAATATAATGGCTAAAGTTGTTCAAAATTAGCACCTTCACTTCTTTCTCAAGTGTCGTGTAGGAATCTTAGGGATACTGAAGGGCCACTATTAACTAAAAGTTTAAACTCTAACTAATCAATTTTATAAGTGATGTGAAACTTCCTTCATTCCTGTTCTCATTATTACCAGGTAGAAAGGTTAGGTTAGGTTATGTTAGGTTGCAGTGGAATTGACACGAGAGAACACACATATGTTGAACATTCGTCCTTTGTGACACCTTATGATCAATACTCTACATTGACAGCCTAAATTTTGTCTTATTTAAGTGTATTTAGATTAGAGTATCTATCATCTAAGTAGAGTATTAGATTAGATTAAGAGTATCTATCATCTTACTGGCTTGGAATCGACAGCTTAACGTCTTCTCCAAGGGACAATGTGCTCAGGTTTTTTCATCTCTCACATAAATAAATCGAGAGCTAGAATGGATATTGAACCCTGGACCTAACGTCCTGAGGCAAGCACGTCACCACTGGGCTACCCTGGCCCTCGCACTATTATTACTAAAATTACATTAACTTTTAGAAAAACGTTGACAAATTCAAAGGATTTTTTTAAATAATGCAAATAAACTATTCATTGTATTAATAAAAGTAATTCAGTAATGGCATTGTTCTTAAATAAACTGAAAAATCCACTATAAATTTAAATTCCCTGTGCGATATTGATAGCTTATGGAATATTCAGGCCCACTTATCATTTTAACCTGACCTAAATGTGATCTTATAGAGGCTAGTGTTTACTTGGCCTCTTTCCTAATGATAGGTTCACACAAAGAGGATGCAACTGATGTGGGTTTAGATAGTACACTCAGCATTATGTAGGATAATAACAGGAACAAAAGTTATATTAAATTTACTTATCTTAAAATCCAATTATTTTTATCTTCATTAATTAAAATTAATCAACAAAAGATGACAAAACGATCCAGTTGTAAAAAGGGGCAAACCTTTTTAAAAAAATTAGTTATAATTTGGTCTGATTATTTATAGAAATCCTTTAATGTTATAAACATTATATTATATAAAAATTTATATATATTTCATTAAAATTTTTAATCAATCACAAAAATAAACTAAACATTCTTTTTTGATAGTATAATATTTCAATTTTTTAAAGATTAAAACAATAACCCCTATGTATATTGCAAAAATTTATATTTTATTTCCTCAAAAGTCATTAGAATTACACTGAGTCACCTCCAAACGCTTAAAACGTGTCTGTTTAAGACTACATACTTTTAAAAGTATTGAAGTCGGATATATTAAACTAAACCCTCTTGCAGAGTCAAGTAAAGCCAATCTACAAGTGTTCGTAAAAAATATTACCTGGCAATATTAAAACGTATACAAGTATTGTAAACTGTACATAAAACTAGAAAATAGAGGAGAAATACTTTCTGATTGTAATAAAGCTTTGTAATGAAATTTACTCCGGATCAATGGAAAGCTAATTTTATTCAAAATGATTTGGTCAATAGTATAAATGTGTATAGAAATGATAAATAAGTATATATATATATATATATATATATTATAAAAAAACTTGAAACGGTCCAACAGGACTACTAGTTCACACAGGAAAGAGAAAAACAAATAAAGACACACACAAAAGACTCACAACGATATTTCGACAGTCGTCGTCATCGGGCAGAAGTAGTCCCTTTGAGTAGCTGAAGCTAACTGAGTTACTTTGAGTTAGCTTCAGCTACTCAAAGGGACTACTTCTGCCCGATGACGACGACTGTCGAAATATCGTTGTGAGTCTTTTGTGTGTGTCTTTATTTGTTTTTCTCTTTCCTGTGTGAACTATATATATATATATTAACAACTGATGTTTCCCCATTATTTTGTTAATTTGCTATCCCTAGAAAAACGGAAGAATAAAAACAGAGAGGAAAGATAAGAGTAGCTGGTTCAATTTAATTCTAATAACTTTTGATTGAAGTAAAATTAATACGAAGTTATGAAATGCAGATGTTTTATTTGTTTTAGTGAAAATGTCAACTACTTTTTTTTTCATTATTGATTTTAATTTATAAATTCGTTTAGAACAGCAAGAGATCAAAACAAAAGTCCTGTGATTACATGCATTACAATAGAATAGGTCAACTGCTAAAGAACTGATAGCACCTTTACGATTTGTTTCTAGCAGATCAGTTTTCTTAATGACGCTTTTCTCAAAATAAAGTCGAGTGACTTTATTGTGACTTATTGTTAGTTTTTTTCGAATTTTCATTACCTCTTAAGTTTAATCATTAATAATTATAGGTTGCAGAGTAGCATGCATAAATGTAGAATGATACTCGAATAAAAAAAATATCAAAATAGGAAAAATTCGATCAAGTGATAACTTTCAGAGTTATTAAAGAATGAGATTATTTTATTATAACATGAAAGTTAGAGATGATTCAGTCCATTGAAGGAAGAAAAAATTAATCTAAAAGGAATAGTGTTTTGATAAAGGTTTCAAACCTGTAATGACGATGTCATTGTATATTAGTGCGCCTGAGCAGAGAGGCACATGTCCATAACGGTTGTAGATCGCCACATGCCAAGGGTGACTGCCCGGCTCAGTTTCCTGCAGCCCCTGTATAGAAGACATGGAGCTTCTCGCACCTCCTCTTACTGACGAGCCGCAGTCTACAAGAATTTTGATATGTTACTCTTTCAAGTCTATTCTATTACCCTTTTGATTTACTCCACTCCTTCCTGAGTCGATGATTTTCCCTGTTCGTCGTGATGTTCACTTGCAACAGTTAACTATCATTTTAAAATGCCAACATTGTCTATCTATATTTTTAGCTAGATGACTGTGATAAGTTTTTCTATAGAAACCGGTGAGAATATTTTTCATAGACACCATCAGGGAAGTGAACAAGAAATAGTAGAAATATGCAAAAAATGTCAACAGTTTTGAACTAATGATTGGTATGTCTCAATGGTAAAAGTAAACATTATTAAAGATCAACACAATCAAACTTCACAACTATTAACCTGAAAGAAATAAAAATAAAAAAATTAGAAATGAAAAACATAAAAAAATAAATATGAGGAAGCAACTGTCAAAACCTTCTCTAGTTTCAATAATGTTCTAGTTTTTAAACGTGATAAGGGTTTTGGTGCCTCAGAGGTTATTACATACTGGTTTGAGGAGACTACATCTTTAAGATTAATTACTCCTTAGACGGTTGGGTGAGCTGGAACATATACAGTGTATGATCATTAGTTATTCTAATACCATACCTACCATTTTAGTATTGGTAAATTGTATCCTCTTCTTTTTTATACAATTTTCTGAACATTTTCCTATCATTTTACTCTTCTGATATCACTATATATACATAATTTCTAAGATCAAATCCCAAAAAAAAGTTGTGTACAAAATGATAGGTGCTAAGAAGTACAAAACACCTTAGAAGATGTTGTTCAGTTATCTCAGTTCATTTTTACTTTTTTTATTTATAACCTGAGGTTTTCATTTTTCTGAATTCTAATTAGTTAAGGTTTCTTTTAATTAGCTGTTACTAATTTGTTCTCAAAGGAGAATTTTGGTGGATAAACATGCAAAAGTATCAATCTAATTACAACTTACTGCTTAATACATCTATTAATTTAATTTTTAGGTACTCTAAAGAATATACTAAATTTATGTATTATATGCTTACATTTGTGTTTTTCTCTTTTCGTTATTGAGTTATACTCGTATATATATATATATATATATATATATATATATATATATATATATAAAGGTACTGGCAAAAATATAAACAACACTAGTAAAGAATTATTTTGGAAATATTGAAAACAAATATAGTTAATGGATAATTAACTATATTCATGTGATGATATAGTAATGCTGACAAAACATACTATAGTAATTTATTATGTATAGTTGTGTATTATATATAATAGTTTATTATAGTGGACAGTCATAGTAATTGACTAAAGAATGTGATGACATAGTAATGTTGACAAAAGTTATACTTCATAACATATTCGACATTTCAGACTTTGCTAATTTGTTTGCTCAGATAACTGGTCTCTTACGACACACTTTCTTTATACTTTGTGCATACTGTACATTAAACACTGGAGGCACATGTTGAGCTCCTCAAGTCAAACTAGTTGGCCAACCGGACTTACGACTTCAGTAACCCCAATCTGAACCAGACAAGGAAAAACTGAGCTTCTAGAAATAATAACGTCCACCATGCAGCAATGTATTTGAGACCTCTTGCAAGGGGGTCTCTTTAAAAAGAATAAGCAAACTACTGAATCAAAAAATCAAAATTTTGCGAAATAATAAAAAAAAAAAGTAGAACATTTTAACGGGTTGCACTCACCATCAACAAACATTTTAGACATCCCTAATCATTCTTTATTGAAATTCCTGTTTCCTTAAAACACGTTTCCTTAACAACCTTTTAGTTTCAAAAACGAGTAACAAACAGAGAAACATTAGGAAAACGTGACAATATGACCATTAGCTTGGTGCTATGAATCTAAAAAATTTAATACATATGTAGGCATTAGTGTCATTTTAAGTTTAAAAAAATTTTAAAAACAACAATCTCATCTCACAATGAGTATTATAATCCTTATTCTTTGAAACTTTAAAATTTTAAAACTAAAATTTTAAATTCAGTTTTACCTAACCAAGTTTGATATTTTCAATATATTAACGATGTATCATATTTAAACCTTAAATCAATTAATGAGACTGCCTGTCATAAAGAATGAAATACGTTGTAAATATTACGTAAACAAAATATACGTTAGCAATATTACATATTGCTAATGAATGTAGCATAAATGTTGGGAACAAAATTTTAATCTAACTCATGAAGAAGATTGAAAGGATGGCTTTTGAGAGGGTGTAGATTTGGAATATTGAAAATCTCTACTTCTCTCCAAATATACCTAAGTAAAGAAAATTCAAAGGTCCAACTGGGTAACTGGGTAACTCAATAATAACTCAAAGGAAAGGAAAAAACATAAGCATACAAGACTCACTACTATATTTCACATGCGTCGTCATCAGGTAGAAGTATACTCCGGAGCTGCCGATGCTCTTGAAGAGTACTTCTCAAGTACTCTTGAGAAGTACTCTATCTGATGACGACGCCTGTCAAAATATAGTAGTGGGTCTTGTATGCTTACATTTATGTTTTTCTCTTTTCGTTATTGAGTTATACTCGTATATATATATATATATATGTGTGTGTGTGTGTGTGTGTGTTTTATATGTTTATACATATATATTTATATATATATATATATATATATATATCTTGATTTGCTTTCTTGACCCAATATTTATATGATGTAATTTTTTTGAGGGTTGAGGTCTAATGTCATCATATAAATATTGGGTCAAGAAAGCAAATCAAGATGAATAGTGAACATTAGACCTCATCCCTCAAAAAAATTACATCATATATATATATATATATATATTTCGTTGAACAGCTGACCGTATTTCGCTGATGTCATTTTCTTCACTAGTTTTTCAAGGTTTCTGAATACCTTCTTCTTTCCTTCATCCAAACGTTGGAGAATGTTAATTAAGTTATAACCGACATGTTTCGACTGGCTTCCAGTCATCTTCAGGGTGATTAATTAAACAAAGAGGAAAATTATTGGTCTTTGGAGTTGGTATTAAAACACATTATATAGTAGAAGTTTGAAGTAGCTGCTCTTGGGCCTGATTCGCAGGGGCTACTGACTGAGGTGGGGTGGATGGTGGGGTGGGGGTACTGACAGTTAACGGTTTTTTCATCCAATCAGGCGCGTATAGTTTAAGTACTCTCTCGCTACTACCCGTTTGAATATTTATTGTAGGTTTATTCTGTTTAATTATTATTGCTTCTGCGATTTGCAGCCGATTGAAGTTGTTTTCTTTTCTAATTATTTTAGTTCCACTCACGAGTAGGTCTCTAGTTATTTTGGTATTATGCTTGTCCTCTGAATGTTTCTTGGGACCGCCTATAGAAAGGTGCATGGTAAGTCTTCTCGACAGTGATGTAGTTGTCATCCCAATGTATGAATCGTTGCAGGGCTCACGGTCCCCGATTTGACAGGTGTATTCATACACGAGATTAGACTCCTTCAGTTGAGAATCTTTAACCTTATTGCTATTTCTCATCACTAGGCTGCTTATGGTGGGGCTCCGATAATAGGTTATTAAGGCGACCTTATCCTCGGGTGAGGTGCATTTTATATTCTTCTTAATTATATCCTTGAGTACGCGTTCGTCTATTTTGTGGTCTTCCGAATACTGATTTTCGTAATAAAGGTTATGTGTTATGCCTGTTATTTGGTTATCGGTTTGACTGATGTGTTTCGAATTGAGATATTGTTTTAAAATATTGTCAAAGAGAGAGTTGGAGTAGCCGTTGTTAATGAGGGATTGTTTTGTAAACTCGATGTCCTTCTGAAATAGTTTCCAATTTGCTGTTGTTTTATAGACTCTATGTATCAAGGCTTTTATTGTTGAGTTCTTGTATTGTTGTGGGCATTCACTGTTAGCATTAAGATAAGGTGCAGAGTTTGTGGACTTCTTGTGAATTGATGTAGTAAGTTTTCGGTTATGGTAATCTATCTTTACGTCGAGGAAGTTGAGTTTATTATTGACAGCAATCTCTGAGGCAATATATATATATATATATATATAACTTTAAATTACACAAAGCACGACACAGAAAAGAGACTAAAAAGAACACTTACAGAATTCAATATTTCGAACTGTTGTTCGTCATCAGGAGAGTAGACTGGAAGAGAGGACGAAGTGAGAGAGATCTCCCCACGTCGAAGAACGGAGCGCGAATGAAGCAATATATATATATATATGATGATGACGTCTCCTGATATATATATATATATATATATATATATATATATATATATATATATATATATATTAGTATAAGTGGGCAGCAAATCTTCTTGAAGACAAATGGAATTAAAGTATGCAGCAGCTTCTGCATTGACGACCTTTTTGCTGATGGCCTCGATTTTTCTCACTATCATTCGGTGATGCTGAGGCAACTTCCATATATGCTGGGCCAGAGACATTGAGAAAACCAATATCAAACAACTTTAATGAAACACAAAAACACTGGGTGGAAACAAGCTTTCGACCACACATTGGTCATCTGCAGGTTACACTACTATTTAATTAATGAATGTTAATATAATTAACTGAAAAGTAATCTTTAAAATTAAACATAACAATTGTTATAATAGATTTTTCTTGCTGTAGTTTTGACGTTGATTATAGTTTCATGTGTCTATGGTGAAATCTTATTATACATATATTTTTATATCAATGATCAAACAACAATATGAAATGGGAAAAAAAGACGAAGATCTTTCAACCGTAACAAGCTGTCTTCGTGAGAGTCAAAAACCTGAGTCAGGGTCAGAGTTTTTGACCCTGATGAATACCGCTCGTTATGGCTAAAAGATCTTAGTCTTTTTTTTTTCATTTCTTATTGTGGTTTGAGCATATATATATATATATATATATTATTAAAAACAAAGTGACTTCTGCATTTACGATCCTTTTAAGTAAGTACTCCTTTTTCTTACAAATTGGAATCTAAATTATATGGCGATTAGAGCGCTTTACCAATATAAAGCACGCTAAATTATTTGCTTTTAAGCATAATATTATTCTTTTTGCTTATTATTCCTGCATTTCTTATGTTTATAATACTCTCTTGACATCATTTAAAAGAGGCAGTGCATCAACATCTACAATTGAAACTAGATATCCAAAAAGGAGAGCAATGTTTCTTAATGAATATTAAATAATTAGCAGTTAATTATAATCATAAGATGAGAGGACACTATAGTATAAGAAATAACTGATGCCATATCAGAAATCTTTTAATGAGGCAATCTGAAATGCCTACGAAATAACGACTTAAGGAAGGAAACTCACCACAAGATGTTGGGTCTTCATCAAAGCCATCCTTGCACTGGGGAATACCATCACAGATTTCTTGCTCACTTATGACGTCTCCAGAGAGGCAGACGAGACCCTTGCTGCAGCAGACAATTCATATTTCATGCATAATCATGGTGAAAAACTGTAGTGGCCTGCATGCAACTTACCAAAGTCAAGAAACGTAAATGGTATTAGCCAACGTAACATCTCACTCATAGATAGTCAGTCAACTTACAAAAGCCAAGAAACGTAAAGTCAGTTATGCTACTAGCCAACGTAACATCTCACTCATAGATAGTCAGTCAACTTACAAAAGCCAAGAAACGTAAAGTCAGTATGCTGTTAGCCAACTTAACACTCATAGATAGTTATAATCAATATAATTACTGGTTATTCAGATTATCAAACACAAGAGAAATCTTTGAATTTCCATGAAGTTGAAATGTTTTCTATATAGGAAGAAAGACGATTGTTTTAATTTTTTTTTTTATTATTGAAATATTATCGAATGATCTGATGAAGAATTAGGGATAGTTAATATCGATGGAATGTAGCTCGGAACATCAAGAGAGACATGACTTCTGTTTGCGATGTCATTCCCCTTGCTTTCCTGGCTCTGTAAAATGTTGTCTTACGTTTTAAATTACCATCCTTCAATATTTCTATTTATAAAATTGCAAAAAATTGTTCTAATTGCACTAATGAAAATTGAGAGTGTAAATTATGACGTATAATTTAATTTAAAATTCATTTTCTTCGCCAAAAATAAATTACTGGTTAGAAGCCAAAGGTTCTTGGAATTGACTAGTCGTGACTTGTTCTCTTCTTTTAATACAATGCAGGAATCACTGAGAGCGAACCTGCATATCTAACAAGAGTCAAGGTCAGAACCAGAAAACAATCTGCAATTGTATGGAATAAACTTTGCAATTGCACTTGTCTAGACCTAATATAAGAATTTACAATTTTACACAGTAAATACTAAGATTTTAAATTTTATCTGTCTTTTTTTTAACTAAACTGTAAGAACTATTTAATTTAGCTGACCTCATCTGAATCTGAGACTTTAAACTTATACTTTAAACGAAATCTATGTTCGTTAGTTTTAAGTTGGTTTATTGCTTAGTAATGAATGCGAAACTGTTTTAAAAGATGTTGGTTTCATTTTATACCTAAATTAAAATGATTATACATTTAATAAATAGTAATATCAATGAATGAACATTTCGGTATCTCAATGGTATATTTTATAATCACTCTCATTTTTGGAATAACATTTTCCAATAAATTGCAATATGTATTTCTTTTCTTTGCAATTGCTCTCTGAATCAGCCTGTTTCTAGATAAATATAAGAATTTAGTGTCATATTTCAGTCATAATTAAATATTTAATTTCAATTTTAATTATGAGATAATGCAAATATTGTAGGGCTCCAGATTTTTTTATTATTCAAAATTGGGACAGCGTGGAAGTTTCTGATTGGAACATTTTTGCTAAATTTTGCGTATCATATTCAAATGAAGAGTGTGTTTTCAATAAATGTGCTCCTTTCAGTCAAATACTTAATAGTACATTCTTGGAGTTTGGGTAGCTCGCTTCGAATCGTCGTTTGCTTCAACGGCACAGACATAGCTCGAATCTCTTGACTGCTGTTTGATTGTGTTGTTCAGATTTTATATCACACAGTTTTTTTTAAATAGCATTAATAACCATAGATATTTATACACCGTTTAAAAAAAAACTGCATCCTTGTCATTCAAAAATGGTTATGAGTACTAATGATACGTGAATATTACGAAACCTGCTGAATTTAAATCCTTCACATCTTACTGCTATTCCATTAAACATAGTAACCGCACATGTCATTATTACTAAATAGACCAATGAAAAATGATTTAACTGTGAAGAAACTCCTTGCTAATTTTTTGATTAAATTACATGAATAAAAAGCAACAATATAAACATAAATGTTAATTACAGTTAACAATAGATTTCCTGATAGCAGCAAATTTCCAGTGGCCTTCACACTTGAGAAGACCCATCAGCGTACGAAGACGTCTCTTTCTTCACCAGACAGTCATGAATATGTACATTCCATACATGTTTCATACATTTAGTAATAACTCTAATACTATTCTAAATTCCAAAGTTTGAAAACAATAAAACTACTGAAAAAGTCCATTTAATTCTCAAAATTAAATTCCTTTGTCTTGTAGCTTATTATCTTATTATCTATTCAGATTATGTTTCAAAAAAAATGGTTTAATCAATCCTACGATAATGGTTACCAGTATGGTTGAAATTCATGAGTTTGTCAAAAATGACCTTAAACACTCAAATATGACGCTAAATTTTTATATTTATCCAGAAACAGGTTGATTCAGAGAGCCATTGCAAAGTAAAGAAATACATATTGCAATTTATTGGAAAATATTATTCGAAAAATAAGTGATTATAAAATATCCATTGAGATACCGAAATGTTAATTCATTGAGATATCGAAATGTTAATTCATTGAGATATCGAAATGTTCATTCATTGAGTTACCGACAAGTTCATTCATTGAGATACCGAAATGTTCATTCATTGAGATACCGAAATGTTAATTCATTGAGATATCGAAATGTTCATTCATTGAGTTACCGACAAGTTCATTCATTGAGATACCGAAATGTTCATTCATTGAGATACCGCAATGGGTTGGTAAAGGCTTCAGAACTATTGCATGGAAACGCCAGTCATCTTTTACTGGTATTTTAACATTTTTTTGAGTGATTTAATTATTTTTTAGTAACAATAATGCATTTCTAGCAAACTGACCTGCTTTCTTGTCCATTTTGTTGTCCAAGGCACTGGGCTCCCATAGAAATGATACCTAGAACTGTATACACACTATTTATAAAAGCAAGCAATATTTATTTTATAATAATAATTACTACCAAACAAAATTAATATGTAAATCAAAATATTGCAATATATTTATTCAGATGATTCATAAGCTGACAGAAACAAATATCAGATTCATCAGTTTAACGAATATGAAAACATTATATATCAGCAAAATTGCTAGTGATATCATCTGTTTATGCAGTTATTTTTCCAATATCAAAATCAACAGGAACTTGATAACTATTGACAGCATGTTTATTCTATCTAAATATTGCAATGAGACATTACGTAGTGATTAAACTAAAACATTTGATAAGTAGGGACTTCAAAATAAAAAAATCTTTATTATATAGAATAATGAATATATAGTTCATTATGTATATAATGAATATATAACAATATATGAATATATAGTTCGTTGGATCTCGGTTTTCGTATTGTATTATAATATATATTTATAAAGTTGGTTCGTATTCAACGATCTTTTTGCAAGGAAAGTCTTCAGCTGACTGATTTTATCCTTAGGCAAGATACCATCTGTTTTGATGCTAATCATCATTTTCAGAGCAGAGGCACTGCTATAGATACTATTATGGCTCCCTCTTGAGCCAACATTTTCATGAAGAATCTTGTACAAAATTTCCTTGCACTCGCTAACTCACTCCAATCCTTCATATCAACTGTATATAGTACATGAAATTTTATTCATTCGGCCTCATGGTAAACATGAGTTTGATCTGTTTCTTAAGTCCTTTCATTCTGTTCATCCATTTCCTTTACTTAACAAAGCTACAATATCCTCATTTTTATTTTGGATGTCAATGTCGCCTATAATAAAGATATTTTTCTACTTCCATACTTCCAAGCCAACTAAGTTGAGCAGTACCTTCATTTCAATTGTTGTCATCCCTTTCATGTAAAGAACACGTTTCTCAAATCCCTGTCCATAGGGTTTCATCAAATTTGTAGCAATTTAAATGATCTTAGCTTTTAAATTTACCAACTGAAAAAGAAGTTTTCTTCCAGTGGTTATCCTCCTAATTGTATAAATAGTTGTATAGTTCATGCTGAATGGCATCATAGTTCTAGTCTTAGGAGGCATTGTAGTAAAACTACCTTCTCGTCACTAATTATTCTCCTGAGGCTCACAGGCTGGGCACAGTTATCAACAAACTTCCCCTATGCTTTATTCATCTTCCTGTACTTCCTCTATCTTCAACAAGGTGCTATTCATCTCCTACCACAGACCTGATTATCTCAGATCTATCCTTCCGTATATCTCTTCTCTAAAGCCTCCCTCTACTACGGGTAGAACAGTTCAATGCAGTCGTATTGTTTTCTTCGGAGGTAGATCTGATCTTGGGCTTAATCTCAATGGTTACTTATTCTTCATTATTATTTATTTATTCATTTTAAACATATTTGTTTACTTGTGTATTTTTCATTTATTTAGACAGTTTTTAAAAAAATTTAACACTTAATTATTTTTAATTTTTTTTTCTTATTTATATTTGTGTTACTTATTCTATTCTTAGAATTATTCTTATTCTATATTTTTGTATAATATATCATATATTATATTATACAATCAATCAAAATAAAAATTGGTTATAATGACCAATATTGTTCTCAAATATTGTTGAGCTAGGTCAAAGATAAGTAATTATTTTTAATCAATCAATTATATATTTAATTAATTGAATTAACTGGGGAGCAGAGTGTTTCAACTAACGAATATGTTTAATCCACTTTGGTTTTTGTCAAAGATCTTTACCAATTGTTCTCCTTACTTTTAACTCTTCTATCAAATTATTTACTCCCACTATACACTTTTTTTAATTTTTTTTATTGTTTAAACCGATCCCCTAGCGGGTGATAACGTCAGCCGTTTACCGGCTTTTTGTTTGATCGGTGATTCTACAGATTCTACATTGGGAGTCCTAAATTTTGCCTAACTCAAGTGAATTTTGAGAGGGACCTTTAACGAGTACCTAACATCATAGAGGCTCGGGACCGACGGCTTAACGTCCTCTCCAAGGGATGACGTACTCAGATTTATTCATCTCCCGCATTAATAAATCGCGGGCCATGTGGGAATCGGACCCAGGGACTACGGGCCCAAAGGTGAGTACGTTGACTACATAGCTAATCTGGCCCCCACACTATACACTTACTAAGGGTGCAAAACTTTCTCCTATCCATTCTATTTCAGGCTTCTGTGAACTAAATTAAGACCTCAGCATTTATTAAAAAATTTGAAATAGTATTTTATTACTTGATTTGCTCTTTCCAGTTATGTTAATGTATGTTTTATTTGACTTTACCCACTCCAAAAAAGATTTAAAAGGTGATTTATATTATTAAGGAAGAAGTAATTGCAGAAACAATGATAAAAGCTCTCTCTGATAAATGGGGTGACTTTTCGCATTAACTTTACAGGGATGTGGTTAAGCTTTATGGTTCACTAAACTCAGACTTGAACGAAATGTACCCTTCACTAGGTGTCGTATTCGACTCCACTAAAATAGATTAGTTTTATAACCTGTGAATATAAATCAATCATGACTTCCAGACTAAATGTTATTATTTTGAGTTTTAATCGTAACGACTGTATTTTTAGTCTTCAACTTACTAAAGTTATACTTGTTTTTTGGTAGTTGTTGTTTACTAGTTCTATCAGGATAGCTCTATCTTGAATAGTTTCTCAAACAATTTTCCTTAATATACTACGCTATTAATAGTTAGTCTCATTTCAAAACTTTCAGAGTTTATTTTTGAAATCAATTTTTATTTTTTACTATCTCAGAAAAATTTTTTAATAACGTTTCATTTTTGGAGAGGCATAGTCTAATCTGCAGAACATAAACGTTTGGGGAATTTACTTCGCTAAATTATTATTTTTGTCAAAAACATTTTCATTAACTGACGGGAGAATACCAAAATATAAATAAAGAACAAATAAAAGCAAACCAGTATTATATCTTACTGTGACGTTAACCTTTTGACCTAAAATCCATGTGACCTACCTGAAAAATTCTCAAAGTGAAGCTGTGACCAGGTCAAGCCATTATAGAATTAACAACAAACAGACAAATATACAGATAATTTTGTATATGGATATAATCGTTTAATGCCTGTTACATGGTGCTGGTTTATCAAAAGATCTGCTTTCAGATTTTATTGTTTATTTTTTTAACTGCAAGTGGTATTCCAAACCCCCCTTTGCCCACTCAAATATAATAATTTTTCCTTTCAAACTTAATTTGTATCGTTAAGGGAATTTCTTTTTTTTTAATATTTTCTTTTGTGTATTGGACATTTTATTTTATTTTATTTTTATATTTTTCTATCGTCTTTCTGTTTATCAAGTGAAAATATATATATACATACATATATATATATATACATATATAAATGATCAAACCACAATAAGAAAATGGGAAAACAAGACTAAGATCTTTCAACCGTAACAAGCGGTCTTCGTCAGAGTCAAAAACCCAACTGGATTTTTGGGTTTTTTGACTCTGACCAGTTGGGTTTTTGACTCTGACGATGACCGCTTGTTAGGTTGAAAGATCTTAGTCTTGTTTTCCCATTTTCTTATTGTGGTTTGATCATTGATTGTTAGTTCACGTGTTTATGTGAAAGCTTTTTATATATATATAAATTAATAATCAACAATAACTGTTGATATAATATATAAAATATAAATATATTTTATTTATATTATATTAGTAATATAATATATAAATATAATTATATTTTTTGTTTGGTTCATTTAGCTCTCTGATGATGTTGTAACGAAAGGCCTTAGAGTATTGTAATTAATTTATATTTGTTTATTCTGGTGTTTAATTCGTATATTTATATATATGAATTTGCCTTTGTCATCTCACCGATCAACTTCCTTTCCTGAGGACGACCTCAGAAAAACAAAATTTGAATATGAGTCTTAGTATCTGTTTTTCATATGTGTTTGTCAAAGTTTTCAATATATATATATATATATATATATATATATATATATATATATATATATATATGAAGATTTCACATAAACACGTAAAATAACAATCAACGATCAAACCACAATATGAAATGGGAAAACAAGAATAAGATCTTTGAACCGTAACAAGCAGTCTTCGTCAGAGTCAAAAACCCAATTCTCCCTAGTGGTTTGGTCATATATATATTTATATATATATATAACCTGCACTTACTGATGTAGCATACATGCAGACAGTATGAAGATGCAGTGATATCTATTTATGCACAGAATAAAGTTTCATTCTTATCCAAATGAAGGGATTTCTTAAGGAAGCTTCATTTTATTTCCATTTATTATATTATTTAAATAATTCAAAGTCAATCATGATCTTGATATCTGATGATCTCAGTTGTGACAGATAGTAGCCTGTAAACTAACAACTAACTACTTTTGCCTCTAAATAAGACTTTTAATTAAACGATATATAAACGGTAAAATGTTCAATGGATAAAACTGACAATAAACATGTTATTATTTCGAAAAGTGTTTATATTTTAGCTTAAAAAATTTATAGTATTATATTCATGCTAGGGAGCAGTTACATGAATTGTGACTTTTTAAACCATTATAAAATTTATTTTGTTGTTATATATTTATTTATAAGAAATACTTTATTGATGTGTACGCAGCTGTAGGTTTATAAGTGGTACAGGAGGGTTATGGGCCCATGTACTTACAGAGAACATGTCTGATCCGAAGATGCGATTGTGCCGATTCCATGAGTCAGTCGAGAGGAGCGCTCGGTCCCGATGCCACACAACTAATGTTTATAAATGACGGAAATGAAGGCGAACAGTGACCTTGACGTTGCCAAGTTCCTCTTCCACCCCCTCCACCAAATCAAGAGAAAGCAATCTGACCCTAGTCTTTTCATATCATATCATAAAATACCAACTTTTCTTCCCTTCAACATGTTAAAAGAAATATATAATTCAAGTTAACTGCAAATTCATTAGTACTTTGTTTCTAACATCTTAAAAAAAAAAATAGTTGGAATTTCTTAATACTCGGAAGTTCAATTCCGTTAACCTGTCACTCTTTACCATGGCCTAGTTTCATAGTCCTAATGGCGATAGTAAAATAATTAATCAAGTTTGACTATTAACAGTTATTAATAACCAGCATCATTTAAACCATGACACAAAACAAGAACTTCAAATACATAAAGAAATTGTAATCAAAAGACCCTAGTTTTCTTTCAGATTTTATTTAATTGGTTGTTCCATGTATACTTATTATTATATAATTTAATAATTTTGTTCTATTATTTATAAATAAATGTTTATATATATATATATATATATCAATGATCAAACCACAATATAAATGGGAAAACAAGACTAAGATCTTTCAACCGTAACAAGCGGTCTTCGTCAGAGTCGAAAACCTAACTGTTGTGTTTTTGACTCTGATGAAGAACGCCTGTTACGGTTGAAAGATCTTAGTCTTGTTTTCCCATTCCATATTGTGGTTTGATCATTGATTGTTATTTCACGTGTTTATGTGAAGTTTTATATAGATATATAATTAAAATATATAAACCAATTAAAAAGAAGATAGCACATAGATAGACACAGGAATAACTCACTTCTATATTTCCACCATCGTCGTCATCAGGAGGCGAAGAGTCCCGCAGGAAGACAGAGTGGTGACTCTCTCTCTCTCTCTCTCTCTCTATATATATATATATATATATATTTCGTTGAACAGCTGACCGTATTTCGCTGATGTCATTTTCTTCACTAGTTTTTCAAGGTTTCTGAATACCTTCTTCTTTCCTTCATCCAAACGTTGGAGAATGTTAATTAAGTTATAACCGACATGTTTCGACTGGCTTCCAGTCATCTTCAGGGTGATTAATTAAACAAAGAGGAAAATTATTAGTCTTTGGAGTTGGTATTAAAACACATTATACAGTAGAAGTTTGAAGTAGCTGCTCTTGGGCCTGATTCTCAAGAGCTACTGACTGAGGTGGGGTGGATGGTGGGGTGGATGGTGGGGTGGGGGTACTGACAGTTAACGGTTTTTTCATCCAATCAGGCGCGTATAGTTTAAGCACTCTTTCGCTACTACCCGTCTGAATATTTATTGTAGGTTTATTCTGTTTAATTATTATTGCTTCTGCGATTTGCAGCCGATTGAAGTTGTTTTCTTTTCTAATTATTTTAGTTCCACTCACGAGTAGGTCTCTAGTTATTTTGGTATTATGCTTGTCCTCTGAATGTTTCTTGGGACCGCCTATAGAAAGGTGCATGGTAAGTCTTCTCGACAGTGATGTAGTTGTCATCCCAATGTATGAATCGTTGCAGGGCTCACGGTCCCCGATTTGACAGGTGTACTCATACACGAGATTAGACTCCTTCAGTTGAGAATCTTTAACCTTATTGCTATTTCTCATCACTAGGCTGCTTATGGTGGGGCTCCGGTAATAGGTTATTAAGGCGACCTTATCCTCGGGTGAGGTGCATTTTATATATATATATATATATATTTTATATATATATAAATGATCAAACCACAATAAGAAATGGGAAAACAAGACTTCTTTCAACCGAAACAAGAGGTCTTCGTCAGAGTCAAAAACCCAACTGTTGGGTTTTTGACTCTGACTAGAACAATATCAGTCTACTTGATGCTAGAATAACTCCTGGACTGAATCTCAAACATTAGTTAACTTTGTATTAATTTTTTAATTCACTTTTAAATTATTATTTATTTATAATATTTAGCTTCTTAAATTCTGCTTATTTTATTTAATTTTTTTATTTTTTCTTACTTGTCTTATTTGATTTGATTTTATTATCACGACGATTCGTCGAAATATCGAATTAAGTTTTTGCAATCTCTTCTAAGTGCTTCCCATTTATGTTTTATTTTAAATATATAGCATACACAGTGGTTATTAAGGATTGGTCAACACAAAAACACTATTTGCATAGCATCATCAGGGCTGTACATAAAACAACATATATATGAGACAGAATATACGTAAATGAAAATATTATAAACCTAATCAGGCAGGTTTCAAAAGCATAACAAGTTGTCTAAAAAACGTACGTGTTTAAAATATTGCAAGTCTTAGTAAGCTATATTGCAACATTTTAAACGCGTACTTTTTCCAGACAACCTGTTATGCTTTTGATGCATGTCTGATTAGTTTTGTAATATTTTCAAATATGGTTCCGTATATTCTGTCAGTCGTACATCCTGTTTTATGTACAGGCCTGATGATATTATATAAATATAACAAAACGATGGCGTAAGTGAAGTGTTTGTTGTGTTGACCAACCCTCAATAACCATTGTGTTTGAGAAAAATCAAAAGAACACACTTACAGTCTCTAATTTTCGGTTTGAACCGTCTTCAGGAGAGATAAGAGAGGGAAACCAAGCGTAAGACTGTCAGGAGACTGGAACAGCTTAGTTTGAAAGTCGTTAATGCCGAAGCTGCGGTACATTTGAACAAAATATGCCTCCATATTGAAGAAGATTTGCTTCCAACCTATACTAATATATATATATATATATACGGTACTGTTTTCTTGACCACAAAATATTCACAAAACACTTTTTCTTTTTCTCGGAGTTTGGTCAGGGTAAATATATGGAATCACCTTTTTGCCAACGTTTCGTCTTTATTTCAAGACATCCTCAGGGCTATAAACTAACAAAAAACAATAAACAATGGACATTTTTTCATTTCTACTTTAAAAACATCATAAACAAATTGAAAAAAGAACTTACTGAAGGCTTGGTTCTGTTACATTTACAAACAACCGTTAACTGTCATTACATGTGCTGTTCCAAGCGACAAATTATGGTGATACATATTATAATAGATATATATTATAATATGTGTATAAGTATATATGTTTATATATAATGGATTGTACTAAAAAAACAGTGGTTCAATAATTTGTCGCTTGGAACAGCACATGTAATGACAGTTAACGGTTGTTTGTAAATGTAACAGAACCAAGCCTTCAGTAAGTTCTTTTTTCAATTTGTTTATGATGTTTTTAAAGTAGAAATGAAAAAATGTCCATTGTTTATTGTTTTTTGTTAGTTTATAGCCCTGAGGATGTCTTGAAATAAAGACGAAACGTTGGCAAAAAGGTGATTCCATATATTTACCCTGACCAAACTCCGAGAAAAAGAAAAAGTGTTTTGTATAATATATATATATATATATATATATATATATAGAGAGAGAGAGAGAGAGAGAGAGAGAGAGAGAGAGAGAGAGTTACTGTTTGCCAACAGAGCAGAACTGTCATGGCCTACCTTCACTCAAGTGACCTCACTTACCGTCTTACCTTTGTGGGTCCTTGCACATTCAATAACTATGTTAATTAATCATTTGGATTGCACTAGGTGTCACTTACTTTATGCAGGCATGACAACTGTGTTAGTATCCGTAAGAATAGGTCTTCCCATAGTCAACAAAGTAACTTATTAACTCCTATTCATTCCAATATTCTAATGTTCTATTTTACAACCCTCATGGTTTACTGTTGAATGAGTGCTTAAAAGTTAAAATTTTGAGACTGCTTCCCAACAATGATAATTTGCCTTAAAGATTTCTGACAAAGCTCTATTTGACTGCTGGATACTTTTTAGTAATATTCCTTTCCGGTTTAAAAACTGAGATACTGGTCCTTATCATACCTTGGTGGTTTGTAAACGTCTTCAATATTTCAGCCACTAATTTCTTATCAGTTTCATTGATAATCTGTACAGAGGCTTTGAATTCTACAAAACAAGATTTCTTTTACTCCTTTTAAGCTTATGAGTGTAGAATGTACCCTCCGCACTACATGAGTAGTGCGGAGGGTACGGAGCAAGTACTACATGACTGTAGTACTGTATGAGTACTACATGAGGGTACGGAGGGTTTAATAAATAAGAGGGTACTCCCTCTTATTTATTAAACTGCTTGTAGCTTCGGGTTAAGGATTTTCATCCATCCATATCCTATCTTTTAGCCTAACTTCAACTTTTCTGCAAACTTGGCCCACGTTATTATCCAAGCACTGATTGTCTAATATGCTCTCAATGAAATATGGTTTTTCCCGACATTAAGTTAATGTATTTTTGGTCTTAATCACTTCAGATGGAAAACTTTGTTTCTAAATTAGTTTTTAATTTGTATTTGAAGAATAGAATTATAACATTTAATATATTTCAATGTAATAATAATACAACAGTACACAGTTACACCCTAAAGTCTTTAAGTTCACTTCGAAATATACTTATATATTACTAATAATGTCCTACTTTGTAATAATAATAATCAAACTGATAATAACAACGACAGAAACTAAATGTAATATTTATAAAGAAAACAATTAATGGCTCAAAATAATTATGAAAAAATGAATAAAATATTCCACTTTTATCGAAAAAATTGACAAAAATTATACAATTAATTTTTTTTTTATGCAAACGGCGAGTGGTGAATCTGCACACCAAATAACAAACTTATTTCTTCCAATTAACTGAAGGATTTTTTAAACAGTACAACAATGAATTGCATATAGTGTAGAAAACTTGAACTTCTCTCCTTATAAATAGTTTAACACGCAGCTCAGTGAAATGTAACATTCTTGGATACTAAGACTCAATTCACCGACAAACCACTTCAAACAAAGCAAACTTTCACAAACTCATTCACTGTCAAAGTTCAGCAAACTACTTGTGAGTTAGAATAACTCATTAATGCTTCCCTTTCGTCAAGATGACAAAACAGTCAACTCTCAACCTCTCGACGTCATATAGTTGAACTCTTATTATTACTTCAAGCAATAATTATCACAGCTTTTTGACCGCCTGAAACTGTCTTCGAAGAACTCATAAAACTCGCTGCTAATGCGTCCTTCATGTACTCACTGTAACAATTACCCGTCACGTTGAATACAACTGGTTATATATTTTACAGTTTCGTACATAAAACAAGATATACGACTGACAGAATATACGGAACCATATTTCAAACTAAACTGTTCCAGTCTCCTGACAGTCTTACGAATATAAGGTGGTAATTCCCAAATAAGTTGTCCAATGAACATTGAGAAACTTTTTTGAAACACTTTAATAGATATCAACAATTTTAATACAACTGAAAACTAATATCACAGGTAAAGATAAAAATACACTGAAAAGTTAGTTTTCAGTTGTATTAAAATTGTTGATATCTATTGAAGTGTTTCAAAAAAGTGTCTCAATATCCTTTGGACAACTTATTTGGGAATTACCACCTTATATTCGTAAGACTGTCAGGAGACTGGAACTGGTTTATATATATACGAGTTTCAAATTCAAAAAGAGTACGCATAGGACAAAGAAACACACAAACAAAAAATTGTCGGTCAGTCCGGCAAGGATTCATGTTAACTCATCAGTTTTTCTAAAATATTTTAGATTTTTCTCAATTATTCCGTATAATTTTTCGTGTTTATTAAGTAAATTAACTTAAATCTCAAATGTTTGTAATGATAATTTAAGATTCAATTTAAACACAAAAATACATTAAAAAAATCTAGAAAATGAACTACGAGTAGCACATACTGTTTTATACAGAATAATAATATTATATAATTACAATAAATAATATGCACATGACTCCAAAATTATTATCAAGAACATCATTTTGGCTGTGCTTATTCACTGTCTTACCACTCAGTTTTTAAAGAGCTATTGTTAATTGTTCTTGAAGACAGTCAAGGCTTGCAAAATATTAACACATATTTATTACTTCTTTCTACATATGACTTTCTACATATTTCACACTTTATTTGGTGACCAGCATAAGTATAAAATTGCTATTTTATATTTTTAGTACAAACATAGTGAATATATTAAATGAAAGAATTTATTTAAAGCAAAACTTATTCAATATTTAAATATTTGATTCTACTACTAAATGTTGTAATATTTGTAAAATAATTTTTAGTGAAATATAATATAAAATTACAGATTTGTTTAGAAAACCTTTTGATGATTCTAAGTGAGTTTTTTTTTTACGCGGATTTTCTGAGAATGTTATGCCATCCGCCTTCATCTGCGACAGACTTTTGGTAGTAAGTGAAACATTAGACCAAAAGCCAATTCAAGGAGAATATTATGTAAAATCAAGAATGAAAAACCGTAACCATTGCTTCAGCATTTACAATCATAGTCAGTTAGTCGTGACAAAAATCCTTTCAAATATTAATATAACAATTTTCACTTACCGAAATTCTCAGGACGAATTGGAATCTGTTTGTGAACGAATATGTTAGAGTATTAAGATACCTTGTGCCTGGTAAGGTATAAAACACGAGGTTACCCAAAAAAATATTACGGAAAATAAATAAAACATCAACAAGGAGACATAAAAAAACATATGTATTACAAAGTTAAAGATTTCATACAAAATCTTCTATTCAAAACTTACTACAAGAATAATAGGTCATACGATGCCATCATACATTAAGATTTTAGTAGCAATAAAAAGAGTGTAGAAACCCACTTTTTAATAATAAAATGTAAATAAAATTTAAGTAATAACATGTAAGTAAGCATGATTATATCTTAGATAAAAAAACATGTTTAATTAAAGAGTTTTATTACTTTATTATAATTGGGAAACATATACGCATGACTGCGATAGTAACTATATTTTGTAATGATTAAAAGTTGCTTGTTTTTACTTTACTGTAAGTAAAGTACAGTGATCGTCAAAAACATCATCTCGAGATTTTGACGGAATTACATATTTTGAGGGCCCATAAGTTGTTTTATGAACTTTTTTCGACGATGTCTGTATATGTGTGGGTGGGTGGGTGAGTATGTATCCAAAGTTTGTGGTCACACTACGGTCCAGAATATTTGATGGATTCAGTTGACATTTTACAGAAAAATAAGTCCCAATTATGGGTCCCCCAATACTATACCTAAAACTGGAACATTCTGAGAAGGATGAGTTGAGATAATTTTTTTCAACATCACATTCACCAAAACGGCGTACAGTGCATTTTCTGTCTTCAGAAAATGCTTTTTTGACGCCAAACGACTCATTAAAAAACTATAAAAATTTGCCAAAAAATTGAAGAAAAATTAACAATTTATAAAAAAAAATTCACGTAATTTCAATTACGGCAAAGAGCAATAACGCTATAAAAAAATTTATATGATAATTAAATAGAACATTATATATTATATACCAAAGAAGTATGATATTATGTTTACTTTTAGTAGAGTTGAATGTAGGTCACTCCAGATTTTTAAATTCTATACTAAAAAAAATGCAATTTATAATATGTGCTCATTATATATGAATGAAGCAACATGGGGGCTCAGTATCTTCTACGGACGCATCTTCTATAGAGAGAAAAGAGAACTCTGGTCACACTGGAAGTAAATGAAATACTCGAACACTCTGGTCTCACGCAAAAAGGGTGTTGTTCTTTTACTTCAGTGTACTTATAGTTCCTAACAATGACCAACAGGATTCAGAGTTACATTTACAAAAAAAAAATTACGTTACTAATTCTGAAGATTTCAATGAATTCATAGAGAACTCTAGTATGGATCAACATTTGCAAGAAGTTTAAGAACCAGGGCCCTTTTGCGTGCTGACAAAAGGCAGTAAAGTATTAAAATCAACGGATGCCACTATATTATTACTATAAATACGTCCACATTAAATATTACAACATAATAAAACTACCAGGAAGGTTGATATTTACTAATAAAATAATCTTATTAAAAAGATTATTAAAAATTTTTAAATATATTTATGAATCTAAAATTAAAACAAATGAATTTTTTAAAAAAAATTACATTTTGTCTTTATTAAGTTGCATTTTTATATAAAAGTGCTTTTCGGAGGTCTGGACCCAGTGGCTATTGTGCATATAGGATCTGACGACCTTGGTAGCCAGTCTGTAGATACTCTGGTGTTATGACAAGACAACGAGAGATAATGATATCGTAGAGATTATAATTGACTAAAAAATATCAGTTTTTGAATTAATTGATTCAATTATAGATATGGCTAAGAAAAGCGCTATCGTGAACCTTGAATAGATGCAATCTTTTTATTTGTTTTTACACATATGTTATAATTATGTTTAGATTCCTTCCTAACTTTGATTGGTATAACATATATGTGGTTTAGACGTGAAGACTTGTTTGCACATGAAACTGCAAAAAGAAATCAAAAAATTTAATGGAATAAACCTTTTGCATGAATATATGACGATAGGGTATAACATAGTTCCTGTAAACATTCATAAACCTTTTAAAATAGACAAAAAGGAAGATAATATTTACACGCTAAGCAGCAGTGACTGCTTAGTGAGTAAAATTGTTGCTCTTCCAATGTACGAGATGAAGATAATCCCTCAGTTATCGTTGTTAATAGGGACCAGAACCGACAGCTTTAAGTGAAAACTGCCAGAAAGTGTCCCCTCTCATTTTTAACAAATGCACACTTTTTGTGTATGCATAATTTCAATAAGTGCATATGAAACCATAAAGTGCATATGTTATCAGTAGAACATTAAATAATAGTTTCAAACATTTAAATAAAATATTAATAGTATAAATAATATACATAATGTATAAATAATATAAATATGATACGTGTATGTCTGTAACATGCATAGAAGTAAGTAAACTATATACTGTAAATATATCAATGATCAAACCACAATAAGAAATGGGAAAACAAGACTAAGATCTTTCAACCGTAACAAGCGGTCTTCGTCAGAGTCAAAAACCTAACTGGATCCAGTGACGAAGACCGCTTGTTACGGTTGAAAAATCTTAGTCTTGTTTTCCCATTTCTTATTGTGGTTTTGATCATTGATTGTTGTTTCACGTGTTTATGTTAAATCATTTTATACTGTAAATATGTTTTTAGAACTCAAGTTCTTAAAACAACTTTTCTTTCATAACAAGGTACGTAACTCGATCACCTCTGACAATATGCCGACTACAACAAAGTAATAAAGCTCTCTAATTAAACATGTTTTTCATCTAAGTCATAATATGTTTTACTTACATGTTATTACTTACATTTACTTACTTACTTACATTTTATAATTTAAAATTGGGTTTCTACACTCTTTTTATTGCTACTAAAACCCTATTGTATGGCATCGTATAACCTACGCTTTCATTCGCTTGATTTTTATAAATGTCGATGAAACAGCTGTGCAGTACGATGTAGGTGAAGAAGATGAAGATGATTTACTGCACAGGTTAATGAGAGCTTACTGCTCTTCAGATGACGCCTCGTAGTTAGGTGCTAGAGGCGCTCGATCGTTATATATCAAATAATGACTTGCGGCCAACTTTGGCCACATAATTCTTCAATTTTGATTTTTTCATGAATATGTTTCAACCATCCTCCGATGTACTGAGGCCACGATAGATGAACCGCGAAGTAGCGAGGGCTGACTGTAATTATATTTTACTTAATTTATCAGTGTGTTAATACTCTTCCTACCTTGCATCGTAACATTTACAGATGTTTATTTTCTACCACTCTGTTCCCCCAAGGATTCTTGCTTTAATAACTCAACCAGGTTTATTTTTTCGTTTCTCAATTTGAAACACATTTCAAAACAGTTTAAAAGAAAACGTTCACTCTAATATATTACCACATTAATGCATATCAAGGATAAAATATACATTTTTTGTTTTTTTAAAACAGGACAATTTTATTTTTATTTAAGTGATAATATGAATAGTGAGCAGGTTTAATGAATCACTGGGTATAGTGACCCTGACCTTCGCTTGAGCATTAATCAGCCTGACGAAGTGGTAACCTGTAAGATGGAAATACCAAAATTATTCCAGCATCTGAATTAAAAAAAAAAAACTTAATCCCATTCATTTCTAATGTCATTGATGTTTTCCCCAGAAAAATGATATGGAAACTTTAAACTCAGAAAGCAAGTTTTTAATTTTCCTCCCCATCCCTTCAATTCAACGGTAAAAAAGGAGTTCCCAAAGAATAAACACCCTAGTTTTTTAAATTTAAACATTTATGTAAAAAAAAGTTTAGAAAACAAACTTTAATGTTGAATAGTTAAAAAAAAGTTCATCTTAGTGTTATTCAATTGTGAGTAATTATTAAAACTATGGAATCAACTTTATTTAATGATATGCATATTTTAAATTATTGCATTAATCTCAAAGTTTCAAGATGTATTTTTTAATTAATTTTTATTTCTGTTCCTATATTTCCCTAGTATTTTAAAAGGTGACTCAACTCACCTTATCTAAAAGCAGTGATCGAGAAAGACATCATTCAGGAAAGAACAGTACTTGGAACAAAATGACATAGCACTTAGAAAAGATTACAAAAACACACTCTGTGATATAAGACTAGTCGTCGTTATCACAAGGGGACATGTGATTCGCATGAGGGGTGAAACCATACCCATATATATATATATATATATATATATATATATATATATATATATGGGTTAATTTACCACAATGAAACAAATTTCGAAAAAATGCTCTAAGGCTTTCGTCAACACATCGTTGCTTTACAATGCCTTAGAGCATTGTTTCGAAATTTGTTTCACTGTTGTAAATTAATCCATCTATTACATCAAGTGTTATTTTGATTATTATTCATATAATATATATATATATATATATATATATATATATATGACACTTTGAATTGAAATTGAAATCAGACGGTCCAAACGGACAAATAATTAAAGTTACAGCTAGAGAACACAAGAAAAAGGACGAACACTCACGAATCTCGATTATTTCGGCGTCTTGCCGTCTTCAGGAGAGTAGAAAGAAAGAAAATAAAATAAAAGGAGAAAGAATGAAGGAACGGAGACGTAAATGCGTCCACTGGCCGATGTAAACTGGCGCGATTCGCGCGTATCGCGCCAGTTTACATCGGCCAGTGGACGCATTTACGTCTCCGTTCCTTCATTCTTTCTCCTTTTATTTTATTTTCTTTCTTTCTACTCTCCTGAAGACGGCAAGACGCCGAAATAATCGAGATTCGTGAGTGTTCGTCCTTTTTCTTGTGTTCTCTAGCTGTAACTTTAATTATATATATATATAAATATTATATATATATATATATATATATACATATACATATAAAAGTTTTCACATAAACACGTGAAATAACAATCAATGATCAAACCATAATAAGAAATGGGAAAACAAGACTAAGTTGGGTTTTTGACTCTGACGAAGACCGCTTGTTACGGTTGAAAGATCTTAGTCTTGTTTTCCCATTTCTTATTGTGGTTTGATCATTTATATATATATATATATATATATATATATATATATGTGTATAACTGATTCAATAATATATTGACCGTTTGATAGAATATGTGTGTTATCTAGTCGGTATTCGGTCAAATTTTCCAGGATAAAAAATCAAAGTCTCGTTGCCAACGTTTCGGTTTTATTTCAAAACCTTTTTCATAGGCAGAAGTAAGAATTTTTTAACTAAAAAATGAAGAAAATGGTTAAGAGTCTAATCGAAGGTTTTGTCCGGTTAAGATTCTTGTTCCTTTAAATAATGTAAATTTCATTTTCTTGGTTAAAAATTCTTACTTCTGCCTATGAAAAGGGTTTTAAATTAAAACCGAAACGACGGCAATGAGAGTTTGATTTTCGAACCTGGAAAATTTGACCGAATCCCGATTAGATAACACACCTATATATATATATTGGTGTACTTAGGGAGCAGGCCTTCTTTTAAACATATTTCATTAAATTGCTTGCCTATCTTTATCCTCTCGTTACTTAGGGAGCAGGCCTTCTTTTAAACATATTTCATTAAATTGCTTGCCTATCTTTATCCTCTCGTTACTTAGGGAGCAGGCCTTCTTTTAAACATATTTCATTAAATTGCTTGCCTATCTTTATCCTCTCGTTACTTAGGGAGCAGGCCTTCTTTAAACATATTTCATTAAATTGCTTGCCTATCTTTATCCTCTCGTTACTTAGGGAGCAGGCCTTTTTTTAAACATATTTCATTAAATTGCTTGCCTATCTTTATCCTCTCGTTACTTAGGGAGCAGGCCTTCTTTTAAACATATTTCATTAAATTGCTTGCCTATCTTTATCCTCTCGTTACTTAGGGAGCAGGCCTTCTTTTGAACATATTTCATTAAATTGCTTGCCTATCTTTATCCTCTCTGTTACTTAGGGAGCAGGCCTTCTTTTAAACATATTTCATTAAATTGCTTGCCTATCTTTATCCTCTCGTTACTTAGGGAGCAGGCCTTCTTTTAAACATATTTCATTAAATTGCTTGCCTATCTTTATCCTCTCGTTACTTAGGGAGCAGGCCTTCTTTTGAACATATTTCATTAAATTGCTTGCCTATCTTTATCCTCTCGTTACTTAGGGAGCAGGCCTTCTTTTAAACATATTTCATTAAATTGCTTGCCTATCTTTATCCTCTCGTACTTAATAAGAAGATTAGAAAAAGTATCGAGGAAATACGAGAGAATAAAGATATGCAAGCAATTTAATGAAATATATATATAAAGATTTCACAATAACACGTGACATAACAATCAATGAACAAACCACAATATGAAAATGGGAAAACAAGACTAAGATCTTTCAACCGTAACAGGCGGTCTTCGTCAGAGTTGAGTTTTTTACTTTGACGAAGACTACTTGTTACGGTTGAAAGACCTTAGTCTTGTTTTCCCATTTTCATATTGTCGTTTGATCATTTGACCAATAAAGTTTGTAATAGTTTTAATTTAAAGTTATATATATATATATATATATGTTCAAACTACAATAACAAATGGAAAAGATCTTTGTTTTTTTTTTCATTTCTTATTGTTGTTTGAACATTGATGATATTTATGTGTTTATTGTGAAATCTGGTTTTATATATATAGATCGTACGCTCTCCATTATTCTTGTATAAGCAGTTAAGCTTTCTTTTTAATTAAGAAAAATGCTTATGAAGCTTTAGCTCTCACTCTATTTAAGCAAAATGGTAAACCGGCACAATGCAAAACTTTTTGCATTCTTACCGTCATAAAGTTGGATACTCTTTGTTGCTTATTATTGTTTTGGGGCACAGCTATTTGTGATTTACTTTAAAAAAGAATGGCAACATATAATATTTCATTCAATATTCATTTTTGTGACCACTGTTTACTTACCTAATAAAATATAATGCCATTACTTTATTTTGCAACTAAACATCTTGTTATCACTTACAATGTTATCAATGATCTCTTATTATATTATTTAATGAGGCAGAAAACTTATATTTTAAATTTATCACAATTGAGGCAACTAGTATTGAAAGACTTATGACTATAAAATGTAAAAGTAATGAAATATTAATATAACGATATGAAGGCAATAATTTCAACATCATAATTAGTATATTGAAAACGTTTCGACAATTTGTTCCAGTTTTCTACATTTTAGTTATAAATGTACTTATAACATTCTTGAATAGTAAATATCGATATGTATAAGAATGGCAACACTGGAGTGAAGGTTAGAGTAGGTAGTGTTTATTTTGAATGGATTTGCAGTGGTTTTCCTTAAACGCCGATTTATAATATTGCAGTGTCTATTGAAATATAAATTTGGTTTTATAACCGTTGTAACTTCTACTGTAGTTTATAAGCCTCACCGTACATATTTATCGCTCATTACACTATAAGTCATTTGGCATGAAGAGATATGAGTGGAACGTCATTAGAAGATAGACAGGAGTCCAAAGGAATCGTTAAATCTAAAGGATTGCAGTGTAAAAATTTGCAAGATTACCTTAGAACATTACCTGCTAACGTAATAGATAAACTTTTCTCACATCCAACTACTTGTCTTGCGGTCTACAGAGATCTTCCTGAAGTCGCAAAGCATTACCTTATTAGATTGTTATATGTGGAACAACCTGTACCTCAGGCTGTTATTGGTTCTTGGGTTGCTCAAGGCTATGTGAATGAACATAATAATGCAGTAAAAGTTTTGAGTGATTTAAGAATTTGGGACGAAGCGTCTATACCTGGTGGACTTGCAGGTTGGATACTTAATCGTAATTTTCGAAAAAATTGTAAAATTTCACTGTTTGGTGGCGGTAAAGCATGGATGATAAAAGCTAACACTGAAGCTGACTCCAAAGCTCGCGACGTAGACTATTTAGATAAATATGCCATGGAAAGGTGGGAATGTGTCCTACACTACATGGTGGGCTCTCAGCAACAAGAGGGTATTTCTGCTGATGCAGTAAGGATACTTCTTCATGCTGGACTGATGAAGAGGGATGATGATGGAAGTCCTGTCATTACCAAAGAAGGTTTTCAATTTTTATTAATGGATACGCCTTCTCAGGTTTGGTATTTTATGTTACAGTATTTAGATACAGTTCAAACCAGAGGCTTAGACCTGGTACAGTGTTTAAACTTTTTATTTCAGTTAAGTTTTAGTGTATTAGGAAAAGATTACAGTACTGATGGTATGAATGAAAGTCTCCTCACATTTTTACAGCATCTCCGAGAGTTCGGATTAGTATATCAAAGAAAAAGAAAGGGAGGGAAATTTTATCCTACCCGCCTTGCAGTGAATTTAGCGTCTGGTCGAGTTTCTCAGTCTAATATCCACAAAGAAGGTTATATAGTAGTAGAAACAAATTATCGAATTTATGCATATACAGAGTCACACCTGCAAGTTGCTTTACTTGGATTATTTACTCAAATGGTGTTCAGGTTTCCTAATCTCTGTGTAGCACTTTTAACAAGAGACTCCGTGAGAATGGCTTTAAAAAGTGGAATTACTGCCGAACAGATAACCGGATTTCTGAGACTCCATGCTCATCCGAGAATGTTAGCTGACGGCCTTCCAACTGTTCTTCCTCCGACAATAGTAGATCAGATTGCTCTTTGGGAAAAGGAAAGAGACAGGTTCAGTTTTAATGATGGCGTCCTTTATAGTCAGTTTCTTTCCCAGTCTGATTTTTCTGTCCTTCGTGATTTCGCCTCTGATTTAGGCGTCCTTGTTTGGCAAAATGAACGACGTCGAACCATGGTAGTTACAAAACAAGGACATGATGAAGTCAAAAAGTTCTGGAAAAAACATTCTAAGGGAATTAATGGCATCAGTTAAGGATGCCTCCCCTTTTTATACCTGATTGATAAATTAGCCTGCAAAAATCAGAGAGAATGTGTGTTTCTTTACCATACCGCAATGTATATATATTGAACTACATTTTTTTTTCTTTCAGGTAGACATTTTATGAAAATGTGAATTCTGTACAAATAATAAACCGTTCTCAGTTGAGATTTATCATGTATTTTTATATAAATTTGAATAAATGTATAGTTTTTTCTTTTATTCTTGTTAAGTCATTCTGAATTAAGTTTAATAATTTTTCTGGAGGTTCAACCACGATTTTGATCAATCTAGGTTAGTCTATTTTGTTACCATGTATCTGTGTAAATATTATCCTTTTAAAGTGGAATTTATCTCCAACATTTTCTATTTGTTAATGGTTTTTTAAATTAAATTTCATAAATTGACTTGTTGTATCATAAGTAAATCCCCATAAATTGATAACCGTTTGCAGATAACTTCTCCTGATGACAATGAGAATCAAAATATATCATATTAACTATTAAAGTTTAAACAATTTTTAAACTTTTTGCTGTATAATTCGTTTCGAATTCGGCATGTAGTTACTTTTTTTTTTCAATAAAGATAATGACGATCCAACGGGTGTTATTAAAACCATAATGAAAACAAAACTTCGAAAAATAGAATTATTTTTAACCTAGTGCGTCATCAGGAGAAAACAAAATGAGAGAGGTCTCCAGTTGAACAGAAAAGTGTTCCATTTATTTTTATAATTTGTGTTTATACGTATACTGAGGACTTTCGCTTTTCATTGAGAAAGATAAACTATTCATACTTAACTATGTAAAGTAAACAATAATGGTATATTCGTTGAATTCGATATAGTGTATTTATTTTTACAAATTCATAATGAGACACGGTGTTATTAAAAATCAACGCTAAACTGAAAATATGAATTTATTTTACACATGCGTATAGTAAAATAATAGAATTTATTTGTACAAGATTCCATAATAAACACGTGAAATAAAAATCAACGTCTAAACAAATATATGAATTTATATTTACAACAACGTTGTAAATATATATGAATTTATTTGTACAAGATTCCATAATAAACACGTGAAATAAAAATCAACGTCTAAACAACGGAAGAAATACAGGAAATGACTGAGATCTTTCAACCAAAATAAATGGTTTTCGTCAGAGTCTCACTGATACTGCATCAGAGTTAGTCACTCACAATATCAGTGGGACCCTGACGAAGACCAATTATTTTGGTTAAAAGATCTTAAGTCATATTTCTGATTTCCTTACTGTTGTTTAAAAATGTATATATACCATAGATAGATAGAATGGCTAACGTCTCTTTATTGAACAACGTCCCCTCCTAATGGGAATTATTAAGAGACGCTAAGCACTGAAAGTTAACCGAAGCATGGTCTTTATTCGTGTTTCCTTCTGTTTTTTATGTGTTTATATATGCAAACAACTTATAAAATTATAAAGTGAAATGGTAAAAAAACTTTGAAGATAGAGAGGACCGTTTTACTGGTCGAATCCTTAAGATTCCCTAGTTTATTAGACTTCCATATTTTGGTGTATATGTGTACCTTCAGAATAATTATAAGGGAAATTGTATTCAATGCAAAAGAAAAATGTATTAATTTATTTATTAATATTCTTACTGAATGCATTAACAAACTCTTCTTCTATCGGATGTAAATCACCAACAATTATTAATGAATGTAGGGGAGATCCAAGATCAGTGTTGGCCATTTCATCAAGTGAACAGAACACTATCTTTTGGTCAATAGTTCCAATTCTCGCCAACCCAACACAGAGACTTTGATTAGTCACTGAAATAAAAAATAGATTTAATTATATACTTAAAAGAGATATTTAAAGTACAGAATGAACTTCCTGGTTTGGTTTTCTTAATTACTAGAAACTTAACATTGAACACTAAATAGAAATAAAATAAAGATGAGCTATGCGAATTCTATCCAACATATTTATTTATTATCCTCTTAATGTAAAATTAAGTTTGAAAATGAGACATCGTAACGTACATTTCACCCTCTATTCAACCATCGTAAGCAGAACTAAACAGTCATTTAAACATTCTGGTTTACATTACGCATTTACTCCCGATCTACATAACTAAAACGTAACACGTTCAATAATTAACATATTTTTACAAATAGAATACTAGACATTATATTAACACCTAAAGTGAGATGTTATGAGTTTTGTATGATTTATTAAACTGAGACCGGATATGAAAGAAGGTAAACGTTCACATTAAAGACTGTAATTAATAAATTACTAATATATATAATTCGTCAACTTGTTAACGTTGTTACAAACACTAATGTCTGTCACTTCCTATGAATATTAAAAGTTAGTCCAACAATTTTAATAATTGTTTAATAGAAGACGATACCTACCAATTGGATTTGGATATTTCTTGATGATTTCAAGAAGTTGAGAGGAAGCATGGCTGGCAGTCATAAACTGAGGAGGCATGAATTCTTTCTTTTTCTTAGTTAAGCTCTCAGGAGTGGGTTCCTTCATTTTTATATCTAAAAATTTCCGAATTAAATAAATATAATTCAAATATAGATCTTTTTATCAATTTATTTTTCAAGAAAATACAGGCAAATAGTTTCAAAGAACATTCAGTCTCTTCATAAGTATCTATTCAGTACTGAAAGAAAAGAAGTATAGTCAAGTTTAAGTATTAAAAGATATATTTCAAATATTAAGCTTAAATAAGGATTTTTAATTTGTTCTATAGTGCAATACATTAACGGGTAATATGCGTAATCAAATTCCTATATAAAATACAAGAATGTACAATAGCATTATATTCACTTGTTCTTATTAGGTGTTTGACTCTGCATTCTAAGACCAATGCATCAATCTTTAATAATATAAATATGCCATATTACTCAACCGAGAAGACAGAGTGTGTGAAGTCCTCTCTTCTTATTACCCTCTATCTTGTCATAAAAACTATCTGGTTTCCATGATTCTGTCCAAAATGGTATTGAAACAGTTTCACCAAAGCTGTATAACTAGAATAATAAAGTACACTTCAATATACACTACACTAATGACAATAAATTACAGTTCTACTTAAATTAAGATATAATTTTACTCTCTATTCAATTATTGTTTAATTATTAAGTCATTGTTAAATGAAATAAAACAAAAAATAAATCACAGATATTAAAAACATAAATGACTTACTTCAGTAACAATACAATACAAACATCTACAAATTTATTTTCCTCTGATCATACATTAAAAAGGAAATAAATAAAAATTATTCAAAACACCACTACACTTAATAACAATGGTAGAATTAAAAGAATGATAAAATAAAAAATTTACACGAAACCCAGTAAACACTTTCCCAGTCTATATATTAGAAATAGTACAACCAGGAGATATAACTGCGTGATCTTCCAAAATGTAACCAACTAATTAATGTACTAACTAGTGAATTTCCACTTTATCTAAACATGTATTACAAACTTTAACAATAAACATGAAATAAAAATAACTTAGACCAAGTAGAGGACAATCTAACTTGAAATTCTGACGTGGTCTAAAAATCATAGTCCTATTTCTGAATTTCTTTACCTTATACATTGATACATACATGAAATGTTTACTCTCAAGTTAAACAGAAATATCGTATTAGTGATTGATTACTTGGAAAGAAAACAAAGATTCACGTTTTAGCACAATTCCTGTTTGAGTATAATAAAATTAAAATAAAACAAAAAATGAATGTGTAGACCAACAGATCTTGTATATATATAATTGTAATATTCGCTGATTTGAAAGCAATAAATGAATGAAAACAACTGATGAAATTGTTACCTACTTGGAGACCACAGCAGCCGACGGCATTTAGTATAGAAGCATTATGAATAACTCTTGTAGGTATCCCCAACTGTCTTGCTCTTAAAACAAGATCAGTATGAGTTGTAGCACCGAATGGGTCCCCAACAACTAGTAGAGCAACGTCCTCTTCTGAGGATTTACTCAATATTTCCTCAGAATTTGATTCCACTAATTCCCTATCTGCCTGTATCAGTTCTCTTCCATAAAAATCTTCCTACAAGTAATAAATAAACAACAACTGAAAACAAATTATAAGCACTATGATTCAAAACTTCACTTACCAGAGCATCTTTTCCAACAGATAAAACTGAAGTATACGCTTCCAAATATACCCTTGATGCGGATTTCACAACTTCTAATCCTTTGACAGTTATATCTTTCGCATCACCTAACCCTATTCCTATGATGTAAAACATGATAGACCACTACAAAATTGCTCATTTTCCTTTCCTTGACGGAAGGTTATAAACCTACATCTGCGTTACTTCTTATCTTGCTATTCTTGTCTTTATTGCATTTCATTTTTTTCATGTCCCATTAAATATATAAGCAAAAATATAATGTTTATTCTAGTCTAACTCGTAGTGAAGTGAACTTTTATGAATGCAAAAGCTTAAATTATCATTCTGTTTTAAATAATTAAAAAAAGTTATTTCTTGTAATCAAATATGCAGGTTGCTCATTTTGGCTTTATAAAAAGCAGTAGAGTTTTGAGTAAACCAATAAAATGACAAAATATATATTTAAATGAGCCATAGGCCAGTGGGAGTGGTGGCGATCAGTTGATTTCATTAGGAGTTTAACATAGTGATATTAACCTTGAACAAGATCGAGAAGCTCTAGGCAATTAAAACATAAATGATACTTTATTATTTAATGATCATTAAATATATTAAGGGCATTTCAGAACATAAATTCAAATGCAAACAAAAGTTAAACAATATGGGATGTTTGACAATGGGTGGTAAAGAAAAAATGGATGATTTGATATTGTTTTAAACATTTGATGAATTTCATAATTTTATTTCTGGTCCCTCTAAAATGTTCATATATGTACCTCTAGTAAAAGCAAACAAAGAATAGAACCTATCGGGCTGAGTCTTTTATTCTTTGTCCATCAAATAATAAAATTAATGTGATGCAGCTATAAAATCTTCGGTATTTTCTTAGAGTAGATTAAATTTTTCAACTAAGAAAACAGTATGAAGTTTATTTGGACATAAACTGCTTAGTTGTAAGCATGAAAATATATTTATCATCAAGAATCCTAAGCCGTTCTATTTATGTAACAATTTTAGTTTATATTTAGTTTATGACTCAGAAATTGCCGAAATCCAAGTGAACTGTTCAATATCCAGTAAAATTCTTCCAAATTTTACCTTTAATTTTTACACTAAAGATTTCTGAAAAATTATTCTTTTAGAAGTGTTCTATAAAAAATTTCGCCAGCTATCTAGGCAGAAGGTTACAAATAATAAAATCTACAACCTTTCAAAAGCTCTAAAACTTAATCAATTATCATTGCATTGTGACCTCTTCATTTTTTTATTCGCTGCCACGTATGTAAAACATCAAATCAAGTTTCAATACCCACTTCCCTTGAGATCTGATGTTAAAGGGATGTCAATATAAAAATGTATTATTCTTAGATTTATTATTTATAAAAAAAATATATTTACCTTAACCTTGATCCTTTATTTAATGTTGATTCTAAAAGAGTTTTAAAGCTGAAGAAATAAAACGTTAATTATATTACTTTCCTTATGACGGTCAACTAGTATCCGTTCTTTTAGTTTTTTCTTAGACTTTGTTTAAGAGTTTCTTTCCCTTTAAATTGTTAGCTTATCAGGTTTAATTTACCATGTTATATATTGTTCAAATTATCGTAGAGCGAGCTGTGCTGAGATTATAAGAGTTATAAACTGGATGGTAATAGTACTGGAACGTTTCGAGAGGAAGTTCACAGCTGGCTGGATGAATATAAATTAAAAAAAACCGTACTTTAGACCGTGTTGAACCAACTGCTAGTACTGACCTATATAAGAATAATAAGTATCAAATTTCCTTAACTAGAACCATATCAATGTTTTCTATTCCAGTCGTGTTTAACTGTTTCCAATGAACGTTACCACAAATACACTTTTGCCATGACTAAGAGTCAACGTTACTTTTCAGAACAGTATTGTGGGCAGACATTATAATTTCTGTTTTAAAGATAGTATTTACAATATGTATATTATTAAACCCAGTAAAGTTTGTTATTTTGTAGTCAGAGGAGATTCAGCTACACTTTTTATTTTATTCAGTATATTATTCTAACTATAAATCCTGAATATGAATTTCTGAGCGTGCAATACTATCAATTCCAAAATTGAATTTCGAGCAATGCCCTCTATTTTTAAATGAATTAGATTTGTAAGTCCAATTGCTGACCTAGGAGGAATCCGAGTAACTCGATCTTCATCGTTTCTATCTTTTGCTCTGGCAGACCATAAGCTTGGCATTGTCTATAAAAGAGATATCTCTTAACTCATCTGCCTTTTCCGCTTCTTTCATTTTTTGTAAGTCTACTTCTCTATCTTATCATAGGACCCTCCCTCTCAAAAATATTTTTTCCCCAAACATTCTGAGCATGGAGTTGTTAAATTCACTGTTATTAAGCCCAATCCTACCTTCATTTCTATTTTTGATAATAACACCTGCCCTACTCTACTTCAAACTTTCCCAAAACTGGATCTTCCGATTGGATTGCACTCACTACGATGCTGTTGTTTTGGTTTACAATAAGATTCTGCTTCGTATAAATTATCACAGGACTTGAGGCCACCATCATTGTATCTTATACAATGATACTACCGAAGCTGATTCCTATTGTCTGGCTTTAATCACAGTTTTCAGTGACAAAATTTTCAAACATCTCTGACACCATCTCCAATGTTACTTTAAGAGCTAGAGTTTTATGCCTAGGTATGTAATTTAAAAAAAAAACACATTTTTAACTCACCTTAACGTCTTTACACTATGTATAAGAGGTTTGCTGATTTATTATGAGTCCGAGGACGAATCTACGACTTCGGACCACTGTATACCACTGGTACAGTGGTCCTCTGCACTGCTGTCGGGAAGGGTCAGGAGTACTCCTTGTGCTTGGTTGGGGCTGTCTGGAGAGAGGGGTGAAGAATGAGTGGATTTTTGATTGTTTGCGGCTTTGATGTTGTGAATTATCTACACACCCACTCTCATTTCGTGTCAACACATTAAATAACCCATGTCTATTCCGGATCATCCATAGCCACCCACCACTGTCTTCAAAGTTCTTTCCACCCAACTTAACTGCAGCGGTCATAATCTCAACACCGTGACTTTTGCCAGCTTTGGGCATATACTTACGTTGGTTAACTTGTCCTGACTTCGTTTTGTTGCCCTCAGCACAAAACATTAATTTGGCCTTCGACTTGCGAATGTATGACACTACTTTTTATAGATATATTCCTCGCATATCTGTTTTAACTTTTTCTAATGAGTTCTAGATATTGTTGAATGCTTAATGTACTCGCACAAGCTTTTGTTTAACTTTCTTGGGTTTAGTTGGCATGGTGGGTATAAGAGAAAAAAACAACCAATAAGCAGGCCGGCTGAATACTGTAATGGCTGATTTGAATGAAATTTTAGTAGCATAGGCATATGAGAAGAGAGGATAGCTAGGCTATTCTCTGCCTCACCTTGCCTTAAATTACAACCATCAAATACAGGTGGATACAGTTAGTTTATTATATATTATAGTACGTAATAGTGATATTGTTTATGCATAATGAAGGTATGCTATTGCTTAAGATAACGAAATTGTAGTAGCCTAAGCTACTCGGTCTCACTGTGAATTACCAATACCCGGATGATAATGTATGCTATTCGGAAGAAAAAAAATACAGTTCCTTGAAGTACGGAAACTCGAGGGTCTATTATACTATAAACATTAGTCTTGGTCCATTCAAGTTAGACTCAAGTGTTAGACTTCAAGCTAAAGCTCTCTTTACAAGGGTTGACAGCTAGCAAATAACTTTTACCCATTTCTTCCTGAACTCCTTTGTCTGCCCTGGCTTGCCTAGCCCAGTGTTTTGTTTCCTTTCTTTGCCCTTTACAATACCTCTCTTGCCTCCTTCTCAATACCACATCCGTAAGTCCTATTTGACTCAATATGATTTAGACTCTGACTAATACAGTTAATTTGTTGAAAGATCTTAAGTCATATTTCTAAATTCCTTATTTTGTTTTAGGCTTTGATATTAACATATTTTTATGCAATTAATAAAACGGTTTGATGGAGTAAGTAAAAATAAATTCACTGAAAGAAAACACTCACAAGAATCACAGAAAACCCACTACTACCATTCTCACTTTCTCATCAGAAAGATATATGTCATTTACTTTGAAGACAAAAAAATATAGTAAATAAATCTTTTTAAAAAAATGAAGTAAATATTAATACTCTATTGAACAACTTTTTAAATTACCGCCATAAATGTACACAGTAGTATAATGTAGTAGAATTAATTCAAAAATGTGATAATAGAATAACAAACTGTGATATGACATAATTCATTAGTATTAAATAGCTCTTTCTCCCGTATTTTATTTAGACTTCTTGAACTGTATATATATAGCTACAGAAAACGAACAGAATTATCTCACGTCTATTTGTTTTGTCTCTGAAATTTACCTTAATGTCCTAGTTAATAGATTTCTTTTTATATTACATATACAACGAATTTTATGTTGACACAAAGTGATTGATAAACAAAGTGGAAATCAGTTTGTAGGGAAAGGAAATATTATAATAAGCTGAATTCATTTTTATTTACAATTGGTAATGCACTTGATGTATATATGCAGAAATGTCACAATAAACACACGTGACCCTACGGTCAAAGACGTTACCACAATATCAATAAAAAAGAAAAAATAAAAAAAAGTTCTAGGGTCTATCGATCGTTCATTGTCAAAAAACTGAGGAGAGTTCTTTGACGTTAATGAAGAGTCCGTCCTAAAAGATCAATTGAAATACCATAGAACTTTTCCCTTTTTTTTTTATTGATATTGTGGCATTCGTTGAAATATATATATATCTGCAAACAATGTTGACATTATCATACACATGACACACAACTGAGCCTACAAACTTTTTACTCCACTATAATATAAATTTTACAAGAATAAAGAAAATTCAATAATATAATGGATCAAAAGGAATTCATTAGTTAAACAACTAAAACTAGTTATTTAGTTAAATACAAATAGTACAGCTAATATAATTCAAGTGTTCTAATAAAATATTTCTTCAACAGTAACAATTTTGTTTAATCTACAAATACTAACACAATAAAATTATAAACATAAAATCACTTTTTTATGCCACAGTTCATTTAGACTGGTCAGTCTTGGTAAACAATATATAAGAGTAGGACGTAAACTTTAGTAACATTTAAATGGTAAGAACAAAGAGCAATTATTCACGTTTTGGCGAAGGTCATTGACAACATCTTTGAAACACGAAATAATTGCTCAATGATATCAAGGCAATTATTTCGAGAGTGTATCTAGGATGGTAAGTCTCCAACAAAACTGCCTCCAGAACAGGAAATATGCATCTGTAAATATTTAAGATTATAATTAAAAAAAATCTGAAGTAGTGTACACTCAACTTATTGTAATTGAAATTGTGGTTAACCTAATTAATCTATTCTGGTATGGTTAGAATTGTGATAACAGGCTTGAAGATTTCAATTTTGAAATAACGACTAAATCCCATCCCTAAACAAAGTCATAACTTCTAACGTGTTTATTACTATAATTTATGACATATACTTTAAACGACCCAAACAAATCGTGGTCTGAAGGTAATTAATTTCAAACATACATTCATAATGTAATACACCACTACAAATTGAAATCCTACAATGCTCATTAACACTTACAGTTGTACATAAATATATGAGTACAATTGCGCGAACACTTACTAACCCAAAAATGTAACGTTACCACATTTCTAATCAAAAGCATTATTAATTTAAGTATATCAATATATTATGAAAATAATTTCACACTTCTTCAATCAACTTCTATTCTATCCGGTCTATTCTATAGTTCGAAACTTGTTCGGAGTTTTTTTTTATAATTCAAATAAACAAAATACGACAATAGTTAATGGTTAGTGATTTTTGTACTTTTATAGTAGTTTGTAGTGTTTTATTGTCTCTATCTATGAGATACAATTAATAACATTTTTATCATGCTATGACCTATGTATAAATTTCACACTGAAATTATCATAGTTTGGAAGAATAAAAATTGCATCATTTGGTAACTTCCCCGTGTTTGTTATTAGCAAAAACCTTTATGATATTTTAAATATATGATTATTTCTGTTTCAAATTTTATTATGATTTATCAACCAGGGCAAAGTGAAGTGTGCTAAAAAAACCCACCCAGTTATCGATATGGGTACTAGTAACATTAAAAAATGGAACCATCTAGCACTCAAAGCAATTGTTTCATTTTTAAGTACTAGACTACCCTTGACCATTTGCGTCACTCAGAAATTATAACAATAGGTATTGAAATAATTCACTAAACATGATTGACAGAGATAATTGACTAAGATCTTTCAACCATAACAAGCGGTCTTCGTCAGAGTCAAAAACCCAACTGAGTTAGGTCCGAGGAAAAACTCAGTTGGGCTTTTGACTCTAACGAAGACCGCTTGTTGTTACGGTTGAAAGATCTTAGTCTTGTTTTCCCATTTCTTATTGTAGTTTGATCATTGATAGTTATTTCACGTGTTTATGTGAAATCTTTTTATCGATATAAAGATAAGTAATGAAACACTTTTATAAATATAACCTTGAAGTTCCAAATTCAAACATGTTCAAAGTATAGAAAATTAATGGGATCGAAATAATTAAGGATTTAACTAAATGCAATGAAGAGTAGTAGAATGTTATGATACTGACTATGTAGGGAGGTATCTCTTGATAAGTTCAATACTAGACGCCGAAGAGACCACTCCCCCTTCTCCCACTATCAACTGGATACTGGACAATTGGTCCAAACAAAGAGGACATCTGTTCTTAGCATCAAGGTCTTTGCTGTTGCAACACGAAGAATGAAACCTCTCTCCGCAGACACTGCATACTTCCAAGCATCCATCAGCTGAAATGAATTGCCATTCATCTGTTACTTATGCCTAATTGCTTAATCTCATAATAGCTTATATAACTTTTGTGAACTAAAACGAAATTTTGTTTGTTAAAAAAAAATATATATATTTTTTGTTTAAACAAATTTAATAAGGATGGTTTTTACATGGGTACAGTTTTGGTATACTGCAGTATTACTCAGTTACTTCACTCGAATTGTAGATATAACTATCTCCATCTACTTAAAATCCACTGTCCTAACATATCGCAGTATCATCATATAATACTGTTGTTTAAAACAGCAATTTACAATTTACACACTTTTTTGGAATTTCATTTTTGATTGATAGTATAGATCAATTAAGTACCAAGATCCCTATTAGTATTCAGAGTTATCCTAGTTTTTGCCTATAATTGAAATACTTAAAGTCCAAATAACTTTCGTTTCATAAACAAACATTTTTTTATTAGGATATGATACATTAACTAATCTTCAAAAATTAACTAATTCCTTTTCTAATAATCCTTCAGGAATATTATAAATCAACTATTCTTGTGAGGCATAGTGAACAATAAGTGATGAAGTATACAAAGTTCAAAAGCCATTCTGTACTTTAACTCATTTCCGATTTGGAAACCAAAGTACTTAGTAGCTAATAAATTTTCCATTAGTAGATCATGAATCTCAATGGGCATTTATAATTGACTACTATAAAATATTTTGTCTGTATTTTAAACATAATAATAATGCGTTATGAGACATAAAACAGAAAAGAAAACATAAATATTGAACATAAAACAACCAATATTGAAAGTGTTTTATTTTATACCCGTGGTACGTAACTGCTTGAAACTGTTTAGCATTACTGCACAAGTTTGAAGATTATTATTATGAATGGGTAGCAAACTTGTTTTGTAATTTACAATAAGAAGCAATAAATACCTCCCCGACGTGCCTTCACCTTGTCGTGGTGGAGGGGCTTAACATGCCTAGATAATGACATGAACTAAGAAAGGCACAACCTGGGCGGGGTGCTTGCCTGGTCTAGCGTCCGGTGGAGCAAGCCTGCTTGCCTGCGCGCTTGTCAGGGGGCCGTCTATCCTTGTAGGTAACAGGTACCATTCGCTGTGGGCACAACAGTGGCTTTAGCTATTACCTTGGGTTTCCTGTCCGTGGACTGGTGTCCAGTGGTGGCAAGCCCACTCAGTCGCGCACTGTTCTCGGGGAGGGGTTCCAAGGCATCTTTTCTTCTTCCGGCTTTGCGCTTGTCCTTTTTAAGACTTTTTCTGCCCTGGCGAAACTATCAGTCTCTTAGAGACTATTGGTCACATGTATTCGGGCGGGACTCTTGTGGCTGGTTTGTGGTGGGCATGGGTGTACCCAGCCTGTTGCGGCGTGTTACCGTCGGAATGTTTATCCTTCCTTCTCTGGGTAACTTCTCTCGTAATCTCTGTCTCCTTCCCTTACTTACCTATTCATTGCTATCTCTCACTCTTTATTAACTGTTACCCTTATACTTTTCCCCTATAATCCTTGATGAACCCTTTCATCAAGTAACCAATAGTCTCTCTAGAGATTAACAGGCATATGATTTATTCGGACGTGCCTAGTTGAGGCAGGTTTGTGGGAGGGCAAGTCTGCCCAGCCTGTCGCGGCGGGATACCGTCTGGATGCTTCTCCTACTTTCTCTCTGTACCTTCCCTTGCAACCTCCGACTCTTTCCCTAACTTACCTAATCTTTGCTATCTCCCAACTCGCTATTAATTGTAACCCTTGTATTTTCCATTTCATTTTTTCTCCTGTAATCCTTGATGATCCCTTTCATCAAGTAACCCTCGGTCTTTTAGAGACTAACTGGTATAATCTTTAAAGCTGTCGTTGATGTAGGTCGTGGAAGCCCGCCTCTGTGAGGTCCACCTTGGGCACTTCACGAGGACCGTTTCGTCCTGTATCATTCGTGAGAGGACGGTTACTTCTCGTGACGTGGCGAAAGGGCTCCACGTTAAAAGAAAAAAAAAACAACCTATTCTGCTTTATAATTTAAAGGCCAAGAGGCTAAGACCATAAATAAATCAAAACAGGAAGCAATAAATATTAAAAGTGATAATGTATAAAAGAAAACATATATTATATGTTCAATTTACACCTGAACCTTACCGAACGTGGACCAACACAAATAGTTCACATAACAACTTGGAGCTATATGTCAGTGATCCATTATATTAGTCCAGGTAAGGTCGGTTATTCTAGTAAGTTGGAATTATTTCTGACGAGGATGAAATACATGAATTCTATGTAGACGATCAAACCACCAATTAAATTCCTGAACTACATGGTATACATGGTATTGACTCGATCCTGATATCATATCTACAAGGTCTGTACCTAGATCAGAAACTAGTGTTTATTGTGATTCAAACAGAGTTCTTGAACTTCTCTTCGTCATTCTAGAGCTAAATATTTATCTCTGTGCATTCTTTGAGGTGGATGAAAAGTTGTCTGTGACATCCTTCCAAACGCACAATCTTAGGACTCTGATCCCCACCCCCTAGTGAGAGAGTATTGGAGGCCAAGTTAGCTCAGTGGCAAACTGTCTGGTAGGTAGGTCCAGGAAAAAGACCCTGGACACATCACAACCCTGAGTCCTTGACTGTGAGTAGTCCATTCAGAATCAGTTGACACCAAAGTACAAAGTCTGCTTGTAATTGTACTCTACTATTTATTGTCAAAGATCGATTTAAAATTAAGAAAAGAGATCTATCCAAAGTTGGGGCACGTTTTACATTTTTTTTTTGTATGGCATCATTAACAAGTAAAGTGAAACATACCTGCTCGACAGACAATGCAGGGTCTTTCTTTATCCTTCTCCTCATCGTCCTCGAAGTCAGCCGAGGCTTCCACCACGACACTGTTCTGCGATGAAGTCTCTTGTCCACCACTCTCTTCATCATCTGCTTGTGACTCAGCTCTATTTCGCTTCATGACAGGAGCCACTCGGCAACTTTTTTTTACTCGTTGAATGTCATATTTCAAGCTTGGATTCTTCAAAAACTTAAAAAAAAATCAATATGTATAATAAATTAAAACACAGAGAAACTCATAGAGAAAGAAATGAGTTTCATCATTTCTTTGTGATTTAATACACTGTTTTCGTTGACCGTTTCATTTTGATATATATATTATTTTGATATGTATATCTGATTGTCAATACCTTGAGGTGTTGCTAATATAGTTAAGTTCAATTCAGTTAATTTATTATATTTAAAATAACATTTAAAATTAAAGTATAATGTTATATAAGCGTTACAACTGGGATGCTTTCATAGATGTGCGAGATCTATAAAAAAAATGAAGTACGGACCAATAAATCAATTACTTAGTCATTTAATTAAAATGTACATTTTGCTCAACAAACATAAGCAAAAACGTCCACTGGCGTGGCAAAAAGCGACCAATATTAATATCTGGTCATCAATAACTTATTTTATATCTGATTTCAGTGTAAATGAAGTAAAAAAAAGTTATTATTTACCGTAGAAGGTTTCAAATAGTCGTTGTACAAACTGCTTTGTCCAGCCACCGTTCGTCTCTTCCTTCCACATTTCTTACTGGTCAGAGCTTCCCTTTCACTGACACTAATTAAACCTAGAAATATTAAATGTAAATAAAATATTATATTCTTATGGAGTTTGTGAAAGAGAAAGATACTAATCAGGTTTGATTATTTAGTTATAAAAAGTTTGATGAAAATAGTTGTACATTTACTGACAGTTTAAATATACACAACCCACAAAGACTTAATCAAAATCCCTTCTAAACGGACTCAGGGGACCTAACAATGTGTATATTCGTTAATATGCTGAAACAGAATCTCTTCATGGTAACTTATAGTAAAGCAAAAATTGAATTCCCTAATTGATGGCGGATCTAATTACATCGTTTAGTCTCATTAACGATTTCAACAATAATTTCGATTAACATTACTTATCTTACTTATTAGTTACCATTACTCGTCTGATTCATGATTGTCAATTCTATATTATATGTTTCAGACAAAATGAAACTCCCCATGCATTTTTTTCTTATTTTTTTTGCAACTTACTTTGTCGATAATATATTATAAGATACTTAAAATATATCTAACAAAAAAAAACTTATATCATTATCAATAACTTATATACTCATATTTCACTGTTGCAGATTGTTGAAATTGTTTGCCGTATTCTACTTACATATTTTTAATTGGATATAAGACCTACGAGAATATTTTTTTCCTTAAAAGGACTGCAGGTGAATAGGTTAGAATAGCTACCAGAAGCAAATATTAACCTGTTTTATAGATACTTCAAAAGTCATTAATGATAAATTCATTGTGTAAGTATCATTAAAAAATTACTCCCATATCACAAAATCCAATAGAACTTTTTAATTCTGTTGCCAAAAGGATTATATTTTAAGGTTACTCATCTGAACAATAAAGTCATACATATCTGAGTTCTCTATTAGATTCCAAACAAGCAAACATTCATAGAACTATGATACGAAAAAACTCACAGGTTCCAACGTAAAATTAACATATAGGATTTATAAAAATCATTGTTGAATGTTTAATTTTACTTACTGAATATTTCCAAAAACTTGCTTTGTCCCATTCCATCACAAAGCTCCTTATGTTTCAAAACTTTATCTTCCGTTCCACTGAAAATAAAAAAAAATATGTTTACACCTTGAATAGTGGAAATAAAGGTGATAAATATGGTGACATACTCGCATCCATTTTTCAGTGATTCTTCAAGAACATTCAAGTCTACGGTATCTGACTTGTATACTGAAATAAAGAATATGTATTTTAAAGTTTTTCTTTCTTTAACACATTTATATTAAAAAAAAAAACAAACTTATAAACATTTACTGACAGGAGGCAGCTTTCGCCGCTGCAACTGCGGCAACAGTAGCCAGTCTTCGCTTACTTCTAGTGACTGTTTTACTTTCGAATTTCTTCTTCGCTACTACCGGTTTACAAATTTCATCTGAGTTAACAAGGCCAGCATTGGCACTTTCTGCACATTCAGAAACAATACTTTCTGCTCTTGAGTCACTCTTAGAGTCATCACTATCTTGAGTTCTTCTTCTTTTTGGTGAAGTGCATTCTGGTTCGTCAGGAGTTGTAATCAACGGAATTTTTGTTGATGCACTTCCATCCAGATCTATTTTAATGAAACCTTTAAATAAAAAAAATTGAAGTTAAAATCATTTACATAAAGTGACAATTATATTCAATAAGGTTCAATAACAGAAAAAGTTGCTGTTAACGGAAGTGAATCTAAACAAAGATTAATATTAGAGTTTAAAAAAATGAAAATCATCATTAATCCAGACACTAATACTGGTGCTCATACCCTAACGTCCAAAAATAAGAACAACTCTGGTTTTCAAAATATAGATTCCTTTTTATTTGAATTTACTAATCACAATCCTTATATATACTTAATCATTGCAGGGCTATGTTCTGAAACTTTTAAATGAATAACAAAACCACTAGACATAACTACCTTACATTCAACATTTACCTGCTATAACTTCTTTAAATCTAAAACTTCAGTTCCCTCATTCCTACACTTGACGTGTTTCTATTGTAAACTTTTTTATTTTTTCTTAGTTTAGTTTCTTTTAAAAAATGAATTAATTACTGAAAGAAATAGAAGAATATCCGCAAAAAACAAAATTTGTCACTTTTTCCTTTTTCTAAATTTTAGTTGAGATCATTACTATAATACTTTCAACTTCAATAATAATAATAGCTTTACGTTTAATACAATACAGTACATGGTATTTAACTGGTTGTTTACATTAAATAAAAATTACTTTTAAAACGTTTTTATAAACAACTCAACTTAGGAAAAGTAATCTTCAAAGCGTAAGACTATTGAATTTGGTAAACTAACCTTTACTTTCTGGATGTTGGAGAACTTGTTTCAAATTTGTATTACCATCACTTCCATGAGTAATTTTTATACGTGAACCCATACCTCCATATGTTTTCAAAATTGACTTCTTTCCACACTTTACAAGTTCACCTTTAAATACGGGAACATTTGGTGGTATTGGCCAAGTCAAACACTTTGTTATAAATTCCTCCTGACTTTTACAAGTTTCCTTTTCTTTCTCCAACTGTCGAAGTAGTTCATTCTAAAATCAATCTCAAACATAAACAAAAACTCTAGATAAGGAGTTGTAGCACAGTATATAACAAAGTGTAACTCCTAAATCATATTTTTATAGCACAATACTGAATCTTATTTATTCAAAGGTTGTACTTAAATGTTATCTACCAATATTATTTAAAAGAACTATTTCCATCAAATTCAATACTACTAACACGTATCATTGAAAATTCAATTAAATTATATCAAACCTTGAATAGCTTAATATCAGAAAAGTATCATCTCAGTACTAACAGAAAAGTCAAGGAATTGTTTGATAACAGTGTAGACTGAAATAGAACTATTCTTCAGTAAAATAACACATATGTAGTTTTTACCATAAGTCAAGGACAGTCATTGATTATTTAAATCACACCAACAGTTTTACAACACAATTAAAGCTTACTCATAATTTGATAATTAAGATGTATTGATTAACTATATTTAATCTAATAGACTCTTTTAATTGTTCTACTGATAAGAAACACATTCAAAACACTTTGAAAAGCAAAGAAACGAATAACACTTCAACTAACCTGTGTTCTTCCCATAGAAATTATGAGACTTTGAAGTATATTCATATGATTCTTTATATCATTATCCTACAACAAATGCATACAGATTTACTACAAACAAGTAAATTTAATTATACGAAAGGATTTAATAACATTAGTCTTTATTCGTTTCACAACAAAAGATTAAACCATATATTAATCAATGTTATTAAAATAAAAGGAATTAGAAACGAATAACAGAATATGTAATGCATCAAAATAAAATTGGCCTTTTTAATATTACTAATTACACGACAAAATAGTTCAGAATGATATGACTACATGATAAATTTTAGTAAGTAATGTGATTTAATTTTGTCAATTAGTTACGATATGGGTCATTACAAACACTTGATTATATAACAGTCACAATTAAGGAACTTATTAATCTTAACAGAATGAATCATGAAGAATTACCTGAGGAACGAGTCTGCTTTTAAGAAGAAGAACCTGAAAGAAACGGTACAACGTAAAACAATGATAACACAGGAAATTAAATCAATCATTTAACTAGTAAGATTTGGTTTTATAATATACAATCATGTTATTTACTTAACAATATTCCTTTTCATTAATATAATCTTAGTATTTATTTCTATTGCACCCGTTATTTAAACTGATATATTACACTTCCAATACAGCATAGTATGTTTGTAATTGATTATAATCGTAAAATAGTGAATATATAAGGGCAATTTACGCTTACATGATGATTCTGAATCGCTGTCCTCAGCTGAGTTTGTAAAAACTTTATCCGTTCATAACAAGGTTTAGTTTGTGGGGTATCCATTTGAGTCATAATAAAAACAACATTTCTTTCTCTAATATAAGAGCGATAGACTAGAAAAATCACAAATTTTAAACTAAAAGAAACTCAAAGTAACGACCGTTGTGCCCGTTGCGTAGCAGTCGTGTGAACGCCGAGTATAGGGGGCCCGAATATTAGATATCAGCGTAAGCCCCAGGATTACATTATCCTGCACCCCCACTAACGAAATATTATTTCAAAAAAATATGAATATGTATAAAATCTTTAGAAATTAAATTATTACAAAAACTTCTATGACATCACAAAAGTTATGGTCCGGAGAATGGAGTCATTAATCATCGCAAGAAGTTTAGATTGGAATATAAGGATTATTTAAAGTAAAAAAGTAAAAGTAAACAGATTTCTAATTTTCTTTTAATAATATGTCCTAAAATTGAATTCAATAATGATTTTCGAGTAATTTTTTTTAAAAACATACTGAATATTAATGAAAAACATAAATCCAGCAGTATTATTTATTTTTTAATATTTTAATGGGATCATTTGAACATATTGCTTTACTCATATGTAATGACAGAAAATTAAGAAGGTAAGTTATATTTCTTAGTGTCTAATTCATAATAGTAACAACATTTCAGTTTTCCAGAACAAACCTGATGTTCAACATTGTAATCTTTGAAATAAGGGAGTTTTCATTGCATGTTGCCTTTACCTAGTTGACATCGTTGTTTTCAAGTTAGTAATCCTATTTTATCAGTTATTTGAGTGCCAATCCGCAAATATAAACCTCAGGATTTTTAAAATTCTATTTTAAAGAGTGTATATATATTTTTATTTCATGATTTTTATTTATATTGTTAGCATATTTGATATCTGTTACAGGATGTTGATGCCAACAAAAAATAGACGTGCGATTTACGAGTTATTATTCAAAGAAGGTGTAATGGTAGCAAAAAAGGATTTTCACGCTTTGAAGCATCCAGAGTTGGAAACAATTCCTAATCTTCAAGTAATCAAAGCTATGCAGGTATGAGATTTCCTGAGAATTCTAATTCTTTTTCAAGACTTTTTTTTTTGTTATATATATGTCCCTTGTTTTCAGAGTTTGAAGTCTAGGGGTTATGTAAAAGAACAATTTGCTTGGAGGCACTACTACTGGTATTTAAATAATGAAGGAATTTCTTACTTAAGGAGATTTCTGAACCTCCCAACAGAGGTATGTGTGTGAACTGCATTTGGAATTTTAACCATACGTGTTCTGGCATTTATATAATTATGATTCGTGGGCTAAATACTGAAGTAGTGTTTATCAATATTGATCGTTACACAATTTAGTATAAGTGATCATTAGTCTATAATAACTATCATTTATTCATTATTTTTCTTGCTAATATTTTCTCTTAAAAGATAAGACTTTTGACTTATCATTATGTACTACATATTGATTGGATTGTGGTCATATCTAATCCATTACTGTATTAAAACGTAATTATGGAAGTCAAATGTAGATTTTATCCAAGTCATACTTATCTTATGTTGATCCATGTTTTTTTTTATGAAATTTATTAATTTGTAAAATTTTTAATAGATATGATATAATACATTAACAGATATTACTGTAAATGTGTGACAGCGTAATATAAGGGCAGAAATTCAATTCTTAATATCTGCAATTTCTTACCCAATTCAACCAAACCAAGCGAATTTGTATAAAAAACAAATAGCTTAGGCAGATCCAATTGGAAAACAATTTCAAATATTACCTTTATTACGTTTTGTCGGAATGATAGTTGTAAAAAAAAAAACAAAAGTCTAGTTTGCATTTAATCTGCTATCAGGTAAAAATGTTTTGTTAAATTCTTTTAATTCATTATTGGTCCAAGGGATAAATAGAATCATTTTATTTTGTCAATTTCTGTTTTATACACGTTATATCTTTATTTAAATTTATCCTTAGTACATTACAGTGTTCAAAACTGCTGTTTCGGTCTTCTGAATTCAGTGGTGCCAAGTAGGAGAATGTAGAAAGTCAAGTTGTTCGTAATTGTCAAGAGTAGCCTTAATCTGTTCTGAGTTGTAAAACTTCGGAAAGCTTCCAGTTACTTCCTTGATTTTGTTAATTATATTGAAATCCCTGATCTAAAAGAGGTCTTTGGGAATAAAAATTATTTAAATGTTAATGGGATTTGTTTATTATGGTATGTATGATAGATACCTCTATTATTTAATTGTTTGATATTGCCAGAATATAAGAATATGCGTGAAGAATATTACCCTCGTGTAATAGCAATGTCCATTAAATGTATTTTCAGATTGTACCAGCCACACTTAAGAAGGGAACAAGAAGTGAGCCCGCCAGACCAAGACCTCCAATGTCAAGGGGAGATGGAGGCAGAAGCGAAGAGGATAGATCGTCTTATAGAAGAGCTCCAATGCAAGGTCAGATGGACAAGAAAGCAGACGTGGGAGCTGGTTCAACTGAAGTTGAATTTGTAAGTTATATTTTAAAACTTTAAACATACTTATTCCATCTACATGGATTTCAACAGTATTAAAGGGTCGTTTTGCTATAAGCGGGAAAATAAGTTGACTGATGTGAATAGTTTTCTTAATAGATGGAGAATATTAGGCATTTATTTGAAACAGAGTTATCTGAAAGTTTATTGATACTTCCACCATATCTAAACTGCGCAGTTTAGCCAATATTATACTTTTACCTTAAAAAAACTTACTAAAGAAGAAATAACTGTAATGTTTTCACAGTAACAAATTATTAAAGATCATTTTAACTCTTCTACAACTTTATTAGGGTATCACGCAATATTGATTTATTCAGAGCTTTAAATATGTGTTTATTTCATTGTCAAAGAGAATTTGCAGTTTTAACCTCCATCGAAGTTGGATTTTTCTTCATTTCTATTCTGACTTCTTTGTCTATTTCTATTTTCAAGGAAAATAAATAAATGGAATGTAAGGAATTTAAGGAAGTGGATGTATATAAGCACTTTCTGTGTTTGGAAACTTTTATTAGAATGGGAGCTCATCTGGTTACTTTTGTTCCTGATGGAGTCCCTAACCTGCTGACTTTATAAAACCAAAATATTCTATTAGAGTAAAAATGATTTCGTTTAATTACCATCTATTACTACCTATAATATAAAAATATTCTTAAAAGACAAGTTGGAAATTGTAGAAGAGTTAAAAACACTAACTATAATTTTCGGGGAATTCATCTTCCGGATAAAAGAGAGGGAGGGAGACGCAACGGCAGGTGACCAATGTTTATCTCCGGAGTGCTTGGTCTTTGTTTTGTCTTTTCTCCTAAAGACAGATTTCCCTAAAATTTAGGTTAGTAAGTGTTTCTTTACTCTGAGTGTTACTCTTTTTCGATTTAGAAACTTGTGTCTATCCAGTTTGGATCGTATTTCTAATTTTTTGGGTAATCCTAGAAGAAAGTTGTCGAAAATCATTATTAGTGTGGTAACTCCTATAATATCACCTATCACCTGATAGGCCTTCGAATATCAACAGTTCTGTTTATATGTAATATTAACTAATCAATTATGCATGATGAAATAGTGTAATATAAGCAAAATGACAAATCACCCACTAGGAATAGGATAAAATGGCATATTTATGTAATTTTTTTTAAGTTAGTTTTCTTGTTTATTTACAGAAAGGCTTTGGAAGAGGTCGGGAAGCTCCTCCACAATAACGTTATGCTTTGTATTTTTACTTTAAAATATAAATATTAATAAACAAGTGTATTTTTCTTTCTTAAACCTTAAAAATTTTGCTGTTTCTACGAATAAAAAATTCTTTGTTAGTTCCCATGGTGTAATTCACTTCCATTGAATAATCCAGTTGTTCAGTTGAACGAGAAATTACAAAGTAAATGAATATTTCTGTATTTTTATTTGAAGTTATGTCATCAAAAAGTCTTTGTGATATATATATCAGAAATTAATTTAACTCTGTAATAATTCTTAGAAATCCTTCAAACAGGACATTTTCTTACTTAGCTACATTATACAACAAATGAGAGCCAATTTGAAGCTTAAATAATGATAAATTTTTGACATATTAAGTTCAAAATATGTAAAATACGTATATCGCAAGAAATATGGTGTTAACCTTTGAGGACCTGAAATTGGGTCAGAAATGACCCCAGAGTTTGAAATTTTGCAATAATTCCTATACTACAGAACAAATTTATGTTAAATGGTCATTTTCTTCCTGAAATAATGTGCAGATCACTGACAAGAGGTATCAATGCTGCATGTGTTTTACTTTTCTACTTATAACATCTTTTAGTGTCTGGGGTCAATTACGACTCCATTTTAGGAGCATGTGTTGATGTCAAATATTGACAAAAACTGTATTTATCACAGAGATAGTTAATTTTTTATAATTATTTCAGATAATAATACATTAGTTATGTCTCAGTGAAAAAAGAAATAGGTGAGGTTTTAGAAAATTTTAGCCGATATGGAGGTTGATAGTGAAGAAGAACTCATTTGGTATGAAGGTTCAGAAAATGAAGATAATATCGTACCTGATGAAGATGATTCTTTCTTGAGTTATGAAAAAGATAGTCAGTGCGTAACTTTTGAAGTGAAAGGATCCGCGCTTGAGTCGCTCCTGACATCGGATATCCTGGGTCTTCGCTGCTCTGCTTTTGAAGTAAGATCTCCAGTTTGTTCCGAACGATTTTCTTCGAAGGCCGTCTTCGGTGACTATTCTGTCGAAGAATTAGAGGTTTGTAACCACTTTCGTGCTTCTTGGAAGGCCGTCTCCGGAGGTTGACTTGATAAGCGAATTCGAAGAGGCCGACATCATTCGCTGAAGATTCAGACGAATGATGATGATGATTACATAACTTCAATAGATGGGACGAAAACTTGTCCATCTGCAAAAAACTTTGAGACGAAATACTGTACGAGTAGCACTTGGACTTACAGCCATCAGTACACTTCAACTACTTTTTGATGAAAGTATCATAAGTACAATAATAGATTGTTTGGAGAAAAAAGCAGCACAACTCGGTCATCCTGAATGGAAGTTGAGTAGTGAATCACTGAATGCTTTCATTGGAATTCTTATTTTGTTTGGAGCTACAAGAGAGAGAAAGAAATCAATCAAGTGTGCTATCAAAGAGAGAGAGGAAATCCTCCTAGAACAGAAATACCATTGTCAGTCCAAGGAGCAATGTCATCAGTGATGACTTTGGTAGGGTCATACAGTCTTATGACCACAGTGATGTGGTAGGGCCTCCTCAACCACCAATACTAGCTAATTCAGGAAACGGAAAAAGAAATCGTTGTGCATTCTGCCCAAGATCGAACGACACCAAATACACTGCTAAATATTCCTTATGCTCTTCATTTATTTGCCCTGAACATACAACATCCATTGTAACAACTTGTGTGAACTTGTAATAGTTGCTTATTTGAAGCCGATATTTTATTTTTCATTTAATTTCATTATTCCTTGAATATAAATATTTTTTAACAACATTTATTTGAAAGTAAATCTCTATTGTCTTCGAGCATATCTTTTATCATTTTCCTTCAATTAATGAACCTTGTTTAGGTGTTTTAAACAAAAAACGATTGGGGTCAAAAATGACCCCTTTTTTTAGTACTCCGTGTATTATGGGAGGTGTTAGGTAGAGAAAGGTTAATTTCATCTCTAATAAGAGAGAATGAGAGAACTAAAGTTCTCTAGTAAAAGTACTTAGTGATGGGATATGTGCATTACTGACGTCAAGTATCAGGGAAATTTATATAATTTTATTTAAGCTATTATTTTTCAAATAGATTATGAACTTAAATCATAGAATATTATAATGTCTACTTAATTAATTGTCTTATTTGAAACTTTTGTTTTAATTAGTGGGGGTTTTTTTATAATCTTTTTATTACACCTTTTCCTCACTCAACGACTGCTCGGACTTCCGACGCGCCGGAAAAAGATAAAAGAATATTTTTTCGCTTCTAGGTACAATGTTTTCGGGCTTATCGGTACGATAACGGGAAAGATGCACTCATTTACAATTGATTGATACAAAAGAACTATACTAGCACAGTACCATGACATTGAAATATCGTACCGAGGTGTTGATACAGGATCATCTCGCTTAGCGACCTGGTCGTTGGAACGGAACCCTGTCGTTAAGTGAGGACAGGGTGTAGTTGAAATCATGATGGTTGATGTCGTCTTAAGGTAGTCTACTGAAGGCGGTGTCTTTCCAACAGTTTCTGGCACTCACTTTATTATCTAAAGATGAACACAATATGAAGTGGGGCCCACACCACCAACAATAAATGAGGGAAGACATCACATATTTATAATATAAAACTTTCTCACCTCTGTTCAGCAAACAACATCCATGTTTTAAACAAATCCCTAAACTACTTTAAGAAAAAGAAATACTTGTTATAGGGGAAAAAAACAATAGTTTTTCTTGCCTTTCATAAAACTTTTATATCAACAATACAAAGTGGGTGATGAGCAAGGCTGAATTTCAATATGCATACGCCATAAAAAGAATTAATTGAAAACTTTTAGTATTAACAATAACGTGGGGGCCAGGTTAGCTCAGTGGTTAACGTACTCGCCACTGAACTGGTAGGTCCAGAGTTCGATACCCACCTGACCCTCGATTTATTCACGCGGAGAGGTGAATAAATGTGAGTACCTCGTCCCTCGGAGAGGACGTTAAGCTTTCGGTGCGATGTCAGGTACTTGTTATAGATCCGTACTCTAAATACACGAGTTAGGCAAAATTTAGGACTCCCAATGTAGAATCACCGATCAAACAAAAAGACCGTGATGAAGGGCTGACATTTTTAACCCGCTAGGGAATCGGTTTTAAAAAAAAAACAATAACATAAATGTATTCCTATAATGAATTATTTGCAGGATTGAAAATGGTTATTATTTTAAAATTGCAAAATTATTGAAAGTAATAAATGAACCCTTAGTTCAATAGTAATGAAAAGCGTTATCACAGGACAAACTTGTCACTGATATGATATTATGCACCTCTAGATATACTTAATACTGGCCCCATCATTTATAAATAGGTTTAAAATAATCAGTAAAGTGACAGAATTATTATGCTTTGTTAATCCAACTATATGGTTTTATTTGTAAATGGTAAGAAACAAAATTATAATTTATCATAGAAACAATAAATAATTTTTTTTTAATTTATGTTTATAAAACATGTAAATCAATTTAGTGCTAAGGTCAATCCAGGACGAAAAAAAATATTTTGAAATCACCAAGTTAAGTCTCTCATAGGGACATTATTTCAACTAAGAACAAGGCTATAATTCCAACATTTCATAGTATTACCAAATCTGAAGAATAGCTGCAAGTTATTTAGTAATTTGGGGGAAAAAAATAAACTTGACAAAATTATGTTAAAACATGTATTAGTATTATTTTGACATCAAATTGAGGATGGAGTTCGTTATTTTTACACTGGGATCATCAATAAGAACGATATCGAAGTGGTCCAGGTATTGGGGTAGATACTGTTCAGTCTGCAACAATGAACAGTTAAATTAGTCAAACATGTTTATTGCCAACAATTCGTTTTTTCTTATAGATCAATATGTTACAATATCCAAAAAATTAATATTAAAATTATAGTAATCCGTCTTACCTCGTACCCTGCTGCTGAAGTTCTTAGACCGGTTTCGGGCGTCACCCATCTTCAACAAGAACTGATCAACTAGAACTACGGAGTCCTACCTTTCTGTTTTTTCAGAAAGGTAGGACTCCGTAGTTCTAGTTGATCAGTTCTTGTTGAAGATGGGTGACGCCCGAAACCGGTCTAAGAACTTCAGCAGCAGGGTACGAGGTAAGACGGATTACTATAATTTTAATATTAATGATACTAACCTTCTGTGGTAATGAAAAAATGCATGAATCCAAAAAATTGTTTCTTGTAAGATCTCAATTATTACAGACAAATTGGAAAAAGAAATGGAGGTTCATATTGTTGGATATCTTGAAAAAATCATTATAACCCCCCTCCCCCTCCTCCTGACATCAATCAATAGAGGATTATAAATCCTCTTTAAATAAGGATTATAATTTATTCCTTGACTACGAAACTTTAATTTATAGAAAGTTATATATACGGCTTAATAAATTACTAAATGTATTAACTTAAAGGATATATGTAACTAAAAAAGAACTATTTTCTGCATTATAAAATAATGGTCGAGAGTCAATTTAAGTAGGACGGTAGATGGCAATGAAATAGCTAAACTGTAAAGAATTCTATTTTGTGGTTGAGAATTAGTCAACATCTGTTTTCTTTGTCATTTGTAGCAATTAAAACATTTTTTTTAATTTGTAAAATTATTATTTTGTGATATAATAGAAATGAAATTTCTTAAAACTAATTGGTTGTGCCAAATAGAAATACAGTAGTCAGTTGTTCCAATAATCAGTAGGTAATTCATTGTATAATTAAATCAAATCTTACGATAGTCCCGGGCGGCAAAAATGGTGTCTTAATACTACACTACTTTTGTCCCTCGGAGAGAACATTTAAGTACCTTTAAGGTACTCGTTAAAGACCTACTAGGTTTGATGGTGTTTCCTTCATTATAACATTTTCTGATTCTCTTTTAATTTTTTGCTCTTTAGTGAGATCTGTTCGTTGTTCATATAATTATTCCCCATACGTTTTTCTCTTCTGCTACTGTTAGCACCTGCTGTCAGTCTACCAATTTAGTTTCATTTATCCTGTACGAACGAACACACTTATCTGTACATCTTAACCTACTATCTTCATAAAGTTTAGTGATTCTCTGAACATAAAGTTCTATTTTAAACATTGAACGGCCAAAATATCAGAGCCTTCTGATTCTAGAGTATATTTTACAATAATAGTGTCATTGAAGACACTTTCTCATTCTATAAGTAACTAAAGTCTTAATAAATGGCCTTAAGCAACCCCAGCAACGAGTGACCTTGTCTTTAGTATAATATTCATGTTAGTCAAATAAACTACAATCATAAAATTACACCCAATGCATAAATTACATAATCATTGAATACGTTATCATCAGGACCAAGACAAACTAACAACCAAAGTTACAGCCTCTGCAGTATTACATAATATACGCATGGAGTCGTGAAATAATCTAAGCAGATGCGGTCTGGAATTTTTTTAAGATACAAATCTATGATTTTAGCATCACTATCAGTTAAAATTTCGTGTAATACATATTGCCTATGATTACTACAAAAACCCTATCCATGACTTACATAAGTAAATTTTATTAATTCTGGTATATTTAAAGGAAAATCAATTGTTTTGCACTCATTAGTGTCAAGCTGCCAGGCACGCGTGAACCTCATTCACTGAAAGTAACAACGAACTCTACTGTAATACATGTTTCTCGACAATACAATCAAATAGATACGCAGCAGCATAAGTGTGAAGCATAAATAAAATAGCATAAGTGTGAAATCGAAACAACTTAAAAATACTCAGTTTTAATTTTTTTTTAATTATAGTATGATTCTTCTTAATTAGGTCATTAGGGAAGATGAATGAATCTCATCAACATCGTATATGGATAAAATCACCTCGCAGTATGGGACAAAATATTTCGAAGTCTGTAAGGATAACACTATTCGGTCAAACACCTCAAATTATGCATCTGTTTTCAAAGTAGCATGTAAACTCATTATCAGAATAAAAAAATACCTCTTAAATATCAATTTAAGTCCAAAAATTGATATCTGTACGATTTTATATTCAAATAATATACCTAATAAACTCGGTACAAACAATCTTATAGTAGTATTTAAGCGCTCTGGAACTCAGCAAACTGACCTTAAAACTAAGGCTAATTAAATATATTTAATGCTTAGAGTGAAAAGAAGGATTGTGATTTCTTACATTGACGTTTAGATATCCTATTTTCAATACAGCTCCATCACCTCTGACTCCCTCATCCATGTTGGCATCACCAAGAGAGTCGCCCATCAATATTACGTTCTCTCTATGAGATAAATCCTGCAACAACATATATTTTTAAAAATTATTCTTGTTCAGTATTTCAGAATTAAAATCCAAAAGACATTTATTGAAGTGCAAAGCCTTATACAATGTAATTACTTTTATCTTAATACTTTTTTCTAAGATTCTATTTCAGTAGTTTATTAATATTACTGATGCAAGCTGCTGAGGACAAAACTACCAGACACAAATAAGTTAACCAAGGTATTATTTAATCGCTTGAAATTAATTACTTGTTTTATACACTTAAAACATCTTATAACTTTGTAATGTTGGCACTGTTTAACTGTACTAATTTAATAATAGAAAAATCATTATTTTCAGAAGAAAAGATACAGTTTAATAGAAAAAAGCCACAGTAAGAAAACAGTAAATTACTAAGATCTTTTAACCAAAAGAAGCGGTCTTCGTTAAAGCCAAACTGATTACTCAGTTTGGTGATCATCACTTTGACTCTGACTAAAACTGCGTGTTTTGGTTGAAAGTTTTTAGTAATTTTTCTGATTTCTTACTGCGGTTTAAATGTTGATTTGTATTTCACATGATTATTGTAAAATTTTGTTATATATTTGTAAATTGATATAGCTTCACTGATTGACATTCCATATAATTCACTGATATTGACCACTGATTGTTCAAAATACTGATTTAGTTATCGAGGATTATGTCTAATTTAATAACAACATCTTATTTGAAGCTGAAGTTTCGTCGAAAATAATACAGCATTCTCAGGTTACGTAATCTCCCTGAGTTTCTTGTCTGTTATGGTATTTATTAACATATCATGCGTGTTCTTGATGTCTAATACACTTCCATGTTAATTCAGTTCCTTTTTTTTTAAAAAAAAACATGCATTAGAAACAGAAGATATCGGCATCATTTGTTTGAGTTTAGTTTTTTAAAAAGCTTAATTAATTACAAATGAAAATAAATGTAATTTTAATAACACAATCTATTTAATGTAACAGGTAATTCAAACACGAATGAATACAAAACAAAATTAATCTTACGCTTACCTCAAAATAGTCACAATTTTCGATCGCATGTTGGTTTTTATTGTAAATGTGAATGGTACGGTCTTTAAAGCCATCAATAAAACCATCTTTAATTGAAAAGAAATTAGAGATGACATGAACATTTTTGAATTTAATTTGATAATGATTCAATATGCAATGAATAATGTCACCCAAACCTGCTGAGAATACCAGCAGGGGAATGTTATGTTCATCTAACCATTTAAACATGTCAACAACACCTTCTCTGAAACAAGCATATAAACTCCATGAACCTCTCAAAGAAATATTACAAAAAAAAGAACATCATTCCAAGGGTATTCCAATCCAAATTAGTTTTACAACATTCAGAACAAATAAGAACCAATAAATATAAGATGAGTGGAATTCGTAATTACTCTTTACAATCAAACATCATAGAAAATAAAAAAAGCTTTTAAATAGAAATTAAAATTTACAAATAAAATGTTTATCATCCTCAATAAATAAGTTTTTTATCTTGAATTATTTTCTAAAATATTATATAAAGTCCTCTTAGTAGTACAATAGGTTAAATATTAGCAAATGTTCATTAATATATACCTCAATAAATTGATTCAAGATAGACGATTCTAATAGTCCTAAAATATATATGAACTTTGATATACTGATTATTCAATACTGATATACTGATACTGATATTCAATACTGAAATTGTTTAGAAAGTAAAATAAAATATGGAGGGCAATCTTTTCTCACCTTAAATGAACATCAGCTAAAGAAACAGCTTCATCCAGCATTGCCTGATTGCAAGGGAGTCCAACATAAAGTTTGTGTGTCAACTCCCACCATTCTTCCATATAAGGCAACTTTTCTTCAATGGACAACTTGGGATCATCTTCAATAAATCTGTATTTACGATACAAACTACTGGTAGCCTCACTAAAACTTTTTGGAAGCTTGGGAATACTTTCAAAAACACCTATAATTTAGATAACCAATAATAATCATGAAATCCATTTAATTAATTGGCCCAATTACTGAAAACAAGGCCAAGCAAATAATAATCATATGCCATTGTCCATTCATTTATTTCATTCACGATTTCAACCTTAAAGACATATCATAGTTAACGTCAATAACTATTAAAACATACTGCAAAATTTTAAAAAAATACATAAATTCTCTTAGAAATGAAAATATAATAACTTACAAAAGCTGCTTTTGGTTACTTCCCCTCCGTGGTGGTGTTTACTTAAAGTTCTGTCAAAGTCAGATATCACTTGAATATGATTTTTACCATCGGACAGAATTTTCAAAATTTTTCTTTGGACCTCATCAACATTTTTCATATGCACATTGGGAGCAAGTAATTCTGGAATCTACATATTAAAATATACTAATTACTAATCATCATTAAATCACTAATATATCATTAAAAACACAAATAACATTCAAACACTCAGACTTAAACCACGAGGCATATCAATAGAATGTGTACTTATATGGAATTTAGCTGAAGAAGCAGTAAATTTATTTGAACAGGTGTATTTCAATAGTATTTTAATAACAATTAACTAACGTTTTATCAAACAAGCAGTAATGACACATTAATTTATTTATTAATATATTATATGCTAACAAGTGGAAATTTAATTTAAAATCAGTTTGCATCAATTGGTAATGTATTTTGTTATTGCTTACTATTGCTTTTCTTACTTCATAAACGTATGTTGTGTTCAAGAATAAAACAAGACAAAAGTGGACTCACTCCTTAAAATACTTACATCCTTTATTGTAACGGTATTACATGTGGTGCTCATCACGAAGGTTTGGGATACCTCTTGGAATGCGTGACAAAGAATTTTGCGAAGAGGGAACATTAAACCCCAAAGAACCTTCCCTCCTAACAGTTTTATAACCTCCGTAAAAATGTCATATAAGAGGCATGTCTCTATTTCACATCTTTACACAGTCTTATGTATCAAAATGTAATAATTGTTATCTCACTTTTGGACGTACCGTTAAAATTTATTTTTCGACTAAGGTGAATAAACTGCATAACCTACTTTTAAAAATGCCGAAGGATGTGAAGCATGTTATAAATTTGAAATCTCAGAGATTGAAGGGTAAGGTAAAAAGTCAGAAATACAGTCCAGGTACAGTTTCTGTTCAAGTGTTGGGGAGTGGAGCAAAAGGAGCTCCAAGATCCTTATATGTGTTTACTGATCACTCAAGGTACCTATTTAATCAAATATTTTACGCTGTTAAGAGTCCACAGCTCTTCATAATAAAATGCCATAATTTCAGATATCTTTTCAATTGTGGTGAAGGGACTCAGCGTTTGTCGCATGAACACAAAATGAAATTATCAAAACTAGAACACATATTTATAACATACCCATGTTGGGACAATTTAGGAGGTTTACCTGGTGTTGCGTTAACGATTCAGGATGTTGGAGTGCCTGAAATAACTCTTCACGGTCCAGACGGAGTTGTAAGTGATCTCGAATATTTGCTATGTGTATAAGTAAGTTTAAGTAATCCTTTTTACTCTTTATCAGGATGATATATTCACAGCAACAAGACGATTTGTGGTACTAAAAAATATGACAGTATCGATGGCTGATTCATCAGAAGGTAACTGGTATCAAGACAGTGCTTTAAGAGTTAACTATATACCATTGATTAATTCCCAGAAACTAGATCACTCAAAAAAACATCTACCAAGGTTTGCGAATACGATTACATTTTAGAAATTTTTATTGACCTCAATTTAATAGTTACTTTTCAGGTGTAATATTAATTCTTTAACACCAGAGGATGATATTGACTATTATGCTTATGCAAGAGGAAACAGTGTAAAAAAAAAGAAAATGAATGTCGGAAGAGAGTCTATGAGTAAGCCACATTTTTAAAACCAAATTATTTAATTCGTTATAATTATTATGAAGCAGTTTGATGTTTACAGATAAATTTCAATGATTACAAAGTATTCAAACTTTATTTTCAGAAAGATAAAAAAAGTCATAAAGGGTAATTTATTAAAGATTTCAAATCACAGTTACCCATGGTACAAACGAAGCGATTTATATTGATTATTAATTTTTTTTCAGTATTACATATATTACAGAAAATTGAACAAACTAATATGATTAAATGAAACACAAATGGAAATATAATGAACAAAATCTAAAAATAGAACTTTTCCTTTATGTGAAAATGTGTGAATCTTAACAGCCTTATTAAAATAGAAAAGTCTATTATTTTTATTCATGTGCTATAAGAACCTACAGTTAAAGTGCTTCTTAGTGGGAATTATCATATGCTTTTCTTAACAGTTTGTCCTTCAGCTTTTTATTATTAACTTCAGTGCATTATCATTATAGTATATATTTATATAAAATTCCCTTACTAATCGTTAAACATTTACTGGTGGCTTCTTTAATTTGCTCTCTGAAGAGACTGTAGCATCCAATCCTGACATTGAGAACTAGACTCTATTTTACGAAGTGTTTATTTAAGAGTATTCTGATGATAGTTTGTTAGCTTTCAGAGTTAACCATTCCTTTTGGTTGTTTGAGGTAATTAGGCAATAATATTACTCCAACAGATGTATTTCTTTTATTGATAGAATAAGGCCTCAGAAATCTGTTTGAATTATGAGTATGTTATTTTCAAGGTTTTAATAGTTTTTGTTTTTTTTTTTTTAGATAAAAATATTGAAGTCGCTGATGTAGCAATGTGTTATATTTGTAAAATTCAACCCAGACCTGGAGCACTCTGCTTAGATAAATGTGTGGAGTTCGGAGTACCTCCTGGACCTTTGTTAGGAAAACTTAAGTCAGGAGAAGATGTTGTCCTAGATGATGGAAGAATTGTTCGTTCAAATGATGTTACTCTTCCTGACGATCCTGGACCAGTTTTCATAGGTATTTTTTTTTATTATTGAATGTTTTGTGTTATCTGTTTTCAATAACAATATTTGATTGGTTTTTGGGCTATTGTACCCAGTCGATACTCATGTACAAATATATTTTTAATCTATTCTCACTGATAAGAATGGGAGTGGAGTGAAAAACTTCCAGTCCTGATAACTTCAGTGATTTAGGCAAACTCCCCTCCACCAATTATGTACTCTCACACAGTAGGTTTTCATGTTACAGTTGGTTAACGTGCATGTTAACCAACTACAAATATAGTTTCATACATAATAACTCCTGTTTTCAAATTATTCTAGGGAAATATTTCCCCTTCCCTTCAGTTTTTTCAGTCGATTTTTTTAACGGTAACCTCCCTTCGTTGATGTATGTGAGAAGCCCTGAGTGTTCTGTTGACAAGATCGATAGCTGTTACGGGATGTGTTGTATGTAACTCGTCTTTTTCTGTTTTAGTTTTGTTTGATTTGAGCATTACAACTCTGTTCTTGTGTTTCATGTATTCGAGTAACTTTTGCTTTTGTTCTTACAAAAGACAATAGATAATCTATTGTCTTGATTATCAAGAATAGAATAAGAATTCTATATGGTTTTATACATACAATTGTAAAACTATCAGAATATTGTTTACTTGTACAACAAAAGTTAATTCTTTGTGTTGAGAACAACGGAAGTATATTCTCATTGTTCGATTAAAGGGTGCTTCTGCAGGGCTGGCAAAGAGCCGACTATCAACTTCCATCCTAACTGTCATTAAGACGTCGTCTGTATATGGTATCAAATGATTGATTAGCCTATTGTCCACTTCCAACATGAAGACGTCCTCAATGAAGAAGTAGAACATTATTTGTCCAAAGCATAACTCATGCTCATTCATACCCCATCTGTACCAGTAGCTTTTTGAAGAGTTTTGATTGACAACTGCAATCATTTTGAAGGAATAAAGAAGTTGCCAGGTATGAAAAACATTTTTGGCCACAGCACATAAAGTAGTATGAAAGTCAGGGATCATCTCGCTGTTAAGGCAGACTTCGACCTCGGGGGATGTCTCCCGAACTTCTGTAGCCAATATAAATAAATAGTTAGTACAATAATGCCTTATTCTATATTAATTAAAATATTCCTAAATCTGTGTATTTCCTAATATAAATTTAGTTTAATGAACTAATAATTTGGTATAATATAACATATTTAGTAGATAAAATTCCATACAATATACATTAAAATATACGAGTTAATGATAATATAAGTGTAATACCATTCAATATTAGAATAAAGCTTGAGACACCAATATATTAATACACTAATTTACGCCTGTTAATATATACTCAGCTCAAAGTCTCTCGACAGGAATCATTCCTTTTAGAGGCAGTTGTCTTATCGTTGAGTTCTCAGCATGTTTATTCTTCATGTCTTCCTTCCCGACCAGTTCCTGAAGAAATCTGGAAAGTCTCTCCAGTTTTACTGCCAAGTGCAAATGGGAATTCGCGGCATATCTGGGAGCATCCAAGGTCAGCCGAAGCATGGTGTTTTGGAGGATTAGATATCTATGCCTTGCTTGAACCCCTCTGCCAGGTCCTAGGTGGTTGCACCACGTCTCAAAAGCCTTACGATGACTCACACTTAATGGATATAACCTTGTGAAGTTTTATATTTCCATGTCTATATCATATTTAGTTGTCGCGTTGATTCTTTCCTTGGTGAGAGTTGACCTAAGAATTTCCCGTAATATTCCCAGTCCATCCTTATTTTTTTTATGGATGGCCTGAGTACCCTGCAGTACAGCTTCATGACCACAGAATGATGATCAGAGTTGAGCTCAATTAGCGTAGTCATCTGAGAGCTAGGAGCTCTCCGATTGGTTATCCCTCTATAGAGTGTTAAGGTGCTATTAAGTCTAATTCTTGTAGGAGTACATGGAGTGCCGCTCATTCCTACAGTTGAACTAAATCAGCTTTGTCCTGTCTGGAGTATTATAACTTTGGCAGTTCCACTTGTGGTTATGGGCATTCCTATATGGTTGGGATAGCTCCATAATTAGGTGCTTTAGCTCTCTTGATTGAATTCTGAGTTGTGGTAGATGGATCGTGGACACTGAGTTGGCCCTTGTACTGCAGTACCACACTGGTATGTTTCAGTTGGTAGGCTTTGTTTGTGGGTAGTCTTTATGTTATAGACCATTCTTCACCTTGACTAATCATTATTTACATTTTTTTTTTTTTTAGAAAACTACTAGGTATATTTGTTGTAGCATTATTTATAGTTCATTTTAGTTATTTTACATCAGACCGAGGTAACTCAATTTTGTTATCTGATTTTTATTGTAGGTAAATTATAATTTACTTTTATACTTTTACGACAAAAAAAGATCTGAAACGGACAAATAAAGTTGAGTATGGATAAAGAAGCATAGATAAATTAAAAACGCAAACTTACCGTCTCTAATTTTTTGTTTGCACAGTTATTAGAAGAGATAAGAGAGGGAAACCAAGCGTGCTGGTTAGTCTCCAACCGTCTCTGCAATTGATTGGGTTCCCTCTCTTATCTCTCCTTGATGACGATTCAGATCGAAAATTCGAGACTGTAAGTGTGTTTTTTAATTTATCTATATTGAATTTTAATTTATTTTTTTACGCGAAGTATAATCATAGTTTTTACCTTACAATTAAATAATCTTTTAATTTTAATTACTTTTAGCGTAATTTACCTTACAATTTATAAAGTTTTCGTACAAATTTAGAACCATTCAAATTTTGGTTTCCTGTTTTGCACTTTCCTTTAAATGTAGCGTGTCAATTATTGATTTAGTCCTTATATATACTGTTTATAAATTAGGAATTTTTTAAATTTTGATTTTTAAAATGTAAGTTTATAGAATATATAATGTATAACATTTTTTTAAATATTTATCAAGATATATATTCATAATTATAATATTATTAAAGTGAACCGCAGTCTCGGCATTCACAATCTTCAGACTGAGAGATTCGATTCTACATACTAACATCCTGCTAAGTGGTTTCAACTGAAAAAGGATTTGGTCAAGTGACATGTTACACAAAATATAACTATACCTAATCTAACTGTACCTTCTCTATTAATTCTTACTTTCTTTCAATTATTTTATTTTAATACCTTTTCTTGTTCTTTGTTAATCTTTTATCCTTTATTTATTTTAATCTTTATTAACCTGTTTATACTATTGAACTTTCAACTCTTTTATTCTAACCGCTTTGTTTCGCGTTCTTTATTAACCTTTTATCTTCTATTTATATTAATCTTTACTAATTCGTTTAATGTATTAATACTATTGACTACCTCATTGATTATGTTTAACATGTCACTTGGCCAGCTCCTTTTTCAGTTGAATCCTGTTAGCAGGAAGTTAGTTCGTAGAATCGAGTCTCTCAGTCTGAAGATCGTGAATGCCGAGACTGCAGTTCGCTTTAATGATACCTGTTTAAAAGAAGATCTGCTATCTATTTATACCAATAATTATAATATCAATACCAATTCCCTGTTCGGAGATTACTTGTGCGACCGAAATAAATAAGTATTGCTTATTTACAAGGAAATGACATTGTTATAATATATGTATACATTTTAGTTTTAGAAGTTCCAACAGAGGATTTTCTTCCAGCTTTGGAAAGGAAGGCCGAAGTATTCTCCAAATATCAAATGACTGCTGATAGCGATGACAATGCAGCATTTGTTGTAGTGCACTTTACCCCTCCGCATATTATGGCTCATCCTATGTAAGTCCTACTGAAATTTTGTTCATTTTTTTATTTATTTATTATAATATATATATATTATTCAAAATGACACCAAACTTAACTGATACCTATTTCTTAAAAGTTTCTCAAGTTTTCTAAATAACACTCTGGTTATTTCGCCTACAGAGTACATCTCCTATAGTCGACATGTTTCGAATGAACAACATTCATCTTCAGGACGTTAATAACTTTTTGGATGAATTTTCTGCTTTATTATATGCAAAGTCTTTACTTTGCCTGAAACCTATGAACTTTGAATAAAACCCTTGATTATTTTATTCACCCTCACGTTAGTAAAGATAGTCGATCTTTTAGATATATGAACTTTATGAAAAAGTTCCCTCTGAGTTGTCACCACCTGCTGATAAATGGAGCCAGTGAATGTCCTGGAAGTGTGGCCATTCACAAAATTCAACATAAACTGAACTTACTAGATTCTTCAGTCTTTCCACTTCTGGAAACAACAGGAATCACCCTACTTAATGAAAACCAAGTAAGATAATTTTTTTTTATTACTTACTTACTCTTTTACTTATGCACTTACTTTTTTTATTACAATACTTACTCTTATTCTTATAAATTATTCTAATTTCTAAATAATTTATTCAAAGAAAATAAAAAAAGTTTTAGATTTATTTAACCTTTAGTGAAACTGTTTTAAGGAACTAACTTTTTTTATCATTAACTTATTTTAAAAACAGACTCTTCAGTTATTTTTATTCTTGAATATATACTCTTAAGTTGTTTTCCTAGTTAGTTTTGAGATGTTAAGAGGTTATTCCTGAGCTTCCGGATTCCCGAACTCCTAGAGGTTATTATCAATGCCTTTTAGTTATTAATAATTTGTTATCAATACTTTTTATTATCAAACTATTAGTGACAACATTATTTAAAAAAACGCCTTCTAATTTGTTTAAATTGTGTTTGGAGCTTGATTACGTTCACCCTAACAAACAATTTGATTCATTTAACCAAAACAGTATCTTTCTCCTCTTTTTTCAGGCCTATTTAATAACAGCTTTCATATATCCAACCGTCCTTTCAGTAAATTAATCTCATTTTGGTGAAGATATATTGATGTTTGTGATATTTTAAAAGCACACTTACTCAGCTAAATTACTTATTCACCTTAATCAATGACTTGAACGTCCACATCCATTCCCGAAATGCTATACGAATGAGCCAATAAACTATCTCGATTTAATTATAGCATTTCAGGAAAACACTTTGACATATAACCTTTTTCGGAAGCCTGTTTACACTGACTCAGTTTAAACTTACTTTCTTTCCGGCTTTTATCAAATCAAAACGTATTTCTTCATGCATAACTTTCTGCTTAGATATTTAAATAATAAATAATTTAATGCTTCGATATTTAAAAAGAAATAGGCTAAAGTAAAATTAGTTTCAACTTTCTGTTTGTGTATTGAGGCTGCCTGCCTTCACTAACTGATAAATGTCAAAGATAAAAAAATGTAAAAGAAGATGTACATTTTTTACAGTTTATTTTTTTACAACCATCTCTGCATAATTTTATGAGATTTTGATGTAACTTGCATTAGGAAGAATACACACACACACACACACACACACACTCTAAAAGAAATTAGGAAATATGCAGATTTTGAGACTCTTGAATAGTGAGCTTGTTGGCGTTGAGAAAAGTTTGTAGTTTTCCTACCTGACAGCTCTTGATAAAAAATATGTAACGATACCGTATGTTTACTTTGTTTAATGTTCAGTAATATTTTTGTAAGTATCATATCGATTATCTAAGAGTAAGGTTGTAGTAGACTACAGAAGTTAATAGTACGCTTATATATTGCATTTGAAATAAATAAACAAATCAAAAAGTATTTCAAACTTGAATTTTTCAGATAACAAAAATAAAAGAGAAGAAAAATGATATTCTAACCAACATCAAATCGGAAGTGTGCGCTATAGAAGGTAGAACTCTATGGCGAGCAAATTTGCGGCCCTCCAGAATTGTTGACAGGTAGTGGTCAATACATTTTACAAAATCTTTACATCCATGCTTCTATTTATAATGTATGTGATGTCATTTTTAGTTCAAGTCAAAATGGTTTATCTATGAACACGGATGAATTCATTCAAGAAGTATTGAATTTTGAAGGTTTTGACAGTGAATTGAATTCTCTCAAGGAAAAGTTACTAACTCTTCCTAAAGTAACTGAGGAATATCCTAACATTATCTTCCTTGGCACTGGATCTTGCATTCCAAACAAAACACGAAATACATCTGGGATTTTACTCAATTTAAGGTTTTGTATTTTTTGCAAAATATATTTATTAAACTATAAAGCAGTAATATAATGTTGCTATTCTAGAATCGCATCCAGTTTGATATAATGTATTTTAAAATTAGATTGGACAAATAAGCAGAAAAGAAAGGAAAAAAATATTCTTTAGGTCAGCTCTAAATGTACCAAATAATTGCTAGTTTGATTGATTCTATATTGGGAGTCTTATACTTTCTCGAATATGTGTTTATTTAGAGTCGGTATATTTAACGAGTACCTGATATCATGCAGGCTTAGGACCGACAGCTTTAAAACCTAATCGAATAATCAGGCCAAATTAAATATTGAATTTACAATTTATTAACGAAGTTAAAATTATATTAGGGAGAGCTGGAAAAAACTTGAATTTTAATATTTTTACAAAACTAAACCTTGATAAATATACAAGGATCCAAATATTCAATATGGCAACCGTCTTACAATCCTAACGAGCATCATGGTCAAATTACTTTCAGAATAGGATAGGATACATCCTCTACTTAAAGGATGTCTAAATGTATTCTGAAAATCTTGTGGACGATAAATCAAACAAAGAATCAATAGCATTTGAAAGTAAATAGTTGATCTAACTTTTGAAACTAAAAACATTTTTCGTTTATTAATTTGGTATATTAAATTTAAACAAATAAAGAACATTTTTCTTTTCTTCTGTATACATTAAAATTAATTACATTAAAATTTAATTATTGTTTGTACTATGCGAACTTCTAAACAACAGTAAGAAATCAGAAAAAAGGACTAAGATCTTTCAACAAAAACAAACGGTCTTCGTCAGAGTCAAAGTGATATCAGTATCAGTCATCTTTCTGTCGTTTAGACGTTGATTTTTATTTCACGTGTTTATTTTGAAATCTTGTTATGTACTCTGTGGTATTTACTCATGTTGGTAAAAAACTATGCCTTTTCATCCATCACAACTGTCGATGTATGTTGAAAAAGAATATTAGGTGTTTGAAACGAGGTGTTTTTTGTTATGTTAAAAATTTTTATATGGAGTTTTGAATTTTTCCCCAACATTAATATTATTAATGTAATAAGAAATTCATATTAATACATTTAGATTATGTTATCATAAATAATAGTTGTTAGACTACATCCATTTTATTTCTAATTTTTAAGGTAACCGCCAAGTTTTGATTTTAAGTTTTAATAAAAAAACTAGGAAGTTTTAAATTGACAGCTGAGCCCTGAAATGTTGGATTGAATAGTAGTTAGAAGAAAAAAAAATTAAATGGGGTCCTTGCAATTTCAGTTCTCACCTCTGTTTAATTTTTGTTATGGTATTTAATTGCATATACTACTATTATATAATTTAGTTGGTGATTGTTAAACACATTGTAACATTATGGTAGATAACTATACTAAATGTGTAATTACCTTTTAAAATTTCTTTAAATCACAATTGAAAAAATGTACTCTGCTATACATCTCTTTCCTTTTTGTTTGCTTTCTATTGTTGTATATTATGTCCAAATGGGCTCAATTATATTGACTCAAAGTTATATTGTCTCAAAAACATCTGCATATTGTTAATGCCACAGAGGTTAGTAAATCAGATTTCATTATCAACCGTCATACCTCGTCTATCGCTGGTGAAGTCGACCGACCGGTTTCGCAATGGCTGCATCATCAATGGGACTAATATTACCTTCCAAAATCACGGATGTAAATACCTATTTTAACTAAATGGTGTCAATATATGCCTAAATTTCCTACCTAACAGTTTTATTTTATTTTGTTTAATCTGTTTTTTGTCTTTTAAATTTTAACAGTATTGACGATTAGTTTAACGACAGTATTAAAAAATCAATGAAATTAATTGAAATAGGACAAAAAGGTAAAAGATTAAATGTAATAGAAGAAATGGAAATATATAAACACAAAAATACTGATAACCTAATAAACGAACAAATAAAGCACCAGTCAGACATAATATTTAAACCAATAAAAACATGAAAAGACAACAGGACGGACAGGACAGAGATGACTTAAATTTTAAAATACAAAAAACAGATTAAACAAAATAAAATAAAACTGTTAGGTAGGAAATTTAGACATAAATATTGGCACCATTGAGTTAAAATAGGTATTTATATCCGTGATTTTGGAAGGTAACATTAGTCCCATTGATGATGCAGCCATTGCGAAACCGGTCGGGCGACTTCACCAGCAATAGACAAGGTATGACGGTTGAGAATGATATCAAAAACATCTACTGATAATGATAGAGTAAAAATATTAAGTGAGTTTTGTTATAATCTTGTGGGTGTTTTTCAAAAAATGGCATTTGAAAGGATGTGAGAGATTTTATAGTAGCTGGAAATGATTTTAGGGAGGGCGTATGCATGTTACTGGATTGTGGAGAGGGCACATGGAGTCAGTTGTATCGTTACTTCGGACCCAGCCATATAGGCGAGGTACTGAGAAGTCTGAAGGCAGTTTACATATCGCACCTTCACGCTGATCACCACATTGGTCTGATTGGCGTCATCAAAGAGCGAGACAAAGTCTGCAGAGATGATCCTCTTTATCTGATTGCACCAGCTCAGATAGCCACATGGCTCAATCTCTACCATAACAAGTTTGAACCTATTCTGGAAAATGTCGAACTAGTTCCTAACACATATCTCGTCAGTATCTCTCTTGCATTGAATTTATTTTTGTTTCAGATATACCTTATGACTTAAATAATACCAACTGCATATATCCCTTAAGATGAATATACAATTTTATTAAAATTACTACACTACTGATAACTTAATAAATAACTTAAAGTTTTGCATCCTTTGAAGTGAATAGTTAGACACGTTAAACATGTCCCAGTTAAACATTAGACATGTTGTTTCATGAAAGAAACCTAAACAGTTTTAATTTAGTTAAACAAATGACATGAAAAGAATGATTAATTTTCATTAATCATCTACTAAAATGATTTTTTTTTAGTAATTTTCTCATTTGTTGAAAATATTGGTTAAAACTGAAAAAAAATATATAAATACTGAAAAAAAAGAATATAGTGCAGTATGATTCCAGTTATTTTAGAAATGTCTTACATACGAATCAAAATCATTTTGCAAGCCTTTTTTTTTTGTTTAGGTTAACATCAATTAATAAATACTATACAAAGATGTATTACTTACACATATTAGTAATGACAATGGTAATCAAGTCAAACGAACTTGAGTCAGTGATAATTAAACACACTATAACATAATGGTAGATAACTATACTAAATATGTATTTACTTTTTAAATTTTTTTTAAATCAGAATTAACAAAATCTACTCTGCTATACATGCCATTTGTTTTCTTTCCTTTTTGTTTTTATATTACGTCCTAATTGGCTGCATTTTGCTTCTTTTTCCTTTTTTTTTTTGTAATTATACACAGTTATATTAACTCAAAAACATCTCCTGATAACGATAGAGTCAAAATATTAAATGAGTTTTGTTATAGTCTTCTGCCTGTTTTTCTTAATCCAATTTGTTTAAACATTGACCGTTAACAAAATACACAGATATATACACATGAAAAATATCTTGTTGCTTGTTTTCAGTTATATGATTCTGAAGAATCAAGAGAGGCTGATAAAAATGACGAAGAAAAGGACATGAGCATTGTCTCAGACGTGCTTGGTGTGCTGGGTTTATCGAAAATAGACACGTGTCGGGTTATTCATTGTCCCAACTCGTTTGGAGTTTCACTTACCCACCTAAATGGTGAATGGAAGATAACATACTCCGGTGACACCATGCCTTCTCAACAACTTATTGATATTGGTAATACATTTTAATTTTGGTAATATTGTTTCAATTTTGTATTTTTTCTTTAGAGTACGTTAAGATTTAAACTTTCTTAGGCTATTGTGAGATCCCTAAGTAAGGCCCTAGACTCAGTTCCTACTTTATTTTTATTTTACTTTTTTTTCATATTATATGGTAAAACACTTGGTTGTTGTTCCTAATTTGTTAGTAATACTGTCATGAATATTGAAATGATGTGTTACTCTCAGGAAAAGGCAGTACAGTGTTGATACATGAAGCAACAATGGAAGACGAACTTGAAGAAGAGGCGAAAATAAAACTGCATTCGACGACAAGTCAGGCGATTGAAGTTGGTTCTAAGATGGACGCCCACTTCATTCTCCTTACCCATTTCAGCCAACGCTATGCCAAGCTACCCAGAATCGACAGTTCCTTTTCTGGCAATGTGGGCATAGCTTTCGATAATATGAAGGTACTATTAATCATTAACAATTTACTTACTTATTTGTCTTCCTCTTCTTATCATTTTTTTCTGTTGTATAGGAATGAAATAAATATTTTAAAAAGTCACTAAGCGATATTAAGAACAGATGATGTTTATAATCCTTAAAATATTTACTTATCTCTTAATGTCTTAATAATGATATATACTGAGCACTTATAAATTACAGTTATATTATTTTGGCTTTTGTGGTTGATTAATAATTGTCGCTTGTGTAATTGTGCCTGATAACTATTGCTTACTCCAAGAAAAGTGTGATTGTCAGTTTATAAGGCGAATATTTTTTTTTAAATATCTGTTGAGTTTAACTCAAAGTTTTAGTTGTCAAGAGAATAAAAGTAATTCAGTATTCGTAGAGAAGGCTATCAAGCTTTCATTCATCTATTCTTTCTTTATTCAAATAGTTTTTCTTTCATCTTTATGCATATTTTCTCATAAACAAAGAAGTATTCGTTTTGTTAGTTACCTGATAGCTTGTAACTTGAAAGATTGATTCAATATTTATAATTGAATCAATAAATAATTTTTTTTGTTTAGAAAATACATGATACGTTTTGCTGAAGCTAGATACCTTATTGCCAATCTACAAAGACGTCGATAGATTATCCATCGTACAAATTGATAAAATACACTAGATTCATATAAATTATCAGTAGGTTTGAGAGCTATAAAATATATTTTTTTTAATTTTTTGTTATGTTTTAATTCTACAGTTGGGTCGTATTTATATTGTTTTGCTTCATATTCATTGGTGCATCTCAGTTGTTACTGGGGACCTGGAACATCGTTTGAAATTTATTGCACCAGATAAATTATGAATGAACAAAATACAACATTCAGTTACATTTCTGAACATTGATACTGTACTAAACCATGTGTTGGATGTTGTGTACACTTGTAATAATCTTAATTGCAAATATGTTATCAATAACTGGTATAAAGTTATAGTGACTTTCACTCGAATACAATAAAAAAAAATGAATTGTATTGAGATTTTATGAACTTTTTTTCGAAAGGACCTTAAATGTTGATTAGTTTTGTTTATAGCTTTTTACAAAGTTGCTCTGATTATCGATATATATAAAAACTTTAAATTACTCAAAACACAAACACAGAAAAAAACACTTACTAAATTCTATATTTTGAACTGTTGTTCGTAATCAAGAGAAGACTAGAAGAGATCTCTCTCACTTCGTCCTCTCTTCTAGCCTTCTCCTGATGACGAACAACAGTTCGAAATATTAAACTTAGTAAGTGTGTTTTTTCTGTGTCGTATTTTCAAAATAAACGAACACCTTCCTGGACCTAAATAGTATCCTAGACAGTTTCAGTTTGACAACATCGCCTTCATGAAACCCACTAACCCCCAACGGTACCTCCACTTTAGTAGTTGGTACCCACTTCACTTTATGAAATCCATCCCTCGTTTCCTTTCCATATGTATTCATTGCATTTGTAGTAAGTTTAATGATAGAACATCTGAGATTAAGTAACTTGAATTTTTCAAAAGGAGTTTCCCCTAACATTTTATTAAGAAACTAATTATTATGGTAGAAATTGATCATGCACCACAACTCTGATGGCAGTTCACCTTTTGTTATCACTTCTTTATTATTTAAAATTCCTAAATTACGCACGGCTGTCAAATCTTTTTCCAATCCTTTCATCCTCCCCATCTGCATGCAATCACTTCACTAAATCATTCTGTATATGTTGTAGAGGGTATCCTAATCTGGGAAACATATTCTCCCATAGGGCTTTCAAACATTATCGTTATAATATACCTCCTGTTACTGGTACTTACACGTGTGGATGCCGTACTGGATCGGTTAATTATTTTAACAGTATGACCCTCCTCATCATTTTATCTAAAACTGCTAATAACATTAATTCTCCTCTCACTTTTCCCGGTTCTTGTACATCCAGTAACTTATTTGTAGTTTGGATAGTACGAATGTCATTCAGTTTTACTGTAATTCGCCTTCTTTTGAATGGCCACACTTCAATTGTTGGTCGACGAATCCAGTTACCTGTTTCTACTATAATGTCCACATTTATTAAATGAGTGCTTCAGAATCCCAATTTCAATATAGCACTCCAAGTATATCTGCACTACTTCTGAGCAGCCTACTTCAAGATCTTCTGAGGAAACCTTTATTCGAAAGTTTCGGTGCTAGAGATCTCCAGATCTTCATTTAATTGGATAACCATTTTATTCATTTTCTCTTTCGTTTTATAATCTAATTATTCTTAGCATTATCTTTTAAATTATTTCAATTTAATGTACTATGCTTTCCTGAGCTTTATTTTTTCTTTCATTTTTTTACAAAAAAAAAGTTTTTATTATTTATTCCTTCATTTATGTTCTCCTATTCGTACGTTTTTAATTTATAATTATTTCCATTCTTCTTTCATTTAATGAAAAGAGAGAGGGAATATCACTTATATATATATTTATTTTTTCCAGGTCAGATTGAGTGACTTGCCTAAACTTCCTCTATTCTACCCAGCATTGAAGTTGATGTTTCAAGATGAATGTGAAGAACTAGAATTGAAAGCCCTTAAAAGACAAATGAAGAAAGAAAGATTAGAAAGAGAACTCAGTGCTTCTTGATAACATATTTATACCAATATAATTTTTTTATCCTGTTTTCTTTCAGTATGATATAATCCTTTTGTAGCTAATATTTCACAGATTGCTGTTCACAAGAATATCTTCAATTTGAATCACAACGTTCACAAAAGGTAAGTACATTTATTATACATTTATTTTTTTGATATTCTATATTATAAATATAGTTTTCACGAAATGTCTATCTCTAACATTATTTAATTATTCGAAATCAAGGAATTTGGGTGTTTAAAGTACGATGAAAAATGATGTGAAGAGCTATATATTGATAAGTGAATTTCCCACTGATCGCACTGGTGAAGGTTTTCTTATGTGGCAGTGTTGAGTTTTCCTTTTTTTTTTTTCATTCAGTGTTTGTTTTGTTTTGGCAGTCTTGCTTGGCTTGGTTTACCTAATATATAAAGCAACTGCTGCCCAACCCGGTTTCACGGATGACAAAAATAATAATAATATTAATTTGAAGAGATTATCGTTTAACATGTACTTAAATGTTTTTAACATTAAAGATTTGTTATTAATTAACAATTAAAATTAAACATTTTAATTTAATTTAATTTATATTTAAAGAAAGTTAAATGTTTTGCAATAAGTTTGTTTAAAATATTTTAATCTGAATATTATGCAATTAATTCTTTATATATTTTACCATTTGTAAATTTTACAGCATTGGAGGTAAAATAATCTAAAAAGTTATCCACGTCAATAAGTAACTAATGATATCAATTTTGCTTATTAGTAGGGTTGCACACATGTACAGTTCGTAGAGATGGCGAAAAAAATGCGAGTTGATATAAAAAAAATCGTGCTGTAAAGGTCATTACGCAATACACACGTTAATCCATAGATAAAACATTCACTGCCATGTTGTCTCCTGACTCATGTAGAGTTTAAGAATATATATCGTTATGGAGGTCTCAAAAACCCTGGTTGGAGTTTGATAACATACAAACAGACATACGTTATCTAAATTTATTAAATTAGATAAGGAAGTAGGATCAGTGAAAAAAATATTCTGGAAAAATATGTTTCAGTACTTGTCTCATGTTGAAAAAGGAAGCGCGCAAACTTGTCTTAGTTCGTGCTGTGATTTACTACACGAAACAGTCAAAATACTGTCAATGAAATCCTCTTTTGAGTTAATAAATTAATGAATCCAGCTTAACAAGATACAGAATCTCTCAACAATAAACCTGACCAAACTTTATCGCTCGATTTGCATCCGGATCAGTAGAACTTTTCAAAATGCTAAAACTACGAATATGGAGAACTTCCTATTCTTGCATGTTCTAATAACTACTTTTTTATTTTACTCATCAATATAATCAATGATAAACCACAATAAGAAAATGGGAAAGCAAGACTAAGATCTTTCAACCGTAACAAGCGGTCTTCGTCAGAGTCAAAAACCCAACTGAACACTAGATGCAGAAAACATCTGGTGAGGAGTTGAGAAGAGTGGGAGGGAAGAGTGTATTTTAAAAGGGTGAAAGCGCAGGAAAGGACTAATGTCCAGAAAGGGATGTTTGGGGACATTAGTCCTTTCCTGCGCTTTCACCCTTTTAAAATACCACTCTTCCCTCCCACTCTTCTCAACTCCTCATCAGATGTTTTCTGCATCTAGTGTTCAGTTGGGTTTTTGACTCTGACGAAGACCGCTTGTTACGGTTGAAAGATCTTAGTCTTGCTTTCCCATTTTCTTATTGTGGTTTATCATTGATTGTTATTTCACGTGTTTATGTGAAATCTTTTTTTCAACAATATAAATAAAAATCTAGTTACCGAATTACCAGCTATTAATGTCTATTTAAATAAAATTAGGAGCAAGTATTAAAATATAATATTTATATTATTATTTAATTAAAATTTAAAAAAAAATTTTTTTTAAAGTTACTTTTATAAACAGACTTTTCGGATTCTTTTACTATCAGAAATTATTTTAGGGTGACAGATACAAAAATGTATAAACTGAATTATCTTGATAGTCTATCTTGTGATTACGTGTTGTGTGAATTATCTTGTGATGGCTAAAAAAAAATTAATATTATTTGTAAGTAGCGAAATAATAATATTACAATAATGCTCATATTCACATTTGGTTGCTTAATTCAAAAATATAAGTTCTTTTCAGTTTGAGTTCAGCACCCTTCATTAAATGATATTAATAAAAATCACTATATTCTTAACATTAAGGAATTCAAATTTCAAAGAAATAATGATAAAAAATTTAACATTATTTTGTTAGTACAGAATTGTAGTTATTTTGTCAACATTTGGTTGAGAAAATGTATTGACAATGAACAAACAAACAAAAATTATAAGATGGAAAATTAGTGTAAATTGCAAATCTTCTAGTAACATTAGTCCATATTCCAACCAGAATGTACTTCTTATTTGCATATGCAATTTTACAATCAATTCCAATCAAATAAACTTTGAGGAGTTATTGCAATAGGTATAAATATTTTAATTATTATTCTAATTCCATTTACAGATAAAATAAAATTGCTATCAAAGAAATATTACCCTGTAAATTGTAAATCATTCCCCCATTTAATAGTTCTTTATATTTATTAGGGGAATAATTGTTTATATTATATTTTTATATTATTTGAAGTCTATTAAGATTTTAAACATTTTAGAAATAAAAAAATATATCACAAAAAATTATTTTTTTTACAGTTGATACAAAAATGGAATTTTGTTAGCATACATAAGCTTACTTTCATTTTTAAGCGCCTTTACAGATATTAGTACCCTATCTGTTCAGCACACCTTTTACTTTTTTTTTAAGCGCCTTTACAGATACTAGTACCCTATCTGTTCAGCTCACCTTTTACTTTTTTTTAAGCGCCTTTACAGATACTAGTACCCTATCTCTTCAGCTCACATTTTATTTTTTTTTTAAGCGCCTTTACAGATACTAGTACCCTATCTGTTCAGCTCACCTTTTATTTTTTTTAAGCGCCTTTACAGCAGATACTAGTACCCTATCTCTTCAGCTCACATTTTATTTTTTTTTTAAGCGCCTTTACAGATACTAGTACACTATCTCTTCAGCTCACATTTTATTTTTTTTTTAAGCGCCTTTACAGATACTAGTACCCTATCTGTTCAGCTCACCTTTTATTTTTTTTTAAGCGCCTTTACAGCAGATACTAGTACCCTATCTGTTCAGCTCACCTTTTATTTTTTTTTTAAGCGCCTTTACAGCAGATACTAGTGCCCTATCTGTTCAGCTCACCTTTTATTTTTTTTTTTAAGCGCCTTTACAGCAGATACTAGTGCCCCATCTGTTCAGCTCACATTTTATTTTTTTTTTAAAGCGCCTTTACAGATACTAGTGCCCCATCTGTTCAGCTCACCTTTTATTTTTTTTTAAGCGCCTTTACAGATTCTAGTACCCTATCTGTTCAGCTCAACTTTTATTTTTTTTTAAGCGCTTTTACAGATACTAGTACCCTATCTGTTCAACTCACCTTTTACTTTTTTTAAGCGCCTTTACAGATACTAGTACCCTATTTGTTCAACTCACCTTTTATTTTTTTTAAGCGCCTTTACAGATACTAGTACCCTATCTGTTCAGCTCACCTTTTACTTTTTTTAAAAGCGCCTTTACAGATACTAGTACCCTATCTGTTCAACTCACCTTTTACTTTTTTTAAAGCGCCTTTACAGATACTAGTACCCTATCTGTTCAGCTCAACTTTTATTTTTTTTAAGCGCCTTTACAGATACTAGTACCCTATCTGTTCAGCTCACCTTTTACTTTTTTTAAAAGCGCCTTTACAGATACTAGTACCCTATCTGTTCAACTCATCTTTTACTTTTTTTTAAGCGCCTTTACAGATACTAGTACCCTATCTGTTCAGCTCAACTTTTACTTTTTTTTAAGCGCCTTTACAGATACTAGTACCCTATCTGTTCAGCTCACCTTTTACTTTTTTTAAAAGCGCCTTTACAGATACTAGTACCCTATCTGTTCAACTCATCTTTTACTTTTTTTTAAGCGCCTTTACAGATACTAGTACCCTATCTGTTCAGCTCACCTTTTACTTTTTTTAAAGCGCCTTTACAGATACTAGTACCCTATCTGTTCAACTCATCTTTTACTTTTTTTTAAGCGCCTTTACAGATACTAGTACCCTATCTGTTCAGCTCAACTTTTACTTTTTTTAAAAGCGCCTTTACAGATACTAGTACCCTATCTGTTCAGCTCACCTTTTACTTTTTTTTAAGCGCCTTTACAGATACTAGTACCCTATCTGTTCAACTCATCTTTTACTTTTTTTAAAAGCGCCTTTACAGATACTAGTACCCTATCTGTTCAGCTCACCTTTTACTTTTTGAATCAATCACTAAGTTACCAATGCAACTATTAATATTCACTCTTTACCAATATTATTAACGACTATAAAAACTTTAGCAATAATCCCCTTTTGCATCACATTACTCCCGTTAAGCATATACCGACGCTCCAGCTCCCTGCGACGGCAAGCTATACATTTGTTGAATAGATGCAATTGTTGATACTTATGAGAGATAGTAATTATCTTCTTCGGTGAAGACCAATCTATCAGAAGACTTTCTTTCTGATGAATTTGATTGATCATTAATTTTGATAGGATTTACTTTAGAATTAATCATCAAATAATTATCAAACTTTTTTTAACGTAACAATATACATTGTATTCTGATAGATTTTATTCCATTGGAATGGAATTCCTTTTTTTAAAAAAAAAACTAATTTCTAACAAATTAGTGAACTTCTTTTTTATGTAAACAAATATTCACTTTTTTTTGTTTACCTAAAATCATTGTTCAATGAGAATGATTGCAATTCAAAATCCTTACTATTTCCTGGTATAACTTCAGAACCAATAAAATAAAATGAATAAATTTCCTTTAATTTTATTAGAACATAAATTCTCTAAGTTTGAGAATATTTTTATTCCACATTTAGATAAAAAAAAACTTAAACTTATCTTTTAGAATGTCATCGAGATTTAATATTTTTTGCAAATGTATTAAAGGGAAATAAAATATACTTCATGAAAACAATGTTAATGTATTAAACAAAAATATATGTTTTACTTGAAATTGGCTTTTAAATTATACAACAAAAGAAATTAACTATTTACAACTAAATCTATAATACACAGTTGATCAGTCAAAATTAAATTAACTACTTTTTTCAATTAATTACATGGATTTAATATATTTAAACAGAAAATAAGTACAAATACAAAAAAAAACCATGATAGTTGGTAAAAAGCCAAAAAGAGGTTTCAACAATTAACAATTTGAATACTATTTCTGATGGAAACTTAAAAGAATGGGATACATTCAAGAGTAAGAATCAAAGTTTACAGATATCCTAAAATGGTTCCAACTAAATAGAGTACTGTAAGCAATTGATAAGAAAAATGTACAAGTGTGGTATATAACAAAATTTAAGGAGATTCATACTGTACATTTAATTACAGTGAGACATTTGTTTGAAGACATATACGTATTATCTTACACAACAAAGCCAACTCTTGACAGTCTTCGTTCCCTTTACTTAATTCCGATAAAAGAAATAACGTGGCATAATCAATAATCAAAACAATAACCTCTAACTTATTGACACAACAATCAAAATCATAAATCTCCTATTTGTACAATATAAATAAAAAAAAATGTAGGAGATTGACCATTTTGTTTAAAGCTGTGTATCCCTCTAATCCCATTGCATTACAACGAAAATACAACGACAAATAAATACTACTACTTACAACGATATAATGTAAATCGAACTCTCAATTAATTTTCTTTTGTTTTTAAGTTTTGTACTATTTTGGAAATTCATATAAAATACTTGTTTGTATTTTATTTGTAATAGTTTCCTCTATATTATAACAATGTTTTTGAACGCTGTATTACATTTAATCCGTGTACTTGGGCCACCAATTTTATTTTGATACCATCAATATATTTTTATATGACTCTATCTATGCACGATAATAGCGAGTCCGGCTTGGCCTAGTCTAGTGGTTTGCCGTTAGACTGAAGACTAATGACATAGTCGAGTCACTAAACTTTCTTTTTTGTGGGCATTATAATATATTGTTTCCGTTGCCTCTCGAAGAAGGCATGAAACAGTTATGAAAAAAAAACTACATAATGGTCTTCAAAAAGGAAAAATGCCTTCCCCCTTACAGAAGCATCCTGGCCCTAAAAGTCGCACTTAACTACGTATGCCAGTTAACAAATGAGTCTCACTTTCCAACCCCTGAAGATGAAAGATGTAAGTGTATACACACTTACACTGTTACTTGGTAACGACATGTATCATAACCCATAATAACAGTTTTTGAATAAAGCGAACTTAATTATAATTTTTAAACTTTTACAATATAGGGTACCTTAACATAAATAGTTTCTCAAAAGTTAAACTGAACTAATTATATTATATAAATAAAGAAGTCCCTCAAGTGTAACACTATTAAGGGACTATTGAATTACAAATTGAAGGTGTCTTCAAATTTGATAATATTCCGTATAGGTAATATGCCATAGATGGAAAATTTAAATGGTTTTATTAATAATAAAAGACTTAAGCAACGTATGAATTAGAGTAACGGCCCAACTCATGTAAAAGTATAAAACCTAATATATCCAGAAAAATATTTCAACTTAATGTTTGATCGTATCAAAATAATATTTCATACTTATTGTTTTAGGTAAGCAGAATTACCAGAACAATTGCGTGTGTTTGTATTCTCCTGTAGAAGAATCCAGTTTGTTTGTATAATAAAACATGCTATTACAGTGATTAATAACAAGATAAAGCAACAGCACTACATAACACCACAGAAATGTACGAGTATCACGTTTCAAGCATAAATTTATATTTTCATAATTTAAGAACGCAATAAGTATACGCATTATATACCTGCCTATGCACGTGATGTATGTAAAAAGTGCTCAAAAGAGAGATTTGACAGGGAACACAAACACAGCATTGTCTGAAAAGCTCAATAAGCTGACAAAATTAAAACATACAATAGTCCTCTAGATTAACAATTCCACACCATATTAAGGACATTTACCGGTAACTAGAAATTAATACCACGATAAGAAACTTATCTTGAATATCCCGCACTCAAAAATTTATCTATAGATTAGTCCACACCGATGCTTACTCCGGATTACAAAACAGATTCAACGTTCACACGAATATATACGGCTTGTTACCACTAATTAAGTATTAGTAATAAGCTGTGTTTCGATCAATAATTATTTAGCACACTTTTTATTTTCACAGGTAATACTTTTTGTCACCCTTTTTTATTTTAATGTAAATATTAAAGTTAAATATTTTTATTAATCATTATCATAATATAGAGGACAAACTCACGTTTTCTTGAGGACGTGTTGTGACAATCTCACCCTGAAAGATGAAAGTGTCAGAAAAAAAAATGTAAAACGAAACAAACAAATGGAATGTTACCCATTTATACTTCAGAAAAGAATAAAGAAGTATACACAAAGTGACATTTTTTTTAGCCTTGAACTAAGTCCATCAATTTCATTTAGTAAAATGAAAGAGATACGGCAATATCCTTCCATAACTAATGAAATTAGTCAATTTATTCACTTTATGGAACCCTCTGCGAATTAAATATTTACACAATGATAAGACAATAATCAAAATTAATTTAGGAACACGAAATAACAGATTGTTTTTGCAGAGTCATTTTGCAAAACGTAAAACAATCAAATTGAATAATATTCTCACCACAAACATATATAATGGCTGAAATATTGGCGTAAATTCAAGTTACACACACTTGGTATTTCAGAAACTTGTTGGCTCACTTCTTGGATCAATATTAGATAACAGACATAATAGATGTTCTTTTCTATAATATTGTTTTTGAAAATATCTTTATTTTGAATTCACAAATAGCGATAGAACTAAAGTATTCGAACGAAATATTGTATATTTCAAAGAATTACGAAATAAACAATTTGACATTATAAATATAATATTTATGATCACTTTTTTTTTAAATAAAAATATTTTAATAATTAAATACTTTTAAATTGCTATCTAATTCGATGTCTTATGATGTGAATTCAACAACAACAACAAAGTATGAAAATATATGCCTGAGGTTTTTTTTATAAAAAAAAAAAAACAAAACAAAATAACTTAATTAAAAACGTTACTTTAATGAAAAAGTAAAAGTTCATTAAATTTCAAAAGTAATTATTTCATTTGAATATACAAAAGCCTTTAGTGAGTAGTAATTCTTAAGTTCGATCAGTTAAAAAGGCTACTAAACACTTACCCTCCTATTCATATCACGTCTATTTATCCATATGAAATATTAAATTATTTTCTCCAATGAAGATCACTTCACTTGTGTACACTTTGAATTAAAAGTTACTCGAAAAATAGTTTCAATATTTTTTTTTCTTCAAAATCTAAATATACTCATCCACTCCATTAAAACCATTAAAAAAAAATAAATACTCGTAAATAAAATAAATCATAAACTCTACTCTTCATACATTTAAGTAAATTCAAAAAGACAACTCAAGTATTGCTTTCTTTACTTAACTGAAGCATAAAAATATAATAATATGTATAAAAGAAGAAAAAAACCGATAATTTAATAGTTAGATGCAATATTTTATCCGTCATGGTCAAGTCATGTTTATGTACACTTCTTAACGTATCACAACCTGGTTAACTATGCCACAAAATTATAAGAACTATATACCCACTGAACCTATAAAAGATGGTAACAACTTACTCGCTTAAATTTAAAACGGTCTACTTTTTACAATATCAGAAAAGTAGGTGAGATTAATCTTACAAGCAAATGAAGAGGAAATGAAGTCCATAAAAGAATCAGTAAGGGAAGAAATGAAAAAGAAGCGACTTTTGCAGATCTTCTTTCAGAGGATCCCAAGGCAGTTCACCTGAACTCGTATATCTGGGTACTATGTTCAGACATGTGGGTTAGAGTTAGTGATTGATACCTGAAAGACAAGTTATTTACCTAAATATAAAAACAAAACAATGAAACTATAGTATGTATAAGATATATATAAGTAGCACATTCTTACATAAAAATAATGAAACTCATAATATTGATTGCAACAGAGCTAAATTTATTACCTATAAAAAATCGGTGTTATTAAGAAATATTATCGAATCTTCTCTGATTAAATTTAATAGATCAAAATATTGTAAACATTAGTAACGGTTTGTTCCAACTTGACTCAATCCTAACGAAGGCAATAGCTTCATCTAAGAGAGTTGACAGCCAGCGGATGGTTTTTTACTTTTTCTTTGTTTCAAAAATATCAGTTTCTTTGTACTCCTTTGTTTCCCCAAACATCCTTCCCTGGACTATTCTCATTTCTTGTACTTTACACCCTTTTAAAATACTACTCTTCCCTCCCACTCCTCTGAACCCCTAATTATGATGTTTCAGCATCTTGTGTTTCAGTTGGGTTTTTGACTCTGACGAAGACGGCTTGTTACGGTTGAAAGATCTTGGTCTTTTTTTCCCATTTTTTATTGTGGTTTGAACATATATAAGTACGTGTATATAATACAGACATATTTACCATTCACAATTAAAAATTGAACGTAATTTACTGAACAATGGATATTCATTCAAACTAAGTATTAGAGTACCAAATAATAAAATTTTATTTTAATAATTAGTAAATTACTTTAGTAAATACTTAAAAGTATTACTTTCATAAGTATGAAAGTAATATATGAATAAATAAATAATATGAAATCAGCAATACATTTCAGCGATATATGTAGCCTTCTTAGACAATAAATCATAAAAGTTTGAAGTCTCATAAAGGTTGAAATATATTGCTAATTATATAAATCTATTGAAGGGTCAAACTTTTCCTCTTACATTTAGGAGTTATATTTTCGTATTAACACGAAGTTATGCCGATATTTTTGAAATGCTTTGACTGAGATCTGACAAATGATATAACTTTCTACAAACATCTGAGTTTGTTAGAAAGAAAACTTTCTTCTTAAATAAAACAATAAGTTTTTTGTATTAATCATATGATTATCATCAGTAGTGGTAGCCTATCTATATATAACATATTCCCCAAAAACGTGATCGAACAAAGCTATTAATTTCTTTTTCAAACATTAGCCGAACTCAGCTATTTCCTTAGTGCTGATTTCTTGATAAATTTTACAGTAGCCCTGACTAAATGTATTCATATGCAATTTTTTTTGTAATTATAAAAATTAACTAAAAAATATTATTGGATTCTAATGAAATTTCTAACATTTTTTTCTAAAACTTTGAAGATACTTTTTTAATCAGCTTAAATCTATTGTGTGTGATCTTCCTGTATTTTTTTTTGTTATAATTGTGTAATTGCACTCGATTTAATTGTTAATTAAAGTGTCTAAGTCTGATCAATTAAGTACAATGTGACTTAAATTCTTCATTCATAAACATTGTAATTCATTATGTTGAAGAGAGCCGTGACAGTAATTTCCATTATTATGTCTTTATATTATTTCGTAATACATAAGAGTATAATAATTGCATATTACCTCTTCAAATTTTCATTATAAATAACAATTTTAAAAAACCTCAAGGTAACCGAGTGGCAACGTGCTCGACTCTAGACTCGTAGAAGCGGAGTTCAATACCTACTAAGGCCCTCGATTTATTCACACGGGAGGTTAATAAATCTGAGCAAGTCATCCCTCGGAGAGGACGTTAAGCCGTTGGTACCAAGTCTATACTATGTCAGGTACTCGTTAAAGATCGCTACTGCAAATACACTAGAGTTAGGCAAAATTTACAACTCCCAAAGTAGAATGTTGATTGTGTTGTATCAGAAAGTACCAATGTTCGGTTTATTTGTGTCCTCTTGTGGAACTAACAATTTATTGTTTCTAATTGTTTCTTATCATGATTCTAGATAGCAACTAAATGCCTTCTAATGTGCTGTCTATTGATTCTTTAAATACCTGAACTCATTAACTGTGAGTTGCATATGCACCACTTCACTTTCAAATTGCTTTTTATTTATTATTTTCACTTTAAGGATCAAATCATAATGTCATACACTTGTTGCTGATTAACCTACCCATTATTTATGCTCACTCATTCTCTCTTAGTGTGTCTCTGTTTCGAGATTGGGAAGTGGAAGGCAAGGTAAATGTAAGAATGATATTTAAAATAACATTTTTCAGATACACAAGTAGAAAAAGAAAGAAATTGTTTGAACAACTGTTGAAGTAAACCATATCAACTTCTTTTAATTAATATTCCACCATGATGAATGCATATGTCCATTTTATGAAGACAGATATAACTGGTGTACAGTTGGCATTTAAATTTGATTCTACATTCAAACATCACCAGAAATTAATGATAATTTTTTTTTTTTTAATTGTTCTTCATTTTACAAGATCTTGTTAGACTCCTATCTCATAATAATTCAATATTACATCAATGTTACAGGGCTGTTCCGGTTAGACAGTCTTCATGTTAATAAGTAAATGACATTTCCTTTAGTCCAAAGTGTATATATAAGTGAAGTCATTAATCCGTTCTTCTTATGATAGCTATTAATATGTAGCTGTTAATCTTTTTAGAAATAATAAAAAAAAAAAACTTGGTCATTCCTGGCACAGTTGACATCAATTATGGTTTTGTCATAAGTGATTTTTCACGAATGCACAAATGAAATACCAGTATTAAATACAATTCCTGAGTCAAATACGAGAGAAGAACTGACTTTGTGACATTGGACTGGGTTGAAATCATAGCACAATAGCAAGAATAACACGTCAGATGATGAAAGACTAAGATTTGCGTCCTCTTTCCTTCTTTGGTTTTATATTTAATCAAAAACATTGCACTATTCCTAAGAACAAACCTCTGAGACGTTTTGTCTAATAAACCAAATCATTTAAGAATAACTCAAAAAGCTTTTACAACATTAAATAAAATTATTGATTTAATAGGGGAATATATAATTCAATATATATATAGTTCATTTACTACTCTAGTTTACTTTTATTCCCTTACGGATGACTCATAAGAAGATATTAGTCCTTCAATATTTTAAATTTTTCTGTTAACAACCTTTTCAATTGATTAAGATATTTAAAAAATAAACATTCATTCAATTATATACTATACTGTTATAGTAAGTTTTTAATATAACCTTATTCATCCTACCCAAAGTTAATAATTAATATATACAGCTATGTATCCGTTTGATTAATTATAAAAAAGGATTTCATCATTCCCGTTTTGATAATTTGCAATAATTACATAAAACAAATTATGAATAAAGAAGAAAAAGACCTGTGTCAAACAGTTTTTTTTTTAAAAAAAAATATGGAAACAGTTGAATGTGGATACTTTTATTTATTAAATCATTCAAAATTACTAAATAACACACATCAACTGCAACAAAACTTTTGAACTTTTGGTATATGTATTAGTTCTTTCTGCCATTCATCTTGCGAGTTGATTGTACAAAATAAATATAATTTACAATCACTCCTTTCATTTATCTAATTTTAACTATTTATATATTTTGATAATTTTAACACACTATTCCAAAACTCATTTACAACTTTTTTCGTTCAAGTAAATATATTTTAAACCATATTTAATCATTTATGATGGTTTTTTATGTACACAAACAAATTATAAGGCTTCCAACATTAGAATAAATGAATAGAATTGCGAAAAAAATAGCGAAATTTCGTCAAAAATCAGAAGAGTAACAAGAAGTAAAACATTTTTCGTAATTCATGTCTACTAAGAATAACAAAAATAGTGACTTACATTTCTGAACTTCTATGGTAATAGTATCCTTCGATTGTAGCTGTAGATTTTTGGAAGCAAATATAGTAGAATCCAGCGAATGAAGCGCCGTTGATATCTTTGATTGTGTGGTCAGGTACAAGGAAGTGTTCTTTCCACCTCATAAATACGTAGTCCGTGTTTTTTATTTCATCATAATCAAAATTATCCGAGTTAAATGTCTTGACATACTGACAAAAAGAAGTAAATTTATTCTGGAAAAAAAAAGACAACACAACAATAAATACCTCAATTGAAAAAAAAACTAACTTTGTACCACCATCATAGATACTGTTTTTTATGGTTTACAATTTTAAACAAATAAGAATAATTATTATCCTTAGAACGTCTTTTTTTTTCCTTTGGTAATAACTAGTGTAGGAAGAACTTAAAAAGGTGTCCCCTCATCTTTTGGAATCGGATAGGGTTCTGAAGTGAAAGGCAATACGTCCACTTGTGCTATGACTTGTCAGAAAGTTTTATTTTATGATTAGAATAAGGGAAAGGATCACTAAGTTTACTAAATCCACGTTGGATAAAATCTTTTCTTTGGAGACTTAGTGTCTCTAAATGAAGACTCTTAGTGTCTTCATTCCCTTATTATAATCATGAGTAAATACTACAAATAAATAATTACATAGCTCGTGAGTTTTATTTCATGTAGTATGTTTACTTTTTTTTTCTAAATTTATTGTAAGTTACTTATATTTAGAATTATGATAATATAACTGGAACTAGTCGGACCACGTAAAACCGTCAACCCTGATTATAATTTTATAATGCGTTTTATGGTTTAGGTTAGTTCGTAGTAGATGTCTAACAAAAGAACACACATAGGTCAAACATTAGTCCTTTGTGATACCAAACAAATAATTACCATTGAAATGGCTAGGCACCGGTGGTTTAACTTCCTCTCCGAGGGATAACGTGCTTATTTATTCATCTCCAGAATGACTAAATCGGGGACCAGAGTGAGTATTGAACCCCGGATCTACCAGTCCAGAGGCGAGTATGTAGCCACTGGGCTAACCTGTCCCTCTGACATGATTTACAAAACAATAAATTTACAAGAAAAAATCAGAACTACCTAAAAAATGCAGATTTAACCTATGGATAATGAATTACATAAATTTATCACACCGGGAAAGACCATGATGAAATGTTCATATAAAATTTTTAAGTAAAACTACTTTTCTTTAAATAACGTTACTAAATGTATTTTAAATAATTTGTATTTTTAAATACCGGTTTAAATTACAAACATGAAATTTTAATATAATTCTTGCCGCAAAAAATTAAATATTAAAAAAGTTATTTAAAGCATACGAATAATAATCATAATATAAAGGAAACAATTATTAATATATCATAAATAACATTATATTGTTGGTTGATTTATTGCTGTTTTCACTATCAATTTTAAACCCAATGTAAATTAAAAAATGTAATAATTATTTTTTAATATCTTGCAATAATATTTATGGATATTTCCATTTATAAGATTTAAAACTTGTCTGGGATTTAATAACATTTATTTCGTTATTTTTAGAATCATATACACAAATAAAATATATGATCACTCTATGTTTTTATCATCAAGTTTCAATCTATGTAAGAAAATTTGATCTCTTGAATCATATCAGAATGTTACAACCAAAGAAAACCTTTAAAGACTAATTTTATGGCTAAACATAAATACGAAACAAAAATAAAAAAAAAAGATAATTAGAAAAAGAAATTTTTACTTGAAAATTAATGATCTACTCCATTAATACATGAGTTGAATAACTATTTATGAAATGAAATTAATAAAAAAAAAGTAATGTCAAGCAAACCAACCCAGTGCTTCTTATCGACATCTTCATCTGCTTCCCATTTTCTTGTAAGGAAGGGGTATTTCTTACTAATAATTTCTCCATCGAAGAATGTTGTAAGAGTTGGATATTCTTCCGTTAAACCTTTAATTTTCAAATACCCACATAAATAAGAATTTTCTTCGTCAACGAACTAAAAGAAAAAACAAATTAATGATCAATATTATAATATTTAATATATAATTTACATTAATGATAATTATAATCACGTACACAGCATGATAATCGTTACTCTTAATTCAAACAGCCTGAAGAGACACCGTAAATTGGAAATCATCCCAATAAAGTGCATGACAAGCTTAAAATTACTGCAATGTACGAGATATTTCAAAGAAATAAAGAGTGATTAACAAAATTTCTTATTATAAGTCCTGCATGCTACATACAGGGCAGTGATATTGATACGATACATTCGCTTTTGGCGCGAAGATTGTTGAAAGAAGAATGCTTATTGCTTATAATCTTAAACAGTGTTTTAAAAATTGGTTTAATTGATGTATAAAGAAGTGAATACATACCATACTTCAATTGAAAGGAATGCTATAATAATTTACTTCATCCATGATGGGGAGATGTAGAAGTGATGTTACACATTTATTAAATATAATTGTTAAAACTGGCATAAAAAAAAACTACAAAAATAGGGCGAAGAATTAAACTACAAATGGAAGTTGCTACTTCATCTTTTTCTGGCATTGCTTACAAATATGCTTAGAGGAAGGAATTATATTATATAATTATATAATATGATTATATGGTCAAGTAAAATCTGTTACTTAGTATTAGCAACATCTGCTTTCAAATATGATATAATTAATGATATAATGATAATACATGGGAAATAAAAATTAAAAATTAGATCAGTTATTATAAGGCAGCACTCAAGAAACAAGGTGGATTTTTTGGATAATGCACTGTATACGTAACTTTACAAAAATAATTTCATTTCAGTTGGCGCCAAAACATCAAAACAAAGTCTACACCACTTGCAATCTACTGGTGATGATAGTACTTTAAATTCATTTATATATATTTTAACTCTTCCAGATTGTATAAAAATTAGAGTTAAATACATGATTTAACATATTTTTTTTGGGATAACACTTATGCAATTTCTCCTTCCTAGTTTTGTTCTCAGGAAAAATCTTTACCTTCATTGGACAATGAGCCATACATACTTATATAAAAATTCAATATTCTAGGATAAGATTAAAACAATGCACAGAAAAAAAAACATTTACATACAACTGAAGAATGACAACTCCAATGAAATCAAAACATCATCAACCAGAATTAATAAAAATTTAAGAAATGGTCAATTTTCCCAGGAATATAAACATTATTACCCCTCATTGGTTGAAAACGGTTTTAATTAGAATACAATGACTCTTAAATTACCTGTAAAACTACTTCCACTTCATAACTGTTTCCCTTAGATTTTTGATGTCCTTGAAACCTTGAACCATTATAAAGTAAAGACCGAGAAACACCTGGTTGTTTAGAATTAGCAGGAGGAGGAGGAACAATATCAACTTTTACAGGCATTATTTGAAATAAATTAATACAAAATGATAGTAACAATACTTTAACCTACGGATGTGACGTCTATTGTTTTCACTTTTACAGTGTTGTTGCATAATATTGTGCCATGCCTTTTCAGATTCCTCTACCACAACTGCTACTTTTTTGAAACTACCAATAAAAATTATGTGTAATTTTCGTAATCTGCTAAGGGGCATATAAAAGTTCAGTGGATTATTTCATTATTATGAATGGCGTAAATTACCTATAAAGAAGCAGTGAAAACCATTCAAATTAAGATGAAAGAGTCTAACAATTAAATATATCTATTTTTACCTTCTTTAAATGAAATTAGCTTTAGCTGAAACAAACATTTTTTTAAGTCATATTTTTTTCCAGTATAGTATCCCTAATTCATATAACCTCTTTTATGGTTGTAAAAAAAGAACAATCAAATTCATGTTAAAATGGAATGAATAGTGTTAATTTCCCTGTTCTACCCATGGTTTAAACACTAGTCTATTTCAGACAAATCATATAACGTTTAATTACACTTTGGTATTCTTAGAAAAGTAGTTTTTTAATATCATTACAGCCGTTTATCCTGACGACTTGGGCTCAGGAAAAATGATTTGTTTTGTTTTAGAGTATAAAAATCTATATTTACATTTCTTTCACAAATTTCCTGTTGGAGTGTTTCATTATATTCTTAAGTTTACCAGTTAATATTGTAGCATAGACATTTTTTATGAACTTCCTGGAACATTAGAAAAAAGCGAATAAAATAAGTAGTTTTTATTATGACCATCCAATTTGGGTTAGTGTAATTCAAGTTTCAAACCAACTATCAGATTAAGGCTGTTTTTAAATAGGGCATTCCACAACTGTAGTGATTCGTGACATCTCAAGTTGTCATTACAATTTTCTTCTAAACGAATTATTGATTTTCTTCGTTAACATCATTTAATTTTTTTTTAAAACACTCTGTTTTAAGATTAAAGTAAGCAGCATCTTTTTTCAATGTATCGTCCATCAAGCAGCAGATATACCATATATGTTTATATATGACTGTACTCTATCTGGCATGTAAACTCACCAATTTTTTCAATGAGCTATTTGAATTTCGATTAGGAGTTTAAATGGTTGATTCTTAATATAATTAGTCTTTTGCTCATGTGGTTATTCAGTGATTATTGATAGGCTGGACTCCAAAATTCTAAGAACGTTTTTAACCATGAATATCGTATTGATAATAAGGCCATTGTTAAAATAAAAGATTCGGTATAGTTCGCGGGTAAATTTTTTGTCTTAACATTTTAAGATAAAAAATATGTTGTTTGGGTGTTGTTTAGAAAAAGGTATATATATATTAACAGCATGACTTGCTTTGTATTTATACAAGTAGTACATAGTACATTTAAGGTATAAAATTAAATTTAAATGTCAGGATTTAATTGGAATCCTAATTTAAATTGGAAATAGGGTACTTAGGTTAGCTTCTTTGGCTTTACCGTCTACCTGCTCATTCCCAGCTATTCCCTACAGCCCTTCACCTTTGGCATTCAATATGACCACCAGTCTGTCTTATTCTTATAATAATGTCTTTATGGCTGATATTAAAAAGGAATCACTAGTTCTTTAAGAGTTTGAATGGGACTTTATTACCTGTTTATACATTAAATTCGTTTTACAGGTTTCCACTCAGTTGCCGTATTTATTGGACAAAAGTTTAGGAATTTATATCAGTCATCTGCAATACATATATTAACTTGGGGGTCCCAAACGATAAAGGCCTGGTCGACATTGTCTTACACTTTGCTGCCATCTGTTTAGACCAAAATGGCTTCTAACGAGAGGCTGGTAGGTAAGCTTGAACTGGTAATGGCAAAGTCCATTGGATCGTGGATCGTCCCAGTCATTGCCTGATACTTCACCATAAGATTGATGTACCTAGGATAAAGTGGTCACCTTTTACAGCTTGTGCACTATAGACGTAATGTTTGCCAGCAGACAGACACATCATATGATTTTGAAACTTTTAGAGCAGTACTGAGTAGCTCAATTTTTTTTTAATATAAAGAACTTATATATACACAGGAGCAAAATAAGCTATTGTATGTAAAACAGCCCCATAATAAATTACTTTTCTAGCGCTGCTCACAGGTCCCCTACTCAATTAAGATAAGCTGTTAGTATTTTGCAGGGATTTACTAGTTACATGGACCATATGACTCTCACAGCTAAAATTAGTAGCAGAATAATTCGTAAGCACTTAAACTCCTTTAAAAGGTCTACAGGTGTCATACATCAGCAATGTTGAAGCAAGTGTTGTATAGACAGAATTACCTATTCACATTGCGTTATTGCTGATTGAGTATTGTTTAGAAACAATGTATATATAAATTCTTTATATATATATAAATTCTTTCTTTATATATATATTCGGTTGGTTACTTGCCGTTGCGTCTACAACGTGCTTGGTCTCCCTTTCTCTTTTCTCATGAAGACAGATTACCCGAAAATTTGAGTCTGTAAGTGTGTTTCCCTACTTTGTGTGTTGCTCTTTGTTAATCTCGAACTCGTATTGTGTCCAGTTTGGATCGTATTTCGTTTTATCAGTGAATATATATATATATATATATATATATGATTGGTTGATGCGGGACCAAATAAGGTTGACTCATTTTTTCAGTTGAAGGCTTCTAGCTCTCATCGAAGTCACGTACAGCGGTTCTTCTCATCCATGGAGTCATCTCCGCCGACACAGCAAAAAGTATAAGGTCTCGCACTCCCTCAGAAAATAAACAGTTGCCGTGCGATGTCGATTTTTCCACTTCGAGTTTTCCCGGTCCGTAAGCTAGAAGCCTTCAACTGAAAAAATGAGTCAACCTTATTTGGTCCCGCATCAACCAATCAGATATCAGAACCAGACACCTCACGTAGATTTCAATATATATATATGTATGTATATATCAGAGTCAGTTGGGTTTTTGACTCTGACGAAGACCGCTTGTTACGGTTGAAAGTTTATAGTCTTTTTTTTTCATTTCATATTGTAGTTTGATCATTCATTGCTATTTAACGTGTTTATGTGCAATCTTGTTTATATATATATGATCAAACCACAATATTAAATGAGAAAAAAAGACTATGATCTTTCAACCGTAATAAGCGGTCTTTGTCAGAGTGAAAACTCTGACGAAGACCGCTTGTTACGGTTGAAAGATCATAGTCTTTATTTTCCATTTCATATTGTGATTTTATCATTGTTATTTCACGTGTTTATTGTGATATTTTGTTATATTAAAGTTAGTATAAACAATTCTCCTCTTTGGTAGAATTTCATCCAATAAGGTTTAAGCCAAAACAGCAAGACACAGCTCTTCTCTCACTTCTCTACATTCTTTGGTACAACTTGGAATGCATCCACCTAAGTTGAGATAAAACATGTCTCAGCAATAATGATGCAACGCAACATTTCGATTCTTAATGCCCAGTGCATGGTAGAAAGATGGAAGTGTTGGCCATGCACCGGTATTTAGTTGATTGCTTAGTAAGTTTTTTTTCTTATTGTTCAAACCGATCCTCTAGCGGGTGATAACGTCAACTATTTACCGGCTTTTTGTTAGATCGCTGATTATACATTGGGAGTCCTAAATTTTGCCTAACTCAAGTGCATTTTGAGTAGGGATCTTTAAAGATTACCTGACATTGTATTCTTGACATCGGCTTGGGGCAGAAAGCTTAACATCCTCTCCGAGGGACGACGGACGTACTCAGATTTATTAACCTCCCGCTTAAATAAATCAAGGGCCAGGTGGGGATCGAACCCCGGACTACCAGCCCTGAGGCGAGTACGTTAACCACTGAGCTAACCTGGCCCTCTTGCTTAGTACGTTATAGTGGAATGACTGCACTGGTACCAGTGGTTATTTAAACCAAAGCCATATCAATATTCTTTTCTTTCCTTCCGATAATCGTATTATAATACTTTAGCCAAGAAAATTTTAAAACTGCTAAAAATAAAAATGACCTATTCAATGTTTATTTCAATAAGAACTGAAGCAGAAGTTAAAAATTTAGGTAAACAAAAAAAATCTTTAATAAATATTTATATTTTATTTAAAGGCATAACAGTCTCTTTTTTAACAAAATAATAATAATACCTGGAATTACTTACATACACAAAAGACTATAAGCTCAAATATGTCTATATATTAAACAAGTTAAAATAATTATAGATACATTTTTGTTATTTTAATTATGTACAACTTTTCACCTGGTATTTTTTTCTCTGCAATAATTCTAGCAAGAATATGGTGTTTTTTAAAGAGAGCAATTATTGAAGTAGGGTTATTGTCTTCAATAGCTACTATGTATCCAGCACCTTTATCCGAGAGAAAGTGGTGCACTTGAGGAATCAATCTGCAAAATTAAAACAGGAATAAATGATTTTCCTTGACAAGTTAACGAACAAGTAAAGAATATAAAATGTACTGTTTGAAAAGTAAAGAGTAAGTTGCAAACTATTGTACCAAACAGAGACACATAAAAATGAAATTATTTTCAGTAAAACACAAAGTACTTTTAAAATTGCAAAATGCTTTCAAAATAACTGATATAATAACGGCTACTACTTAGCCGACTGAACTTACATGTCTGAAGATGATTTCTTTAAAGACAACATCAACAAGGCCAAATATTCATAAAAAAAAAGGAATAATATTTAATAAGGACCTAAAATATTTGTTACAGTTCAATATAAGAGTAAATTAACTGTCTAAAGGTAAGTAAGCTATTACAAAACCTTCAGGAAAATACCTCCTAACAGTAATCTGTTAATCCTAACAATATCATCTACTAATATCCCAGGATATTCGAGAATACGTCTGAAGAGGATATGGCCAAATGACTTACTACTGTGAACTGCTCTTGACGATTTTTTTCTTTCTTATACTAGGATTTATTGAATATTGTATTATAACTTTGTTCCTACACCAGAGGTATAATCACTGGATCACTTCTTCCTGAAGTGTCTGTGGTATCAATGGTACTGGTAATGTTAATTATACTGTTGTCTCCTAATGAAAAAAAAAAAAAAAATGGTAAGTAATACATCAATAGTGTCAAATTGCAGTAACCTGTTTAAAACTTGGGTTCCACAGACTCCACCAGCCCAGGACCGCTCCAAACCTCCTTGTATTTCTTCGGGGTCAGTCACAACATAGGGAGGATTAAACACCAGTAGATCAATTGAGTTTGTCAAGTGAAGACTGGTCGTCAAATCACCACATATCACACTAACTCGTTCCTTGAAACAAATTGTTAATACATTAGATAACTAATTCATTGTAATATGCAATTTAACTATTTATATTATCCAATTATAATAAAATCTGACAACTTAAGTACTTAAAAGAGATGAAAGTCAAAAAGTTCCTAACAGACCAGAATCAAATATCTACCAAAAACTTTGAGTCAATCAGGTTATACTAAAAGAAATAAAAAAACTCATGTTTGGTGATAGAAGTTGAAACTTACCAGAAATGTGTGTTCATTTCAATATGTTCACTGAAGAGATTCAATTTTTGTGTCGACTGTGTGAACTTTATTCACAGGAAGGTACTGGTGTAAATTCTAAACTGAGGTTTCAGTTTCAATAACTTTTGTTATAACAAAGGTTATTGAAACAGTAAACTAAACCTCCTAAACATTTAAATCATAATATTACAAGCTAAGGTTTTATATCACTTTAACTCGGTTCTATACTTTAACAAACCCGTATTTCTTGTGGGAAACAAGTCCCAATAGGTTTCTAAAAAGAGTATTTCTTATTCTGACAATGACGAATGTCTAAATAACGAAGTACTTTTTATCGTTTTGTTACTTCGTTGATTGATGTGAGTTATTTGACAAAGACCAATCAAAAAGCCTTTAAACATTTTAATTTTCTTTATTGCAAATCCACGAATGTTTTTGTGACACATCTATATATACAAATTTATTTTATTGTTCTTAAATTGTTAAGTAACTGAATATCACCACCCACTCATTCACATAAACTTCAAACAGAAAAGTGATTTATTATTACAACATTCTTTATTTATATATATTTATTAATTCATATTGACAAATGGAAAATATATAAATATAATAAAAAAACAGCAATTTTGCTATTATCTACGCACAAGAGAATATCTATACATCTGAGTTTCCTTGGGACATAAATAAAACATTGTAGGACTGACCTGGACAGAGTTAAGCGTAGCAGTGTGGAGGGTTGCACGACAGGCCTTGGGGTTGATATCAACAGCAAGCCAGTGGCAAGATGAGCCTAAAGCCTCGGCCAAGCTTGTCACAACAACGCCCGAGCCACATCCCACCTCCAAGCCAAGTCGAGGCGACCTGTCAACAATCTCACTCAGGTCCTGCTCCAGAGCGTCCATCAATAAGAACGTGTCCTCCCTCGGCTCGTAAACATCTTCCAAATCACCCCAAACAGGCGTTTTCAACCTACAGCAAAGCCATTTAATACAACATTGCTCCAGTCAAATCTATTCACTGTATTACTCATGTTTCAACCTACTCCCGACGCCGCTTCATTCTGCCGACCCAGGCTCAAGATTTGATAAAACCGCCTTCTTCTTTTGTTTCTCCTTGTTTATTTGTGCTTGTATTTTATTCAATCTATCCTAAATGAGAAAAATTATTAATAACAATAAATTTGTATACTCACAAGCATTTTAGTAAACATTTCTAGAAATATACAAAAAATATCCTTTACTAACTTTTAAAACAAAAATTGGCATCAAATACTAACATGATCTCAGTAGATCATGTTAAATACACATAATTATTTTGTCGGTAATAACTAATTCAACTTTATTTTATTATTTCATTAATTATTAGCAACAAACATCAAATAAATATAATTATTATCTAACGGTATGGTATTTTTCGTTGTACAACTTTCTTCTTCGTTGTACACTTAAAAAGACAATAATATACATACTAAATCTTGCAGTACAGAGGTATTAATGAATTAATAATAATCAATAATTTTTTAATTGATCATTAATTTTATTCCATTGTTTTTTTATTGGTGCCTATGAGCATTTATTGCAATATTTTATTAGCCTTTTACACATAAAGAAATAAAACGTTGTTGCCATCAAGTATATCACATTTATTTAATGGTGTTCAGGATTCAGGATTGTTCTCCAGTGAACTTTCAATAGGGTGAAAAAGTATCTTGAAATAAGTTCACATTACCTAAATTCGGCAAATTTCCTTGTAAATACCTCAACAGCATATTCCGATTAATCCAAATAATTTAGTTCTGACACTTTTTCTATTCCGATCCATCTGGAAACAATTAGGATTTTTTCGAAGTTATTTGAATAATTAGGCTTGAAATATTTGGTTCAATAGCAGACTCTTTCCTCAGGGTTTAATATTAAAATTTGTGTGACGTAATTTACGAAATTACTGTCATTTCACCGGTCATCATCAGTTATACCAGCAATATCCTCTTGTTTATTTATCGTGAATGACTGAATTTCACTTTCTGAATTCTACTAGCTTTGTAAACTACCAGCTTTAGTGAGCTAATATACGCACAGAAGTTCAATCACCAGGATATTATTGTTGCTATTAGCGTCCATGGTTTTAAAATGCAATTTTTGAATTTAGTTTTAAATCAAATGAATATACTAAGTTAAGAAATTAAAATTGCTGGAGTTATACAACTTATAGAAAAAAAATTAAATACTAAACTGCCTAAAAAGTTGGGTGGTGACCCACGGATCATCTGTTGCACATCCATATTATATATGGATGGTATAAACAATCAATTTACTTTGCAATACACTCATAAACAGAATTAATTACGAAGAAGTTCGTGCAAGACAACGTCTTCACAATGTCCCATCAACGTATTTCAAATTGCTTCCGTTTCACCATTATTGCTATAACACAACACTCTACCAAATATCAATGCATTCAGCATGTAACTTATTACAAATTAGTTTACAGTACAAATTTACAAAAAAAAAATATATAAATAAAGGTAGAATTATGAAAAACCTGTGAAGCTTGTAGAATATTGGTGACAACAGTAATTTTGTGTCTTGAATTATTCAACTTCTGAATATATTGATCTAAATTGACAGGGAATTTATTTTCAGTTGATATGAGAATAAGTTCTTCATTAAGATCGTCCAGTTGTTTCCTCAACTCTATTTGACTGGATCTTAAAAATATTCATACTTATTAAAATCTTAAAATACTAGCTTAATACATGAATTAAAACTGGAATATTTTGTCGTAATGGCTAGAAGAGAATGATATAAGGGCAATAAAAAAAAAACATACAAATATAAGGGTTAAAATGTAAACGTTAATAAACAACTAAAAATCAATAATTATTATAAGTTAAGTTAAATTACCATATAGTTTTAATTCTAAAAAAACATCTTTTTTACTACATATTATTACTTAATTGCTACATTAAATGGACTGATGTTTGAAAATTGTTAGTAAACTCAAGAATCCAGTTTCGAATTCCTAACTTAAACATAATTTCCTACAATTTAAATAACTGGAACAATTTTGAAGCTTTCTCCGTGAAACCGACCAAAGTAATAGAACTATCCATTAGAACTGTCATTTTTCGTTTTCAGGAAATGTTGTCGATCATCCAAAAATGTGATTCTTTCCATATCAGTATGTGCCAATGAGGTAATAATAAATATATTTAGAACCAAGAATAGAAACACTTGAATAGTAAAAAATCTAACCTTACACCTTTCACTTTACCAGACAGTTGGTCTAAAGCAGGTTTTATCAATGACATTAAACCCTCCGCTAGGAGGTCCCTTGTAGGATTTTCTCCGAAGTCATCCGTTTTGTCATCAGCAGAAGTATTAGAACTTGCAGTTTCTGTTACATCCATATCTTTACTACTTACAATTTAAAAAGGTTTGATGATCATAACATGAGTCAAAATTAAATTCAATATCACTCAACATATCAGAAAAGTAAGAAAACTGGGAAATAATTAACAGACACACAATGCACCGCCATATCACAACTAAAATCACATTTGATAAGACAAGAACTGATAACAGTTAGGAATATGTTGATGCATGCCTACCAATTACCAGGGTATTTCGAATGACCAAAGCACAACTGTTGCTTCAGTTTTGAAAAAAAGGAGGGAACCCTGATATTTGGTTCAAAACTTGTTTACGTTCTGTATTATGTGTATACTGTATATTTACCACTATCTACAATGGGGAAGAAGTCTTTTCTAGCAGTACCTATTTCGTTGGATCATTGATTATTGTTTGCAATGAATTCCCTGAAGCTTGCTCTGACAAGCTTCGGGGAGCGAATAGAAGTACATATATATTTCTACTTTATAATAGATTAATGAATTGAAAAATGTATTAATTTTAAATTTTCTATAGGACTATGAAGTTCTTAATCTTCTTGGTAGAGGAGGGTTCGCGAGTGTTTATAGGGCCAGATGTAGAAGAACTGGTATGGAAATTGCCGTTAAGATGGTAAGATAATTTTACCTAATTAGAGAAAAATTTTCTGTTGAAATAGTGTTTTGAAGTTTCTGTTTATTTTATTTTTAAATAAAATTATAAAAACTATTTCTTATAAGATATAGATATATAACAAGTGGTTAAACCTTTCTAATTGGTTTTTAAAAACAGCCTTTTGACAATAGAGTAAGCTTGCAGGCTAATACGAGTTGATAACTGGTTTTAATTTATACATATTCATATTTAAAAGCATTTTCGTTAGTGGATCGATAATGATTTGTTAGTCTGGGTTATTTTCTGTTTTCTTCTTCTATCTCCTTTTATCATTCGAAATATTGAAAAGATCTCTAAAAAAAATTGTCTTTTGTGTGCTTTGTTCTTCTAAACATATTGTATACATCCCATAGGTCTTATGATTGTTTATACTAATTAAATAAGTGAGTAAAATGATAGATTTGAGACTGCTTTTAGATTGATAAAAAAATAATGTCGGCCAGTGGTATGGCATCTAGAGTTCGACAAGAGGTGTCTATTCATTCAAGATTGAAACATCCTTCTATCCTTGAACTGTACACTTTCTTTGAAGATTCAAATTATGTTTACTTGATTCTTGAATTAGCTGAAAATGGAGAACTCCAAAGGTATATCAAGAACAACACACTCACTCTTACTGAAAGAGAAGGTATTTGTCATATGGTGATATATCGTAGTTTAGATTAGACTGTCGCCATTGTGTCCTAAAATGAATGTGTGATTTATTCTTTTCAGTAAGTCAAATAATTCTCCAGGTTGTCGAAGGACTGTTATACTTGCATAGCCACAATATTCTTCATCGGGACATGACATTGTCAAATTTGCTGCTAACAAAGGACATGAGGATCGTGAGTACCTCTCACTTGTGATTAATTCCAGTCAAGTTACAGATTCTTTCTTGTCAGCATTATTATTTTGATTAAATAGTAGTAATGGTTGTTTATTCAATTCTATTTGATTCAAGAGGTGTCTCCTTGAGAATTACGGGTTCAAAACAGCCTTCTGACAAAGAAAAATCATATCAAGTTGATTTCAGAAGAGACTGTAGATGTATTCACTAAATCGCTTAGTGATTGGTATATTTTCTTAAAAGCTGCCTTTTAATTAAATTTATTTGTAATCAACAATAAGAGCTTCGGACAAATGATATGTCTGGAAATTTTTTGATAGTTTAACATATTGAGAAATGTTTACTGATATCTAAACATATTCATCCCTGACAGTAACTTAATATAAATGAAGGATGATTATTGAATTTAGCTCAGACATAAAAATAATCAAACCAAACACTACTGTATCTATAGCAGCAGATCTCGTACAGTAAATCAAGTATAACTTTGGTTTCATCCATTGCTGACGATATCATACCACTTGATTTCCTAACTTTACATATATTCTTGTTATCATCCCAGTCTATGTAAAGTAACGCGTGCTTTACTGAAACAGTGTTTGGAAGTTGAATTTTGTTATACTTTAATATCAGTATTCTAGTGTCAAGTTATTAAAGAGACACACCCATGAAACATAGTTGATAAAATAGTGTATTACAATTACAGATTTTTTATTGAAATACACAGCAGCCTATGCGTTGACGACTTTAAAGCTGGTCTGCTCCAATTTCCTGACAACTCTGCGGTGGGCTGGTGTTAAAAGCCATATCATTTGCCCAAGAGAAATATTTATTTATCATGATAAAATTAAAATTAAATGTGTTGTAAAAATAAAATCACATTTAACAGACGAAAAACGAAACTTTATAACGGGGCACTAAATACAAGTTAATAACAAATACAGTGAATAAAAACAACTACACTGCTTAAAAAAGTACTTACGAGAATTAAAATATACGAACGAACAAGATTTCAACTTACACATCGTCATGTTAATGACATGAAAAAACCAAGGTTATTTATAACAAAACTGAAGAAAAATGCGAGCCAATCAGAATGTGCATATTAAAAATACGAATCTTTTGGACAAATGATATGGAGGTTAATACCAACCGACTGCAGAGTTGCCAGGAAATTGGAGCAGACCAGCTTTAAAGTCGTCAACGTAGAGGCTGCTGTGCATTTGAATAAATTCTTACATGAAGAATTACTGCCTTCTTACATGAATATTAAAATTACAGAGTATACATCTCTTATATTTAATCACTCATTAACCATAACTTAATATTACTTTTTGCTTGTAGAAAATAGCCGATTTTGGTTTAGCAACTCAGCTAAAAAGGGCCGATGAAAAGCATATGACGATGTGTGGGACACCCAACTACATCTCACCTGAGGTAATTTGTGATAACTTCTTATACTATATACTATGTGATTGAAAATGTCTTTTGGTAATAGAAGAGGGATTGAACAATTATTAATACAACTGTATAATGAAGTATATACTCAACTATAAAAACCACTTATTTTAAGTGATTTGTTGACATAAGGAAGTCTAACACGTAAATATTAAATTTAATTAACGAAAATGCGATATGTTGATGCAATTCAAATAAATCAAAATATTATAATGCCTTTCTTTGAATTTACTTCTTCAATTAACGATATCTTAACGGCTCAGGATTTGTTCTTCTCATTGTCGTTGCTTCATGTTTATGGTGTCGCGCTTTGCTCTTCTGAATTTTATGCACAATATGTCTCCAAATGTAGAAATATTAATAATAAACACTTATGTTCAACAAGAAAATATATCGTCGGAATGATAGACGAAATTGAAAAAGTTCTAAGGCCTTTTCAGGTGAATCAATGACAGATGGCTTTGGCAACTAGATATATTTATAGGTTTTTTGAGCTATTAAGTTTGTATTCTACCATTGTAGATATTCTTCTAAATGAATAGGAATTAAATTACATGTGAAATGATTGAGAAATCGAGTTTAAGATAAGATTGTTCGTGAAAGCAAAATTAAGAGATTTAGCTTTGGTGTTTGTTAACACTAGCAGATTGTTTCAAGATTATTTAGTGTCAATGATGAAATGAAAGCTGGTTGGGTTGGCTTAGATATGGTGTGGTGTTGCAGGTGGCAATGAGGTCTAGCCATGGTGTTGAAGCAGACGTCTGGGGTGTTGGGTGCATGTTGTACACCCTGCTGGCAGGCAAGCCTCCCTTTGACACGGAGCATGTCAAGACAACTCTTACCAAAGTTGTCTTAGCCGAGTACCAGGTACTAAACACAATAGTCATTATAAAGTTAGGTTATTTCCTTATTCTGTTTTGGTTTTTTATGAATCTTATAAATCAATGTGTCTTACTGATTATTAGTATTTCAAAAATAAATATTTGCATATACATCCACCTCTTAGGTAATTAAAGTTATATTAAAATCCGCCTTACCTCCACAGTTCTGCCGAGTCCCTGGCTAGCTTTGTTTCTCATCCATCTTCAATAAAAGTGTAAAGAATAAATGATTCCATCCTCTGGGACCTTTTTTGTGAACAATTTTCTATATTAACGTGAATTTAGATTTCCTGATGTTTTTACTTCTTTATCACTCATTTCTTTCATAATCATAAAATAATTTATATTAATAAATTGCAATGATTCGTATTCTTTGTGTTGACATACATTTACAATCTATTATAAAATATAATATCAATTATATTAGGACATAACTTTAAGGATTTTATAAGTTATGTCCTAACTGATTTTTCCCCCTTCTGAAAATGAATATTACGTTATTAAAAGTAACCATTTACGTAAGCTAATAAAACTTTTGGATTGTTTGTCTTTCTTCAGAGATGCCCTTTGGCTCTCGCAATTATTTGTAACATGCAATAAATATTAATTTAAAAACTTCATAATGACGCAAACATAGAATACATATTTTGTATTACGTTTTAATTTAGATATCTTTTTTTAAAAAAATATCTATTCATACTATTTTGTAATTCTTTTTCAGTCTCCAAAATATTTTTATTTTACATGAAAATTATTTCAGATATTAAAAAGAGTTGATGAAAAATTAATTTCAGTCCAGTAGTTCAAAAAAAGTTTCATTGTCTAATTTCGCTCTCCTAAGTTTAGTCCAAAGAGAAAACTACAACAAATTTGTTTATAGAGTTTAGCCATGTTATCTAGTGATTATCGTGTTGTTACACATGAAGTAGATGAAAAATCTGCACACTGTCCTTCAGAGAGGTGTAAAAGTGCCGCTCCTCAATAAATAAATGACAGGTCCTTCAAAAATCCTACTCCACTAAATTTGAACAAGAAACATTTAGTACTCCCAATGTAGAACCACAGAATACCGTATAACTTTTATCTGTTCTCTGAGTGGTACTGTCACTTTAATCTTAACGATACTTGAATTTAAAATAAAAGGTTGCAATTTTTTAAAATATGATTAGCATCTAGTTTAGTTTCGTTTCCAAATTTGGAAAATAATACTGATAAAAGGCAATCAGTTAACAAGTCTATACCAGGGTCTATATGGTATGTCAGTAATAAATTTCATCTTTGTTACTATTCTAGGGAGAGTGAGTTTCTCACTCACTTTTTATGCCAAAACCTGTTTTTAGACTGCATTCACCAAAGGGCATTACAATACATTTTCTGAAAACAGAAAATGTATTGTAATGCCCTTACAAAACAGAAAATGTTTTTTTTTGATGCTAAAACTTGCAGTTTTTTTGCCAAAAAATTGTTAAAAAAGTTATAATTTGTAAAAAATATGCATGACTTTAAATTACGGCAAATAAAGCTATACAAACTGATCCTGGAATATTAATTAATTAATAACAAACCCCTGTCCAATTCAATAGAAACTTAATTCAAGAGTAGTACTTTTATTAAGTTTAGAAATCAGAAATTTGTTATTGAATGTTATATTTATCGTTTGTTTTTATTAATTAAAATTATATTTATTTTTTTATATACTGTGTATGTATAAACAATTGTGTGTGTTTGTAAAATAGCAAGAAAAATGAGGTAGAGGAAAAAAATGATTGCAGCTGTAGAGTTTTCTGACTTTCGTGACGGTCATTAAAATTGTATTTTACTTTTAAATTATGACTTTAACCCTTTCACTCCTGCCAAACAGTAACACTTCATGTTCTTGAAGGCTGAATTTCAAAACATGATTTTTTTTTACTTTGTGCTAAATTTTTGTTTGAAGAACCTAAAATGTCCATCCTTTTTTTTTTGATCAGGTACACGTATACCTTATTAAAAATACGTATATATATACGTCCAACATATCTATATAAATAAAATAATGATTTTGTCTGTACATTGCATAGAACTGACTCATTTCAAGTTTTCTTTACGTTTCATACATTGGAGAAACCGAATCCACCCTTAGAAAAATGTTTGTCGGTTTGTGCGCAAAATTTTGTCACAAGTAAACTCAGCCACCATAACACATATCAAGCTGAAACTTTTACAGTAAATTTGTGTATGTCTAACTTAAAATATAGGCTCTGAATTGATTGGAAATTCAACGTAGATGTGAAGTTATGGACGTTTAAAGCAAAAACGTTTGTCACAAGTAAACTCAGCTACCATAAGACATAGCGAGCTGAAACTTTGACACTAGATTTGTGTAAGCCTAACTTAAAATATATGCTCTAAATAGATTGATGATTCAGTGCAGAAGCGAAGTTATGGGGCTTTAAGTTGTATTTTGCTCACTTCACAGACAAGTTTATTTTGAAAATACACAGGTGTGGTGAGTAGGTATTGTTGATGATTTTAATTCCATTTGAGCATATGAATATATTGCGTATTTGACATAATTGAAAACGTGTTTCCCAGAGTTCAAGATGTACTATCTATTCAGAATAAATGGCTTTGTGAACGAGTAATTCTTAGCCCTTGATATGAACAGGCGGGAAAAACCAATATAATAAGAACAAACAAGTTCTTACACTATATCAAGCCGAAGATAGAACTTAAAAGTGAGTAAAGAGAGTGATTAGTAATGAGGAAGCAGTTCATTATCTAACTGAATTTCTTGACTCCGTGACTGCTCATGGACTGCCTGCTCATGAGTAAAAACTTAAAGTAGGAGCACCATCATGCTGCGTTTAGTATCAGTAACAAATTTCATGTTACAATACTTGAGTGCCTCGGGAAATGTGAAAAGGGACAGGACAATTTTCTCAAATGGTCAACTGTAGTTTACTTGCTCAAGAGTTAGAGGTTCCAACTCTTTGTTCTTCCAGACAGACATCTAATGAGGTGTATACAGAAGCATTTGTTTAACACTACACTAATAATAGTATTTTTTACTATTCTATAATTCCTAATGATATTTTGGAATACCAAGTAGAATCAAATTTTTGATTCTGTCAAAGATGGGTAGGTTTGCTAGTATACGTATATATACGGGTGATGCATAATTGTATGACTTATATGCACGTAATTAGCAGTGAAAGGGTTAAGATTGTGATTAAATTCTGAAATTGGAATTAACAGAGGTATTTTTCAGATGCCGTCGGGAATATCAGATGAAGCCAAAGATCTAATTGATAGGTTGCTCAAAAAGAATCCTTGTGACAGAATAAAGCTGGAAGATATTCGTCACCACAGGTTTATCACGTTGTATTGTGAAGAGAACAAGCAGTATTGTGTGTTGGTAATGCCCAAAAATTACTGTTAAATCAATATGATTATGATTTTTAAAAGTAGTGCATAATAAAAGTACTTTCATGTTTTTGTAGAAATTTTTGAATTGTATTGATGATAAATTCTAATACTTAAACATTTAAATTCATGCATTTCGTCATTACCACAAAGGTTAGTATTATTAATATTAAAACTATAATTTACCGTCTTACGTCTTACACTGCTGCTGAAGCTCTCTGACCGGTTTTGGGTGTCACCCATCTTCAACAAGAAATGATGCCATTTCTTGAAGAGAAATAGATCATTTCTTGTTGAAGATGGGTGACACCCGAAACCGGTCAGAGAGCTTCAGTAGCAGTGTACGAGGTAAGACGGTATATTATAGTTTTAATCTTAAACATTTAATCTAAGTTGGACGATTTATTCATGTAATACAAACACAACTAATAGGGCAGTTATTTTTACACATTAGTTTTTTATCGTTAACATAATTTTAATGAACTGTATATATAAATAAGTATTAATAAGAGCATCGACCGTGAAGTAGAAACAAAAGAAGAGGTTTATCTTTGAAGGGCTTCAACGTCTGTAATCTACCGGTATCTAGATCAGATTATAAAAAGGTGTTTCCTTGGGGGGCCTTCCTTCAGATGATTGATGGAGATTCCTTCAGAAGTTATCTTGACAACTTAGCAATAGTCAATTTACCTAGAGAGCAGGGTTACCCAGATTTCTGTGCGCAAGAGCACTGGTACACTAGGTGAGTAAGTCGGTGGTCTGACATGTCTGCCCTCGGTTTGTTAGAAATCTTTTTAATCCCTCGTCTCTTAGTCTTATAGTATACTGTGTGTGTGAGTTAGTATAGTTAAGAGTGTCAGAGTTAACAGCTGTTTTAACGGTGGTTTTAATTTTTTTTTCTTGGATCTCGTTTTTCTTCTCTGTATTTAATATTCATCTAACCTTTATAAAATCAATCAAAATATGAAACGGTCCATTAGGACAACATATCAAACGATTAGAAGACAAGAGAATGTAGAAACAACACACAACTCACTTCAATATTTTGACCTCATCGTCATCAGAAGAAGATGAGTTCTGCACGGCTGGCAAACAGCAAGCAGCATTTATAAAATAAGGGTATTCGATAACCAGTCGGATAAGAGTTCTGTCTCATTATTGTACCATTTACCAAAGTGTGATTTCACTATTTTTTAAAATTTTTTTGTTCGAGGAGCCATTATTTACCAGTACTTGGGTATACTTATCAATTTTTTTATGTATGAGTTACATAGCCTATACAGCGCGTGAATGTCTTTCATATATGAGCTAATGGTTTAGTTTCATACATTTCAGGGCATTCACTGTAACCATTTAGGCAAAAACCCGAATTAAATGGTGAAAACAGATCCAAATTGGTCAACCAGAGTTCAGAATAAGGTGGAGATCAAGTACAGTAAAAAAAAAATATCCTTAAAATCTGTAATTTTTGATTAATTGTATAATCTGGTTTTAAAGTTATGCAAACGGAAATGCAAACCACAAACTCACTTTTACTAGTAGTAGAAAAGTGGGTTTCTTCTTTATATTACTTACTATTTGTTATTGTAGTTTGCCATTCGGGCAGTTATCTCTTGGGGACTAAATATAAATGTATTTTTTTCTTTGTTTTAGCATATGAGTAAATTAATTCCTAGAACTTAAGCCAACTATTAATTGATTTATTTTATTATTATTTTAACCTTCTGTTAGAACCAGCAGAGTTGAGTGGCTTAATATTAATTATAAAATTATTTAAATTATTTAAATTAATTATTAAAACTGGCTCTAATTGAAGTTATTTTACAGGAAGGGTACAATACGGGTATTGATAGTGGAATGGGAACAATGACCTCGGACAACACTGCCTTCAGATCTGGCAACGCATCTTATTTTAGAAATGGATCCAGGTTCTCAGAAAATAATAATTTTTATTTATTTATTTTAAAACATTTCCGAAGTTAGGAAATCTTTTACAAACACATATATTTTACCTTCTATTAGAAATATCTTAAAGGATAAATGCATATATCTTTTACTGATAATTGACTGACATTTCGTTTTAATAAAGTATAGTACGGTTGACATCAGTTGTTAAAGGAAATTTAACAATATTCCTTAATTACAATAATGTAACTAAATATGATCTGAGATAAAGATGAAACAGCAAATGTGTTATTTTTTATTTATATTTGATCCTTGTTAACACCGTCAGAAGGATATAAAATAATTTATAAGACCAGATATTTTATTTTTTATATATTTTCAATTCCTTAATTAACCTTATGTGGTAATTAAATTAGATGTGATCTTAAAGATGTATCATCATATAATTGATTCTATTTTATCATTTTTGTTGATAACTTGTTGATTTAAAATTATATTCTCTCAGTTAAATTATTTATTCTTGTTGAATTAAATTATAAAAATTGAAAACGCGTTTTGAAAAAGTAACCTTTACGTTGAAAAGAATCTTCAGAACTGTTAATCAATAACATCCTTAAAAATATTAGCTGTTTATTAAAGAATCAGGGAGCTTATTTGAATGTAACTAAATTAATTTACTTTGACATTAATTTACATGTTTTGAGGTTCGCAAGTTCCATTTTTGATGATGTTTTGATGTAGGATGGGTGAGTGAATATCAAGAACTTCGTGTATATTCTAAAGGCCATACATTTTTATGTATCAAATTCCTATTTCTCCCCAAAAAAAAAATGTTCTATTATTTTTGGGCAATATTACTTTATGAGAGTCACTTTTTTGGTCGAAATGTGATTTTAAACATTTTTTTCCTCCTAAACTATGTCTAAATATTGAAAAGTTGTAATTCTTATGAAACCGATAGCAGTATTAATTAAAGAATCAGGAGCATATTTGAATAGAATAAAAAAAAAAGTTATAACGACCTTCTATAACTAAGAAGGTCGTTATAGACAAATGTAAAAATTTGGTAATTATGGTTGATTGTGAAAGTTGTGGGTACGATGCAAGCCACACTGTTTGACGGATCATAATGAAATTATACCCAAGAATAGCACCTTTTGAGAAGATACGATGAATACTTTGTTCTTTAAATTACTTGAACGGAAAGGGAAATTATAATACATTGTATTATTTCAGATTTTTTTTATACTAAACTGCTGATTATAGCAAAATGAAATGTACTTAAAAAATATACCTGAGTTTATTATGCTATGAAAAAAATTTAAAAAATTCTGTTTACTTGAATAACAGATAACCAACCTGCTATACTTGATTTGTTTACATGGTCTTAGACATTTTCTATCGGAATCTAGTCAAACAAAGTTGCTATTTAAATGTTTGATAAAGAAATTTGATATTTTAAGGAGTTAATATGGAATTTAGTAAGATGGAATTATTAATGCTATAAAAAGCAAACTCAAATCAGCTACTTATTTTGTGATCTTGTTATGGCTGGTTGTCTAACGAAATTATATAATCAATCTACATGATGCACTCTTTAACAAATCTGAACTGAAATTGATAGTTATTGGTGTGTTTAAGAACGCTGTTGTTTTAGACTAATATTCATGCATGGAAAAAGTACTTTTTCGTTCTAAGGTGGACCAAAAGATTATTATTCGTCAAGCATATTCCTTTTGTTCGACGTATTACTGAATCTTATGTATATGAGACATTACTATGTTTAAAATAATTGAAGTATTACATTTAAAAAAAATCGTTTCTCTATTTGATGTTATTCAGTCAATATGTTAGAGTCAGTTTTTTTTAACAACTTTTCATAATAACAGAGATTTGAAAAATGCGAACAACAGAAATATTTTTTTCTTTAAGATATCATGGGAGTAATCTTGAATGGAAGTGGTAATGTCGAAGTCTGCTTAAGTCACGTTACTTACTTTTTTGGGAGAGTTTTTTTATAGTATGTCATAAACATATTCACTTAGTAAAGTTCAAATCACTAGTAAGTTGGATTAAAATGTCATGAAGCTCCTTTCATTGGTAGGAATGTGACTAATTGTGTTGTGTCTGCAGGTCGAGGTCAGAGGACGTCTGCCACCCTTCAAGAAGACCCAGTGATTTGGTGGGTGGAGGGGGTGATTGTGAAGGCGGTGATTGCAGGCTTAGCTATTTGAGTCAAGATTCAGCTTGCTGTCGGAAAAGGTCTTACATTAATAATGATCACTGTTGGCCAGATGTTGCGGAAAATTGTGCATCTGCCAGGAACTATCACTCGACACACTCGAGTCATCACTCCTGCCCGGCTGTCAGCAGGTGTGGTATTCAGAACTCATTGATATCTAGTTACCTATCACTCGACACACTCGAGTCATCACTCCTGCCCGGCTGTCAGCAGGTGTGGTATTCAGAACTCATTGATATCTAGTTACCTATCACTCGACACACTCGAGTCATCACTTCTGCCCGGCTGTCAGCAGGTGTGGTATTCAGAACTCATTGATATCTAGTTACCTATGACTCGATTGTTGAAGATATCAAAAATATTTAATATCTTAAAATATTTTTGTTTTTCGAAATTATGAACTAGTTCATTATTCATGAAATTACTATATCATTTAGGATAGCTGTATCCATGGATATAGGAACTGATCATTTCCTGCTCTAGTGCCTTACAGGCATCGGTTATTCCACTTTCTTCTTGTCTGCTGCAACATCTCTGAGTTACATCCGTTGCTTGAATGTTTTCATAAAAGTACAGGGTCGCATAAATTAATATTGTTGTAAATTTCATTCTTTGTTGTATAAATATTTGCGTCTCTAGAGCCTGTGTACTTTATGTGTGAATGTAATACTAATAAATGAAGGAAGTGGAGGCACTAGAAAACACACAGAAGACCACTGACAGGATTCACTTCAATACTTTGGCATTCGCCATTATCAGGTATGGTCACGGGTTGAATGACAAACTAATACTAAAGCAAGCAATACTGAATTTTTGCCTTCAAGACGTAACCGATTCCTCCTGATGACGACAGATGTCGAAGTGTTGAAGTCAGTATTTTTCTTATGATTGAGATAATAAATATAGATATTTTTCTTATGATTGAGATAATAAATATATATATTTTTCTTGTGATTAAGATAAATATATGTATTTTTCTTATGATTGAGATAATAAATATAGATATTCTTCTCAACATTCTATATTATTCGTTTTTCAATTCTCATAGGTTGACCAGTTTGAGTGAATCTAAACATCTGACGTCAACGTTTGTCTATATTTTTAGGCATCCTCAGGGATTCATCATGTGTCACAATCAACTGGTATAACATGATTGAATATTGTAAAGTCAATTCTATGTATATAAACATACCTATCATGGTATCTATAGTATATCTAATTATATAATTACTTAAAATAAATAGTTGGTTAAGTAGAATAGAAAACGATTCTTTAGAATAGAATAAACTTAGTATTGTTATTTATTTCTATATATTTACAAAATCATGTGTTTATTCATTCATGTTTAAATAATAAATTGTGTTGTTAGTGCATCCCTGAGAATTTCTAAAAATCTGCAAGAAGTATTGATGTAAAGGTGTTGAGTTCTATTTAAAAAAGACCAAACCTGTAGTAAAAGGAAAAATATATAGGCCTTTCAAAATTCTAAAAAGGAGCTTATTAAGACTAAAAGTTATCGTGGACAAGACAAAACATTTACAGTGTGGTATATAGTAAATGTGCCAATTCAAAACTACTGATGATGAAAACAGCAGTTTGTCATCAGTACCGTCAGTCTATCAGGTATCTTTCCTATTTTTTGCCTTAAGGAGAGCAGGTTGGAATCTTGACAATGCCACTAGATTTTTCATGTGCTTTATAGCAAATCTTGTGAATGCCGTCCCTGGGAGAGAAGTCATGACTGTCGGTTCCAGGCCTGTTTGATGTCAGGTACTTAATAAATATCTATACACTATTAAACTCCAATGATGTATAATTGTGGTCTACCGCTGAAGAATAAATCCTGTAATGAAATAGGTGCAGAATAATAAAGGAGCAGCACTTTCCGCATCTAGAACAGAACTTTAAGTGTAGCCTTTAAGTTTGGCATATATATAAAAGGCTATTTTTGGTTTTCAACCGTTTTCTGGAAAATAAAGAGAAGGAGACTAAACTGACGACGCATCTACTGTTGGAAACCAACGTTTATCTATATTTATGTAATACATGAATAAAATGTTAATAGTTGTTTAACGGTTAATTTGATAAGCCTTTAACTGTATAATTTAAATATACATTTATTTTAGGAGTTGTGCTAGCAACTGTGATTCTGACAGAGGAAATGGTATGAAAAACAGCCAAGGATGGCATCAGCTCCCTGATAGAGGATCCAATGCAAATTTTTCAAGATCAAGTGGTTGTGGTGAGCGAGCGGCTGATGTTGAATGCCGCTCTACAGACGAGAGGGCAGTTTTTAACGGACGCCGAACACTGCCAGAGTCACTTCCAGAACAAGCCTTTTCGGCGCCTAGTCATCACTTTCCTCAGCAGCATGTCTTGGGTGTTAATGACGACCTCATTACTCGACAACATGGATCCGTACATTCTCACCACTCTTCTAGTTTAGCTCCAAAGGTGAACCAAGAAACTTTAGAAACAAGGATTTCTCAATTGTCCCTTAACGGATACCAAAAGAGGTACACTTTAGTTTAATGAAATTCATATATTTATTTATTTTGATAATCTTTTTTTATTAGAAATATATTTCATCTCCTACTCCCAACTTGAAGTGTGTACACAGCCTACACAGTACAAATTGTGCACTATCATTAATTTCCCACTATACTACTCAACTCGGGGAACTATAATACGCAAAATCTTTTACACATACAATGGAGATTCTTTCAAGGTCCATGCAGGTTTATAGGACTAACATCATATTAACATAGTATGTGCTTGTCCACTAACATTTTGAATGTTGTAAAACAGTTCTGGTCTAGTTAAGGAATATAGCCAGTTGTCTTGATCAAATAATTGTTAAACACTTTCTAGCAAATGTCTTTTTTTCCGATATTAATTAGAAATAGGTTATATTTCCTTTTAAAAAGCAGTTTTAGAAAACGCAGTGAACCCAATATATAGAAATAAGTACGATGTTTTCCTCTAATGACAGGAACTTTTAAATGGCCATAAGTATGGTTGTGGTACAAAATACTTTTTTTTGTATAGCAAATTTTTATAATAGTTCACACAGGAAAGAGAAAAACAAATTCTGTGGTAAAATGGATAAACTAACAAAAGTCTCCACACAAATGAAGTTTTATTCAACGCGTTTCGAACACTAATAAAACTTCATTTGTGTGGAGACTTTTGTTGGTTATCCATTTTACCTCAGAATGAGTAAATACCACACAATTACGGATTACACAACTAATGATTTAGAAAAACAAATAAAAACACACACAAAAAAGACTCACAATGGTATTTCGACATTCGTTGTCATCGGGCAGAAGTAGTCCCTTTGAGTAGCTGAAGCGAACTCAAATTTTTATAATATTATAATACAATGTTTTCTTATCTCGATCACATATATTCTACTCTATTTTTCTTTATCGAGGTTTTAGTCCAGTGTCACACAGTAAATACCTTTAGGCGAACGTTTCGTATATCTATTGAAGATCTGAAGATGTCTACAAATATAAATGAAACGTTTGTATTTGACGGTATTGTTTGACGCTGGACCAAACATCGATAAAGAAAATATTGTTGAATAATATAATATATATATATATATATATATATATTTAATATAAAAAATAATTAATGTTTAATATATTTTATTTTGTATTATATATTAGCATATTCGTCTATATATGTTTTAAAACAAACATCTGAGCTTTCAAAGAAATATTTTTCTATTATTTTTTATTCTTAACTATGTGGTATGGATGATATGTCAATTCGTTGATATGTCAATTCTATTAACAGACCTTAGGAAATAAGTAATATAATAATTATGCTTTATTACACTTAATAGTTCAATTACAAATAAGATATTTAAGATTAGGGACCTGGAATAGCAGTCTTGAAAACGTTTGGAGTTGGAATCGGAGAAAAAGGGCCATGGTAGTCGGATATTACATCTAACTTTTATTTTTCAGTTAGATTAAAAATAATCTGGGGTTACAATATTTGTAAACTCTAATTTCAGATTACTGTTTGTACTAAGAATTCTAATTACTTTATTTCTTACGACTTTTTTGAAGAGTTTCGAGATCCCTTATTGCACGATTCAAGGAACTCTTTGATAGAGTATCTAGTTGTTTCATTCGTTACACACTTTTAAAACAGTTGCTTTGTTGTTGGCAATATATAGAAGAGAAATCGGTAGGTGTATTTATCTTGCGGATATTAGCTTCCTTGTGGGAACTGGCGGCATATGTCCCAGAATTAACTACGATTTTACTTTCGCTCCACTTTTTTGTACAGTTAAAGAGTGGACCACAGTATTACACTGCTATGAATAACACTTCTTATTAATATTTTCCTTAGACAACTCATTGTTTAACTTAACAAAAAAGTTAAAACGTGTTATATCTTGCTTAACCGACAAATGCTCTGTTAATTTCACTAGAAATTGATGTGTTTTACTAATCTCAAAAAGATATGTTTCTAAAATGTTTCTGTTTTTTTTTTATCTATTTAGTTTTTGTTTCAGTGAATCTGTTGTATTCAACGAAAGTCTTGGTGTTGAACCAATCAACAGTGAAAGGTTGCAGCCAACACGTCATAAAACCAAGACGGCTATTCTTACCATAACAGATCAGGGAGAAGTTTGTATAGAGTTTTGTAAGAAAAAAGCTGACAAAGAAAGAATCACTGATGTCTGTAGGATATCCTCTAATGGTCTTAGGGTAAGGATATACTTTGTTCAATTTAAAGCATACTTTCAATACAACGATTTACTGTAAATATGAGTTCTCTATGAGCTTTAAAGAAATCAATTTCTTGGAGCCTTAAACTATGTAGTTATAGTTTTGAAAATAGTTATGCCGAAATCATGAAAAGACTGAGTTTTGTTTTATGGTGGGTCTATGGGTGTAATATCCTTGCTTGCTTATTTTCAATAATTTTTGAGGCTATTTTATAATCATATGTCGATGCTGATAGCATAAGAAATGTGCATTACTTGAAGAAAAATAATATTAGATTAAACGTAAATAAGTATAATCTAATTAAGTTTAAACAGTTTAAATTTTAGTGCCTTAAGAATCACTGAATCAAGCAGAATCACAAACGACAAGTCAAAGAAGTGATGACATTTTTTAATGGCGTTTTTCATGCTAAGTTTCATGGATCTGGAGGTTGGAATAAAAGATGAGATATTTTTATGAAGAGAGTATTTTATAATTCATATATTTCTTTTTAGATGTGCATAATTAAATTACTTTGAGGCATTGTATATTATAACAGTATAATAATATGTAATATCAATACTATATAATCAATAGTAACACTATTTTCCTTTCTTATCGAGGTTTGGTCTAGCTTCAATAACGAAAATACCAAACCTCGATAAAAAAGAAAAATAGTGTTAAATATATGTGGTCGAGATTGGAAAACATTAATTAATAATATATATTAAACCCATTTGCAAATTCTAGTTGAATTACTCTTGTTCTTATATCGGTTTATGTGCTGATCTATGTTTTAGGTTGTTATATATAAAGGAAACAAAAATTGTCAAATTGGAGAAGAACCTCTTCCATTACCCTTGAACACAAGACTTATTTCTACCTACACGTATGCCAACCTTCCTGGCCAGCACCACAAAAAGTATTTGTACGCTGCAAGGTATTTACTTTGATTACATACTGACTTGTTGATATCACTATGCTTTACTCAGCTAATATAATCAAGTAATGATATTAAATATGAAATAAATATTTACTATGGTAAACAGTAAATTAACAAATCTAATAATTACGTTGAGTGTTTCAAAAACAGTGTCTTTTACCGTTTACTAATTGCTTATATGTGGGCAAAACAAACACTTTACGACTATTCGTATTCTCGTAAGGTGCTGGATGTTTGTGTTTGGTTTAAGGTGTATGAAGCATGTAGTGACGTATATTGATAATTGTCAAATCTGATAATGATTCATAATGTAATATAAGTATAATAGTTGTAGGGTAAAAATCTAATGAAATGGTCTCCACATATAAAAATTTTAATGATATAAACAACGCGTTTCGAACACGTAGTGTTTTTCCTCAGGCATTAACTAAGGATGAGTGCCTCTGAATACGACACTCATTCAGTCTTATTCAGAGGCACTCATCCTTAGTTAATGCCTGAGGAAAAACACTACGTGTTCGAAACGCGTTGTTTATATCATTAAAATTTTTATATGTGGAGACCATTTCATTAGATTTTTACCCTACAATGAGTAAATACCACATAATAACTGATTGCACTACATTAGAAATAAGTATAATAAAAGGAGTCTTTAAATATTTTTTTTCGGAAAGTCTACTTATATTACTTTATATGTTTTTAATATATAAAATATTAATATATTTTATTAATATACATATTTATTAATAGACAAATAAATTTCAAACTCTCAACTTTTGTGCTTTATTTAACAATTTTTTTAACTCGATTAACTAATTATATGTTAAAAAAAATGAGCTAAAATTCTACTTGTGCAAATGTTTTATGAATATAATGCGTTTCAAAATTTTTATGCTACATCTGCGATAAAAGAAACAAATCCCTCGTCCTGCTCAACAATTCTGCAGCCTGAAGAAAAACACTAATGTAGGCCGATGTTTAAGTAATTTTCTATCAAGAGATGCTATTAGTTTAATTATTTTGCCATCCCATCAACTATTTCTTCTCAGCAAGACTACCTAAAGTTTATTAGGTAACATACGTGACTAGCTTATCTCATTTAGGTCAAGGCATGTTTAAGAGTTCTTCATGAGTATTACTGTGTTAAGTTTGAATAAATTTGATCAAAGGGAGTCGATTTATAAGAGAGACACATTTATATATAGATACACATTTTTTTTTGTTATGGAATAAATTGATAAATACATTATAAATATTTATCTATTTCTTATGAAGGCTATAAGAATAACTTTTATTTATTCCTCATTGTTTTGCTTATTTCAGATTTATTTCTTTAGTTAAAGCTAAAACTCCCAAAATAACCCTCTATACTGATCAGGCTAAATGCTTTCTCATGGAGAACACACCTAATCCAAACTTTGAAGTGGAATTCTACACAGGTATTTATACCATCAACTTTTTAGGTTTATACCTATTGTTCCTGGTTGTTCAATAGTTGGGTTTTTGACTCTTGACGAAGACCGCTTGTTACGGTTGAATGAAAGATCTTAGTCTTTTTTCCCCATTTTATATTGTGGTTTGATCATTGATTGTTATTTCACGTGTTTTTGAATGTTTTTTGTAGGTGGTAAAATAACAAGAAGTGGGGGCTGTGAAAGACTGACCAAAATTGATGGTTCTTGTATTATTCTGGATGAAAGAGAAAATCGATCTCGCCCTCCTATAGTCCAAGCCATGATTCAACATTTCCAAGAGGTAGTTATATTAATTTTACCTCCCTAACATCAATCCTTTGTTTTCTTTATATTTATGGATTATATTATTCTTCATTGCAACAATTAGTATAAAACACTGTAATTCTCTATAGTCTTTCAGAATAGGATACAAAACTTTACATACTTCCAGATATTATTTATTATGAATATGTAAGGACTGCTTGGTCTTTTCCAGACCTTCCAACAAAAATGATTTTATAGAAATAGTCAATTCGTTGATTTCGCTGATTCGCTGATAGTCAATTAACTTAATGAATAATCACTTCGTTAAAAACTTGCCCCTTAAAACATTTTTTTAGGTCTTTATTAAAAAAAGTTATGTTTTAACTAATAAATTACCCAAGCATTATTTGATAATTTAAAAAAAAGAATAATTTATTTTTTTATTGTATAATCCATAACATTATTTATAGTAGGAGTCGAATTTAATAGTGTTTGTTTCTTGCTATTTTTGGATTCCTTCTTTGGGTGAGTTTATGATTAATATTATATAGTATTAAACCTATAACGATATTTTCCCCCTACTTTTTAGATGTACTACAGTTTTAAGAACAACTGTGATCATTCTTATCCTGAGTATGTTTCTATATAAATTTGTTATGTATTCAAGTATAATTACACTAACTTACAATATAATTACAATTAAGTATTAGTATTATAAGTTTTTAAACTGATTAGTGATGTTTCTCTTGTGCTTAATGTCTCATTTGCGGTTGATTAACGTTTGATGTCTTTGTGTTCTTTTTAGGCATATAATCACTGCAGATGCATAGAGGATAGTTTGATGAGAATATCTTGTCAGTCGCAAGGGCCTTTATTTCCTGTCATCATTGGAAGAAGACCAATTCAAAACTCAATTGTAGCTAATAAAGAAAACCGTAGTCTTAAATCTGTTGGATCATCTAATCCAGTTATGGTAAAAAAAATATACATAAAATATATTGTAATTCAATATTTTATTATTTCATAGTAAGGTTTGATTAATCATGAAGAGAATTTTTTATGAATGGATAATTTTCCTACTTAGAATGGATGATTGAACGTTTAATGAATATATAGTATTTTCAATTTGAACCATATGCTTATGTGAGACCCTTATTTGTTCACAAAGTCCAATTATGTTAATACATAACTACTTGGAAATCATAGAAAATTCTTATCTAAACAAAATTGTATTATAAAACAACGCTGTTTATTAATTCTCCAGATTTATGTAGAGTACCAATAACTACCTCAGGCAACTTATTAAATATCAAAATACAAATTGAAGTAAGAAAAGTCTAAGGAAATATGGTCTCATTTATATTTTGTTAAATATTAATATATCTTTGCAATTAGTATTTCCCATAAAAAATCTCTCTTTTTTTACAAGATGTAGTTGTAAGATATTTTATTAATTACAACATGAAGTATATTATATGAATTTCTAATTTTGTTTTAAATAAAAAATAATTATATCATTTTAAAATAAGTTTAAATATATTTTAATAGAAGCTTTAGATTGTACGTCAAATTTAACAAAAACTACTTTATTAACTTTGATGAGCAATGACAATATACATATTTTTCGAACAATATTAATTAATTTAAATACCAATTGTTAATAAATGTGCAATTATATAATTTTATGTTGCATAACAACAAAGAGCGTTCTTTTAAAATCATTTTGCTTGTTTGAAGGAATGTATATGTGTTTGTTTACTCCGATATGGGTGTTTTCCTAAGGTTGATTGATTTTGTTTTACTGATAGAGGTCTTATGAGGTTTCGGCGACTTCCTTCAAACCTGATGAGAGCCTGTCATCCACAGTGTCTAACAAGTCCAAGCATACTAAGAGAGTCTTGGTGCCCAATGTTGGTATCGCCTCGCAGGTAATGATTTATTTCTTTCTACTTGAAATAGTTAGCCCTTGATTATAATAATAATGTAACAAGGTTTTAATACTGGAACAACATGTAATTCGATGTTTTCTATGGTTTTACAACATTTTTTAATTACCAAATTAGTTGACAGGAATCATCTTTTTTTAAATATAAATATATAATGATTTAAATTTCCAAATATTTTATTGAATTTCAATTCGTCGATGAAAACTGTTGCAGCAAAGTACCCAATGTACGGGTATCCAAATTAATTTTATTTTTGACAAAATATTTATCAATAGAAATCCTTCTAAGTAATTAGAACACTGTCCTAAACTGCGTAGGGCAGTTTAAAATTAAATTATTACATTAATAACAGTTTAAATTATTACATCATTATGAAATTTAAAGAAAATAGGTATCTACTCAAGTAAGTTTTGTAGAAGACAATGACACTCCTTTCGAACACGCAGTGCTTTTCTTCAGGCTACATTACAATGAGACACAAGATTGATTGAATATACTAAACATATTTATTGGTTAGTAAGTAGACAGTTACATATCTGGTGCTCGGATAGGTGAAAAAGATAGAATGTGAATGAGGACATGAAGGATTGATAGTAACTGAGATGTAACCTGAAGAAAAAACTAAGTGTTCGAAACGCGTTGTTTTTCCATCAAAAAATTGTATAGGGACTTATTTTTATTTTATTTTCCCTTTGTGCATAATTTAATTCTTAAATGATTATAAAACATTGAATTACATTTTGTTCCGGTATTAAAGGCTTTGCTTATGAATATTAATATGAAAAAAAAATGCTAGCTTTTAATTGCAGGTTAAAAAAGTAAAATGTTATACTGTGTATTATTAATTTAGTATGCACTGAATAATTAACACACAGCACACAGTTTAGGACAGTGTTCTAACTACCTAGAAGGATTTTTATTGATAAACATTTTGTCAAAAATAAAATTAAATTGGATACCCATACATTGGGAGTATTTTGCTGCAACAGTTTTCATCAACGAATTGAAATCCAATTAAATATTTGGAAATTTAAATTATTATATTTTTATATTTAGAAAAAGATGATTCCTGTCAACTAATTATTTAATTAAAAAATATTGTAAACTATAAAGCCATTGACTAGAAGAAAATAAGATAAGTGATGTTCGTATATTGATAAACTGAATAAACTAATATTAAGTTCATTTAAACTAATTATTGTTCTTAAGTATATTATTTATAAGTTTAAGAAATAACTTATGATAGAGTTATTTAAAAAAAACTTAAAATTATAACTATTTAAATTAATTTAATTCGGATTTGGGATGAACTATTAAATTAATCATAACTAATTCGAATGTTATCTTTTTTGGTCGTCCAGTATCTGATCACTTCGATATTTAAGAATAACATTATAATTTGCATTATGCTATCAGTTAACGTGCTGTATGTATTCATACTTGAATCTTACAGAGGAATACTATTCAGAAACAAAGGTTTATTATGAAAAAAAAAAAACGTGTTTCGGACACTTATTCTTCTTCAGATATGGTATGAGTACTGTTCTTAAAATGGTATTGATTTCCTTCTTACTATAAGTAAACAATGTAAGAAGAATACTAAATGTTGAAGCGCGTTATTTTGTAATAAACTTTTATTTATATGGAGTTTGTTTATCATTTCTAAACATTAATTATGGCTTTATTTATACTTACGTGAAAAACTGTGAGTTACAGTATATTCAGAGCTAAAAGAAAGTAGTCTTTTTAATTTTTTTTTTTGCATTTCAGACAAAGAAGGGAGAGGTTTTAATAAGCTATGAGGATGGAAGTGAGTTAAAATTAACTGTGGGACAAGCTGAAGTTCTTTATCAGGAAGCAGGAGGTGAAGTGAAATGTTATTCTCAAAAAGAACCTTCCTCCGTACCAGAAAGCTTAAAGAAAAAGCTGTCTCAAGTTCCTTTAGTCCTAAGGCATTTGATCTCTTCCAAACATTCCGCTGTTTACAGCCATATCAGGTAGCATCCCTCTACCCCGCAAACCCCTGAAAACTTTCTTCTTACTCAGAGAGGTAAGGTCAGGTGACAGTCCCTCCAGCTCTCTACTCTGCCGTCTGACTCATCCCTTTTTCTGTACAGTAATAAAAGCCTTCTAGAGAGATTCAAAATACTAATCTTTTATTTCAACTATACATTATTTACATTATTGATTTAATGTTATATATTTTAATGAAATCCTTGACGCACTTACTTACAAAATCCTGTTTTAGTTGTTGTTTCTTTTTTAATGAATCGCTCATATATTACATTTTTGAAGTTTGATATTAAATGATATTGAAATATTTTCAATATTGTATTATAGATGATTTATTTAAGGTAATTAAAAATATATATTTTTAATTCACTGAGATGTATTTCTTGCTTTAATTGTTAAATAATTATAATTTCAAATTTTATTAAGATTGTGCTTTATATTACTTTTTGTGGATAAATAATAATATTTTCGTTTGTCCATAACTTGATTTTAAAACTTGTAGTTTCTTTTTTTTTGTTATTATTAATATCCATAATTTTGGAAATTCTACAAATACTACTGGGTGAAAGGGACTCGGATATAGTTAAACAAAGTCCAAAACTACTATTTTTTTGTGATCTATTTTCGATTTCACTCTGGTAAAAGTTTTAAGTAGTTAAAAAGTGGATATAAGGTTTTGGCGATTGTAATTTAGTTTAATAAAAAAAAATTATAAAAATGTATTGTTATAACAAATGGGGTCGTGGTAATTTAATGATAACATCCTGGCTCAGTCTGTGCGAATTATTGTTTATAATATAAACAGTTACCGAATATACAAAAATGATATGCAGTCATTGTATTTATTTCTAGCGATATATGGTCATTAAAACGTACAATTATATAACAATACTAAACCATAAAAAAATAAATCTTAAAGCGGACGTTGAGTCCTTTAAGATAAACGGCCCTGTCAGAATGGTCTAAGGCAGGCATGGGGAACCCGCGGCCTTAAGGCCGCATGTGGCCTTTTGAACCGTGAAATGTGGCCTTCTACAGTTTGTTGAGAAAAATGTTTCAAAATATAAAGAATTGAAATTATGGTAATAAAGTAAAAAAATTCTGACATTTAGGAAGAAGACTATTCATTAATCATTGCTTGAAAAGTCTAAGCTTATGGAAAATAATTTTCCTGGGTTAACTAATGTAATAAACGAAGGCAGTAAGGACACTACTGAATCTTTTGAAAGATGCAAAACAGATTTAGATATACTGATCTAGTAATATAATGATAGATCAAGTACTTTACAATATAACTATTATATAAGAATTTGCTTAGCTATTCTTGGTGGCCTTTTGGGGAAGTGGACGGTGCTAAAATGGCCTTTACTACAAGAAAGCTTCCCCACCTCTGGTCTAAGGGCTAACCCCTGGTACTTGATATCCTGAGCTCATAGTTCGTTCTGAATTGTGTGTCTGGATAATTTTTTTTTCATGTATGTAATGGAAATACTAAACCTCTCGTTCCCGAGTCTGTACGATGTCGTGTACGCGTTAGAGATCCTTGCTCTAATGAGCTTGTTTAAGGCAAAATTTGGAACTCTTTATATAGAATCAAACCGGTTTTTTTACTTTACTGTAGGTAAAGTAGAGTGATTATGAAAAAAAAAACAAAAACGGGTCTTGAGATTTTGACGGATTTATATGTTTTAAGGTCCCCGTAATCCTTTTATGATGTTTTTTTTGATGATTTATGTGTGTGTGGGTGGATGTATGTAAAAGTTTGTGAGGACATTACAGCCCACAATGTCTGAAGGATAAAATTAATATTCTACACAAAAATGGGCCTCGTAGTGTAGATGTTGTCCTATTGTTTGGGAGCATTTACGCATGATGAGAAAGTCACTTTTTTTTGCCAAAATGTGTTTTTAGATATTTTTTTCTCCTAAACTACTAACTGTAGGGGTTTGAAATTGTAGCGTTATCATGGAAGAGACGAAAGCAATAACTGGAAAAATCCTTAGATTTTTATAACAACTAGAAATATTTTTTTAAATAAAATTAAAAAATGTTTTTAATAATATTTTAATCAAACATGTAATTTTGATGCTTTCCATGATAACAAAATCTTTTGTTAATTTATATGTTGCACCCTTGAACAAAACTTAATATTACGTGTAGACTTTGTTTTTATGAATCTTATTATCTTTGAGTAATATTGAATTAAGATGAACGGACTCCTCAGTTTTATATTACAAAACAGATATTAGTTTTAAACTGATTCTTCAGGTTGTCAAGAAGTTTGATATTATATTTACTAATATAAGTAAGTTGAGTGGAGGCCACTCCAGATTTTTATACTTTGGTGGGTGACAAGCAAAAAGTATATTGCTTAACTTTGTCAGTCCTGCTAAAAAACAAAAAAAGTATTAAGTTTTAATAATAATAAATACCGGATGTGATACTCGTATTGTAAAGGAATTCAATCAAATACACTTCCACTATTCATTTATTTATTAAAATGATAACAACTTTACAATTTCAATAAATAATTAAAATTCATAAAATATGTACAAACATTATAACACAGAGTCTTGTAACTTTAAATCAGAATTTTGATAATAAGTAGGATAATCATAGTGCTCTGAAGTACTCTGCTTCTAGGAGTTTTGGTTAAGACATATAATTAAGTTATCACAGTTTAGATAAGCGGACGTCAATTTTAAATCCAACTAAACAACTCACTCCAATATTACTCATAACGGGAATTAGCCAAACAGTTATTTTATAACTTTTGCTAACATATCACAGGTTTTCTTAAAAAATAATTTATTTTTCATTTTTATTTTAATTAAAAGTAATTATCTCATTTGGATACTAGTCAATGTGTTAGAAAAGTGAAACAAATTATTAACAATTTTCATTTTTTGTTATTTTTACGTTTGATTAAATGTTAGTATTGCTTTTTTGTACAGCATTATAGAATTAATAAAAAACATATTTTCACTCTATATACAATTTTTTTCAATAAATACGAAATAAATCACGGCCTCAACTTTCGATAAATGTTGGTCCTAATCAGATTATTAGTCTTGATTTGTTTTCTTAATTATTCTAGAAAAATAAATAGTCACTATTTATGTAACTATTCTCTATTATGTTTTTTTTTTTAATAAAACTACTGTTATTTTACTGTCTAATAATCGTATGAACATTAAATGTATTAACATTATTAAAAACCAGAAGTTTTTCCCTGTTATACTAAGTTATTAGAAAAAAAATTACAAATTGGCTAACTACTGTGATTCTTTCTCTATGCTAGGTAGATGGAGAAGTATTTGATATCCCCGAAGGAACCCGTGAAAGCTCTAGAATTCACAATCTTTATACAAATTTTGTATGTGCTTTAATAATTACTTTATAACATTTTTTTTTTAATGTATATCCAAATATGAAAATTTGATACTAGCGAACTTACTGGAAATTAACATGGAGTGCATAGCAAAACAGGACCCTTTATATATTTATATTTCGAACTCGTCGTCAAGAGAAGATTGGTAGGGGAGGAAGATATGTATTTGTGAGATGTTGGGTAAACCGCGGTTTTTACTGGTAAATGGACCATGGATCATCATTTATCCATAGTCATTCATGGCTCACTTTTTACCGCCAATGTTTCTTCTTCATCCCTGTATAGGACTTCGCTATTATTAACTTCGCTAGTTCTATCATCTGTCTGTTCAACTAAAAATAAAATAATTATATGTTATAAAATGCAAAAATGTACCTTTATAGAATTCGTAAACACATAATACATGCTGATTTGATGTTTGCATGCCTATTTGACGATATATCTCTGTCAAGAGTCAATATCTGCCTCTTAGTCATTAACCTTTGTAATTCTAATAGCAATTTTAAGTTGCCCAAATTTTCAAAAATGGTTTATGGTATTTAATTTAAAACATCTTCAATTCTTGATTATATTCAGGTGTGTGATATTCAGTGACGGCGTTTAAAACAAAAGCTTTTTTTTTATTACGATGAATAATATATAATCATTAGGAAATAAAAATGCAAGGCATTTTTAACCGAACAACCATAGTTTATTTTTGTTTGAATAATAATGAATACGCTCTTTTTTATTCCCGATTTCTCATGACTTATATGATTGATTGCACTTTAAATTTGGAGTAACAAACTTACTCCACTTATTCCAAGAGGAGACATCAACAATTATTCTTTTATTTATTCATTTAGCATTCTTATTATAATACGGAAGGACTGCTTCCATTCTGGAATAACATTAGATTAGATACACGACTGCAATTTTCAATCAAGTAGATTGAATCTGAACATCCTTTTCCCCCCACTCCTTTCTCCATCTTCATGTCAACTTTTTATATAAACAGAACCATTAGTAAACCGCTTATGTCTTTTAATAAAATCATAAAATATAAACAAACTTACAATGCTTGGAGATGTATCATCTTCATTACATCTATTTTTTTAACAGTCAGTTAAAAGCAAAAGTAGAATTTAAATTTTGCTTTGGTAATCAATAGTTTAAATATAACAAAGAAAATATACATACCTGCTTGGAAAACTTCATTTAGATTTAGCTCAAAGTGAAAGTTCTTTGTAATAAGAGGTTCAAATCTAACCGCAGTTATCATTGGTTCCTCTTTCCACTTCCAAAATATGGTTTCTTTGTTTCTTGCTTGAACCTCTTCCACAAGGATTTTCAAGCTCTGAATCAAAAGAAGTCAAGTTAATGTTTTTTTTTTTTGAGAAATAACATATTTGTTTTGACATTTTAATTACTTTGGCAACGGTAGAATCTATGTGGTAAATGTGTGTTCCATCCAATACTACTCCTGCCGAAGAATTTTTTTGGTCAATTTTATTGACGATTGAATCTCTAAGGTATTCAGAAGAGGGAAACGATAAACTTTGACTAGGCACTACCATCAATACTTCTTTATCGTCAACCTAAAACAAAAACATTTTTGCTTGAATGATAAATATCTCCTAAAATTGTTGATGTTTCTTATTGTTTTTTTGTTTTGCTGAGGTTTATAATGTAAAAAAAATATATTACTAACCATGATTATCTTCATAGAATATTGAATTATATTAATAGAACTTACGATTTACTTACTAACAAAAAATATTTTCAAACAATCGGAAGACCTACAAATAATATAGCATAATGTAAAATGTAGCATATCATAAATAAATGGAGGTTCATAAAACATAAGAATACAGTCAATCTCAAATTTTAGGAAAAATTATCACCAGGATGGCTGCATACTCAGAAACTCCTATGGTCAAAATTAATAGTTAAAACCTCATGGCGGAAGTAGTAAGTTAAAGTAGAGTAATTAAGGTTTTTGGCTTCTCTTCTGACCTCTTGACTAAAAACTGTTCTCGAAATATCGAGTTTTTTTATTATTATTATTATTTGAGGGTGACAATAGCACTGCAGCTTAAAAAAAAATATTGTACTTCCCCCTTCTGTACTAAAGTACCCCAGCAGTTAACTTCAACGCCTCCAAGAAGCTGAGCACTTTTGCTGGTTCCAGCGGTAAAAGTTTTTCTGCAGAGAAACACCTACGGAGAGGTAGGTGTCCCGAAGCACCTACCTCTATGCAGCAAAGTTGCTTGATAGCCAGGTAGCAGGTGGAACGGTGTTTCTTCCTCTTCTTTGCAGCATCTGCACAAACTATAATTGATAATGTCCATTCAGGCTCCCTACGTTTCGGGAGAAACCTTTCTCCTTCTTCGGGTCTTGTAGCACTTGTGGGAGGTTGGCTCCCAGTAGTTAGCGCTTTTGGACCCTCTGCGCTTCCGGAGGATGGTCTCCGGACTGCCTTCTCCTTAGTCTCATACAGGGGAAAATCCCTGTATCTCTATCGGTGGTATTTTGTCCGCTCCGGCAGAGCACCGCATACCCGAATATGGCTGTTTCCTCAAGAGGGTCGCTTGGTACCCTTGAGGCTCCATTCGTAATACAGTAACCCCTGTATCATTCATCCTTCGGCACGGATCGCATAACGCCTTCGATTGAGGCTGGGATAAGGGGAGAAGATTTGGGAAGTTGGAAGGGTGTTTCACACCTTGTTTTCAACAAGGTGGTCAGGCCCAGCCCCTGGCCACCTTCTTCTACTCTTTCGTTTGTCCTTGTATGTGGCAGTTTAACAGGGTAGCCTCGCGAAGGCTATTAGAGGCTCATAACCACTCCTTTACTATCCCAATATCGATCGTAGTAAGTGTTTTCTTCTGTTTTGCATTTTATGTATTTTAGTTTTGTACAGTCCAGTTGGACTGACTTTTTCTAATTCTGAAGAATATATACTTGTTTAAATCAGCGTCTCCCGTAAAAAATCAAGAAATGGGACTAAGATCTTTTTAAAAATCAACCAGAAGAAATAATAATTTACTAAACCAAGTAATTCATTTTTTTTTAGAAATATAATTATTTATAAAGAAAAGTGTTTCCTGTTTATTAAAATTAAATTGGGTGCTTACGCTGGCTGCATGAGCCTGCAAACTCATTACTTTAGGAAAGCTTTACATTTAACAAAATTTAAAGAAAGTTTTCGGTGCACTTCTTTATTTTGAAGTGACTTAAGGGGAATTCAATCTACTTATTTAAAGTTTTTTTTTTTAAATATGTTTTTGACTGCAAAACAGTATGGACTAAATATGAACATGAAATAATAATTGTTCAATGACGTCTCCTATGAATCAATGTATGTTGTGTTTATTATATTAATGATGCAATCTATTAAGAGTATTTATTAGTTATGGAGCGAGTCATAACAAAGTACGTACCCAATTCCAGTGCATTGTTAGTTCAGGTCGTGCAGAGTTGAATAAAATAAAAAATAAATTAACGCAGACACCGGACATAATCCCATATTCTAATCCCAAGAATAAACAAGTGAGCATGGTCGTGAGGAATGGAAGTAAGTCCATTTCTGAAACATCAAAAATTAACAATTAAAGGTAATCTCTTAGAATTGACTGAAGGAAACTCATTTTTGAAATATATTTATCCGTTACTACAATATATATGTATTTAAAATACGAAACTGGTGACACAACACAATTTTACAAACTAAAAATTACACAGAACGCAGGGGGCATTATAGAGAAAATAAATCTTTCCCGCTTTTTCTTCTTTCTTACATACTCCAGATGACGACCTACTCTCGAAATATCGTAATATCATCCTAGTATGAGTTTGTGTACATTTAATTATATCTATATATAATCAACATTTATCAGGAATTTGACAGTTTTATATTCTGAAACAAACTTTCAAGTAGATGTTTGTTCAAGCTGTACAGTTTGTGTTTGCAAAGAAATAACTTCACTGTGTAAGATTTTTTACTATAAATTCTAAAGTCTCTCAAGAACATTTTTCAAAAAAGTCTTTTAACATAGATGGGATGAATAAAGAGAAGTGAAAATAGGATGAAACATGAGTTAGTGATCTATAAATACAATATTTTAGTCCACCATTAATGTTTATGATAGGAGTTTATTTTTTCAATTTTTGTTTTAACGATATATTAGACAAATCAAAGACGAAAGTCAAAGTCTTTGATATGGTAGGCTTGTGGTAACACAAGAAACAATTGAAACATTGTTTCGCTCATCAGAATATTGTTCTGTAATAATAATGACTATTTTGAGGATTACTAATAACAGAGTAAAGGTAATTTCCATCTCTAAACCATATTTTTGAGTACATGCATATTGTTAATACCACTGAGGTTAGTATGATTTATATTAGAAATAGGTATGACGGTTTTACCTATTTCTAATATAAATCATATTTTTGAGGTTTTTAAACTCCATGTAACATCTTATGTCTGATAGAACCGCCAAATTGTTATACATAAAAATAATCAATCGTAAAAGAATTAAAGAACGATCACACTTAAATTTTACCTATTATACATATGTACAATACAGGCTATATGATAAAAATAAATTGTAAATAAAAAGATGTTGAAATAAATAAAATAAAAAAACAAACTCTTTGTCTTCCAAAGAATCTTGACTGCATGAAGCTCAATCATATATATAATAGCGCTTATGATGACTGCAGCTAAGGTAGCTTTAGGGATAAAGTAGAACGTAGATGTGAGGAATCCAAGTGCCATGATGACAAGCAAACCTGCGCAAACCAGTATGGGATAAACAAAGAAGCAGTGAAGCCAACATCATGGCTTGAGATGACAAACGACACAGAAAACTTGATTCAGAAAACAGTTAACAAATATAGAGGTTACAACAGGAAAATTAATACTGGTATGTAAACATACGTTTCATTTATGCATATATTTATTTAGGCTCATCTAAAAACTTGTTATTTAAAAAAAAACATGTTTTGAAGATGTACACTTCTTATTTCGTGCATGAGAAAAAAAATAGTTAAGATTCTGAATATTAAGAAGTTTACTTCTTTAGAAATAACGTATTTTATAGATATAACTATACTTTTATAACCATTAAATTTATTTTAGTATTATAGTCTTAGAATAATCATTACTACATGTAAATACAACATTTTAAATTACATGTCAAATAATTTTGCCAACATTGCAATAACAATATTTAAATTAAATTAACAAAAACAGTTATCTGATTGATAAAGTTTAAACCTTAATTTTGAAAAAAGTTAAAAAGATGTATTCTAATGTTATTTTATATCTTTAATCTTATCTTTATTTTAATTCATATTGCCTGCTATTTTTTTTGCATCTGTTACTAAAATGCAAAGATTAACCCTGGATATGGATATGGTGTTCTATATGCCTCATTCGACTCTGGAAGCCATTGATATTAATTAAAGTGCATATAAATCATGCATGCTTGATTTATATTATACTATAGTTGTACTGCATGAACACATTATATATCTTAAACAAGTATTAAAGTCCTTCAACCTTGCTATATTGATAAGTTGATTTAACAGTTTACCCTCAAGGCACAGGTATGTTCAATTTTGACTCTATCTCCTTAACAACTCTTTCTAAATCTTTTTCTTTTCTTTTCCATCTAATCTTATTTCTTTCAACGTATTTACCTATCCTCTTATCTTTAGTATGAAAAACATTTTTATAAATATCTTCAAAAAAAAACCTGTTAAAGTTGTCAGGGACCTTTGAAATGGACACAGTTGGAGCATAAATAAAGTTTTTATTAATCAAATAACGCGTTTCGAACGTTATTTTCTCAAAATCAAGAGAGCGTATACGCGAGCGTATTTCGCGTTTCTCAAGATCATCTTAAAAAAGAAATCTTGATATTATAGAAATGTGAATAACGGATCTTTTGAATAACGCCTTGTTTTTTGAATCCCACAAATCAGGAAGAATTAATAAAAAGGTCTGAAGAGTCCCGATAATGCATTAGACAATATATACGTAGACTATAGTCAAAAGACGAAGTACTTATACATTCTAAAATTAAAAAGTTTGTTACCAATATTAATTACGAAATAATTTTGAAATAACAATACTTCAAAATAAGTACTAATAGTTTACAGAAGTTTCTGAAATTAAACTATTTTATTAACTATTAAAATAATAATAATATGATATTAAATAATTATATTACCAACATTTAGTTGATAAAGAAAGTGTTGGTGTTAGAGTCAAAACCTAAATACCTTTGTTATAAATTATAAAAAGTAATCATTATTTCATATATCTATTAATATTGAAACTTTAAATGCTTATTATTTTCACAATCTTTTTTATAGACAATTTTATTATTCGATAAAAGAATGTTAAACATATATAAATACCTGTGAAAATTCCTCCAGCTGGAGTCGTTACTCCTGAAGCATTATTAACGGCCGTTCTAGTAAATGAACCAGTAGTCGGGAAAGAGCCAACAAAGGAGCCAGCTAGGTTGCAAATGCCAAGTGCAATCATTTCTTGACTAGCATCTAAACTCCGTCCTTTGGCTGTAATGAATTATCTGTTACTTACACTCAGAGTAATGAGGTAGTAAGATTAACTGAAATGAGAATCACCGTACTTTCGAAAAAAAACCTGCCCAATTCACAAGAGCTTTGCGACTTGATGTTTCAAAAATATATCGTTGAATGAATGTAATCAGTTAAGGCATAACTTCTAAAAGAGAAATGCTATTTTAAAAACATCTCAAATCATTTATAAATAATACATCTTTCAAATTGATAACTTGATTATAATGATCCGAATGCTATAAATAACAGTGAAACTTATTAAACAATTAGTTATTAACAAAATACTTAGTAGGCAATTAATACTAGCAATATATTAAATAGAGAAACAGGTTAGCCCAGTGGCTTACGTGCTCACCTCTGGACTGGTAGATCCGGGGTTCGATACCCACTCAGGCTCTCGCATCTGAGAATGCCGTCCCTCGGAGAGGGGCATTAAGGCGTCGATCCCGAGCCTGTACGATGTCAGGTTCTCGTTAAAGATATCTAGTCTAAATTCATTTGATTTAGGCAAAATTTAGAACTCCCAATGTAGAATTGACCCTTTGGACTGTTTTTCTTCTCTCTTAACTACCTCTGCAGTCTAACTTAACCTAATTTATTGAATGATTCATAAATACTCGTATTAATTGAGCAGTGATGAATTGTGGAACCGTTTACAGAAGTGTAGCCTGTATATCTTGTATATTTTGGGATCAAATGTAATAGCAGATACCAAATATCTGTAATAGTCTTCACAGAAAATATTTTATCCAACGCCAACCAGTTTCGAACACTTAGTGTTCATCATCAGGTTACATGTATAATATAAAACATGAATAGAGCGTGTGAAATAGAATTTAGGTCAGGTATGACCTTAATTAGGTAAGGTTAAACTACCTGAGGCAGTATGTAATTCTTTTTAATTTAGTGTTAGTTTATATTTTGGTTGTTCTTCTGTATTCATTTCACACTTTCATTCATATTTTATATTGCAGATGTAACCTGAGATGAACACCAAAACGCGTCAATGTTGGATAAAATTTTTTTTGTGGAGACTTAGTGTTTCTTCTCCTTATTATAGTTATATGTAATATATATTACACACACACACACACACACATACAAGATAAAACTGCAAGAAGTATGTTTGATATTTAGAGCAATCGGTCTCTTAAGGAGAGGAGATGTGGTTTATGCATAGACAACCTGTGTGTACCTGATTCCCAACTTTGTGTTGTCCACAACCAGTCAAGACAAGAGCAGAGAACTTTGAACAGAGGTGTCAAATAAGTTGAAAATAGCCAGACACGTCCTCACAGACGGTTCAGTAGAGTCTTCTGATCCAGTATATCACCCAAATACACCGAGTGGATGCGTATGTTTGGCCATCCATATTGAAACATGCACCCGCTATATAAAGTTAGCCTTGTAGTGGATTCCAAGCAAAAACGTTGGAGGGACTGCTTGTCATAAGTAATGAGTTCACCCGTAGGCTTAGAATTATTAAGCTCTACAAAATCTGATACCCAAATTCTGTGAGCCCTGGTACAAGTCAGCAGACACCTTTATGAACGACTAAGACTTGCTCAAAAAGTAGTCCGAAAACCGTTAGTGGACCTCTACATGCTTATTGAATCTATCGAACTCGATCAGATCCAGGTATTAAGTAATTAAAAATCAAGGAAAACTTACAGAATGCCTTGGCAATGGCAATGCTCTCCAAAATGCAAATAAGCGGAATGGCAATAATGCCTGAGCCCAGTTCTGTAGCCATTTCGGCGAAAGTGAGGGTTTGGTTCTTGGTGTCCAAGCTGAAGGGAGGAGGTCGAAAGGGTGGCAATCCTGGGGTTACAGTGCCTGAAGAGAACAAGAAAAAAAAGGAATTACTAAAATCTGAATGAGTAGATTAAGAATATACGAATAAAATAATCTCATATAAAGATACTCTTAATATTTTATATCGATAATATTAATATTGTCTCTTGAAACTATAATAATGTAGTTTATCTGTACTAATGTGGTTTTGAATACATAAGTAAAAAAAATATGAATAGAACTCTTTTTAACGCCAATAATTTGTGAATAGATGTTCTATTCTTTCTTGCTCAATTCATATTTGGTTGAAAATGTTCAGAGACTGATCAAGAGGCCAAGCTAATGATCTGGCTGACAGACTCAAGTCACAGTAAAATGAATTCAGTAAAATAATTCAAAACTTCACTATACATGACTTTCCTTCACTCATTCGTTTATAAGTATCCAAATAGAAAAGGCAATTCTAAAATAATTTATTGAAGAACTAATTTTCTTGTACAATTTTCCTTCATTAAGTTTCTTGTCATAAGTTATACTATCTAAATAAAACGGGAATTAATAAGAAAAGTTATAATAAAGACAATGACACAACAAAGATTATACAAAAAAGATTTTTAGTTTTCGAAAACGATAAAATAACACTCATTTAAATCATCTATAGGTAAATAACTTATTATAACATCTTTTTCCTGTTGAATAAATGTATAAAAGAAATTATTTATATAGTGGTATTAAAAAACAAAATGTTCAGAAAGTTTGGGTAGACTTCTGTTTATTGAATGAGAACATCTGTTCTGTGATTACCAGTCAGTTTAAATGGTTCAAGTCCATGTAGGGAAAGAACATAGGCTAGGAGAGAACCCAAAACCACCATAATAGCATTCCTTGCCAATCCAACCAACCAGGCGACAGAATTAAGAAATTTCAAACGTTCATTAAACAAATCCTTTGACTTATCCTTCAATTTCTGCAAAAGATAGTGATATTATAATTAATCCAGTATTAAGTAAATAATACAATCACATATAAAAAAGTCAGTATTTAAGAATAATATTATGCAGAATTAACATAGAAAATAATTAATTATAATAGTTCTTTGTAGTTTACTAAAGTGAATAATAATTATTATCTATAATTAAAAAAAAAAGGTCTGGTTTTAAGAGTATATAATATATGCTAACCTTAGCCAATAGGAGAAGTACTATTGTAGAAATTCCCAGCGCTGTATCACCAGGTCTAAAAGAAGTGATATTTTGAAAGAAATGTGACCAGGATTCGACAAAACTGCCTCCTTTTCCTGAGAGGCCAAATAAACTGTTGAGCTGACCGGACCCAATTGTCATGGCAGCTGCTGTGGTAAAGCCTACAGTTACAGGCATCGAAATAAACTCCACCAAGAATCCTGAGAAAAACATTTATTTTTCATTTCTTAATTCTCTTAAAAGAGTAATTTAATTTTTTTTTTAATATTAATTTTGGTATAGAAATATCAGTGTGATCTCTTTAGTTCAAACTTCAAATTGAGAACTTTATTACTGTCAATTATAGAAAAGTTATAAAAACTAATGGGAAATATGAAGACATAGCGTTTGTGACTCGATCAAAATATTGACTATTATTTTTTTCAGTTTTTTAGAAGTAACTGTTTACACTCTTTAATGTACAGACAATTTCCACTTGTTTTGTCCCAAATCAATTGCTGAGTTTGTATAAGTCTTGCTAATAAGTGTACTAAAATCAGGAGAGGTAGTAGACAACTTATAAGGAAGAGTCAAGTAAGAATAAGCAGGCATTGACTTTGCAAGAACATTCTGATTGTGTGCAAGTAGGCTCTACAACAAACTGTGGATTGTTGAGTTGGTAGAGATATAAGAAGTCTGATTTAGAGAATGATAATCATAAATACAATTTGACTTTGGAACGACACTTTGATTAACAAATAATCTTAACTGATGACTGAGAAAGCGTGGATCAAGTCAAATGATTTTTTGGCCCTTTGTTTATGCAAAGTTAGATTATTTTCATTTTGTACACTTAATGAAAAAGAAGAAGAAAGAGGGACTAAGTTTGTTTGTTCATTGAAGAGACGGAAAAGGATATTTTCCTCAGGGAAATTTTTTCCCATCTCCTTTAAGTTTATTAAAGCAGGGATCTGAGTAACTGACATAGTTTAGGATTTAGCCCAACAGTTTTACATCCTCTCCCAGGTACAGAGTTCACAATATGTTCTAACACCCACATGAAAAGTCTAAGATCATGGACAAGGTATGAACCTCCAATTTTCAGAATTTAAGGTGTCCAAACCAACTGTTAGGCTAAACATAAGCTCGTATTACATTACCTTCAATTGAATTTAATAATATAAATTTTTGATCAACCATATATAAAGCATTGCAATATTTTTCATATACTTTATAAAATATAAATGCTACTACAATTTCGGTCCAATGTTTGACGAAGACAAAATTTATGGAAGTTGCACAGTATAAATTTTGAGAAATCATTGATACATGAAAAATTCTTTCGAATAATTGTTCGGGCAGTTGTTTACTTACCTAAGTGAAGGAGACCAAAGCTGGTAATAATAACACCGGAGAGAAAGGTCAGAAGAATAGCAAGAGATGGACCGCAACTTTCAACATACTTCTGAGCCATCAAGGCTGTGATAGCTGTAGGACCAATCGTCACATCTTTTGAGGTGCCTAGCACCATGTACACAAAACAGCCCATGAAACCTGAATACAAACCATACTGATATTCAATTAAAATAATATCCATAAGACATTAAATAAGAAAAGGAAAACATTCGTGATAGAAAACCTGGGGTTCGAGTCCAGCTACAACTGCATAGGCTATGCCTTGAGGAATCACCGTCAAACCAACTGTCAAACCTGCTATGCAATCTTTTAGTAAATTGTTCCAAGTATATCTAGGTAACCATTCCAGAATCGGTATCCTGAAAATGAAGCTCTCATAAATAATGAACAATTATAATTTCAAAGCGATTGGCACCAGTCATTCATTGATCATATTATGCAGAGTCACACAAAGAAGGACTTGGTGGCCGTGAATCTAACAACTAATGTAAGAGAAGTAATGACTGCATCTTCCCTAAGTAAGGAAGCTCTTACCATTGTGGGGAAATCAGTTTCCTTCCTTATATTTCCATACCTTTCCTTAGATCCAATATTTACTAGCAGGAGTTATTTAGGTAGTGTTAATAAGTCATGAATTATCATATTCCAATATGATAATTTATCACTTTGAGCTATTTTAATTTTATTTCACATATTGCATTTCAATTTTGATTTAGTTTAACTCTCCTGTGTTCGTAGTTATTCATTTAAATGTTAACAAATGACTTAACTAAGAGTTAAAAGCTTTTAAATTTTTGGTTTTCTAATCCCATACTTATATACTAGACCCAGCTCAAACATACACAATATATATAAATAAACAATATATATAAATTAATATATGCAATGACACAACAATAAATGGAACAGTAACGACCTTAGGAATATTACTTTTCATTAACATATTTCATCATTTTGTCAATTCCTGAGGTTCTTTTACCAGAACACAGTAGCTGAGAACAAATTTCTGTAGTAATGTAAGCTGAAACTATTCTGTAGATATTTTCAATTCAATTATATAATTTTACTTTTTAAAATATTAATTCTATATAATGTATATTAAAAAAAAAATAGAAAAAAAAAACAAATTGCTTGTTTATTCCCAAAAGTTGTTTTATTTAATAATAAAACGACTTAATTAATCCAAATTTGTTTATTGATCAAACAAATTCAAAGAAACAATTACGCATATTATTAATCTAAGTATAAAACAAAAGTCTATAAAGAAATTTACAGAGCAGTATAGGTATATATCATAGAAATGACCCAGCATTGTCAAACTGTTACATACTTTTACGTCTACTTGGAATATATATATACGAAAAAACTTAACTATGATTACTACTGCGAACAGTAGTTTTCAGGAGAAGTCTCAAAGAGAAACGAATGGCAACCGATACCTTGTTTCAAAGCACATCGTTTGTGGTAACATATCATGCTTGTGAATATTAATTTATTCATACAGTAGAATATTTTTTCCACTATATATATTTGAAAAAAGTGGAGAATGGAAAAGGTACTGATACCAATATAAAAACTTATTTGTTTTTACAAACAGTTATTGTGTGATATAAAATATTAACATTTGGACAACAAGAATATGTTAATGAAAAAATACAAGACACTTGGCTATAGGAAGAATCAGTACATATTTTTTTTGCAACAAAAAAGGTTTATACGTTCTATAGTAGCTTTAAATTTATGATCGTGGGGTTTACTTTATAGTCATACTTCACTTCTGTATTGTTTGGACCCAAGACCTAATTACATGAAAAATCATTCTCAGTTGTTAATAGTAACAAAAAGTATATGAAATGGAAAAGTCACCAAGCTCTGATTCTTTTTGTATACTTAATAAACTTATAATTGCCTTTTTTTCCATTGACTAGGGGTACAACAGTCCATTGCTTTAGAAAGAAGATTTCTCTTAAGGTCATTTTCACTTCCATCTACATTGTTGGCCTCATTGGGTAGCTTTTTTTCTGAAACAAACAACGATCAACTTACTCATATATATTATATAATTACCAATATTATAATTCTTAAATTTTTAGCTATTCATCAGTATTATTCCTCCATTAACTAGTAAACTTGAATTTATGTTTAAATTATGTATTGGATGCGTTATATATATTAGTTCTTTAGCTCATCCGAAAATATAGGAAAATTTGTTTTGAAAGAAATGGAAAATCCTAAATTAACTAAGAAGTTATATTATTTTGTTTGCTATCCAACGGTTGCTGTTGACAAATTAAGTGAATGAAGGCTTATTTGTGTGAAATTTAATTTAGTAATTTTTATTTTTAATGGGTAATATAATATTTTTGATCTTCAAAGGTAATAATTGTATGGAATGAAATAAAGTTACGACTATTTGTCCTACTGTAACATTTATTGTCCTGTTATCACTAAAATGTTTTAAAATTTATTAAAACTAAACAGATTACTAGGTTCTATGACTGATAAGACATTCATGGTACTAATATTTTCATCAAAGGTGTCACAATAATATTCATGAGTTAGGGGAACAATTTTATTGCAACTATATTTCATATCAGCTTGTCATACCCACAATTAATCATTAAACAAAATAATGAGAAATCCTTTCTTGATTACTAATTTAATTATAAATCACAATTAGAAAAGTTCATTTGTTTATTGGCACGTTTTTGGCATTACTTCACTGGTCTATATCAAATCAAGATAAGCGAACAATTCAATTGTTAATTTTATTTTCTTAAACTCATACATTTAATCTTTTATCAACCAATTTGAAAGTGATATTCAGCTACATACAAATTATTATAGAACAGAACAAATAAAAAACTATTCCTTTATTATTACAAAGTAGTTTTATTAACAATATTCATAATTCCAAAATATATAAAAGAATTATAATTAATATATAAAAATACTATGAATAATGATATCGCAATATATGATATAATCATTACATTTGTATATGGTATTCAGCATTTTCACCCAATTTAAAAACAAAACACTTTTTGACATGGACTTCGGACAACCAGAAACCTTTTAAAAACCTTCCTTCCGTTATTCTGAATGCATGAAACCTGTTGATATTGCGTTTTAAGATATCTGCTTGCACAATTTTCATGTATGTTGTATAGTACGGGATTCTTGTAAGGAATTTTACGTAAAATATATATTTATATAACTAGGTATTGTTTCACAATATGTACTAGCTTCTTAATCTTAGCAGATTACAGGATGAAAGAAAAAACACCCATGGCAGTGGGTGGATGAATATTATTTTCAAATAGGAACAAACACCACAGAAAGTACTGTGTTTCTCGTAATTATCAGATATAAATAGGATGCAAGGGTGATGGTAACGTTTAAATTGCCTGTACTGATGTTTCACAAGTTGAATTTAATTAGTTCTAAAAGTTGGAGAGTAAAATTTCTTAGTTGAATTTAAAAGTTTCGATAAGTTGTGATTTATTTCTTGTCCAATGAATATAAACTTAATCAAAATCGACCATATGAGCTGTCTTACATATCAGGTATGATAAGTCAAAAGTGGCCGTCATATTTATAAGATAATGGGCTATGATTGACGTACTCAATTTATGTAACACCAGGCTTGTGAAAAATGTACGTCCTCTGTTTAGAATAAGTGCATTTATTTTGTTTTCTAAAATCTTAGTTATTTGGTCTAAAAATCTTAGATCCTTCTCAGAATTTATTTCTTTTGTTTCTTGGTTGAGTTTATTGTTTTTTAACAGGATTGTTGTGAAATCCTGTCAAACATATTTATATACCACAAGGATTGAAATGGCATGAACTTTTAGAAACTTCTTAAAAAAAAATCTGGAGTGGCCTACACTAAATTTTACTATAAGTCAACATAATATCATACTTATTGAGTATATAATAAATAATGTTCCATTTAGGTATAAAATAAATGTCTAAATGGGAGATGTTTATTAGTCTTTCATTCCTGGATGTAGTACAGATAGTGATTGATTCTCTTATCAATATATATGCTTATTTTTGAATATCGCACCACTGATGCATATAATATCATAAGTATAATTTGACCTCTTTCTACACTGAATATTTAAGACAAATTTTCACATTTAAAACTTGAAAATATTCTTATTTGGTCTGACAAACGGCCGAAAGATCTAAGAAAAAATGTCTTTTTAAGATAATTCTTAATTTAAGATGTCGGATAATTTCATTTATTTTTCTTCAAAGATGTTTTCAATTTTCAATGATGTTTAAATTTTTGGTCTTTTATAGAATTACTATACTGAGAGTTTCATGAGTTCCTAGTATATAATAAAAATCACCTCTCTTTCTATTTCTCAAAAATCTTATATACCAATTCACTCTGAGTGAGTGTTATTTTTTTCCTGCCTATTGTACTCTACTATATGGTTGCTTTGAATGTATATTGAGAAAAAATATACTGGTAATTAGCCAGTTTACATACTCAAATCAAATCCAAAGCCAGCTATTCAGGATAATTTAAAACTTTTATATCTGGAAGCTTGAAATTTTTAAAAATGATATATATGAACTACTAGACTAGAATAGTGAAAATTCTGAATACTTGTCAACAAACAACTCCTCTTTCGTTAGGAAAGAGACCATTCCTCACAATCAATTTTACCCACTGATATCATAATTCACAAACCAAAATAATTTACAACTGATATCAATTTTTGATCAAGAGTACAAAATATAGATTGATCATAGCATTTTGTGAGACAAATCCATCGTACCAACGAAAGCAACAAATATTTATCTTTATTGGCGGTGATTTTTTACATGTAATAATATTATTCCTCTTTTATCTCATATAAGTCAATGAATTATTTAAATTTTTCCATTATAAACATCCATTTTATTTCAGTGGATTCACTCAAAAAATTTCTAAGTCAATGTAAACAATGGAAAAAAATATCAAAAATTCGACAAGTATGGGTGATCCCTTAGTCTAGGATAAACAAACAGTTTTTATAGTTTTATTGCTCTTATCCGTGATTGAAATTTCATGATTTTTTTTTTATAAATTGCTAATATTTTGTTCCATTTTTGGTTGGTTAAATTTCCATAATTTTTTAATAAGCCATCTAGCGTCAAAAAAACATTTTCTGAAAACAGAAATCGTACTGTAACGCCCCTTTGAAGAATATAAATTTGAATAAAATTATCTCAAATCATTCTCCACATAATGTTCTATCTATAGGCATAGTTTCAATTTGATCTGTTAAACGGTATGGCTTGTATCGCTCTCACAAGCTTTCAGATTGAAGTATAAGTCAAAATTTTTACATTTTATTGACAAAAAAAAATATTTCCCGTTGCTTCAAAAATCTGAATATATTTTTCTTTTATTGCATTTGTAACCTCAAAGATAATGCCAAAATTTCAAACTTTAGAGTTAGCAGTTTAGGAGAAAAAATGTTTTCTAAAAACTGGATTTTGGCAAAAAAAAAGTGACTTTCCCATCATGCATAATTCTTCCCAAACAATAGGGATCATCCACGCTATGGGGCCCACTTTTGTGCAAAATATCAACTTGATCCATCAAAGATTCTGGACCGTAGCGTGGTAACAAGCAATGCTAACACACTCACCCACCCACACACACAGACATTCATCGAGAAAACATCATAAAACGACATCTGAAACCTCAATACATGTAATTCCGTCAAAATCTCGAGATCGAAAATTTTCACGATCACTATACTTTACTTATAGTAAAGTAAAAACCAGCTGAGGTTGAACGGCCGTGAAAATGTTCACTAGCTTAAGAGGCCCTTCCAAACGTTCTATTCGTTTTTTAATGTAGTAATGTTTAATTTACATATACATTATTCGTTTGAATTTGATTGTATGTTTAACAATATTATTATATCTCCAAGCACTATTCGCTCTTGTGATGTTAAGATGGAGATAACTTTGTTGAATCTGTCTCCTAAGATCCAATGTGGTCAGACTTCAGGCATTTTTCAACCGCACCAGTTTTTACTGGCAAAGATACTTAAAGATTAAGTATCTTTTCAGATACTTAACCTACAGGTTTACAGATTTTTTTATTTAAAGAAGTAACATTGTTACTTTTCAAGAGTTATAGATACTTCTAATCTTTGTACTTATCTCATATCATTATCAAATCATTATGCAAATTATTATAATTAAAAATATTATAAAAGTAATGTATGTGAATGCATGAACATTGCTTCTGTAAGAAATCCGAAATCATCGCCTTCTTCTACAGCCATTGCTCCTTGTTGGAAGTTCAACCATTCGATCTTTTTACTTTGTTCTAAAATATTAATAATTATAATTAAAACCAATATAACTTTCGAAACTATCATTGTTGGCCATTCTTTCATATCGTTGTAGATAATATATTCATCCTTCGAAACCTAAATTTAAAATTGTAATTAATATTTAAATATTGATTAATCTGAATGTACTCAATTATAGTATAATTATATTTATAAGTAAGAATAATACAAATTCGTTTCCTTTAAATAGTTTTTGTTGACTGTGGGTAAAATAATGCTCTCCCAGGTGAAGCAATTAGTCTCTAGTGTATGGTAATTATGAATAATTACTAGTCTTCCATCATGGCAGTTTCCTGTCAAATTATGTAACAGTATATTCATCAAGAATGCCTTGAGTAGTTTTGGATCATGTTCCTCTTCTATTAAATCACCAGTTCATTGATATTCCTTCTTTAAGTAAGACAATGAACTGATGTCATTAAGTATAATTCAATCATGATTTGTTATTAACAATAACAAATAATGATTCAAATCATTATTGTTATCACAAATAATTCAAATTGTTTTAACAATAATAACATTTTAAGTTCAAAATAGGAGTTAAAACTATTGTTGGGGATATATGAATAACCAAATAATTATTATGGTATAATCACTTGTTTACTTACTTAAAGCATTAAAACTAATTGAATCAGTGTCATTAATTAATGTAATTACAACTTTATTAGAAAATTGTGAAAAGTTTTGGTTTCGTGGGTCTAAGACAGGCATGGGTACCTGCGGCCCGCGGGCCACATGTGACCCATCACGTGTTTTTGTGCAGCCCTCGGAGATTATTTGGAATTCTATCTTAATATTAAAAATTCTTTTGCTTTTTGCTTATTAAGAAAAACTCACACAGACTTTTTGAAGGAAATTACAACAGTAGGAGAGATAGCTCTATAGCAAGAAATGTTTTAGTTCTTTCTTGTATAACGAAATAACATTTTGGAGATTGTGTTGTTATATTTGTTTACCATAATGAAATATGGGATGAAAAATAATTTTCATCATAAGGACTGTAAAAAGTTAAATAATTATATATATTAAATAATTAATATAGCACACACTATTATATATATATATATATATATAAATGCATTATGCAATTAAGCTGTGCGTATCGACGCACCTCAGAAATTACCATGCGGCCTGCGGTCACTTGGAAATTATATAACGCGGCCCCCAGTTCACAAAAGGTTGCCCATGCCTGGCCTAAGAGATGAAGGTCGAAGCTCAAGCGAACACCACCAGTGCTGACGTCTTACATCCGCTTCTGAATATCTGCCTACACTGAGAAGTTTTCAACATTCAGTTTAGTACTTTATATACGTTATTATTATGGAGAAAAACCGTGCCTCTACTTTCTTTCTATGGCAAGAAACTTAAAAAATAAATCATATTGAATAGAATTTTTTCGATGGAGAACGAAATGAAAACAGAAAATGTTGTTTTTGACAAATGGTGGAATCTAAGTGCATTAATATTTGCTTCCATGTTACCCAGAGTTTGTAGGGTACTTTCTTTCGAGAGACGGTCACATCAGCTGTGCTGTATCTTTTTTATACAGTCTAGAAACTTAAAACTTATAGTGTCTTGGACCTTTGCTACGTTTTCATTTCATCATCAGGAGGAGCAATGTACTCGAGAGTGTGACAAATAACCGAGTGAGGTGATTTTACTGATGATTAGTTTATGTCAATAAGTAGAGCTGTCGATTAAAATCAAGTCAACAGAAATGAAAAAAAAAAACTTAAATCCCGCACAATTGAAGTTTGTAAACAACAGAATACAGTGTTGAGAAAGTTGACAATGTGATATTGGTTATTACATGCATAATTATTATTTGAGGATGACTATAGCACTGCGTCTTAGAAAGTATTGTAACCCCCCCCCAAAACATCTGTTAGCTTCAACGCCTCCAAGAAGCTCAGCACTTTTACAGAGTCCAGCGGTAAACGTTTTTCTATGGTTTTGTTGAGTGTCCCGAAGCACCTACCTCTGTGCAGCAAGTTGCCTGACAGTCAGCCAGCTGGTGCAACGGTGTTTCAACCTCATCTTTGCAGAATCTGCACAAACCATAATTGATAATGTCCATTGAGGCTCCTTATGTTTCGGGAGAAAGTGACTTCCTTTCTACTTCTTCGGGTCCTTAGGTGCACTTGTGGGAGGTTGGCTCCCACTAGTTAGCGCTTTTGGACCCTCTACGCTTCCGGAGGATGGTCTCCGGACTTCCTTTCCCTTAGTATCATACAGAGGAAAATCCGTGCAGCTACGTCAGGGAAGCTCTGTACTTTATCCGCTCCGGCTGAGTAAGGCTATTTACTCAAGGGGGTCACCTGGTACCATTGAGGCTCCGTTCGTAGTACAGTAACCCCTTGTATCATCCATTCTTCGGCACGGATCGCATAACGCCTTGGATTGGGGCTGGGTTTAGAGGAGTAGATTTGGGAAGTTGGAAGAATGTGAAACATAGGTGGTCAGGCCCAGCCCCTGGTCACCTCCTCCTCTTTCGTTTTTCCCTGTATATAGCAGGTTAACAGGGTAACCTCGTGAAAGACGAAAGTCAGAGTTGAATGCTAGAGGCTATTAGAGGCGCATAATCACTCCATTACTACCCCCTATTGCATGCATGTAAGCAGTCGTTCTCACACCTGAAGTACAGAATCCTAGCAACGGTTTCCTCACACTTCAATTTTACCCAATGATACTATAATTCACAAACCAAAATAATTTACAACTGATATTAACTTTTGTTCAAGAGTACAATATATGGATTGATTATCGCATTTTGTGAGAAAAGTCAATCATACCAACGAAAGCAACAAATATTTATGTGTTATTGGGAGTGAATTTTTACATGTAAAAATATTATTCCTCTTTTATCTCATATAAGTCAATGAGTTATATCAATTTTTTCATTATAAATATCAATTTTATTTCAGTGGATTCACTAAAAAAAATTTTTAAGTCAATGTAAACAATGTAAAACACTATGCTTTACTTATAGTAAAGTAAAAATATCAAAAATTCGACAAGTATAGCAGGTGATTCGATAGTCTACGATAAACAAACAGTTTTTATAGCTTTATTGCTCTTTGCCCTGATTGAAATTTCATGATTTTTTTTATATATTACTAATTTTTTGCTCCATTTTTGGTCAAATTTTCATGACTTTTTAATGAGCCGTTTAGTGTCAAAAAAACATTTTCAGAAAACAGAAATCGTACTGTAACGCCCCTTTGGTGAATATAATTTTGAAAAAAATGTCTAAACTCATCCTCCTCATAATGTGTTATTTTTAGGTACAGTTTAATTTTGATCTGTCAAACGGTATGGCTTGTATCGCTCTCACAAGCTTTGAGATTGAATTATAAGTCAAAATTTTTTTTATTGAAAAAAAATTAACGTTGGTTCAAAGCAGTTTAGAAGAAAAAAATTTTCCTTAAAAACAGGTTTTGGCAAAAAAAAGTGACTTTTTCGTCATACATAGTTCCTCCCAAACAATAGGGATCATCTCTACATTATTGGATCCATATTTGTGTAAAATATCGACTTGATCCATCAACAATTCTGGAACATCGAATAAACTTCTTAAAACGACTTTTGAGACCTCAAAACATAAAATTCCGTCAAAATCTCGAGATCATTCCTAGTATTAATCAAAAAGTCTAAATTAATGACTACTGATGAATCTATCAAGTGAAATAAATATATATTGTGTAAGTTAAATTGAAAACTACCATAAAGTATAGTATTAACAAATGAAATTGAAACTAATAAAATGTAACATAAAACAAGAGTGTAATAATTCAATATTTATTACATTTAATCACCTCATTTTGATTTAACTTAGAATATAATGAGAGGTGATTTGTTCCCTCAGAATAGGACGTCTTCATTGCTAGTTAATGAAGCAATATTAAAGAACTTAGAGGAGAAACTACTCTTCTGCAGTGAGTAATGAGTCACTAAATTGACATTATTAGTGACGGGAAGACCCCTCTCGTGACTTATTAGGAAATTGCTGTTGTAAAAATTCCCAAACTTTAACTCAAAGCGTTAAACTAATAACTGATTTCTTAGAAGTCATTTACAAAGTTTGTTGATTATTTCTTTGTTTCTTAGGTAACTGTATAAATTTAATAGGTTGTTTAAAGGTCAAACCTAAGTCTACAGTGTAAAATTGATCTTTAAATTTTCTATATTAATTAAACTTTGCAATTCTCCATTTGCAATGATGATACTCTCAATTATTATTATTATATGGGGCATAACTTTTTGTTACTATCACTGTGTAATTAAAAAAAAGTCATGATAATAAAAATTATGATAATTCATAATAAATGATAATTCATTTATTATGAATAATAAATGATAATTCATTTATTATGAATAATAAATGTGGCCAGGGCTTGCGTTTTGTTTGGCTATAAGTACAGCTATTCCTGTAAAAGGGCTGAGATAGAGACTCTTTATCATTCATAAAAGTAATGTTATTTTTAAAATAATTTATTTCTTAAAGGCTACATGTTTGTAAAGCGTCATAGCATGTTTATTGGCGCTGACTAGGAGTTTAGTTCGATCGCTTTCGTTAGTTTATGTTACCTCTATTTGTAGTATTTGAAGCGTTAATATGTAGACTCGATAACTTCAGAATCAGAATACAACTTTAAAATGTCTACACCGGCGTATTTGTTGTTTCTAACTTCACGGAATCCTGATGACAGATTTTACAAGGACCCTCTTCTTTGATCTGTTCTTGATATCTTTTTCATCTAAATGACCATTTTGCCTAAAGACCCATTTATACCAGATGGCCCTAAATGGAGATTCAGGGAAAGTTAAGTAAGCCATAAAATTTATTTGATAAATTAAATACAACCGAGTATTAAATTAAAATAGTATTGTCTTTGAGACCTGAGACGTGATGGAGAAAGAATATTGAACTACTTCAACACTTTGATACAGATTGGAGTATACAAAATGTATACTACCAATATCGGTCTAAGGACACACGTGTGAAGTATCGAGAAAAGTCGAACAAAATACCAACAAAAAGGAACTAACTTCCTAAACTGAGACCATATCGAATATTATTAAGATAAAAGAAGGCTTCATTAAATTAAAAGCCTCTAGATCACACCTAACACAGTTTTATAAATACAGTGGCACTTCGGTGGTCTTGGAACGACTTTGAACTCGATCAAATGGGAGTTCGAACAGAGATGAAAAAATATTCAACCCCCACAATTCGAACATAATTTTGCTGTTCCAACAGTTGTCTAAACCCGCAGTAACCGAATATAGGATTATAGGCTAAATTCAAACGGATTATCCCATTTACCATTATGTATTTGTTATGGAAAAATTAGTATGGGTTTCGACCATAGCAGTTGTCAACCATAATTGAGGAACGAATTATGGTCGAAATGTATCACTGTATTTTTGTTATATTAATATGAAAGGCAGGCTTACTCCATTCATTTTTTGTACGCCAGTAGATAATTGGTAATTGTGTTAGACTAATGAGGTATTGGATCGGTTCTGTAAACTCTTCATTTCTTGTCTTATTCTGGATTCAGTTTCAAGGAGTTTAAATGACATTAAAAAACAATGTTTATGCAAAAAAGTAAATGTGAAACTGTTCGACGCAGTATTCATGAATCACACTTATGTTAAGGTCACTTGCCCGAACTCTGAGACTCAAGTCCGCAATACTCTTATCAACCGCTATAATTCTACCACTCTCCAAGTGGGCTAATAAAATCCATAAGTATTCTTAATTGACTGAATACTTATCTGACGTCGTGTCACTTTCAGGTATTAATTAAAATTTAAAATTAAAATGTTAATCATTTCTAGTGTATTATCAAAAGTTGTGTATAGTGTATTATCTGTTATTTCATAATGAAAAAGCTAAGGAAATTAGTCTCCACAAAAATAAGTTTATGGAAAAAAACAGCACATTTCGAACCAGTACTCTCCTTCAGGAACATCTCTTCTGCTACTTGGTTAGGAAAGTGGGCGATAGAGATAGATAGATAGCGAGAGAGAGAGAGAGAGAGAAACTTAGTTGCTAGTAAGAGATGTACTTGAAGGATGCACAACTAAGTGTACGAAACTAGTTTTTTTTTTATAAAACTTATTATTAGTGTGGATATTAATTTCTTTAACTCTTCCACTAAAAGTAAATACAACCCAGTAACTAATAGCACAGTTAATGTTCTTGTAATTCCCAAGGTCAAAGAAGTTTTTTTATACTTATCGCTGTTTGTTTTTTTGCATGTCTGTCAATTGTTATTAAAATAGATTATTAGAAATAAAACATTGAATAGAAATTATTATATTGAATATTTACAGACTTATAATTGCATTTTAGTTAGCATCTGAAGGAGAATAAGTGAAATCGTAATCGTGAGAACATGATTCCAAGTTATAAAAAGATCCGATGGTCAGACAGGGTTGCAATACTCAGTCTGTGTTTAGGGTATTTAAATTGACAAAAACGAGACGTACAGGTTTGAGTCAAATAAACGTAAAGTAAACAGAGGTTTAAGAAACCAAAACTACATCCTTTTAAATAAACACATTCTTTAAACAATCAGTATTTGCATAAAGAATGAGCAAATACTATTTATCAGAGGTGAAATGAAAGAAGTAAACTAATATTAGTCACTACTGTTAACTAGTTATTTGAGAACTGTTCCAATGAAGTTATTAAAACGGTTAATTTGTAATTTATTTCCCAAGTAATTATATACTAGAAATTTCGTTCCTATACCATAACTTGGGGTAGTAATGGAGTGAATAAGCGTCTCTAATAGCCTCTAACACTCAACTCCGACTTTCGGCCTTCACGAGGCTACCCTGTTAACCTGCAATATGCAGGAACAAACGAAAGAGGAGGAGAAGGTGATCAGAGGCTGGGCCTGACCACCTTCGTTTCCCATCCTTCCTAATCCCCAAATCCACTCCTTTTATCCCAGCCCCAATCTAAGGTGTTATGCGATCCGTGCCGAAGGATGGATGATACAGGGGTTTCTGTATTATGAACGGAGCCTCAAGGGCACCAGGCGACCCCCTTGAGTAAATAGCCTTACTCCGGTATGCGGTGCTCTGCCGGAGCGGACAAAATACCACCGATAGAGATACAGGGATTTTCTCCTGTATGGCACTAAGAAGAAGGAAGTCCGGAGACCATCTCCGGAAGCTCAGAGGATCCAAAAGCGCTAACTAGTGGGAACCTCCCACAAGTACACCTGAGGACCCGAAGAAGACCATCCTGAAGAAGGAGAAAGGAAGTTACTTTCTCCCGAAACATAGGGAGCCTGAATGGATATTAACAATGATGGTTTGTGCAGATTCTGCAAACAGGTAGAAACACCGTTGCACCTGCTGATAACTTGTAAAGCAACTTTGCGTCAGAGAGGCAGGTGTTTCGGGATATTCAACAAACCATAAAAAAACTTTTACCGCTGGAACCAGCAAAAGTGCTAAGCTTCTTGGAGGCGTCGAAGCTAACTGCTGGGGTACTTTAGTACAGAAGAGGGGAAGTACAATAGTTTTTTATTTAAGACTATAGCAGTGCGACAGTCACCCTCAAATAATAATAATAATAATAAATGCCATAACTTGTGATATTGACTGAATTATTAAAAAAGCACAAGGAAAATTTAGACTTTTAAGTTCTTTCGACGTCGTTAGCGAAGAATTCAATGTTCCAAAGTATGGAATAGTCTTTATCACAATATTTCTTTTTCTTTCAGTAGACATAAATAACAATTTTTTTACTTTATCGCAGTTAATTAAATGATTTACATTTTGAATGTAATAAACGAAAACATTTTTGATCTCTTCTAGTGTTTTTTTTTTCGAAAAATAAAACTTTTTTATTTTTGGTTTATCCTTAGGATAAGACCTTTGATTGTCTGTTCAACGCTTGATTACAAAATCTGTGCATGGTATTCGATGTAAATGCAGTCTTTTCACCTTCTCTTAGAGCTGCCGACCAGTTTCTTCAAGAAGTAATCACCACTATTAATGATAGCTGAGATATTTAAATTCTTCATAAATTAAGGTATGAACTCAAGGTAATATTAAAATTGGTCCTGGTTTTAAATATACCTGTTTACATCAAATAGTATCCATTTGAAGTGCAGAGCTTGTTAAGGGCAGAGATAACAATGGTCTTCAGAAATCAGTACATTTATGTGAGTTCTGAGAATACCTAAATGACAATGTATCCAATACGCCAAGAGGAATGCTACTGCTTGAACTACAATTTTAAAACGCTGCTCTAGAATCTATTGACAGCAGTAGATCATTCACTATTGAAAAAATCTAAAATATCAAATTATGAAATAGTTTGTAGATAACATTTCTTTAACTGTCAACTAAAGAATAATGAAAAAATGCCTCCTGTGACTTTTAGGACAACCTTTTTATACGATTTTCATAAAAAACTGCAAGATGTCTGCAGTTTTTGTGTAACTAAGATCTCTTCCAACAGGTGTTTAAAGTCACTCGTTATTTGACGACAAGACACACATTGAGTAATAAATAAGTGTAGAGGGATTTATTGTTCATGTATTTTATTTCTGTGTGAAAACACTGAAAAAGTATGAATCAAGCCATAAGGGGAACAATCAGCTTTCATTTTTTTTTTAGGGTGACTATAGTACTACGTCCTAAGAACTATTGCACTTCCTCTCTTTTGTACTAAAGTACCCCAGTTAGCTTCAGCGCCTCCAAGAAGCTCAGCACTTTTTGCTGGGTCCAACGGTAAAAGTTCTTCTGTGGTTTTGTTGAGTTCCCGAAGCACCTACCCCTGTGAAGCAACATGGCTTGACAGTCATCCAGCAGGTTCAACGATGTTCTTTGCAGAATCTGCACAAACCATCATTGATAATGCCCATTCAGGCTAGCTTTCATTTTAGATAATTATATATTTTGTGGGTTAATATTTGTAATAAAAGTTGGTTTATTATTTCAGCAAACGCTCGTCCGTAGCCTCTTGACCATTCTTTCACGGCACACGCCATGCCGAGCAGGAAACAACAGCGATCTCTTCAGTTGAGTTATCAGAGGTAAACACAGTAAATATAGCCTTTTCACCTTCTCTTAGAGTTGCCGACCAGCCTGAAATGCCAAATACTTTAAAGAGGTAAAGTGTTTGATTTGTACTTTAATATATATTTATATAAGTAAAATAATTGTGTTCTTGTAAATTATTATTTCTTATTAATATACTCGTATATAAATATACGTTTCACGTATATGTATATATACGTGAAGCGACTTGTGAAGTGACGGTTGGAGGTTTGGTCTCCAACCGTCGCTTCACAAGTGTGCTTGGTGTCCCTTTCTCAACTCTCCTGATGACGGTTCAACCGAAAATTAGAGACAGTAAGTGTGTTTGTTCCTTAGTTCTGTGTTTGTGATTCATCGTGAAACGTTTGTTGTCCTTGGTATCGTTTTCCTGTTTACAATATATATACGTATATTAATGTGGACAAATAAAAAAGATATAAATCAAGGAGTGTACTGGAGAATGGTTGGTGCCCTTCAGAGCCTCTAGTATCGCGCAATGTTGACAGGTCAGAGAGTCAGCTTGTCAATGCGGTGGAGATGGCTCTGCAGGTAAACACGCCCTGCAGCCATTCGGTATGCGATGGCTGCCACTCGTCTTGGGAGGGTGGGTCTTTTGGTATTGTATTTGCTGCCACTAGACTTTCCCAGTGTTTTCCTTTGGATCCAAGTTCTTTTGCACTTCAATTGGTTTGACCAACGTTGTTGTTTATAATTCTGCATATTTCATTGTACATTAGAGGATTATTAACACAAAACAAGTTATACTTACATACTTATTACGTACACCAAGAAAACAATTCTGTCTATTAAAATCACTTTCATTCCCTTTTTTTAAGAAAATATCATTCCATTATCTATTTAAAACAAAAATGTAAAGAATATCCTTTGAAAGCCATGAGTAAGTAATGTACAGTCAAAAATTTTACCACAAACGAGAATGATTAGCAGAATAATTCTCCTACAATTACAGTGAAACAACGTTTTGATTAGAAACTTGTTCTTGAAACAATCAAAACTGCAATCTTCTTAACAACAAGTCACGATGTGCAACACCAGAAAGGAGCCAATTTATTTTGATTACAAATCGAGAATATGCTCTCTCAAACCAACTTCTGACATCTATCTATATCAACCGAAAAAATATCAGTAAGTTAATAAAAATAATTCAATTTATTATATTAAAAATTGAACTTTTTTAAAATAATTTTTACGGGTTAAACAGGTAAAAAGAAATAACTGTAAGGAAATAATAATAATAACTAGGTGTTTTAGTTAACAATTTTTAGTCCTTTAGTACATTTAGTTTGTACTTTAATATATATTATTATATGTATAATTATTCTGTTCTTGTAAAGATTTATGTCTTTATTAATATATATATTAGTGTAGTAGAAAAAAATGTGGACAAATAAAAAAAGGTATAACCAAGTTTACAAAACACATTGTGAAAGTAATTTACAGTTATTTTGACCAAAGTTTGATAAACTTCGAAATGTATTCTATCGAATTGAATAATAAAAAAACTGTCTGGTTTGAGAGTTGCCATCTATTTGAACTTCCAACTAAAGACTCTAGCTGACACATTTGACAATATCAGCTTCTTTAAACAAACTTTGTTAGATAAATTGTTTTAGTAAGGAGATAAATATCGGGGTTAAAAGGTTTCTAACAAAGAAGTGACCTATTTGAAAGAATATCAACATTTTAGGCAGTATAATCATATTTGATTTTAAACTAATAAGGTAGATATAGACGACTCGATTTATTATACCATTTCTATTTCTATTTCGATTTATACCATTTCTTTGTATTTCATAAAAAAATAAAACTGTATGAAATACAAATGAAAGACGAGAATAATCAAATTTTGATATGATTTTATTAATTGTCTTTTTTAGAAGTGCGATTTACCTTTTCAAATGTCATGTTTCATGGTCACTCCGTGCTGATAGCAAAATATTATTGTCTGTTTCAATTCATTTAAAATAATATTTTCCTTCGAAACAATTCTTTTTGATACGGTTAGAAAATTTGCATGTGTTATAACAAAACTATTAGGATAGGATGAAATACGCAAACACATTGACGGGATTCCTGTAAACGCTATATTTTAATTTTTTTTTTTAAATTAATGGAGAAGGGCTACCAAGAGAGGTAATTGGCAGGTTTATCTCATTCCCTGTGAAGTCTATTAATGATACTGAGGTATCAAATAAGTGAGGGAGTCAGTTTAATTTACACTTATACACTCAAGTGTGGCTTCGCTCCTCAAGGGAGCGTCATCTCATCTGATGACGACGTTCGTCTAAATATCAAACTGAGTTTTTGTAAAGATTTCTATATGTTATCTTTTTGAGTTTGATTTATTTGGCCCTGAGGGACCATTTCTGTTTTAAATTTAATTATGTATATACATAAAACAAATTCAATAATATATCAACCGTTTGATAGAATAGGTGTATTATGCAATCGGCATTCTGTCAATTTTCTAGGTTAAAAATCAATCTCTCTTTGATTTTGTCAAGCTTTGAGTTTGACTTTGAACGTAGAAAATTGACTAAATCCCGATAGCATAATACACTTCATATATATTATATATATATATATCAAAAATAACAGTTGGAAGCAGTCCTTCATTTAAACATATATTGTTAAATATCGCTCAATATTTGGCTTGTATCTGTTTCTTACCTAATTTATCCAGTTTCCGGAATTCCTTCCTCCTCTCTTCATTAAAACTATCAAGCTTATCACCAATATTGCTAGTCGACATGTTTCAAATGTACTACATTCATCATCAGGACAATAATGAGAATAATTGTAGGATTGTCAGTTTATATATATATAGAATCAATGATCAAACCACAATAAGAATGGGAAAACAAGACTAAGATTTTTCAACCGTAATAAGCGATCTTCGTCAGAGTCAAAAACCCAACTTTCTATTATTTCAGGTGTTTATGTGAAATCTTTTTATATTAATATAGGTGGATTACTATTGTAATGTTCACACGACATCGCCCTGGATCACGGAGTATTATGGGGGATTAAGGTACAGTGGTTGGACTCACCTACTACCTGGCTAATCTGGTCAGTCAGTCTGTTGGAAAAAAGTTTTAAAATTGGGCAAGAATTACTAAGTTAGATATTTATGGCTGGCTGCTGTTCTTGAATAATTATTGCTTCTATTAGTTGTAATTTAAAATGGTTCCTTTCTCTAGGAAGTTATTTAACAATAACGTGCGTCCACTCGTACAAACAGAGGGCGACTTCTATATATATATATATATATATATATATATATATATAGGTTAAAGATTCTCAACTGAAGGAGTCTAATCTCGTGTATGAATACACCTGCCAAATCGGGGACCGTGAGCCCTGCAACGATTCATACATTGGGATGACAACTACATCACTGTCGAGAAGACTTACCATGCACCTTTCTATAGGCGGTCCCAAGAAACATTCAGAGGACAAGCATAATACCAAAATAACTAGAGACCTACTCGTGAGTGGAACTAAAATAATTAGAAAAGAAAAACAACTTCAATCGGCTGCAAATCGCAGAAGCAATAATAATTAAACAGAATAAACCTACAATAAATATTCAAACGGGTAGTAGTGAGAGAGTGCTTAAACTATATGCGCCTGATTGGATGAAAAAACCGTTAACTGTCAGTACCCCCACCCCACCATCCACCCCACCTCAGCCAGTTGCTATTGCGAATCAGGCCGAAGAGCAGCTACTTCAAACTTCTACTATATAATGTGTTTTAATACCAACTCCGAAGACTAATAATTTTCCTCTTTGTTTAATTAATCACCCTGAAGATGACTGGAAGCCAGTCGAAACATGTCGGTTATAACTTAATTAACATTCTCCAACGTTTGGATGAAGGAAAGAAGAAGGTATTCAGAAACCTTGAAAAACTAGTGAAGAAAATGACATCAGCGAAATACGGTCAGCTGTTCAACGAAATATATATATATATATATATATATATACTTTTTCCACGAAAATACGATCCGAAATGGACATATACAGTTCAATGTACATAAAGAAACATAGACAAATGAAAAACACACACTTACGGTCTCTAATTTTCGGTTGAATCGTCTTCAGGAGAGATAAGAGAGGGAAACCAAGCGCACTGGTACAGAAACGGTTGGAGACCGTCTTGGTTTCCCTCTCTTATCTCTCCTGAAGACGGTTCAACAAAAAATTAGAGACTGTAAGTGTGTGTTTTTAATTTCTCTATGTTTCTTTATGTACATTGAACTATATATATATATATATATATATAAATATGAATTAAACACCACAATAAACCAATATATATTAATTACATTATATTTTATTGTGGTGTTTAATTCATATATTATATCAAGAGTCATATAATCTCTTCTGATTATTAATTTATATATATATATATATAAAAGTTTCACTAGGTATTAAAGCCCCACTCGGAGTTGTCAACCATTTGGGTAACCCTTCATCTCAATCAATTGAGCCTTCCGATTCAATTCATCTTCCCTTTGAATCTGAGGGCATGCGATACCTTCCACATTATTTTTTATTGGAAAGTTTTATGAAAATGACATTTGAATTGTCTTTTAATGAGACATTTGAATTCGTTCTCTATATTATTGACTTTCTCCAAAGTGGTGTCAGAGAAAACATATTCGAACTCTCCTAGGACTCAATCGAAAGTATATATAAAAAGACGTTCTTGATATCAAGTACTTTCTTTTGTATCAATAAATATATTTCCATTTCTAGGAAGAAAACATTTCACGCCCTTCTATGTGCTTTCAACTATAAATAAAACTCTTATAAGAAGGCTTAAGAACAACAGTATATCTTTATGAATATCAAAAAAAAATCTAGAGTGCCTACACTCAATTTTACTATAATTAAACATAATATCAAACTCGTTCACAAACAACTAATTTTTGCTTTATTAAGAATGTCTATACAGATAATGATCAAATATTTTCAAGTTTTAAGTCAGTGGTTGGCTTTCACGTGTTAACATTTTTGAAACACTGATCGTTAAAATAATCGTAAAGACGTGGGTTGCATAAACAAAGGACCAGAATAAAACTGCCCGGTTTTCTTCTAGCAACTCTTAAAAACATTGAAACTTTTTAAAGTCTGTTAATTAATAAGTTACAAACTCTTTTTTTGTAGAAAAATGTATTTAAAGCATCAAAGACAAACCATCTGGTTGGCCTGCCAAAATGAGTTGCTGAGAATGGACACTGTACAAGTCATTTAAACTTCATTGTTTTTATTAAAACTCAAATTATTTGATTAAAGTTTTTTCATTATCTGTAATTGCGCACTTTTGAGGCGATAGAAGGAATTACAGCGTTATTAGAACACTTAAAAGTTAAATGTATTAGATAACACAAGCAACGTGAACAGATACGTAGAACTGAACTCTACTATAATATGTGTATAATATTCTTTACAGTTTTTCACTAAGAAAAAAGTAACGAATACACAAAAATAAGTAAGCTATATCACACAACATTTCGTTTAATAATAAATGAAGTTCTGTATACTTGGTGCTAATTTACAAAAAAATAAGTAGATAGCTAATTTCTTGAAGTTTATATTACTTTAGTATATTAAACTATACTTAATTTCATATATTATATGAATTTAATTATATGAATATATTTTATTATATTATATTTCATATATTAAAAATATTTAGTATAAGTTCAATATTGAACTTGCAAGTGTGTTTTTGGTTGTTCACAGTTTAGGTTTTCATAAAACAACCATTTCTCCGGGCATCTTAGTAGTTGATAAAAATATAAATATATTCAATAATTATTTTGAAGGATAGAGTAAATAAATGATATTTCAATCAATATATCTATCACATGTTTTAAGTTTGGCGCAATTCACTTGTTGCAATATATCTAATTCTTCTTATATGAAATTGTACGGCCAAAATTATTCTTTACTAATGACATGGGACTTAGCAGCTGTTGTTTTACATATTCTCCGTCAACACCATAGCAGCAACTTTCTTACAATTCTGCCATTAAATGACAAATCGCGGGAGGAGGAAAGGTAGTACTCTGTTTCAAGGTTATATTGTCTTTAAGTTGATTTATTTCTTCCAACTTCCATAAACACTCAAACATTTAATGTTTAACTTAACTTTATGTCAAGTTCTGACTGTTCAAGCATAAAAGAAATCATAATTCAGAGTTATGATTTGCATAATGGTTATACATAAATTTTTAAATTTATGGGTTCTCAGAAATAGAGTTTTTTTATTGGTTTGTACAATTCTGTAATTACCAAGAGCAGTAGTCAACGAGTTAGGTATATTACAACCATGAATCTGCGTTTATAACTTTAGAACTTGCATTCAAACTGCTTTCATCTTGCTTCAAGCAGTAACCTCAGCTGATGGTATGAATTAAACTTAAATAAGAAAAAGTTGGAAAACTTTACACTGCTAAATGTTTTTAACATAAGAAGCCTATCAGGACTTACTGTCACAAGATAGAGAGGAATTCTGCCAGCACAGAGTGATTCTTCTCTTCTGACATTAGTGGGACAGCCAATGATCTCAATAAGGACCTTCAAAGCACTCCTCCATGGGTACCACTTGTGAGTTATATAACCTGAAGATTTCTGACATTTCAGAGACTTACTCAGTGACATTGCAGTGGCTTGCTTAGTGACATTTCATTGTTTCAACTGCAATCTCATATTTTCCTATGCAGCGGAGTTTTTTGCAGGAAATACTGCATTGTTATGTAATAATAATGAAATAATAATTCATTATAAAATATTTGTTATAATAATTTGACGTAGGTTATAACTGACTAACTCCTGATTTTTTTTTAGTATAATTATAATAATAATCAATGTTTTTTTTTTTTAATGCAGTTACACTAATAATATGATTTTTACATTTTTTAAGCGACTTCTGTTTATATATATATATATAAAAAGGTTTCATGGGTTATATCATATACCATATATCATGGGTTACTTGCCGTTGCGTCTACAACGTGCTTTGTCTCCCTTACTCTTTTCTCCTGAAGACGGATTACCCGAAAATTTGAGTCTGTAAGTGTGTTTCTTTACTCTGTGTGTTACTCTTCTTGAATTTTGAACTCGTATATATATATATATATATATATACTTTTTCGATTAAATACGATCCGAAATGGACAAATACAGTTCAATGTACATAAAGAAACATAGAGAATTAAATTTACACATTACAGTTCTTCAAACTTCTTAATTTCTCTATGTTTCTTTATGTACATTGAAAATATTCTCAAAATTTTATTTTATATATATAATATTGTTTACATTATAATTATTCGTTTTCAAGTTTATTAAAATTAATTACTAATGTTACAAAATTAATTATTCAAAGGGGATGATAATTTTGCACAGTAGAGAATAATAGAAATAGAGGTAGGAGACATTAGGAACCTACACTTGGTCATTTTACTATTCTAAGCTAATGTTTTTAAAGCTACTTAATTGAATATGTAGTTTAAAGGATTTATTTTGAAACGATGGATTGCTCTCTAGTGATTTTTTCTACAAAATGGTTCAAAATTTCAGCTTATATGGTCATGTTCCTGTTTTAATATTACGGTGTTGTCGTTTAGCATTTCCCTCGTTAATCTTAATCCATGTAATTTTTTTCAGTTTAAATTTATATTTTTTTTTAAGTAAATTGTCAAACTACGATAACTTTCTTGATAATGGTCGACGATAGACGAAACATGTCGATGATATACAGAATAAAAATTTTGGAGAACTGATTTATCTTGTCCCAAACTTATGGAAGCCAGAGGTAAGGAAGTTTGAAAAATTAATTCGAAAATGCGTCAAAATTGAAATAGGCATAAGTTTTAATAGAACATGTATCAATGAAGGCCTGCTCCCAATATATATATATATATATATATATATATACTTTTTCGATGAAATACGATCCGAAATGGACAAATATAGTTTAATGTACATAAAGAAACATAAAGAAATTAAAAACACACACTTACAGTTTCTTCACAGTGTTTTTAATTTCTCTATGTTTCTTTATGTACATTGAACTATATATATATATTAAATTAATTTAAGTTCTTTTTGTCGAGTAGGTTTGAAATTAGTTTACCAGATGTGTACCAAATTGTTTTTAACAGGGGATGATAATTTTGCACAGTAAAGAATAATAGAAATAGAGGTAGGAGACATTAGGAACCTACACTTTCATAATTTTACTATTCTAAGCTAATTTTTTTAAAGCTACTTTAATTGAATATGTAGTTTAATAGAGCGATTTGATTTCTGAAACGATGGATTGCTCTCTAGTGATATTTATTTCCTCATACTTGGTAGAGTGAATCTGAAAACAGAAGAATAAGGCAGCTAGAAAACTAGATCTAATAGGTGATATTTGGGACAATTATAAATAAAAGAATCAGTGTATATTTTCTCGAGAAAATATTCGCAGTCAACAGATGAGTGCAAAATACTTCACAATTTTTTTTCTTTATTTAAAACTGGAGTTACATATTTATGGGAAAATTACTCCTCCTGAATGCTTAAGCTATACACAGGGGGTAGGACTCAACCCCCTGCTAGGCACTGAACAATCTTCGTGCCGTCCTTCTCCAGTCACTTCCATTTTCTCTTAATATTAAACAAATAATATACCGTCTTACCTCGTACAATGCTGCCGTAGCTCTCGGACCGGTTTCGGGTGTCACCCATCTTCAAGAACTGAGTTCTTGTTGAAGATGGGTGACACCTGAAACCGGTCCGAGAGCTACGGCAGCAGTGTGTGAGACTAAGACGGTATATTATTTGTTTAATATTAATAATACTAACCTCTATCGTAATGACGAAATGCATCCATTTTCTCTGTTGGATTAGATGCGCAATGCCTTTGAAAAAGTGCATCAACTTACTCATTTGGTAACCATATATATTGCATATACTATATAGTTACAAATAATAAATAGTTACTAAATTTATTGGGTGCCCTTTAGCACACATTACCCCTGTTGCTAAAGTTCGCTTCGGAAACTATTCATTATTAGGAAGTAAAATGGATTTATATATTTATGATTGACTTTAAATCTATTAGGAAATAATTTAATTAGATGACATTTTTGTTTGAAATCAGCAATTAATGCAACAAAGTGTTGTAACAAAATCGTGGGATGACGAAGACGAGTGACTTAGATGTCAGTTAGACTTGCGTATTAAGTGTGCACTATTTACATATACATTTAGTGAGTGATTATATCTTTACTCTAATAGTCGTCGAGTCGATTATGATAATTTATTAATCTATAAAACGATTGTCTTGTCAAGATGGTAGCATGATGTTCTACATTGATGATATCATTGACAAAGCTAAACAAATATGCCAAACTATTGTAGCTTTCGTTATTATTGCAAAACGCTGGCATGAGATGCCACTTAAACTCATAATAACTTAACACTTTTACATATATTAAATTATAATTCTTTTAATAATAAATGAATCAATTATACTCTGCAATCAAGACGAGCAAAATATTAATTGGAATAATTGCGATTCTAATATAATGAATTGCAATAAAAAAAAAAATTCATCAGACATTCCTAAGAGCTATTAGAACTCGCGAACAAAGCATTCATCAGACATTCCTAAGAGCTATTAGAACTCACGAACAAAGCATTCATCAGACATTCCTAAGAGCTATTAGAACTCGCGAACAAAGCATTCTTCATTTATCACTAGGAGTGCATACATACGTACAGACAGACGTACGGCCAGTCATATGTCGTTCTAGCATATTTCATAAAAATAATGTAGATCTCTTTGATTTATGCCTACCGGTTTTATCAATTCAGACCAATTTTAGCTTTATTATCCGATTTTACTGTTTCTTTCATTAATATCGGTATCAACTTAATCAGAGCTTTTTTAAAGTTCGTTTGTCCCCATTCGAGAATAGTTGGTATAACTTTTGGCCCCGAAGTATAATATTTACGTGAATGCCATTCCATAAATATTAAATTTCAACTAAAAAGACGCCTAAGAGATTAGATTAGACAACTAAGAGATTAGATACAGACGCCTGGTTTGTTGTTCACAAGACTTATAGTAATATACTTATACTGTAGGGCCAGCTTAGCTCAGTGGTTACGTACTCTCCTGAGAACTGATAGGACCGAGGTTCGATCCCCACTTGGCCCTCGATTTATTCATGCAGGAGGTGAATAAATCTGAGAACGTTGTCCATCAGAGAAGGACGTTAAACCGTCGGTCTCGAGCCAGCACGATGTCTCAGGTACTCGTTAAAGATCCCTACTCTAAATATACTTGAGTTAGACAAAATTTAGGACTCCTACTGTAGAATCAATCTTCATTGTGTGGTTTCACAAAGGCCAATACTCGGCCTACGTGTGTTTCCTTGTGGTACTACCCCAGCAACCTAACCTAATATACTTATACAATTTGGACAATCCTCACGCGGAAAAACTCTATCAAAATTGGGATCTAAATGCAATATTTTAATTAATCTTTTATGGAGGATATATAGGTAAAAATGGAAAAACTATAGCTTGGATGAAACTTGTCATGATTTTTAACATTATATGGAAGGAACGGTCAGCGATAAGATAACTGATAATTGTTCTAACTGTGTCGAGTAGTTGAGATGGCCAGCTGGTGATTAGATTTGATTTTTTACGTCAATACTGAATTTCTTTTCAATCACTAGCGCATAAACAAAACTTACCTTGACTTTACTGTATTTACCTTAAACTATCTGGAACAGTTTACCACCTAACAACGAAAAGTATCAGATATGACATCAATATCTGTTTATTACCTAACACTGGTCTACCATGGGCAGGACTTCATAGAAAATGATAAAAATATCAGTAACAAGGTAAATTCGTTTTTTTTTAAATAATTTTATTTTTTGAATAAAAAAGTCTCTTAATATTAAAATTAGATGAAAATCTAAACCACAGTAAGAAATTCATAAATGGGACGAAGATTGTTCAACCCATTTGTGATATTTCTTTCTGTGGTTTAGAAGTTGATTTTGATTTAACATGTTTATTGTGAAATCTTATTATTAACATTAAATGTTAAATATGGTTTAAAAATGATATAATGGAATGGGCAGAGGAGAATGAATAATAATATTAATGAAAATCAATGAGTAGTCATCTAACAAGAGTAGCCTATATAGTTAAAGGTTAAGGAAAAGTAGTCAGTAATGTTATTTATATCCATAAATATTTAAAACGGTAATTTTAAGTAAATAAAAATAACTACGTTTCAGAAGCATTTCTTTTATATTAAATACTGACAGCCTGATATTTAGCTTCTTCATTCATTTTTGGTTTCATGATAGCTCCTAACACTAAGAGATATTAGGTTCTATTTAAAATTAAAATTAATTATTTTGAAAATGGAAAGAATACTTATTTTCGGGCCTTGACACAATCCTAAAACAGATCTATTAAGGTCTCCTTAATAATGTATTTGACAGGGTTTAAGGCTCTGTTGTTACATAAAACACTCTAATTGATTATTGTTGTATTTTAGAATCAGTAAAAAGAATCCACTTCACCCTCGATCTCCTCTATTATAAGAACCGAAAATAAATATATTGAATGTTTTAATAAATATCTTTAAAATTATAACAGTTTTACTGTATGCACATAATCTTTTCAAAATAGGATAATTGATCCAAACTGGTGGAAAAAAAGTCTAAAAATCTAAAGATGCACATGCAATAAATAGCAAATTTATTTTTTTATTTATAGTACAGCTGTCATCAACCTTTAAACTGATACAAGTACCATAGCAGTGATTGAACAGGTAATCTAGTGATATGTCCTGCGAACAACTCTGACTACTCCTATCTACTCTGACTACTACTCCGTCCTGGATTATACAGCATTTATAGATACAAAGACATATATATACATAATAGTTCAAAATTGAAGATAGGTAGCACACAAAGTAAAGAAACACACTTACAAACTCAAATTTTCGGGTAATCCGTCTTCAGGAGAAAAGAGAAAGGGAGACCAAGCACGTTGTAGACGCAACGGCTAGTAACCCACGTAACGGGTTAACACACACACGGGTTAACCCACGTAACGGGTTAACTAGCCGTTGCGTCTACAACGTGCTTGGTCTCCCTTTCTCTTTTCTCCTGAAGACGGATTGCCGGAAAATTTGAGTCTGTGTGTTTCTTTACTTTCTGTGCTACCTATCTTCAATTTTGAACTGTTATTGTGTTCAGTTTGGATCGTCTTTTCATTTATCAAGTGAATATATATATATAACAAGATTTAATAGTAAACATGAGATGAAAATTTCACGTCTAAACCACAGTAAGAAAATAGGAAATTATATTGATTGAAAGATTTTAGTAACATATTAGATTAGTAAAGATTAGTAAAGTATTTTCTTACTTTACTATATATGTCTATAATCGTGTATTTAGAAAACAGACTTTTTTCTACACAAATTTATTTGATTGAACAGTTCACCTATATTCATTTTTTCATAATTTTTTGAGACCTTCTGAAATTTTCTCATTAAAAATTACGAACTGTTTGGAAGAGTTCACCAAACAAACAAAGGTCACCAAACGTTTCAGTTTTGTAATCCACCTTTGGTGAACTTGTTTGTACCCTTCCCTGCAGTTAAATTTCTGATCAGAAAATTGGAGGAAGTTTTGAAAAAGAACGAAAGACTTAAAATAGGTGAACTGTTCAATCGTATATATATATATACAAAACTAAAGTTTATCGGGACTCGGTCAGTCTCGATAAACTTTAGTTTTGTTTCTATGCCACGGTCGATTCTTTTATCAATATATGTATAAAACTAAAGTTTATTGGGACTCGGTCAGTTCTTCAGGTTCAAATTAAACTGTCATTGCCAACGTTTCGGTTTTTTGAAATAGAAAAACTATGTATTACATTACAAATTATTTTGCAAAAAAATATACTGTGTGGATTTCAAGAACAACTGTAGTTTGAATGTGGTTCGGTTTCACTAACTAAATAAACAAAATTCACAGAAAGAACACGCATAAGGACAGATCCCAAAAACTCACTATTATGTTTCGACTATCTTGTCTTCAGGTAGAAATATACTAGTGACTTTATGGGATCTCTTTTATACATATTTATACAAATATGTTTCTATCTTTCCAGAGATGTTCTTCTCACAGGTGAGATTCTCAGTTTCTTTGAAAAATCTTTTGATCCCTCAAATGAGGATCGAAGTAGGTGTAGTGTGGGATTCAGTCCTAAATTTTAGATTATTTCATTTATAAGATGTTTAATTAGGATTATTTAGGATATTTAATTAGGATTAATTAGGATATTTAATTAGGATTCAGTCCTAAATTTTAGATATTTAAAAGGAGGACACTATAATAATATAATTACAATAATACCAGGAAAAAGTATTAATATATTTTAATATTAATTTTATTATATATTAATATAATATATACTCGTATATTAAAAGTATTAATTGTCATATTTTACAAAATTATGCTAGTCACATTATAATTACTTATTATAATTAAATTTATTAATAAAAAGAGAATTTGATAACCTTCTCGATTAAGTTAAAATGACTTGGAAGATTAAGATCTTTGTAAATAAAATCATTGTTCAAAGTCAATCTTCTTTAACAATTACTGATTAGAATATGCTTTTCGACTTTGTCTTCTGTCTGTTAATCTGCTTAAGTCAAATTGTAATAGTGACTCAAGTTTCCAGAGCCGATTTTATGGAGGTCAGTCATGTTGACCCTCCACATCAGGACCAGCGCAAAAATGATTGATTATAGTTGAATACACATTACATAACATAACTGATCAAACCACAATAAGAAATAGGAAAACAAGACTAAATCTTTCAACCGAAACAAGTGGTCTTTGTCAGAGTCAAAAACCCAACTGAAACACTAGATGCAGAAAACATCTGGCGAGGGTTTGAGAAGAGTGGGAGGGAAGAGAGTGATATTTTTAAAGGTATTCCCACTCTTCTCAATCCCTCACCAGATGTTTTCTGCATCTAGTGTTTCAGTTGGGTTTTTGACTCTGACGAATACCGGTTGTTACAGTTGAAAGATCTTAGTCTTGTTTTCCCATTTTCATATTGTGGTTTGATCATTGATTGTTATTTAACGTGTTTATGTGAAATCTTTTTATACATAACATAAGTAAATTTGATTAAAAAATGTTTTTTTTCACACTTTCAGAATAAGAATATTCAATTAATTTTTACCAAAAAAAAACAGAAGACGGTTAATAAATATTTTTAATTTCTAAGAAAACACTGTAAAATAAATAAAATCTACTGGTATACATTTAACATTACTATTAATAATTCATTTTAAATTTCCAGTATAAATAAATGAATTGTCAATCATAGAATGAAACAAGTACCGTTACTAATAAGTAAGATTAGCAACACTTATTGAAATAAAGTAAAGTGAAAAGGAATTCTTCAATGGAATGAAAGAATAAGATGCGTTATCATTTAGGCGTGGCAGAGTTTGCCTACTTTATTATATTGACATATGTTTCGTATATCTTTTAATAGAGTTATAAAGTAAAATAAATAAATATTAAACGTGAATAAACTATAAATAATCCTTCATGTACGATATTTTCAATTTCTTTGATTAGACTTAAAGGAAAATGATTAATACTGAGTTAACTAAGCAGTAATAAACACAGAGAAAATTATAAGTTTTCTACAAACATTCATGATAAATTGACTGTAATAATTAAAAAAAAATTTGATTTTTATTGTTCAGTTTGTTTTTATTTGAACGTTGATAGTAGTTATGTAATGTTTGTAATTAATTATCTTCCAACATGAATTATATCATCTGATCACTGATTATTGGTTATCATTTTAATTTTTAACATTGTTTTTTAAAGAATTGCCCACATTCATTTCTCAGATTTTATTGAAAAAATCTCACAAGTTGGAACTAGTTGAACTTAATGGCTATAGTATTCATGATTAATTGTTATATTAACTATATATAACAACGACAATAATCTTAAATGTATGATCTTTTTCATCATGACATATTCATACTATGGTATTTTAAAACCAATTACATGTTTCAAGTTTCAAAAATAATTAGTTTGAACACTTTACTATACTTTAATTACACTAAAGTAAAATTCTGGTATGGTCTACACTTACGTTTACATGCAGTAAATCAATTATCAGAAATAATGAATAATCATTTTAATGAAATTATGTGAAAATTGATAATTGTCTTGTTTGTTTAGAACAATTGGTAGACGCTTGAAAGGAATAATGTTTATGAATGAGTGTGACCCAAGAGCAAAAAAGAACAATAACAATAGCATCAGCGTAAATCTTTTGATTTAGTATATAAAATGGCCAATCATAAAATCATGAGAGTAATGTAACTTACTTTCACTTTTTTCGTTCCACTGTGGTGTTTATTTATACGTGTTTACAAATATCAGTGATATTTATGTTTATATCCAATTTATATATGTACACTTAAAATAAATTGTGACACATAGATAGAAACATAAAAAAGACTCACTTTTCAATATTACGACCTTTATGGCAGTCGTCTTCAGGAGAAAAGTGAATTGACAGTGGTAAGGCAGTCAACTGAAGAACTCTCTAGATGAGGGCTAAAGCAGTGCTGCTGCGAAGGAGAAGAATAAAAAAGAACTCAGGAGTCGAGATCAAAGAAAAAATTAAAGAAGAATAAAGGGGAAGAAAAGAAAAAATAAAGGGCAATATAAAAAATGATTAAAAAAAAGTAATATAATAAAAAAATATGAAGAAACAAAAAAAAAATAAAAATGAAAAATTATATAACAAAATTAAAATAAACTAATGGTTTATATTCAAGCCAGGTTTGGAGCGTGCTCCTAGGAACAAAATGCTGGTTTCCTCAGAAGCTTTTAGAGTAGCTTGTTTGCTATCAATAGGGACTTGCTCTCGACTTCTTAGTTCTTATTTTACTTTTCTCCTTCACAAAGCTTTTCTCCTTACTGCTTTAGCCCTCACACAGAGAATTCTTCAGTTGACTGTCGTTACTCTGACAATTCTCTTCTATATTTAAACGATCGTCGTCATCAGGAGGCGAAGAGTCCCGCAGGAAGGCAGGGCGATGACTCATATATATGTATATATGTATATATATATATATGTTTTGTTGAACGACCTTTGTACTGTGGCATGAATCAATTTCATAGTCGATCTTTCAAGTTTTCTCACCTTTGATTTAAATCTTTCTGGTATTAAATACACTAGTTCTCCAAATGATTTATTTTTCATAACTGACATGTTTCGGTCTCCTTGACCATCTTCAGAGTTAATCAAGATGATGAAGGAGACCGAAACATGTCAGTTATGAAAAATAAATCATTTGGAGAACTAGTGTATTTAATACCAGAAAGATTTAAATCAAAGGTGAGAAAACTTGAAAGATCGACTATGAAATTGATTCATGCCACAGTACAAAGGTCGTTCAACAAAACATGCATAAAAGAAGGACTGCTCCCTAAATTTACAAAATAATATATATATTATATATATATATATATATATATATATATATATATATATACTCGTATATATAAGTTGGCTTCAGATACTCAAAGGAACTACTTCTGCCCGACTACGACGAATGTTGAAAAATCGTAGTGAGTCTTTTGTGCGCGCTTTTATCTGTTTTTCTCTTTCCTTTGTGAACTATATATATATATATACATACAGTTCAATGTACATAAAGAAACATAGAGAAATTAAAAACACTTACACTTACAGTCTCTAATTTTCGGTTCAGGAGAGAGAAGAGAGGGAAACCAAGCGCACAGAGACGGTACAGACGGTACAGAGACGGTTGGAGACTAACAATGTTGCCACATACGCTCCGGGTCACAGAGAATAAGGTAGACAAGAATCAATTTGAGATTAAATTAAAATAGGAATATGAAAAACTTCAAATAGGAATTTGAACTGTTTATGTCCATTTCGGATCGTATTTATATCAAAAATATGTATATATATATACCATGATAAACGAAAAACGGTCCGGCAGGACAGATAACAATTAAAATAAGCAGTGACACATAAACTGAAACACAACAAAGACTCACTTTTCAATATTTCGACCGTAATGGCGGTCGTCCTCAGGAGAAGAAGTGAATTGACGGAGGGACGACAGTCAACTAAAAAACTATATATATATATATATATATATATATATAAAAAGTTAATAATAAAAAATATATAAAAAACTAACGGTTTGGCTTGAATTTAAACCGTTTTTTTATTTATTTTTTTTATTATATGTTTTATAATTTTTTTTAATTGTTGTATATATTTTCTTTATTTTTTCTTTTCTTAACCTTTATTCTACTTTTCAAAAACAATTTTTTTTTCTTTGCTCTCGACTTCTTAGTTCCTTTTTTATTTGTCTCCTTTGCGGCAGCACTGCTTTAGCCTTCACCTAGTGAGTTCTTTAGTTGACTGTCGTCCCTCCGTCAATTCACTTCTTCTCCTGAGGACGACCGCCATTACGGTCGAAATATTGAAAAGTGAGTCTTTGTTGTGTTTCAGTTTATGTGTCACTGCTTTTTTAATTATATATATATATCAATTTCACAATAACACGTGAAATGAAAATCAACAAAGTAAGAATCAGAAAAAAGACTAAGATTTTTCAACTGAAACTAGAGGTCTTTTTTTTATTAGACGATGATATATATATAACTATATAGGATATATATAAATATATATATCATATATAATATATATAATATAAATATATATATATTTATATATATAAACATAACGCCCGTAGATTAGAGGACAACCACCCTGCCCTAATCTCCGAAAAGGTGCACGAAGATAACACATCAAATTATACAAAAAGACACACAGATCACTCCTACTTTTGGACGCTCGTCGTCGTAAAGAGTCAAGGACTCTTCTATATTTATATTTAATTTTTAATCATCATGTATTCAACAACCTAAATTTGTTCCTCTATGTTAATATCTGCTTCTCCACGTCTTTCTTTATGAAACCTACAAATCCACAAGAGAACCTTCTACATTGTACTTACTATTCCCGTCATATTAAAAAGTAAACTGGGATTCCCATTTAATACGTATTTACTAAGTTTTTTAACACACTCCAAGACCGAGATTCCACTAAAACCAGTTAATAAAGAAATTTTTGCAACGGGAGTATCCTCCTACTGTAATTGACTTTCGCTTTGTGCCTACTGAGATACTGCACGGGCTTTCACCTGGAAAGGATCGTGGTGATTTAATCTTTTGCATTACTACTTTCTTTTCTAGCATCCATAAACTCGGTTGTTATTAATGGGTTCTTTCCTATACTCTCTGACTCTCAAAAAAGATTTTTACGTATAACTCCGAAGTTTTTTTTATATAACTAATGGCATGAAACACTGTGGATGTTCCAGCTGCTAAACTAACATCATTATCAATCAACATTATTATTTCACTACTCCTAGCAATAATATCTAACTTATACCGCTTCAAACTACCTGCGCTTCACGCAACTCCGTTTATCAATCGATGCTTTATATGGTGGTTTCTTTACATTAAGCTGAGTCTTGATATGAATTGTCCTAAGACTTTCTCCAGTCAGTGCAGCAACCTGCTACTGCAACACACTGATTCTCATGGTCCCCCAAACACATCCCTGACAGTCTTGCCAATGCTACCTTCAGAGTTTCTCAGGAGAATCATATTTGTTTTCTTACAGCCAGAACTACTCCTAAACTGAACCTGAATAGTTTATTTTATTTTTTCTTTTTTTGGTGCTTAGTGTTTGTTTATTCATTTATTATATATCTTCATTTGTTTAATTTCCTTCCCTTTCCTCTCTTTTTTTTCTCTTTTTCTCTTTCGTCCTTAGTAGTTTGAGTATACCTAAGCGATCGCATGTGTAGCCAGGGGCAGCCAGCCTTCGTTTTACTTTCAACCTATCAACATCTTTTTCTGATAACTGCCGTCAAAACACTGCTGTTAATGTTCTTCATGTTATTTAATTACGGTTATTTACGCATATATACATATATAAAAAGATTTCACATAAACAGGTGAAATAACAATCAATGATCAAACCACAATAAGAAATGAAAAAACAAGACTAAGATCTTTCAACCGTAACAAGCGGTCTTCGTCAGAGTCAAAATCCCTCAGTTGAGTTTTTGACTCTGACGAAGACCACTTGTTACGGTTTTGAAAGATCTTAGTCTTGTTTTCCCATTTCTTATTGTGGTTTGATCATATATATATATATATATATATATATATATATATATAAACTAGAATTTTCAAAAGAACACATAGAAAACAAATATGATAAAATAATACAGGTGTATGGGTATGAAGACTATTTCTTTGATATTCTTGTTGTATAATGTTCAAAGAACGTGTAGACGTTGAAATTTGATTAAATATCAGGGAAAATTATCCATGAGGACAAGTCAAAATGAGTGAAGTGGCGCAGAGAAACCCTAAAAAGTCACTTATCTGTTTGACAATCATTATCTTTAGGAGAAAAAAAAAAATGAGTATTAGTCAGTTTTACAATCCTGAAGAGTAACAGTCAAAGTTACAAGCCTTAGATGTTTTATAAAATTATCAATCCAAATTTTTTGGACTTCCTGTAAAGAATCAAAGCGGGAATGTAGTTGCCCATAACTAAAATTAGTGCCAATTAAAAAATGAGTCACAGCTTTTTCCAATCAGATGAATGCAGTCATTGCAAACAAATACACAAATTGAATGTAATCGCTTATTCACTAATACAGTTAGAATGTAAAAAATTCTTTTTGGTTAATATATTAAGATCGAGTTACGGTTTCTTGAGTTAGAAAAGTAATGTTAAATTTTTACTGATTAAATTTAAGGTGTAAAATTTCCATGTTAATAGATAAAATCATTTTTTTTTATGGTTTTTTGACGAATTATTTTCGATCAGTAAAGGCCTCCTCAGGATCTTATATTGAATATTTTCTCTGAGACAGAGAGTTCATTTTGTGACAGTGAGAAAAATTTTATATATTTGAAAATGTAAAACTGTTTTACAATTATATACTGGGGTTTGTATGTTATGTTTTTCATGTTTTGTTAAAAATTTATTTATGTGTATATATGCCGAAATTTTACACTAGTCAATGTGAAAACTATCCGGAAGGAAAGGAAATAGTTTAAAGTTAGTAAAGTAAAACAAATAAAATTCACTCTCATCTATTTTGGCGTTTTCAACGTCTTCAAAAGAGCAAACACACAACACAGTGACGGTTGGAAACCCTCGATGAAACCGCAAATTATCTACTGTACGTGCACGTCATTCCTTTTATTTGTGTTACTTTATTAATTTTAAAATTTTACAATAATCATATGTGAATCTGCAATCATGACAACGTCAATGATTGTAGAAAAATGAAATAGTTCTAAGACCTTTTAATTTCTATTTCGTTTTCACAATAAAAACTTAAAATAAAAATTAATTGGTTAACATTTTAACCAAATAAAACATTGCGATTCATCAGGACTAGAGCTTTAATGATTTGAACTTTATATATAATCTAATGTATGTATATATATAAATATTGATAAAAGTATCGACGTGGAATAGAAACGAAACTAAAGTTTATCGGGACTCGGTCAGTTCTTCAGGTTCAAATTAAACTCTCATTGCCAACGTTTCGGTCTTTATTTAAAACCTTTTTCATAGGTAGAAGTATAAATTTTGAAACAGAAAAAAGTAAGTATTACATTACAAATTATTTTACAAAGAAAAGTAGTATGTGGATTTTATGAACAACTGTAGTCTGAATGAACACGTGACACAGTTCAGACTACAGTTGTTGTTAAAATCCACATACTATATTTCTTTGTAAAATAATTTGTAATGTAATACTTACTTTTTCTGTTTCAAAATTTATACGTCTGCCTATGAAATAGGTTTTAAATAAAGACCGAAACGTTGGCAATGAAAGTTTAATTTGAACCTGAAGAACTGACCAAGTCCCGATAAACTTTAGTTATATATATATATATATAATATATATATATATTTATTATAGTGTATATTGGCAGCAGATTTTCTTGTAAACATATTTTATTAAAGTAGACGGCAGCTTCCGCATTTACGACTTTTTTGCTCGTTTTCTCTAGTTTTCTTACTAGTTTTTTCTGGTGGGAGTGATTTCATGGAGGATTGTCCCAGAGACATCAAAGAAATAATCTTTTAGCTTAATCAAAATATTATATTTTTTTACATTACAAGCTTTCGATTTTTTTTTTCATAAATCATCTTAGGTATATATCATTATTAAACAGATTAAATTCACAGAATAAAATTTTTCTAAATGTAAACAGACATTAAAATGAATAAAAATTTAGTGTTAATAGAACTAAATGAACTTTGTGAAAAAAACAAAACAAGTCCACTGTGACAAGTGTAAGGTTACAACTTGTCATTCACATTTCCTGGGGTCCTGTCATTGTAGTTACTTTATAATTTTAAAATTTTACAAGAATCATATGTGAAGTCTGCAATCATGACAACGTCAATGATTGTAGAAAAATGAAATAGTTCTAAGAACTTTTAATTCTATTTCGTTTTCACAATAAAAACTTAAATAAAACTTACATTGGTTACATTTTAACCCAAATAAAACATTGCGATCATCAGGACTAGAGCTTTAATGATTTGAACCTTTACACTATAATCTACATGTATGTATATATATAAATATTGTTAAGTATCGAGTGGAATAGAAACGAACTAAAGTTATCGGGACTCGGTCAGTTCTTCAGGTTCAAATTAAACTCTCATTGCCAACGTTTCGGTCTATTATTTTAACTTTTCATAGTAGAAGTATAACATTTGAAACAGAAAAAAAGTAAGTATTACATGTACAAATTAATTGTTTACAAAGAATAGTAGTACCTGTGGATGATTTATGAACAACTGTAGTCTGAATGAACACGTGACACAGCTTCAGACTACAGTTGTTGTTAAAAATCCACATACTAATATTCTTTGTAAAATAATTTGAATGTAAGACTTACTTTCTTTTGTCTCTGGGACAAATCCTCATGAAATCACTCCTGCCTATGAAAACTAGGTTTTAAGATAACTAGACCGAAAACGTTAGCAATGAAAGTCTTAATTGACGGAAGAACTGACCGATCCGATAACTTTAATAAATATGTATATATATATATCAATGATCAAACCACAATAAGAAAATGGGAAAAGAAGACTAAGTCTTTCAACCTTAACAAGCGGTCTTTGTTCGAGTCAAAAACCCAACGTTGAGTTTTTGACTCTGACGAAGACCGCTTGTTACGGTTAAAAGATCTTAGTCTTGTTTTCCCATTTTCTTATTGTGGTTTGATCATTGATTGTTATTTCACGTGTTTATGTGAAATCTTTATATATATATATTATAACTACGAGAAAAATTAAAACTATAGACTATCCTCTCGTATGGTACTATTGGTTGTAATCATATTGGAGTTATTGTTTTGCAGGCTCCGGAAGAGTGCTAGGTTGAAAGGGTAGTGGGGTACCTGTGAGGGACACAAGACCGTTGTTGTAGTGGGCCATGGGTGCCCGTGGCGTGGACGGCAGCTATCTATCTACTGAGAGGGTAACGCAGTGCCAGAGGGAGGGGAGAGACCCCGCCTTCGTCAGCTCGACAATCCCCTCTTCAATTAGATATAGTCTTATTTAAGGAAATGTCCATTTTATTATTATGTGTTTACATTTTTGTTGCAATTACAAAAACAATGTTTCTTTTTTCATTTACTTTAGTCGTCTACTATTAAAGGAAATGGAGCAACTTAAGAAGTGCACGAAGTGATTACGTTTTTTTTTTTTTAAACTCATTAAATAAAAATTAAGTACACTTCGCTTAACTTTATCCGTAAAACTACTAACAATTTTGATGTGTGAAGTTACCAAACTCATAAACAAGAAATTTAATTAATTGATTATTTTAATGGGTGGAATCAATTCACGATAAACATCAATGAAATAAAAGTTTACAAAATTCACGCCGTCCCTATCTTCCAATTAGAGGACCTTGATTGCAAATTATCTGAAGAAGTGCGATCAGTCTAGATTGATTACCTATACCTATTACCTATGTTCATATTTTATTTAAATTATGGGAGTACAGATTTTATATATATGTTTTTTTTTAAACTCTCCCACTTTATCACCATTTCAATAAGATATGTAAATTTTTACTTACAATTCCTAGTTGAAATTAATTACTATATCCATTTTCAACTTCTGAAAACTACGTAAAAAGTTAAAAATATATGCTTTATTAGTGAAAAAAAGATCAAAACAGAAAAAGAGAAAATTGAAAATTATTACTGTGCAATTCATTAGTTAAAAATTTGGAGAGAGGAAAGAAAATGTGAGAGACATTCTCAAAAACGAAATAGTGTCACCCAAGACTTGGAATCGACTAAATTCACCATTTTTCATTTAGAAAAATATATATTTTGATAAACTATTAATGTAAATTATTAAAATTTGTATTTATTATAAGTATAGTTGTCAAAAAAAAATTGAAGGCTTTGAAATATTTAAGCGTTTTGAAATCCCCTGAGATTGTAAACACTCAAAAGTCAAACGGTTTGACGAATCCTTTTCAGATTATACCCTAAAATAACTCTTAAAGGAGAATAGGCTGTTCGTTTTTTGCATAAAATTGCTGATTGAAAGTTACTTTATTGCCATTATGTGTGTTTTAGATACCATCTTTTTTTTCTAAACTATTAACTCTAAAGAGATAGGTTTCCTTATTACGAAACCAACAATGACATAAAGTGAAAAAGGTCCACACTTTCTTAATATAGTCAAAAAGCAGATATAAACCAAAATGAAAATATTTTAACTTATGATCTAATTTGAAAGTTTTTACTGATCAGAGAGTTGAGGGATCATAATGAAATTTATGTTCAAAAATATTTGAAAATTAATATTCTCAAAATAAAGTTGTCAACATTTTAATATATTGAAAAAAAGTTAAACTTAACTTGAAATAATGGCAACCTACTATACTTATCGATTTTTTTTTCATTAAATTAGAAATTTCATTATCAGAATCAAATCAGAAAAAATGTATAATTAAAATGAATTAAAAAGTTTGAATTGATAAAAAATAAGTTAATTAGATACATAAAATGAATAAAACTTTTGATCTATTAAGGTGATTACTATTTAGAAGTATACATTTCAGAATACTAGTACTGACGGTAAGTATATGCTCTTTGGACAGTGACTTCAGAACATAATTTACTGTACCCACGAATTTTGATAAAAACAACAGAATATTTATAAATATTTGCGAGGTCTTTATAAATTGCATGGTTAGTAAGATATAATATCAGCATTACAGTAATAACTGGATTTTATTCAAAGATCTAAGCAAAATCTATATAATCATTGTGCAGCCCTATAATAATGAAACACCATCGCTATATGCAATAAAAAAATAGAAACCTCATAGCTACATAATACATACAGTATATATGTAGAAATTGACAAACAAGTTATTGACGATTAAGTTCAGGTAAGTTGCTCTGAGTATGTCTGCAGTAGTGGTACGTGTAGCTTTCAATTGTTCCAATATTGAAGCTCTAATATGGTTTCACTATGAAGCAAGTCTTTCCTTACTGTGCTTTTGTCGTCTCATTCTCACATATGTTCATATTCTTCTTCCATATTTTGAATTCCAACTCTTAATATTTTCCTTTTTTCCAGTTAAATTTTGTTCTCTTTGCTGGTCATTAATATTCTTTTCTCTTTCTTTGAGCATTACGTCTCTCTGTGTTCCAAATACTGTTCATGTTCTTTCTTTTAAGATTCTGCATATATTTTTCTTGTACCTTCTGATCTTCACAATTTATGTTCTATATCTTTCAATTAACAACTTAATCAAAGATCTAGCTTTTTAAAAACCAAAGATCATTGGTTCAAACCCATTTGAAATTAACTGTATTCATTCTTAGTTAAAAGTTTAATAATTTTTTGATTTGTAAATAAACGATATATTCAAGAAAAAATATATGTTAAAAATAAATAAAATCACAAATTAAATAACTAAATTTATTAAATTATAATTTCTTGCCAGAACGCAGACGATTAGAAACTTCACAAATGTGATTAGGAAATGCCATCGAAATAAAGCTTCTCATAACGTAATTAACTGAACCTGTAAGGTTTAATAATAACTTACCCACAGGAAGTAAGGCCAATTAAAGTGGTCGAAAAAAAGTTTGAAAAAAAGGAAGTTCTTTTACATTAAAGTTAAATGAAACTTTTCCAATCAGCTTAACATTTGGTTTAATTTGGTCCGGTGGAAAGACTTTAATAGTTGGTACGATTTTTATTTACATTGTATATAAAGGATACAGTAATGGAAGTTACAGTTGGATCAATATTCCGATGGCGAGATTTGTAGGGATTGTATTGGATTATCTGTTTCTTTGTATGTTTATTTATATTTTGGTAATCATTAAATTAATTAATCATTTTCTCCCCAAATCTCCTTCAGTACCATATATGTACGAGTTCATCAAGACTCATGAACAAATTATTTCCCCGTACAATGAATTGTGAGTTCCTAGCAAAATGATTCCTAGTGTTTGAGTCCATTAATTGGCAAAATTTTAGGAAACTATAGTAATAAGTTGGACTTTGTTGTCATTAGGAATCAGATTCTTGATTAGTCACTGTTCTAGAATAAAGATAAATTAACTCTTAAAGTGCGTTGAGCAAGTGTTGATACAGGTGCTAAACAAAAGAAAAATAAAACATAGAAAATACATGGGAATTGATTAAACCGACCCATTGGCTTCGCACAGGTGAAAAAGAACAAAGCAATAATTAATTTAACTTTTATTTTTTTTTTTGAAATATTATATATATATTGTTTAGATTATGTGCACTATATTTCAAAAAAAAATGTTTTGCTATTATAAAATTATAAAATAAAAGGAAATGTACACATTTTAATCTATAAACAGTTATACATGAATTTATGGTTACACATGAAAGGTTATACAAACTATACGATTATTATATAGAAAAGAATAATGTATAATATTTACAATTTATAACTTCAGATCGTAATTTTACCAATGAAATTAAAAATCAGATCAAAGAAGCTCTTAATAAAACATTGTTTGATGTTTAAGTAACAAAAACTGATAGGTAAAAACAACAGCATCACTGACAGATGAAATTCAAAGTGTAAACAATTTTCAGTTTTACACTTTTTAAATTGTTTACGCTTTTTAAGAATTTGAAGGCTTTGATGAAGTCAGAAAGAAATGTTTCAGATGAAACTTGTAGCAAATAAAATTTGTAACGGAGAAGGTATTCTCAGAGTTTTCCCAACAGTAATTTATTTTTCAAATATCTTAATCGGAATGTAAAATAATTTTATAATCTTTAATATTTTAGTTTTAATAATTTTATAATATTTACTGACTTAGATGTAAGAATGATTTATAAAGTCATACACACAAAACTCTTGAAGACCTAATTAATGATATCGATTTGATTCTTTAGAAGCGTACATGCTGAGACTATGGCCAGTTCAAAAGATCAAAAATGGTAACAAAAGTGCAAACTGTAAAAAAAAAATCATGAGTCATGGCGTCGTACTTATATATTACATAAGTGAAACATACATGTCTAAGTAGCCTGGCTCATATAGCTTCAGAATATATATGGTTATGGCGGTTTATCTCTAAAACCCTAGAAGGAGTTAACAAACAGACAGACACTGCAACTTTACTGCACAGTATTATATGTCATTTGAAGAATAATTGTTTATATTTTTTTTTGTTGGATAACTACAGGATAAATATTAGTATTTTATAAGTAAATTTGATAATCTGTTACGTTAAATACAACGTTAATGATTATTTTGGATTTCATTAAGTGTATTTGAAAGATGCGATTGAGATAAAGACGTAGTTTTATAAACACTTCATATATGTAAGCTGGTTAATAAATACAGAGACACGTTTTATATCGTCTGAGTATATTTGATGAGCAAGTAGTAATGTAAACGTCAGATGAGCTATGCATCTTCTTTTGCAGACAGTAAACTTTCTAATCTGGAAAAAGATTGTTGGAAAGATCTTGGTGACAAAACGCATAATTTGCATTTCTAATCGAAATTTTTTACCGTAAAAGTTAAAAAATTTGATTTACACAAAATAATAACAATCAATTTAGGAGCTGATTATAACTTTGTAAGAAGACTTGTGATCTGTCTTAAGAGAAATGTTGATAGGTATTTCATAGACACACACATAATTCTCGTACACTGCAGTTACCCTACAGACTGAGTGCCTGCAGGATGGCCGAGGACCATCACAGAACTGAAAGAAGGCACAAATGAAGAGCTCAGTACCACTAGCAAGTCGGCTGGTAAGTATGTCTCAACAAATTGTTATAGCTAAGTAGAAATCATTCCGAATACGAGTTCTAGATTAAAGAAGAAAAGTCAAAGCCTCTCATGTTTTTATAGAACGCTTGTAAACACAGTGCAGTAGTTATACCAAATGTTATTCAATGCCATTCCAAGTTTACTACTGTTATTAATCAGTTTGAGTATAAAGGTAGGTATTCATTTTTACTTATAACCGTATTTATTTAAACCTTCAAGCATGATAACTCACTTGATATATTATTTAACAAGTCGAACTTCTCAAATTGGTAACTGGGTTCAAAATATATTAAAATGACATCATCCTAAATATCAAAGTGGTTGTTTGTAATTAATCACAAAAATACTTCAACTCACTTTGTCCATAATTCAGAACTGGACTAATCCATCATCAATAGCAAACTGAATATTATTTCTTTGATTTGAGTCGAAGTCATTTTCTTCTAACTACAGAACTTTATTTTCTCTTCTATTTGTTCCTTGTTTTCATAGTTAGTTTCTTGTTTGTGTCTTTGTCTTTTACCTAGATCTGAATAAATCCATCAGCGGTTTATTTAAGACTCAGATATTTTTTCTCAACACTCGAGATTGTTTTTCGGATTTTTCGAGGGACTAAAATCTGCCTCATTTTTGATTTGGTCTCCTATTTAATAATGAAAGAGGTGGCCATCAAGAGTATGTAGTGTCAGCATTCAAATGTAATGAAGGCCTATGTTTATAGACTTCAGGAGCCGGTGAATCCACCTTGGCTATAATCGTTTGTATCTTCATGACCATGATATAAACAACATATTCAAGTCTTTAAATATAATAAAACCTATTCCAATCTTGCAAACCACTTATTGATACATGAAGTGGACGACGGACTTTGAGACTTACTTAGACTCAAAGAGGTCTAAGGCTAACAGTTATAGAAGCACTTGAAATATTCAAGCTCAAAACAGTTGACAAGATCTTAATTTACGAACAGACAAGTGACAGATAAGATATTTAGAGCAGATTTATGACATAAAGAAGTAAAAAAAGACAAGAAACCAAGAATGAAGTCTGAGTAAAAAAACTGAAATAAAAAATAAAGCGAAGGAAAAAAACTAGTTTTTAAACACATAACACATTATAGTAAAATGAAAAAAAAAAGAAATAATTAGTATTTAAAGAAAATACAATTCTATAATTAAAAGAAAATAATATAGATTAGAACATATAAACCAGGAATGCAATATTAAATTCAAGAGTAAATATAAAAGAAGGTTACACTAAATAACATTGAGTTTGAAACCAGTCAAGTTGTAAAGATAACGTAAGCCTGAAATTGAGATGTAATCTTAGTCAAATTGTTATTTTATTAAAACTAGTTCTTGAATGATATCTGGTGTTTAATTATACTTGTTAATTATTTGAGTTATGTGATGTAATAACGTTGCAGGAATGTATGTGTTTACTATCAAAATTCATCGTGTTTTAGAGACACACATGATACATATATTCTAAAAGCACATGTACCAGGCTACTATCGAATGAATGTTTAATTTACTCATGTTATGTATAGGATGTGAAATGATATCATGATTTCTTTAATAACCCCTGCTATTTTCAATCTGTTTTAGATGGGATGGCATTTTAGATCGTCTTTACGTCTGAATCCATGAAAGTTACAAGTGATAAAAGACAAAGAAATTATAGCATAATAGTCAAATTAAAATATTGTAAAAGCATTTTTATTTGCAAATTAATTTTCGAAACGTTTTGTCATCTAAAACATAAAATTATTGTTCGCTGTTTGTTCGTATTATTTCAGTCACCGATCACAGGTCTAGCTACTTACGAAGTAAGTTTTCTATTAATTTTTTTTTAGTTTACTATCGATAATTTTTTATTTGTTTCCACTCCATTCTATTGTTGAAGTTAACGATTCTAAGTTAATTCATTGTAATTTTTCCATCGCCTAAACTATTAAGCTTTCATTTTTAGAGCAGGAAATTTGTATCATTTGTTAATTGGCTCCCTCTTTAGCAATAGGTGACCACAATTCGGACTATACTTTCATAAATACTAGCGTTTAACCATAAATTCTTAGAAGCTTTTAATTTATATAAATGAATCATATTTGTTTTTGTTTGATACTCTAATTCTATCAGATTCTAATTATCTTGAAATAAAGCTTAAAATTTAGCTTAGTTACTATACATTACACAATGCATATACGAGAATTTTAAACAAAACCTGTCAAAGTTCTTGTTATTTTTCCATTATACATACAAAGCCGGAGGCTCATTTCTTTTTATTAAAGATTTAACTAATAATGGATTTATTACATGGCGAAATTGTAACATCAATTAGTTAAACGAGCCTTGACAGCCTTGGGAAACAATTTCACTATTACGTCTGTTACTTCCGCTTTGTTGGCAATGAATATGTTATTCTACGGAAGGTTAACAGTTTAATTAATTTGACCTGATAAGTGGTACTGACTATGGAATAACTATCAAACATTCTTTTCGATAACAATTTTTCTACTTAGTTTCTACCTAATATTTAAAGCAAGTAAAATGGATTTAAATTTGGATTTAATGCGTTATACCTTAATAACGCACTAAGTTGGCATTCACTTTTATTTACATACACAATTTTCCTTTGTCCACTTATATTCGCATATTTACATTAGCATTAGTACATTTTTTTATATTTGATCTGTTTTTCTGAACCTCAGACTCATATTCCTCTTTATAGTAGACTCTAAGTCAGGAGTGCTCCCACATTTTCCGCGTGTCAGCTACTTATTAAATGAGTAAGCAATAATGATCTATCCACTGTATTTATTTACAAATGTATTAAAGATTCTTACAATTTATGGTTATGTATGTAATGTTTAATTGAGAAAAAAACCTTCTCGTCCAATTTCATATGAAAGTGATATGTTTTTTTCTTCTTACCTGATCCCGTCTCTCTACACTTTTTTAAACTCTTTTTTTAATTTTAAAAGAAAATTTAAAAGTAAGGCAATTTTTTCAAAATTGCATTTACCAGAATGTAAATACTGTACTGAGTTACAGTACATTTTCTGTTTTCTGACAATGTGTTTTTTGACGTTAAACGGCTCATTATTTCATATTGTACTCTAGAGTTTGAAGAAGAACGAACACTTATTAATTAGATAACAGTTTCACTGTATAAATTGTGTATATAGTAATAAAAGTATCTGTCCAGAGTATGAAGTAATAAAAAAATACATTACAGCATCTGCAATTGTTTAAGATGTAGAATTCATTTTCCCAGACTTAAGTTTCCGAATACCATCGCCTATATATCGAAATTGTTACTTCTGTAAAATGCGACCATTATTAATATAGGTAGGAGTCAAGTTTTCTTTGGAACCCAGCTGGATCTTTTTGGTTTTGACACACCTCAGTTCCTGAGAAAGACCTGTCTAGTGTGAATGTTGGTGACCATTAATGCTGTGCAGCTAACTTTAATACAAAAAAGGACTCTATAATATATCTTATGAATTCTTTTACAAAATTCCATGCTGTTGAAATATGTTTTTGTTTGCTTACTTTAAATTATGAAGAACATGAGTATTGAAGTACTAAAACAGGAGACAGTCAGTTATTGGCTGACAGTACTCCCATATGAGTGGGTCCTCAGACCTTGAGTTCACCCTAGTGCACATAAGTACTGCCATCACCATGAGACTGAACGGCTAAACGCATTGCAGCGTGTTCTCGTCATAGTTTGTGACCTCGAGTCCTTGAGCTTCTTTTGCTAAACGTCTAAAAATGGAGTTCAGCGTTCATCTGTAAGAATCATTACTTCCTTCACCCTTGCCTGTCTGTGTACAACAAGTATGGCTACAGTGCTTCTACGGATTGGTATAGAATTATTCAGGGTAAATTAAAATGTATTTATATTATGGTATGTATGTACATTATATGTCTCATGCTAGTAAATATTATGTATGATATTATGTATATATATATTTAATAGTAATTAAATGAAACGGTTCAAAAAACTTTTAAATAAAAACCAATTAAAAAAGATAGCATACAGATAGACACAGGAATAACTCACTTCTATATTTCGACCATCGTCGTCATCAGGAGGCGAAGAGTCCCGCAGGAAGGCAGAGCGGCAACTCTGCCTTCCTGCGAGACTCTTCGCCTCCTGATGACGACGATGGTCGAAATATAGAAGTGAGTTATTCCTGTGTCTATCTGTGTGCTATCTTTTTTAATTGGTTTTTATATATATATTTATATTTATAAAAGTATCGAACGTGAAATAGAAACAAAATAAAAGTTTATCATGTCTCTGTCAGTTTTTCAGGTTCAAACTAAACTCTCATTGTCGGATAGTCTAGTGAAATTTGGTTGCCTTGCTTGATTTCATTTCAATGTCACGTGTTCATTCAAACTAGACAGTTGTTGCTGAAATCTACTAAGTGTTTTTTTTGTAAAATAATCTCTAATGTAATACTTAGTTTTCCTGTTTCAACAATTTTAATACTTCAATAAGTTCTCTCATCAACCTTTTGTCAAAATTTCTATTGTATTTTCTTATCTGTAGCTTTTTACGCATTTTATGTATGTTTGATTTTTGAAGGATTGAATTATTTCTTATATTTTGTAAGCCTATGAAAAAAAATTTTAAATAAAAACTGAAACGTTGGTAATGAGAGATTAATTTGAACCTGAAGAATTGACCGATACCTGATAAACGTTTATTTGGTATAAATTTATATATATATATATATATTCACTGTTTTGTTATTGAAGTCTAGGTCAAATAAAAGAAAATAAACTCCTTTCTAGGCCGACGTTTCGATGTATTTGTACATCATCTTCAGGGCTAAAATTAGAGTAAGACTATAATACATTTATCAAAAACAATCTACAACTCACATAGAGAAATAACACACATTTTTGTTAAGACCAACAGATACATACATCTAGGCCGAAACGTCGGCCTAGAAAGGAGTTTATTTTCTTTTATTTGACCTAGCCCTCAATAACAAAACAGTGAATAGAATAGAAGAGGTCAATAACAATTTTTGAGTTTTTATATATATAGTAAGGTGGCATATTACATCTGTAAAAGATATTTAAAGATATTTACAGGAAAAAAAAATTGCTTTGAATACATGATAAATGAATTCATGGTAAAGAAATTGGAAGAAGAATTAGGATTATCTGGAAGAGGTATATACTAAGACCAGAAGGTTGAAATATACCAGAAAAAGAGAGTATTAGAAAAGTCTGTGTTTCGTGCACTGATCTATGGTGAAGCGTGGTCGGCAGCAGCGGGAAATTTCACAAGTAAAATTCTAGTTTCACAATTGAAATTAAAAAAAAATTTCTTATAAATCAAAAGAGATATTCCTTTTATTAAAAAGTCGTAAATTTTGTGTGAAATAAATGGGTATTATTAATATTATTATTAATGAATCAAATATATATAATATTACATGTAATGCGTTATTATAATAAATAAATATTCAGGTAAAGTCACTCTTAATTGCTGTTTTGTTTGAAAAATCATTAATATTGCCATCCACAATGAATACTTATAAGAAAATGCTTCCATTTTTATAACACCTAAATTATTACCCTCATAATAGCCATTAAATATATTATTTATACAATTCCACTCACTTAGTATCGTCAAGAGTTGTAATTTATTTTTAAATTCTCTATTAGTAAAGTGACGAAGAAAACACAAATAAATTCTTCCACAATATTGGTGTTAAATTGAATGGACAGACTATCTCCAACGAAGTGTTTGCCACGTCAATCAACAACAAATTGAGTTATATGTATACCTCTTGAATTACCAATCTTACACCTATTTCACAACAAGGTGAAATATTTTAAACCTATATTAAAAATTAATATGCAAATTCCATTTTTTTAATAATAATAATCTTTAATAAGAAATGCGTTTTGTTTATGAAAGACCATGTTAATTTTCTTTTATATGTTAACAATTATTATCCATAAAAGAAGTAAAGTTTTATTTTATATAAAGATAGTTTTGTCATCAAAAACCATATAATTCTAGAGATGCATTCATTTCTTTGTCTTAACACCACAAATTTTATTTTAACTAGTCTTTTGTACTACTTTCCCACTGACTTGTAGTATGAGAAAACAGGTATGGAAAATATTTTAAAATTTCTCCAAGTGAATTATTTTTTTATAATTTAATCTATTCTTAATGTATGTTTAAATTAGTTTCTATTCTATAAATTAGTTTCGAAAAATCCGCTAGATGCCGTGCAATTCAATTTCTGAACTCTTTTCTTTCAGTTTTTAACGTTGTCATTCATTAGTAAAAAATATTTTCAACATAATTTATATTCCTATTCAATAGAGTTATAGAACCATTCTGTTAACTTTTCATCATGTCGATAATTGTACAACTGTCTTTGTGTTAAATTAAGATAATTCAAAATGATCATGTTTTTAAGATTATATATATTTACTTATTTTTAATAGCTTATAAGTAACTACTGAGTAACGTTTTTATAATAATTTATATACCCAAGAAAACTTCTTTGTTGTATTCCAAACATTTCTTTGCACAGAACAAAAGGCTCACAATTGTCTATTTTTTATTGTAAATTTAATCAAATATTGATATTTCACTTAAAAGGAGACAACAAGTAAATTTTCGATAAGATTCCCAAATAAAATGTCCCAAAGTAAATTCGAATTTGCAACTTTAATTATGGCAGATAAATTTAGATCTTTAATCGTATATGTAACAATGGTAAAGTGCTTACATATACGTTAAATTAAACAAAATAAAATACCTATTAGAAAACTATCCAAGCGAAAATTATGTAAGACAACTTATACTGTGAAATATTGTTAAAAAATAATACAGATTATACCAATGTATATACAATCACCTTTTTATAAAACTATTACTTTACCTGTATATGCCAATATGTTCATATAGAATCAGGTGAATTGATTGTAAAATTTGTTCTTAGATGTATATGCTGTTATGCATATATTTTTTCATTATCAGTAATTTTGCATTCTTTGTTTATGAAATTTAATGAGTTAAAAAAAATATAATTATTATTTTTAATAAATGACTTAGATATTTTATTTTTATGTATATTTATTGTATTTGTTTTTGAACAACGTCTGGTACAAGAGTCAGTACTCAATCCAATAATTCTGTTTTACCGAAGCTTTATAGTCTTATCATAACCCTAACTATTATGTTTTCCAAATGTCACAATTGTGTGTCTAACTTGACCAGTGGCAGTAGTAGTGGTCACAAACTTTTTAAATATATTTCCACCGGAATATTCCCAGACTAAAAAAAAATTAGGGGACTTACAAAGGAGTAAATACTTAGGAATCTTCTAATCAAATTCATCTGGACTACTATATATTACTTATAGTAAAGTCAACATACTAGATTCTAAACGAATTATCAATAGATGAAATAAATTAAATCATTTTTGGAAGTAATATTAAAATAGTTTCTATATTTTGAAATTAAATTATAGTTATAATTTTTAATATTATTCGGTTATAAAAATATGAAAATTATTTTAATTTAATGGCTCTACCAATTTATATAAAATTAGAATATAAAGAAGTAAATATTGTACTAAACTTCGTGTTAAATCTTACACGATTACTACGTGTAATTACTAAGTAATAAATATTACTTAGTTTATTTTCTACTTTGTGCAGTGAATTTGGATCAGTGAAAGAAAAAAAACTCATACATATAATTTGTTTTTGAATAAAAGAGCATAACATTGTTCTGTATAATTTCTGCTTGAAATACTATGAGACATTAATTTTCCCTCATATTAAATTAAGACATCATTGTTTAGATTAGTGGGGGTAGTTTTCTCAGTAGAATGAATGTAAGCGACCTTTGTACCCAGTAGTTGGATGCATGTCTCAACACGTCAGTCAGTTCACCTTTCGGCAGACAGAACGGATCACAATTACGTCTCATCATTTTAAGGTATGACAATTGTTCATAGATCATGCCCTATGATATTATTATTAATCATTTTCTGTATATATATATTAACATGCATTGTATACAATATTTTATACACAATCCCTGTTTTAAAAGCAACATCAAGCAACAAAGTGTTAGTTCATGTAAACATTTAGTTTAATAGTCAGAATTTATAAAGCTAATTTAAAATAATTTTGTTGCAATACTTAAATGAAATTGATTACAATGAAATTAACAATACGTAATTAATTTCCTTAGTCCAGTTGTTTTATATCACTTTACTGTGTAATTGTAATGAGCTGGTTTGTCTCCACTACTTTGTTTACGCTTTTTTTCAACTACTCAGTAATTTTATATTCACTTATAGTAATTATAATTTCAAACATTTTGCAAAAGGCGTCAAAAAATTACTTATTTAGAGTACAGATCTTTAAATTAGGAGGCCTTCAGCCCGTAAGATAATTAAAAATGTAAGATAATTATCTAGTTATTAAAATAAATACTAGATAATTGTAAACAATGGCATTTTTTTTAAAAACAATGATGGTTGTAATTTTCTAGTTGTAAGTTTGATATAAAACCTGTAAGCTGGCCTCCATCTTTCTTTCTCATTTCCTTTCTTTATCCCACTCCCTTTTCATCTCTGTCATACATTCCCCTCTTGGACTCTTTAAATTTCTTTGAATATCATAACCAGTCTGTGATTTTTCTTCATCAAGGAAACATGACCGATAGTACACTCATTATGCCTAGGTAATATTAACAATTTCTCTTTGATTACAGATGATATCATTTGATATTTTATGTCAATACTCGTCTATGAGTATATAGATTAGATTTATATGTCTATGATATACAATAAATTAAAAGTTAAATGGAGTTAATTTCCTTCTTTAATTCTTTTAAGTTAATAACTTCTTTTTGATTCATTCATATCAAATAATTTTAAAATAAGTGTTGTTATCATAGAATTTAATTTCAAACTAATTTTTTAATTTATAGAATTGAACCTGTTCACGACTGCTCTTCCTCAAAAAATTATGGCGGAAAATGCACAGAATCATTATGCTAAGGTATTATTAATACTTTCTCTTTGTTCATAGATAATGTTAATTTGATATTTTATGTCAACACTAGTCTTTGTGTATACAGTTAAGATTTCCGATGTTATATGTATTAAATGCAATAAATTAAAAATTAAATGGAAGCTAGTTACCTTCTTTACTTCTATTAAGTTAATTACTTCTTTTTGATTCATCGATATCAAAAGAACCTAAAATAAGTATTATTATCTTAGACCTTAATTTACTTATTAAGTTCATAACAAAACTTCAATGTAATCGATTACATATTGCCTCTTATATCTCATACAAGTCAATAAATTATTCAAATTTTTCGATTATAAACATCAATTTTATCTTAGTGGATTCGCTCAAGAAATTTCTAAGTCAATGTAAGCAATGTAAAAAAATCTGGAGTGGCCTACACTCAACTTTACTATAAGTAACTTAATATCAAATTTCTTGAGTACATAATATATAACGTCTCATTTAAGCATAATGAAAACATCTAAATGGGATATGATTATTAGTCTTTCATTCCTGAGGTAGTACAGATAGTGAGTGATTGAAGGACATATCAATATATAAGCTTATTTTTATACATCACACAGCTGATGCAAATAATTTCATTAGTATAACTACAGCAGTAATAACATTTTTGAAAAACCAAAGTGAACATTTCTTGAAACGAAATATTCTCCTACAAGAGAACATGGCTTTTGTTCAAATAGCCAGTGGATTTCTTACATCGTTTACTTGACATCCTTCTACATTGAATATTAAAGGAAAATTTTTCAAATTTAAAACAGGAAAATACCCTTCTTTTCTCTGAAAAACATCATAAACATGGAAGAAAAAATGTTGTTTTAAGATGATTTATAATTAAAGATGTACGATAATTACATTTATTAATCTCTAAACGAAAGATTTCAATTTTGAATTATCTTTTACATTTTTGGTTTTTTTATAGAATTATTATACTGGGAATTTTATGGCTTCTTAGTATTTCATAAGATCATTTTCCTTCCCCTTTGTCAAATAACATATATACGAAGTTTTTCTGAGTGAGTGTTATCCTTTTCCTGCCTCCTGTAGTCTGTTATAAGTTTGCTATAAATGTATATTGAGAAAAAATATATTAGTAATTAGCCATTTTACATACTTAAATCGAAGTCAAAGCCAGCTATTCAATATAATTTAAATCTTTTATAGTTGGTAGGTTCTAATTTTTGAAAATAATACATATGAACTATTAGACTAGAATTGTAAAAAAAATACTGGATATTTCTCAACAAACATAAGTCCTCTTTCTTGAGGAAAGAGTCCATTCATTACATTTCAATATCATGGAAAGGTACTACATTCACAATTATAATGTAATTGTAACTGATATTAAGTTTTGCTCAAGAGTGCAATATATAGATTTATTAAAGCATTTTATGAGACAAATCCATCATGCCATGGAAGACAAAGGTAATTTATTTATGTTTATTGGCGGTGATTTTTTTACATGTAACAATATTATTCCTCTTACATCTCATAAAAGTCAATAAACTATTTAAATTGTTCCTTTATAAATATCAATTTATAATTGTAAATATATTTATAAATATATTTATATATTACAAGTATATATATTTACTTGTAAATATCAAGTACGGGAAAGAGCAATAACGCTATAAAAACTGTTTGTTTATCCTAGACTAAGAGATCACCTGCTATACTTGTCGAATTTTTTATTTTTTTTTAGATTGTTTACATTGACTTAGAAATTTTTTGACTGAATCCACTGAGATAAAATTGATGTTCTCTTGTAGGAGAATATTTCGTTTCAAGAAATGTTCACTTTGGTTTTTCAAAAATGTTATTACTGCTGTAGTTATACTAATGAAATTATTTGCATCAGCTGTGTGATGTACAAAAATAAGCTTATATATTGATATGTCCTTCAATCACTCACTATCTGTACTACCTCAGGAATGAAAGACTAATAATCATATCCCATTTAGATGTTTTCATTATGCTTAAATGAGACGTTATATATTATGTACTCAAGAAATTTGATATTAAGTTACTTATAGTAAAGTTGAGTGTAGGCCACTCCAGATTTTTTGTTTTATTTTTGGTCAAATTTTCATGATTTTCTTAATGAGCCAAAGTCATTATTCATTAGTGTAGCGTCAAAAAAACATTTTCTAAAAACAGAAGTCGTACTTTAACTCCCCTTTGAAGAATGTAAATTTGAAAAAAAAATAGCTCAAATCATTCTGCACATTATGTTCTATTTCTAGGCATAGTTTCATTTTGATCCGTCAAACGGTATGGCTTGTATCGCTTGTGTGGCAACGGTTGCCGGGACGGTTTCCTGCCGTTGTGTTTCCGGCATGCTTGGTCGCCCAATCTGTTTTCTCCTGAAGACGGATCATGCGAAAATTTGAGTTTGTAAGTGTGTCTCTTTCTCTGTGTGTTGCTTTTCTTTATTTTTGGACTGATTTGCGTCCAGTTTGGATCGTTTTTTCGAATTTTGAGTGGATATATATATAGGTTAGTTATTATAGGATTACGTAGTTATTGGAGGGGGTAAAGTTTCCCATATGCGATAATATCTATGTGTTGGCACTGATTGACAATTAGTATGTGTATTCATAAGAAAGTAATAGTAATATTTGAGTATAGCTAGTCACAACTAACACTGGTAAAGAGTCTGCATTGTTTTACATTACTATTGAGTTAGTATTAACATGTGTGTACTGTTGCAGGTACAGACGAAAGGATACCTGTACTCAAGTAAGTGGGCATGTTTATGTGTTTATTGCATGTTTATTACATTGTATGTATAAGAGTGAAAGAGGTTTGGAAATTAAGCAGACATTCAACTTCATATAAGTTCAAAACTCTCTCACTTTCTTTACTCTTCTTTGACCGATCGTCATCTATTAGGACTCTAGAAGAGTGATTATCATAGTTTATAAGATTTCTAGGTGTCCCTGAGTTATTAAAATAACGTATGTAGGGATAGAAAAGTAGTTACCATACCTCAACGTATGCATCATATCACATTTTGTGAATGCATCATTATATGAGTGATAAGTAAGAGCGGTTTCCTTCTAAAGAACAGCTACTCACGCAAACAGGTTATATAAGCAGCGAATTGGCTTTTACAATGGCGAGAATACATATGTCCACCACTCACAACAAAATTTATAGATAACTACATTATACTTTAGAAAAAAACAGGCTAGATATAAAATCATTTCAACGAATTGAAGAAGAAATGAGAATTCCCCTATCAATCACAGTGCCATATAATGAAGAAATGTCGCGGCTGGTCAAGTTCATATCTCCCTGAGGACAAGAAAAAACAAACTGAAGGTAAGTTTAATTTTCTATGTTTTATAATAATTCTTTTTACGTATAGTATTTGAATTAATTACAAAATTTCTCGAAAATTTGTATACAGGGTGCCTTCAGATCTGGCAGATTCAAGACTTCCAGAAATCAAACAGTTTCAGAACAACTACCTCATAACCTGACAAAGCCTTGAAACATGAGCAGCAATTTAAACTACCTTATATTGTATCAAGAATTTATCTTGAAATAACACTACTACTGACACTTATCTACATATATCAACTTATCAATATTTCATAGGTATGTGTTTTATGATTTATAAGTCAATATTAAAAGTCCTATTTCTATTTAACTATTGAATGTAGCTTATATTTCTTTGGGATTGGAAAGACCTTTGAACTTTAGAAAGACGTATGATTAAATGATTATTTAAATTCATCTGTGTTTAAAAAATTATTGTTGTTAAGTGACTGTGTATTTTATGATAAACAAACATCTATACACATAAATATTTCTATCATACCTATCGTGCAAATAATGTATTTTAGGGGTACGGATATTTTCAGGTATACAAAGAGAAGTAATTATATTCATACATCAATTCCACTGTGTATGAACTTCAAATAGGTAAGTGTTTTATTAAATATAACTCAAAATTTATGACTATTTCTGTTCTAACCTATCATGTAAATTACATATTATGAGGGTGGAAAGCTTTTCAGCTATAGGAAGAGGTATAATTATATTTATACCTTAAGTTTATTGTGTATGACCTTTAAATAGGTAGGTGTTTTTTTCTATAAAAGTCAGGTTGACATGCCTATTTCTGTGTTACCCTAACATGTAGATTATATATTATGAGCGTAGAAACGCATTTCAGGTATACAAAGAGGTATAACTATATTCGTACTTTAATTTTACTGTACATGAACTTTAGATAGGTATGTGTTTTATTATATATATAAGTTTTTGGGGAAATATTGACGGTGGCTCACTTAATTGAAGAATGTCCACAATTAGAACAAGAAAGGATGTCTGCAGGCATACCATCAAAATTAATAATAGCACTAGCCCCTGATAATAAATATTCCAACGAAGTGACAACATTCCTGAAGGAAATAAATTTATATAATAAAATATGAGGAACTAAAGAACTGAACAAAATGAGACAGTGCTAATGTCCAAGTAGACGATGCACTTATCAACCTAAATTAAAAAAAAAAAAAAAAAACATTTAAATGACTATTTCTGTTCTACCCTATTTTGAAAATTATATATTATGAGGGTAGAAGCACTTCACAGGTATACAAAATGGTATAAGTATATTCATACTTCAATACTACTGTGTATGACCTTTAAATAGGTATTTGTCTATTATATATACGGTAAGTGAACATTTGCATGCCTTTTTATGTTCTTCCCTATCATGTAAATTACATATTTGATGGTGAAGAGTTTTTCAGGTATAGAAAGGGGTATTATTATATTTATACATTAAGTTTACTGTAAATGATCTTTAAATAGATACGTGTGTTATGTTATATATGTCAACATTTACACATCTATTTCGGTTTTTTCTATCATGTAAATTATATATTAGGAGGGTAGAACGCTTGCAAAGATGTATAATTATATTCATACTTCATTTGTACTGTGTTTATTAACTTATAATTTTTATATAAGTATGTTTTTATGTGCTATAAATCTCTAATTATTAATCAACAGTATTATGTCTATCTACACCATCATGTGATTTATATATTCTTGAGGTTATAATCGCTTTTCAGGTAATGAGGAGGTGTGTTTAGGTTAGTCTTTGTTGTTATTTTGTATTGTAAGTTCTAGTTGTTGAATAAGTGCTTATCTATTTATGATATCTAAATCTAAAGCTATTCTTCCCTTACTATTGGTTGAGAAATAAAATTAAGGTATATAATTTGGAATAACTAGTTTAGTTTTGTGATGATATTAATATCTTGTTGCTGTTATGAGGTATATACAGGAATGGCAAGTGGTTGTATGATTATAGTGAATTCCCTATAAGTAGTTGATTATATTGGAAAGCTGTTTTTATTTTTTTTGTTATCTTATTCTTAACTTGTATTGTTGCAATTAGTTAGTTATATTGCAATATATTCTCGGTAGTATTGACTTTTTAAGTTAGTCAGGGGGGGCCCTGGGGCTTGGGTGGCTACCAGGCGGGTCCGCAGGTGGAGGATAGCGGACCTGTTCGTTATCAGGGTAACCCCGAATAACCAATAATGGGTCCCGAACCAACCCCACAAGCTTCGTTTTAACAGTATACAAACTTAAATAACTGAAAATGGAACTCATTTTTACATGAGGACGTTAGACAGCATTTACGAGACAGTTTATGTCTAATTGTTTGTGGCTTTCTTTTTTTTTTTCAAGTATTCCTGTGTTAGGTTAGGTTAGGTTGCAGTGGCAGTCCCGCAAGGGAACACACTTAGGCCGAGCATTGGCCCTTTGTGATACCACACAATGAAGATTGATTCTACAGTGGGAGTAATCATAAGTCAAAAGTTATACGTTTTATTGAAAAAAAAATGCCAGTTGTATTTTTTTTAAAAACCTAAGTATTTTTTCTAGTTTGTGCTTTTGTCTCTTCAATGATAATGTCAAAATTTCAAGAGTTAGAAGTTTAAATGTTTTTGCACATCAAAAATCTTAATGCATATACCATTGCTTGTCTAAAGTTGTTTGTTTGTTTCAGTATTACATATTTCAAGTGTTTATTAATTGAGTTAGTAGTGGGTGTGTACCAGACTAATTCGCTGAGGTTCGAGTTTTCACCCCTTCCTACACACCTGGCTTGCGTCCGACTATCAAGCTGTTGATAGACACACCTGGACATCTGACACTGGTAAAAGTTAGTTTTCTGTTATTACTGTAGTCACGTGTCAGTGAAAAATTGATATTAAGATGGAATAATTAGGCGTTAAATAATTTGAGAAGCTTGAATAAACATAATGTGATAAATGTGTAAGGTTGAAATGTGGAACTAATAGAGGGACTGAAGGAAGGCGTTAAGGATGGTATTTACAGTGGTCAAGGAGAAGGGGGAGACGTAAATCTGTGGATAAGTGGCCTGTCGAGACGCCTATCGATAGTCGAGGTCGACGCTGCTCCCAGGCCCCTCCCCCCTCCCTCTAGTTATGGACCAAACGAATGATTCAGTCGACTGCCGGATGTTGCCTATCTAACTGTCTTTCACGATTCAACTTCCCACACCAGTTCATGCTCTTTCAGTGTCATTCTTTCGAGTGTCTTGTGCTTCTTTCCATCTTTTCAGCGCCTCAGCTCTTATGTTTCTTTCAACTGTTCCTTGGATTTGGTTCCAAGATGTCTGGGTAAGTTAGATTACTTTTTTTTTTTGAAGTATATAATTCATTTTTATGTTTGTTACTTTCTTTTAAAGTATAACATAAGTATTAATCACCATTTACTCTTCAAAGAAGAAGACAATTTTGGTGTGACTGTTGGTTCTTCATAGAGTAATCATACTTCTTATATACTTGAGCAAGTGTACCAGTAACCTTGATCTGAATCATTATACTTTTGAATCAGATTTTGATAATACTTTCACTATTATGGTCCATTATCTATTGTATATATCTGGGGTCAATGGTCTTATTTGACAATGGTTTCTTTCTACCCACTTTCAGAGTGGAATAACCATGTTGGGTATTGCTTTATTATATAATTAAACCAGTTTAGAAATATTTCATCTGTTCATTGCTTAGATTTTGGTTCTAAGACAGGACACGACAGCAGTAGATGGTTACACCAGGAGGTCCTGTTCTTACTACAGAACAAGGACATCCATTCAGTTTTATCTTTTAGAGCCACCCTGGTTTATCATGAACGATGTAAAAGAGCTTTATTATTTTGTTGACTATTAGAAATACATTGTATTAATTAATTGATTCTATTACTTAATACGCTATTACCAAGTTATCCTGGGAGACGGACTTAATGGCTCCTTGTTACTTTTTGATTCAGTCTTGCTTCTGATGACACCTGTCTACCGAGAACCAGTTCCTCTTGCACCATCTGGTAGAGTAAGTAATAAATAATACTGAGCTCTCTCAGGATCATTTACAACAGTTCTCCAGCCTTCCTAAAATTATAGAGGACGTTATTTATAATACCATTGGAAATTTGTGCTATTATTAACCCGGATGTTCTAATTCTTCAATATGAATATAAAATCTGAAAGTAATTATGGTCTTCTTTACTAGAACGTTGAACTTTTTGCCATTCGACAAATGAATGGCCATACTGAAACGACTAATGAATTGCAAAGTTACCAACTAAAAACAAGTGTCAAGTTTTAGTGATAGTGTTATGAATGGTAGCTATGAACTATCATGATTGCCATGTGTTAAATTTTATAAAAATAACATTAGTTAAAGGCAACTTAAAAACGATTTTGACTATTACAATCTGTGCCGCATAAAAAGATTGCATACCAGTTAGTATATGTTTAAACAAACTACATTAGAGGAATCAAAGGAGAAACGCTTTTAATTTTGTCTACATGTTAATAAGACAGTTAAAAGCAAAAGTTACATAAAACAGAACAAAACATTTAATGTTTCCATCATCAGTTCGTCATCAGGAGATATTAGAAGAGAGGTTGAAGTGGGAGAGATGTTTTCACGTTGACATACGAATGCCCAAACCTGACTCTGTTACGATATGTCAAAGTAAAAAGTATGTCTCACTTCGCCTTCTCTTCTAAACTCACCTGATGGCGAACATCTTGAAATTTTTAGTTTTGTAAAATCCGGTTGAGATGCTAGTTTTATATGTTCAAATAAAAGTATTATTACATAATTTGCCTTATAGAAAATGTTTTTACGGTCCGATTTTTATGATTATTTTAAATTTTAAGATATACTTAATCTTGATTTTTTAACTTTTCACCTTTGATAAACGAATAAAACTATTATACAGAATAAACAAATAGATGACCTTCACATTGATAGAAATTCATTAGCCGATTTCAACGAAAGAACGGAAGTTTCCCACTCTGTCGTCCTCAGTCTGTGCTCCCGTTCAGATCCTCTACTAGGCAAATGCCTGTTGTCCAGTACAATCAGCTGAGTTCAAGGCCCGTTCTCACTGGTAAGGGTTTGTAATCTCTAGCTCCCCTTGATACTAAGCAGGCATCTTCCCGTGAAGTTACTGCTTCTCACACAGCGCCCACAATAGCCTATTCAACTTGGGTGAGTACCACTAGCCACTAAAAGTCCAACCTTAGTTGGCGGGATGGAAAGAGAACCCCTCCATGGGCCCCCGCCGCCCGTAGTACCGACTTATTTTAGGAGTTTCCGATTGCACTCCGGACCAAAGGTCCTACTGAACCTGCTTATCTACAAGTAAGGTCAGAGGACTTTTTTGACCCTGGTTCAAAGAACCTGTAATTATATATAAGCCAATGCAGCTTATGGTAGAGCTGCATAGCCCCACTAAGGGCGGGTTTTCGTTTCATACATTAGACAAACTGAATCTACCCTTAGAAAAATCTCTGTCTGTCCGTAAAATTTTGTCACAAGTAAACTCAGCCACCATAAGACATAGCAAGCTGACACTTCGATAAGAGTTTATCATGCTTAGAAAAAAAATAATTAATATATGTTGATAAACTTCTTTATTATGAGAATAAAATAATTAATTTTAAGTTTTTGTTTTTATTTTACAAATATTCAAGATACAGAATAAGTATATGAAGTATATACCAGCTTTGCTGGTATTCTTAAAACTTCTTTAGAAATGTTTTGAAATTTGTTAAATTTATATGTGATGAATGATGTAAAAGAGGAACATGAACTGATAAATTAAAGATATTATTTAGGACCCTAGTCATCAGTGGTGTGTCCATTAATCTTCGGAGCGAAAATCATGTAGTTTTTCTTTTTTTCTTTTTAGCTTCTTCAGGTATGTAAGTGATTGACCTTTCGAGTGTCCTTAGGTGCCGCATCTATCAGTCTAATACTTGCTGTCAAAGGTCAAAAGAAGTATCTGAATTTGTAAAATTTTGTAGAACAAGGTCATTCGGTAAAAGTGTATTATTCTTGAAAATGAAATAATTTTATTAATTTTGTAAGAAAAAGTTTTAAAAGAATATTTTCATGTAAAATATAACAGATAGTTATGGGAGTAACAAAATTAGAGACATGAGAGTCTTTGTATGGGGATTAAAGTTAAAGTGCTGGTTTAAGTTTAGCAATGACCATCATCTTTGCTGAGTAGTACTTTCTCCCTTTCTTGTTTTAGAAAGGGGGGGGATACACTAGGAGATGCTCTTAGGGGTATAACCAAATTGCCAAAATCATCATTTTGTTAAATGCATTGTAATGCAGGTCAAACAAAGGATGTACAGACCTGGATCCAGTGGCGTGCAATATGGAGGGGGGGGGGGGGAGCAAATTGGGCAGTAGCCACGGGCATCTAAACTAGGGGGGCATCTGATCAGAAAAAATATTTCTCGGATATAGGGCCTCAACGAAATGAAATGATAAAATAATGGCATACATATTTTTTTATAGCATTTCAATATTTTTTTTTAGTATTATTGAGTGAATTTATTTATGTAAATGGTATAAACAAAATAATGATAAAAGAAATAAAATATCTATTTCATTTATCATCTATTTAGAAAATACGTTGATTTATGCTTTTATTTGAATAAAAAAGTTTATTTCATAAAATCACATGCAAGTATGTGACTATTTTAACTTGATAATATAAAACATATAATATATTATATGTTAGACTTATTGATATGATAATATGTGTTTAAAGATTTATAAATGTTTCATTAATGTGAACTGCAGTTTCGGCATTCACGATATTCTCAATGAGAAATTCGATATTACGAACCAATTTCCTTCCATGAGGGGTTAATCGAAGTAGGGGTTGACCAACTGATGTGTTTCATAAGGGTAAAAGCTTATATTACATATACATATTATATACAAAATTGTCTCAATAACACGTGATATCAATATTCAAGTAACTCACGACAAATGATTGAAGATAATCGCTCTGAGGCCTTTCCTTTTCACGTCGTCAGAGAGCAAGTGAATACAAGTTGTTGACAGGTTATGGATTTTGATTTAAAGTAGGATGAAGATTGGCATCGTTGACAGTATTTCTAATAAGGAACAATACTGTCAATGATGCCAATCTTCATTCTACTTTAAATCAAAATCCATAACCTGTCAGCAATTTGTATTCACTTGCTCTCTGACGACGTGAAAAGGAAAGGCCTCAGAGCGATTATCTTCAATCATTTGTGGTGAGTTACCTGAATACATAATATATAATATATTAATACATAATATATATATATATTGTTAATAGCAGAGCAGATTCTGCATTAACGATTTTTCAAATTGAAAAAAATCGTGAATGCAGAATTTTCACTTCTATGTAACAATACATGCTTAGATGAAGACCTGCTACCAGTTTATACAAATACATGTAAGCTTCTCATACATATATGTATATACATATCATTGATCAAACCACAATATGAAATGGGCAAAAAAGTGGTTTGATCATTGATTGTTATTTCACGTGTTTATGTGAAATTTGTGTATATATATTAAATAATCATATATAATATATATATATATATATATATATATATATATATAATACTCACATCCGAAAATTTGAGTTTGTAAGTGTGTCTCTTTCTCTGTGTGTTGTTTTTCTTCGATTTTCAGTTGATATTTATATATCAATGATCAAACCACAATGAGAAATTGGAAAACAAGATTAAGATCTTTCAACCGTAACAAGCGGTCTTCGTCAGAGTCAAAAAACCAACTGATTTTTTTTGACTCTGACGAAGACCGCTTGTTACGGTTGAAAGATCTTAATCTTGTTTTCCAATTTCTTATTGTGGTTTGATCATTGATTGCTGTTTCACGTGTTTATGTGAAATCTTTATATATATAGTTCAATATAGAAGAAGAAACATAAAGATATTAAATGAACACACTTACAGTCTCTAATTTTTGGTTTGAACCGTCTTCAGGAGAGATAAGAGGTACCAGTACTCGTACCAGTGCACTTGGTCTCCCTCTCTCCTGAAGACGGTTCAAACCGAAAATTAGAGACTGTAAGTGTGTTCTTTTGATTTCTCTATGTTTTTTTTTTATATATTGAACTATATTTGTGTATTTTGGATCGTATTTCCAAGGTAAAAGTATATATATATATATATATATATATATATTATAAGAAGCTCCGTTTATCCCTATGAAACTCGTCAGTTGGCCAACTGCTGTTTGGGTCAACCCTTAATAAAATGGATAACCCTTAATAAAAGGAAATTGGTTTGAAACATCTAATCTCTCGAGTCAGAAGATTTTCAATTTTTGAAGTGTGACATTTTGTATTAGGTGCTGTTCTATTATTTCATTCCTGCATTCGAACATACATAAGATAAAATAGAGTTAATAAAATATAAAGTAATACTTTATTAACGCTATTAAACGTAAAATATCAGTTTTTAACTTCATCACTGTCATGATACAACCAAGTTATCCGTAAGAAACTCAGTAGGTGTTTTCCACCTTAATTATCATTTCATACAAAACAACTTTTTGTCGTAAATAGTTTTTTACTATTAGAGGTTGCAATGAAATATTAATATCCATTAAAAATAAATTAAATTCTTAACAATGTAACTAGCTATTCATTCAATATTCATTTCATCTGAATGAATAATTTATATTAAATTATCAATTTTGTTTTTAAACAAAGTTTAGATATGCCTCTCGTTGCAAATAAATCTTTTTTCATTGGAATGGGCTTCAGATTCAAGTAACTAAATTAGAGCCCTAAAGTTTTATAAATCATAAATAGTCAGCGTTAATTTTGAACTTTCCCATTTAATACCACAAGATAGAGAACAAATAAAAAGTCCAAGCAATTTAACTTAAAGCCTGAAAATGATATTTTAAAATTACTTTAAAGATATAATTGCGATTTATAGGTGATGTGATGGATTTATATTTCGGTAGGCAGGTATAAGGAGCAGTCGACTTGGGCGGCTGTGTGGAAGGAGTTTAACCTTGACGAACCACTTTGTTCTGTAATTCTCATTTATTCCGCAATGGTGCAATAAATAAATACCAGCAACAGTAAATATTATTTAAGTTGTAGCAGTGACGTAATCTCAGGTGTCAAGTATGTGGTAATTTGTGCTGCCCTGAATACGCCTACATGATATAACTCATTCAACTGCGTGACATCATCTTGTGGGAGATCTTATATTTTTAAACAAGTGCGTATTCATTTAAATGACGCAGCACTGAAATAACTACTTCCTGCTATATATCATTATCTTTGGAGTAATCAGGTTGATAGATGTCAGTCTTAAATGATTGAATTGTTGTTGTTTTTTGCGGCAAGTACTTTTGTATTATAGGTGCAAATAAAGCTCCATGGTTGCGATGAGGACCTCAGTGAGAGTGGTGAGTGTGGCTGGAGAATGAGAAAAGAACCTCAGTGAGAGTGGTGAGGGTGGCTGGAGAATGAGAGAAGGACCTCAGTGAGAGTGGTGAGGGTGGCTGGAGAATGAGAGAAGGACCTCAGTGAGAGTGGTGAGGGTGGCTGGAGAATGAGAGAAGAACCTCAGTGAGAGTGGTGAGGGTGGCTGGAGAATGAGAGAAGAACCTCAGTGAGAGTGGTGAGGGTGGCTGGAGAATGAGAGAAGGACCTCAGTGAGAGTGGTGAGGGTGGCTGGAGAATGAGAGAAGAACCTCAGTGAGAGTGGTGAGGGTGGCTGGAGAATGAGGAGAAGAACCTCAGTGAGAGTGGTGAGGGTGGCTGGAGAATGAGGCGGTGTGGTAGCCGAGAAGGCTTGGAGAACACCGAGTGAATCAAAACAGGCTGGAGAATGAGAGAAGGACCTCAGTGAGAGTGGTGAGGGTGGCTGGAGAATGAGAGAAGAACCTCAGTGAGAGTGGTGAGGGTGGCTGGAGAATGAGAGAAGAACCTCAGTGAGAGTGGTGAGGGTGGCTGGAGAATGAGAGAAGAACCTCAGTGAGAGTGGTGAGGGTGGCTGGAGAATGAGGCGGTGTGGTAGCCGGAAGGCTTGGGAACACCGGTGAATCAAAACAGGCTGGAGAATGAGAGAAGGACCTCAGTGAGAGTGGTGAGGGTGGCTGGAGAATGAGAGAAGAACCTCAGTGAGAGTGGTGAGGGTGGCTGGAGAATGAGGCGGTGTGGTAGCCGGAAGCTTGGGAACACGGTGAATCAAAACAGGCTGGAGAATGAGAGAAGGACCTCAGTGAGAGTGGTGAGGGTGGCTGGAGAATGAGAGAAGAACCTCAGTGAGAGTGGTGAGGGTGGCTGGAGAATGAGAGAAGAACCTCAGTGAGAGTGGTGAGGGTGGCTGGAGAATGAGAGATGAACCTCAGTGAGAGTGGTGAGGGTGGCTGGAGAATGAGGCGGTGTGGTAGCCGGAAGGCTTGGGAACACCAGTGAATCAAAACAGGCTGGAGAATGAGAGAAGGACCTCAGTGAGAGTGGTGAGGGTGGCTGGAGAATGAGAGAAGAACCTCAGTGAGAGTGGTGAGGGTGGCTGGAGAATGAGAGAAGGACCTCAGTGAGAGTGGTGAGGGTGGCTGGAGAATGAGAGAAGAACCTCAGTGAGAGTGGTGAGGGTGGCTGGAGAATGAGAGAAGGACCTCAGTGAGAGTGGTGAGGGTGGCTGGAGAATGAGAGAAGAACCTCAGTGAGAGTGGTGAGGGTGGCTGGAGAATGAGAGAAGAACCTCAGTGAGAGTGGTGAGGGTGGCTGGAGAATGAGAGAAGGACCTCAGTGAGAGTGGTGAGGGTGGCTGGAGAATGAGAGAAGGACCTCGTTCGCAGTATTGAATCACTTGAAGCATCGGAAGATGATGCTTCCGAATCAAATCTACTATTTAAGTATTAAACACAGGAAATATATAAACCTAACCAATCAGTCAACCTTTCCTATTGTTCTCTCCAATAAACTCAACTTTACGATTACGACCAAGTTAATGGAACCCTCAAAGTTGAAGTCTCACCTCTGTCTGTCAGTCACTAAGAGTTAATCTTTGAACTGACCCCAAAAATGCTTGCTGTCTACTTTGTATTCTTGCTTTAAGTTCTGTTACTTCCACTAGCGTGGAAACTTGCCAACTGTTTCTTTGTTGTGATGCTTTGAAAAAGGCACAAATCTGGCCATCATCCCAATCATTAGCCCGTTAGTCTCTTTCCTTGTCCTAGGAAGATCTGTTAAGGGTTAATGTACGAGGTGGTTAGAGGTAATAGTTTTGAATTCGTGCAGAGCATGGAACTACTCTTCAGCTGATATGAATTGTCGAATTCAATAAATGAGCTATTTCACCGCCCCTAGGCCAGTTTCTGAATATAGTTCTCGCAGTGGTCCTTGATCTGAAGAAGGTTTTTATCATCTTGGTATAGTATAAGAAGCTTCTTCATAAGCTTTTCTGCTCTAGCCTACCTATTTAGTTTGGTATACAGCGGACATTCGTTCGTTACTTTCGTAAATATGTGGGGAAAATAGCGATTCTTTCTTCACTGGACAGATGAGCAGGGAGTGTTTTGGCATCCTTATTATAAAACCTATGCACGTTCGGCCTTCGTAAATCCTCTCAATTCCTGTATTGTGACTGTCAACTGTGCTGTGGGTGCCTTCAAGTTGGCCTGTCTTAGTCGCACTATTGTAGAGCTGGGCAGCTACGTAGATAGGTTGTCCGCCTGGGTATTCCAACTGGCCGCATATAACACAATAGATGCTCATATATCAGATTTAGCAAAGATGGAACAATGTGATTCTCCTTCTGTTCTCATTGATGGAATCAGAATTTCAAATTTAAAAGAAATTCAATAATCTGAGAGGAAAAAGTTGTACCCTCTTAGATAGAATTGATCTTAGAGTTATAAATGTCAGGCTGACCTTGACAATACATGTGATGAATTAGAATTCATCTAATTCCCCACATTATTAGTTGGAAGTAACTTCCAACTTAACCTGCTGGTTAGAACATTCTACCCACAGTAGTCTGTAAGCTATACACCTTACGAACCAATATGTCTTTTTTTTTTAAATATAAATTTTTATACCCTGCAACCTCAATAAATACTTATTCCAGACACAACAAATACTAACCGACTGACTTACACTACAGCATTTTACTATTAGTACCGCACAAATCGACAAGCATGTGACTTGTCTGACTTCGACGCATAATGTTGCATAAAATATCGTTGGTATTTTAAATTCTTTTATTTGATTTTGTGGTCGCACTAAACTAATTTGGTATTATTAAAAACATCAATCAACGTACCTCATATATTTTTCTATCAGCAGCACATTTTGTATAATGTGGATTCAGGAAAGTTTTGTTACATTGTTATGAATTATAATAACTCCAAGAATTGTTTGACTTATTATGCTAAACGGTTTTACCATTATTACTATAATTAACCACCATAACTTGTAACTTTCTTCCCAGCTCGTCTTTACTTATTTAAAACAGTTGATAGTCTGATAGATATATGTCTAATTTGATAAATATTGAGCTGTTTGGTCTTGAAGCCATCATTTTTGTTCGGTAGCAATACAGTCTTTAAAAGGCATCTTAGTTATTTTGTACAGATATAAATTTTCCAATATTTATCAACGGTAGGTGTTTTGGTTGCAAGTACAGTGAATTCGACCTCTGATACATTTCTCAGGATTTGAATTATATTTTAAATTAATGTAAACAACCCAGTGTTAAAAGCTTTGCTTGAAATGTCATCAATACGTTTATTGAAAATCATGGATGAATTAAAAATGACGTACAAATATCTTATTATAGAAAACTTGGTTATGTTGAATCAACTTATTTCAAGAATAGCCGGAAATTTTTGGAATTAAGAAACACAAATTGTACTATTTTATCAAAACATAATACTAACCTGCTTATTTGCCGGGTGTTCTCCGTAAAATATACTAAAGAAATATAAAGGAATAAGTTAGATACTTATGAAAATAACTAATTAAATTGTCATAATTGATTGAAGTTTATAGTGAAAATATGAAAGAAACAGCAAACACCCAAGCATATAGCAAAAAACATTTACGGAGTGCATTACATAATAAGAACTTTTTTGCAATTTTTTTTTAAATCATATACTTGATAATGGTGATTTTTTTCGCAAATGTTTCAGTATATTAGATATTGGCTTATCTACTAGCTACTGTCTGTTAAAAACAATTACGCAAGTTTAATTAGAAAATATTCTATAAGTTCATTGTCCAGCCATGAGGAAAAAAGTAGATTTAGAAGGGAGTTGTCCCTCTCTCTCCTTAAAAAGCACCTTTATAGAGTTGTCCCTCTCTCTCCTTAAAAAACACCTTTATAGAGTTGTCCTCTCTCTCCTTAAAAAACACCTTTATAGAGTTGTCTTCTCTCTCCTTAAAAAGCACCTTTATAGAGTCACAGAGAGTATGGGAATTCATAGAATGTCTCCATTTAAAATTTCACATCATTTAGTGTCTTACATGTATGGTTTGAATGTAGTTAAAATTGAATATTTATAAATTTTTAAGGAGCCTTTTCCTCCATAGCTTTCTTAGAGATTCTGGGTTACTTCTAGTATCTGCCTCAGAAAATTTAGATAAAATTTAGATTCTTTTATTATAGTTTTGTAGACATTTTGCAACCTTTATTTACAGAGATCACGAAACATCCACTCATTCAATGACATTGGATTATATGTAAATAGATAAGTATACACACTTTTTGACTTAAATAAGTTTTCTAGACTTTTTTGTATGTTAACAACAGCATCATCTTGTGATTTGATTTTCAATATAATTTTAAATCATCGGTGAAAATTAATAAATGAACATTTATAAAAAAAAAATAAATAATTTCTTCTGTATATTTACATTATTGACGACTAGTATAAATAGTGAATGTCACAAATAAGACCCTTGGTGTACTCCAGAATTTAATTGTATAAAGTTGAAATAATCCTATTATAACAATCAGACTTCTGTTAGGGGCCAGGTTAGTATAGTATAGGCAACTTGCTCGTCTCTGGACAGGTAGATCCAGAGTTCAATACCACACTGACCATCGATTTTGTCACACGGGAGGTGAATAAATCTGAGCGTGTCGTCCTTCTGAGAGGATATAAGGCTTGATGATGTCAGGTGCTCGTTAAATATCCCTATTCTAAATACATTTGAGTTAGGCAAAATTTAGGACTCCCAATGTGTGATCAACCAAATAATAAATGAGCCACAATTTTCACCCAAGAAAAAGCACTAAAAAATTGAAAGCCTTATAAGTTTGTGCATTGGAAAACAAAAACAAACAAACGATAAATTTCTGTTATTGTTACCAACCAAAAGAAGACTTGGGATGTAATTTTAAGACTCAAAGATTCAAGTTATGTAATAATAAGTATGACAAACTGTCACACTTAGCAAAATCTGTGTAGTCTACTAAATACGAATATATAATAATATAAAGTATTATTACAAATATGAATTGGATAATTATTCTTTGGGTTGTCTAACAAATATTAAAAGATTAACTGAATTGGTTTTTCGGCTAAAGAAAGAGATAAACATCATGACATTTTCTGAATTTCTGATTAGGTCTTATTGAATTAGCTAAGTAGCAAACCTACCGGTTCTTAATCAAGTTACAATTGCAGGTTATTTGACAATTGTAGACAATCCGGCGTCATTAATAAACTACTTGTAATCAAAATAACCTGTCCTACAGGTCGTTTGAATAGCCGAGTCACTTTGGAAGGTAATATTTAATTGGTTGGGTAAAGTGCTTGGCTAAGCCTTTGAAGATGTCCGTAATGGGAAATAACAGTGTTTAATGAGAGGACCAGATCATGATTCGCGAATAAAGGGTCCGGCGGAGTAATGTAGGTTATATTGTGCAGGGGTCAGCGGCCTCCTGGTATCGGTTCATCTCGGCTGGCAACCAGTGCTTTATGACTGTCTTCTCACTTAATGCTATCTTCACAAATGCTCCTTCTCTCAAATAACAATATTTTAAGAAAATTGTTAAACTTATAACTTCACTGAATTATCAATATCGGTCTTTATTTACATCGAAAATACAAAAAAAAAAGGATCACAAATTACATATTATTTTCTTTGTTGTTTTTTTTCAAAAAAAAAAAAAATTGAAATAATTTTATATTTTGAACATAATATTTTTTCCAATTACATTTCATTTCCAGCAGAATGTCGTTGTTTTACATTATATAGTATTTCGTATCTATCGTTTTACATTTTACAATTTAAACTGCCGATACAACTATGAATCCAGTCTGATAATCGATCCAAAGAGAAACTAAGTCTTTTCTACTAGTAACAGTAAGTGTTTATGAGATATATATATATATATATCTGATTGGTTGATGCGGGACCAAATAAGATTGACTCATTTTTTCTCTTTTCTCCAGTTGAAGGCTTCTAGCTCTCATCGAAGTCACGTACAGCAGTTCTTCTCATCCATGGAGTCATCTCCGCCAACACAGCAAATAGTATAAGGGCTCGCACTCCCTCAGAAAATAAACAGATCTTAGTCTTGTTTTCCTATTTCATATTGTGGTTTGATCGTTGATTGTTGTTTCACGTGTTAATGTGAAATCTTAAATCACGTGTTTATATATATATATATATAGTTCAATATAAAAAGAAACATAGAGAAATCAAAGAACACACTTACAGTCTCTAATTTTCGGTTTTGAACCGTCTTCAGGAGAGATAAGAGAGGGAAACCAAGCGCACTGGATCAGAGACGGTTGGAGACCAACAGTGTTGCCGCATGCGCGCCCGTTCAAGAAAAATAAGGTAACAGGAATCAATTTATATTAATTTATAATTTATAAAATAAAATAATGGAATATGAAAACAATAAATATATAAAAAAGAAAAAATTGAAAAAATAGGGAAATTGATACAGAGAAATTGATACATAAACAAAAGTGCTGACTATGCTATGATAAAATAAAATAAAACTAAGAATACAAATAATAATAACAAATGAAATAATTTAATAAAAAAAAAAAAAAAAAAAAAAAAAAAATGTGAAAAGGCAAGGAACTTTTAGACATTATCGCTTTAGATGAGGCCGGTGCACTAGCGGCACATAATAGCCAAATATGGGCTTCTTCGGAGGCTCGTAGTGTGAGATCTTTGCTGTCAGGGTAAGTGACTGGGTTCCTGCCACGATCCCACACAATCCTACATCAACCTCCTCTCCTCTCCCTATGGGTCTCCCTACTTTCCCACAACTACTTCCCAGGGAATCCACAGACTGGGTACCATAATTAAAGAACTTTTCCCGATCAATATCCTCTTCCAGCCACCTCCAAAACCTTTCCTAATCGCCAACGCCTATCCTACAGACGTCCTACCAACCTTGGCAATTTTCTTTCGCACAGGAAGCTAACCTCCACGAGGGCAAACAGTTTGCCCTCTGGAGCGCAACTGTGGGGACGTGAGGTTGCCTCACGTGTCCCATTATAAATCCCCAACCACACTTCACAGCATCCCCCCATAACACCCTCTATATCCTGTTGCAACTGACTGCTCGTGTACCTCCAAAAACTGTGTGTACCGGTTTGGAGTGTACCAAGTGTGATTCGTTCTACGTAGGCCAAGCATCCACCAAGCTTAGTCTCCGTATGAACATTCACAGAGCTTCAGTCATAGTCGCTCCCATCTTCCTATTGCCATACATTGCCAATAGCCACGGTCTCCCTTTTAATGAGTGCTACAGGTTACAGATTCTGCGGACAAATACCCCCTGACAGCAAAGATCTCACACTACGAGCCTCCGAAGAAGCCCATATTTGGTATTAAGTGCGCGTAGTGCACCTGGCCTCAATCTAAAGCGATAATGTCTAAGTTCCTTGCCTTTTCACATTTTTTTTTTTTTTTTTTTTTTTTTTTTATTAAAAATTATTTCATTTGTTATTATTATTTGTATTCTTGTTTTATTTTATTTTATCATAGCATAGTCAGCACTTTTGTTTATGTATCAATTTCTCTGTATCAATTTCCCTTATTTTTTCAATTTTTTTTTTTTTATATATTTATTGTTTTCATATCCATTATTTTATTTTATAAATTATAAATTAATTTAAATTGATTCCTGTCTACCTTATTTTCTTGTGAACGGGCGCGCATGCGGCAACACTGTTGGTCTCCAACCGTCTCTGATCCAGTGCGCTTGGTTTTCTCTCTTATCTCTCCTGAAGACGGTTCACACCGAAAATTAGAGACTGTATAGTGTGTCTTCTGATTTCTCTATGTTTCTTTGTTTATATTGAACTATATTTGTCCGTTTTGGATCGTATTTCCAACGAAAAAAAAGTATATATTATATTATATTATATATTATATATATATGACAGATTCAATAATATATCGACCGTTTGATAGAATAGGTGTGTTCTCTAATCGGGGTTGGGTTCGGTCAAATTTCCAGGATAAAAAATCAAACTCTCGTTTGGCAACGTTTCGGTTCGGTTTTATTTAAAACCTTTTTCATAGGATCTTTCCATTATTCTTCTTCTTATATCCTCATAAAAACCCATAATTCTTCTTATATAAACCCAAAATGTATATAACAGATTCATTAATATATCGACCGTTTGATAGAATAGGTGTGTTCTCTAATCGGGGTTCGGGTCAATTTTCCAGGATAAAAAATGCAAACTCTCGTTGCCAACGTTTCGGTTTATTTAAAACCTTTTTCATAGGCATCTTCTCCATATACTTTCGGTCAATTTTCCAGGATAAAAAATCAAACTCTCGTTGCAACGTTTCGGTTTTATTTAAAACCTTTTTCATAGGCATCTTCTCCATATACTTTCGGTCAATTTTCCAGGATAAAAAATCAAACTCTCGTTGCCAACGTTTCGGTTTTATTTAAAACCTTTTTCATAGGCATCTTCTCCATATACTTTCGGTCAATTTTCCAGGATAAAAAATCAAACTCTCGTTGCCAACGTTTCGGTTTTATTTAAAACCTTTTTCATAGGCATCTTCTCCATATACTTTCGGTCAATTTTCCAGGATAAAAAAATCAAACTCTCGTTGCCAACGTTTCGGTTTAATTTAAAACCTTTTTCATAGGCATCTTCTCCATATACTTTCGGTCAATTTTCCAGGATAAAAAATCAAACTCCGTTGCCAACGTTTCGTTTTTATTTAAACCTTCTTTCCATAGGCATCTTCTACATTTTCTTTGGTCAATTTTCCAGGATAAAAAATCAAACTCTCGTTGCCAACGTTTCGGTTTTATTTAAAACCTTTTTCATAGGCATCTTCTCCATATACTATAAGGATATAAGAAGAGTATATGGAGAAGATGCCTATGAAAAAGGTTTTAAATAAAACCGAAACGTTGGCAACGAGAGTTTGATTTTTTATCCTGGAAAATTGACCGAACCCCGATTAGAGAACACACCTATTCTATCAAACGGTCGATATATTATTGAATCTGTTATATATACTTTTGGGTTTATATAAGAAGAAATATGGGTTTTTATGAGGATATAAGAAGAGTATATGGAGAAGATGCCTATGAAAAAGGTTTTAAATAAAACCGAAACGTTGGCAACGAGAGTTTGATTTTTTTATCCTGGAAAATTGACCCCGAACCCCGATTAGAGAACACACCTATATTTATTTATATAATATTTATATATATATAGATTATATATATATATAATATAATATATATAATATATATATAAATATATAGGAGACCCGAGATAAAATACCCCAGGAGGCTGGAAGAAAAAAGCAACGATTATAACAGACAAGGAATATAAGTGATATAGAAAAGTAATAATAGAGACGTGTACGTGCTAATTAAAAGGTATATAAACTTAAAATAAATAATAAAAAAATAAATAATATAAAAAATAAATAAAAAAAATCTGGAGTGGCCTACACTCTACTTTACTATAAGTAACTCAATGTCAAATTTCTTGAGTATATAAAACATAACGTATCATTTAAGCATAACGTAAACATCTTAATGGGATATAATTATTAGCCTTTCATTCGTGAGGTAGTACAGATAGTCATCGAAGGACATATCAATTTATAAGCTTATTTTTGTACATCACAAATAATTTATTATTTGCGAATAATTTTATTAGTATAACTACAGCAGTAATAACATTTTTGAAAAACCATGTAAACATTTCTTGAAACGAAATATCATCCTACAAGAGAACATGGCTATTGTTCAAATAGCCAGTAGATTTCTTACATCGTTTACTTGACATCCTTCTACATTGAATATTAAGTAAAATTTTCAAATTTGAAACAGTAAAATACCCTTTTTTTCTCTGAAAAACATCTTAAACAGCGAAGAAAATGTTGTTTTAAGGTGATTTGTTAATTAAAGATGTACGATATTACAGTTATTAATCTCTAAACGAAAGATTTTAATTTTGAATTATCTTTTACATTTTTGGTTTTTAACAGAATTATTATACTGGGAATTTTATGGCTTCTTAGTATTTAATAAGATCATTTTCCTTCCCTTTGTCAAATAACATATATACAATTTTTTTTTTAATGAGTGTTATCATTTACCTGCACAATATTATTCCTCTTACATCTCTTATAAGTCAATAATATATTTTCATTTTTCCATTAGAAACATCAATTTTATCTCAGTGGATTCGCTCAAAAAATTTCTAAGTCAATGTAAACAATGTAAAAAAATACAAAAAATTCGACAAGTATAGCAGGTGATCTCTTAGTCTAGGATAAACAAGAGTTTTTATATCGTTATTGCTCTTTTCCGTAATTGAAACTTCATGATTTTTTTTTTATGAATTGCTAATTTTTTGTTCCATTTTTGGTCAAATTTTCATAATTTTTTAACGAGCCGTTTAGCGTCAAAAAATCATTTTCTGAAAACACAAATCGACTTAACGCCCTTTAGCGAATGTAATTTTAGAAAAAAATTCTCAACTCATTGTCCATATAATGTTCTTTTTATAGGCATAGTTTCATTTTGTCCTCAAACAGTATGGCTTGTATCGCTCTCACAAGGTTTGAGATTGATTTATAAGTCAAAATTTGTACATTTTATTGAAAAAAAATATTTCCTGTTGATATAAAATTTTGAATATATTTTTCGTTTGTTCCATTTGTAACCTCAAAGATAATGTCAAAATCTCAAAACTCTAGGGTTATAGTTTAGGAGAAATAAATGTTTTAAAAAAAACGGTTTTTGGCAAAAAAAGTGACTTTCCCATCATGCATAATTCTTCCAAACAATAGGGATCTTCGTCTAAATGGGGCCCATTTTTGTTAAAATATCAACTTGATCCATCAAAGATTCTGGACCGTAGCGTGGTAACAAGCAATGCTAACAACGCACCCCACCCACCCCAACCAACCCACCACACAAGACATCACGTAAAAACGTCATAAAACGACTTCTGGTACCTCAAAACTGAATTCCGTCAAAATCTCGAGATCGAATTTTTTCACGATCACTATACTTTACTTATAGTAAAGTAATAAATAAGTCAAAATAAGTAATAAAAGAAAATGTCAAAAAGTGGGAAGAAATAAAATTAAGAGGAAGAAATAAACAAAATATGATTAAAAAATGAAAAGAATTGTTAGTAAATAAATCTAATGGTTTAGGTTTAGGCCAGATCGTAAGCATGATTTCAAGTGTCAAATGTGTGACTCTTGATGAGCTCTAAGAGTTTCCTGTTTATTCTGACGAGGTAACCGCTTTAAGACCTGTACTCTGAATCAGTGACTGAAGTTGAAATTCTAGATAGTGGTGCGAATGCCAGACTACGGCTTTAACCAACCGAGACCCTGGGATTTTCGTACTAAAAATTATCATGGTAGTTGCTAAACCCACAATGAAGGCTACACTGGGTACATTCAGTCGGTTGACACATTCACTAGAGATGCAAGAAGACGAATTCTTGATATTGTTAATATTCATCAAACAGCCCTTCCCAACTCACCCACTCTGTGTACATTCCTGGTGTTTGAAGGTACACGAAAATAAATCTATTATCACAGACTCTCTGAATAAAATGCACAATCAATTGATTATTGAAAATTTGTCAGTCTATGATCTATTTCTTTCAAATTTTTGGATTGGATGTGCAGCATAGCGTCAAATTCTTTATATGTTTTTTTTTTTTAATTTTGCTTGCTGTACTATGAACAGCTGCTGTCTAAAGAACGTTCGTTTATTAAGACTTGGTACTATCTATAATACCATGATGTCTGAAACAAAATTCATGAAATAATTTCCTGAATGGCGTAATGAAATAATTTGATAATTTCGTAGCGGTATGGCGAGGACGAGACAGATAGCCACTTGTGTAGCGTGGCATGGCGATGATGAGGCAGACAGGGAGTTGGTAGTCACTTCACTGAGGAGTCCTCAGCCCTTGGCCACCTACAAACATTATGTTGAGGCAAGATTAACAATAGAATGCTATTCGGTCTTGCTTAATAATAAAAAAGAGTTCAGAGATCGTGGTTTTGAAAAATGTTTGAGACAGTGCTGAGATAAATTATGGTCGGAACCCTTTAACTTTTATATAATTTAGGGAGCAGTCCATTTCAAAACTTTTGTGAATCATGGAACCAAACCAAGGTGTTGACATTTCAAAGATACAGACTTCTTTGTTGATTCGATTCGATAATTCTTGTTCGAAACATGTATGGCATATTTAATATCTAAACTAGTAGATATCACTAGTTTCTCAAAAAATTGTAATTTGTATTTCAAATTTATACTTGTTTGGCTGTTTTTGTTGTGAAAATACAGCACAAATATACATAATCTTAATGGTTATGTATTGTTGAGTCACATTACGGCGTTGATTCTACATTGGGAGTTCTACAGTTTTCCTTACTCATTTGAAGTGGATAAGGAATCTTTAACGGATACCTGACATCGTACAGGCTTGAAGTCAACAGCTGTACGTTCTCTCTGAATGTGTGTTCAAGTTTTCCTATCTCTCATGAAATGAAACTCTCTCATCTCTCATGAAAACTCTAGAGTCATCACCAACATAAGAACTTACATTCTTCGGTGCAAAGGCTAGCTTACAACGTTTAAGTTTAGAGTACATTTTTTTACTATCTTTCACAAACAACACTGAATGATATATAGTATATGTGAAAAGTAACGTTCGTACATGTTATTGCGCCTTGATGAATGTAATTTAGATGAAATAAAAGTGTTGTACCGGTGTGTGTATTTCGTAGTTATATTTGTTTTATTAAGAAGTGGTAGATACAAATTTCCGATGTCTGGTATAGTAAAGGCTGTTGATGGACACTTCTTGAGTTCGATTTGAAACTCCTTCACTGTTATAAAGAGTTACGAGGAAGGTGACACTGAGGGAGTCGTACTAGCTCGTAGAGGATGGTAATGAGCGATGGGCAGGCCCTAGTACCCGCTTCCTCTTCCTGTCCCACCCAAACCGTCCTCTCATTTACAGTTCGTTAACCCCAGTCTCTCCCTCTTCTACCAAGTAATAACCTCATCACACCTAAATACTCTTCCCTCCCTCATAATCACCTCAATATTTGAAAATAGCTTTCAACCTAACCAGTTGTCTTTAATTCATCTTTTGCAGTATATAGTTAATTAAGAATTTAAAGTAACATTATCAATTAGCAGTAAGAAATATTGTCCGCTATTTATTATTTGGTGTTTTTTATTTACTATTCAGAATTTGTGCTAGGTTGGTAAATCACAATAAAACATTGTATTTCTTCTTGGGTTGGCAGGCATCCTGTCTGTATGTGGTTTGTGGGTCTGGCATGCTTGAGAGCTATTTAGGGACGATAATCTTTTAATTCCCCCATGGGAAATCTGAAACTAGAAATCTAAAATTACGATATAAATGAAATAAGTATTAGATTTTATATTATTTCTGTTCTATAAACATAATAATTTTACTTTAATTCTTAAGCGTAATATAGATTTTGTAATAATGTTGGCAATCAATAGAATATTTGTAAAATAGAGGAAACAAAAACGAAACATGCTTTTATATAAGTAACCTAGGCTGCATAGATTTAGAATATATCTGAGGGAAGGTTCGAGGGAACAAAATAGTATTAGTAGGTAAAACCGTCATACCTCGTAAGATGATGCTGGAGTTGGAGCGCTTTCGGACGTTGTCCATCTTCGATCGCAACAAACCTACTGAGCTGTTATATAGGGGGTTGGTTATCTGTTAAGTCCACTGCTATCCTGATATTATTATTTTGATTTTTTTGGTTTTTAGTTATTATCTAGTTTGGGTTTTTTTATATTTTTTAACTTCGTCATCCTGCCTGTCCATCCAGCCGGCCTGTCCATGGACAGGCAGGATGACGAAGTTAAAAAAAATATAAAAAACCCAAACTAGATAATAACTAAAAACCAAAAAAATCAAAATAACTAAATAAAATCAAAATAATAATATCAGGATAGCACTGGACTTAACAGATAACCAACCCCCTATATAACAGCTCAGTAGGTTTGTTGCGATTGAAGATGGACAACGTCCGAAAGCGCTCCAACTCCATGATCATCTTACGAGGTATGACGGTTTTACCTATTTCTAATATAAATCATATTAACCTCAGTGGTATTAACAATATACATGTATTTAACAAAATAATAGCAGGCAAAAATCAGTTGATCAACCAATGTGTTAGATAACCTTATAAAACGAATTATTTTTCATTAAATAAGGATATTTCTTGAAATTGGCACATCAAAATAACTATCATGATAAGTTATTAAATCTAACTGGCACCAGTGAATTTAAAAATGAAATTTAGGCTTTAAAATTAGCAGTTTTAAGAAAATTTAAAAATTTCATAACTACCTGTTATTGCAAAAATCCTGTCAGTGCTAAGAAGTAAAAGGGTTTAATATTTTGATAATAATCAATCAATTATGAAAACAATCAGGCAAAATAATATTGATAATTTGAAAACTATTGACTTCATTTACGTCGTCATTAAGTTATCGAATACCTCGAACGAGTGGAAAACTATCAAACAAGCTTTGCCTTAACAGAGTGCGGGCATTCAACCGGGTGAGAAATGGCTAGAACCTTGGAATGACCAAACTATAAATTATTCCAACATTAGTTTCCCACACTTAGTGATCTATCATTTTTTAATTATTACCCTATTTAAATTATTTCCTCTAGATCAGAATAAATTTCATTCTAGAGTTAGTAATATGACTATGATAGTACTATGATACATTAGTTTCTGAAGAACGCTTGGTGGTTAAATATTACGAACATTTTATTAAATTTATATAACTGTTTAGCTTTGAGAGAACATCAAAAGTTTACATACTGTTTATCTACTTGCAAGTGTTGCTAACTCCAAGCCTTTAGAAATTTATTGTATTTGCTGAAACATTGAGTTATTTAAAAATTCGTTTTTACGAAGTCATATGATGAGTTATTAGTCTTGTTGCACTGAAATATGAAAAGAAACAGCTTTCTTCTGAATTATGGGAAACCAGCACTGGTGGGGTTCGTTAAGATGGTCTAATTTTCCTTCAAAATTAAAATCAATACATAATATTACCTTATATTTGGACCACATGGGGCCTACCTGAATAATCCATTTAGCGAAAAGCTTACGTCCTGGAGCATGTGTGAATATGGACACACCAAACACAAAAAATATGTTAACATTGAAGGGTATGATATCTACTGGAAATTTGTATAATATTCCAAAGATATATAATAACAAGCAATAAGGTTTTAATGCAATGTACGAATATTAAAGAAGAATGGAAGGAATTAAAATTGAATTTTAAAAAGACTGAGGACTAAACTGGACACTTCTGCGGTTATCCAACCACCACTAATGGAAATGCCCATGTGAGAATTACACTTACCGAATTTAATTCCTTAAAAATTTTTCCCATCACTTCAATAATGAATGCAATTACTTTAAGCTATAGAATTTTCCCCCAGACTATCTGTTGCAAATTATTAGCTTGCTGTTAACATATAAGCAATGAAAAGTTGTTGAACCTCATCTTCATATGTTACTCAATGACTAAAGAGTATTATCGTTATGAGTATTCTAATGTTATGAAATTAAAATTTAGAGCTTTCAAATTAATTGTACTCGTATTTATCACAATTATAAGTATCTTCATTATGATATAGGATTATTCATTATAATATAAACTTGAAGGTCCAAATATTTTAGCATAAAATAAAAAAAAATGATTTCTTGATTGAAAATAAATTAAAAGTCGTTTTGATTATTACTAACTGAAATTCATTAATTCTTTTAATACAATAATGGCAGGTCAATTATTTACAATAATATTTTTTCCATTAGACCAACAATATTTTTTACAATAATTACAATAATATTTATTACGAAATATTAATGACAATGATATTTGTTCAAGTACTAATGCCACAAATTTAACATGTTTCAGGAAGGGGGGTGACATGGTTTTGGGCCGTCATGATTCAATATGAGCAGGAATGGACCCTGCAGACAAACTCATACCCCAAGGTAATTTTTAAACTAAATATTTTTGACGACTTCATATCTAAACAATGTTTTTTTGATTGTAGATGTAGATCGTTTATACGTTTATACATTATACTTCTTTTTAATATATATTTCTTTAATCATTTGACAAGTTGTTATTTGCTTGCATGTTTTTTTAGTTGCGATTAATACAAATTTTTAAAATATTTTATATTTTGAAAAGGTGATCGATCACCTTTGGGGTATATTAGATTTGATGTTGTATTTACTGGCTTGAGTAGAATTCCTGAGTATAACAATATCGTACCCTACAGATATCGATCTACATTAGAAAGATGTACAATAGACATGCGAATATGTCAAAACTGCAAAAATCAATATCTGATTTATCGTTATTTCTTAAGTAAGACATTTAGAGACTAAGTATGATTTAGTATGACTAAGATTTTTCTACCAAGTAACTGTTTCTTTAGTCTCAGGATGAATCGTACGGATAGTTATCTACTACTCTCAGAGGAACCATTTGCCTGTTTGAAAGTTCTCATTCTCATTTATAATTGTCGTTTAAACGTTGATATCTATCTGTTTATATACAAATAAACCCATATGTGTATGTGGGTGTTTTTCCAGTTTCAGTATCCCTACCATGAAGGAATTAATTTATTTGGTATTTAATAATTTATTTAATTTACTACGCTTTAAGCTTTCGTATTTCAGATCATAGGGATACTTTTAGAATTTCATATCTTCATGTTTCTTGCATTTTCTAAACCTCAATAATTGTTTTATATCTTGGTTCATAAGTTTCCAAATTCTTCTGATATAACTCAAAGCCTTTAAAAAATCTATACTAACACATAACTTATAGATAGTATAAACAATAATCGATAGATAAGTTCAAATCTAATTTTGTTCAAATCCTTAAAACCGGTTTCATTTCAATAAAACTTGAAATTTGATTACACCTTTGAATGACCTGGCGTATTAGATATTTACAATAGCAAGTGCCAGCCATATATGACGTTTGAAAAATGGATGAAGATTCAGAACAATAACCCTCCTAGCTAGAGTCTTACACAAAACCAGTATGGGAGTATGGCAAAACCAGTATGGGAGTATGGTAAAACCAGTATGGGGGTATGGCAAAACCACAACTGGTCAAAGATTCATTGCATTTGGGAATTTGATACTGTGGTTTGTATGCTGATTTTTAGTTCACATGTTTTTGCGAAATCTTTATATATTCATGTTTTAATGAATATAAATTAATATTTTCCTTGGTACAATTTGATTTTTGGATGATGTTTTTTTTGGGGGCTTCATTGAAGTAAAATACTTTTAATATTGTTTAATAGAAAATGAAGTTCAAAACATAAATGGAAAACTAGAAAACTGAAACGCTTTACAAGTAAATTTGTAAAGAAGCAGTACGGTCTAGAATTTAATGATTTAGTTCAGAAATATGTATACAAATACGCATTATTAGTTTATAACTGATTTAAAGTGTCTTCATGAAGCTGATGTTGAGTTGGTACTCGGAGTTCTGTTTATACTGCCAACAATTTATAAGAATGGTAACCGTTGTTTCCTGTCAATACCTGTCGTTGGAGACTCCCAAGTCTTCGTCCGCTTAGCAGTGGATTGATATATAATATTAGCACCTCTTTCCTTTGAATTCCATGTCCCATTGTTGATTGTCTTTCTTGGGTTGTTTGGTTGACAATGTGCAGGCTTCACACTTCTTCAGTAAACAGAAGTTTGTCAATAAAGTTGAACCCCACTCTGCATTCATATAAGCTTATTATAGTTGTTATTTTTGTTTTTGGTGTAGTTTGATAATGAACCTGCTATTCCTGGTACAGATTAAGTAATCGAAATGTTGGCATTTATTTTTGTGTGTTGCGGGTTTTGATTCTACAAGGTTCTTTATGAAAATATATACTTCAAAAAGGCGATCCAATGGACTTTACAAATTAAAATACAGAGAGCATAAAACAGAACAAAAGGACGTGCTATGAATGATATTACGAACATCAGTTCGTCGTCAGGAGAAGTTTAGAAGTAAGAATAAGCAGAAGATATACGATAGTATGATTCTATTCTCATATTTCCTCTATTTTGATCTTCTCTTGACGATGAAGTGATGTTCAAAATATCAAACTTTGTAAATCTTTTGTTTTGTCCAACGTTGTATGTATTTTAGTTATACAATACATATATATATCAACGTTCAAACCACAATAAGAAATGAGAAAAAAGACTAAAATCTTCCAACCGTAACGAGTGGTCAAATTTTGATATTGTCAGAAGTGAATTGATTGCTCGTAGTTTCTGATAATGATTTTACTAAAGTTAAACATGAGTGTAGACCACACCAATTTGTTTCAATATTTTGATGCCATATTTTTCTTTGGTATTCCTATTTTAGTTTATATAAAAAGATTTCACATAAACACGTGAAATATCAATCAATGATCAAACCACAATATGAAATGGGAAAACAAGACTAAGATCTTTCAACCGTAACAAGCGGTCTTGGTCAGAGTCAAAAACCCAACTGAAGATTTCATATACACGTGAAATAACAATCAATGATCAAACCACAATATGAAATGGGAAAACAAGACTAAGATCTTTCAACCGTAACAAGCCGTCTTCGTCAGAGTCAAAAACCCAACTGATTGATTCTTATTTCACGTGTTTATGTGAAATCTTTTTATCAGTTGGGTTTTTAACTCTGAAGAAGACAGCTTGTTATGGTTGAAAGATCTTAGTCTTGTTTTCCCATTTTACATTGTGGTTTGATCATTGTTTTGTTTGTATATATATTCTTATTATATATATATATATATATAAAGATTTCACATAAACACGTGAAATAACAATCAATGATCAAACCACAATAAGAAATGGGAAAACAAGACTAAAATATTTCAACCGTGACAAGCGGTCTTCGTCAGAGTCAAAAACCCAACTTGCCTTTTTTGTCAAGTCAGTTGGGTTTTTGACTCTGACAAAGACCGCTTGTTACGGTTGAAAGATCTTAGTCTTGTTTTCCCATTTCTTATTGTGGTTTGATCATTTATATATATATATATATATATGTATTCTTGAATGACTGACAATAATAATTTGAAATTTATTTATACAACATTAGTGACTTTTTAAGCTTTAACTGCAGAAATATTTTATGTTGAATTCCAGTCGTTTTGCAGTGACTTGGGCATAATAGTATTCTTCATGAATTCTGATCTAGAATGCAGTAGTAGATATATCGGGTCGTAATTAATCCATAAAGCAGAGAATACATATATTAGAAACAGATTTACTTTGAGAATCCTAAAGTAACTTTTAAATAGTATTACGGGGAAACGTAGTCGTGGGAGAAGACACGTCTATTCAGGTATGATTACAAGCGGTGGTACTCGGTTAATCTATAGCCAAGCAATCGAGCATCTTCTCACGGGTAAGAAACAGTTAGATTGAGATCTTGTAGGGTTTCCTCATTTCTTTTACTATATTCTTATTGAGAACCAGAATCAAATGTAAGAGAACTATATTATCATATCATTAATTGTGCAATCCGTAATTGTGTGGTTTTTACTCATTCTGAGGTAAAATAGATAAACAAACAAAAGTCTCCACACAAATGAAGTTTTATTCAACAGCAACAACGCGTTTCGAACACTTTGTGTTCATCATCAGGAAGACACCAAGGATGTGGTGCTGAAGGGTTGGTGTCTTCCTGATGATGAACACAAAGTGTTAGAAATGCGTTGTTGCTGTTGAATAAAACTTCATTTGTGTGGAGACTTTTGTTTGTTTATCCAGTTTACCTCAGAATATTATCATATGTTTTAGTCCTTTTTACTGTTTGATTAAAATCATATATTTCACTTGAAATAATATAATATTTCAAATTTATAAATTATAAAGGATGGAAAAAAAAATTTTTTTTGGGAAATATATGATCGATCAAACAATAGACAATAGGAAAACTCTTATCAGAGCAACGGGACATCGTAAGAGTATCTTATTTAGGAGTTAGCTAATAAAACAACTACACGGATCAATTGATAGAACAATTGGAGTTATTTTTCGTGGAAATTAAATAAATAGACAAGACGGTAAATGCAGAAATGTATTTGTGTGCCATTTGATAAGTACAGGTGTAATGGACTGCGTGAAAGGAGTTTGACTTGCACCTTCATAAAAAACTCATCCGAAATTTGTTGGACTGTACTGTCTTATTAGTCATAAGCATTATGTGCAAATGTAATTGTCCACGCAATATATCAGTTCCTTTATGCAATAAGATATTGTAATACATTTTAAATATCATTATAATTACAATGAAGCTGCAGACTACTTAATCAGTCGAGACGTACACTACACCAACACTCTCATATAAACCAATTAAACTCTGGTTTATGTAAGCGAGTTAAATTACTCGTTTTGTTTGGACTATATTTAATTTGTAGCATGTAATCGTTTGATAGTAAATACAGTTTTTTCGCTAATACTTCATAATATTAAAAACAAAAGAAGTTTTTTCTGCAATGAAATAATTTGTATTTTATTTCAAATAATATACTTGATAAGAAATGTTACATTAAATATTTAAGTTAATAGTTTAATTTGTCCGTGCTATGAACATGGTTGTTGAATTATATTATAACACTATTTGTAATAATAGTTTTGGCTAACATATTTTCAATACATTGCTTTCATTTATGTTACCTTAAATCGAAGTAGTTTACCCTGAGAGGTGGTCCGGGAGAGAGCTGGTGAAATAATATATGTAAATGTTACGTTAGGGCATGCATTTTTATTTTATTTTCTAAGTAATCTCCTAGCGGTGGTAACGTCAGCCGTTTACCAGCTTTTTGTTTGATCGGTGAATTCTAGAAATTCTGTATTGGGAGTCCTATATTTTGCCTAACTCAACTGTATTTCGAGTAGTGATCTTTAACTAGTATTTGACATCGTACAGGCTCGAGACCGACGGCTTAAGATCTTCTCCAAGGGACGACGTACTCAGATTTATTCTCCTCTCGCGTAAATATATCGAGGGCCAGGTGGAGATCGAACCCCGGACTTACCAGCCCAGAGGCGAGTTCAAGCGCATGTAAATGTTAGCGACATTGTAATGAAAATTGAGATTATTTCCTTCTTTTTGGGAAAAAATTTCTCATACTGTGGCTCATCCAGCCAATCTCATAATGATTGATACTTTAATGTTTCATGTCTATGTAGAAAGACTAACAAATTGAAAACATGTTTAATTTATAGTATAGTGGGTATTTATTTATACGTATGGGTGTTTGCATAAAGTCCATGTACTCTTTGTATACGTTCATATATTCGCTAATATGACATAGCTATTGTAAAAATTTTTTACGTTTTAAATTGAGTATAATTGACAGCACACCAGTGATTCATTAAATACGAGTATGAGAGATTTTTTTTTAAATTGTGGAGTGATAGTAAGAAACGTTGGTGGGTTTTAGGGTCAGAAAATGCAAATAGTTTAAGATAATAGAAGGTTATGGACGTTTGATATCAGTATCTAACTTTGTTTTGTCTCGTTGATTTTAATTCGTAATATCAATTTTAATAAGAAAGCCCTCCAACTATCATTATAAGTGAAAAAGATAGTAATAATGGCTTTTATTACCAATCTATGTACGACAAAAAAAAAAAAAAAATGAAATTTACTTTAGTAAATTTGTTTAAACTAAATTTAAATTTAGTTGTCAATAATTTTTAATACATTTCTATATTGAAATAGCGAACTATATGTGAAAATAAAGACAAAATTGAGCAATTTGTAATAAATGTAATTACTTGTTTGAAATTTTATTTGGGAAGTTCGCTACGTTTGTTTACCACCCGTATTATTCCTGTCGATTTTGTCATAACGGTATACATAAAAAAAAGACGTCAGTTAATCGTGATAGATATCTCTGTTAATGTTTTATTTTAATGAATGCACAAATTTTCCTTTGAATTTCAGTGGATTGGAAGTGCATTAATAGTCCATGTTTTCTTATCTGAAATAGCCAACATATGGTTGCCTATGGGAGAAGCACCTCCTCCTTAGAATAACCCAACCTATTTGTAAATTTGACCCTGATTTTTTTCCGTAAATTGTATACCTACAATCTGCATAAGGGAACAGGTGAATAAAAAATTCCCAGTTTTGGGGTTACTAAAATAAGCAAAAAAACCTAAGATTCCTTTATGTTTTATATTAGAAATAGGTAAAACCGTCATACTTCGTAAGATGATCATGGAGTTGGAGCGCTTTCGAACGTTGTCCATCTTCGATTGACTACTCTGAGTAGGTTTGTTGCGATCGAAGATGGACAACGTCCGAAAGCGCTACAACGACTCCATGATCATCTTACGAGGTATGACGGTTTTACCTATTTCTAATATAAATCATACTAACCTCAGTGGTATTAAGAATATACATGTATTCCTTTATGTTGATCACGAAGCAAATTTTAACAATTGGTATATTTATAGTTGGTATATTTTCAACTTGATAGAAAAGAATTTTAGATTCATTCAAAGCAAAGAAAAGAAAAAGTTGTTGAATATGTTGTTCAAATAAGGAAATTAAAACGAATGTAATTCATGGAATAAGAACTAGACGAAAGTTTAAAATTTCTAACAAAATGAAATGTATAGATGAATTTAGTTAAACAAATTTCATTAATGGAAGGATATTTCTTTAGTCATGAATGTTAGAATGAAAATATCACCTCAATTAGAAGAAAGGTAATAAATATCTAAATTAATATTTACAACTGTAATACATAATATTGGGAGTTAAATAGTCAAAGAATGACTGTTTACCTAAATGAGTGCTAGAATGTCAGATGAGTTAAAGATTTTGATTTGAATTTCTAATAATAGTCACTTGAAAGGAAGTGTTAAAATTTTGAAATTTCACAGACCAAATACTGTTTGACCAAAAAAGTTTGAACAAAAAACCGTCTCTCAGGAGGGGATAGGAGCCACATGTGTTCTGTCCGACAGTTATTTATAAAACTCTCCTCCTCTCTGATCTCTTCCAACTGTCTCCTCAACTACTTTTAAGTTAGATTTCAAAACAGATCGTTAAAATCACATCAGTATTTGAAACTATCGTAAATACACATATTGCAATTGTGACTGAAGTATATATATATATATATATACTTAAAATAAACAGTGGCACATAGACTGAAACATAACAAAGACTTACTTTTTCATATTTCGACCCTAATGGCGGTCGTCTTCAGGAGAAGAAGTGAATTGACGGAGGGATATATATATAAAGATTTAACATAAACACGTGAAATAACAATCAATGATCAAACCACAATAAGAAATGGGAAAAAAAACCAGAGTTTAAAACCCAGAGTTGGGTTTTTGACTCTGACGAAGATCGCTTGTTACGGTTGAAAGATCTTAGTCTTGTTTTCCCATTTCTTATTGTGGTTTGATCATATATATATATATATATTGAAATTCAGTTGAGCTGGAACAGTTTTGGTGTGACTCTGACGAAGACCAGTTGTTTTGGTTGAAAGATTTTGGTTCCATTTACTGAAAAATTACTGTGATTTTAACATTTATTTTTATTTAACATGTTTACTGTGAATCACTATTTATATGTATATATAAACACGTAATAGAACAAAGTGCATACTATATTAGCTATTTGAAAGGGTGGGACATCATGAGAAGATCGTAAGAAAAGTAGTCAGATAAGTTTTCAAGACAGCGAAGTAAAACCAATTTGTATATATACTTCGACGTGGTAAAGATATAAAAATAATGAAAGAATAATTTATACATCAAATTTTTCGTTTCAACCTTCAGCAAAATAAAAAATCTGGAGTGGCCTACACTCTACTTTACTATAAGTAACTCAATGTCAAATTTCTTGAGTATATAAAACATAACGTATCATTTAAGCATAACATAAATATCTAAATGGGATATAATTATTAGCATTGCATTCGTGGGGTAGTACATATAGTGATTGAAGGACATATCAAATTATAAGCTTATTTTTGTACATCACAAATAATTTATTATTTGCAAATAATTTCATTAGTATAACTACAGCAGTAATAACATTTTTGAAAAAACAATGTGAACATTTCTTGAAACGAAATATTAGCCTACAAGAGAACATGGCTATTGTTCAAATAGCCAGTAGATTTCTTACATCGTTTACTTGACATCCTTCTACATTGAATATTAATGTCAAATTTTCAAATTTGAAACAGTAAAATACCCTTTTTTTCTCTGAAAAACATCTTAAACAGCGAAGAAAATGTTGTTTTTAGGTGAATTGTTAATTAAAGATGTACGATAATTACAGTTATTAATCTCTAAACGAAAGATTCATATTTTGAATTATCTTTTACATTTTTGGTTTTTAACAGAATTATTATACTTTGCATTTTATGGCTTCTTAGTATTTAATAAGATCATTTTCCTTCCCATTTGTCAAATAACATATATACGAATTTTTTTTTAATGAGTGTTATCATTTACCTGCACAATATTATTCCTCTTACATCTCTTATAAGTCAATAATATATTTTAATTTTTCCATTAGAAACATCAATTTTATCTCAGTGGATTCGCTCAAAAAATTTCTAAGTCAATGTAAACAATGTAAAAAAATACAAAAAATTCGACAAGTATAGCAGGTGATCTCTTAGTCTAGGGTAAACAAAGAGTTTTTATATCGTTATTGCTCTTTCCCGTAATTGAAACTTCATGATTTTTTTTTTATGAATTGCTAATTTTTTGTTCCATTTTTGATCAAATTTTCATTATTTTTTAACGAGCCGTTTAGCGTCAAAAAAACATTTTCTGAAAACACAAATCGTACTGTAACGCCCCTTTAGCGAATGTAATTTTAGGAAAAAATATCTCAACTCATTCTCCATATAATGTTCTATTTATAGGCATAGTTTCATCTTTGTCCGTCAAACAGTATGGCTTGTATCGCTCTCAGAAGGTTTGAGATTGAATTATAAGTCAAAATTTTTACATTTTATTGAAAAAAAAATATTTCCTGTTGTTTTAAAATTCTGAATATATTTTTCGTTTGTTCGACTTGTAACTTCAAAGATAATGTCAAAATTTCAAAACTCTAGGGTTATCAGTTTAGGAGAAATAAATGTTTTAAAAAAAACGGTTTTTGGCAAAAAAAGTGACTTTCCCATCATGCATAATTCTTCGCAAACAATAGGGATCTTCGTCTTTATGAGGCCCATTTTTGTGTAAAAATATCAACTTGATCATCAAAGATTCTGGACCGTAGCGTGGTAACAAGCAATGCTAACACACTCACCCACCCACCCACACACACACACACACACAGACATCATCGTAAAAACGTCATAAAACGACTTCTGGGACCTCAAAACATGTAATTCCGGCAAAATCTCGAGATCGAATTTTTTCACGATCACTATACTTTACTTATAGTAAAGTAAAAAAAATCTGGAGTGGCCTACACTCAACTTTACTATAAGTAACTTCATATCAAATTTCTTGAGTATATAACACATAACGTCTCATTTAAGCATAATGTAAACATCTAAATGGGATATGATTATTAGTCTTTCATTCCTGAGGTAGTACTGATAGTGACTGAAGGATATATCAATATGTAACCTTATTTTTGTACATCACACAGCTGATGCAAATAATTTTAATAGTATAACTACAGCAGTAATAACATTTTTGAAAAACTAAAGTGAACATTTCCTGATACGAAATATTCTCCTACAAGAGAACATGGCTTTTGTTCAAATAGCCAGTGGATTTCTTACATATTTTACTTGACATCCTTCTACATTGAATATTAAAGTAAAATTTTCAAATTTAAAAAAGGAAAATACCCTTACTTGCTCTGAAAAACATCATAAACAGGGAAGAAAATGTTGTTTTAAGGTGATTTATAATTAAAGATGTACGATAATTACATTTATTAATCTCTAAACAAAAGATTTCAATTTTGAATTATCTTTTACATTTTCTATCTTTTATAGAATTATTATACTGGAAATTTTATGGCTTATTAGTATTTAATAAGATCATTTTCCTTCCCCTTTATCAAATAACATATATACGAATTTTTTCTGAGTGTGTGTTATCATTTTCCTGCACAATATTATTCCTCTTGCATCTCATATAAGTCAATAAACAATTTAAATTGTTCCTTTATAAATATTAATTTTATCTCAGTGGAATCGCTCAAAAAATTTCTAAGTCAATGTAAACAATGAAAAAAAAATATAAAAAATTCGACAAGTATAGCAGGTGGTCTCTTAGTCTAAGATAAACAAACAGTTTTTATAGCGTTATTGCTCTTTCCCATAATTGAAACATCATGATTCTTTTTTTATGAATTGTTAATTTTTTGTTCCATTTTTGGTCAAATTTTCATTATTTTTTAATGAGCCGTTTAGCGTCAAAAAAACATTTTCTGAAAACAGAAATCGTACTGTAACGCCTCTTTAGCGAATGTAATTTTAAAAAAAAATATTTCAATTCATTCTACACATAATGTTCTGTTTATAGGCATAGTTTCATTTTTGTCTGTCAAACAGTATGGCTTGTATCGCTCTCACAAGGTTTGAGATTGAATTATAAGTCAAAATATGTACATTTTATTGAAAAAAAAATATTTCCTGTTGTTTTAAAATTCTGAATATATTTTTCGTTTGTTGCATTTGTAACCTCAAAGATAATGTCAAAATTTCAAAACTCTAGGGTTATCAGTTTAGGAGAAAAAAATGTTTTCTAAAAAACGGTTTTTGGCAAAAAAAGTGACTTTCCCATCATGCATTATTCTTCCCAAACAATAGGGATCTTTGTCTATATGGGGCCCATTTTTGTGTAAAATATCAACTTGATCCATCAAAGATTCTGAACCGTAGCGTGGTAACAAGCAATGCTAACACACGCACCCACCCACCCACCTACCCACACACACACACACAGACATCATCGTAAAAACGTCATAAAACGTCTTCTGGGACCTCAAAACATGTAATTCCGTCAAAATCTCGAGATCGAATTTTTTCACGATCACTATACTTTACTTATAGTAAAGTAATAGAGAAAGAACAAACAAACTGTTAGAAATTAATGAATTAGGCACATTTTTATATGCATTGCAATTTATAAATAATAAGACGTGGCGACATATGTTCCAGTAATAAATTATTAATACAATCTGCCACTCTTTTAATTTATGTTACTCTTTAATTATGCCACTCTTGCACTCCTGCTGATTGAAAGAAACATAATACAAGCTATTACTAGCTTATGCAGCAAAAAAACTATTAATGGTTTGATAAAACCATTGATGATTGATGGATATTTTTACCAAATAGTAGACAGAATAGTGAAGGGTACACCACACGGAGTTGTTATTTTGCCAGTTTTTATCCCTACGAGCTTCAGAATAAAACAAATCAGGAGTATAAACAAAAACAAACCATTATATATATATATATATATATATATATATATATATATATATATATATAGTAGGTGTGTTCTCTAATCGGGGTTCGGTCAATTTTCCAGGATAAAAAATCAAACTCTCGCTGCCAACGTTTCGGTTTTATTTAAAACCTTTTTCATAGGCAGAAGTAAGAATTTTTTAACTAAGAAGTCTAGTCGAAGGTTTTGTCCGGCTAACATTGTTGTTCCTTTAAATAATGTAAATTTCATTTTCTTAGTTAAAAAATTCTTACTTCTGCCTATAAAAAAGGTTTTAAATAAAACTGAAACGTTGGCAACGAGAGTTTGATTTTTTATCTGGAAAATTGACCATATATATATATATATAAAAACCAGAGTTAATATCATCTCTTGTATGCTAGAAACAGAACGAATAAACGAACACACTTACTGTCTCTAAATTTCGGTTGAACCATCATCAGGAGAGTTGAGATAGGGAGACCAAGCGCACTTCGGTGGAGACCAACCGTCGCTTCACAAGTGTGCTTGGTGTCCCTATCTCAACTCTCCTGATGACGGTTAAACCGAAAATTAGAGACAGTAGGTGTGTTTGTATCTTTGTTATGTGTTTGTGGTTTACTGCAAAACGTTTTGTTGTCCTTTTATATTGTTTTCCTGTTTTCAATATATATATATACGGTTATAACTGTAATGTCATTTCGAAATTAGTCTTTGACTATATTTCTGTGTATTATTCATGTCTTGGAAAGAAAATGTATTTAATATTGTTATAATTATAAATAGTGAAGCATTGTTATTGTACTTGCTTATAAATAATTTACCATAGCTTCTTATAGTTCAAGAGATTTTCTCTCAACAGATGATAACAATTATCTTATCTTTTTGAACATAACTCTGAAGTTGTATAAAGTATAATGTTATCTAGTTGATAAAGAATATTTAAGTTTTAATAACTGAATTGCAACTTTGCTTTCTTTCATTATTGTTATATAACATTGTAAGTATTATTTACTTTAAATTCTTTCCATAGTACTGTGATAGGGTTTTTTTTCAGTTCAAGAATATTTTTGAGTTTAAATAAAATATTAGGTGACATCTATTTGACGATAGGTGTAGAGTTGACTGAGTTTGTAAGAAAAAACCTTGTCGTTTTGACTTTTCTCTGACTGCATATTCACTTGTTATAGTAAATGAAACTCAATAGTGTTAGCAACAATTGGTATAATTTACTGACCTCACTTAAGAACAAACACTTGAATTCCAATTAAATTCTTACAGTTTTACAGTTTAGTCAGAGTAATCTGGTGATACGGTACTGTGGTGTGGAGCGTGACCAATCGGACGAATTTGATTGGTGTTGAATGGATTGAATAGCGCACTTTGGGCGAGCCGCCCCCGCTTGCAGACCCATGGAGCGAGGCATTCGCTGCAGCTTTGCCCATTATCTCGCATTTCCTCACCACCTTTTACTAGCCACTGTCTTTTTGAATCATTTCCAAGTCTGAGAACCACTCAATCATAATAACAAAATGAATAAATTATTCCTAGAGAAAATGTTTGTGAACTGAACAAGCTTTTGTAGTTAACATAATCCTGATTCAAATTTCATGGATCTAAAATTCTGAATGGATTTCTTACTAGTACACTTTACAAACAAGATATAGCAGTACAAATATACAGAAACTAACGACAGTGTTTTTCATAACTTCTTTAAAACTTATTCTTACTGAAGTAATAAGGGTTTGTATTGCTTTAAGATAAGAAAAGTTAAATTCTATTAAATTAAAGACGTGTTAGTATGTAAATTACTTGAACGATGATTTTCGGACTGAAAAATGAGGAAAAATACACACTATTTTAAAGTTGTTTTATCGGTTTGAATTTTATTCAATATGGTTAACTTTCTGAACCAGAAATCTGCAGATAACATAAATATATTACGAATTTAGTTTATAAGATTATTCTATTGGACAGACTCTCCCAAATGACACCCTTTACTCAAGGAACATGTTTCACGGAATTCAGGGGAAGGCGTTAAGAGATTGCTCCCCTGAACTTTACCACTGAAAATAATTCAAAGGAATAAAAGATTATCAGGTCAAAAATAACAATAATGAGTATACAACAGTTCTGTAAGAATATGTCTATCACTAATGGTAAAATATAAACAGTTTTACATATTGTGGGAGCCTAGGAAAAGTGTTTTAAATGGAAATTCTAAATAATAATTTGTCACCTATTATAATATGTAATAATATGTCACAAGTCCTTATAATATGTGATACGTATTATACAATGTATAGTGTATATAATAATATGTTATTTACTAACCCCTTTGGTACTAACAAATGCATGTAAATAACATTTGTAATTGACTGTTCCCAGACTTTCTCTAAAACTATTTTATTAAAAGATTTTAATCTTAATATTTTCCCATAAATGTTGTTTTCTCTTATGTATATCTTTAAACGATTTGGATTAGTTGTTGATACGATTTAGAAATTCATTTATATACGACATGTCAAAACGTAATCAACGAAACATATTTGGTTCATGCATTAACATTTTTTTTTTTGAATCATATAAGAACAAAATTTTGGAGATTGTTTTCCAAAGAGAATAATTTTATATAAGTCTGAATTACAAGAACAACATTGTGATTCACTTGGCAAAGTTTCTATGTTTAGACTTTTTCGAAAATTAATGTGGCTATTTAGTTTTATACCAAAAGTGTTAAGCTATTGATGCTGTTATTTTAAATTAGTAGGATAGGGGTTATAGGTTTAGATACCAATAGTACAAACAGGCCTGTCCCTTATCTCGGGCAAACCGCAGTAACCGTCCTGGGTACCACGCTTGTGGGGGCCCCGGGGGACTACGGTAGTGACCTCGGACATTATTTCAGGAAAATTTCTTGTTTTTTCATGATAAATGGTTGATATTGAGTCAAACAGAAACCTTTAAATATCAAAATAAAATTGAAACCTCTAAGTTCTTTTTATAGAGAACTGGCTTTGCCAGGACGGTAGATAATGCTCCTCTTCAGAGACGGAGATTGTTCACCTCTTCAAATTGCATTCTGTTGGCTAGTTCTACAGTGCAAACAGACACAACGATAGGCAAATATACTTCATTTTTATAGTTATAGATTTCAGAAGAGTTTCTGCAGTATAATCGACTGAAATTTATATATAATTCATTGAAGATGTTTGTAAATGCGGACTCTATGCTTAACTTTACCAATTAAAATACTGGTGTTAAGATTGTTTTTGGTGCAATCAGTTTTAAATACCGCTATACAAGTAGTCTTAAAGCTATGCTATTAGATATCAGGCTTCAGAGCCTGAACATACTAATGTACATTTAGTTCTGTTCGAACTCCAGCTCTGATTCCAAAGTGCTCGCTCTTGAATGAACTACGAGTCTGACTCTTAGCAATTCATTTACCGGCTGACGACCACTGACTTGTTATTTTCATCTATCTATATAAATTATTAATGTTTCCAAATCATGAACACTAATAGTGTGCTATTGACACAATAAAGCATACTTTACAATAAATCAGTTATCTACTGCAGAGTTGGTTCATACTTCTTACAGTCAGCTGCAGATTTCTCTACAGCTAAGTGTCAATAGCTGGCATCTGATTTAAAACATTTTTTTTTGATATACCTGTTTTGATCTATATTTTTTCTGACAGAACCCAGCCTCGGAGAGAAGCCGCTACCGACTCCAGTTCGGCCAGTCTTCCTCCACCAAACTACTGCTACCTCGATCCACCTCTCTCCCACTATCCTCAGGTGACTTTTTTTTTTTTTGTTATCTACATTTGCAACTCATAAAGTAATATGATTAGATAAGCAGCAAAAGCAAGACTGACTAGATTACAACCATAAGCTGTTCACCTTGTTCTAATCTTTATGTGACATTAGATGAAATAAGCTCAAGGTGACCTCGATATCGCATGTCACCGCAAGAAAACATCAATGTTTCTATCATTTAAAATAATTTTTTTTGTAACAATTGGTTATTAAAGAAATTTATGAACTATTTCTTTTGCACCTATTATAATAACTCTAGTCTTTTTTGTAGTCAAGTTTCAAAAATGTTTATTCTTGTACAGTCGAAATTTCTGAAAACGATATTAAACTTGTTAAAATATCCAAGAAAGAAGAAGATATTTAACCTTTACTTGTCTTCATCATTGTCCCCTATTTCTAAATTAAGGTTTCTAACTTTAAAAGTTCTTGATTAGCCTAATACCATAGTGTCAGGTTTAGTTTATAGGTAGCGTCCTTGATCGTAGTCCTGAAGATCAAAAGATTTGAATCTCAATCATGAACCTGGGTGTTTGATCAAGGGAATGTAGAATCATTGTCATGGTTCTGGATGTAATGGGGAACCTTGGTCATGGTGTTGGATGTGTTGAAGAGAAGTTGGGGTATTTCGGTCATGGATCTTTATTTTTTATGTAAAATATGGAGAATATTGCTTACGAAGATCTCTGGCGACAACGCATAACCTCTAATAATCTCGAGTTACCCTGCCTTCATATTTTCAGCAAGCCTAATTTTTCAATATTATGTACACGTATAATAAGCACTGTGAATTAGAGTGGAGAGGTTTGAAACAAACAATTTTTAGGATTTCCCAAATAAAGATTGTCGTTAAATACGACTTTCTTGAACTGTGAGCAATTCTGTCAGGAAAGGGTGTTATATGGTCATCCCTAATGACTTGTTTTGAGTTTACATGTTCTTTCAATATTGTACTTAATTTTAATCTCAATTTTGATAACGTTATTAAATTTTTTTTTGGATTATAGTATTAACAATTTTGGGCATCCAGTACTCTTTTAACGATTCATTTCATTTCATCAAAATATCACAATTTAAACTATCGGCATATATTATTTCATATAAAAAGATTTCACATAAACACGTGAAATAACAATCAATGATCAAACCACAATAAGAAAATGGGAAAAGAAGACTAAGATCTTTCAACCGTAACAAGCGGTCTTCGTCAGAGTCAAAAACTCAAATGTCATTGTGGTTTGATCATTGATTATTTCATATATAAATATTTCATCCGACATATGAGCATTGGAATTATCAGATATGATAATTATTGTGGACTTGACAGTGAAGAACATAGTATTAAATACAATTATGTTTGTTGTTCAGGACAGAAGACGAGGTTTGCCTGGTTCGCCCCAGTACCTGCTGACCAGACCTCCTACGTCCCTCCTCAGGATACCTGCTCCAGGTAACAACACGCTTGTGTCTCCCACGCAAACCCTTTAAAAAAAAGAAGAAATACTACCTCTAAACCTTTCTAGGTCATATTTCATCTGGCGCAGACAGTTGTTAAACTAACTGTTGCTACCTTCACAGGCTATTTAAAGTTTCCATCCATTCAACCCTATATTATCCTCTGATCTACTTGTGCTTTGCTTTATTCCACCTTTCTTGACTTCTCTTTCATTCAACTTTCAACTATACCCTTGGCCTTTAGTGTCCATTTAAATCTTTCAGGCCCGTAACAATTTTAAGCAAAATTTCAATAGATTTGACATGTTACATGTAAATTTCAAACATGTTTTTAACACCAATATTGTAGTTTTCTTTTGATATATAGTTTGTATTTCAAAAAGAAATCAAATTTTAAATTGCGGTGGACTTTATAATTGAAAATTTGCAAAATACCATAAACACGCGTACATTTTGTCAGACGCCAGGCCCAATTAAATCATATATATCGAATAATTTTAAATCTTATAAGTATAGTTTTTTTTCTTGAACTACTTATGATAAATTAGATGACTGATTTCAAAAGATTGTAAGTTCTGTCTCTTTAATGATTATAATGATTATTCTGTCTCTTTAATGAAGCTAACTCGTGCATATTAAAACTAGACAATACCAGTAAAAGGTGAATACTTTCGAACTAATTCGACAACTCTACTTGTTTCAATTACATTTGGATTTATTTAAAAAGTTTATGGTTGATATATTCTACTAAGACAATATGTAACCAGTATTCATATTAAATATTAATAAGTTGCAAAAATATACAATGTAATTGCTTATTATATCTATTAATTACATAATATTACTTACTTCAATTAGCTATTATTTACTTTTCGTTTTTCTTTATTTTATCAGATATAAGTTTAACTCCATCGCTTGATTCTATCGGACCAGTGGTGTTTGCCTTTTTCCTTTTTAAATTGAAGGAAAAAACATAGGAATTGTATATGGTAAAGAAGATACTTTTGTAGTAATTAACAAAAAGTAAGGGGTTTAATTTTTATTTATATAACATACAACAAGAGAACGCATTACAAGATGAAACATAAGTTGAATATTATAAGTGGCAGTCAGAGGTGTTATAGTGGATGGAGTTTGGAATGGTTGAGACACACGTCGCCTCGTCGGGCACCATTGTTGTCATGTCACAATCATGTAGATGAGGATTGCGCCTTACTAATATGTATTAACAATTATACATATACACCGTATATACATATACATATATTAACGATTATTTAGACTAACTTTCCTGAAACCAAAAATACATAATAAGTTTCCATCCGTTCTATTTCAAAGTCCATCGATTAAATAATTAAGGATATTTTTAATTTACCTTATCATATTAAACTTATATGATATAATTCAAAAATAAATTATGGTTTTTTTCTGGCCACAACATGGTTGTAGTTGTAAAGAAGTTCTTGATTGTAAGATCTTTTGTGAAATGGTCCCTTTGATCTAGAAAAAACTTAGCTTTTCCTTAAATTTTAAAACTTACTTATGCGTTCTTGTTTTCAGTTTTTAATCGGGAAATCTCGTTACATGCTCCCTTATGTCATTCACAACAGAAAACCATCTGAAACAAATATCTTACAACTTACTTATTAGTAGTTCAGAGAGAATAATTTATTTTATAAACAAGAACTTATGATATTTAGTGAATGATTTGAGTTTTTATAGATTACGTATGTTTCTTGTAGACTGCTTTCTTTGAGAATTCAAAAAAATTCTCAAAATAACATATATAACACACGCACACACACACACACACACACACACACACACACACACACATATATATATATATATATAATATGTTAAATATTTGTTTGTAAGTATTGGTGAAATCATTGGTTTTCCTTTAGGCTTTAGATCCAGTACTAGTTATTGAATAAATTCTAGCCATTACCAATTTTGCACGACTTAAAAAAAATGTCTTAGCATTTGATGAGGCACAAACTGTATATGTATACAGATGAAGGTAACCTCACGTATAAATGCAAAGTTTATTATATGTTTAAATGATGCAATAATGCCAAGAATAAACCTAAAGTCACCATGCTCTTTATTTGTGGCAAACTTTAGAACGAACCTGCTCACAATTATCTACCGCACCACCTGAAGGGGATACGGATATTACACAGTGATATATACGTCATTTGCAACGGAGTTGGGATGCTACTGAACTATTGAGTAGTTGTGTTTTTTTTTGTATTGAACAACATGTTCCGCCTTATGCATTAAAATCTTGGATGGTACATTAAAATCCTCATTGAGTTATGATAATTAGCTTACAATAATAATACTATATAATAATAATTTTACGATAATATATAGTAACAATACTATAAAACAATAATAATATCAAGTAATAACACGAAACAATACAATACCCACACAATGACTACAATTAGAGGGCAATCGTGACATCTCATATAGCACAGTACGGGCTCAATTAAGTAAGTTGAAAGCTAACGATGGGGACTCACCGCGCCTCCAGCAGTCTGAGTATTAGTGAGATGTGCTGGAGAAGAATAATAGAAATACTAGTACAGCCCAAACCACTGGGCAATAGGCAATAACAGTACAAGAGCGAAGTGTTACAAGCATAAGGTAAAATATTAAGGTTTGATTTCTTTATACAGAGGAGGGAGGGGGAATGGTTATGAGCAAAGTGAACTTAACCTATTGAAAAACTAGCGGTTTTTTTTAAATCCCCGAGATAATTTTCAAAATTATAGACAATCATTTGAACCCTAGAAATTTTTTCAAGTCATTTATGTTTTTTTTTTTCATTTTTGAGAATTATTTATTAATCTTCTTTTGGACTACTTTACGAGTAGTACTCGTAATTAGTAGTACTCTTTGCATTTGTAGTCAAAGGAAGAATAACTGCCCAGCTTATATATGCATTGTTCTAAGGATATGCATTATGCTTGGCTATGTTACAGCATGTTAACATTATGGTTTAATTGAAATAGAAGTGTTATGAGAACATAACCTCTCCTTCGATGTTCCACTGAATGAAATAAGGGTTAAATTAAATGCAGACGTAACGTGTACTGTAAGGCTCATTAGTAAAGCAGCAAAGAGCTCATTAATTGTTAGTATAAATAAAATCAAGTTAATTTACACAAGTAGACTGATGAATTATTTTTTAGGAAAGATTTTGGTTTATTTTTTCTGATATTGATGTCTTTTGAGTCGGATTATAAATTATGAGAAATGAACGTTGGAGGGTATGTTGTGGCGCTTTATTTTGTTTTGTCTTAGTTACTATATGGTCGGTGCGTTATTGTTCCAGAGAGGAGAAGTCAAGCCCTATCAAGCAGAGCAGCCACTCCCGTCAGCCCGGAGACACCCCCAATCGCGCCCTGCGGCGGCCATTGCCAGCCCTTAGAGACTTTCTGCCACTACTTGCTTCAGGTGGTGCTGGCCGCTTGCCTCGTGGTGGGCGTGGGCGTGACGGCCGCCGGAGTGCTCTCCTGGCAAGACCTCTCTGTCCTCGTCTACATCGGCGTCCTCACTCTGGCCGTGTCCTCCCTCCTCCTAGCCGTCCACTGCTGTGTCCGCCGCCGCCCACGACCGCCCCCCTTCCGTCCTCAGCCCCTCATTCCTCTCGCTGAGCTCCAGCCTGCTCCTGTTCTTCAACCCCTTCTCCACCATTTTCCCGCTCCTAGGTAACATCTCACCATATGCCTAAAGACATAACAGTGATGTAATGTTCATATTGAAGAAATAAAGAACCCATTCATTATTACCATAATAAATTAATTTATAAATGGACTCAATAATTATAGTTAGGAAAGACCTTAGTTTATTTACTGATATTTTATATCTATTATATACATATAAACTTATTATTACCTAAAACCTCTTTATTCCTCTGTTTTATTTTGTATATTGTCAATTCTTTGTTTCGTGCATTGATAACCAGTTAACTAACAATCTTAGATATTTATTAATTTAATGTGTATATATTCATTCCTATGCTTAGAAAATATCAATGGGAAGTAAACTTGTGATATATACTATGCGTATAATTATTGTGTTATCGAATTACAGATGCAGTGGTAATAAGTTTGATAGCCAGTCATCAAATAACATGTTTTTTTCTGTGTGGAGTAATTTTGAAAATATTGACATTTCAGAGAAATATTCCAGATATTCAGCTTCCTAAAAGGATTGATTAAGGACAGCATTTAAGAATTAGGACATTTCTTATACTCGTATATTAAAGACAATTCCTATCACTATGTTAACTTAAAACACAGTGTATTTTACGAAAAAAAAACCTTTCAAAATCACGTGAAGATGAAATGCTTATACAGAATCGCAGTAGTGGACCCCCTCGATATGGGATACTTATTCATTCAGTGAATCCTTTCAGCCTCAACTTAAAACACAAAAAAAAAATATGTTTTTAATAAAAATGTTAAGCAAAATGTGATATTGGACAGTTAAGTGTTGCTTGCAATGAATACGACAGTCAAGAAAGTCTTGGTGGGAGGTTTTGCTGGAGACATTTTGAGAAGTTTGGTGGCAGGTATGAGAAAGACAAAGCCGACTCCCCGGGCAGCCACTCTCTCCGACACACCTCCAGTCCTCTATTACCATAGCCGCCTTCCAATCATCGCGCCCCCCCTATTGACTTACCTAAATCTTTGCCTCATTCTCTAGCAAGTATCTTTGATAATTGTATCTTAACATCCGTATCCAGACACAAAAACCTCGCCCTCCACTACATTCCAAAATTAATTACTTGTAATTCCTATAGACCTACCTGAGACGATTCTCATTTTCATAGCCTTAAATTATACACTTACTTAGAAATGAATAGTTACAGGATTCTAATTGATTCGGAGATTTCTTGACCTGAGTGTATTTTACGAAAAAAAAACCCTTTCAAAATCACGTGAAAATTAAATGCTTAAACAGAATCACAGTGGTGGACCCCCTCGATATGGGATACTTATTCATTCAGTGAATCCTGTCAGCTTCATTTGTGGTTTCTAAGCCTTCACATGTTATTTGTAAAATAGTAGTGTACATATTAGCATTAAAACTATTTTTATTAATTTTTAAAGAAAAATATTAGAATTAAACCAGAAATAGTATTGGATTCTAGAATTTCTTTCTAGTTAGTGGCATGTGACGAGTGGAGAACATAACAAGCTAGGGGGATTAGAGGCTGCAAGTCCTGAACAATTATTTAAAATTATAGCCAACCCAAGCAGAGATTTGTTGCCATTTATAAATGTTAATTTAATTAAAATTATCTATACATTTTGTTTTGGTTATTACTTTAAACATTGGTTCAAGCCCCTTCTGTTTTTTTCATGTACTTGTTACTGAGATTGGATAATAATTGCACAGGAAGTTTGGCCTATAAACATGCATAGAGAAGTATTAAGTGGACTTGATTACTTAAAAAAAAAAAATTACTTATTCATTGCAGTTGCCTGGGTTAAACCAAACTATAGTAATTACGTTTGTGTGAATAGTAACGGGTTTCTGTAATAATCACAGTTGCTAAAGATGGTTTTTCGGAATACCCACTATTTATAAAAAAAATAGTGCAAATAATCATTTATTACTCACTAAGTCATTGAAAAAGTGAGCTACAGAATACAACAAAAAGTGCAATTGAATTATTGAGACTGACCAATGTTTACAATATCTCGACAACTTTAAAAAGTTTAACGCATTAGTCATAATTTCAGTGATTTTTTGAGAATTTAATTAGAACCACATTTGATAAATTCTGTGGTGACGAATGTCACCACACTTCATCCTAATGACAGATTTAAAAGATGAATCTGAACGAACTATTTAAAAGAAAGAGTAGACATAGGGAATCAACTGTTTTCTATTTTCCATCTTAAATTTTTATCAGCAATAATGTTGGTTTCGTCAAAAATTAGATAAAACATTATTTATTTTTCAGTTTTAAATATATTTATTGACATAATGTATTATGCAATAATATATTATATTGTAATGTAATATATTTGCAAAAAATAATGGTATTTCTGTTTACAAAAAAATTTAACTAACTTTTGTTGGGGGCAATCGGTAACTTATTTAGAGAAGGATAAATGCAGCTAAAACTTCAATGTGATTGCAATTTAATTAGACATTTAAAATATCATAGATTTTACCTGTGAACATATGTATATTTTTATTTTTACATTACTATAAGAATGTATGAACAGTAAAAAAAAAAAAATCAATCTCCAGTTACTAACGGATTTACATAATCTGAGATCCCTAAAGTCATTGTTAACGTTTTTTTGATCGCACGTGTATGTGTGTGTGTGTGTGTGTGTGTGTGTGTGTGTGTGTGTGTGTGTGTGTGTGTGTGTGTGTGTGTGTGTGTGTGTGTGTGTGTGAGCGCGTTTGTGTGAGTTTGTTTGTTTGTTTATATGTATGTATGGGGGTGGGTGGGTGGATATGGTGTGTGTTATGGTACATTTGAAGATTATAAAAAAACGATTTTTTGAACTAAACGGCTTTCTGTACATGTACGACATTTCACACGAAATCTGTAATAAAAATGAGTATTCGATGAAAAAATTTCCGCAAGGCAATATAAGTATAAAAAATGAATACTCAATTTGGACTAACGGATTACCTATTAATATAAATTGTGTACAATAGTGTATAAAGCCTTTATTTTTCCTCTATGTAAAATGCCAGATACTATATGTTAAAAGACCGAGTTTATTCAATGCACAAAATAATGTTATTCTTGTTTATAGAAATAGACCTTAAGACTTAAAAGAATAACCCTGGACCTCTTGAATACAGTATTTGTTCTGTGGTTGTCGGATTTGTTTACTTTGCCTGATACATTTTTTTCTCAGGATTAAATCAGTTATTGATTTAGGATGTATTGAAAAAAAATTGAAGAAAAGATGTTTTAAAAATTTGATATGATATATACGAGTAAGAACAATAAAATACTTAAAACTATATAACTAAACGCCAAGCAACCAGTGATGGGATTCACCGGGATTCAGCCGGTTCGCACCGGTTCGTGCGAACCGGTGTTTAAAATATGAGTTCGGCGAACCTGTTGTTAAAATTACGTAAACCCCTATTCAGACCTGTATATTAGTCCACTATCAAACTCCACAAGTGTCGCGTGACTGACGTAACTTGTGCATGTATGACAAACGTAATTTGCGCATGTATATAGCCTATATAATACTAAACAATTTAGTTTCTGAACCGGTTCGTGCGAACCGGTTCTTAAAAAAATTTGAATCCCACCACTGCAAGCAACCATATATCTTATGATACTCAATAATCAAACCACAATAAGAAATGGGAAAACAAGATCTTATTTGTGGGAAAACAAATAAGATCTTTCAACCGTAACAAGCGGTCTTCGTCAGAGTCAAAAAACCAACTACTTATGATGCTCGTACTGTCCTTGGTGAGAAATGGTTGCGTGGCGTGAATGTGTCAGTCAATCTACATGTAGTATTCTTCAATATATCTCATAGTCAGGCATATATTATTTGTATATTTAAGAACTCTATTATTTTTGTATTATATTGGAGAGATTCTTTTTCATGCAGTATTGTCATACGATATACATATGATGCTGTCAACTTATCGGGAGATTTTATATAATTAAAATTTATTATTTGATATTGTCATACGACGAATCTTTCATGTATTTATGTTAAGAATGTAGAATATTTAGGTGAGTACTATTGCATTCAAAATGACAGAAGTTCTATCTATAATACCATGAGAAGTTGTGGGTAAATAAGTACTTTCATAAAGGACAACATACCTATCACAAAGACAAAACAAGAGAATTAATTACAACAATTTAGTTAAAAGAAAGTAAATTTTTTAAGGCTTTGAAAGAATTACCCTAGACTTCAGAATTTAGAAAAAAGCTTTTAGTGACACATAATTGCTATCCATTGAATAAACAAGAAATGGATCAACACAATTTTAACGCAAAGAATAATTAGTATAAGTGTATATGTTACAGGAGGCTCTGGTCTGGTGTACTGAAGAGTCATAAATTAATAATGAAACCAGTAAAAAGTAAGTTAATTCTCATATGCGTTGCTTTAAAAAAGGAAACGCTGTGGAAAGAGGCAGTCTCCTTATGGAAAAGATTGAAAAAGTTATTGAAAAGACGGAGAAGAAAGCAAATAAAATGTGGTTACAAATGCAGAGTCTAATTCAGTTTAAAAACTGATTCCAACTGGAGTCACATTTGTAAGAAAATACTATACGTTCAAAGTAAGGTATATGTAGAGTATCTAACAGCAATTTATTGTCTTAACAATCACACTTGGAAGATGCAGTTATATCATACGAATAATGCTGATTCCGTCTGGAAGAGACAGGAACCTTTGATCACATTCTACCTGATTGAGAGACGTCTTCTTGAACAGGAATAGTATTTTTGGCAAGTCATAACTGTAACGAATAGAAGTGAGATAATTCCTAAGACCCAATGAGACGGATGAGTTTCATGCCAAATAATTACATGCAAATTGTTAGAAAACATAATATTATTATAAAAGTTCATCTTAGCTCGAGAATGGGTGAGACAGCTACCCAACCGGTTTTGGACTTTGTGCATCTTAAAGAGGGACTGCTAATTGTCGAATGCTCCTGGGAAAAAAAAATACCTATTAAACAAGTAGTTGAAAAAAATAATAATATTATGTTTTAATATTGCCATATCAGAAAAAAAATGTTATAGCAACAATAAAATAAATGAAATCATTTAAGTGATTATATATAATTTTGATAATACTTTACCAGAGGGTAAAGTATTTACTAACTTGATCAAGATGACTGCAATAAAATAAAAAAGCTCAATTGATTACAACGGGTTACTTATAGTAAAGTTGTCATTAGTTGTGCAATCCGTAATTGTATGGTATTTACTCATTCTGAGGTAAAATGGACAAACAAACAAAAGTCTCCACACAAACGAAGTTTTATTCAACGCGTTTCGAACACTTTGTGTTCATCATCAGGAAGACACTATAATACAAATTATATCTAATCAGTTACAAAATTAGAGTGAATAACAAAATTCAATTAAGAGAATTCAAAACATATCCAAGGATGTGGTGCTGACAGGTTGGTCCAGTGAAAACAACAAGTAGGAAAAATGAGTGTAGGCCACTCCAGATTTTGTGTTCAGATTTTATTACGATCACTGTGTACATTGAGAATTAAATATATTTAAAACTGAACAAAATTATAACAGCTATCTCATTAACAAGCATATTTGCCTGTAATAATATTATTATTGTGTATATTGTAATATAATACGTGCTAAAAACTCAGAGTTTTCTTCTCTGACTTATATTATTTTAACCTGATTGTTTTTACTGTTATATTATACTGTTGTGCATGATTTATGTTGTTAGAGGACAAGGTCGGTGCATTTTAGGAGACTCCGATTCTAGTGATCACAGAGTTATTACTGGCCCCAACTCGCACAACTGTGTTTTGAATGGAGTTAGAGCGTAAGTTTTTAAAACTCTTAGTGGAATTATTTTGAAATCCGATAATATTTCGATGGTAATGGTTTGGCAGGAGTGATGGGCATAGCAGTGCTTTTACTAGACGAGAGGAGTACTGAGAAGACCTATGGAGACTCGCTATGGCTGACACACACCTACTCGACTGTTGCAATCAAAAAGGAGTTCCTCCCACCACAGTGACTTTATTTCTATTGTTTGTACATGTGATTTAATGTATGGATATTACTTTATTATAGTTAATTGTAAAGAATTATTTATTATAAATAATTAAAATTATTAATTTTGAATCACTCTCATTTGAAATATATAAATCCTTTCTTTATAATTTTAATTACAAAAGTCCATTTAAAATAACTTTACTTTTAATGCTAAGCTACAAAGGTACAGTATTATAAAAAAAAAATTGATTTTGAGTTTTTAAAACATTTTTATGTCTAGAGGTTTCGGAACTCATCGATATTTTCATATATATATATATATATATAATATATATCATTTAAATATAATTATACATATATGATAGCAGTTTGCTTCTCAACGCGAGTACTTCGCACTTCTTCCCGATGACGACGGATGTCGAAATATCGAAGTGAGTTCTGTAGTGTCTTTCTGTGTTCTTTTCTATGTGTTAAAGTGTGTATATATATATATATTATACAATATATATATATTGTGTTGAACTGAATTGCCTTAATCAAACATACTTTTCTTTTGAGCAGTTTTTCATATTTTCTTGATAATTTCAAATCGTCTTGATTTAGTTGGTGAATTATTTGAGCAAAACTCTGGTTGGTCATCAATATTTAATGATTAACATTTGACATGTTTCGGTTGTCTCCAACCATCTTCAGAAATTATTTTAAACCATCACAAAACAAAACTATTTTCATGGAACAAGTATGTAAACATAACAGTAAGCTAAATAAAATTGTTTACTAAAAAATAAATATCAAAGTCTAACACTAGGAACATTTAACATTCAAAACATTACAAGGATGGATAAAAGACAAATTAAAGTTAGGATGGGGGGGACCATTCACCCTAGCAGTTTGAGCTGACGTGTGCTACCTGTGTGCTGTTGGTTTAATTTAGGCTTATTATCCAGAATCAGAAGTGCTTCCAATAATTGCAACCTGTTTTGATCTTGTTCAAGTTTTGAGTATTTTGGTGTTTTTCGTGAATATTCTTTTATGTCCATGGTAAATATAGGAAAGTTTTGTTGTTCAGTTGCTTTGTTAAAAATATTATTTTTTATTAGACTTTCCTTAATGTTGAAAGTAATGAATATTCAAATCTTTGAACAAAATAATTTTCTTACGTAGTGCAATCACTTATTATGTGGTATTTACTCATTGTAGGGTAAAAAGTTAATAAAATGGTCTCCACATATAAAAATTTAATGGTATAAACAACGCGTTTCGAACTCGTAGCGTTCTTCCTCAGGCATTAACTAAAAAATCTCATCTACCTCACCCTCACCCATGTCCATCCTATTCCCAGTCAGTTGCACCATCGACATTCACCCTTAGGTTCGTATTCTCTTCCTTATTTTATTTTATTTTTATTTTGTACTATATTTACTGTATACTATAGATAACTCTCTGGTATCATTGTATTTTTTAGTTAATGGCTGAGGATGAACACTACATGTTCGAAACGCGTTGTTTATACCATTAAATATTATATGTGGAGACCATGTCATTAACTTTTTACCCTACAAAATAACTTTATTATTATAGTTTAAAATAATCATAGTGTTTTTTTTAATGTATTCAATGGTCTTGCAAGTAAAAGTGGAAAACTAAATAATGCTCACAGAAGGCAAAAGCGTGCTTTGTAATGCAAAATGTCAGCATTGGCATTTTTTAACTAATAAAAAAGTGACTTGTCAAGCTACTCGCTTATGTATATTAAAACCAATGTTTTGCACTTTCAAATATCAGCCATTACAGTGATATAATAGCTAAATGCAATGGATATTATACACAAAATTGTGAAAAGAAATTAATAACATTATGTTAAATTGATTTTAAAAATTTTGACATGAGAATTTGTCACAGTATTTATTTAAAAAAAAATCTGTGATTAGTATGACATTTTGTAATACAAAGGATGCCTTAGCTCTAAACTGAGAGTTATTTAGTTTTCTTTTTGAGCGCAAAAAAAAGCGATCATACCTCTCTTCCAGTCTGTGAACATTTTCTTGTATATTGACCAAGAAAAACAGTTTTGTAAGAAACATTTTCGTTCCTAAAAGTTTTTCGGATAGTCGAAAACTGGGTGTTAGAGTACATCCATCATAAACAACATAAAGAATACCCACTGTTAAGTTCACTAAAGAACATTTTAAAGTTAAAATCTGCTCCCATTTAATAATAATAAAGAGGTATAAAAGATACTTTTGTGGAGCAGGAAAAGTATAACAATAGCATACTTTTGTCCAGCTGGGACCCAAGGCGTGAGCTGCTACTGATGAGCGCGTCAGCAGGTGGCGGATCTCTGCAGCTCCTGAGTTTAGCTTAGGAGTTCCTCTCAATAACCAATAAGAGGAGCGGACCAGCTCCAGACAAACCTAGGTGTCATGCGACCTGTGTCGAATGGATGCTGGCACTGCCGTTAACTTTTAGTGTTTAAAACGGAGCCTCTTAGAGTACCAGGCAATCTCTGAGAGTCATTTATGCCTTACCCTGGTATAGGGCTCTGCCGAGGTGGATCTCTTTTCCCTCTTTTAATGTATTAGTTTATGGAAAATTTTATTAACCGATCTAATATTTAAGAGAATGATACAGATCCCGTGCTAACTACATATCTGGAAGACACTCCAACAAAAGTAGGTGGTAAAACGAGTCTTCTTCTATACAAACTAATCCAGGGCCTTCTTCTGTTTTTGCAGACAGACCTTCAGGGAGATACCCTCCAGAAGGTAGTCTTTAAGCTGGAGAAGTTAGATATTCAAAAAGTCAGACTCACCGGTGCTACGAGAAAGAAGCTCGACAAAGAGAGGAAGATAGCACAAGGCACCTAGTCGAAGAAAATCTTCAAGTCTCTAAGATTGCAGTAAATGTGCCACCATTGCTGGCCAAGTTCTCCGCTAACGAAGTCCTCGGTAGAATCGAGGCTCAGGACGGGGAACTCCAGGCTAAGGAATGGACTATCCCCAATGAGAGAAGGAGGTATAGGGATGTAATTGATGCTACAAAAAAATACGAAAAACAGTGGAATTCCAATTCTAACCAAAAACATGCAAGATTAATGATGAAAAAAACCCTTCCATGAAAACAACAAATGACCTATTAAGGCTAAATATGAATGTAATATGTATTATTTGAATGTGAAGCCTCTGCTCTTAACAGGATTTCTAAGTTTAGGATTAGGACATGAAATTGATAAAATACGCTCAGAGCCTGCCGGACAACTCTTGAGTTTCTTCAGAGACTCGGGATTTATCTTACAGGGAAAATGGGACGAAAAAAATGGGAGATATAATATTCTCTCTAAGAATCAGCAAGTGAGGCTAACTTCATCAGTCCCTCAGACCTTTGAAAAAAAAAACAAAAAACAAAACTGGGAAGTACCCTGCCTATGTTTACCTGCAATATCCAACATTCTTAGCAGTTGTTTACAATGGCCTGAATTTATTCACATTTTCTGGTAAGGCTCTGTAAATAAAATAAGACTAATTTTATCGAATTGTCTAAATTTAACTGTGGATTTGGGTAATGTGCATAATAACAAAAAGCTCCCTATTTCCCGCATTTCCTCACGTTCCCGTAACAGTATACTTTATCAAAATGAAATGATAAAATGCACAGGAAATCGTTGAACAAAACTCATTTCTAATTTTGACATTCGTAACAGTTCAACTATTTTTGTCTCTCAAGCAGGGTACTTTTGGAGAACGTCAGTTCTATGTGTTCATTCTCTGTAGTTTGACGTGTTCTAGTGGATAATTCATTTTGGATTTCATACCTTTTGATTTTATATTTAGAATGAAAATTTCACAATAAACACATGAAATAAGAGTCAACTTATAAACCACAGTAGCAATTATAAAATTGTACTAAGATCTGAAAAAATTTGACGATATATAAAAGGGCTGTAAAACCTCCCTCAGAAATTTCTAGTTATAGAACGTCAATTTTTGATCCCTACCATCCTTTACAATATAATTCACTGTATATTTCAAACTTAAATAAATGTGTTAAAGGTTTATTACAGAATTCCTAATAAAGCCAGTTAGTTCGTTAAAGAAAAAACTTCCAAGGTCCATTTAAAGTTACTTGTATTTATTTAATCTTATGCATCGATTAGAAGATAATCTCATTATCTTCGGAGAATACCGAAGTCTCTTTTGTGTAACAGTTTCACATACCTCATGTATTGTTATTATTTCGACAAGGGGCTGACTTTTCCTTGATGAAGACTAGCACCCGCGCAGGTTTCAAGCCAGAATTTATCTATATGATATTCTCATTCTGGATGGTATTACAGATCTGCACCATGACTTGTAAAAGACAATACTGATGAGATGACTTTATGATAACAGAACAGGTATATTTATGTGACATAAGGAAAGTAAATAGAAAACATATTCAGAAACAGTACTGAATTTATTGGACAAGAGGGTAAGCTTTACAAGTCTATAGGTTATCTTCCCATTACCCTTGGGTGGTAATAAAAAAGCGAACATCTTTTCCATATCGCCCAGCAATGTCAGTGCATCGTCACAATAATTACAATAAATTTCCAAAATGAACTACAGGATTAGGTCACTCCAACTGGATTAGGCATTACATTGCACAATTCTACTCGACAAGGTTACAGTGACAATACTGTTCTCTCAAATAACTTAAAACATTGCAAATCAAAACAAAACTTCTAATTACTTTGTAATTACAGACAAAATATTTATATATAAAATACATAAATTTAAAATTTTTCATTTAGACTAGTTAGTAATATACATATTAAGTAATCTAATAAGAAAATTTTTTTTCCTAGGCTTATTTTTAAAATTACTCATTAAAAAAAGAATAAAAAAAATCTTTTGTACATGTTTAATAAGATTCTCGTTAAAAATTCTTAATTTAGAAAAGTAATTAAATATCAAACAATACTAGAAAAATAAAATCTCAAAGTTTACAATAAAAATATAAGATTTACATTTCCATTTTAAATTTGGTGAACATAAAAGTTAAAACTCTCAGGAGAAATCTTATAACTGGTAATGAAGTAAGATGAAAACCTACAAGTTTTTGGGCTCACAAGAACAGTGAAAGCAAATTCCTAAGCGTTTTCAACTAACCAGTAGATATAAATAATTGTACCGACATCTTCAACTGACTGCTTTAAGGAATCCTTAAATCTTATTAATATTATCGAATGCTAATTTTTAACTCTAAGCAATAATTGAAATAATTTGTCCATTATAAAGCAAATGTTATCATAAACTAGAACTTTCTGTAAATACATATTTAAGTGTAACGTTAACAGTTGGGAGTTTTAAGATTATTTTTTATCACATTATAACTTAAATCACTTACCGCCTTACTGAGGTTCGACAGAAATAAGATGTATATAGTTGGAATACATATGAAATATAACGAGTAATCAATTAGACAATATATTTCATTTTAAGATTAAAATACAAATTATTATTAAACCTTAATATACAAAATATTAAGGAAATTAAATTTGTATATTAACACCAATGTCTGAAACATCAAGATATAAAAAAAAGACCCACATTTCCTCTAATCTCATTTACTTGTGCCCGTATATTAAAGGCAAGTTTATGAATTAAAGGAATTTAATAGATATATGCACAAAAATCATTATGCAAGAAACAAGGAACTTCAGAAAATATATTATAAATTTCTAAGTCTTGGACAGTTTGTCTAAAAATGAATATATCTTAACATCGGGTTGAATGAAAAAAATGTTACCTTCTATAAAGAGGTTTCGAACATTAAAGAAAATAGAATATCAGATAGTCAAAAACCATTAAACAAATAAAGTCAATCTTTGGTGTTGAACTTTTACAGGTCACTGATGAAATTCAACATGGAAAAAAAAACAATCAAAAATAAGAAAGAGAGGGAAGTATTTAGGTGTAAAGGTTATTTAAAAAGAAAAAAATATATAGTTAAAAATAATGATAAAAAAATAAACACATTCAATGAAAATAAAATTTACCAAATCTTAAAATATTTTCAAAAAGACAAGCTCAGTGATTTAACCAACTATGTTAACGTTACTTTTAAATGAACTGTAGCAATGAAGAAGTAATCTTCACGATACATGTACCACAACTTGGGCATCACATCAAGCAAAAATGCTAGAAAATACAGCTCAAAATACTCGTTTTTTCAAATTTAACAGGAACTATATTCGTTAGATTTCCCATGGCCAATGAATCTGGTACCAAGCAGATCTTCAATTTAAAAATAATAATTCAATTTAAAATGCCCTCAATTAGTGCTAACCATATTTTCATTATATTGGTTAAATAAATTATTTTCAAATTATTGTGAACACTTTTAATCGCCGTAATAGATTAGCAAAATGAAAAATTAAAAAAAATTGGCGGCATGCCCATCATTTTAAAATTCTAAATATTATAAAAACAAATTTCAATTAAAATAAAAAAAACCTAGAAATAAACTAAAATTCGAATAGTCTTTAGCGAAACTTAATTAAACATACTTCAAATACATATAAATAAAGAAAAAAAATTATTAATCTATAAAATATTAGGAAGGCAGAATCGAGTAAAATATTTACATAATATTACAAACGAACTAAATATAGTTGAAACTCTAAGAGGTGATTAACACTGAAATGACAAAAGCAGTGACACAATAGTATAAAACATTATTTATAGGTAAAATATGTACACGGTATGAGGCAGTTATTTCTTATAGTCTCATCCAAAGAGGATAAAGATGTATACATAACAAATATCCAATATATATAATATATGTAACAGTCTATTTAATAAAATACCTACTAATTATTATTGAACTGACCTCGAAGCAAACACACGTAATACTTTGTGCAATTGTTAGCTGGTATGCAAATGTATACTCACAATTTATGTTCAACTCTAGAACATAATTAAAGTTGAAAGTTTTTCTTTTTGATGTGATTATTTATTTTTAATTTGGTAACTTAATTAGGAAATCATCTCCTAGGAGGACGTCTCATTGAAAGCATTTATTTTCTCTTTATGCGTTATATGATTTTAATATTGTTTATATTATTTTATAATTTATTGTGCTCATTATTTATTAGCATATGATTGACGATTCAGGCGTAAAATTACACGAAACTAAACTTATACTCCAATAAGAGAATGGAAAAATCGAGCCATCAATCCAGTGTATCCATGTTAATACATACACCAAACTGCTTTCGAAAGCTTAGTGAGTATGCACATGAACATAGCAAATTAAACTGCTTACTTATTAAGAATCTCAAAAATGAGTATACAAAACATAAACCAGCTAACCAAAGATCTTGTCATAACAGAGATTTTCAACTTGTGTTATACAATTTTGATTAATTACTTGTTTACAAGTTATATAAAACATAATAAAATAGTTATTATAATAAATATAGCGATAACTTGTTAGATAGATTTTGTTTGATATCAAATGTTAAAACGAATATTAAAGACCAAATTCAAAATGTTTGTCAAGAAAATATTCGATGTAACGAACAGGTCAGTAAAAACATTCATCTAATCTCTGTTACGTATTCATAATAATCACTCTAAATCTTTGAAAAAAAAACAACAACAAAGAAATATGTAATAAATTATGGAAATTTTCTTCCAGAGATGTTTAACAATAAACATTTACTACTTACAATATTATAGTAAAACATCCCTGGAAAAGGATTAATTACTTTTAGTAACAACATGCTTGATATTTTTTTCTGTATCTTTTTTTTGTCAGACTTGGCATATTTTTTTACAGTACTGTGTCTCAGGCATTTTTTTTGTAAAAAACAAGAAATATACTAATTATAATACACATCCTTGATGAAGGTAATTCCAAGAAGTGAATCTGTTACTGATATTTATTTTAAAAAGAAAAATTAAAAGTAATAATTTTTTTTTTAAATTGTACCTAAAATGAACACTTTGTGTTTGGCCCCAGGGAAAATTATCCTTGAAATCAATAATTTTCTTATAATTATTACTCATAATAATTACAATTAAATGTAATTTATAAAAATAAAATTTTTAAAATAATAAGTTAAGTCACTCAAAAATTAAGTCAAAGTAACTTACAAGTTATTTTTTTTTAAAAACAGATTTGTTCCAATTAACAATTAGAAATTCTTAAAAAAAGATTTATTGAGAAATGCCGAAACTTAGAACAATACGAAATGGAATAAAATGGACAGAAACAATTATACAGTTTTTAAAAATTAAGAATAAATTCTAACTAATCAATGATGAATTGTGAAACAAGAAATATTAACAATAATCATATATTAAACGAATAATTATGTATTATTCATATCAGTATCTCTCAAAAACAATGTTGACCGGTTTTATTATAATTGTTCATCATAATTAATTTATAATTAACAATAACACATGAAAAGCATTATTTTCACGTGTTATTGTTAATTATAAATTGAAAAGCATTATTTTCACGTGTTTACTGTGAATATTGTTATTTACAATAATAAAAACCTTCTCAAAAATGATGGTATTTTTATTTGGAAGCTGGGCTCATCTGGACATTGGTTTAAATAGCTATTATTTGAATATCACTCCTATTTGGACTCATGGAAATGATAACTTTATTCGTCAATATTTCAGCTCAAAATATGACAGCTTTGAATCATTGGCATTAATAAAAAAAAGGAGTATATAAGAATCATAATTAATAAAAATAATTTGAAAAAATTATTTCAAATTTTGAATTCCATTGCTAGATATAATAAATAAATGAATATGTAGAGATATTTATCTTAATATTCCAGGCCCACAGTATGGTGTTTTTGATTAGATTACAAATATGTAAGGACATATTGGATTTAAGAAGAAAATTAATGCTTAAGACACAGTACAATATGAATGACTAAACTAGAACGTACAACTAAGAAAGGACTACATAGTAAGATGCCTGGAGGAAATCTGAAGAGAAGGATCAAGAGGAATGGTGTCCGAAGAGGAGTCGGAAGGGTAGTAGGAAGAAGAAGAAAGAGGTCTCTGGTAGAAAATGGATGAAGCTGACGATCGAAGCGATGGAGTCAGCTCTTCTAGGGTGGCCAGTGGGGCGGACAACCTGCGAAGGAAACATACTCAATCCGCTTTACATCACATAAGACCCTAGGCTGAGGACAGCGGCTGCGACTGACCATTTCAAACATACTAACTTTTATTTTAGAAATCTCATTAGACATTTACAGTCCTCAAGAACAAATACAGTCTTGCGTGTTTTCTGTGACTTGTAAAAATATATACATACATCTAGAGCAATCCATTAATGTAAGTTTTGTTGAATAAAGCACTATTTACAAATTTACATGTCACATCCATTAATCTATGTAAACTTTGTTAAGTAAATGTGGAGTAGGATTTCTTTTAATTGTCCTTTCTTTTAGTTTCAACTTGTTTACTTGATAAGTTGAGCAGGATATTGCCATATTGTAAGTGAATTTGACATATTGTCAGGTTAAATGGAGAGTTAATCAGAGTCCTAACTCTGACATGAGAGTATTTTACATTTTATGACTACTTTTACTTGGATCTACTTTTAATAAAACCATGGTTATGGTAGTTATAATGAGGACATATAACTGATTAAAATCTAATGCAATTTTTGTATAAATTGGGGTAGAGTGAAAAAAACATAGAATTTAAAAATATAAATTGGAAAAGTTGTATACATCGAAACCTATTTAGAAAATAAAATACCAGCTATATTTAATCTAATTGTTGTTAATCAAAATAAGCTTAAGATACTGTTTTTCGATTAATTTGTAAGAAACTGTGAACTTGTAATACTATTAAATCTTTTGGGATATAATGTTATACCAAAATAAGAAGAAATTATAAGACAGTGAAATTATAAGTTCAAAATCGAAGAAGAGTAACACAATGAGTAAAGAAAGACAATAACTCAAATTTTCTGAAAATCTGTCTCTCCCTCTATTCTCTATTCTCAAATTTTCCAAAAATTTGAGTTATTAAGTATACTTCTTTATTCTGTGTGTTACTCTGCTCCGATTTTGAACTTGTATATGTCCATCGTGGATCGTCTTTCCGATTTTATAGTGAATTATAAGATATTTATATATACGACAACAAATTTTATGAGGAAATAAACAGCAGAAACTTGGATCGCATAATGCGCGATCAATAAAATATCTCCAACGTTTACGAATGAAGTGGACAATTCCTATTGCAATGGGAACAGAACACAAGACAAATCGGAAGCGGTCAACACTCAACTTTACCATAAGTAGAAGTATTATCATAACAAAAGATACATTCATTTAAAAGATATATTTTAATGCTTATGATGAATGTAAAATCCAATAATTAATTAGAGATCATGAAATATTAATTAAAATATATGGATGAAGGTTTTCGACTCGCCGTTAGTGAGATATTAAAATTTCTTACCTCTTCGAAAGAAGTTGAAACAATTATTTGTTTTTTCAAAGCCCATAATTATAAGCTTTCACCTTATGGTACTCATATAAGGGCGGAAATTGCGGCTCATTTATTATTTGACACCCACATTAGTAATGGGGAGTCACATACCTGTTAACTCTACATTATGAGTCCTAAATTTTGTTTAATTTAAATGTATTTTGAGTGGAGATCTTTAACGAGTTCCTGACATCGTACAGGCTCGGGACAAACGGTTAAACGTCCTCTCCCTCCCCGATGTGCCTTCACCTTGTCGTGGTGGGGAGGCTTAACACACGCCTAGACGGTGTGGACTAAGAAAGGCACAATAATGTACAGCAACTGTAACCTAACCTAGTCAACTAACTCAACACTTAGTTTGAGTTAAAACATATTCATTGAACTTTACTATTTCTTCGCGTCATTATATTTCCATTTAATTTAATTATCTTTTAAAACAAATGACATTTATTTGCGTATATAATTTATCACCGTTAATTATATTATATATCACCGTTAATATTTATTATATCAGTTTCATTTATTTTTTTAAATCAGTTGGCATTTATTTATAATACCTAAGAAATATTCCCAATAATTTAGGCAGTACATCTATATAAAGTCTTTAAAAAATTTTTAATTTTATTTTTAACATATTTTTCTTTCTTATCGAGGTTTGGTCTAACTTTAATAATGCAACACCTTTAAGCCGACATTTCGTCTATATTTGTAGACATCTTCAGGTCTACATCAATACAGAGTTTAGTTACTATAACATTAAACATAATTATATTACATTATTTAATTAATACACATAATTACCTTGATATTTTTCTATTATGTAGTTACTTTCTCATATATTTAAGTTAGTTAAACTCTGTATTGATGTAGCCCTAAAGATGTCTACAAATAGAGACGAAACGTCGGCTTAAAGGTGTTACATTATTGAAGCTAGACCAAACCTCGATAAGAAAGAAAAATAGTGTTAAATATATGTGGTCGAGATTGGAAAACATTTAATTTTATTTTTATATGAACATTATACTCTGGATGCTATTATGTTTTATTTAATTCATCAGCAAGTTTATTGTTATAAACTAATATTAGTAAACTATGCTGCCAAGATTCCTCGTCATATTCATGTCACTTCAGGATTACGTTCAGCTGTAATATGTATTACTCGTATGCCCTAATACTAATTACTTACAATACTAATATTTTGACGATGGTATAGAAATAGTTTCAAATTTTTATAAACACCAGAAGCAATAGGAAAAAAGAGTTTTGTTGTGATATAATGTACGGTACGGTGTTACCCAAAAATTACACAACTCTACTCCTAAGGAAGAACTATTTGCATGTTCAATTTCATAATTGTTTTTACCTTTGTATATAGCGTGACCACAAGATTTTTTTTAAGTATTACTGCCTATCTACAGACCCAAAATCGTTAACAAACAAATATTAAAAATATATTCAGAGGTCGCCAAAACGAGTGAATCAGTTTTAATCTTGAAATTAAAATTTTTCATGACTACCACCATTTACTCATGGTAAAGTAATTGTACATCACTAAGATATCAACAAAAAAAAAAGAAGGAAATAAACTATTTAAATTTTGGTAATAGCAAAACATTATCAAAATTAATAAATTTCTCTTTCAACTTAGAAAAGGAGAAGTAAACTCTAATGTAGCATACGATCGCGACAAAAATAGTGTTTATAATAGATGAACAGCATTTCTTATAAATGCAAAAATTACTATTATAAAAAAAAGGACTATTTTTCTGCTGTGGTAGATGGTACAACAATCAGACTTGAAAAATTAAGACTGTCAGTGACTTGAAAATTAGGGAAACATTTTTCACCAGAATATGAATTATACTTGGACGGAGATATTGGACAGCACTTTAATTTGGATTAAGGAAAGAGAAAGGGCAACTATTTGGTTCTATTTTCAGAACCAGGAATGTTTATTAATATCCCTGCTGAATTTAGCAGTTTTCACAACATTAAGAGTAAGTATATTAACATTTTTGTCTAAAAAAATGTTGATCTCTTTAAGTTAAGAGATGCTGTCTGCAGCGAAACAGTGGCCGAAGAGATTCAAATGTACTATCCAACACTAAAAGTCAATTACGTCATCTGTAGCAACATTTAGTTGAAAATGTAAGAACTTTCTTTAGGTAAGGGAAGAGACATGCTAAGGATAAGGCCTTCTTATCTTGTACGAAATTGAAACGCATGCGAAGTTTATGTACATTCAGTACATAAACTTGAAAGTCATACGAAGTATATAATTTTTGAAATAATGAAATTCTTCAGTGTCTTGGTTATAATAAATATCATATAGTTTTGCATTACTGATCACTATTTATAAACAAGGCTATCCTGAGCCGAGAGTCACAAAATAATGCAGTTAATGGAAATGTTTCTTTCTTCTGTTTTAGATAGAAGGGAAAAAAGGGATTTTTTTTCGGCATAAGGGGAGGGTACGGAACAAGATTCATCCAAATCTGGGAAGGTTGTTGACATAGCCCTCTTTTATTCGGTTAAATTGACGTGTTTTCAAAAAATAGTGTTTTCTTTTAACACTTATCTAAAAGGAAGATATTAGATGAGGCATTATATTTTAACTGAGTATGTCAAACATTAATAAAAAAAATACAACTGCTTTTATGAAAATAATGACATGAAGATTTACTTAAAATTTAATAAAACACGCGGTACTTCTCCTTACATATTTATAACAAAATGCAGGAAAATTGTTGGCGATGAGGTCTAACTCCTTCCAACAAAATTATCGCATTTATAAATATTCACGTACTAGGCTAAGAATTAGATCAATTCTGGCACTATCTTTTACGACAATTTTTAACCTGGATAGTCAGTCACTACCAACTAACTTAACCACATAACCAACTAATCAATAATGTCAAGGGAAATCAACACCATAAAACGTAAACGTAAAATAAAAAGCCATCAAATTTAGATAACACGTGGTTATCTAATGAAGAGAATGAGTGAATTGAAAAGAAAAAATGGTAGTTACCTTGATATTTAGGCTTCCTCCGTGTGGCTGAGAGGTCGAAGAACAATTCTCGGGTCTGACTCCAGCATGCGTTCGCTCTCCTCACAGCTAGGCAACACTCACCAGTTAGTCAACAAGCACCCCATCAAAATCCAGTCAAACTAAGTTCATTAAAGCAATGATCCCTTACGACTTAGTGTTTCTCACAAGATTGGGGGAGGGAGCAGTCTTTGAAGGAGGAGATTATATCAAGTAATAGCAATATTAAGGTTATACGTAGGCGAGTATCAAAAAAGAATTAACGGACTAAATAAAATCGCAATAAGAAAACAGGAAAAGTTACGACGACATTTCGCCACTCATTGTCATTAGGAGGTCTTGGCTTGTCTTCAAAGCAGTGAAGACAAACTTTATCGTCATTAACACCCTCTTAATGACGACAGCGTCAAAATATCGCAGTGAATTTTAGTGCGGTCTTTTGCTTGTTTTTCCTCTGTAAATAATCAAAAAAACACTTATTATAACTACCTGGTACTTATTTTAAAAAAAATCAGAAGCATCAAGCTTTCAACTGCGAGTTGATCGTCATTACAGTTCTTACACATCAAAACAATTGATCAAAAAGCTTTAAATAAAATTAGAACTCCAGAAAAATATTGTTCTATTCTTAAACGTACTGCAGAATATCACGTTCAGTTACAGATTATCTTTTATTTACTGTTTTTAGGTGTAAAATCCTGATAATAACAAACTATTGGTGGTTTATTTTTTTTAAAAAAATAAAGGACCGATAAGTTATAAGAAGTGTTGATTTTGATTAATTTTTTTGTTTTGAAGCTATTTATAGTTTTCAACATTTTGTTGAAATCAAACTCTGGAAAATTGTAGAACGAATAGTTTGTTTTGCACCAAAAAAAGGAATGAATACATCTTCTTTTCACTTTATGGGTTTCCTATTATGTATAGCTTTTAATAAAAAGATTTCACATAAACACATGAAATAACAATCAATGATCAAACCACAATCAGAAATGGGAAATCAAGACGAAGATCTTTCAACCGTAACAAGCGGTCTTCGTCGGAGTCAAAAACCCAACTGAAACACTAGATTCAGAAAACATCTGGTGAGGGGTTGAGAAGAGTGAGAGGGAAGAGTGGTATTTTAAAAGGGTTAAAAGCGCAGGAAAGGACTAATGTACCACTCTAAAATACCACTCTTCTCAACCTCTCACCAGATGTTTTCTGCATCTAGTGTTTCAGTTGGGTTTTTGACTGTGACGAAGACCGCTTGTAACGGTTGAAAGATCTTAGTCTTGTTTTCCCATTTCTTATTGTGGTTTGATCATAGCTATTATTAATGATTCTAGCTATTATATTAATGATTTTAGCTATTATATTAATGATTTTAGTCTTAACTGTGAACGAAATTCGACAAAACTATTCGAGTAGTTGAAAATAATGATTAATATTACGGAAGTAATATGTATCAAGTATTTTCAAAAACTTTTCTATTATAAACAATAATACTATATTCTAAATAAATCAACAGGAATTCGTTAAAGTTACTGAAAGTTGACTAAGTATATTTAACGAACAGTGATAATCAATCATTAACGACAGTGTCATATTAATTGCAGTACGATGAACACCAAATTACATCTTTTAATGAAAATATCCTTTTCATTTAATTATAGTTGAATATTAAAATGTATTATCATGGAACTTATGGTAAAGAAAAACCGTAATGTTGTCCTAATATTGAAAGAAAAATAATAAATTTATGATTTAGGATAGCGCGAAAGAACATATTTAAAAGGGACCATTGTTTACAATAAACTTTTGATTAGTAACAAAACAATCTTAAATCATAGTATGTTAGAATTTTTTTTTTGAAATAACAATCAAGCAGGAGGGTGCAAATTTTTACACTGAAAACTAAATATTATCTTTTTAAACCGAATAATATGCATAAAATATATCTAAAACCTCATTTCAGACAGAAATAAGAGGTTAAAATAAGTTAAGAACTAATAAAATAGATAGAAAGGAGTCATATCTCCGCAATCCAACGACATTATTAATATAAAAAAACAACTATTTCTTTCACTAAATCTTAATTTACGTAAACCTAATTTACATTTTAAAAATATGTTACTGCTTCATAGTGACTTAATTGTTGAATATCACCGCAATTCGAGGGAAGAAATATATTGTTACCAAGACCACCTCAGATGAATTTTTCAAGAAATCCGCAATTTATGCAGCATAGTATGTTTGAGAAGCCCTAAGCTTATTACGACTATTACCGATAATGACGCCTCACAGAAAGTGAACTGTAATCAAATTAAATGTTGACGTTGGTTTCGACTGATAAACAGTGTCACAAAAGCCAATATAGCTTGTTTATATCAAAGTATAGCGAATTCTCCTGTCCTAAAATAACATTATTTCAATATTTCAGAAACACTTATCATATTTTGTCTCAACCTTTCAAAAACAATGTACTAGAGAGGCAAGTATCTCATCTCCCGTATATCACCAGCTGATTTCCTTAATATGACTATGTCATACAGTAGCAATACCCAACCTACCTAGCAGAAATGATCAATTGACCAAACAAAATTTTATGTCCATTCTTTTATCTAATTACTAGGAAAGCGGCAGTGACTCCTTTATTGACTCTAAACTTATTATTCAACCAAACTTGAAATAGCTTTTTGTAATTTGTGAACTTAGAATTTTGTAAAAGGTAAAATACGTTCTTGTGATATATCAATAATAATTTCACACTACTTACTTCTTGAATTAAATTTTACACACTCCTGCTCCAATATATTAAAAATTCATAAATAAATAAAAAAAAGTGCATCCATAAACCTGATAATGATGAATTTATTATCATTTCTATATTAATCCAAATCACACCTCAGTAATGAATGAACGTTGATCACTCAATGTCTTAAATAGATTTGCGATATGAAAACAAATCAAGACGAACCATGCAACATTTTCTATGATAAACTCTTAAAAAAAAAAATCCATCTCAAATTATCGCTTTTATTTCATACTCACTTGGCTAAGAATAACTCAAATCACTGAAACTAAGATAGTTAATTTATACATGGAAACCAGAGTGAATCTGTTAATAAATTTTAGTTAATAAACTCAAATCTTGGCAAAATGTTTAACTAACATTTATTCATTAACACAATAACTTACCCCATTAAAAAAAGGCCACCTTTGTATTAATGCCTCAATAATATACAATTAATTATGTAAACAAGAAAATAAAGATATTTTAAAATATGAATACAAATTAAATATTTTATAAAACATTCACATTAAATAGTATACACCATTTGGTCTACAATATAATTTAATTAGTTCCAATTTAGGTCTATTTATTCTTAATTAAGGTGGCGTCATAATAATATTCAAAGGTGATTTTCTTCAAAGACACTTTCGAACAAGAAACGACTACAAAATTTCTTATAAAACAATTTGTGTCATGCCCTTTTAGTTTTGGTTTATTCAGAATTGATTTTTACACATTTTCTCCTCCCCCCCCCCCCCATCAAATTGAGTTACCTAAAATTACCTAATTAGTTTGAGTTACAAACATCAGGAATGTAAATAAAACAGAATTATTCGAAACAAGGAACCTATTCAACAGTCTACCATGAAACTGAAACGTAAACAAAATCGTTATCTTCCTGCATGAGATGATATTCTTATAGTTTGCAGATATAATAATCATACAAGCTTTATTTTGTTTAGTATAATATTTTTTTTTTTTTAAAGTTCAAATCAAAAATAAATATAATATTTTTAATATTGAAATAAATAAACTTACAATCAATGTTTAATAAATACTAAACAAAATAAAGATCTCTGCCAATCTATCTGAAGTGACCGTTGCCAAAGGATGCAATATAGTTAACAAGATCTTCTCTTCACCTGAAAGAGGTCCCTTATTCTCGGGTACTTTACAGGATAGCAGTTGTCTTCTCAATCCTTTTTGATTGTCCATTCCACCTTTTTAGTTGCCATTATATTTCAGGCACCAGTTGTACATCACACCTTCTGTAGCTGTCCTCTTCCTGATACACTGCCATTGTTTCTTTTAAGAAGACCGTACTATACTGCATAGCTCTTCAAGTGATTCTTAACTTTTCGACTATGACTTTAATAGTGGCTAATTCGCAATCCTTCCGTTAGAGATCAGTGAAAACAAATTTGCAGAACTTCACAGATCAAGCTGATTGTTGTTATAGATATGACTACTAAATATTTACTCGTAGAACAAGGCTGTTCTTATTCTACCGTCTATTTCTTAAATCTGCCTGTCGTCAAGGTAGCAACTATACGAGGAATTCGTTATAGGTATATAATGAAACTAAATGCAAATAGATCGGTACAATAAAAATATTTAATTTGAAGCATGTTAGGAAACTGAAGTAGCTTTTCGTAATCTCTTAATAAGTTAGGTAGTTCTCGGGAAAAGAAAGCCTGCCCTTGCAGAATTATACCGGATTAATAAAAAGTTACTTCATAACAGTAGGTGACACAGTATAGTCAATATACAATCAAAAAAAAGTTATAAAAAAATTTAAAATGAAAAGACTGAATTAGAAATAATTTGTTTTCATTACCAGTCCTTGAGGTGCTCAGTTGGCATCAACTTGATGGTTTCCTCTTGGTCAGTGGTTGCTGGAGGAGGTTGATACGCTATCTCTGACACTGGTGCATACTGGGCAGTCACCAATAAATCCGTTGAAGGGTTTTGAGTCAATATCTAACGTACACCACGCACAAGTCACCAAAAAAAACATAACCATTTTGACAAAAAAAACTGAACAAAAGTGATAAAAATCAAATATAAAAAAAATAATGTAGTATGTTTTGTTATATAAATCATAAAAAATATACAATTGAAATATTAAAAATAAGAAAAAAATATAACTCAAGTATAACTGAATTTGGAACACGTAATACTGGCGTGACAGTGTGCATGGTGCTTAAAACTAAATGTTACACTTGCCTGTCGTCTGCGCTCAATTAAAAAAAATACTAATTCCGTATAAATTGTCAAACCTTATTGCTATTAATAACTGTCAGAATTAAAAACCTTTAGCCCAACCGAAGTTATTCTATTATACATTTCCTAAGTTGTTAATTCGAATTACAATAGAATCCACCCGATTACTCCTATTTTGCTTTATACATACATTTATAAACTCATTTATACAAAAAATAATTCATTTCAAAATTACACCATTATTGATTTTAAGTATAATTCCATATATAGTTTAATATATTTGATTAGTTTTCAGAATTTAAGAAAAAAAAATGACTTAAAAAAAAACATTAATTTTTTAAAAGAGACAAAAGTTCAAACATTTCTATGATTAAACACTGATATAAAATCAGTTTTGAAAAACTTCTTAATTGTTTATCATTATTATTTTATTAATAAAGAGGAACTTAGTCTTAAATAGTTATGCTATAGTATACCATCAATTCACCCACAATAAATAAGAGTGACTGGCAGGTAATCAAGGAGTAAAATTTGAACACTGATTTATCCAGATTAAAATACTAATGATTATCATTGGGTATGAATTAAATATTAATAGTCTAATATCAGAGAGTAGTAATGTCTTTCAATTCCAAAGTTATTTTGATGAAGTTCAAATAATTGAGCAAAACAATTTAATTTAATTGTTAAAAACCGAAAACCGCCGCACATTTATTAGGCTAACCGCCACATCGTTTAGGTGAAAGTACAAAACCTAGTGTGCAGAAAAAATTCACTTCAAAAGGGTAACTGTGAATAGTTTCCGTGAATATATAAAATAATAAGCATAAGAGTATTCGATCAGATGAATTTAATTCAACTAGAACTCTTCTCTTTTGCAAAAACAACTTTTATTATGGAAAATTAGCGTGAACCCACAGAATATGTAAAATCTATTCTGCAGTGAACACAAAGAGTAAACCAGTTTTTAAGTACATCATCAAGAATATATCGTAGTACATTTTAAAAGTGTGAAATGTAATTGGACCTTTCTGACAACGACATTAATGAGACATCAATAAAATATTTTTCCTCAAAATCTTGAGTCACAATATTTGAAAATATTCAGTATTTAGGACATCAAGGCAAATCATTTAGGGGGAAAATATAACTTCCTGTCCATTTTTTTGTATACAGTCATATATTCTGAATTTTATTCCCAATGATAACTATGAATGAAATGACTATTGCAATAATATAAAGAAAAAAAAACATAGTTACAATAATTATTAAGTCATGAATTAAAATATAAAAAAATAACTATAATATTTTATAATAATTATGAATGATAAATTTACAATGATCAAATTATTAAAACTTCAACAGAGTATTTTTTGAAATTTTATAAAATTGAAGACGTTATGACCTCTTCAAAAAGATATCAGACTATGTCATTCAAATTCTGTTTGATAATTTATATTATCGTTAGTATTTATTTAAAAATATTAATTTGGTCTAAAACATAGAACTTTAATAAATAGTCATTACTAGTATAAATATTTACAAAAAAATTCTTGAAGTAAAACCTCAATTTAAATGTTTAACGAAATAAATGTACCGTCGAACTTAAATATTTGAATACAATTACTAATACATCTCTTTTTTTAAAAAAATACATTTAGCTTAACACTCTTTACGTTATGAAAACATTTATGAAAATTTGGTAGCTATTTCTAAGAGACAAAATACTTTTTACTAAAAGTCGAATACGTTTAGTAAACTCCTGAGAACAATTTTGTTTAAAGTAAGGACAAACGACAGGCAAGCACACAAATCGTAAAAGGTAGTGCAAATGTGGGCAAGAGAATATCAAATCACTTCCAAAAAGTTAAAAATTTGATACATGAGCAATTGGAAAGGAGTTACCAACTATAAAAATGTAACTGAACAAAATGCAAAACCAAATGGAAGTTTTTAAAATCCAAATAATATTTCAACTATGCTTTATATTCTCTTATTAGTATTACTGCACTTTTAATAAATGTTATTTATTTTTAAACCATACAACATTAAGCATTACACAATATACAAGAACCTTATGTAAAAAAAACCAACTGTTAAGGATAACTCAACGGAATATTAACACTTATAATTAAAATTAGTATTCTATATCCTACTTATGAACTACATGAGTGGTAAAATTGGAATGGTTAATTGTATTTACATTATTATCGGTTAATACGAAAGGAACATACATTTTGTAGGGAACTAATTACTTGTTAAACCACAAATCAAACAAAATACCCAGTGAACTTTTAAAACCCAATAACCCCCCATCAATTAATATGTAATTATACGGAACCAAAGTCTTATCAAAAAAGCATATTCCTAGGATATTAAATATACTGCCAAATATGCCTAGTTGAATAAATTTACCTGTCCATTTCCGCCTTGATTGTCAAGCTGTCGGGCCAAACGTTCTTCTTTATTAGGAAAGCAAGGGCAAGCCCTTCTCCTTCTCATTAACTTCAAAAAGAAAGCAGAAAATATTACACCCATAAGTAACAGGACCACTCCAATAATGATGAGTAGAATGCCACTTGATTCTTCCCCATGAGCTCCGGTACTACTGTACTCCACGCTACCGTTGATTACAAGATATAGTCCAATAGTGAAGGATATAAACATTAACACAAGAAGAATCCACTGAAGACATCTTGGACTTCTTAAACGTGAACTAAGGGTTTGAGAAATGTAACTGCCTGGTCGCATCCATGCACTTTGTTGTTCGTAGCTAACGGTTGTGGGCTGATATACAGGTCCGCTGGCTGGCATTTTCGTAAGAAGCGAAAACTAAAAGAATCAAAGAAAATATTTCTTCATAAACACCGTACCAATTAAAGATTCATTCATGTATAAGTTATAACTAAATTGACGCTAATAACTGATAACTTCATCATAAGTAATGTAGGTTAACGAAATATTAAAAAACATATGAAACACTTACTGAATAGCCTGTGCAATATAACAAAATATTTTTACACCGTTATTGAAACAGCATGAAAACACTCAATTTTCTAATTAATCAAGGACAGACTAGTAACACCTGGATTATTTATTTAGTTATTAAGCATCCTTGAAATACTAAATAGTTAACTTGTACTAAATTGTAACAAAAAATTCTACACTTAAGGTGATATTACCTTTATTCTCGTGAATGTGACTGACTAAATTTCCAAGAGAAACGTAACCAAAACAATAAAATGACACTAATAGCAGCACCTGTTAGAGGTAGTATCGATCCTACTGTTTGACACCGCCAAATTCAATTCAAATACTTCGGTGGTGATTATTTTCTTACTTGGACAATATTTCTTGATACAGCTCTTTTCAGAAATTAAAGCTATAAGTTATACATTATAATTGTTGATATCTTTGTAGTTTCAACTTTCAGAATATGTTTTACTTTTTATCTAAGGACCTTGCGCACTGATTAAAGGACGGGGCCAGCGACTGCGCACGTTAGATGTAATATTTCATACCCGTAGAAGGATTATAAACCCTTGGCTAGATTCTACACACATTTTTACGTAAAATTCGTGTAAACTTCTAAATATAATTTTGTTTAAATCTATTGTAAAAAATCATTAATGCTTATCGGGAAGTAACGAAACTTTTTTTGTTTAGATCATATTTTATCAGTTTTTTAGTTAAACCAAGTGTGCGAACTGAATCTAAATGAACGGTTGATTTCGAAAATGTAGAAGACATTTCTAAAAAATCTTCCTTTTTTTTAAGAAGGTAAGTGTGGTTTTGTTTATAAATTATGTGTCTTTTCATTTAAAATTTAGTGACCATTGTGAACTTACTAATATTTAATAGGTTATATAAATAGTTAGTCTTTTATTTTTTCCACAAAAGAGTTATTTATAATATTGAGTGAAATACGATGTTGTGATATGAACTTTACTAGTTCATTTATAAATATTCAATTGTAAGATATCTTAAAATTTATTGATTACAGACTCCAAAAATGAATGAGTTATGGTACTTAAAATTGATAAGCTGTTTATGTAACCAAATTGAAAGTGAAACCATTGGGCATTCAATTGTTCTATTCAAGTGATGAAGTTGAAGATGAAACTTCAGCACCCCTTCTGCTATTCCATTCACGATTACATTTACAGTCAAAATAAAATAATACTATTACCATATGATTATAAAACTCTAATAATTTTTTTTCAGACAGATTAAAATAATGTCATATTTATTAACTTGATAACGTGATTTGAATTGAAATTTTATGAACACAAAAAAAAATAAAAAAGATATTTATAATATTTTGAAATTCATTCGAGAAGTGTTTTCATAATATTTTTTGGTGTTATTCAATAAAGTTGATAATACACTTATCAGTAATTACTTAGCAGCATCCAAGTATTTATTTACTCATCACCAGGGTACCCCAACACTAACAAATGATAATCTGTTTAAGGTTACTCAACTATTGGTGTTTCTAACACACAATCATAGCATAGTGACTTAAGATATGGCAGGTTACTTAATAATAGCTGACAAAAAATTGTACCATAAAGAGTTGAAAGTTATTATTCAGGAGTTTGTTAATTGAAAAATACATAATGAAATATTCCCTGTAGTGTTATAAGGAGCATTAGATGGCAATAAATAAGTATACGAAACAAGTGAAATACATGATATTCTCCAGAAGAAACATTTATTTGATTTGTCTGGACAATCTCAGATGACTGTTACTTTTTGAAAGATGGATTTGATCCAAGTATTGAGAAAAATAATTAGTTATCTTCTGTGTGTCTTCGACGTAAAAGCTTGCTTGTCCACGCTTTTAACACATACTGTTATGTGCTACTTCTCCTAGAGAGAGTCATTCATCAGTCAAGAATGATGTCCACTAACGGTAATTATGTTAAATATTCCGTACAATTCAACCGAGTATATATCCTGAAGGGAATTATACATCCTCTTAAATAACAAAACGAAACTTATATGAACAAAACAAAGTTTTTAAGTTTGAAGTCATTTGAGAGAATCTTCTTTCATATTAGTTTGATGAAATTATGATTCAAGTAAGAAATTAAGTTTGAAGTCATTTGAGAGAATCTTCTTTCATATTAGTTTGATGAAATAATGATTCAAGTGAGAAATTGTATCAGGGAAGTAAGGTGTTTAGAAATTAATTTCCCTGCTATTATTAGCAGTGGAAGCATGCACTGAAGCCCATTTTTGTACAAATATCAGTTTTTTCAGTGATTTCTCGGAAAAAAATTAGAATGCAGTATAAAGTAAGTGGACATCATTATTTTAAAATAAAAACGTCTTAACAGCATCTTTGTATTTAATTTTAACGCTGGTTGAATCTAGTCCATGCCATTTGCTTGTATAGCAAGCAATCCCTTTAAGGATTAGAACTTTTTGACTACCCAAGCTGTTCTATATTACTAAAGAGAATTTTTAAATATTTTGTCCAAAAATGTGAAATTGCTCATCAAAATCTATAGTGCCCACTCCTAGTCAGTTATAGCGTTGCTTTGACTGAACTTATATGATTGAGATAAAATATCTAAAAATAATTATTGTTAGACAAATCGGAAGGAAATGTACTTGGAAAAGTTTGATGAAATTTATAATAGTATTGTAGTTAATATATTTAGGAACTCAAAATACCTTGCTTTTTATTAATATAAATTATTTTGCTAATATCACTAATGAGGGACTGACTTGTCAGACAGTAACAACGTAAATATATCATATGAGTAATGTTTTCTGTCTGTTGTGAAGAATTAATGGAGTGATTTTCCGAATGAAGTGGTAAGGCACTATTTCATTGAAATTAGATGTTCTAAGTTTCAGTTATTTCGGTTTTTTTTTTCTTATAACAAAATAAATCAACCTTTTTTGCAACCATGAAGCCTGCAACTGTATAATAATTTGTATCATTGAAACTATATCAACCATGATCTGCAACCATAAATAATTTTAACAGTTTAAACAGCAAGTTATTTAACAATCATGTGTTTAAAAATACTGTCGGAGAGTGGTATCTAGATTATGTCGGGAGTTTAATTATGAGTTGTTGATGATCCTGCCATGGTTCATTTATGTTTGTACAATTAGATTACTGGAAATTATAGAACAGGCTCAAGATTTATCGAGAAACGGCAAAGAACACGTGGTATTTGAAACGCGTCGTTTTCTTAATAAAAATTTTTTGGTGGAGGCTTTTGCAAAATTTTCTATAATGGGTAAATATCATTCAGTGACTGACTGCACGACTAGCGAACAATTTTTTAAATGTTGTTATATTGTCCAATCATATAAGTTGCTCTTGGCTGCAGTATTTTTCAAATTAGCTAGTAGTATAATATTAATCTTTTAAGTGCTTATTGTAGGGAAAAAAGCTAATAAAATAGTCTCCAAGTATACAACTGAATAGTCGAAACAACGCGTTTATTGGCTTTTTTCTCTATAATGAGAAAATACTACATAATAGCTCATTGCTCTACTTTAGAATTTTAAGTACTTATTAAATCATCTATACTACACAGTGTGGTCGGAATGGACAAGAAAATTATAGTTTTATGAGTTCATAAGTGAAATCATTCGCAAAATAAACACAAAGCTTTGAATCACCCTTATCTGGTTATATTACCCATCAATCAGATTATGAGCTGATGAATATAATACATAACTCACGAGCTGTGCAAGCATTTATTGTGTGGTATTAACTCATGATTAGAATAAAAGGGAGAAAAACCATACAAAAGATTTCATTTAACGTCGACGCATTTCAAATACTTCATTGTCAGGTTACATCTGTCTCAGTAGGGTGATATAACCTGATGATGAACACTAAGTGTTCGAAACGCGTTTGATAAAATATTTTGTGTAGAGACTTACTGTTTCTTCCCCTATTCTAAACATACTTCATAACGGATTTATTAAAGTAGTATACAAAACCGGCAGAAAGGAGAAGGCCTGTAACGCAGGTCTCGGAAACAACAAATGTATTAATTAAAAAATGAATTAATTACTGATTGTGGCAATAGGTTGATTCAGTTTTTAATAAAGAACAAGTTATGTGGATTGGAATCTTAAAACATGCTGCTTCTAAGACCTGCTCATTTATGAAAGACTGTAGATTATCGCCTCGAATTTGCATTAAAAAGCTGCATTTGCTGTTTTAAAAAAATGAGTGAGTCATTAATCTTAGAAGATTAAAGAAACAATATTAATAACAACTATACCATATATAAATATATATTATATTGTGATCAAACCACAATAAGAAATGAGAAAACAAGACTAAGATCTTTCAACCGTAACAAGCGGTCTTTGTCAGAGTCAAAAACCCAACTGACTGTATATTACCCTTATCTGGAAGGCTGTTAGTAATATACGGTATATATTACAGAGTTTTTCACCTAATGTGCTCAACACAAACGCAACATCTATGTTTTTCTTTTCAGATAATTAATATACCTATATATTGTTGTGTTGCTCTATTAATACTTTAGGAATGACTAACCTTCTAGAGTAATTTATCATTGGTAATTTGCTAAATTTCTAAAAAAAATTTAAACTCCCTAGCCAGTATTATTACGCTTAGTACTTCTTGGTGATAGACTATTTATCTTGGAGTTGTAATGATAATGATAATTGTATAATGATGTATTTGTATACTCTGATATCCAGAGATTCATAGATTATTTATCTTAAAGTTATAATGTTAATAATAATTATAGAACGGTATGTTAGGATAGTCTGACATCAAGAGACTTCCTTAATCTACCAAGCAGTTTTTTAAAAGTTTCTTTTTTTTAAATTTAATTTCTTTAAACCTAGAAAGGTTTTTAGAACTGTATACAGGCTTTCATGAAAATGAAATTGTTTAAAAAAAGTGAACAGTCTCTTTCCTGCATATATTGGTCCTAAAATGTGATAGCCTGAATGTAAAATACATAAAAGAGGTGGGATTATATATTTTTTACAATTTATTAGCAAACTTTTGAAGTGATTTAACTTTAAATAGTTTTAATTTTATCTATGCTCAATAGTTGTTATTAATCATTTTTGATTCTGATTGAAAGAAATGTGTGGCAAGCCTATTGTATTTTCATAAAGCAGAAACTCCAGGAAGGCTGCTAATTCACACCGTTGTGACAGTTTAAAGTTCAGGGACCTTTTAAAAAGGTGTGAATGGGGGAAGTGCAAGTCAAATGAAGCTGTTGTCTTCAGGGGCCAAATGAAAATCAAACCTCCTTCTTGGCAAGTCAAATAAACGACTATTGTCTTGTAATCCTCCTCAGCTTCTGTTTACATGATCTCGAGATGCCATAATTGTATTTATAGTGGTCAATGTGAAGCTAGTAAAAATAAATATCAACGTCATAACAAACCGCCACTACAGTCAAATAACCTCTCTTCTAAATAACAACAGATAACAACTTCTATTTTTCGCACATTAACCTCTTTACGATTTGTTAAGAGACTGGACTAATTATTTGTTTGGTCAAACTGACACTACATTAGCCATATGTACAATCAGCCAAAAATAAAACACATGTGGTTTCAGCTGAATCCCTTAGGACTGTCACTAACTCAGCGACTTCAAGCCGAAATGTATTTAAAAAACACTTTTCAATGTAAACTTTTTTTAAGTAGAATTTTTCGTGAAGCTCTCGATAAACTATTTTAATTATATGCATAATTTAAAAAGGTTTAAAGAAGTACGTATTAGAAAAAAAACCTTTGAATTGCTAAATATGCTCCTTTTAAATCTTTAATGCAATAGTTTGTTTTTTTTTGTTTTCGTAAAATGTTAAAAGTCTGCATCTGAAATGTAATTGTATTTAAAAATATTTGAATAGTTGGCTTTGAAAGTTTTATCTATACATTGAAAATAAAGTGATTCTTGATAATTTTTGACTCCCTGTACAAGCAATGATGAAACGCAGGAAGAAATACCAACAAAAAAAAAAACATTTAGTTCAACTAAAATCTTATTATATAGATATTCTAGTAGTCGTCCTCAGAGACTGGCGTTTCAAAGAAACTATTTTCAAATGTCAAACTTCTGCAGGGCTGCAGAAAAGTAGAGAGCACAAAAGGAGATGGAAGAAAGAAAAATGTTTGATTAGAGATAAATTACAAAGAGAGGAAAGAAGGATAGACAAAGGGAAGCAAAATAAATGAAGGAAATAAATAAAAGAAGAAAAAATATGAATATATAAAGATTTATATTGAGATCAGAAGGTTACTGAGCACTAAGAGACAAATATGGATTACTCAGCAACTTGTATATAACGTATCCTATTATAATGGATGGTTGTTTCAAAGACTGGAATTTAGAGGGGATTATACCATTAAAGAGAGGATTGTGGAGATTATCTCGAAAGGGTAACGGAAGAATTGCTCTAGGATTATCTATTAAGCTGGTCAATAGCATATTAGATCTATTAACCTCTTCTGTTAACCTAGGATCTGAAATCAACATATGATTACTTAGCATGGTGATCTGTAGAGTGGTGATGCTAAGGAATCACACTAATACAGGCAGCAGGGTATTGTTAATGCGCTGGAAGAGAACTAAAATAACTCAGAGTTGAGTGGACATGAGTGAAAACCACGTCTATACTGTAGAAAGTCAGAGTAGGTTTCCACGCACTCTGAAGGACTAAAGGTATCAATGTTTTGAGGTGTGTAAGAAACAATGGAAGAGGGGAGGGTATCTTTAACGATTAAGGATGCGAACGAGGGGGAAAAAGATAAGGATAAATAAAATAAGAGAAACAGAATAGATCAAGAAGCTTTATAACACTGGAAATAATGAATTGGAAGGGATGTATTAACACTCGCCTCTCTCTCAACGACTAGCAATGACATTTATATTGGCTGAGATAGCACAGCTATCAACAAAGTTAACAGGCAGGCACAATCAATTTATATTTCAATTTATTGAAATTTAATTTATCGTTCAGGGTATTACAAGTACGATAGACACGAATAGAAAGAATTGTGCGATAGGTGTACCTATGTTAGGTGGGTAACAAATTATAATACAAGTACTGTAGGTTATTGGTAAAATTAACATGAGCATATATTCTTAACAACTTGTTATGAGGAGTAACATACATATCCAAGCAGTTCTTATTTATAGGAGAAGATAGAAGGGCGAAGGAAAATGAGGAGGAAAAAGATTTAAAATAAGTTACAAAGGTTTGTATTGTTGATTAGCTCAGGTTAGGTTTGCTTTAGCAGTTTCATAAGAGAACACACAACACACATAGGCCTAACATTGACTCATTCAGATACTACACATTTCTACAATGGGACTTATAAATTTTGCCCAACTCAATTATATTTATAGTAGAGATCTTTAATGAGTATCTGACATCATGCAGACTCGGGACCGACAGCTTAACGTGCTCAGATTTATGCACCTCCCTCGTGAATAAATCGAGAATCAGAGCGGGGATTGAGCTCTGGATCAACCAGCCGAAGTTGACCACGTTGCCACTAGGATACTTTTGTTGTTGTTGTTTTAATGGTGTTTGATTAACATGATTCCATTCATTAACACTAAATAGAAAAGTGGTAGAAGTGTTAGTCGACTATGAAATTCGGGGAAGTCAGTGCTGGATCAAATAACAAACCTATACCTCTGCGATGGTCAATAAAACGTACAAAGATATAATATATACAGTGGACATAACAAGCTGACGCTTTGGTTTTTATATAAAAACTCTCTTTCAGACCTAGAAAACAGAGGGAGACAATAATGCAGCTATCACAAATATACACAAACAAAAATATACGTTTAATACAAAATATATACTTGGTAAATATAATGTTATGTTACATACAGTATGCAGGATATGTATTACATTATATATTACATCATGTAAACTGTTATACATAATAGCTTCTGAAGAATCATAGACTAACTAGATAACTCTCTATGACTCAATCATCAACTTTTTTTTGTACTTTGATATTCACTTCTGTATTATTCTCTTTATAGTAACTATTGTTTATCCGCTATGTTTTTAATTAATTTATTTCTTTTATTCTCTCAGCTTTATTTTATATTTCTTCTTCCTCCCCATATCTTCCTGTCTTTCCTCCCTCCTGTCAATTAATTTAGTATACAAGCAGACTATATACTTTCCTGATTACGTTGGTTGTGAAAACATTGAAATGAGTTGTCATTTCATTCTATAAGTGTTTCTTTCCAAGAGTTTTTTTCATATATATATATATATATATATATAAAATAAATTCAAAACGAAGGAAACACACAGAAAGACACAGACATAACTCACATCGATATTTCGACCATCGTCGTTATCAGGAGGTGTGAAGAGCGAGGAGTCCTGCAGGAAAGCAGGGTGGTGACTCTACCTGCCGAGTCACCTCTTCGCTCTTCACACCTCCTGATGACGACGATGGTCGAAATATCGATGTGAGTTATGTCTGTGAATTTCTGTATGTTTCCTTCGTTTTGAATTTATTTTATTTAACAAAGTCCACTGGACCATTTCTTTTAATTGTGTATATATATATTCGTATATTTGGGGAACAGTCCTTCATTTATACATGTGAGATTAAATTTTCTACCCACTTTTGTCTTTATCAGTTTTCTGGTAAAAAAAAATGGACAGCAAAACATATGGAGAGTGAATACACCTAGTTCCTAGAGAAATCAAAGTAAGACTACGGGATTTGGAAAAGAAATCCAGAAAACTGATAAAGACAAAAGTGGGCAGAAAATTTAATCTCACACATATATATAACTTTAAATTACACAAAGCACGACACAGAAAAAAGAATAAAAAGAACACTTACAGAATTCAATATTTCGAACTGTTTTTCGTCATCAGGAGTAGACTAGAAGAGAGGACGAAGTGAGAGAGATCTCCCCACGTCGAAGAACGGAGCGCAAATTTAAAGTTTTATAGTCATTGTGGACCGTTTCTTATATTTAGTATATATATACTAAATATATATATGCTTGATTAAAATCTTTCTAGATCCTTGTTCTCGTCACTTTTCTAGATAACTCTTCTAGTTTTATAATAATTTGCTTCAAATTTTCAAGTCTATCAAATGACAATTATCCAAATGTTTTATTCATATTGCTTGTCATTATTAACAACTATATGCTAAAATAACTTTTTTAAATTTAACCAATGTTTCTGTCACCATTGACCATCTTCAGGGTATAATAATATATATATATATATATATATATTAATACTAGGAATTGTATTAAGTTGGTTAATTGTAAAAAGTTATTTTAGTAAATATTGTTAATAATGACAAGATCGTGTATTAAACATTTGGAGAATTGTTTTTTGGTATAGGTGAAAATTTCAAACAACTTATTAGAAAGCTGGAAAAGTTATCTAGAAAAGGGAGGACAAAGATCCAGAAAGAGTTTAATCAAATATATCTTAAAGAAAGTCTGCTACCTAAATAAACATAGATGTATATACTTATTTTGTTATATTTGTTTTATATAAATGAGGGTTTTTGTAATTTTTAGTGAGTGATTACTTGTTTTTTTAATTGTTATTGTATTGGCTGTGAGTTTTTCTTTTGTTAGTTTGGTGTTGTGTGTTTGGAAATGAACAATAGATAATATTCATTAGCTCCTGATGATGAGTGCTGAAAATTAAAACATGTTGAGTATTGCAAAGATATTGCATTGTGGAGACAAAATAACGAGAGTGTTATTGTTGGTCAGGATTCTACTAATTCTTACAGTTTTTAGGACTGCCATAGTGTCCATGGGGACTCGGTCGTCCCCCTCCTAGGAGGGAATGCCCTTTCCCCTGGGCCAGGGCTCACTAAGAGTGAGTACCAGTGTAGGAGTACACCCAGTTGTGCTTCTACCCACTGGTAGAGACTGGAGGTCTAACTCCTCCTTGATGCTATGCAAGCATCCCCCGAGAAGTTTAACTGCTTCTCACACAGTGACACATCACATAACATCATTTGTGCCTACTCAGACTGAGTATGAAATCACAGCCACCACGAGTCCGTCCTCATAACGAGACATGAGTGTCGACCTGGATAAGGAGAAAATCAAGAAAGGGATAGGCTTAGAGTTAGATGGACACGAAAGACACTCATGGGCTTGGAGCCTTGTCCCCGTGGTACCAATAGTATTTTAAGAGCACCTGGATGGTACTCCGGACCGAGGTCCTACTGACCCTGCTAATGGAAGCAGGTGTGGGTCAGTTGCCCTAACGAGAGTGTTATTTAGGAAGATTGTACAGCTGAAGATAAAGCAAGTGGCAGCCGAGTACTTTTGTATGTTTATTATAGTTGAATGTAGCAAAAGAAACATAGAGAAATCAAAAGCACACACTTATAGTGTCTACTTTTCGGTCTGAACCGTCTTCAGGAGAGATAAGAGAGGGAAACCAGAGATGGTTATATATCAATTTCTCTGTTCATCCCTCAATTTTTTCTTTTTTTATTTATTTATTGTTTTCATATTCCTCTAATTAAATTTAATTATAAATTGATTCCTGTCTACCTTATTCTCTGTGACCGGGCGCACATGCGGCAACATTGTTGGTTTCCAACCGTCTCTGTACCAGTGCGCTTGGTTTCCCTCTCTTATCTCTCCTGAAGACGGTTCAAACCAGAAATTAGAGAATGTAAGTGTGTGCTTTTGATTTCTCCATGTTTCTTTTGCTATATTGAACTATATTTGTCCGCTTCGGATCGTATTTCTAGCGAAAAGTGTTTACATATTTCATAATGTATGAATTCAAGAATTTCTCCTACTAAAAATTTACAAATGCTAAAACTTATTGGCCAGCACCTCTTAAAGAAGTATTCACCAAAGAGTAGAGGAAAAGACTTTTGCAGTATAAAGGGAAGGTCTTAACTTTTATCTGACGAAATCTCTATTTTGGTAGCTAACTTGCTAGTACGTTTTATCAGTCAACGTACACAAAGAGGTTTCACTCAATTACCTTAATCTTGCCAAAAAAAATTAAAAAAAGATTGTTTCAGTTCGAATAAACAAAAAACTGAATAACCTTTGTAAAGGTAATTTGTATATCTGAAAATAAACAAAATTATATCAACCTATCAAATCATGAGTTAACTAAACATAATAAGGAATTATTGTCGCTTTGATTAAAATGTTACTAAAAACGTGATTTTTGACATAATTAGAAAGAATGGGCAATTAAAAATGCTATATAATTCAATACCAAAATTGGCAAGTTTTGGCAAAATCATTCATGTGAATCTGACATTACAAGATCAAATAAAGGCAGAAGTAATAAAAAAAATGAGGAATAAAGTACAGTTATTAGTGACGAAGTCACTTTGAGAGTCTGTGAAATTACTAACGAAAAAAATCAGAATTGTTTTTTTGTCCGATAAGTTGGACATTTTAGTTGTCATGGCAAATCGGAATATAAGCAGAAATTGGACTATATACTCTCAGATATTACTAAACTCAAGAAAATTAAAAAAAGAACCATACAACTAAGTTGAAAAGCCAGATGATTAAAATAATAGCAGCTGCTAACAATGGATTGTCTGAAAGAGATTTCGCAACCCATAACGGGGGATTTAACCCGGCTTACCTCTAGGTAACAGTAAAGCTACACAATAAAGAACAATCGCTCAGACCCATTATTCTTAAGCAACCAGCCCCAACTATCACTAGAAGAATTAAATACAAGTATACCATCCTATATGCTAGCATATAGATGAATTCTTAGACATGTAAGAGAAATGAAAAATGAAGGAGAAATAGCATTGTTGGATAACGAATTCATATTCGACAGTATTCCTGCTAAAAAGAATAATAACATCATTTGTGATCATGTCTATTGAAATAAAAATATTTTACCACCGTCACTGAAAAAAAAAAAATTGCTAACAGGTGTTACATACTTAATATGATAATTATAATATTAATATTGAAAAAATAAAGCAAGCATTGAGTAACAATGATTACACTAATACTTATTTTATATGATATTAAAACAATACATACAGTCAATACGAAACAGAAAAGAAATTGAAAACACCCCTGGATCGATTGGCAAGTTCTATTAAAAAGAAACAATGCAATGAGCAACAGAATTAAGATTAAAGAATATTGAAAAAAATAATCAAATGCAGAAATAGCAATGATGATGTAACTGTAATTACTTATTATAAAAGTCTATAAGTTAGCATTCTATTTATGGAATATAATGTCAATAGAAGAGCATTCTAATGAAGAAAACAAACCTGGTTCATGAATACACTTCTAATTACAGAGACTGTGAAACACGCCGAAACTCATGCATCGGGATGACTGCTATTTCACTTTCGGGGAGATGTACCATGCACCTAATAGATGGAGCACCAAAAAACCATACATGCAAGGGAAATAATTAGCGCTAATATAAAAATAGTTAAACCAAAAGAGATTATAATAGACTAAGAATTACAGAAGCCCTCATTATACAAAAACATAAACTGAACAAAAATATTCAAGTAGAAGATAGTGACAAAATTTTTTAAATTACTTGAATCTAATTAAGCTTAGGAAAGACCTTTACAGCTAATCTCTGAAGCTACTTACCCCATTTAGCTGTCTGCGTTGAGAAGCAACGTCTTTATCATCTTATCCCACCAGGACTTCCAAATTATTTATATAAATGAAAAATATGAAAACCAAAATCATTTATTCGAATGATCAAATGGTGAAACTTTAATATATATTTAATAATGAATGTATACAAGAAGGTCTAATACCACAACTTACTATGGTTTAAACGTTGAATTTTATTTCACGTGTTCATTAGGAAGTCTTGTTTTATATACTCGTATATAACAATACAAATAATGTATCAACTGTATAATATATTATAAAATAAATATTGACTGGGTTTTGGTCAGTATTCTAGGCTCAAATTAAACTCTTAAATGCCAACGTTTTTGTTTTTACTTAAAACCTTTTTCAAAGGTAGAAGTAAGAAATTTGATATATATATATATATATATATATAAACACTATGAAACTGTAATGTAAATAGCAGTTATGAACAGAGATATTTAAATAGTAAATAGTGTATAAATATACAAAAATATACTTGTGCGAATAAACTGTTCGGAATGGAATGGCTTAAAACTTTGTCTTTTGTAGTGTGTTGATTTAAGACTATTCGCAATGGTATCTGCCTTAACTATATGACCTGGAAGTCGTTAATTAATTCAAAAATTGGATTCATCGAATATATGTAAGATATTTATCTAATGTCCAAGCAGATATTTAATTTTGAAGGTTCGATATTATTTGTGTGGTTAATACACTGCTGGAAGTTAATGTATTGTCACATATGTTAGGTATTTTATTTTTTATTAGAGAGATTTGAACTCCTGTTTGTCGCCATTTTTAAAAAGATATAGGTCAACTTGACACTGATTGATAGTTATATTGTTGACTGGTACTTATAAAAGTGCCTTCTTACAAAATGGAACTATAAGTACCAAATGGTTAATTTAATTGGTGGTTGATGGAGTACGGTGAAGAAGGAGTATAAATAGTAAGTTAACGAGGTATAAACTTGGCCTGTTATTCCTCTTTGTCACAGTCGAATCTCTTGCATTTGGAGGGATTCCTTGCAACCTCCAGGCACTCCGCCAACTTTCTTTATTCTATTCTCAAAGTTATCCTCTCTCAGTTTCCTCTTAGATTGGTTTCAGATTGAAATGACCCTTAAACAAGGTGAGTTTATTTCTTTTCAGCTTTCCATAACATAAAGAAGGGAAACAAATTCACTACTTTTCAAGTAGTAGTAAAGATAAGTGCGTAGGAAAATATCATTATGTACGATAACTTTTCGTGAACTGATTTCTTTCTATAGGAAGATATATTTGCTTAAACCTGGATAAAGGGCAAAATTTTAAAGAGTTGACTAAAATAAAGCTTATGAATTTTAGGTATCAGTTTTTTCTCGATTTGATTACAATCATAGAATGATTATATTCCTAGATTTGTTTCAGCCGTTTAAGTATTAAGTACTTCATGGTAACCTTCATCTTAAGGGGCAAGTACTGATATTTGATCCAACGTTTACGTTAAAGGACTTTAATTTCTGTTATACTCTAGGGAAAGAAAGTATAAACTGACACATGTTTTAGTTTGTTGATAACCACAATATAGGTTTGATTATGCCTGAGAAGTACTGAATTCTTCCTTATTAAAGTTTTCTTTAATAGGGATGTTTAATAAGTTCAAAAAAAAGTAGGTACACTACAAGTAAATAATAGTTACCTATGGTAACCAGAGATCATAATTTTTCAAATTATTGTAAGATATTCATATCTAAAAAAAAGTTTTGTTAATATCAATGCAATATTAAATATATAGGTTTGACCGCTTTTTCATAGGCATGGCGTCAGTAATTACTTGCACAGACATATTATAATTCCTCAGGGGCAGCTGACGGGGCGTAGCGAATCCCGGGGCCCCGAGCTCAACTACCACACGCATACACACTCAATAACACACAAAGGACCTCCATTTTTATTGGTACCTTGGCACTCCATGGACTTCGTCTAGCTCTGGTCAACTGAG